>JADMNL010000025.1:87147500-88397500 GCA_016271365.2 Neoceratodus forsteri
TTCTAATTTACTGAAGATGTCCCAGCAGAAATTCAATCTTTGTTTCCCACTGATGTCCTGAGTGTTTCTGTCTTTATATCAGGGATTGAGTGATTTGCTAAATTTCACACTGGTTGTAAGGAGCTGTTGTGGGATTTGAATCTAGATCTTCCGGTTCCCAGGTCTGTGCTCTAGCCACTTGGCCATGTTGGGCAGGATTGTCAAAGGACTCTCGATGTGTGTGCCAACTTGTGTCACAATATTAGCACAACTGCATAACTTGTGGCAAAACATTAGACCATATAAAACAGGATCTATTATTTTGTTATACATGCTGCAAGTTGCATGTAAAACCTGGGTTTGAGAACAGACTTGAGGTGCTGGGGGTCAGGCAGAGCAGGAGAGGATTGAACTTCTGAGAGACTGCTCTCCTCTGCCAGGGAGGTTGTTGGCCTGGCCTTAGGTTGCCTCCAGGTGGAGGCCTGGTGGCAGTACAGCTTCAGGTGGTATGAAGGGAGGGGGCTGCACGTATGTCATGGGTTTGCAAGTATAGTTGTTATTATAGTAATTAAAATAAAACTTTGCATTATATTACTTTGGGATGGGACAGAAAACTAATTTTTAAAAAGAGAGTTGTTAAGTACTTTGATAGACTTTTAACAAGAATTATTTTATATTATGAAAAGGGTTCCATTGTTTCAAAATTTTACATTTAGTGAGTTGGTTCTAATTATACAAAGAATGGCAAAACTGAGATTGCCAGCCCTTTATACAGTACATGTTATTTGATTGTATATTTTACAATAACTATGGTTTTTCTCTCATGCTGTTGAATATAGTGATGCTTTTCAGAATATAATAGTGAATACAACTTTTTTAGATAGTCAACCACATCTGTCCTTCTACTTTACAATTATTAATATTGTGCTCTTTCCCTCCGTATTGCTTATGAATAAAGTGGTTTGGTCAAAGTACACCAGTGAACTTGTATCTGATGTATTTCTAAGAATGAATGCAGTCACAAGAGCAATTGGATTGACATCTGCTGCGATGAAATGAAATCTGGATAGAACATTTTTCATATTGACCGGAATAGTCTGCTGCTGACTTATAGAAGGACTGCTAATGTTTTTAATACAGTATAAATACTAACGCAGTATGTTAAATAGGTTTAGTATGCCATGGATTAAATTGTTTACTCACAATCCTATAAACTATATAAATCAATGTAGAATTAATGCTATCTGATTACTACCTTGCTCTGCTATTTTTCCCTTTGCTATTCATTAGTAGAACTAACTTCATGTAACTGAATTCTTTGAAGTAAAAATTGACTGCATTATTGCCTTTGTCCTTAATGATACAAGATTTTAACTGAGCACAGAATTTGTACAAGCACTTTATGTATTAGGTGTGCTTATACATTTATAATTGCTACTTGCTTATTCTTGTTAGAAGAAATTGTGCCCTTTTTTACATGATATTTAATTATGAAGCGTATTTAAACATGTCTGAAACTAAGAGATGGCTATTACCTGTTGAAGCCTCACTGTTAGAAGGTGAAGCATTGGGACATTTTTTGCAACTGCCTCAGTGCCAACTAGCTCGCATTATATGCTGTAAGTACACCGATCAGTAGATGCCACTTGAGGGTTGCAAGAAGTGATAAACACTTTGGAAGAAAGAAGCAGGTAAAGAGGTGCTTGATTTTGCAGCTAAAAGCTATCTTAAATTCTTGTG
This sequence comes from Neoceratodus forsteri, assembly GCA_016271365.2. Lineage (NCBI taxonomy): Eukaryota > Metazoa > Chordata > Ceratodontiformes > Ceratodontidae > Neoceratodus > Neoceratodus forsteri. The sequence continues at coordinate 87,149,220 of JADMNL010000025.1, forward strand.
TGCCCAAGTGTTGTGATTGAAGACAATATGCATATGTGCTTCCACATGCTTGCACATATATCCTGTGCTTGGGCAGGGAAGCAAAGCAGAAAAACAGGTGACAGGGGCTTCATGAAGCCCTGCCCACCTGTCCCTGAGTCCATGCTGCCACCCTGGACCCTGGTCTGTTCTGGATATTAATACTAGTGGAAGCAAAGGATGGCCCTCCCTCCTCCTCTGGCCCTGCCCCAGGGCGAAAGCCATGGGGAAACCCTTCAGACCAGGTGAGTCTCACGGAAGGCAGGCACCAGATTGGGGGGAGGGCAGAGACGGAGCTGACCATTTGCCCTGTGTCATCAAGAAGTAGGATAAAATACTTGTGAGAAAAAATGACGTGTGATTTTTTTACTGTGAAGCAGGTAAACTATCTCAAATGCGTCAAAATATTTCAAAACAGAAATCAAACATTTTGATACATTTCTTCTGATGTAGGTGCAGCCCAAAAATCAGGGATTGCACCAGTGACAAGGATTTTGAACATCTTGCCACCTGCCTGTTAAAAATACAACAATTTGCACCTTTCTTTGCTTTATAACTAAACATTCTGCTTCAAACTACTACAATGGTTTATATAACACACTGAAATGACTCTAGTCCATTTTAAAATGTTTTATGAAGCAGTGCACCACAAGATGGTAACTTACATCAGTTAGTGAAGGGAGGGGGTGCTGACAAGGGCACATTTGCTTCTAAAATATAACCTTATTGACTATGAGAGAAAATAAAGCAAGGCTATGAAGCATGGAAATGTATAGCTCTAGAATTGTGCCTGAACTGTGTACAAATTTCTAACTACAAAGAGCAATAAAATAAAATCATTTTGAACATTTTCATATCTTAGTTCATAGCAAATGATGAAGTTAACTCAGAACACCTGAATTGCAGATGCATGCTGAAATCGTGTGACTCTTCTCCACAAGGGGGAAAAAACTGCTGAGCAAAGGAAATCTTGCAAGTCTGTTTTTTATTCCTGCAGGTCACCTGTCAGTGTGCAGTCTATAATAATTTTGATGGGCCCAAAAATATTTTTTTTGGAGGGGGGGAGTGGGTATTGTAGAAGAACACCTAAGAAGGACATAGTCTCTGTCTTTAGTCCCCCTGACCCCCCCAAAGCTAAGGAGCTCATATCTTGCAGCAGTTTGCCAGAGAACACCAAGAGGAAGGAGCTGCTGTTATAACTATACTTTTCTACTGGGACTAAAGAACTAGAACTCTACTACTGGGACCTTCAATTTAGGGTAAAAACAAATAAAAAAATAAGAGTTAGTGTATTTGTCTGAGTTGGCTGAAGTGAATTGTTATATGTGCAGTTATCTAGGTGTTTGTCTCAGGTGGCTAAAGGGAATTGTTATCTGTGCAATTAACTAGGCGTAGAAAGAGCTGTAAAGTAGGGGTGGTGGCTTAGCTAGAAGGAAGCCAGGTTAAAGCCAGATTTAAAAACTGTCCTAGATAGCTTCTGCCAGAGAACAGGTAGAGAACACCAAGAGGAAGGACCTGCTGTTATAACTATACTTCTCTTATGGGACTATATTGCCTTCCTTCCCTCCCCTTCCCTCCCCTCTACCCTAAGCCAGTTCTACTTTTATAGGCACAGGATTTGACTGACAACAGGAACTTTCCTGTTTGGAAGAAAGAAGTGAGTGATCAGAAAGCCACAAAAGACTCACCATCCTAGAAGGAAAAAAGAGTAGCTCTCCCCCCCGCTCCTGGAGGTCTGACTCTGAACAAGTAAGGACACTACTGAGAAATATAGAAACTTCTTGTCTCAGAACAGGAAGATCAGGAGCTTAAAGGGCACAGAGGCAGTAAGTAAGAAGAGAGAAAAAAATAAAACAAATAAATAAATAAATAAACAGAGGAAAGAGTAAGTATTCAAAACAACAGTTAAGGGGCCAGAAATAAGACATGATGGGAGTGGTGCAGTGCAGTTGCTGTGGAGAAGCAGTCTTCAAGGAGCCTGGATATTGTAGCAGTCACAGAAACATGGTACACAGAGAACCATGACTGGGATGTTAACGTACTAGGATACACAACCTACAGGAGAGACAGGTAGGGGAGAAGAGGGGGAGGAATAGCTCTCTGTATAAGGGAAGGGATAAAAGCAATGGAACAAAAGAGTAAACAGGGAGGAGAGGAGGCACTGTGGGTCACATTAGAGACTGGAAATGGCACCACAATGCACACCGGGATTGTATACAGACTCCCATCTCAGGGGGAGGGAATGGACAAGGATATAACAGAAAGCATCCTTAGGATGGCAGAGAAAGGGGAGAGACTGCTGATGGGGGACCTGAATATGGCAGATGTTAACTGGAGCACCTTTGCTGCATCCACATGCAAGAACAGGGCCATTCTTGTTGCCCTATAGGGGGCATGCCTGAGACAGCTAGTTTTGGAACCCACTCATGAGGGAGCAATCTTAGACCTCATACTCTCAAATGGGGACAGGGAGAGGATCTCAGATCAAGAAGTGGGTAGCCATCTGGGAACAAGTGACCACCAAACAGTGTGGTTCATGATAAACTCAGCTACATAGTCAAGCCATGCAAAAGTGAGGGTACTGGACTTCAGGAGGGCTGCCTTTGGCAAGATGGGAGAGTGCCTTAGAAAAGCACTAGCAAACAGGCTTGAAGGAGGGGTCGGGCAACAATAGGGAAACATCAAATCTGCCATCACAGAGGCAACAAGCCTTTGTGTGAAGCACATAAACAAATCAGAACAAAAGAAAAAGCCACTATGGTTCTCAAAAGAGGTGACAGGGAAGGTTAGGGAGAAAAAGATAGCATTTAGGAAGTATAAGGAAACATAGAAGAAGCAGTACAGAGAATTGTACCAGTTAAGGAAGCAGGGAAGGAAGTCAGAATAGCAAAGGCCCAAACTGAGGAAAAGATAGGCAATTCAGTTAAGAAGGGGGATAAAACATGTTATAGGTACATCAGGGAGCATAGAAAGACAAAGGGAGGGATAGTGAGGCTGAATAGAATGGAGGTAGGTAGGCAGAGGGGACAGTGAAAAAGCAGGATACTGGACGAATACTTCTGCTCAGTATTCACAAAAGAGGGGAGGGAGGGGAGGTACCTAATCCAATTAACAGAAGCACTCTGGAGAGGGGGTCGATCCCAGTCCTTTCACAGAAGAAAGGGTTCTGAAAGAACTCCTAAAACTGAAGGTGGACAAAGCAATGGGGCCTGATGGGATTCATCCCAGAATTCTAAAATAATTAAGGGGAGAACTAGTGTCACCACTGACTACCCTTTTTAACAAATCATGGGATGATGGTGTGGTACCAGAGGAAAGGAGGAAGGAGGATGTGATTCCTCTTCACAAAAGTGGGAGCAAGACAGAGGCAGGAAACTACAGACCTGTCAGTTTGACGTCTGTGGTAGGGAAAGTGGTGGAATCACTTCTGAATGAAAGAATTGTTGAGTACCTAGAGGCCAGTGGGGCACAGGATCCAAGGCAGCATGGGTTGACAGTGGGAAGGTCATGTCAGATGAATCTAATTGATTTATTTGACTGGGTGACCAAAGTAGTAGACCAGAGAGGGGCTGTGGACATGGCCTACCTAGACTTTAGCAAGGCATTTGACACAGTCCCACACAAAAGATTAATAAACAAATTAACCAGCCTGGGAGTGGGTCTCAGGGTGATAGGCTGGGTAAAACATTGGCTGGACAATAGGACACAGAAGGTAATTGTAAACGGAGTCCACTCTGAAGAAAGGGGGGCTACTAGTGAGGTACCGCAGGGTTCAGTTCTAGGTCCAGTCCTTTTTAATGTCTTTATGAGTGACATTGCAGAGGGACTGGAAGGAAAAGTATGCCTCTTTGCAGATGACACAAAGATCTGCATCAGGGTTGATAAACAAGGAGGTGTGGAAAGGATGAGAAGGGAATTGGCAAGGTTGGAGGAATTGTCAGAAGTATGGCAGCTTGGATTCAATGCAAAAAGTGCAAAATAAAGCACCTGGGAAACAAAAACCCAGGGGAAGATTACACAGTGGGGGGGGGAGGTAGTAACATCAACAAAAATGGAAAGGGACCTGGGGTAATCATATCAGATGACCTTAAGGTTGGCAAGCTATGTGAGAAAGCAGTAGGGAGGGCTTGGGGCCGAGGGATACTGGGATGTATACGAAGAGGCATCACCAGCAGAAAACAGGAAGTTGTTATCCCTCTGTACAGACAGTTGGTGAGACCCCATCTGGAGTACTGCATCAAGTTCTGGAGACCCCATCTCTGCAATGACATAGACAGGATGGAGGCAGTCCAGAGGTGGGCAACTAAAATGGTGCAGGGTCTGCAAGAGAAGCCATATGAGGAGAGACTAAAGGAGCTTAATATGTATACCCTTGAGGAAAGGGGGGGGACATAATAGAAACTTTTAAGTACCTCAGTGGAATCAACAAAGTCCAAGAGAGTAGCATCTTTCAGACAAAGAGATGTGCAAGAACAAGGGGACACAATTTGAAGATAGAAGGGGAAACGGCTCGGGGCAATGTGAGGAAGTATTTTTTCACAGAAAGGGTGGTGGACGCATGGAACAGCCTTCCTGAGGAGGTTGTGGGGTCTTAAACTGTGGGAGAATTCAAGAATGCTTGGAACATACATAAGGCAATTCTTGTGGGGGGTAGGAAGAAATAGGCTGTTGGTTAACTAGGATCCGCAGCTTATTCTGTAGGTAGGGAAATGGGCAGACTAGGTGGGCCAAGCAGTCCTTATCTGTCATCAAAGTCTATGTTTCTATGTTTGCAGAAAGCTATTCATCACAATTGCTTTCTGCCACTTTCTATTTAAAGGTTAAGAAAGTAAATAAACTAATGGGCTGGGGCAAATGAAATATGTTCCTGCAGGATTTCCCTATAAAACTAAAATGTTTACAAATCAGGCTGTTCTTTATGGCAGAATAGAATGTAATAGGGAGCATGTCATACATAATGAAACAATATCTAATTTTATGAAGTGCCTTCTATACACAGTGCATCCTGAAGCAGATTACAATGCATCATGCTAGATACTGATAGTGAAGAGACTGCATACACTACTCAGGCCACAGCCATTTGGTGCAATGTTTCCAAACAAACAGCCATATTGCATTATAAGTTGTGTCTTCAAGAAAGGGAATGCTGTCCAGAACACCAGGGATAGCACTCCTACTGCTGAAAAGTGCCATGAGATCCTAACTTCCACCTAGAAAGCCACCGAAGACGGGTAGAATGGGCCTTGGTCAAACATCTCCTCTGAGGAATGGTACCTCCTACACTGAAGCACCTATTAGAGCAGTACTGCAGTGTAAGTGTTGGGTATACAGTAGCACCTAAGTGCCCTGTGTGGGATGTAAACCTATGAACATCCAGGCCCAGTTGATAGGCACAGTCGGATATGGTATGGTTCCAGATGGGGGCCAAAAGGATCCTCATTGCACCAGCACTGAAAACTGCCACACACAAAGCCCTGGAGAGTTTTAACCTGGCAGCTAAAGCACAGTGCAGATGTGCTGTAGCTGCCATGTTTGTGGGGCCAAATAAGGTTTTCAGTGACTAAGATGGTAGTCTGAGCATGTTGATTGCCAGTCACATGGCACTCTGCCATGCTCTGACTCTGCGGTGAGTGGTGCTATCACCACAGTCATCCCCTCCACCTGACCATGTAGTCAGAAGTGCAACTGCCATAGTCAGCCCCTTCAACTGATCCTGTGACCCTGTAGTGAAAGTTGCTACCACCTCAGTCATGTCCTCCACCTGACCCTGAAGTCAAAGGTCACTACCTCAGTTGTCTTCTGTATGTGACACGCACATTTTGGCCTGCTTAGGGTGCATGAAGCAATCATTTTTCCTGGTCCCTCATTGGTCTTACTTAATTATCCACTGGCATCCATCCCACTCCCAAGCCATGCTGGCTCCTTGGCAGCCAGAGGATCCCCCTCCCTTGCCCCATTACCCTGTGTGAGCCATAGCACACTTTGGTCTTTCGTCAATATGGGCTGGCAGTATAGCCTAGAGGGTAGAGTAATGAGCTGTGAATGAGCTTGGTACATCCAGCAGACCAGGCCTGGGTTTGATTCTCACAACCTCCACTTGCATACTGTGTGACTCTGAGCAAGTCACTTAACCACCCAGTGCTCCCAGGTCACCCCTGAAAACAGGCACTTGTGCCTAGTGGACCTTACCCGGTTACCAAAAGACTAAAAAAAAATATCCATCTCAAGATAACACTCGGCTGGACACCACACACCTGGGCTTCCCCTGTAAAAAGCAGTTCTACCTGCTGAGAAATGCTGTGGCATCTGGCTGGAGTGTGTGGGGCTGGCAAGTATCTGTGTATAGCACAAAACTTGATTTTCATGCCAGCCCCCACCCCTTTCCTTGTGTTGGTGTAATACCGACTGTGACAGTGCAGGGCAAAGCTTGTGACACCAGTGTTTATAATACAGTGGGGTGCAGGCTAATTTTGTTACTAACTGATGAATGAGCATGGGCCTCCCAATCTTCCTTGCATGAGAAAAAGGTAGTACCACTTTAGCTATGAATACTGATTTTACCAATAATCTCCCCCACCCATTTAATTTATTATATACATGGCTAGAGCAGGGATATGATGTGGTAGAGTAAAGAGATGATGTGCAAAGCTTCAGCAGGACCCTGGCTGGGCCTTTTTGCAGGATTCTGACCAAATCTTTTGCAGACATGAACTAGAGTCCTTAATGAGATTTTTAAGGTGCCAGCACACCGCATCACTAATGACATGAGACCAGTGCAACTGAATTAAGCTCTTTCTGTGAAAAGCAGGATTTCATTTTAAGATATGCAGAAGCATGCCCTCTATTTATATGTTAGTTTCAATAATTATGAACAGGTTATCAGTTCTTGCTGTGAAACTGGATTTATTTTAAATCAAAACATGCATCAATTATAATGAAATCTTCCTTTTTCCAGAAACCCAAACTACATTGCACATATACATTCATACACACTGCCTTAAAAATCCAGTCACAGACCCCAGTATCTGCATCTTGTACGACCACCATCAAATAGATGTATATTTCTCTCACATTAGCACATATTGACATGCATACCTTATTAGCTTATCCCAATACTGATGGAAAGCATAATGGTGATGCCCATACTGCAGCACAGTAAACATTATCGAATGGGTTCAAAAGTGCATATCAACACATAGGTATTGCGTATTTTCTTAAAAAAATGCAACACTGCAGGCAATGGAGAGCAGAACATATAAGGGGAAAAAATCAATATGAGAAAAAAATTTTGTTCTAGGTGTAATTGAAGTCATACATTTTTACATGACTTCTCCTGTACACCCAATTACTGCTATTTATCAAAGAGTAGACAACGTCGAACCTGGCAGCATAAAGAAAAAAACGTATTTTAGTAACTCTGAAAAAAAGGAGAAACATATCACCAGAAAAAGCCAGAAAAAGATACAAATAATAAATAATTCAATAATCCTGAGGAAAACTCTTGCTGAAAAGGCTCGGGTTTATTCGAACATCAGAAGGGAAGTTGACAAGAGATATATTGACTCAGACAATTCTATCCTTATTATTCCAGCCTCAGTCCTTCACTGCTTTAATACCACCACCCCCACTCCCACCCCAAATTTCTCACAACACACTAGCAGCAAAATCTGCCCTTCTCCATATGTTATCCTGACATGAAAATGGCACTGACATGACATTCTAACTCCTGACCTATTGAGGAAAAAAAATCTAAACAGCAATTTACATGTTTTGGCTCAGAAAGCATGCAATCTAACCAGCGAATGTTTGCAGGGGTTCAGTTGTAAAGCCCATGGTTGCTGCCTGCAAATCTCAGAACTGAATTTTACATTCTCTGTTGCTTTAAAGAAGACCTTAGAAATCACCAGGTTTTTTTCTGTTCGACATCATATATGTACAGTCCTAAAAGCATGAAATGAACACTCTTTTTTTAAGAGTAATGTTGACATAATCTCCCCTAATTGCCATGGCACTGCATTACTTACATTTACCCCTGCAGCTAACAGTGAAGGCTAACAAAGAATTAAAAGGCATGATTACACTGCCTTTGCTGTTCTGCAACATTCCAATCTGGCTGTCCTCTCATTGCTGCAACGGTACAAGCATCATACCCACATGACCCCTCTTGGTGCTGATGCAAACTGCACTCAAGAGGGGCTGTGAACAGTGGAGGCATGTGTCAGGTGACTATTACCTTGGCGATGACGTTCCCCTGCCATATCCATTCCCTTGCATCAGTGGCCCCCAAAACATCTTGTGTTGCCTGTCACCCAAACAAAACAGAGCTGACATATGTCCCAAGTTGCAACCTCAAAGATCCCATTTTACTGCTGATGCTCCTCTCCACTCCCTTGCACTTCCTGCTTACAGTGCAGGTATCATGGGAGACCAGCACATGATCATGGAACATGGGCATATTGGGGTGCTGCAAGTAGTGCTGCCAGTTCACATGGCAGCTTACACCACACTTGACACTGTGCATCCCCAACTTGACAAAAACTTCAGCAGCAGATTAGGGACTGTCTTACCGCAATTGGGTAAGTGTCCACACTGCCATATTTGCAATACAGCAGCACATCCGATACTGTTGCTGGGGTGCAGCTGTGGCACTGTAAACATGGCTGACATGATGTAGGATGCGTACCGTATATTTCACGTGAACAAAGTGATGGGAATAATACTCTAGTTGTATTCTGAGCAAAAATATCATTTTCAGCATTGTGTCCTGATATGGCTGCTGCAGCTGAACCTCACTATGTGCTGTTCCACACTGGGATCATATAAAATAGCAGCATTGTGCTGCTGTGGGGGAGCTGCACTGTGCGAGATGCCATCCTTTGGCTCTGTGGCTGTGATACTACAGTAAGGTTCCATCTGCCCCTCTCTGGAGATTGTCCAGGTGAGAGTTAAGGATCCCATGATGACATTTAACAAAATGGGAAGGGAATAACTCTGCTGTTATGGGCAACATTCCCTCAGTCTCTTAATAAGGTAATTTGGGTTGTTAGCTACGGAACTATGTGCATATTGCTGGCTCTTAAAGATGGCCATGTTTGTCTCAGAGCCAGCCTTAGCATGGTGTGAACTGTGCACTAGAATAGGGTCTCAAGAGCAGAGGGGCCTCTAAAAAGCTTCAGCTGCCCAGTTGGCTTCCTTTCTTCCTGGTTTCTTGTGTCTTTGTTTGAATTTCTTCAGAATTTATCGCTGATGTGTACATCTCCTCAGTGCTTAGATATTACATTCTTATTCAAGGAAAGTGTAGAAATGACACAAAAGTAGCTGAACATGAAGATATAGGGAGGCTATAGTAGGCATGAGGATGTTCCTTGGGAACTCCCCAATTTCTGATATGGGGACCCACCAGGGAGGTTAGCATGGGACCCTGGGATAGCTAGGGCCAGCACTGGTTTGTCTGCATACAGTCCTAGCACTGCCAGTATCTGTCTCACTGGTCTGTAAATCACTTTTAGTTAAAGTTGGTACAAAAGGTGCTGTTCTGCTGTATTCTATTCATTTTAATATCAGATCCTTCATATGCACAAAGAACATTTTGTATTAGCACAATGCCTGCAAAACCAATCGTTCCTGGCAACAGACGAGTTAATCACATACGGCTTGGATGTGCAACAAAAAAATTTACATTCTTGCATAGACATCAGAGGTAAACACATAACACAAGCACCACTTCGGGGTCAAGGGATCAAGTCAATTTTGAGGTAAGATAAAAGAACTGTCATGTATATGATTGCTAGTGAAAGGGAAGAGGGGAAATCCTGCCTTGTTATCAGTTAATTAGGTACTACAGTCAGGCATGCACAGAAGGCAACATTTGCCATGGTAATAAAATGTATTATTCAAATGCAAGGTAAAACAAAGGCAACTGTGGCTGTTACAAGGCAGAATACAATCTGCCCACACAAAGGTGCGGCATTAACTCCAGAAGTAGGAAAGAGGGGACCAGGAGCATTTATTATGTTGGTTTCTGAACAGGGCAATCACCTTTTGTTTGGAATAATATTTGCTCCCAAAGCAAACACCGGCTGCTCCCAATTCCATTTATAATCGAAGGTGTTGACCTTTGCGAGGGAAGATGAGAGTAATAAAGAGCCATTCAGAGAGAAGGAACACCCTGTTATGTCCTTAATATGAATTCGACAGTTAGCAGGGGTCTCATAAGTGTGCTCCTGATAAAACATACAGTCTCAGGGAGAAGAAAAAATGAAAGCAACATGCAACCCCTCTGCCCCTGCTGTGCTATAATTGCGAACAAAAATATAATTAATAACAGCTTTGCAAATTGTGTGATGACACTGTGCAATGACTGGGGAGCTATCAGCAGCTTTAAAGCCTATTCTACTAAGGAAATATATTGCCAGTCTACACTTTTTTTTATTTTAAACAAAATGGCTGCTTTCATGCTCATTTTTTAAAGAAACAGCCAGACAATATCTGGCCTTAACTTCAATAACAGAATTAGGATAACATCAGTCAGGAAGAAAATCAATAGAAAATCAATTATGTTGTCAAAAGTAAGATGTATTACTCACTATTTTCCATTCTGTGGTTGAAATGAAACTGTTCAAGTATTTTGTGGTCAATGGGTTTTGTTGGGTTTACTATCTGATGCTGGGATGCCAACAAGAAAACCTTTTTGCTGATTTTTGTATGGCACCATTAATATATGTGACAACAGTATCATGCCATTATAAACAAAATAAATGAATTCCATAGACCATGCAGGATACATATGAAATCTCTTGTATTTTAACCGCACCTTTCTGATACACACTGTAATATAGTGTGTTGGGTCTATAGCACCAAACAAATTCAGTTAAACAATGCATTGGGTGTTTTGGTGCTTTACTGCCAATCATGAGTAACAGTGTCAAACACATTATATGTTGATTGTTTTTAATTACTGTGCAAGCCTTATTTCCTCTATGCATTTTTTGACAAAGTTAGTGTTAATGGGAGATGGTACAAAACAAGATTTGCATTCTATTGTATGCTGACAGCATGCAGAAAAATACTGAGTGGTGTGGTATAATCCAAGTTCTTTAGAATTGCACCCTAAAGACTGTGTTCTTTCATGTAGTGGGGGAGCACATCATATTTTTTCAGCCTCCTTTCTTTCAAGTCAGTGACAAGGCTCACAAAAGCCAGGAGAAATGACCACAATCAGAGATGTATCTAAAACAAGGGAATATCAGCTCAAGAAACCTATCATCATGCATGGCCTTGTGTGAAAAGCATTTTGGAAAGGAGAACTAGACAGTGGCACTATTGTGTCTGTCATCATTGTGTGCATCTGGTCCTTATTCTTCTGTGACAGAAATATGTATACCCTAGAGCAAAGGAGGCAGAGAGGTGATATGATCGAAACATTCAAACACCTTAAGGGCATTAACAAGGTGAAAGTGTTTAACATCTTTCAATATAAGAAAAACAGCAGGACAAGAAGACACAGCTTGAGATTAGAGGGAGGCCGATTAAGCGGTAATGTGAGGAAGTTCTTTTTCACAGAAAGGGTGGTGGATGCATGGAATGGCCTACCTCAGGAGTGGTGGATATGAAAACAGTGCAGGGCTTCAAACAGGCATGGGATAGGCATAAGGGAGCAATACAGATGAGTATGAATAGATAGGCCATTGACAGAGCAGAGGTCGATGGCACATTTATAAGGTAGAAAAAGAAATGGGCAGACTGGATGGTCCTTGTAATCCTTATTTGCCATCAACTTCTATGTTTCTATGCTAAGTTTGTGAGGGACCAAAGAAATGTTAGAGGCAAAATCAAGGCTTTATCTCAACATGGACAGTTGAGTGGTATTGTGGAACATTCCATTATCTTGGCTCAATCCGCCTTGGGTCTCTTCTCAACCAAGACTGTGGTACGCTCTTTGTTTGCAACTGAGAGGTTGGGACTACTGATACAGGTACTGTACCATGGGTTTACCTTTGAGCAAATAGCCAAAAGTGGTATATCTGTGAAATGGAAAAGATGGCTGTTCATCTTGCTTCTAACAGGAACTCATCTGCCCACTCAATGTACTATATTACGCAGGTGTTTTACAAGTAAGTCAGGTTTATAAAAAATAGTAGCAATGAACTCCTCACCAACCAGGATTAACCCACTTGGACCATCCAATGCATTTCACTTGTGAACTTGCTAATATGTCACCTCTGGGCTTCAGAGGTCAATCATTGGGTTCTTGATGATTGTGACACTCTGCCCTTAATTAAGGAAGACAGGTAGTTATTCTTTTGTAGTCCTTGACTTCTCTAGTATGGAAGGTCAGTGCCTCATTAAAACAAGAGTAATTTCATTTCTGAAGAGTCATGACTCTTTGCAAATGACGGGGAGGGGTTGGAAAGGATAGACAGGGATCTGAAAAAACTAGTGGAGTGGTCAGGGCCATGGCAGCTGGGTTTTAATGCAAAAAAATGCAAAATGATGCACTTAGGCTATAGAACTCTGGGGGGCAGAGTACAAAATGGGTGGAGTGATACAATGACCAAGCAGAAAAGAGACCTGGGGTAATGAAATCAGATGATCTATAGGTGGTCAGGCAATGTGACAAGGCATTAAGGAGGGCTAGTGGGATGCTGGGGTGCAGAAGAAGGGGTATCACCAGCAGAAAAAAGGAGTTGGTGTTGCCCCTATATAGATCACTAGTAAGATCCCATCTTGGGTAGTGTGTCCAGTTCTGGTGATTGCATCTCATTATGTATTGTTTTCCGTCCTGGACCACCTTGAAAATGAGCTTGCTCAATGGTGTTTATGCCTGGTTAAATAAAGTGATTGAATTGAATTGAATCTCAGGAACGGAATAGACATAGTGGAGGTGGTCCAGAGGAAGGCTACTAAAATGGTGCAGGGTCGGCATTATAAACCCTATGAAGAGAGGCTAAAGGACCTCAATATTTAAACCCTGGAGGAATGGCTGGAGAGAAGGGATATGATAAAGACCTTTAAATACCTCACATAGGTTAATAATGTACAGGAGGGGAACATTTTTCTGAAAAAAGGTGCTCTTGAATAAAGGGACAAGCTATGAAGCTGGAAGGAGGAAGGCTCAGAAGAGATGTGAGGAAATACTTCTTTACAGAAAGAGTGGTGGATTAATTGAACAGTCTTCCAGCTGAGGTAGTGGGGCAAAAACAGTTGTGAGCTTCAAAAATGCATGAGATAAGCAGAAGGGAATTGTAGGAGGAAGAAAGAGGTGGAAGAGATGGCACTATAGATCAAGTGGGTCTACAGCAAAAATGAATGTAGGAAAAAAATGAAATGAATAATATGGGCAGACTGTGCAGGCCAAGTGACCCTTACCTGCCATCAGATTCTGCGTTTCTATGTTTCTATGTTCTAAGTATTATTATTGGGCATGAAATGAATGGTACGCTATGGTCTTTATACCAGTCTACTGTAACACACAGAGTAGTTTAATAATTTATGGTTCTGGCTTACTCTGGAGGCCTGTACTGTTTTCATATCTAATGTCTCCAACTGGCAGGTTGTTCCACAAATTCCCTACCTACTGGGAGAAAATGTGCCTCCTAATGACATGCAGGGCATGTTCCCACATCCCGATGGTGGACACCAGACTGAGCATTTTTATCTATTTTTTATTTATTTATTTTTATTTATTTATTTATTTCAATCTAGGATTACAATACCTTTGAGCCAAGGCTCTTTTACAAAGGTTCCACGTCAGCGTGTGCAACAGTCATCATTTTTAGTTACAAACATATAGTCACTGACTTACAGACATGTGATAACCAGTACAAAGACTTGAGCTATGAGCAAGACAAGAGGGGGGGTCGGGGGAGAAGTGAGGGTAGGAGATTGGGGGTAGGAGGTGCAGGGGTAAGGGGAGTATGAGAGGTGGTTGGGGGCAGGGGCAGGAGTGAAGATGCGGGGGGGGGAGGTGGGCGAGGGTGGGAGACAGTGCAGCCAGGGGGCCTTGTTGAGGCCTATGCATGGTCAGTCTTGTTGATAGTCTTTATGTGGAAGACTAAGATCATGTTCCCTCTCTGCCTCCATTTCTGTAGTGTGATTAGGTTTAGAGCCTCTGGCCTCTCCTTACAGCTTTTATCCCCATTGCCTGGATCATTTTGGTGAGCCTATGTTGCACTATCTCAACTACTTAAAATGTTCTTTTGTACTGAGAAGGCAATTACAGATCAAGGGAGCACTCTAGACCAACTGGAGCTCTCCTTTCCCCTGCAGGTGAGGCACTCTTATCTGTGAAGAGCATCTCATGTGCAGATGTCCTATGAATGGGTACATTCTGGGACAGTTTAAAAACCAAAATATATTAACATTGATCCATCAATCTATAATATATAAATATGTCCCATGTTGCCACTTGTTGCAGTATAAGAGTGGGTTCACTTGCATTCTGCTTGGGTCAGAACAGCTCAGCATGACTTTGCTCTTCTCTCTCAGGCAGAACGTGCATGAAACCACTCTTATACCGCAATGACTGGCTCCATGGGACATACTAATATATAGAACTGTACACAGTATTTCAGGTGGGACTTGACCCCTGAACCTTGTAAAATGTCTGTATTATTCCCCATGCTCTGTTGGTCTCCCTTCTTTAATGCGCCCCATCATTCTGCCAGCCCACCCTTGACAGCAGCTGCAAACTGTCTGTCATGCTTCAGCCCCTTGTTTAGTATGAACCCCAAGCCCCTTTCATTCTCCACTGCAACAAGAGGAGCCTCACACAGTTTGTAGGTGCTAATGATGTTTTTCTTCCCTAAGTGTAGCATCTTGCCTTTTGCTGCTTTGAATCAGATGCTCCAGAGGACTGACCAATCACCCAGCTCATTCAGGCCCTCCGTATGTGTGTCCTAATCCTCAAGGAAGTCTACCACCCTGGTCATTATAGTGTCCTTAACAGTGCTACACTTTAGTTTTATAGTTGCCAGTGCTTTTGGGGCCCTATTAGATTTGAGAGATGGAATGCCAAATTTAGGTACTTGGCATTCCACCTCACATAGATTTGTATCATTAAATTTTTCCCTCTGTGTACATTAAAAAAAAACTTTCCTTCCAAGCTGTCATGGTGCTTATACAGTTAGGAACTTAGGGCATGGTTCACAACTTGGACACTCCACAGAATACTGACTCAATGTGGAATGATTATGTATATACAGTATGCATGTATGTGTGTATGTATTTATTCATTTATGTATGTATGTAGTTATTTGATCACTGGGTAGATACACTGAGGCACATGACCCAATTACAGGCATGACCCAGGAACACAAGTGGGGACATTATACAAAAACAAAAGACAATACCTAAGACAAATATTAACAGAGTATAAAAACTCAAAACAACAATGAAAAACAATTGCAGCCAGTTG
The DNA here is from genome assembly GCA_016271365.2 of Neoceratodus forsteri. Taxonomy (NCBI): domain Eukaryota; kingdom Metazoa; phylum Chordata; order Ceratodontiformes; family Ceratodontidae; genus Neoceratodus; species Neoceratodus forsteri. The sequence goes on from JADMNL010000025.1 coordinate 87,164,653, forward strand.
AACACAGATGTTGCTTAAGATGTACTTTGAAGGAATCATAGAGGTGTAAGCAGCTCAGCAGAAGAGCTCTAAAAGAGTCTCTTGAATAAGTCCTCCAAATTCATAAATTTTTACCCCCAAACTTCTAAATCTACACTGTGGCAGTACAGTACTACCATGCAGAGGTCTAACAGTACTCTCTTGCCCTCTGGATAACTGGATGATGATTGTTACAGCAGGAAAGGTTCTGACAGTGACAGTTCTCAGCCACTGAGATCCATGCACTATGGGAACAAGGAGTCCGCAGCCCCCACCTCATGTCACCTACAATCCCAAATGGACATCATGCTATTGGAGCTTTGCGGATTCCACCAGGAAATGAAATCAACCATGGCTGCACTTAGAACTGACAAAGGCAAAACAGCAAAATGTGTACACACTATTGACAACCAGATCACTCAACAGGATGGCTGCCCAGATGCTACAAAGTAGACCATACTCCACTTGCATGACTCAGTCCAAGCATTCCAGGACAGGGCAGATGATGTGGAGCGCCGTGCCCAACACAACAGTCTTCTGTTTTATAATGTTCCCAAGGGTGCAGAGGGTACAGATCTTATGTCTTTCTGGCAAACATTTCTCTGAGTGGCCCTACAACTGCCACCAGATCTCACCCTAGAAATGGAGCGGGCATATCGGGCACTGGGACCAAAGCCTAGCTCTGAGGCCAGCCCCACTCAATCATTCTATGGTTCATAAGGCTCCCAGAAAAGGAATGGGTGTTACAACAAGCATGGCAACATAAAATAGTCAAGTTCCAGAACATTCAAATATACATAGATAATGACTATTCTGCAGTAGTCATGGCTAGATGCTGACATTACATACCTGTGATGAGAGAACTGAGGGAACAGCTGACTTGATTCAGAACCTCCCCCCTACACAGCCAAGATGCATATAGTGTTTTAATCAAGAACCCAGACTTTTGAGACAGCAGAAGCAGCAGTAACAGGACTGGACAAAATGGGCATCAAGTTAGAGTTACCAGTGGCACCAGGATCTTTTGTAACTTTGGCCTCCAAACTGGCCAAGTAGGTTAAGAAAAAGACTGGGAAAAACACCACAAAAACCCAATGCTGCTAACATGCTGCTGATGCCATACAAGACATTATAAGTCATCTCAAAGGAGCAGTAGCAGCTACTGAACCCTCTTCTCCCAACAGGAGCCATGTGACCAGAATCAATCACGACACCAATGTATGTCTGCCATGGAGTGGGCTCAGCTTAGCTATCCCTGCTGCTGTTATCCAGGTCCTCCTTCCCTACCTCAGCTGAGGCTAGATTCAATTCAAATTTCCTGATATGGCAGAGTTATATATTGAATTGCCGCAGCTCACAGACTGGCCCCTGCATTGTGCATTTCTCCCCTACCTAGTAATACCCCTAGGTCCTGCATAGTGGTTTACTAACCCATACCTCTCATTGGTGCAGTTCCTGCTAGTGTGATGCTTTGCATTGTAGCCCCCGTTTAAAGTGCCCCATTGGTGGAGTAGTTGTGCTTCCCCAGTGATGTGTACCTTGAAATATGTAGTGAGTTTGGTGCAATTGTGTCCCTGTAGCTCCCAAACACTTCTGTACCTGGGCCCACATGCACAGTGGAGGCCTGTGGCTGCACGTACGCCATCCCAACTTTTCACCTGAAGCAACGTGCATGAGGGAGTGTGGGGCCATAACTAGTGATTCTGTTAGGGGAATTCATGCACACACCGACTGAACATGCAGCATGTCAGCAGGAAGCACCAGGGGAAGATGTGCAGCTCATGTCTAGGTATCAGCCATAATTTGATAGGGGCTGCCTCAGTAGGAGGAGTTCAGTTCAATTCAATTTAATTAAAGTTTATTGCAGGAAAAGCTCAATTGAGCAGGCTCATTCACTAGGAGGTCCTGATTACATAAAACCAAAGACATACACATACAGACAACAATGGTAGATGCAATACATAAAAGCAATTACAATGAATTATAGGTGACTCAAGCTATGGAACAACTACATGACAGCAATAAAAGATAAAATAAAGTGCCATACACAGAAAAATAACAGGGAAATGATTTAATATTTATACAGTAAAGTAATAGTGAGCATGGTAATAAAATGACAAGATACTGAGCATGGTAACATGTTGATTAACTACAGGGTGGAATGGTAAAAGACAGCACAAACAATAAATAATGAAGCAACAGTCAGCTAGGTGGTTACTAGAACCCGTTTGTGTTGCATACTGAATTAGGGTTGAAGGAGTGGCTGATTCACAGGGGTGAGAGATCAGAGAGGTGAGAAATGGTAAGAGATGGGTAAAGCAATGGGATGAGCAGGAGGTAGGGAGAATAAAAAGAGGTGGACATGCATACTATGGAGTCATGGATGAAAAGGTTGAGAAGGTAGAAAAGAGATAGAAGAAAAAGGAAAAGAGTTAAGTGTACATGAGTGTTTGGGAGTGAGGTGGGAGTGGAGCACGGGGATGAGGTGGGAGTAGTGCACATGGACATCCATAAAAGGGACGCAGAGGGCAAAGCAGAAGGGGAGGGGGAAGAGGAGGGCAATGGACAACAGGAAATGGGGAGAGAGTTTAGAAGGGGGGACCAGGGGTGGGCAGGTGGGGGGGAGGAAAGGAAGGAGGGGGCTACACAAGGTGAAAAGTGGGAAGAAAAGGGGTAAGCAGGGGGTTGGTAGAGACAGGGTGCCAGGTGAGTGGAGGAGGGATGGAGGTGATGACGATGAGAGCTAAGCCCTTTGACAATTTTATACTATTTTGAAATGTTTAGTGGCTAGGGTTTTGAAGATGTTAACCGAGACAAGACTAGTGAGCTTGAACGATGCCTGAATGCTATTCCATGCCACTGGAAAGGCATAGGAAATAGCGCCCTTGCCAAATGAAGTACGAGTCCTAGACATGTCCAGGATAATGAAAGCTGACTTACTTAGGGAGTAGGTACTGTGAGAAATGTGAATGAGAGTGGAGATATAGCCATGAAGTTTGTTTAGAAGGATTATGAGCATCCACATGCTGAGATGAGACAGTCACCTTGAGGCGAGAAACATCCAGCCAACTTCTGTATGCAGGTTACAGTGGTGCGTCCTACAGTATAAGGTGCCTTGGTGATAAAGCACAGGACATGGTGGAACAACACATCAAGTTTGTGTAGATTGGTTACCGAGGTGCAATTATATGTTATGTTACCATAATCTAGAAGCAGGAAGAACGTAGCCTGAACTAGTCTAAGTCTGATGTTGCGTGGAAAAAACGCCCCGTTTCTAAAGAAGAATCCAAGTCTAGCTTTAACTTTACTCATGAAGCTATCGATATGGACACTGAAAGACAGCTTACTATTAAGCCATATGCCTATGTTTTTAAATGTATCTACCACTTCAAGCAGTTCAACTAGGGATGTCACAATAGATGTATTTGTAGCCTTATTGTAGATGGAGGGGGGGTTGCTCTTATGAGTGAAGAATATTACTTTAGTTTTTTTTGCATTTAGTAAAAGTTTGGAGTTAATGAGATTACGTTCAAGCTGCAAGAAATCAGATTGCAGCTCATTGCAGACTTCAGCTAGAGTTGGTTTGGATGTATAAAGTACAGTGTTGTCCATGAAAAAATGCAGCTTAGACTTAACGATGTTGGAGTACAGGGTATTATTATAGATCAAAAAAAGTATACAGCCTAGTATGGACCCTTGTGGGACAACTCTTGTGATGGGGAGGAAGTCCGATAATAGGCTATCAGTTTTAATTTTCTGGACTCTACCTGTGAGGTAGGTGGAGAACCATTGAACTGTAGTAACAGTAGCACCTAGATTTGTAAGGCCAAGAAGAGTGAGCTTGTGGTCAATGGTATCGGGAGGGGGGTTGCTGGTGGGGGCATCGAAGTGGCTGAATAGGCCACAGGTGCACACTGACACAAACCAGCACCTCCACTAGAGGAGGAGAGGGACTCTCAACACAAGCCTCTTGGTGAGTGTGTCGAATTATGCTTTCTTCAAATGTGTTTGTTGACATAGGCTGCACCTTTATGAGATACAGTCTCCAGTGAACCACACTCCTTTCTTTTTTAGGAGGACATAGACTATATGGGATTTGATTACTGTAGTCTTAGTTCATGCTTAAAGGAGTCCTACAGTAAGAATTTGCAAAAGCATATGTTGCATAGTGTTTTGATTTGTGTGTGTAGGCCTAGTGTGTCCTTCTCTTTGTCTACCTTCAGGATTTTTTTTTCTAAATTAGCCTGCTAGTTTTATGGTCCCTGGGGATTTTCATTTTAGCATGGTTTATTGTTCTTTTTCCTACAATGCCTCCTGTCCCATGTTACAGTGATGTACCCAGGACCATGGATTCAACAAGCACTGTTTTATAATCAATTTTAGAACAGCAGAGCTGTGATATTAAGTAAATTTCTGTATCTAGTGAGCTCTAATGGCTACATTTATAGTTTAGCAAATACTTGAGGGTTAATTGAGTGGGTTGTTCTGTAAGAAAATAGCTATAGCCTTTACTGATTATAGCACTGATGATCTGAGGTGATTTGTGTGCTTTTTATGACTGCGTCAAGTTTAATGAAATGAAAAGTTTTAAAAGCAAAACATTTACTCCTGCTGGCTAGACCTGACATACACATAGAAAGCAAAAATATCAAATTAGAACTATTTAGTGGAGGCCAGAACATCAGGCTCCTATCTCTAGCACTTGCTGAATCAGTGGTCCCGGTTGCATCACTGTCACATGCTCCAGAAGGCATTGTAGGAAAAAGAAGAGCAATACACCTAGGTAATATGGAGATCCCCCAGATGGCAAAAAACTACCATATAACTAGCAGGCTAATTTAGAAAAAAAACTCTTAAAAGCAAACAAAGGAAAGGACATACCTGGACAACGGACACAAATCAAAACACTCTGCACAACATATGTTTTTGCAAATTTTGATGGCAGTGCTCCTTTAACTAGACACATACAAAGTGTTACCAAAGCACCCTATTGACTGTTCATTTATGACCAGCAGTCTGCTGAATGGTTACTCCTGTCTCCACGCCTCACAGCAGATATTAGCCTGTTTGAATTCAAACTTATGAAAAAGTGTTTTTACTTAGTAACCAAGGTCAGAGGTTTATTTGTGATGCCCCAGTTAGCAGACATGGAGTGCACAGATCCCCTGTAACACTTTTATTTATTTATTTATTGAATTGTGTTGACCCGGTAGGCCCACTGAGACTAGAAGTCCCTTTTTCAGGGGTGATCAGGGGAGGGGGGATACAGATGGTAATCAACTGAAGCTGAACCAGATTAAGCTGTTGGTGGTATTTTTAGTAAATGTTTCGGACCTGTAAATCAGTAGTTTAGAATAATCTTGTCATACTCAATCAATCAATCAAAATCTTTATTTATCATGTGGGTACCATTGAGCAGGGCTCATTTGCAAGATGGACCTGGTCATACAAAAATCATAGTACAGTAACATGGTAAAACACAATGCAATATTATACAAAGAAGAAAAAATATACATATGTACATCAACATTTGAGTGAGAGGGCCGTTACTACAGATAGGCTGATAACTGGGTACAGCAGGAATGTTCACTTAAAAGGAGAGAGAAAGGCAAGAAGAGGGATACCAGCTAAGGAAGAAACGACGGGGTTGTAAAAGTTAACTGGCATACTTCAGGGAAGGGGGAGGAATTTGGCCATGGCTAAAGAGAGGCAGAGAAGCTGTTTTTTTGGTAGGGGGAGAGAGGCAGGGACAGAGGCAGGGCAGGGGCAGGTGGGAAACTGGAAAATAGGTGAACTAGCAATGTGGGAAACATTTGCTCATACTCATTTGTTTTACTTAATACTACAGATCTCAGTCACTCAGACTTTCATAGGACACCCCACACTTATGAAGGCATTACAGACCAATTCGGTAACTGGCCCTCCCCATATCATGCCCTGAAAGTTAGCCTCATTCCAACATAAGTAGGAGCCCTAATCCTCCTATGTCCTACATTTACTGATCCCCCATCCTTTGAGGGCACATGACGTTAGCCTGTTCATCCCATCCCACTCTCACAGAAATCAGTTGGAAGCACCTCCCCATGAGGTCTATCCTTCAGGCAGGCATGTCCTGCCACAGGGCCAGTCCAGGGCCCCTACCTAGGAAGTTCATCCATTGTGTGGGTCTGGATGGGAAATGTCTAATTCAGACCATCCAGAAAGTTTTAACATCAGAGCTTCTTGTCTGGTTCTCCGTTCTAGCTTTAGTTGTTGTTTATAATATGTTTCCACACCTGACCCTCCCTCGGGTTTGGGCAGGTTTTCTTCAGCTTCACTTCATTCTAGCAGCTTTGCAGAAGGCTGCAATAGCAGTTTGCAAGCCCCAGTCCTGCTTAAAACTAGGGGTACAGTGTTTCTTCCTCTCCCAGACTCCAACTAGTTCCCTGGTGTAACTAATTATCCTTAGGAGTTGTAGTGATGGGGTGAGGGGGTGCATCCTGGGGGAGGTTGGGTGACAAATGGCAGAACAGGCAGAACTACATCTGGAGACTTCCCAAGAAATTCCCCATAGGTACACCTAAAATACATCTGTGCTCATGAAATGTGAATGGGCTCACTAACCAGATCAAAAGGGAAACAAACTATATCAGGTATCAAAAAACTAAAGTCAGACCTGATGAACATTCAGAAGTAACATCTAACCCCCACTGAACATGCTAAGCTCCCCAAGTTGGGTCTTACTGCAGATTACTTATCCTCCTATGAAGGTAGGTGCTGGTGTGAGGTTGTCATTCTTATCCCTTGGCAGACCCAGTTTGAGAAGCACCAATTGCAGTGGGACCTTGGAGGTTACCTAGCAATGATTCAAGGGACACTACACAGCCATGAGGTGACCCTGACAAATCTGTACCTACTCCCTAGAACCAATACTCCTGCCATTATATCCCTTATAGATCGCTTGGTGTCCTTCACTCAGGGGATAATTTTGTTTGCAGATGACTTTAATATGACTCTTCAGCACCAGCTAGATTCCTCTAACCCAATTCTCCCAATACAGCTGGCAACACAAATGAAATTCAAAAGGCTGGTCCAGTAGGTGGGTTGGACAGATGTCTTGCTCTCCCTGAACTCTAGAGAGGGCAGTTACACTCATTACTCCACTGTACACTGCACATACTCCAGGACTGATTATTGCTGTACTAAGCCTGAGTATCTACCCAGGATCTACTTTTCAGACCATGTCCCAGCACATACGTACTGGAAATTTGGCCTGCAAAAATGATCTACTCTCTTGTACCGAAACACCTATTTGCTGAAGTCACCCCTTTCCGTACTTTCCTTGCAGAAAAGCTAGCCAAGGTACTCCAGGCCAATCCTGTTAGTGATGTTTCCCAAGTCATTAGGTGGGACTCAGCAAAAGCAGTCTTGAGGGGTCATCTCACACAGTTTTCCTCCCCGCTTAAGAAGCAGCAACAGGAGTGAGGACAAAAACGGCAGGACACCCTACCTTTTCTTCAACATGTGCACCAGCAAGGTAAACTATTGGTCACAGCACAACTTACCAAAGTTAAGGCAGACCTTGATAAATTTTGTTTGGAGCAAACAGAAATTCCACTTACCTTCTTGTGTCTGTGTTTTATATAGTGTCAGATCAATCCAGCTACTAGCCTACTAATTATGCAAGCAGTGTCATGCAGCCACGATTATGGCCCTATTACACCCCAACATGGGCTCACAATTTACCCAGTACCATGAGATAGCACTAGACTTTCAGGCTTACTACAATGGCCTATACATTCCCAAAACAAACCCACAACAGGAAAAAAATCAACTCCTACCTTCAACATTTAAAACTGCCCTAACTGCCTCAGGAGCAGGGACTCTGGTTGATGGCTCTATTGCTGCAGATAAGCTGGAGCTGGTGATCCACCTCTCCAAAACCATGAAGGCCCCAGGGTCAGATGGCATCGGAGTGGAGTTTTACAGACTCACCAAGCAGCTCTCCATATCCTCTCTCCTTGTTACCTACAATATGTTATTGCAAGGAGACAGTCATCCACCCTTATGATCCTATGCAGCACTATCAATTATCCCCAAACCTAAAGAAAACTCCCTCCTCTGCCACTCACACCACCCCATCTCAGTGCTTAGCACAGGCTATACATTTTTATGGCTATCATAGACAAATGAATGGACAAGCTGTTGCCATTCCTAATACAAAGAGATCAGACAGGCTTTGTTTAGTTATGTACAACTACAGACAACACACACTGCATCATTCATGTTATCCATCAAATACAACAGTCAACCTCCCATGCACTGCTCCTAAGCCTTGATGCAAAAACGGACTTTGACTGGGTGTCCTGGCCATTGCTGTATACAGTGCTCAGGCAGTTGGGTTTCCCAGCTCTCCTTATAGCTCCTGCAAAGAATTTACCACCATCCCATGGCCTGTGCCAAGGTTACTGGACACCAAACTCTGGACTTCACTCTATGCAGAGTGATCTGACAAGGCTGCCTGATGTTGCCACTGCTATTCACCGTATTCACTGTGTACACTGAGCCTTTGGCCTGGGTTATCAGAGAAGCAACCACCTTCCAAGGCACCACTGCTGTGGAGGGAATGGAACACCGCATCACCCTATAGCAGATGATATTTTTGGCGCTGTTTGAGGCTGGTTTTTTTTGCCGCATTCCCGACTATTACCCCCTTCCTGACATGCACAACCTGGAGTTTGTACTCCAAAAGCAGGGGGGTATGGGGTCAAATTCCCCTGTGAGGGGGGGCAGCTCCTATGCATAATCATTGTATTTGCCGGATGTGCATTCACTAGCATGTGTATATCGCTGATTTGCTTTTCAGCGATATAAACTCGCCATAATACTGATCACTGTTTTGCGATCGCTATTATGACATGGAACCAAAATTAAAATACCTAGGGATATATGTAACCCACACCCCTACCTCAGCATTCACAAACAACTATGTTCTATTCCCACAAACATATACACAGGACGTCATCCACTGGAGAACTCTGTCACTTTCCCTCTCTAGACATATTGAAGTGACCTGGGGATATATGTATCACACAACCCTCTCTAGACATACTGAAGTGATATATATGGTGACTCTTTCCAGAGCACACTATCTGTTTCAAAATGTCCCTCTAGCCCTGCTGGCATCAGCCTGGAGAACCTGGAACAAGGAAATTTCCCAGTTTGTTTGGGCAGAGGCCATGCATTAAACTGCAGCAACCTTCCCTTCCCAAAGATGACAGTGGTTTGGCACTCCCTCTACTTCAGGAATACTGGGTGATGCATTTCCACTTCCTTCTATTCTGGTACTTGTGGGGCAAGCATGCAACTTAGCTAGACAAGAAACAGGCCCTGTTCCCCAATCAACAATTTGTACAGGTCATGTACTACAGTGCAGTACCCCTGGAACAGACCAGGGATCTAAATCCATAGTGGCAGATGCAGGTGAAGGTGTAGAAGTACATCATAAGAATGCACCATCTGACACCATTTCTCCCCTTCTTCTGCACAACTTCTCACTCGGAGGGCTTCCTCCCACCCCTTCTTGGCCATGGCTATCAATTCTGGGAGAGACATTTCCTGCAATACATTTAGCATTTTTTTCAGTTAATGTGGTCCAGCCATTTTAGGCCCTTCACACACAGTTTAATATACACAGAACTGATTTCTACCAATATCTGCAGCTCAGGCACTACATCTACTCTCTCCCACCAGGTGCTCGCAACCTGGAGGTGTACTGCACTTCATAACTTTCTGCATCAATATCTTCAAAACAGGTGCAAGCCCCTATCTGATCATCCAGATCTATCACCCCCTCCACTACACATCTGGGGTTAACTCCCTGAAAATGGCACTGAAGCAGGAAGATGAGATTAGCCTTTCCATAGATCATGGCATGTGAACCCAAGCTTGTCATGCTTCATCCAAAGTAACAAACTCACACCAGTGTGGGGAATATGTGTGAAAACACCTCACCTGATTCTTCAAGACCCTGGTGCTAACAGCCCATTACCTCCCCTATTGCTCATCTTCTTGCTGGGGGGGTTATGACAAGTCTAGAACAATGCATTTCATATCATGTGTGGTTGCCCCCATCTGCAGCCTTTCCTCCACTCACTTGATGGTGAGCTGGAAGAATTATTTGGTTCACCAGTCCCACTCCCGTCTTCTCTGTACATCCTTCTGCAATACTCTAGGTGCTTTAAGGACCCTAATTCATGCTACCTACCTACTAGGTCAACTGATTACCGTGGCCAAAGAAGCCATAACAAAATGCTAGCTCACCCCCCAGATCAGAAGCAAAAAAAGAAAGGCACCAAGCTTTAAGAGCTGCTATATCCACAAACTTTATTAAAGTGCTAGATACAAAGGGGCATTTGCAAAAACGCTACTTAAAGTGCATAAAATGCCATAATAAATTACAGTTATACCTTGACAGTGATGGTGTACAAAACAACTGCCAACAACCTGACTGTTTTTGCTTGAAGCGTTCTCAAGGGTCCCAGTTGCAAGGGGTGAGACCCATTTACATGTAAAAATTAAAGGTGCAGTACCTGATTATTTTAATATTTAAAAACAGATACAAACTAACTCACTAAGGGAGTAGCTGTCAGCTTAAACAACCATATATTAATACATTAAATATTTCATGTTAGCCATGAAATGAACTTATTTCCAGAGAGATTTGTACTGAGTTCTACCACTGAAGGTTAGTAACATACCACCCCACACCCATGATTGTCTCTCAGTTAGAAATCCGAATGTCTAGCCTTGATGAATCAAATGACCCAGATATTCAAAAATAACATTTGAAATTAGGCATTTCATTAATTGTGATTTACATTGTATTGTTTATCTTGCCTTTTGGAGCTGTGGGGCCATTTATGTGGGCAAAATGGTCCATCATTTTAAAATCCATATAGGGGAACATATCAGGGCAATGAAAAGAAAAAATGAAAACAGTGCACTTTCAGTGCATGTTAATTCCCAGCTAGACCATGAGAACCACAGATTTAAATTATGTGGTCTGGAAAAGATCAAGTTTGGGAACTGAGGCAGGGACCATGATGCTCTGATCCTCAGACGTGAGGTCATGTGGATGGTGTAACTGGGAAGTCATTACCCACCAGGGTTAAATGAAAGATTGCATTTGATACCACTTATTAGAACATCATAATACTGTGACCTTAGCTATTGAAGTATATTACTGTATGTTTATCCCTTTCTTTTTTCAAGATTTTTGCCTCTTTGGGTCATTTGAGCTATCCAGGCTAAACATTCAGAATTCTGACTGGCAAGCCATCACGGTTGAGTGGCAGCATGTTACTAGCCTTGAATGATAAAACTTAGTACATGACTCTCTGGAAATAAGTTCATTTGGTGGCTAACAATAAATATTTAATATGTGATAATATATGTTTATTCCTGTACATAGGTTCATACATTTTTGAGTACAGTATATGGTTGTTTAAGCTGGTGCCTACTACCTTAGTGAATAAGTTTCTTATATGTTTTTGAACTAATCATGCACTGCACACCTTTAATTTTTGCACATAAATAGGTCTCACCCCGTTGTATCCAGGGCCCTTGAGAAAGCTTCAAGTGAAACCGGTCAGGTTGTCGGTGGTCATTTTGCACACCACTACCGACAAAGTATGGTTATAATTTATGATTGCAGTTTATGCACTTTTGCAATTATCCTTTTATATCTAGCACTTTAATAAAGTCTGTAGCTATAGCAGCTCTTGAAGCCTGGTGCCTTTGTTTTGCTTCTGGTCATGATAGCTGCTACCTGGCAAGGAAAGTTCATGTGATGCAGCTTTCCTGCTTGTTTTCTCACCCCCCTGACCCCAGATGTGACTACCTGGAGAGCAATGGTCAACCAAGTATACCAAATGGAAAAAATTACACGCTCTCTCAATTACCGAATGGTGATTTGTTCCTCTTGCTGGAAAATATGACTCCTTCACACCATGAGCATGGAGCCCACCTTAGTGCCCTGAGCTACATGTAGGACTCACAACAGGCTGTTATGCAATGCTCGAAAAACTACAACTTGTGATACACTGGACTGCAAAAAAAATTACATATCTGCATAGAGGTGCCCTGGTTCTTGCCATCCCAGAAACTCTCCCCCCTCTCAGATGGGTATTCCCCCCTTGCATGAGACACTCTGGGGTCTAAGGCATAATCTCTTTAGCATTCTCCACCCAAAAAGACCCACACTGTAGTAAACAATGTTTATAATAACATATCCCCCTTCTCCTTCCAGTACCATAGGGGTAAGTAAGGGACAAACTGACAATTGCTTATGATGTCTCAGTTGTGGATATGTAGAAAGACATGACCCAAGAATGACTGTATAATGATATTTATTGTCATGATATTGTACCATGTTGACCATGAAAATTTAATGTAGACCATATTAACAAACAAACAAAAAAAAAAGATGCACTTTGAAAAATACTTAAATGCCACTCCCTACCTCCGATCAGGTGCATAATCTGGCGTTATTTTTGATGAGGGACTGACCTTAAAATCTCAGGTATCAGCTGTCGTCAAATCCTCTTTTTACCATCTGAGGAATATCGCCCTGGTGAAACACCTGTTTCCGTCGGGTGATCTTCCAACATTGGTCCATGCCTTTCTCACTACCCATCTTGATTACTGCAATTCCATTTACCTAGGGCTACCTGGGGTTGATATCCACTGCCTGCAGCTAGTGCAGAACGTGGCAGCCAGGCTTTTGACTGGGACGTCCAGAACCAGTCATATTACACCTGGGCTCCACGAACTGCACTGGCTGCCTGTTAGGTGGCGGATCACCTTTAAGGTTGGTTTACTAACCTTTAAAGCCCTACATGACCAGGGACCCAGTTACCTGAAAGATCTCCTGATTCCCTACTGCCCCCTCCATCCTCTCCGTTCTGCCAACGAGGGATTGCTAGAGATTCCCAGGGTTCGATTGAAATATCAGGTTCACGTGCTTTTGCTTTTTCAGCACCAACCCTGTGGAATTCTCTACCTCATTGGTTGAGAGAATGCCCAACCATCGATAGTTTTAAAATTGGTTTAAAAACATATTTATTTAGTTTAGCCTTTATTTAAATATAGTTGATATATTTTAATGTTGTTTTAATCTATTTATCTATATGTTCTTATGTACAGCGCCTTGGCTCTGAAAGGCACTATATAAATAAAGTTGATTTGATTTGATTTAAAATATTTGCCTGTCTTGATTATTTCCTCATTCACTTCTACAGGCTCCCCCAGCATGATCTCTGAATTTATCTGTCCCCCAGCACTTAGCCAAAGAGCTCATGAGGTGGCATGGGGCAGGCAGGCAGTGTGTGTGTGTTGGGGGGGGTAACTAGACTATACTTCAAAGGGATAGCCCTAAATAACCCCAGGCCAATCCCAAGTATTTGGAAAGGTGCCTAAATATGTACCCAATGAAAGTACTTTATTTCTTATAAAATGTCTATAATATATCTGTGCATTATTTTTGCCTGTGTACCCCTTCCCTGTGGACTGCTGTATTGCAAACTCCCTACCCCCTGAACCACTGTGCAAGTTACTTCCATGTAAGTATTAGCAATAAAATGATATATTCAAAAACAGGCATATTATCTACAGGTATATACCATAAGTATTGGTCTCCAGGTGCTATACACTGTCAGGTGAGATAGATTACTTTTTCTCTCAGGTCAGCCAACAGAGATAAGCTCACTTACAATCAAGAGCCATCTTCTGTAGGGACCATGGTAAATATGTGGAAGTGGGAACCCAATTAAATTAAGGAGTCAGACAATGTCAATGGGATATGATTTTGCATACCAGCTGGTGAAGCATAGTATTATGAACCCTTAAGTATATAAAACTGTTAACAAACCAACACTTCCCAGTAATAACAGTGCTTTTTAACATGTTTGCACTATGCAGCATATTAATCTTTAAGAAAGCAGATCAGGTTATTCAACAGACATACCCTCTATGAACTGATATCAAACACAGTTTCTTGCTTTTCCCACTGAAGCCCTCTCCTCTTTTCCATCACTTGACTCTTCTATTAAATACTTCAGAGTGAAGAAACCATGATAGAAGGTCTCTATTCTGATCAAATTAGTCTGACATGGATCGATACAAATCTTTGGACTGTCTGCAATCTTGAAGCTTGCTGTACCCTCAACATACAGTAATCTGTGAGAACGGTGTAATATCTTTTTCTTTGGCACAGAGATTTTCTTTTACTGAGTCTGTCACTTCCCATTTCAGTTAACAAACTGCTGAGTGCAGCTCATCGCTGGACAAATATTATAGGTTAGCTGAATACAAAGTGAGAAGAAGTGCTTAGAAATGTAGGCTGAAAAAACTAAGAACTGAAATCCATGAGGTCAGAATGGAGAACTATGCAGAGAACAAAACCTTAAGAAACCTGATAGCATTGTTTAATTTTACTGTACGTTATGGGATCATGCTTCTAATTTATTAAAATTCTTGGAGTGTTAATTCATTGCAACAGTAGGGCACAGATGTGGAAATATGTACATTTGTCATGTAAAGATATCCTTGCATAAGAATAGTAGACATCTACTTTCATAAAAATGATCTTTCCAAAACCCATTCAATGCAAAATAACATTATAGTAGCATGTGATAAGAGTAATACAGAATGTGGAATACTGCCAGCAGAATTTGTGCGGAACAGAAAGTCTGCTTCTGAACTGCTTTATAAAATTTATTTTTGAATTCCATGAAATTCTGAAATGTATTTCTATGTAAAGTGAGGAATAACTTTCCACAGATTACATAAACCATGGAACTATATTCCACATATTATAGAACATGAATCCTCAATTTATGTAATCCACAGATTACTAATCCATGAAAAATATTTGGCTTTTGAAATTTCAGAATTCCATGGAATTTAATGGACTTCCCTGAAATTCTTGGACTTCCATTTCTTAAAAAAATATGCGGCACAGCCCTAGCATGCAGGCCCTTGGGTATTTTTGTTTAAATGAATAATCAGACTGTTGTGGTGAGGATTAGTACAGATCTAGGATAGAAAATATTGAAATATTAAATGTTGTGTATATCAGTCCAAGTGCAGTACCGCAACATTTCATTGATTTAAACAGTGGTATGTGATTAATAAGGTGCCAGTTACTAGGACATGCCAGTACAAGTCTGGTGCAGGAAACCGTCAGCTGCTGCCATGCACCATATTTTGAAGTAATGGGACAGTTCATTATTTTCCTATTTTTGGCCAAAAAAGACACACTAAACCAAGGTCTATTTCCTGCTGCACCCTGGGAGCACAGGAAAGTTAAGTGACTTGCTTATGGTCACACAGTATTCAAGTGGTAGCTGTGGGATTCAAACCCAGTTCACCAGGTTTGCTGCTCAGTGCGCTTAACCACTCTGCTGTCCTGCCAGGCACAGAAGGCAATGAAAGTTGCATGTTGTAAACATTTAAGTGACTTACTGCAGTTCGCTGACACTTCTTGAATAATAAGTATGATCTAATACAAATGGACAAATGTAGTTTCATCTCTGAATAAAAGACGTGATGATAAAATGGCTTTGAAGCTTTTAAGAGCTTGTTTGGAGAAAATCCATACAAGCTATTTTGTTATGAAAGCTCTCTAAAAATCTTTTCTATAAGCAGTGCCATATCCAAAAATGACTGTGAAAGGGTCAATGTGACTTTACAACTCTCTATCATAAACTCAATTTAATTTTTCAGCCCCTTAATTTTAAGACATTGCAGTTTTATCAATTTTTTCCACACTTTTAATTTTCTTGATTGCTAGGCAAGTGCCATATCAAAGCAACGGGACTAGAAAGAAATTTCATGCTCTTGAAATTCAGTGAGATGCCTGCCAGAAATGAACCGAGAGGCACATTATCTCCCAAACTTCTTAAGCTTAATCTAGCCCCCTAACAATGGGTGAAAAGGAAAACATAAAATGCTGAAGTAAAGAAAGAACAGATATAATTTATCTACTTGAATTTTACAAGAGTTCCTTTGAAATTGCTAAATATTCGATTCAGTGGTTGTTGATCATATATCAGGCAAGAATACAGCATTAGCATTTTGTGTATTAATGAGCTCTGTACAAGAAAATGCAACAATACGCTGACGTATGTAATCTTTGGCTAAAAAAACACTCTGGATATTTAAAAATTTATAAACACAGCTTTGGCTGTTTGCTCATTTACATACAGAACACTCTGCCACCGAATCTGAGACAAAAGCTTCCAGTCTCATCCTGTTCAGAATAAATACTGTTGCTGTATTCTGTTCGCTCAACAATGAACGAAACTAGCATGCAGGTTTATAATATCAATTCACAGGACTCTTTCTGCTTCAGTGAACTGTTACTGAAAGGTTCAGAACAAAGCTACAGGCAGATCGGACAAAGCTGCCATAACAGGATTTACATTAAACTCAGTATGATAAGACCACATCAGAGGACTGCTCAATCTACCTTTGATTAGAGTAGTTCTGAGGCTGTGAGGCGCCTCTGCTCTGAGTACCTGATCACAGTCTCTGTATTACCCTTATCTGCCTTTAATTGTGATCTAATCCAACATTAGTTGAGTAATTCATTTTTTACTGTGTTGGACATCATTACATCTAAAGCTCTCTGCTGCCCAAGCAAGCTAGAGGAACTGTAACACAGGATCTGAAAGGTAATTGTGTCCCTGAGGAGAACAGCAGAGTTTCTTTCTTATACGTAAAAATATATATTACATGAAATGGCTTACATTATTAGTTCTCACATTTTGTCATAGTGATTCTCTCCTAAGTTGTGGAACACATATCAGGCCTACTCTAAGATTTGAAAACATTCCTGGCTTCTCCACAGAAAAAGTATCAAACCATACTGTACACCAAGACAAATATGAAACACCTTTGAAAATTTAGAAATATTGGAGTTATTTCAATCTCCAGGGACCCAAATGTTTGAAGATCATGCAGAGTACAAGGAAAGAACAATTAAATACATCAGCACATGAAGACCCACCATTGAAACATGATACAATAAAAACACTGAAAACAAGTTAATGACAGTTCAGAGAGGTGCCAAGGAGTGATGCCTTCTGAATTGGAGATCATATAACTTAATACAAATCACATCAGTTATATTATGTTCTAAGGGTTTTTAATCCCACACAAAGGAAGTTATCCAGTTCTCCAACTGCAAATATTGAAAACCACAAGTCATACAACTCCTGTTATGATTCTTCAAGCAGCTATGGATCCCAGTAAAGAAATCTTGTCCATCCCCTCCAGTAAGTCATGCTGGTTGGGCCACAGCTGTTGTGGTCCAGGCAGGGTGCTGCCAGTGGAAGATCCCACTCATGGGCCAGTCAGCTACAAATTCTTCTCCATTAAGGGAACACAGCAGGAGAGGCACCACTCCCATACTGTAACACCCCAACTGATGAAAGCTAGCTCCCCTCTTGAAAAAAGAAGACACCAGCAGAATCATCCATGGGGTGAATGCTATTCCTGAACATGGTGGTCTGCTGGGAACAGTATTGGCAGGAAGACAGAAATCCAGACCAAGTTGCATATACCCAACTGCAAGCAGGTATAGTAGACAGGACACAAAACCCAACCATAAATGCCAGGCCAAACCAAGGGGGGAACTGAAATCATGGGCCAAAATTGTGCTGGCTAACCAAGACAAGGGGAACACTACTGGAAAAAGTTATTTCAAGTCAGGACCATCACCTGGTACAAGATATTTAAAATAAAAAGAAACATGAATTGACAAGACATACTGGCAGTGGTACCTAAAAGAGAGGTACCATATTGTCAGTAGTAAGTGAAAAAAATGACTTGGATAATTGTCCTGACATTATTATTGAAGGCTTTCAAGGAAGGATAATTAGGTGGTACTGAGAGGAGAGGGAAATGTTTGCAATTCAGTTAATGCAATAAAAGGAAGTGCACCCAATTCTCACTCACTGTGCTTGCACTGCAGTTTATTCACCAATGTTTTGCTAGAAGTCTTTGAGTTCATTTCAAAGGGGGGGGTTGCTGCCCTTACCTGCTGCCACTAACTCCACTATGCCAGTACAGGGCAGGAGGAAGTTGTTGCTGTGTAAATGACATTCACAAGGCCTGGTGACCCTTGAAATCCTGGTTAAAACTTTAGTGATGATCCCCTGTCTGTAGACCTGAAACTAGCAGGCAGTGTGGGTATGGCTAACAGATGACCAGAATAGAGACAGCCATGGGGATATGAAGACTGGTGAGGGATCAAAGAATAAGACTGTTGGTGCTAGTAAATGGGACTTGCAAAGGGGGTTACAATGGACACCAGGAACCTTATCTTGGCTGAGGTTAGGTTGAGGGACCATTGAAGTACAAGGGATGTTGGCAGCACTACTGGACATACTGAGAAAATTTCAGCCTAGGAGGGGACCACAAGGTATGGGTCAGGTGGGTGGTGGGACAACTAAAGTGACAGAGCCTGTGTTCATGGCTTCTGTCCATACCACATCTCCACACATCTGGTACTGTGCTATGCATGTACGTCTGTAGGCTTCAAACTTCAAGTGTTATTATGCATGAATCCTGTTTGGCAACACTAACATCTGGAGACTCTCAGTTGCATAACACCTTAGTCACAGGGGAACTCCATCCCCTAGTAACTAAGACAGAGTTCTCTGTAAAGTTGCAAAGTGTAGTGACACAATGGGAAGGCAGTTTGTCTGCCTTTTGCACCCGTACTCTTTGCTGATGAGACTCTGGCCCAGAATGTTTAAAAGTGCACAAATCATCAAGAGTTAGGCTGAACTGAAACACAATTCAGAAGAAGTTTAAAACTGCATTCTTAAGATTGTTTTAATGTTGTTAAAGTAAATTTAGATAAATGAAAGAGGTACTGTAGCGGCACAATAAATAGATAGTAAACATAAGTTTTGATATACATTTGCTAT
The DNA here is from genome assembly GCA_016271365.2 of Neoceratodus forsteri. NCBI lineage: Eukaryota > Metazoa > Chordata > Ceratodontiformes > Ceratodontidae > Neoceratodus > Neoceratodus forsteri. Next base: position 87,183,648 of record JADMNL010000025.1, read on the forward strand.
TAGGCACAAATCAATAATGACATTTATATTAATATTGCTTCATAAACCTTTTAAATAATGAGCACAGTTCTCAGTTGCAGGGGACTGTTGCAGAATCGGTGCAAAATTAATTGGCTTGACCCTTGGCTGTGGCCCACTTGAACCATGTTCAGAGGGTTCCTGAAGACTAAATGCCAGTGCACATCAAAATTCTTTGGTGCACTGAGGGGGCAGTGTTGGCATGTAAATGACATACAGTACTACTCATGTTGCCAACTTGATCTGCCTCAAAAGTTGCAGCATTTTTCTGGATACCTACAACCACTACCTATTAATATTGGTGGTAGGGGGTCACTGGAGTGCTGAGTGGATGTGTGCACAGACATTGGTGGATGGACATTGTTCTAGCACCAGTGTTTCTGACAGCTGCATGTATGGGAACAGGGCTTGGGAAGGGTGATACAACTAGACTACCATCAACAAATTTAATCTGGGGTCCACTGAACTACCAGACAGACTGGGGAAGGACAGAAGGAGCAGATCCACTGGTAGGCCAGAAGCAGCCAGCCCGAAGGTAAAGGTGAAGGGGTGGGATATGTGTTATTTCAATGAACCATCCCATATGCACACATATATGAGCTAGGTTTTGTGCACCTTTACTGTGAGCAAATCATGTTTTCCCAAAGTGACAACTGAAGTAAATTATTTTCATATTTGTTTCTGTGCCATGGGGACAATTTGTCCCCCTGTGCAGATATCCATTTCTCAGTATAGCAATTCAGTCTGCCATACAATAGGATGCTCATTGCACCCCATTTCCCAGTGGATAAATTTGATACATTTGTGACTGAGACTGAGAAATGAGCCCAGTACATTTATATTATGTAGGATTACCGATACAGTATATCAGATTTGTGTTCGTAAGATACTAGTGGTTGTTAAGGAACACACATGTCCTTTTCTAGTTTACTTCCATATTGCCCCATCTCTTCACACAGAACAATAGAAACTCACAATTTGAATGGTACAATGTCACATTTGCTTGAGCCTCATCCAAACAGGCTGGCACCTTGCCAAGAAAGCTGCTTCACCATTTAAGAAACACCGTCTTACTTTAAAGGTTCTTCATATTCAATGTTTCCATACAACAAAGTTATAGTATATCAAATGACAATTCTACAAGGATTAGTGTTGTAGGATATTCTGTTTCTTTCTTTTTTTTTTACAACTCTATTTCTGCACCATCCTCGGGGAACTCTCTCTGACATCCTTCACCTCTGGGCTCTACCTCCCTCCTGAGACACCTTCCTCCTCCTCGCACCAGCCTGACAGACCCCCTGGCTCTGAACCACCCCCCCAAGATGGGGCCATCCTATCTGCACAAGATGCTCTATCTATAATCTAGAGAGCCTGGCTGGGCAATCAGCCCCTGGAGAAGAGAGTGCACAGTATCGGGAGTGTGGCCCAGCAGGCAGAGGTGCCTTCAACTATCCCCAAGGACGTGAATTTTTCCATGTAGTTTCCCTTGAGTGTGGACATGTAATCACATCTGTGCGATCCATGTCGCTGACATCCGCCACCACTCCACCCCTTTATGTGGCTCAGTGCTAATGGTACCCCTGGTCTCCATCAGAGGTCCCCGCTGCACTGAGCAAGCCCCAGATCCCACCCCAGAAGAGGATAGCAGTCCATCAGATACTCTACCCTCTCTCTCTCCCCTGCCGATCCCTGATGACCCAGGCTCGTTCCCGAACTGGGGTCGCCAGGTGGTGCGAGATGTGGTGTCCAGCTCCTCAACCCTCAGCACCACCAGGCTGGCAGAATATTCTTTTTCTGATATGAAAATAATAACGTGCTAACTGGGAAGTGAACCCAGCCCTGGGAGCATCCTGGTATACCATCCTGGTGCTCTACCACTGATCTATCAGGACAGCTGGCCATCCAAGCTTTCCACAGTCACCTTTATTATTACTGCAAAACAATATTTCTGTTTCTAAATGCTTAGCACTGGCAAATACTGCTCCTACAGTTCATTAACATCTAGGACACTCTATAAAAAATATAGTGCATGTTAGATTACACCAATTAATTGCTTTAAAAATATGGCATGATAAATAGCATTTCCATATGTCCATTATATGCATGGAGGCACTAAAAGGAACACTATTATCCCATATGGGCTGGCAAAGGTTGATTAAAATGGAAGAAGGAGGTTGAAAATTCCAAACACTGGGCCAGATTCTAGAATGATGGTGCAAGTCACCACCAAAGGTGACTTGCACCAAACATGGTTGCGCCAAGGACCCTGCAACCAATTGTCTATTGGGCAGGCTCCCCTTGGCTAAGTTTTGTGACTTGCACCAACCATACCAGTATACCAAATGGAGGGAAAATAGCCCCTTATCTCCCTGGTAGTCTAGTGGCCCCCAACCCCCACCTGGCAGTGCCAGTTCACCCTGCACCCTCCAACCTATACCCGGTTGGCAACTGGCACAGTCCACCTCTCACCATCACGGCCAGACAATGACTGAGCTCCATATGAGCGTGTACTACTGTAAATAGTATACACTCAATTAATGAATGACAGTTCATTCATTGAGCGTGTACTATTTACAGTAGTACGTGCTCATATGGAGCTCAGTTGATGGCTGGCCATGGTGGTGAGAGGTGGGCTGTACCACAACTGGGTATGGGTCGGGGGTGCAGAGTGGACTGATACTGCTATAAGGGGGTGGGGGGCCATGACTACTAGGGAGATGGGGGCTTTATTTTTGGCGTGATAATGCAGTTCTGGGGACCAGATTTAGGCGCTAGCCCTGAGGGGCTTTTACATTTCATGCAGGGGATCAGCATGGAGGGGGTGTGTGCTAGCCCTGCAGGGGCATTCATTATGTATTTGGAGGATGGGGCATAGGGAGGGTCTGCCTGCCCTGCTGGGCTGTTCTGTGTCTGTGGGGGATGGGGCATTGGGGTGGCATGATTAGCTCTGCAGGGCATTAACACTAGCGACTTGTGGATCAGGGCATGGGGAGGAGCACAAGTCTTGGGAGCTGGCCCGGTGGCAGATCTGCACAACCCCCAGAGGTTGTTAGTACACTTACACCAGCTAAAAGCTGGTGTAACTGTACTTTGGTGGATGTCCTCTAGGGGTTGTTTGAGAATAGCAAACTTAAGGACTTTGTTGCTGCCCTTCCAGAATAGGGCACAACTGCTGGCGTAAACCCCCTAGCACCATGTCGCAGGGGGTTTATGGTGTAACTGGTGGCATATGTCTACTTTGGTGCAAGCAGCCTATGACATGTCGCAGGCTGCTTTGCAGAATACCGAATGTTGCAACTCCTGGTTTAAATTGCTACTTGCACCATTTTTTGGAGTGCAATTCAATTTAAGCCTGGTGTAACCCTTTGAGAACTGGGCCCACTGAATTCAAGTTTCTGATAATGACCTCAGAATGAGGACAACATTTAATTGAAAGAAAATGCCCCCCAAGGTGCCATGTTGGCTTGGTTCAATAATACTACGCATGCATCCAGCACATATGCAAAGCAGGCACCTGTAGGAGTGAGCGGGAATCTTGCACTTGTGGGGGTAGGGTTCAAAAGGTGCTGGCACAAATTTGTACCTGGCAATTTGTAATTTGATTCAGCATTTGCTGGTACACCTTATGTGTATTTTATGTTTTGCTCTGACTGATGCAGGCACATGGCCTGTGTCTATGTCAGCCCAACTGCACAAAAAACATGGGAGCCCTATTTTGAAAGACCCTAGAGTTTTTGCAACACTTTACATGACTTGTGGCAGTTCATATCAAAAAACGTATGCAGCCATCACTTTTTGGGCGCAGTTTGTCATAAATCATGCCAGACTTGGACACTGTTAGACCCCCTATTAGGCAGGCAAAGCAGTGTCCAAACTTCAGATGCAGTTTTTGGAATGGCAGTATACTGCTGTTTTGAAAATACCTAAACAGATTTCTGGAATGGCCTAGGTCTAACCACAGCAATTATTGGCACAGATGCTGCCTCAAAGCAATAGTGGCCCTTGTGGCTACCTACTTTACATGCAAACTTAATATTTAAGCAACTGGCTTGCAGGGTGTTGGTGGTGAGAGTGGGGACTGCTGGACAGTAAGTATTGTATGAGGACTGTCATGGGATCTATCTGATTGGTGGCTGTTGGTGGGACTGTTGGCAGCAGGAGAGGAGACCCAAGGAGGCCACAGGCTGAATCAAAAAGAATAAACCAGTGCACCTACCCAGACATTGCATTTTGTATGATCCAATGTCTAATATGGCACTCTCTTGCAAGACCACAGACTGGTGTCCAGTTCCATTCATCCCTCAATACCAATGGCATGCTGTTGTCTTATTACACCCAATATACAGTAAATAAAATAGGCCTTACTCTGGGTCCTTTTAACACAGAAGACACTTTCACAACCCCACTGCAATTTTAGTTTAGAATGGCTAAACTCCATTGCAGGGAGTGATGACAGTGTACTTTCAGTTCTTTTAAAGAATTAAATAAATTGAATTAGCACTTTAACATGCTATCTGCACACACTGTACTGTCTTCATATTTTGATAAATAGGTTACAGATGTTGGAATGGAGTACTGCATTCAGTTCAGGAGTTTACTTCTCAAAATAACATGGATGACATAGAGAATATACAAAGCAGGGCTAGGAAGATGTTACAGCCAAAGCAGATGAGGTTGTATAAAGAAAGGTTGGCAGACCTTAGCATGTATACTCTGGTGGCCAGAAGGGAAAGGAGGAATATGACCAAGACATGCAAGTTGTGAGGAATCAACACAGTGGATTGTAAAGACTTGTTCACAAGGAATGATGGCACACTGACTAGAGGACACATATGGAGACTGTTGGGGCAGGGGATAAGGAGTATCAGGACGTATATGAGAATGTTCTCTATGGTGTGAGTGGTGTACAAATAGAATAGACTACCCAGAGAGGTGGTTGAAGCTAATACTGTGATGGGGTTTGAACTTGGGTGGGACAGATATTAGGGAATAATGGAACCCAAAAGCAAAATAGAGGAATGGACAACTGGGGGAAGGGGTGACGATCAAGCCAGTTGGGCAATTAGATCTCTAAATCCAGCCTGGTGTTAGGCTGAGTATATAGCTAGGAAGGAAAGTTGTTAGACTGGTTGAGCTCTGGGTCTTTTTTCTGATAACACAATCGATGTTTCTATGAGTTGATGAAATAGTTACCACAACTTTTGATAGCAGCAAACCAGCTTTAAAAACTGGCAGTTATCATATTTAATGTCTCTGCCTACATAAATTGTTTTAATAACATCATATATAATAATATACAGAACATGTAAAATAAACTTGAGACTGAAATGTCCACAAATTTCAGTATCAGTTTGCCCTGGATTTTCCATAATTATGTTAAAACTTCAGGACAATGAAAAACCAGGACCAATATCAGGCCTAGGTAGATACTCAGTAGGTGTCTATTACTGAATGTTAGATATCATACTGTATATCTTACATGTATTCAGTAGCACCTAATGAGCTAAAAAACAAAAACTTACATTTCTGGGGGCTAAATGCCTATTATTTTCCCTTGGTTCATCCTGTCCTTGGTTCTTGATGTTGTGTTTAACAAGTCCTCGAAATATCATCTTGCATGATCAATTGATAACATGTATGTGAAAAACTGGCAGACTTTCTGTACCTGAACTGGAGCTAATGCCTCAGCTTTTTAATGATTAACACCCCTGCCATTCCCAGAGTAAGACACCCAATTCAACATGTGAGTATGGGCCTCACAAGTGGTGACTCAGAGCACAGCCTCTTTGACATGGGCAGGGCATATTTTAAATAATATTATGATTAATTCTTCTTCTGAAACAAATTCTGCCCTGGATCTCATTCGCCACTCATCACTGTTGTGCCACTTCGAATTGTATCTTCAGTTTTCCATCCCATCTGGTACTAAAGATGGGCAAAATCCGCAAATTTTGTTCCACAAAATATTTCATGAACTTTGCACAGTTCTCAAAATATTTCACAGGTGTGAAATGTGCAATTCTGCAGTGAAATGCAGAATTTCACTGGCAAAATGCAAAATTTCACCCAACAGCAGCAGAATTTTGCCACTTGCAGGCAAAATTTCACCATTCGCGGGTGAAATTCAGCGTTTCACACCCACAAAAATATTTCACAGAATGCGTGAATCTCACAAAATATTTCATGTAGCAAAATTCATGATTTCACCAGAATTTCAGTGTAAGAAATTTAATTTTGCTGCATCTCTACCTAGCACCATCATCATGGAAGTCATCTATTCTTTATCACTGATTCCTAGACTATGGTCTTCACTGGGTTCCGCCTGAATAATGTATAGGTCTGGCTGTCACTACTGCTACTCCAGTACCTGCCCCATTTACTGATGTGCTTACTGCCCATTTCTTTGAGTTCTTCATTCATTCCTGATATCCATGCACCCATCTTCACCTATGGGAGCAAGATGTAAATAATGTTGGCAAAACAAGAAAGAATCACATTCAGAATGTAGTGCTCACAGTCAAAATATACTTGCAAATCCCAACAGAAAGTCTGGGCACATACCACACCTCAATGAAGAATGACTGCTATTCAAGGAGTTTAGTTGCAAAATGTTTACTAGACTTAATAAACCAAAGCCACGGAGCTCAGTGGTTCTGGTTTATTATGTGTATTAAACATTTAGCAACTGAACTCCATGAGCAGCATTCATTCTTCATGGAGGTGTGGTATGTGCCCAGACATTCTGTTGGGATTTGCATATAAATAATGTTCAATCTGTTGTGGTCACAGTAGCTAAGAGGATAATGAAATTCCCTCATAACAAAGAGAACACATTTAGGTTGTGTTTTCATAACCCCCAACCCACACAGCCACCACCACCACATCATAACAAACAAAACACTGCTGGGTTCACTAGAAGAGTGCTTGCCTCAGGCATCCAATGGTATGCATGAAAAGCATAATGTTTTTGTATTAACTCTTTATGTCCCACCTTTGGTAGCCCTACAGCAGGTTATTCACTCCAAATTGCAGACTGAGTCCAAGCCATGGTCTGTAGCATATCACATCATCACCTAAGGACTGGCACAGATGCAAATGAAGCAATGCATATACATGAAAAGGTGCACCATCTCATTCTTCATCTTCCTAGCACTTAATGCTATTATCAGGGTACAGAAGCCCGAGTACAATGGTAAGTGTGCAGTACTGCATTGGTACTCTGCTTCTGTGCCAGTCAACATACTACCACTAATGACAGAAATATTCAGCCTTGTAGCATGACTACTTTCAAAATCCCATTACCTGCTGTCTCACCTCTTTCATGTCCAGTGACTCTTCCATTCAAGCCATCAAGCCTTCATATAAACATTTATAACTTTTTGCTTTAACTGATACCACATCTCAAGCTGGTGGATTTCTTCTACCAACTCCACCATCCACTTTCTCCCCTTGTCTAGAATGCTTTTATAAACATCAAAAGACTACTTCTACATGCTTCCAGCTCTAAGTGTTTTTTACATTATCCAGATTCCCCAACCTGATACACAAGGCAATTCTTATTTTTCCTCTGTGCTTGATTGTATTACCCCTTTTGAAATCCATTTATTGACTCTCTTAGATGATCCTTCATGAAATGGTGTGCTTTGGTTGGGACTTTGAAAACCACTGGTAAACATTCGGCCTCCAAATCAACTTACACTTTTGATGTAGCTATCAGACCTCCTATAGGGTCTTTAACTGGCAGTCTAACTTGTATGCCAGATTCATATTAGAACTGGCCGAGACCTCCAACACTGTCATTATGACCATCAACTGTATCATGCACCTCCCCCAAACTAGCATCAAATAACCTTTCCATCCCCAAATGCAAAAATAATTACCAGCTCCTTTATTTCTGAAACTGGCACAATCCAACTTCCCAGAAATTTCTACCACACATTTTTCTTCTCAACACAGTCAGGTTTACAATGGAAAAAAAAGATATAGATATATATAGATATATATATGTATATGTATATATGAAATATATATATATATATATATATATATATATATATATATCTGAGGGGCACGGTAGCACCACTATAGTTAGAGTTAGCTCTAGTGTTCAATGCTAAACCTAATTTTTTGCACCTTAATAACTTTGCCATAGTTTGATGAAATAGCACAAAATCTGGCATGTGGGGTAAGGCTGTCAGAGTCTCAAGATGTGAACATGTTTGTGATTGTATCTTGTACAGTTTTTAAGATATAGAGGGTCAAAATTGAACAATCTCATGTTTATTTTCCCTGTACTTAGTATTGGGTATTTTTGCTCTCACCTACAACCTATGGTATGGAATTTCTTTGTGACATTTTTAAGGATGATGGGGCCTGTGTCAAGGGTTTGCCTTTGAATGGTTTGATGAATAAATATTGTATAGTTTTTGAATTATAACAACTTTTGGGATAACGTTCATGTTCAACCATAAAAAAAAAGTTTGATTGATAATAAAAAGTTTGCAAGTGTTAACAAGTCGGGATTTACTGTTCATGTTCAGAAAAATACTGATCACAAAAGGTAAAAAAAACACATCATGAGTGGTTATTTGCATGATTTATTTGATGTCGGAGGAAAACAACACTCAAGATAGTAGCCATTTTCTTTTTATTGTTTAAATTTTCCAACATTTAAAGTACAAGCAAATTACACATTCTTAATAAAGCAAACACATGAACTTAGCTAAACGGGACTTGTTTAGCTAGATTGTGGTGTTTTGTTTTGTTTTTATTTGCCCAAAAGGCCATTTCCGGGCACCCAAAATCCAGGGAGCCCAACTTAGCAAGAGAAGCCTTCTCCAGCATTCTCTGTATGAGAACTGTGGGATGTTACTGACTTCTGCAGCCGCAGCTGGAACTTGTGCTGTGGACTGCAAAGAGAGCAGTGAGATGCCATTTTCCTGGTGTCTAGTCACACTTCCCCATTGATCCCCACCCGATTGGTTGGAGGTGATGAACCTTGAGAAGTTACTAATACGCAGAATGTCCTAGAAGTGTCTTAACAGCTTTAGGATGCTTCACAGTGCTGTTTCAATTGGACAAAGTGGGTTTTATTGGGAAGATACATAGGTTAAAAAAAAACATGATATAGAGAACAGGGTCTGTACCAAGTGACCACTGGGACTGCTAGGATTTTGCAAAATATTTGTACTTTTGCACCCTCTTCAAAGGTTATCTATATGTTTAAGTTCCAAAGATAAATCTCTGCAGTTTATACAACTGCTTTGTTGTTCCAGTGACAGACTGTGAATGCAGAGTAAGTTCAAATTTATTATTTACTCAGCCCTTGATGTTGACTGTGCCCTATCCACCTTCTCTAGCATACTTACCCACAATTGGAGCCTCTACGCCCCTTTAAAGAAAGCTAGAGTAAAACATCACCATCTTCCTTGGAATATTGCGGACCTACTGGCCAAATGCAGCAATAAAGACAGAGACTGAAAACACTATAAGGATTCCTTAACCCTGGCAGACCTACAAGCTTACAGAGCACTCAGAAATAACTACTAAATCATTCTGCCTTTCTAAGGCTAAATATTTCAGGTCCCACCTGTAACAAGGTCAAAACTCTCCTGCATCATTCTGGAAAGTGTTACACTCTCTCCTTGATCCCCCTGATCAACAGGCCTCCCCAGTCCTCAAAACTGATGGCTCCTCTGTCTCAGACCCCTCCATTGTAGCTGAGATTTTCAACAAATTCTTTGCCACTTGCACACTACCTGATAACCCCTCTCCTATCTCTCCAGACTCCGCTCCCATCCCTCCTGACTCACACTCCACCTACCGAGTTCCTCTTCCCCCCGTTTTCCCCCCACAAGGTCTTTATGGCCCTCACTGCCCTTAACCCAGCCAAATCCAGCCCTGACTGTCTCCACACTAGGCTTCTCCATATATCTGTCCCTGCTATAGCTGCCCCTCTTGCTCACATCCTTAACCTCTCCTTCTCAACCTCCACCATCCCTAAAGCCTGAAAATTTACAAAGGTGTTACCTCTACATAAGGGTGATGACTCTTCTAGACCCAGGAACTACCGGCCCATCTCTCTCCTCCCTTCCCTCACCAAACTCCAGGAGTCACTCATTCATACCAGGCTTTCTGAGTAACTAGCCACTAACAACTTTCTCTTGCCTGTGCATTCCAGATTTAGGAAACAGCACTCGGCCATATCCTCCTTGTTGCAAGTCACTGACTCCATTCTCTCAGCAATGGACCAGAGTCATATTACAGCCACCATCTTCACAGGCCAGGCATAGGCATTCAATTCAGTCCATAAACCCCTCCTACTACATAAACTTAAATCTGCTGACCTCTCAGACCTACAGTCAACTGGTTGCACTCCTATCTACAAGAAAGGCAGCAATCTGTCCAGATTGGAGATGCACTTTTTTCCCCATTTCTGATCCTTACTGGGGTCCCATAAGGCTCTGTCCTTAGCCCCATCCTATTCTCCCTATTTATTAATGAACTTCCCTCTGTCTGCAACTCCTACATGCAAATGTATACAGATGACACTGTCATTTTTACCTCCAGTCCCTCCACCTGCATGAAATCCCCTCTCCAGCAAGACTTCAACAGAGTGCAGTCTTGGTTTCAGTCCAACCAAATGAAACTTAACACACAAAAAAAAGTGTTGCCATGATATTCAGCTCTAGACAGAAACTGACCACACTCCAGTCTCCCCCGTTTTCCTGACTTTTGACAGCTCCCCCTTAGAGATGGTGCCTGCTTTTAAATATCTAGGAGTCTGGCTGGATAACCACCTCAATGTCACAACCCACATAGACGCCATCTGTTCCAAACTCTGACAACAGCTTGCTGTCCACTATCACCACAAACACAGTCTTCCTCTCCTCTACCATTGGGAGCTGGTATCCAAAATGATTCTGCCTTTCTTTGATTATGCCAGTGTGGTCTGTGACATGGCTCCAGTCAAATCCCTCTCCAGACTGAGCACACTCCTAAATTCTTTCTGCCATTTTGCTACCACCTCCCCTCACATCACACACCACTGTCTTCTCTTCTCTGCTCTCTCTCTCTCTCTCTTGCATCACTGTCTCACAGAAGGATGGTTCATGGCACCTCCCTTGTTGCACAGTTATGTTTCAAGACTCTCCCCTACCTCTCCTCCCACCTCTCCCAAGCAACTATGCCACAGAGACCCTCGCACCTTCTCCATCCCTAGTCCTCATTCTGCTGCTGGCCAATCCATCTTCTCTTACCATCTCCCACTACTGTGGAACAAACTTCCCTCTGATTTTCATCTGTCCTCCTCCTTCTCATTAAAAAGCCTCTCTCCCCACAGTGCTCTCGGTGCTCTCTAATCCACATGTTACCTGGGCAGCCTCCCCCAAATTGACGTATGAGCTTCCCAGCTTACCTCTCTACACTACTTCATGCAGGACTGAGTTCTCTTCCCTGCTAAAATTAGTCAGGGAGGTATCCTAGTTAGTTATCTGTCTGTCCTACGCCTGAATTTGCTCTTGCTTTTCTTATCTGTGTTATGATTATTTCCTGATTTATGATGTACTTTACTGTAATTGGTCTTGTATTCTACAATTCGGACTTGAATACGGTGTACTTTTCATTGATTTGCATTACTGTCTATTCACGTGTTACCCTTTCCTTGGTTCACACCTGGAAATGAGCTTCGGCTCAGTGTGCCTTTCCCGGATACCAAATTTTAAATAAACAAAATAAATAAATACGTTTGAAAATCCAGCCCTAGGTGCAAATGCTCGTGTAATGCTCTGATATAACCTGCCACCTAAAAACTTGTACAACTTTTCCACACAAAATCTTAAGAAAAACCTGCCAGTGACATTAGCATGCTGAAACCAACTGCATAGAACAGTGAGAACTTATGAGACCTGCTTCTGTATATTCATGTACATGAAACATTATGCATCTCCATTTCCCGTAGCTTTCAATTTCCAGCAAATTACTTTGATACTATAGACATAGTTAACTAAACCATGTTTTGCTTGATTTTCTGCATTTTTCAAACCCATGCCCCACAGTGTATTCTTGCCGATGAAGGTTTGAGTCCCAGCATATACTCTATAACCACCTTAATGGCAACCAAAGTGGCAAGAAGAGATTTTAGGAATAAACATAATGTGGGCAGTGTTTGATATTCTTTTAATGCACACATTATAAGGTGTTTATTAATGTGACATATTAAATTCCTGGGATAATGTTCAGAGAGATTGTGTCTCTAATTACTATCATGTAGAAAAGTATTCTTTATAAAGCCCTTGCAAGAATGTTAAGAAAATAAACTCATCTCCTAGCTATCTCATAAGACGTTTATGCATGTTTATGTACAAACCTGCTAAATTCATCCTGAAGCAGAAAGAAAGCAACATCAGAAAAAACAAGTTTTACTTATTTTAAATAGCCTTATGCAGTAATCATATGTTGATCAGTGCTTATACATTTCCCTGGTGTCACCACCCCTCCGATCACCTTTCCTGTAATAACTGAACATTTACCAGATATCTAGTGGTGCCCCCCCACCCTGTGATCACTGTCCCCATAAGCATGATATATTTCTCTGGTGTCTAGTGCCATCCTCTCACCTTCTGATTGCCATCCTTGTCTTTGCTGTGTTTTTTCCCTGGTGTCTAGTGGCACCCTCCTCCCCGATCACCATCATTTCTGTATTAAAGCAAACAGTCCCTCACTGTCTTTTTTTCCCTTTAAAACCTGTGAAAAAAACAGACACCCACTGAACTAACCTCCTCCCGACCTCCCACTCAGCACCCCCAACACCCCCTCACTCACCTGAACAGGTCCCAGGGTGAAGATCTACTATCTGACTGAAGACATGTCTTGCTACTCATACTGTCGACTGCAATATGAGAAACTAAGGTAAGTACCATTCAATATAATTCAATGGGGTTTTCAAGTTTGATTTATAACTTTGCTGTTTTTGTATATTTTTACACCAAATTTTCAGCATGGCCTTTATGAGACATCACCTCATGAATGATGATGGTGGAATGCAAATCCATCCTGAAAGAAGATTTTGTGGTAGCTTGGAGTAATCACCTTTTGGACAAGATCTGAGCATTTTCACTGCTCTTGCTCATGAGGTAGCATCATATTAAGGCTATGGTGAAAATTTGGTGTAAAAAAAATATGTAAAAATGGCAAGGTTATGAGCATCCATTGAAATGTTCCTATGTTCGCTCATAGCTTTGGAAATTCTAAATATTTTGACCCCAAATAATGAACATAGTCTTCTTTTGACCCCACCTTATGAACATGACAGCTATCATTTTTCAAATTCTGGCCATAATTTGTTTTCGCACCTGTGGTACAGAATGACATTGTGGTGTTGCGGAATCATGTTTTGGTGGGGATCTGAACATTTTCAGTACTGGGTACATGAGGAGGAGTAAGAAGAAGGTTATGCTGACAATTTGGTTACTGTTGTCCTACAAATGGAAGCACATGGCCTCAACAACAACATACATATATGCATCTATGGAGGGATTGAAGCACAGGGCTTGGAGGGCCCTGCGCTCCTTCTGGGAAATAAGGATATGATTACTCTATCTCAAAAACTATGGATGGATGGGAGTGCAGGGCCCAGAGGGCCCTGCACTCCCACAGGAAAAAAATACAGTTAGACTATCTCAAAAAGTAAGGACATTCTTTGGAAAGAACTGCACTGATGCATTAGTTAGGGTTCAGAATAAAGTGACAAAATTAGAGAATAGTGATGTTAGGGTTTCCAACCCAAACACCCCTGCCCCACCCCTGAAGTGAACAAGGAGTGGAGTCATCCTTGGGGATGTCAACCCCTAATGTTCGCCCCACTCTATGCACTGATGAAACATACACACCCTTCTCTATCACATCTTAGCTTTTCTGGGGTGGGCAGGGTGTTAGGGTTGGAAACCCCTAACATCACATTTCCTACTTTTGCCACTTTATCCTGAACCCTAACTGATGCATTAACACAGTTGTTTTTGCAAAGAATATGTATATATATATATATATACATATATATATATATATATATATATATATATATGTGTGTGTGTGTGTGAGTGTGTGTGCATACTTCTGTACACAAGTATATAATACCTATAACAAATCCCATGATCAGTACCTCAGTACCTCTTCCAAGATGGTAGGGGCTGGCAAGATTGTTTATTTGTTCACTCCTATGCTCCTATATAAAACTCTTTCTCCTCTAACATTAGTGAATCCACAAAAAACAAAGCACACAACCCGCCATTTAAATATAATTGAGGAGGCAGTAGTGTAGTGGTTAAAGGGGCACTGTCAGCTTTTCCCTTTGATTTGTGCTCAATTTTCATCTGACATTCTGCAAGCACATAATTGTAAGTCAGTGACTGTAGAATGCCTCCAAATAAAACAAAAAGTAAGCAGCTTACCAGTTTTCATGATTTAAACACTATTTACATTACTGGCATCCTGACTTTAAACCTCCATGCCCCCGGAAGCCGAGAACGCGCATCTATCGGGACCCACGGTCCCGACCATATGTTACCACATGATATGCCAAAAATATTACATCCATTAGAAGGCTATGCTAAATCATTCAATGTGTTTGCAAATAAAAACAGAGGATTCATTCCAGTGCAAAATACTTTGAAAAGCTTGTGCCCAAATCCCACTCATGCGCAGTCATGGCACTTTCTCGCACATGTGCGGGATTTTTTTTCCAAGATGCTACTGTGCATGAGCGGGATTTGGGCACTAGCTTTTCAAAGTATTTTATGCTAGAATGAGTCCTCGGTTTTTATTTGCAAACACATTTAATGATTTAGCATACGCTTCTTATATGGATGTAATATTTTTTGGCATACCGATGATAAAATGTGCTGGTCAGGACTGTGGTCCTGGTAGATGCGCGTTCTCGGTGCGGAACAGTTTCCGGGGGCATGGAGGTTTAAAGTCAGGATGTCAGTAATGTAAATAGTGATTAAATCACAAAATTGGTAAGCTGCTTGCTTTTTGTTTTATTCAGAGGCATTCTACAGTCACCAACTTACAATTATGTGCTTGTAGATTGTCAGATAGAAACTGAGCACAAATCAAAGGGAAAAGCTGACAGTGCCCCTTTAAGGGCACTGAGCTGCAAACCTGGAGACCTGAGACTGAATCCCCTCAGCCTCCACCTGCATACTGTGTGACCCTGAGCAAGCCATTTAACTTCTTTCTACTCCCAGGTCACACCTTGAACAAACTCTGGCTTAGTGTGCCTTTTCTGGATTAAACAATTTCCCCTTTCTCTGTTTAATTCACTGTCCATCTCTGCCAATTTTTTCATAGTGTCCTACAAAGATATTTCAGATGGCACCTCACATCCACATAAAGCACCATTATCCTTGAACCACTCCTGTTTCACCTTATCTCCAAGAATCTTCAATGTCTCATCCCAATGGTTATAGAGAGTATGTTACCAGTAACACACTAGCCTGTAGTATCCTTTCTGTCTCTTCCAGGACAATTACAGTGCCAACTCAGTTTAAAGGGATGCTTTCAACCCTTTTTGCATCATATCATTTCTAGTTGAAGACTCATGTTTTATGATTGCTTACCTTCTTTAAAATTCACTTATATTGCTGGTTGTTTTATTTGCAACCTTTCTTGCTAGAGCTGAAATACATAGTAATGGTAAAATTATATCTAACCTTGTTTTGCTTCAAATTCTTGATCTACTCTTATTATGTGATTTCTGAACATTGGGAACATCCCAAAATAGTGCAAGCACTCATGATACAATAGTCTCATCTTCTCCAACTGCATCTTGTATGAATAGACTGCACTGGAGTGTTCTAAAGTCAAGGAAAGATGCAGCAGGAACTGATCAAGGATTTCAAATAAACACATTTTTATGTGGCACCACCAATATGAAGGGCAGACTGTTTTTTACTTTTAAAAGAACCACTAGAATGAAACTGCAGCAACATCAACAGATTCTACAGAATGTGAGCAATCATAAAATGTTTTTTTTTAACTAGTGACAATATAAGGGAAGGTGGTTGCCAGTGTCCCTTTGTCCACTTTTTGTCCAGTGTGTATTTCTGAGTACTCTCCCAACCACAACTTGACCTTATCCTCCAAACAACCTGAGAAAGTTGTCTTTAAGCAACTCATACCCCCACTGCCCAATAACTACCACCTGTACTAATTTGAGTCTTTTTTCTCTCTGATTACAGGATTTAAACTTTATGTATGTTAATAATATCCTATCACTTGGCAGTAACACCAGTTTCCACACTATCCTTATGTTGCTACTCCTCAGTGTGGCATTTTATTCTATTGTCTATGAAATTCTCCTCTGCTGCCGCTACCTCATTTTCATATATCAAGTACTGCATTTCTTTATTTCCCTTCAAACTCAAAAAGCAAAATATCTACTCTATCCAATGTAATTTCGTACCCCCAGAAACATATGCTACAGTTTTCCCCTTGGTTGAGTTATCTAACCTACCTCTTCCCCCACAGACACATGGATTCAGTATAACTCAAAGTTTCTAAATTGAAGGCTTTCTCATTGGAAGAAAGTGTCCTCAACCATTAATTGAACAATTCAGATCTCATCTTAATTGTCACCAAAACTATGAAACGTTTTCTAAGTTTTCTTTTCCCTTATTGCTTATCTTGGATTTCAGCATTATGACTCCAGTACTCAAGAGTGGATGTGAAACACAAAAGTAGCACAATACATGAAATAGTCCACAGCCATTAGAGAGGTACAGTATATTCATACAGGCAGTCCACTCTGTCCAGGGTGCTCTGCGTAATGAATATTGGTCTGTGATCATGCCACAAAAAGTACATTTGCAGAGTGCACCACAGCCCCCAATTGATAGCAGACATCCAGCAACAAAGGATGATAGCATGTCCCAAAAAGGATGGTGTCTCTGCTCCCACATGCCATTTTCAAAGGCCAGCATGCTGATGACCACATATGGCATGCAAGGTGCTAAGGGGCATTTCCATGCCATTATGTGGCCAGTAGCAGCTCTGTGCAATGCTTCTGTACACAAATGTATGGAGGCACTGCAAAGAGACTCTACAGTTTCCCCATCCTTACATAATCACCATTCAGTACTACAAAAATCCCTGGCAGTCTAGTGGCCCCCTCCCACCCTGATCCCTGATGCCAAGGTTAAATGAACCTGGATGATCCCAATGGCACCCCTCCCACCTCAATGTCAAAATTAAGCAAATCCTGGTAGTTTAGTGGCACCCCTTTCTCACCTCATGCCCCGTTGTCAAAGTGAAACAAATCCTGGTAGTCTAGTGCCACCTCCCTGTAGCCCTGATCCCCAATATCAAAGTGAAAAAAAAAACTAGCTGTCTGGTGGCACACCCTTCCTTTCTAATCCCTGGTTTCCTTTGCATTTGGTAAGTAAATTGCAAAAGTTAAGTATATCATCCTCACAGAGCCTGTGGTGTCAAGTGTTTACAGGGAGTATAGTAGAGATGTTTCAAATTTAAAATTCACTGGCAAAAGGTATTATGTGAGATGGGCAAAGCAAATTGAGTGACTCATATTTGAGTGACTCAGTTTGCATGCCCACAGGGATAGCTACCATGGGGGAATAGCGAGGGTAGTGAATAGTGACTGTGGAAGGATATAATAGTAAGGGTGAATGATTGGGGAAAGTAGGGTCATGTGGGCTAAATGGAGGAATTTCCACTGCTGTTGCCAAGCTGTCCACCTGGCATGATGGATAGGGTCTCCAGCTGCAGTGCTCATGGATCCAGGTTCAGGACTGCCTGTAGGCAACTGTTTTGGGTGAGTTGTTGTAGCTGATAGAATTATATTATTTTTTTTACTTGCCCTCACCACCAGTATCCCCCTGTGAACTGTAGCCCTCCTCATGTGTATTGTCCTTTTCCCCCCAGTGTCCACCCCCCCTGGAGTTGATTATATATAGATGAGGGTTGCAGGGGCATTGCTGCCCACTTTAAATATAATAGTAAATTGTCCCCCTGTTTGTAAAAGATTTGCTGTTGCTGTCTTTATGTTTGCTGTGGTGTGTTGATCAGCATGTGTGGTTTTGGTGAAATGCAATTGTCATAGCGTTACTCGCCAACATATTGTCGCTATTATGACATGGAACCCTGGCAAAGTGGTCATGAAGAAGATGTACTCTGCCTTCATGAAGCTTTGTGAAATTTCTTGGACCCTAAGAACTTCAACAGGAAGTTTTTTAAAGTGAACTGACATTTTTTCAGTGATGTGGCCACTTCACAAGTGAGATTTGGTAAATTTGTTGAAAAAATGGCAACTTTACCATTCAAAACTTCACAAAGGTAGCAATACTCACAAATTTCAGCCATTCTGCCCATCCCTAAAGTGTAGAGTTACAAATCTGCTGACAGTTTGAATCCCCACAGTTTGAACATTTACTGTGTGACCTTAAGCATGTCATTTAACCTCCCTGTGCTTATCCCTCTCTCCCTCCCTCCTTCCATTATTAACCACCAGGTGCTTACATAAATTTCCTCCTTCTTGCTATCTCCCAGTGCATGTCTGGTGGTTTCTGCAAGTGATCATGACATTTATAGGGGGCTGAGATATAAGGGATATGAAAAGCACTATATCAACCCATATTCTTGTCTGTCCTACCTGTCCCTCATAAGATGCACAGTCTAACCCCAACCAAACAGCCAACAGAGATGGTGAGAAGTAACTGACGTTGCCGTTCGAAAGCAAATCCTCAATCCTGAATTTCTAAAGTAAGACAGAGAAAGGAACTGTGTCACAGAGGATTACTAACTCAGCAGTACCCTTCTATACCATAGATATTTAATGTGCTGCACTAGAAACCATGAATATTAAAATTTGTAGCCTGAGCATCATTGTTAGGACTTTTAACAAATCAAAGGGGCTGGCTCTAAGACTTGCCATGATTGACTGGTATCAGCATAGGTGTTAATCTTACCTCCTTGCTGTAACTTCAGATTTCCTTGATCTATAAGCTAGATCTCAAGGCTCTGCAATTGACTCTATATGAAAGATAGTAAGCACAGCTACAAATGTTTATTTGTAAGCACCAAGCAATATTTCCTTTGCCTTTGTAATACTGCATTTCTTTTTGTTTTGTTTTAAATACAAAATGCTCTGTTGTGCTTGCTCTGAATTCTATTTTCTTTTTCAGTTTTTTGTCTGCCTCAGCTATTAACCAGCCCCCATCCGGACTGCCCTGCCAGCCCTGTCCCCTGATATCTCTTATCATGCTCCATTGATGATCCTTTGCTGCAGGACACTGGAGATGTCCAGTCACCAGTGCAGGGCTCATGGAGGACTGGGCCCTCATTCAGCCACAGTCAGGGATTTTCCTCTGGTTTTTGCCTCCGGGCCTGTTAGCACATGCAATGATATGATGCAAGCTCTGCCTCTACAGAGATGCCTCTATGCATCAAGCAGGTGGGAACCCAATTCCTGGCATCCCACTGCACTGCCACTCCAATCCACTACATAGCAGCTGCCTAGCAGAATGCATGATCACCCCTCCCTGAGGGAGAACACTCCATTAGAAGCTCAATCCTCCCTCCCTACGCCAGCCACCAAATGACCTACATCTGTTTCTGAACCCGGGTTATTGGTGCCTCAGGAGCTGAGGTGCACAGCACCTCAGCCCTCTCTGCCAGTGGACCAGATTGCTCTGAATTCTTGACAATGAATTTTATTAAAGTACTAATAATTAGGTTTTATCCAAAATGCTTAGAACTTAAAATATGCTCAATCCACAGACTTTCTCGAAGCTGAATGTTCTTTGGCAGCACCTGGTGGAACATTTATAAAACTGCACAAGTCTGCCTAACAGCAAAGTCCCATTAATTAACTGGGCACAACACTAGTATGAGAACTGAAAACAGCCTATCTCATTTGCCTTAAGGCATTCAATATGTTTCATAGCTGCAAATCTCATGGTTAAAATTTAATTAGTCTAGCTTTTATCTAAAATATTAACTTTTATTAATTAAAACTTTCAAATGACTCCTGATCATCAGCAGTAGTTTTCTTCAGTTCAAAGGAGGGTGTTTTATGTGTGAAACCCTGTCTAGTTACAGTTGTATCAAGTCCAGCTTTCAAATGATTATCTTTCAGCCCAGGACGAGCATGCCTCTATAACCCAGATTATCATCATTTGATATTTTCAAGAGCAGCTCAAGGCATGTAAAAGACACTAGTAAAATGAGCTCACAGTTGTCTCAATAGATATGAGCTAAACAGTTTTCAAGGAGTGCCACAGGCAAAAGCAAAAGTCTCTTTGCTGTTATTAAAAATATCACTTGTCACAAAAATTGATGAAACAGTTTTCAGAAACACTACCAAGCACATTGTTTACATCTAAAGCTATTAGACCAGTGAAGTAAGATAACTTTCAGTTTTCATTTTGCAGTGGCAAAACACCTGCATCCAAAATTAATGACGATTGGTTCTTTGTCAAAGACTGGGAACACCTATTTTTTAATCATTAAAAGAATGCAATCAGTCAAACTGAACAGGGGACTTTTAGATAATTAGATAGTATCTGCTTTTGGTACCGAGCTTCTAAATTACAATATCCTATCAGAAGGAATTCACATGGGAAGAACCCTTCTCCTCACAGTAATGCTATATGAAGTATTTAGCATATTATATGCCAGTGGCTGTCAAATTAGTCTCATTTGAAATACTGTAATTAACAGAAGGGAGCCTAACATACTTATCACAGTAAGCCACTTGTATTCAAATCATGCTGAAGAGTTTTTGAAGCCAAGAGACAAGGTTTTTTTTTTTTGCTCCCTGAGCACTCAAACCTAGAAGCTTTTTTCAATAATGACCTTTTTTTTCAAACTACAGGGACGTGAAAACAATGTTTTAAATAAAGTAATGAGGTAAAAGGGGTTACACTGGCTAGGTTATATTTTCCCAGAAGTACTTTTAATGACAAAAATAAATTAATTATTGTCAACAAATTGAAAAAAACATTGAACAAAAACAAATGTGAAACTAATTTTCCCAAAGGAAAAACCTGGTCAATCTTTAAAACCAAAATTACATTTTCCATACTATGCTAAAGTAATGGCTCTCTACAGATTCTTTTCATTTCCATGCTTTTTTGCCTTCACTGCATTCAGATTTGACTGCTTATCTATAAATTAAATAAATGTGCTATCTGTGATTCTGACAGCTATCCACTAAAATAAATGTCTGATAAAAGAAAATAATAATTCACACTGAATTCAGCTGTTGTTTGTTTGGGACTGCAAGCCTTGTATCACTATACAGTATGACTGATCTTCCAAGCATTACATCAGCTAAAATAACAGCATTAATGCTACAATATTAGAAAACATAGTTTTCTTCCATATTGTCATTAAGTCTGGAATGACTTGATAGTATAAATAGTTACAAATCTAATGACCCAAGACACTATTTTAATCTGGGCCTTGTAGCTTGCTCATAAGTGGGGCCACTCTGATAGCCAGAAAGCCATGTTTCTGCAAGTAAATATATATTTTTTTTTATTCTTTGGTGACCAGGCAAGG
The DNA here is from genome assembly GCA_016271365.2 of Neoceratodus forsteri. Lineage (NCBI taxonomy): Eukaryota > Metazoa > Chordata > Ceratodontiformes > Ceratodontidae > Neoceratodus > Neoceratodus forsteri. The sequence goes on from JADMNL010000025.1 coordinate 87,205,242, forward strand.
CCCACTACACACAAGGGTCTGTTTTCAGGAGCACTGGGGAGGTTAAATTACTTGCTTGAAGGCACAAAATATGCAAGTGGAGGTTGTGGGAATCAAACCCAGTTCTCCTGGATGTACCAAACTCATCCATTGCTCATTACTCTAACCTCTAGACTACACTGCCAACTCAACGTTTGATGTGGTGTTATTAAAGTGAGTACATGCTAATGCAGAAAACTTATTTATACCATCCTATGAAGTGTGTGTGTGTGGAGGGTGGACATGGTGATCCTTCAGATCTTAAATTACTTTTTTACTAAGTCATGTTAGTGTGAAAATAGTGGATGGATATATATTTGTTGATATGTTGATTTTTATGGATATGTTCTGTTTTTATTCAGTGTTTGAATTGTTCATATTGTTCAGCACCTTGACACGTTGAAAGGTGCTATATAAATAAAATTATTATTATTATTATACTTCATACCGCACCATTACAATTTACAGCCACAAGCTTGTCCCACCTAATTTTACCATGCCATCAAAAAAGGGCAACATTCTTGATTTTCAAAAACAGCAAAAGCTATGTATGACTTAAAGAATCAACTAGTATACATACTGTATGTTACCAATAACATCACTTGGGGATATTGTTTGGTATTCGGTTTATAAATACAAGTTTCACTTACAGTCATGTTGCTTACTTGCTTACCATCTACTAAGTGAGGTTATTAATGGCATTAAGGAAATATAAAACTTCTCTTTAGCATCACTAAAAATTGGGAAGGTGACTGCCACAGCTGTGCAATGTCAAGTTTTCAGTGAATGACAGACCTCTAAAACTTAGTGGCCTGAGAGAAAATGTGGCTTCAGACACTCAGCTTATGTTTCTGTGTACTGTTTCTGAAACATTAAAGATAATTCTGAGTTCAATTTTCTCATTGTTTTTTATTGTTTCATATAAAATGGGTTTCTGAAACCTTCAGAATCCTAGCAATTTCACTGGTCTAAATTTATCATCTGACCAGTTATTAATCTGACACACAAACACTTCACAACTAACCTGCCCAAATCTACCAAGCAATAACCTAACTAAATGAAAAAAACAACAACCTTTTTTTCCATTAAAATAAAAAACTTTCCACTTTTTAGAACACATAAACTCACAACAGGGCATCAGTTTCTTCAAAATAAATACACTTTTTGGGTTCATTCATAGGCACTCAGCATTTGTTATCAAACTCACATATTCCACCTAGCAACAATCTAACTAAAGGAAAATAAAACTTTTTCATAACATTGTTTTCCATTTTATAAGCACTAAAACCCACTCCAATGCATGGGTTCTGTGAGAATTAAAGCACTTCCTTGGTGCATTGAAAATCACCTGGCATTGCCTTGTACCTTTCAATTCACCCAGAGCATGCATTCATTTTCTAGAACGGCATGTCCTGTTGTAGGTTATTGCTTCCATATTCAGTTTTGGGCACTATATAATTAAAGTATCACAATGACCACACTACATAGTCCATATTGTGTATTTTCCATTGCGTCAATGGTTCAGTAGGTTGCATGCTCACCCCTGGGGCTAGAAGATTGAGGGCTGTGGGTTCTAATCCTACACCAGGAACTTGAATAGTACCCAATATGGACACTGTAGTACAGAACTAGAGGGAACTCTGCACTGTTGAGGAGCTGTCCTTTGGATGGGGCATTAAATCAAATCTCTTCTGCCCATATCTGGTGGCTATTCAAGCGGAAGTCACCTATACCATTGTACTTACTGGAAGACTAGGGGATTATCCCCATTGTTTTGGCCTACAGTCCCTTGTCAATAAAAAACAAATCCATATAACTCACCTCTCATGATTCACCTGGACATTAGCTGTCACAACTCAGAGTGCCATTCCTGGTCAACCATTACAAATAATTCATTCAGTCAATAAATAAGAGAATCTCTCTTTCCCTTAAAGCGTGTTGACATACATTTGCATAGCAGGCACTATACAACATTTCACTCTATTATAAATCTGATTTCCATAGCAACTGGCATTTACAGTTTTTTTCACAAACAGGTAACCACAGACTAGAGATGGACGAAGTGGCCACAATTTCCTCCACGAAGTGGAATGCAGAGTGAAAGCAAATTCACGGAGTGCTCCACAACAAGAAGTGGAGTACTTTGCGTTATTAATGAGTAACGCGAAGTCCATTGAAAACAATGACTTTGCGTTACTCCACCTTCCCAAACCACTATTCCACTAATTCCTAAGGTGAAGTGCATTGAAAACAATGTACTTCACCTTGTTTTTAAGCTCCAAAGGCAAATTTTGCAGTGATTCATGGAATTGTTCTGCACAGCTTCAGTTTGGGGTAGTGTGTGTAGGAAGCTGTAGGAGACAAGCTGCTCTGAGAGCTCTCTGTGATTCAAACCTTCTAAAAGCTGTTAAAAGTCTTTTTGAGTCATTTTTTTTTGCTGAAACTTTAGTTTGATTATAGGAAACCCTCCTGTGCTCATATCATCGAGCATTTATTGTTTGTGTGTGTATTTTGAATGTTAATGTACAACATTCAGTCTGTGTACTGAGAGACAATGGAAGTGTGCTTTGGGGAGGGGCGTATCTGTGGTGTAGGTAGAGTAACTTGAAGAAAAAGACAGTGCTTTCTGCTTTGGTGATATTTCTTGTATAACTGTGTTAATGTACACACAGTAATAGTTTCAATAATTCTTGCCATTTTTTTCTGATTGTTGTGGTGCAGCAGTGCATAATTTTAGTTTGTTTAAAATATGTGGTTATATTACTGAAGTTTTCAATTTGCTACACATTACTTAGTGTGCGTGTATGTGTGTGATGCGTGTCATCAAATCAGACACCTTTTATTTTGCCACATAATTTCAGCAATGTGAACTTGCTATCCACTGCAGCTGTATAATTTTTTTGTACTTCTTTGTGGTATCTTTACTGGTACTCGTGCTAGTGACTCTTACTGCAGCAGTGCAGTACACTGCCCCCCCGGCCCGCCCCAACCGGCAAATATATTCTTTTCCAGATTTGAATTTCTGATGGTGAGCACTGGTTAAGTGTTGTGCCTTTGCATCTGCATCTGCATCTCTTCAGTGTGCAGCACAATCTTAATCTGTCTGTACATTTGCATCTCTTTAGGGCCCAATCTCCATCTCTAACTTAAGTCATAGTTGTTTCTTTGGCTTCCCTTCAGTTTACTGGACAGGTGTGATGCATAATTCAGCATGAACATTGTACTCATTAATATGCATTTTTAAGTCAGGACCATCATCAGGAGTCATTCATGATACAAATCACGTTCTTCATCTTCATGGTCACAAATGCAGTCACAAATTACAATTTACGATCATGTCACGAATCACAACAGTAATTTTTTTCACTAGTTACTTGGATGTATTGTAAGCCTGTTTTGTAGTATCTCTCCATGCTTCACCACCCCACCATTGTATTCATTAATGAGTGTTTTTAAGTCAGGGAGTTTTGTGCCACACCTCATTGGGGCCCAGGGAAGTACAGCTGTAGGCATTTGTGTTTCTTTATCATCACGGTCACAAATGCAGTCACAAATCACGATTTACAATTATGTCACGAATCACAACATTAATTTTTTTTCTAGTTACTTGGATGTTGTAAGCCTATTTTGTAGTATCTCTCCAGGCTTCACCACCCCACCATTGTACTCATTAATAAGTGTTTTTAAGTCAGGGAGTTGGACAGTGTCTGCAGTACATACACAGACTGGAAAGAAAACTGCACCCATACAGTTTAGCACAGTATACTTCCACTGCTCAGAATACATATGGAAGACAACAAAAAAGGGCATAATTACATACAAGGGTCAGGGATGGTGGAGGAATACATTTTATAACACAGCAAGGAAGGTGTGGGGGGGCACATGGTATGAGGGGAAAAAAAGCGAATGTGGAATCCCATGGTGATCCAGCAGCAGTTCCAGCATGGACATAATTTGCAACTGATGTCCCTCTATGTAAGAAAAATAAAATTTACAGAAAGAACAAATTAAGTAAAAAACAGTACAGACAGAAAAGACAAAAAAAATTAGCTTTTAAAAAACTGTTCGGCCTAAATCAAAGTTTAAATCTTCTCGTTCTGATCTCAAAGTATCAGCAGTCACAAAACACACTCCTCTCTCTCTCTCCATCTGCACAGGAGAAAGTAAAAGTGTCTGCTTGTATGATTCACTTTCTTTCTACCTAGCTAAAGAACATGTGACTTATAGAACTGTAAGCCATGTGATGTGTGGGGGGCTGCCAAATCTGAAACACCAAGTGAATCACTTAGAATCATAATGAGGAACGCGAAGTCCATTAAAAACAATGACTTTGCCTTACTTCACATTGCCATTCTGCATTAACATGACGTGGTAATGACAAGGAGGAGTGAGCACTTTGCATTGCCCACTCCATGTAGTGGAGTGGCAATGTGAAGTGCCCACTTCACGTTCACTTCGCTGGCGGAATTTAAATTCACTGCATCTCTACCACGGACTGGTAGCCTAAAATCCTTAAGGAAAGCAATTCCTAATTTCCATGTTCAAATAAAGGCTGTGGACTAAATTCAGCAAAATACCACATGCATGCTTTTCCTTGGCAGAAAATGAAAATATTAATACTGTAGAAAAACACAAATGGCAATTCAGACTAAGACTTAGTGAAACAGAAATACATGTTGTGATACTTCTGAGTGGCAGTTTACTCCTGAGAGCTGAGACCTGAAATACTTTGTTACAAGCTATCTCCTATGTTCTGTGTTACAAGAGACCCTAGCAGCACCATACACTTTTGTGCTATCATTTTAATGTTTGCTGCCTTGAGGCATTTGTTACACCATGAACATTGTAGTAAAATTTATTTTTGTTTATTTTTTTAGTTTTTGTTGACTGGGTAAGTGCACTAGACAAATCCTGCCTATTTTCAGGCACGACCCAGGGGAGGGGGATACAGATGAATGCCAACTGACCTTGAACCAGATTAAGCTGTTGGTGGTATTTTTAATGAATGAGGGAAATTTGGCCAGGACACCGGGAAAATTCCCCTGCTCTTTTCGTTAAATGCCATGGGATCTTTAACATCCACCTGAACTACCACCAATTCAGGCAGATGTTCATAAGGCACTAAACAATTGAACAATTATACACCACATAACATTGCTGTTAAAAATGCTTTTACTGTCTGACCCACTAGCAGAATATTTTGCTGTCTCATGTGGGTGACATGGGTTCATAGCATGATTCTGACTCCCAGTGTCAGCCACAGACATGGTCAGATAGTTCCTGAAATGTCTGTAATATAACTGGAAATTTCTTGCCTGCTTGCAGTACCACTTTGGGCCACCAGTGAGATTCTCTTTAGATATTTCTGGAACTATCTGACCATATCATGGCTGCCACTGTAGGTCAACAGAGCCAGCAGAGTGCTCTAGTGGCAGCACTTTCAGCCTCTAGTAGAAGAGTACAACCCCCCCCCCCCGCAGCTTAAATGTCTCAGTGTAGTGGGCAGGGCAGACTTAGACATTGCAACATCTGTCCCAAGGTGAACCCCTGCACTGGAAGTGAGATACAGCATGGGAAGTGCAGGGTTAAATACTGTAGAACAATGTACTGGATAGACAGATGATAATGTAACTCCCCCTATGCCCACAACCCAAGAGCCAGCAGAGTGCGCTGGAGGCAGCCCTTTCAGCCTCTAGAAGAAGGGTACAAGCCCCCCTCCTTGCAGCTTAAATGCCTTAGTGTAGTGGGCAGGGCAGCCTTAGACATTGCAACATCTGTCCCCAGGTCAACCATTGCATTGGGAGTCAGATAAAGCATGGGAAGGGCAGGGCTAAATACTGGAGAAAAATGTACTGGATAGACAGATGATAATGTTACTCCCCCTATGCCCACAACCCAATATTTCCTCAGTCATACCACTTTTGAAACAGTCCCTGAAGAACAGTAAGCAGGGGCACCCACTGTCTAGGGTCTGCGGTTGAGGGGCATTCTACACAGAATGGAGGCCTGTTGAGCATTCTTGGTGTAGGCAGCAGAGAAATTTGTGTGCATGGCAAGAGGTGTGCAGACTGCCTGAAGCAGGAATAGCTACAGAGGGAATCAAGGTGAGTGGGGGGGGGCAGGGAGGTTTTAATCCACATATCCTCACCCTGAAAAACATTTGACTAATTTTAATCTATAGCATTTGTATCTTATTCTGTGTGTCACTCTGGCTCAAGAATTAGGTGCTTGGGTCTCCCACATCAGGGACACAGGGCTTGAGTCTAATCGGATCTGGGGCACAACATAAATTACAAAGTATACGGATACAAAAGAAAACCTTATAAAACAGATGTATCCAAGACAGTTGACAGTGTTTCATTTCTTTACAGCTGCTTTTAAGTTTTAGTTTGACTGTGCACATTGAATTTTACATAAAACATTATTCAAAAAAAATAGGACACACAGGGGTTGTTATTTTGCAGCAAAACTGCTACAGTCAGCCAAAAAGAATGACAGTGCAAGGACTAAGCTTCCAGGCCAGATTTATTTAAACACATTTACTTGTGGGCTATAAAAGCTGTGTTTTGGGTTTAATCTTTGCCAAACCAGCTGCTTCTGCTAGATTTAACAGTTTTGTCCCTTTGTATTCACAGACTTCACACAGCTTCTCCTGAGCTGGCAGCCCAACATATTAGAAATAAAATGCAATTCTGGTATCTGACACTTCAATTTAGCTTCTTCAGCGGCAAAGATCATCAACTGCACTGCTTTCTCCCATGATAGAAGATCACCTAAATATCACTTAACCGATGTGAGCTCTGTTGGTAATGCATACACTGTCTCCCCACTACATTGCCGCCACGCTGCCTAGCACAAAAATCAATTTTTAATTGACTGGATTATTTGAGGAATGCAACTCATCCATCGTGCAGTGCTGATGGATTTTCCCAGTATTCTTGTCACTGCAAGGTTTGAAACTTCAACATTTTTGAATTCATGAACACAAGGGTTTACTTCCTGTGAGTAAAAAGAGTGATGGGAGCATACTCTCCTTAGATAGACAAATACATTAGTTACACCATGACTAATATATACATGTACAGTATATATATCAAGGCATAAATTAAGCAGGTTCACATCACAATTTGTGATGCAAAAGCAGGCAACTGCAAGTGAACAGCGATCTTGATTAGCTAAACTGCTAATCCATTTTCCTAACATGGAATCTTTTTTTCCCTCAAGTTTCTGTCTCTGCTACAACACCCCCCACTCCCCTCCCCTGGCATAAATCCCACCCTCAAACAGCTTCATGCACAGGATGCGCAGAAGCTTAGTAGCATAGACAGAGGTGTGCAAATCCCATTGCCTGACACTGGAGGACAAGTAAAATCAGTAGTCCAGCAGGGCTCTTTAATATGATGACACAGCCCAAAGATATGTAGATTTTTTTTTGTCTTTTCTATGTTTTTATATGGGCTGGCTGAGCTGTGTTAGACATCCACAGATCTCCCACTGTGGAAGACAATTTTTTTGGCACAGATTTTGCTGCCAACTAACCTCCCTCCTCCCTCCATGGAACACCCAGCAAACACCAGAGACATGGATGCCAGTGCCTTCCATTTGTCAGTGTTCAGTCTCATACAGAAGTTGGAAGTTTGTCACAAGCAGGAAAGACAAGCTGCATACAGTCTGCAGCTGTCACATTCATCATGATGCATGGACGTGGTCAGGAAAGTCAAAACAAATGACTGAATTCAGGGAACTGAACCGCAAAATAGTTTTTAAAAAGTTATGCAGTATTTATTTTCAGTAAGGCCTTACTGCTAAGGTCTGAGGGAGTGAAAGCTGGAGTCAGAGAGAGTTTGGATGTGACATATCTCCGATGTTGACTGCAATGTAAACTGTGTTATGTGGGGAAGGGGAAGAGAGTTCTCAACCACTATGAAGAAGGCAGCCTAAAGACAAAAAAAATGTAAGCAAGAATGATGCTCCAGTTCTTTCAGGAATCAAGTCTAGAAAGTTTTTCTTTAAATGCTGGAAAGGTACATTTTTTCCATTTGTGTGTTGCCTGTTGCTTGACAGAGAATTGGACAGACTCAAAATGCACTGAGAATAAAAAACAAAAACTTGAAAGTTAAAACAATTGGTTGGTGCTGTCTCACAAATGCTCTCCATGGAGAAGACAAAAACATAAAAATGTAAAAACCAGGACTCCAGGGAAGAAGTCAATAGCATTTTAAATGATGTTTTAATAAATGGTTGGTGCTGATTGCAGCACTTGTTTTGTGGGTTTTGTGCACTGTCTGAGTAAGAAACTGTGTAGTTAATACAGACAGCATATCTCAGGAGTCTCACCAGTGTCAACTGTTGTAGACTTTGTGGTGCAGGGGGGCTTTACAAAGTTCTACAAAGCAGCACTGTAATTGTTTCCTAGGTTATTTTCTCATGTTAATGATTTTTTTTTGGGGGGGGCAAGTAAGACATTTTATGAACATTACATTTTATACTACAACTTGCCCTGGAGCAAGTTCCCCAAAAATTGATTTGCACACCCTTGAGCATAGAGATTGCATATGCTCAGGAGCTTCACATCTGTCCTGTCCTCTTCCTTGTTGCACGGGAAAGAAACAGGTGGCCAATAAAAATAATGCAGCTTGAACGTGCCACTGGTTGTCATAAGCTTAGCTCTAGACACATTACAAAACTCAACCATGCATACACGAGCAAGAGGCACTGCTGGTATATATGTCCTACTCTGGGCCAGTGAGTTAATATGCACACTATGTGTTCTGTTGGTAGATCACACAGAGGGGGCTTAGATAGCAGTGGCATTGATTAGGGACCAGGTCCAGATGCAGGCCACAGACTTGACATTTTGTGCCCAGCCCTGCACTTATATGTGCAGAAAGACTTTACCAAGATAAAAAAGAAGAATCAGGCAAACAGTTTTGTAGGAAAAAAATCTGTGTTTCTGCATACCGAACTGCAGAGCCGGGTACAAAATGTCAAGTCATGCTACGTCCTTCATCTGGGCCTGCTCTATAGCTAAAAAGAAAACCTCACAACACACAGGCTAGCATTTTTCTGTTAATATATAACAGATACAACTGGTTTTATTATGCTGTAGTTAAAAATAACCATGTTTAGAAATTGCTCCTCAAAGCCAACTGATTGCAAATCAATTTTGTTTTTGATTAGCAAACCCACAAGTTGACATTCTGAAACTAATTTATGCCATGTATATATTTAAACAACATTATAACTGGCCAAATAAAAAGTGATATCTTACTGAACAAGAAAAGGTATTAATATATTTTCTTGTTGCATTATGTTATAGAAATATCTTTCTTTGTACCGCTCTGTCATAGTGCACTCTTACACCATTCAGATTTAGAATATTTTGCCTCAGAAGCTATACTAACCATATTCAAATACAAATAACTTTAAAATGGAAAATGATAACATGTTACTGTGATCACAAAAGTTGTTCAGCATAAAAATATATACAAAATGAATGGCATTTTATTTACAGATACCATTTAGAGTTTTTTATAATCAGTAAAAATGGCAGAAAATTCAATTTGTTTTACTTTCTCTATGATCAAATATGAATAATTTAAAAACAAAAACTATAGCATGGTACTGCGAGAAAAAAAATGGTTCAACACATCAGTATCTACCAAATGAGTGGTGTTTCATTTATGGATACCTTTTACATTTTGTAATAATCAACAAAAAATGGCAGCGAATTTGTTTTTTCTTTCATTTTTTCAATGAATAAATGGGAATAACTTTTAAACAAAAAATACCCGAAGGCAGTGGCCATGTTCTCCACTGATGCAGAAAAGGTGGCTGATGAGCTCCAGGGAATCTTTAGCTGAGTGGGATTTCCCTAGGAGATTTTGTCAGACCAGAGGACAATTTTCATGTCATCCCTAATGACCAGTTTGTGGGAGAAGTGCAGAGTGAAACAGCTCCATGCTTCGCACTATCACCCCGAGACAAATGGCCTGGTTGAGTGGCTCAATGGGACCCTCAAAATTATGCTCTGGGCATTCACTGTCTAGCACAAAAGGGACTGGAACAAATATTTTCCCCATCTCCTGTTTGCATGCAGGGAAGTCCTGCAGGAGTCCACAGGATTCTTACCCTTTGAGGTCCTGTTTGGTAACAGGTTGAGGAGACCCCTAGATTTAGTCAGGAATGAATGGGAAGGTGACCATGCCTTCCAAGGGGAGTCTGTTGTGGAATACATCCTAAATTTCAGGGCCTGGTTTAAGGAGCTCATGGGGCTCACCCAGGAGCACTTAGATACTGCACAAAAGCAACAGAAAACCAGGTACGACCGTGAGGCCAGAGCCTGGGAGTATGGAGTCAAATAGCCAGTGATGGTACTTGTCCCAGTACAATGTAATAAACTACAGGCAGCATGGGAGTACCCATTCTCCATAATCAGAAAGGTGAGTGATGTTAATTATATAGTAGGGCTGCCTGACAGAAGGTGCAGGTAGAGGGTATATCATATGAACATGATAAAGTCCTACTATGATAGGGAGGAAATGGTCCTCACTGTGTGCAGAGCACCAGAAGAGGGAAATGAGGTGGATCCCCTGGTGGGCCTCCTTGGGGAAGTGCAGGAGGGATCCTCATTGGATAACCTCACCCTCTCAGTGCAGCTGACACTGGCCCAGGCAGAGGAGGTGAGGGGAGTGCTGCAAAAATTTGGGGGCACATTCATGGGAAAACTGGGTTACATCACTATGGCTGAACACCATGAGAACACTGGAACCCATGTTCCACTGAGGCAGTCCCCCTACAGGGTACCAGAGGAGGTAAAGAAGACCATGCTGTAGGAACTCAGGGAGATGCTGGTCCTTGGAGTGATCCAGGATTCCAGTAGTCTCTGGGCCTTGCCCATGATCCTGATCCCCAAGAAGGACAGTACTACACAGTTCTGTGTATACTACAGGAGTCTCAACAGCTATACAGAGTCTGATGCCAACCCCATGCCCAGAATGGATGAGACCTTGGAATGACTGGGGGGGACTGGTTCCTAACCATAATAGACCTGATGAAGGGCTACTGGCAGGTGCCATTAACCCCACAGCCAGGGAGAGGTCTGCTTTTGTTACCCCATAAGGCTTATTCAAATTCCAAATAATGCCATTTGGGATGAAGAATGTGTCCACAACCTTCCAGAGGCTTGTGGATCACATCCTGGCTGGGTCAGGTGAATATGCAGTGGTGTACATGGATGACATTGTCATTTACAGCCAGACAGGTAGGATCTTGTTAGGCACATGAGGGACATGTTCCACAGAATGTAGGCTGCAGGGCTGACAGTTAATATAAAAAAATGCCAAGTAAGCATGGAAGAAGTGTCCTACCTTGGGCACTGGGTGGGCAGTGGATGCATCTGTCCAGAGCCAGCGAAGGTTGTTGCCATCCAGGCCTGGTCCACCCCTACCACAAAGACACAGATAAGGGCATATCTGGGGACAGCCGGGTAATACAGGAGGTTTGTCCCTCACTATTGTGATGTGGTTAAGCCCCTGATAGACCTGATGAAATAGAAAATGCATGAGAAAGTTTTCTGGACAGAGGACTGTGAGTCTGCCTTCTGACCATTGAAGAAGGCATTATGTGGGTCACTCATGCTTGTTAGCCCCAATTATGACTTCAAGTTCATAGCAGAAGTAGATGCCTTGGACCATGGCCTGGGTGCAGTCCTGAGCCAGGTTACATTGCAGGGGAGGAGCACCCTATCATGTATCTGAACCAGAAGCTTCTGCCCAGAGAAGAGGCATATGCCACAGTTGAGAGGGAATGGCTGGGGAAAGTGTGGACCCTTCAGAAGCTGCAGTCATATCTGCATGGGAGGGAGTTCACTATGCTCATAGATCATAATCCCTTGGCATGGCTCCAAAGGACTAGTGGGAAAAACACAAAATCATTGCACTGGAGTTTGGTACTACAGTAGGAGGTAAGAAGCAGGTTTCCTGGTTCCTGTTGGTAAAAACCTAGTGGTGGCAGTGAACTAGAAGTCCTGATGTGGCGATTTTCATCACAAATAGCATGGTACTATGAGCATGAAAGATGTTCAGCACAAAAATGTCTACAAAATAAGTTATATTTCATTTATAGATACATTTTATATGTTTTATAATTTTTCAACGAACAAATGTGAATAACTTTAAAACAAAAAGTATGACACTGAGCATGAAAGACGTTCGGCACAAAAATATGTTTAAAATAAGTGATGTTTCTTTTACAGATGCCTTTTAGATTTTCCTATAATGAGAAAGAAATGGCAGAAATTTCCTTTTTCCTCACTTTTTCAACAAATAAATGTCCCCTCCAAGTAACAACAATATAATTGTATATTGAACTTTGTCATTATATACTGACCATAATGTAAATCTATAGGGCTCAGTAAGTTAAAAATGGTAGTAGTAAATGTTGGAAACCACTCCCAAACAATTAACTGTAACTGCAAATGAAGCTGAAAGTTGACTCATGCATTTTAAAGTCACAATTACTTCTTTAACACATTCCCAGTCATGTTTATCCCAATTCATATGTCTGTATAAATAGACCATGACATGGCCTAACTGAAGATAATCATATTTATCTTCATTCGAGGCCAATGATATTATGACATCTCATGTCATAAATGCTTTGCTACTTGTGAGGTTTAGTTTCATTAGCCTGTTATGAAGATGTATATGCTATCTTCAGTGAGGCCATGTCATATTATACCATAGATTGCTAGATACATACATACATACATACATACACATGCACACACATAGGCCTGGATATTCAAAAGGGTTGCGCCATGCGCAACAGGGTTGCGCATGCGCAAGTCCAAAATGTGCCATTCTGCGATATTCAGCAGGAGGCAGTTCGCCACTGGCATCAGGTTGCTAAGAGAGCAATGCAAATGAATGCATGCTCAACAGAGGGGGAGGATCCATGCATAACCTGCGCAACCCGATATTCAGTCGGGTTGTGCAGAGTTGTGCATGCGAACACCCAACCTGCGCCTGCACAGCCTTGAGCCCAAAAAAGGCTTAGTTGAGGGCCACCCACAGGTGAGCTGCTGCATTGCAGGCGCAACACAGCAGCTGCCACCCCTGGCTGGCCCCAACTCTTTCCCTGTGCCCCCCACCAGCCCGATCGCGGGCATGAGTGTACCACAACTCCCCGCCCACATCTCCCACAGCCCGATCACGGGCATGGTGTATTTCTGACTCCCCAGCCACACATCTCCCACAGCCCAATCGCGGGCAGTACAGGTACATGTAACACCCCCATATCCTGAAGCCCGGTCAGGCGGGCATAACGTATGAACCCCCAGTGCCCAATCACGGGCAGAATGTAACCCCCAACCCAAATATCTCCCAGGTCCAGTGAACCGTAAAGCCAGATCGGGCAGAATCATCACAAACCCCCAAACATCTCCCTGGTGTCTAGTGTCCCCCACCCACGAAGCCCCTCCACCCTGCTCCCCTCGCAGCCGGGCGGGCGACAGCATCCCACCCGCCTGCCGCCGCCGCTCGCTGACTGACTGTCCGGTAGGGCTGCACGCCCATTGGTGCAGAGCTACAGCCAATGGCTTGCAGCGTACCGTACATGACAGTCCAGATTTGTGAATGATGTGGGGGGACACTAGGCACCAGGGAGATGTTTGGGGGTTTGTGATGATTCTGCTCGCGATCGGCTTTACGGTCCACTGACCACCAGGGAGATATTTGGGTTGGTGACATTCTGCCCGCGATCGGGCACTGGGGTTCATATATCGCTGTGCCCGCGATCGGGCTTCGGGCACGGTGGGGGTGTTACATGTACCTGTAATGCCCGCAATCGAGTTGCATTAGGCGCCGGTCCTCGACGGCTGCTGCCTGGCAGGGTGGCCAGGCGCAAGTCCTCGGGGATCGGCGCACCTACATGCAAATGGCATGCAAATGGGGCCATAAATAGATGCAAATGGCCCCCCCTGCGCCTTGCATAAATTATGGCCCCATTTGCATGTCACCTTTTGAATATCGGAAATTTGTGCATGGCGCAATGGTACTTGCGCCACCGCAAGTTTAATGCTCATCTCTGGCAACTTGCGGTGGCGCAAGTTCCACTGCGCCATGCGCAAGTGCTGTGGCTGGGGAGTGATATTCAGAGGAGTTGCACAATAGCGCAACTCCTTTGAATATCACCCCGGCCACACCCCTGCGCAACTATTTTGAGCAGCGCAAGGGCTTGCGCCTCAGAATGGCGCAGTTTGAATATCCAGGCCCTACTGTATATGTATAGATAGAAAGAAAGTGAATAAATGCTTGAAAAGTGTCATGTACAAAGAAATAATTCCATGGAGGCGGTCTAATAAGGGCATAAACCACACACTGAAGGGGCAAGTAGATTTATGACCTTTATAGACCCTTACAATTGAATTATTGTATGAGTATATGGCACTTTTCTAACATTTGTTGTATATTATATATTTGGCTAATTTGAAAACAGATTTAACTTTACTAGAGATTTAATATGTTCCAGTAGTGTAGGAGTTAATTCCTTAAAGAGATTGGTGAGATCAGAGGAATCATTTTAATGGTTACAACTCACTGTTAAGCAGGTAACACTAGTCAGATAGTCTTGAGACTTTCAGACCATGTGATTCTCAGGAAGTGGAAGATGGCTACCACCATTTTTTTGTGGATTGTGAGTGCTTTATTGTCTGTTTGCCAGTACTAATCTGCAGATAAGTGGCTCACTTCTTTTATATAGACTTTTGTGGTTGTTGAAAAATAAGCTCATTAGTTTTATTGAGTCTGTAAATGTTCGCTGTTTGCTTCACCCATATGTTTTTGTGTTTTGTTTTTTTTTTTTTTTGCATACAGTAGGACGCTTTTCTGATTCCATTTGAGAGATGGCTTGAGACAGCATGGCAAACGGGTAGGCAAAGCCCTCAGTTTTAAGCTAAGGTCATGCTGCTTGTTTCTATTGAAATAATGATTTCAAAGATTCATTTCAACAACTGTTTTAGAATTATAATGGCATGGAAGGGGCATAAATGATATCTAAAATGTTTCTTGAATTCAGTCTGTTACTTTTCAGGTGTCAGGGGGGACTATTCAGAAAACCTTGTGTTTAGTAAGCACCCAAACTGTTGAGAGAGTATTGTTTTATGAATATATGGTTCTGAGATCTTAAATGTTGCTTAAATGCAATTTGCTGTTTTTCTGCTGTTGGAGGGGGCAAGTTGTTCAGGAACGTTGATATAAAAGGCTGGATCTGGGATCAGAAATGTTTATTAAATGATAGACTGTTACCTTACAATCGTATGTGCATGTGTTGGGGGGGGCAACTAAAATGCTAAGAAAACTTTTTTATGAAAGATCGGTTGTTGAGGGTGAGGTAGAAAACTTAAAGGCCCAGATATTCAAAGGGGTTGCACCTGGCACAACAGAGTTGTGCTGGCTCAACCCCACATTGCACCTCAGCGGGATATTGAAAGGGCTGCCTAGCGCAGCACAAATACCGATGCGCCAGGGTGCAATGTAATCGTATGTGGTGGAAATGCAGGTGGCATGCCCATGCATATGTAGCACATCCTGATATTCAGCCCCGGGATGTACGGCACATATGCTAGCACAACCCTGAATTGCGCCGCATAGTGGAGCTTAAAGTTGAGCCCTGGAAAAGTAGGAACAAATCCTGGCCCACCCACAGTTGAGCTGCTGTATTGCATAGCACAACATAGAAGCCGCCCGCTGTGGGTGGCCACCCACCCAGAACACCATCCCCAATCACACACACAACCCTGGTGGTCTAGTGAAATCCCCCCCACCTGTAGCCACAATAATGTTAAGAATGAAATCCCTGGTAGTTCAGTGGCCCCCCATCCCCGATTCCTCGAGATATATAGGACATGACCATTCCTGGTGGTCTAGTGGTCCCCACCCACCCGAGTCCCCAATTCCCGATACATGTCACATTTTCCATCCCTGGTGGTCTAGTGGAACCCCCCACCCAATGTCATGATCATGGTAATCCTCCATCATTAAATGCTCTGGTGATCCAGTGGCACCCTCCACCCCTCCCACCCACACAGAATCCCTTGCCCCCCTGCTCCACCCTCGTCATTGGCGGGTGGCAGCATCCTGCCTGCATACCACCTGGCCACCTGCCAAATGACAGGTACAGTATGGGCTGTATGTGAATGACTTCATTCACATAATTGGGACTATCTAGTACAGTATGACCTGCAAGTCCATTGGTCCACACTGGAGACCAATGGGCTTACAGCCCATACTGTACCTGTCATTCAGCAGGCGGCTGGGCAGTATGCGGGCGTGATGCTGCCGGCTGCTAATGATGGGGTGGACTGGGGGGGCAAGGGGTTCTGTGTGGGTGTTGTCATGCAGCACTTGATCAGTGAGTGCAAATTACAGACTTACAAGTGTATATTATGGTATGTTATTGATGCAGTTTTCCTAATGGGCCAAACCATACTTTTCAGTGTTTCCTCGATTGTCAACCATCCTTGGTATCTGCCAGCTTTTTTCCCCTGTATTAATCACCCCATGTTAAATCCCTCAATTTTACACTACCCCCTATATCCACCATCTGCCACAGTCAAACCTGGTACATTGTCATTTCTCTCAATGTTAACCACTCTCCGTTATCTACCAGGTCAGTTATGAATAACCATTTGTTCTTTAAACACCTAACATCTTGTGTTCAGGCAGCCTAAAGGAAATGTCTTTGTATTTATTGTGTTTATTTTATTTTAGAATTTTTGGCTGGGAAAGACAAACTCAGCCAATTATCATTTCCAGGTGCATCCTGGCAGCACAGGGATGTTTAGTGACTTGCTGCAGGTCACACAGTATTGAAATGGTGGGTGTGGCTTTCAAACCGAGATGTGCTGGTAGTCCAGGTTTACTGCTTGATATACTAACCCTCTCGATAATACTGCCTTCCTTCTGCTCTCACAGAGACTCAAACAGTTGGTAGGAGCAAAAGTACACATTAAATGACCCTTTCACCTAAATGGAACACTAGCTAACATATTTTGCGAGTGGCAGAGTAGGTTTTTCCATGTATGCATGCTTTAAATCTGAATGGATTTTGATTCAAATATCTGAGGATTTGGGGATGGCCGTGCTGATTATGAACCTGAATGTGCTTCTGAGAGGGTTGATCACATTTATCTCTCTCTTTGACAATCCACAGCCAAGTTGTTCTTATGCAGTGACTACAGTAAAAGTTGTACGAGGATTCCTGCTGGAAACAAGCTGAGAAACAGATAAAATATACCTGAATATTTGCATTCACAAAAACAAAATCACTGCAGCCCAAAACGCCTGAGGTGTATCACAGACTATTGCATGGTATAGTGAACTAAAATTGTTGATATATGTCTTAATATGTGAGTGTAAAGATAATGCACTTACAGTACACATAATGAACAGTAAATAGCTTAATCAAAAGAATCAGTGATTTTTTTACTAGATTTTACTAGATCATGCTTATCCACCATTTATTTCTTGCATCAAGGTGGTCTGCTAATTGAGCAAGCACTTTATAGAGAAAAATCATATACACTAGTAGTGGCATGGTAGCACAACTGTAGTTACAGTTGAGAAGGCATTTCTGTTAAACCCCAGTTTCTATACCTCAGTAATGTAGAAATCCCTGGACTGCAATAACATGATGTTTGACATTCATAGTGTTGGTCCCAGGTCCTCTGAATCCTATACATTTGCTAATGGTCAGATGGACAATTTGAACATTCTAGAAGGTGGACTATGTAGAACAATGTGGTTTTTAAGACATTATTTTTGTCACAGACAGCAGACGTGAGAGTTACTGTAAACCCTGAAACTGTTAAGTTATTTAGTGTATAGTCAAAGATCCTTTTTATGTTGGCGTGCTTGTGCAGCCAACATCTTCCGACAGTGTGGGGAGTTGGAGGTGCAGTCACTGTTCGGTGAATGCAGGGCACGCATCAGTAGGTGCATCCCGCATTGCCCAATCAGCCTGCATGCCGGCGCCACACCATGCATACATACGATGTCTTTGTGTGCCAACAGGGGAGCCCACTGCCCGTCGGCATAACCCCCAATTGTTGAATGCCGAGGGTGCCCAATCCCCTCGGCTCGCGCCCCCCGCTTTCTTTCTGTGCCAGCAGGGATGCCCAATCCCGCTTGACATTCCTCCTCCTCTCCCCCGTGTTGTGTGCCGGCGAGTGCCCAACTCGCTGGCTATTGACACCCCCACAAAACAGTTAGGTGGCATGCTGGGAGCCCACCCCAGCATGCCAAATGCCCAAGCAAAAGGAAAACTGTCCTCATGATGGTTTGTTCCATTTTTTTTACCTGTAAATGAAAATGGTCCTCGTGAATCTCGATGCCCTCTCCACCCGCGCCCACCTACTGCGCACCCTGCCTCCCCTCACCCCCCTCACCCCATACTTACCTCTGGAGTCCGGCACAACAATCTTCTGTGGACCAGGAACACGTCTGCACTCTTCAAAGCCGACCGTGAGCTGAGGAAATGCCGGTAAGCTGTATAATGGAATGAATAGGGGGTTTTCAACTTTAATGCATATCTCGGGCAATTTTGGGAATTTTGGCCCCACATTTTCAACATGGGACACCTTCTCATGAATTCTTGCACTATGATGGCTTTATTTGGACCCGAAAGGTGATTTCACAGTCACTGCGTGGAATCACCTTTTGGGACAGAGTAACGAAATGACAGTGCAACTGTTCATGAGAGGGACTCTCAAAAAGCCTATGTTGCAAGTTTGGTGGGGAAAATCCAAAAAATGACTGTTTTACGAGCGTATGTAGCAACTGCGCAACACACGTTCATAAGTTAGTGTATTCATACTATTTTCATGCCAGATTCTCAACATTGGTATTTTACCACACCTTCTTGTGAACCGTACAGCTGTGATTTTTCACATCCTGCCCGAAATGTGTTTTCGCACTTCCAGCACAGAATAGCGCGGTCGCTGTGCGAAATCAGTGTTCAGGACACATTATGAAAATGACAGTGACACTGTTCATGAGCAGAGGTCCTAAAATGCCTGTGTTGAAACTTTGATGACAATACTCCATAAAATGACTGTGTTACGAGTGTGCATTGTGCAGTTTGCACGCTCGCTCGTAAGTTCGCAAACTTCTAATATTCTCACTCCAGATTTTCTACAGTGCCATTGTTCTGCACCTCCTAATGAACAGTACAGCTGTCATTTTTCATGTCCTGACCAAAATCTGTTTTCGCAATTCTGGCGCAGTATAGCTTGGTCGCTGTGGAAAGTCCGTGTTCAACACACATGATGAAAATGACAGTGACACTGTTCATTAGCAGATGCCCTAACATGCCTATGTTGAAAATTTGGGAACGAAAGTCAATAAAATGAGTGTTTTATGAGCGTGCATTGCACAGTTTGCACGCACATTCATGACTTTCTTAATTTTGTAATACTTTCACTCCAGCTGTTCATCATTGGCATTTTTCCATACCTCCTTATGAACACTCCAGCTGCCTGAAATGTGTTTTCGCACGTCCGGCACAGAATTGCATGGCTGCTGTACGAAATCAGCTTTTGGGACAGTTTGAGGAAATTACGGTGACACTATTCATGAGCAGAGGTCCTAAAATGCCTATGTTGAACATTTGGTGCCGAACCTCCATACAATGACTGTGTTGCAAGCGTGCATTGCGCAGTTTCCACGCACCCTTGTAACTTCGTCAATCTGCAATATTTTCATGCCACATTTTCACCACTGGCATTTGTGCATGTCTCCCTATCAACAGTCCAGCTGCCATTTTCACAGCCTGCCCAAAACATGTTTCCGCAGCTGTGGCACACAATGACGTGCTCGCTCTGCAAAATCACCTTTTGAGACACAGTCACAAAATCACAGCACTATGCGTCTCTAGCTACACCACTCCCACTGCTAATGCCAGCGCAACAACATTCAGCATAGACAAATGCTTGTTTTGTTATGCGGCTTAGTCTAGAATTGTTTAGTTTTTAAGTTATTAACAAGAAAAGAATGCAATTGTGTGAATGTATAGTTCACTTTTAATGCATTGTTCATAAGGAGTTTTCCACACTCAGTTTATGTAAGGTCCATATGAATGTTGTCCTATGTATTACTTTCAGCAGTATCAGTAATGAGAGCATTCAGTTGCTTCCAAAAGCCAATTGCAGTGGGGATTTATGATTGACTACTTATGCGGTCATGCACTGGGGTACTAGATATGATATGAGCCATGTTTGGGGACAAAATGTTTAAAATTTTGACTAAAAAGAATGTTATTAAAAAGATAATTCCATGAGCATGCACAGTATGCATTTTCTCAGACTTTTTTATCTCTTTTGAAAAGGACATGAAAAAAATTAAGTGAACAAAAGCAAACTGCAGTGTGCTCAGACTTAGTTTATTTGCAATTACCATTTCCTTTAACTTATAACTGTGCTACCTTTAAACTTTTCTGCCACAAACTTTGGTGATAGTGGAGTTAGTAGCCCAACCATGACCAAATAAGTGGTTACTGGTAAATCTCCATGAAGTTTGTTACAGGTCTGTCAAAATGTATGTGGCAATGCAGCTGCTTCAGGCCACTTGTGAAGTCAAGTACAGATCTCATGTGATGTGCTGCAACTGCTCTGTGAATGGCCTACAGGTCACCTCAGTAGCGATCTCAGCTTCTATCAGTGGCTCTGTCACCGGACAGTCATTGTCCCGGATTCCCCCCTTTTCCCTCACAAAAGACACCGACCATTGTTTGTTATTGTGCTCAGATTGGCAATCAATTTATTAAATATCATAATTCCATTTTCCATCTCATCATCTTTTATTATTATATCTTTCACCATTGCATTTTATTGCATCCATATATCCATCTCTGATTATCCGTCTTTATTCCTCTTCCCGCTCCCCCAGGTGAAAACCTGGGTGCCTTCTTCTTCTCTTTTTCTATTAGGTAACGGTGAGAACCGAGACCACTTTTCCTCCTTCAACTTCTTCTTTTCATCCTATTCCTTTTCTTCCCCTCCTCCCCCCTTTTTTTCCTCTCTGCCATCCACCTTGGTAGTCCAATAACCGCCCCTACAGGTCAAATTCTGTCATCCACCTTGACAGACCATACATAGTCCCTTTTTGACTGTCTCCCTCATGTTCATAATTCAAGGGTGGGTGGAGGGATCAAAACTTCAGCAAAAGTGGCTGAACCACCCTGTGCTGTCCATTATGTACCTCCTTTAGCCCCTCCCCTTCCTGTTGCCTGCCTATTGTTCTGTCCCCTTGTTCCTCCCCTTCCCTTCCCCCCTTCCCCTCTGAGCACACCATCTTCAGTTAAAGGGAAGGGGTGCACCATGACAACTTGGTCTGCCCTAAAAGGGCAAACTCCATTGTCCCGGATTCCCACCTTTTCCCTCACAAAAAACACAGACCATTGTTTGTTATTGTGCTCAGATTGGCAATCAATTTATTATATATCATAATTCCATTTTCTGTCTCATCATCTTTTATTATTATATCTTTCACCATGGCATTTTATTGCATCCATATATTCATCTCTGATTATCCCTCTTTCTTCCTCTTCCCGCTCTCCCGGTGAAAACCTGGGTGCCTTCTTCTTCTCTTTTTCTATTAGGTAATGATGAGAACCGAGACCACTTTTCCTCCTTCAACTTCTTCTTCTTTTCTTCCTATTTCTTTTCTTTCCCTCCTCCCTCCCCCCTTTTTCCCATTAGCCAGTCTCCAGCTTGTGTTGGATGGCTGGCTTTCCCTCAACTTAGGCTGAGGGACATCCTCCTTTTCTTTCTCCTTTTATTTTTTATTTTTTTTATATTGTACTGTCTGCATGTCTCCTCCATGCCTCTATAAAAGCGCATAATTTCCGTATGAAATATATCTATGGCTAGATCTGACAGGTGCATTACTTCTGACCTGTGGAAATCCTCTACCCACTCTTTCACCCCCCGCCATATTACCTGCCCTCCCATTTTCTTTATCAGTGTTCCTACCCTTCTATTCATTTTTCTCCTGGCCCTGTCTAAAGCTCTATGGCTGCGTTCATGTCTCCAGACCTTTCTCAGGATCATATCTGAGCAGGCAAGGCATACCCCTGGCCACCGCTGTTATATTTTCTCCATATCCCTTTTTACCTGCATGTATGTGTCCACCCATGGTTTCCCCCAATGTCATTGCCCCCTAGATGTAAGATAATTAGGTCTGGAACTGGTTGCCGCTCTTTCATCTCTCTTAGTGTAGGAAGCAGCTGCACCCATCTCATCCCTCGGATGCCACGCCAAAACAAACTACATTTTCTCACATCCTGGTATAACTGTTTTCCCCCAGGCTTTTTCTCCGCTCTCTTTTCTGCCCAAAACATATGAGTGACCACAGATCCATACTTCCTTGATCCTCCCTCTTCCTATAGGATTTAAGCAGAATATATTACTTAAAACATGTTCTTAGTTCCCATTCGTAGTCCCCCTTTTTCTTGACCTTCCCCCTCCCCCCCTTTGTGGTCCCGTACCTGAAAACAAAAACAGATGACATGTTAGTCTCCGTACTGCAATGCCCAAATATACTTCTTGTAACTGGTGGGCCGCCAGCGCCCTTTTTCCAACATCTTGGTCACCGTCTCCCCTGCAGCTGCCCACTGTGATGCATCCCCTATCCGAAAAGAGTGGGAGGAATAATTGCCTGGGTCCTCCCCCAAGAATAGCATGCCTTTCTTGAGCATGGCTGTGACCTGATAACCGTTGATTTTTTTGCCATCCCCATGCCCAGATAAACTCCCTATTCTATAACCAGACTCTACGGCGTAAGCCCACAAAGCTTTTACTGGGTGTACTGTGTCTTCCTCTTGTGACTTCAGGGTCACCATGCAACCATTCCCCCCTTGATCTGTCTTTGATTTCTTGATTAGTATGTGTATCTCCTTCGTCCTCCAGCTTATATCTTCCCATTCTAACCCCCCTTCTTCTTCTTTCTTGCCATGTCCCACAGTCTCACTCACTCTCAGGGCCCTTGCAAACATTACCAGGTAAATTGTGTGAAATAACCGTGCTTCATCTTCTGATCTGCAAATTGCTGATAGTGCCACTTTTAATTTTGCAAGCCACTGTTCCCCTATCGGTCATCTACTATCCGCGTGTCTTTGCTTCAACCTTCCCCATCCTTCCGTCATTCTCTTGATCAACATTGACTTTGTTGGGTCCCCCCATTTCTTAAGGCTGCAGATTAAGCTAATCCCCACTAGGTATACCCCATTGTGTTGTGAGCTGTTCCTCTCTCCCACTGATCTACTGTGAACTTCCCTAACTGTTTCTCCACGCTTGGCCCACTTACCTCCATGTGGTGTGTTGCCCTGAATGTTTGGAACACCCGCCATGCCCCTTCATAGGCCCTTCGTAGGCCCTCAAAGTCCATGGTGCCCATGAGCTGCTAAACAGCAGTTCTGCTCCCTCTTGCCAGCATCCCAGATGTTCGTTGGTACAGGTGTTTTCTGATCCTCTGCTGTTGGTGCCAGCATCCAGAAATGGTCCAGCTGCAGACGGAAAAGGCTGTCAGCTAGGATATTTTGTACCCCTTATATGTGTTTGGCCCTGAATTACATATTCAGTTGCAGGGGCCTTAAAACTATTGTCTCAAAACCCGCATTATTGTTTCTGATCTGGCTCCCCTGTTGTTTAAAACTTCCACCACTGCCTTGTTGTCACATCAAAATGCGACCTTCTGATTACGCAGTTTTTCTCCCCACACCAGGGTGCAGGCCCATATGGGCATGATTTCCAACAGTGTGATATCTTTTACTTTCCCATCCCTCACCCAACTTGTAGGCCATGGTTCTGCAAACCATCTTCCCTTCAAATAGCCTCCCACACCCAAACCCCCTGCCGCATCCATGTAGAGCTCGAGATCTGTGTTATATACCCATTCTGCCTGCCAAAAGGAACAGCCATTATAAATATTGAGGAACTTCTCCCAGACCCTGAAGTCTTCTTTAACTCCCCTTTGTTATGTCTACCCAGTGATGTGGTTTGGTTACTTCTGCTGTGGCCCTCGCTAGCCTTCTTGTGAAGGCCTTACCCAGCCCAATTGCTCTACATGCAAAGTTCAGATGTCCCATGAGCTGGTGCTCCTCCACTCTTTCCCATCTCCCCTTCCAGTGTGGACTGGTCGGTTACATAATCTGTCCACAGATCCAGTTGTTTTTTATCCCATCTTACATCCTCATAGGTCACCATCCTTTGCCAGAAGAATTCGTCATAATATATCCAGCCTACCCCGCCTTTTGCCTTTTCTCGTCTTATTATCAGGGAATATCTGATCAACTGAATGCCCAGTTCAGGTTTCTTTTCCAGCACTATAGCTGAGTATGTAGCGAAACCTACAAATCATCCATCCCACATCTTTCCCTTGGTAAATTTGTCCTCCTCTTGCCTGCCCAACAAAACCACTGCTGCCGCCATTTCACTCTTCCCTATGTTCTCCATTTCCTTGTATTTTGCTGCTGCTTCCCAGCTCACTAACGCAAATATGTCCATGTACTCACCCTTCCAAATCTTCTCTTTTGTGGACAGTGGTACGTGCTCCCCTATTCGCATTCCCGGGCTTCCTATCTCCCTTGTTCCCTTACCTGCCTTCTCTAACCCTTTCTCATCCCCTTCTGTTGCCACTGAATCTGACCTAATCTCTGCCAGTGCAGATTCCATTTGACCCAACCCCCCTGTCCCGAGGGCTGCAATAATTTGAGCTATGTACTCTTTTATGCTTTCTCCTACCACCCTGGCTACTTTACCTGTGGCCTTGTAGGTTTCTTGCTGCCTGCTCAACTCAGGATACCCTGAATTGTCCGGTTGTACTATTGGCTGCGGGAAGGCTGGTGTGCTCATGGGATCCAGCCTGGGTTCCACTGGGGGAACCACAACTTGGTCTTGGGGAGGTACTGTCGGGACAGGGATAGGAGGCTGTGGTGGTACTGGGCTGGCCACTTTGGGAGGTACCCCTGGCTGGGGCTGCACCCTGGTAGGGCTGCGTGGCCTCCCTGCTAGCCTCCTTCTGTCACCCCCTTTTCCCATCCCCACTTTCCATTTCTCCCCGTATATCCCTGGCTCCCCTCCTTCCACCATCTGCCACACTCTGTTGGCCTTCTTTGTGAGCTCCACTATGGCTTTATAGGCGTTCTCTTTAGATGGCTTGCTCTTCCTCTGTGCCATCTCCTTGTGTTGGTCTGTGGAAGCTGTAGAGATAACTGCCCAAAAAACTAAGAAAATTGAAAGTCACAATCACTTTGCCCAAAATAACCTTGCATTTAAAAAAAAGAAAAAAAAAAGGCACAAATCTGGGAGTGTTGTTCCCCATGGCCTTCTAGTCAGCACTCTTCCCCTGTGGCCTTCCAGGCCTCATGTTCTCCCCTCACATGTCCCAGCCCTCCGATCTCAGTAGGCCTCCTCTGGTCCTTGTTGCTCCACTTCCCCATAAGCGGTGTGTCGTGCCTCCTGTTCTGGGCATCTGCCCTCATCCCCTGTAGCCATCCTGGCCTACTATCCCTCTTTTTCTGGGGGCCACTGGCCTCCCCGCATGGTCCTCTAGGCCTCCTCGATGCAGTAGGTGACTGAGCCACACACTGGGCCCTTCCTTGTTTCTTCTCTCTCTGGTGCTTTCTCCCTTCTCGATCTCTTCCTGAGGTACTGCTCAGCTGCGGCATCTGCCATCTTGCCACATGGCCTTCCCGATTAGGCCCTTGCGCCTATGTCCCCTGTCTTCTGCCTCCTAGTCTGTCGATCCCCAGGCATGGCATCATTCCCTTTCTCTCACCCCTGCCCCTCCCATCTGCAGGCCTCCATCAGGCCCACTTACTCCCCCTTGTACCCCTCCTCCACTTTGCAGCCTCACTCCATTGCGTGTGACATCATGCCACGTGGCCGACCAAGCTGGCTCCGCTCAATCCTCCTTTCAATCCATTGCAATGTGCCCGATGCTCTGTTTGGCAACAAAATCAGCTCGCTGGCATCTGAGGGCCACTACCTGGCCCCCCACCCTTCTCCTGTTTATTTCACTGGCCTCACCCCCTCGGCATGTGATGTCATGCCACATGGCCGACTGTGATGGCTCTGCTCTATCCCTCTTCCCAGGCTGCTCCCATGCGCCTGATGATCTTTTTGGTCTAAAATTCGGCCCACTGGCCCCTGAGGGCTACTACTTGGCCCCCCATCATTCCCTTGTGCCCTGTTCATCTTGTGGGCCTCCCCCCTCTGCATGTGATGTCACACCTTGTGGCCAACTGTGCTGATTCCCCATCCAAGCCCCCAGCCCTCTTGCTCTCTCTGCAAGCCAGCGCTTGTGCTGCCTTTTCAGTCCCTCTCTCCATGTCTCTTGCTCCCTCCCCAAACCATACTCTGTATCTATTTGGCTCTCCCAGAGCTCCTCCCTTCCAACACTGATCCAGTGCCATTGTACAGAGCCTATCCAACCCAACACAACTCCATGCTTGTTCCCCCACCCCAGTAAACAAAACTTCTTCTCCTCAATACTAAGGCCAGAAGGAGGTCTAGTCATTACCGCTTCCTGATCAATTTTTTGTGTTTAAAAGATGAAAACCCAGGCTTTGTTGAACTGTACAGAAACCACCCAGCTACCATGTAGTGCTTAGTTCCAACTGCTGCAAGGCCCTTACCAGACCATGCACCAGCCCCACCACTCAAACCAACAGAAACCATATGCATAAATGTGCTGTCCCTGCTCTCCCTAGAACAGAAAAATGTAGTGTTCGTAGCAACAATTCTTGTTTCTACTTTTCTGGCTACGAAGCCTTCAAAACAATCTGGGCTTATGCCCTGCCGAACGAACAAACTCCAAACCACGTGGTGCTCTCTCCCTTCCAAACGACCTTTCCTCGGCCTGCTTCTCAGCCCCAAAGGCTAACTTTCTCACATCCTGCCTCCTGGCAATGTTCCTGCATAGATCCATCATACATTGCTACCTATAATCAACTAGCACCAATAGTATCAAGTCTGATTTTAAAAGTTTTAAAAGGAAGGCTACTATTTTTTTTATCTGAGCCCTGTTTCAACTGACCTACCACAGATTCACTGAATAAAACCCAGGATATTATTTTTTTTTTTTTTGGCTACCATAGTTGTTTGCTTCTTACCTGAATATATTCACCAAACCTCTGCTCCAATTGATGCTAATCTAATGTGCTGCAGTTTAGAAAGATCAAAACTTCAGCAAAAAAGTGGCTGAACCACTCCTGTGCTGCCAATTATGTACCTCCTTTAGCCTTTCCCCTTCCTGTTGCCTGCCTATTGTTCTGTCCCCTTGTTCCTCCCCTTCCCTTCCCCCTCCCCCTCTGAGCACACCATCTTCAGTTAAAGGTAAGGGGTGCATCAGGACAACTTGGTCTGCCCCTAAAAGGGCAAACTTCCATTGTCAACATGCAGCAATTTCTCCAGCTGATCCTGCATGCTGATGTTGCTGTCATTCAGGATCCCTAACTCACATGTCAGATGAACAGAGTCAGTAACTTGAAAATGATCTGCAACAAATTCAGTCTGTGTAGCAGGCTCATCAAACATTTATTCTAGAGTATTCCACTAGTAATTGTGCACTCTGTAAAGTGATGACTTGCACCCATGCCTGTGGTGTAATGCAACAAATTTCATTAATCATTTATCTCTTCAGAAAGGCAGCCAGTTTTGATTCTTTTCTATAGGCAACAATTTCAGTAGCAGATTATTAATGATAGCATTGTCTATAGGCTGCATCCTCAAGGAAGTGTAAGCAGGTAGATGGGGTCAGTAATGTTTCCATCTTGAGAACATAACTTGTTAGCACTTTGGTGAGTAGGACATTTCTCTTGTTGGGTCAGGGCTTTTGGTTACTATCCCATATTCCTTAATAAAATAGCAAATGGCTGGAATAAAGTCATGGTTGAACCAGATGTTTGAGTCATCCTTCTCAGAGTGTTCTGCTAATTTATGGCCTGTATGACACTTCTAGAAGAAGCCCATCTTGTCAGCATTCTACAACTGATATTGATCATGTCTTCTGGTGTCAATAATCTCAGCCAACTTTGGCAGGACAGTGACAGCTGCATCATCAGCTGAATGTTGCTCCCCAGTGAATTTCAGCTCTACAATTCTGTTTCAGTTTTGAAAGTGTTTCGATACAAGAATAGTCACCCACACAAAACTGTAAAGATATTTCTATACAAGTAGTGTTCTTTATTATTATTCACAGGCCAACCTCTAACCAACAATTCACCCACACAAACATCTTCAGTGAAATGGTTCTCCATAACTCACTATTCCGGAGTGGTATTTTATATATATATATATATATATATATATATATATATATATATATATATATATATATATATAATCTATCTACGGTATATAAGTTTTTTGATTGCCATTCAATATTACATATTATATTAACAATAATACCTAGTCAGAGGGAACTAGTGCTCACTCTGTGATGTTACATGTATGCAATATATACATCTCTTACATTTAAACATAGGCATCATAAATCAGTTATACCTGGCAGTGCATTTTCACAGCTTACTTTTCAGAAAATTGAATATCAGTCACCTGATTCTTTTCTATACCACTTGGGAAATTTGGGGGGAGAAGGGAGGGGGACTTAGGACCTTTTATGGGAAACTGGTAGGGGCATATATTTGCAGCACCAGTCCATTTTTTTTTAATTTGAACCTTATATGCACTTTGTCATTTCATCTTTGTTTCCATTGCAGAGGAAAAAGTTTACATTACTCTCTTGATTTTTATCTAACCTTGGCATCCTGACAATGGCCAACTTTTGATACAAGGTTCCTGTCACTTTCCATGATGTAATAGATCCAGGGGTCCATCTGGAGATGAAAAAATCTTATTTATCATTCAGACTATGTGTAATTTGTTCCATAATGTATGTTTGGCTCACTAGTGCTCACTAGTCTGAAACTCTGGCCAGATTTTAACTTAACCAGGCCTTAGTGATAGCTTTATTTGCCACTGTGATCAGTATGCACAATAAATATTTTATTTTTGGTTTTTTATTGTGGTAGGTATTATGAGTAATGTGAAAACCTGGCATTCAAGTGGGAGGTTAATAGAAATGGTATCAGTGATAATCCTATGCATTTCTGTCCAGGATGGCCGAAGTACTGGACAGGATCATAGCATATGTGTGATGGGCTTCTCAGTTACTGCATAGCCTTCAGCAATCAGCTGTATACTAGGCCTGTTATTTTGCCTGAATTAGTGAGGTACAAAAGAACTTGATCTTAAATTTTGCAGGAGAATTCATTGAGTGTTGGGGGGGTGTCTACCTATGGGATTCAGTGGCTGCCTGTTCCCATTAAGATGTTTGCATTGGTGTGTTAGTTTCTTGAGCCCACTTGTTTTGTATTTGGATTGTTGTGTGTGTATTTTGTTTTTGGAGTGCTTGATAGACAGCTGAGATCAGGTGGGGTGGAGGTGGGCCTAACACTGTTTTTCACAGAAGCACCATTAGCTACGGTGGAGAGTCCTAGGGCTGTGGTTGATGCATGTAGGCTTGAAGCTAGAGCTGTACTTGTAAATATCTGATCTGCGTCATGTAGATGGTATCTGCTCTTAAGGATTGCTAAGTCTAGTACTTGGTCAACCTCTATGAACTGAGAGAAGTAAACTAGTCCTAACCATTTCCAGATTTTATATCTAGGGTCTAGTTTGCGAGAGGCAAAATGGTGCTGTGTGAGCAAAAGCCAAAAATCGGTAGAACCATTTATCAGTTCCAGACCTTCAATATGGTTTGGTCCAGCAATCTAATAGTGTTTGTGTGTAAGGCAGTTGCTGTAGGTTAGGAGGGCTGTGTTTCAGGGAGGAAAATAGAGTTCTTTTCCAGTGGGTACAGACCATCTAGAGTTAATTCTGTCTGCTTCAGATGGCTATTGTAATTTGGGGAAAGCCTCAAAAATGTTAAATTCAATCACCTGTATTCAACTGAATCTTAGTTTACTGATCTTCACTCACAAAAGTCTTGGTGGACAACCTATGCTATTGGGCATGAAAGCCTCAACATGACCCATTTGTTCATTCAACCCTCATTCTAATTTTTAAATCATTCCTATGGGATAATAGACCTGTTGCAATGTGTGTGTGTGTGTGTGTACCACTCTCAAAGCAGTCTTATCCACACACACATTGCTCCAGACGTGTAGTGGACCTAACATGTTGCCCTGCAGGACATCTCATAGAGTAGCTGAATCATGGCATCTCAGATACCAGGCCCGTATCCTGTGGCCTTATGTGTCACAACATAAATTCTTTCTTACTGAGTTACATAGCCATAGCACCTGACTTGCATATGGCCCTGCAGGTGACTCGCAAACCAGTTGCATCACCTCAAACAGGTGGGTAGACCACTTGCCAACTTAATGAGTGACCCTGTTGTTGCATCATCATACACACTGCACCTGACCTGCAACGACTACTGTGTCACTATATATTTTCATTGCAAAAAACTGTGTTAATACACCAGCATTTATGCGCTACCTTTGAGGACTTATATCTGTAGCAAGCACACTGCAAGACATAAACACTCACTTATCAGTGAAGCTAGAAATCCATGATAACCAAATCACAACACTACTTCTATGTAGAGAAGCATAGAAGCACACGCCCCTGCAGTCAGATACAAATCCATGATATCCAAATTACAAGAGTTCTTTGCTCTGCAGAAGCACTCTGGGCCCCACACTTCTATGTTTCCACAGATACAGACATGAAGGGCAAATAATCTATCTCTCAGCAAAAGCACAGAGCCCTCTGGTACCCACGGGGACAGAGGTACAGAGCCCTATGCCAAGATAAGAGTTCTCTTCACTAAATGGTACTAGGGGTCGCACAGGCAACACTGGACCTACCATTCTCAGGCTAAGGGGTGGTGTCAAATGACAGCACAGTCCCTCCCAGCCTCAGCTCATCCAGATAGCTCACTGGGCTCATCCCCAAACTCAAATCACTGGCATAATAATCACAAAGCACTACTTGATGGGGTAAAGGCTGGTACTACACACATTTGTTAATAATTTTTACTTTTTTAATTGTGACCCCAAATTTTCAAGCTAGTCATTGTATGACCTTCCCTTATACACATGATGTGTTATTTATAGAATATTGGCCAAAATATCATTTTGCACCACATGTGTGAAAACACATTTCATCTGGGATTTGAAAAATGACACCTGCTACGTTTATGAGATTCAAGTCAAAATATTGAAAAGTAGTGAAGTTATGAGTGAACTTAAAATATTTCAATGTGCACTCATAACTTGACAATTCTTTTACATTAGATTTTCAACATTTATTTATTTATTTATTTGAACATCAGTTTAACAACCTTTGAGCCAGCAGCTCATTTACAAAGGTACCTCGTCACATGAAGGACAGACAGTGACACAGAAGACAACAGATAATACAAGTTCAAGCAAGTAACATAGTAACATAGTAAGCACAGTTGGTTCCAATGCAAGTGTAGAGTAAATAGACAGGATGAGGGTTAGTGGGGAGAGATGTAAAGGAGAATGGGGGTAAGAGGGGAGTGGGGACTAGGGAGAAGATGGAAAGGGGAGAGCCAGGGTGGAGGAGTGGGTGGGGGGGAGTGTGGCTCGGCGAGCGTTGTCGGAGGGGGGAAAAGTTAGTTAGTGGCAGCGGCATCCATGTGAGACTAGCAGGTGGTCTCTAAGACTGCGTTTAAAGCAAGCGAACGATGGAGATTCGGCGATAACAGCAGGGAGTGAGTTAAACCAGGAGGGCGCTCTGTAAGGGAATGTCCTTTGGCCTTGTGAGGTCCTGGCTCTTGGAATGATCAGTGTCGATTTGGATGAGCTGCGGGTGTTCACAGTGGGATTGGCCCGGCGTATTGAGTCAGATAAGCCAGGGGGGGATAGGCCATGGAGGGCTTTATAGGTGAGTTGGCAAGTTTGATACATGAGCTGTTCATCCAGGCTGAGCAGGGTAGCCAAGGAGTACAGCTGACAGGTGTGGGTAAGTCTAGGGGCACCGGTTATAAGTCTGCAGGCTTTGTTAAGTATAAGGTGAACCTTGCACAGGGCCGTCAGATCGGCAGCCCCATAGACCGGAAGGCCACAGTCAATAAGAGATATGACAGAGGAGGTGACAGCCAAGTGGAGGGCATCAGGGGGGAGACATTTTTTGTGCCGGTAGAGAATGCCCAGCTGTGTGTTGGCAGCGGTGTTCAGGACGGAGATTTGGCCATGGAAGGAGAGGGCTGGGTCAAAGATTAAGCCAAGATATTTATAGGACTGTACACGTTCGATGGGGATATTGAGGGAGGAGTGAATAGCGAGGGGAAAATTGCTGGATTTGTTTTGGGGGTGGCAGAAGAGCATAGATTTGGTTTTCTTTAGGTTGATTATGAGTCGGTGCTCAGTGAACCAGGTTTCAGCAGAATCGTAGGCAAGCTGGAGAGAATTCTGAAGTGACAAGGGGTTACTGTCAGAGGCGATGAGGACTGCATCAGCATAGAGCAGGATTTTACCTGCGCATCTGCTGGGTAGTGAGTTGAGGAAGAGGGAGAAGAGAAGGGGTCCAAGGATAGAGCCCTGGGGGACTCCAGAGCGGATCAGGCAGGTGTTAGAGAGAGTTCCACTAACTTTCACACATTGAGAGTGAGCTGAGAGATAACTGGCGCACCAGGCGATTGGACCAGTTGCAAAGCCTAGGTGGTCAAGGGTGGTTAACAGGAGAGGATGCGATACGGTATCAAAGGCTTTAGACAGGTCAATGAAGACCGCACCAGCCATGGAGCCAGTGTCCAATGCTGTGTGGAGGAAGTTGGTGAACTCCAGGAGAGCTTTATTGGTACTATAGCCAGCTCTGAACCCATGTTGTTCCGGGCAGAGAACATTGTACTTAGAGAGGTAGCCAGAGATTTGAGTGGCCACAATTTTCTCCAAGGCCTTAGAGAGGGGGGGTAGGATTGAGATAGGCCGGTAGTTACCTGGAAGAGTTCTGTCACCACCTTTGTGAATAGGGGTAACTGTGGTGACCCTCCAGACAGCGGGGAATTGTCCAAGGCAGAGGGATTTGTTAAAGATGCAGGTGATAGGTGAGATGACCTGGTCCAGGACCTGATGTAGGAGACAAGGGTCAAGGGAGTCATTCCCGATGGAGTTACCCTTTAAGGCTTTAAGCAGGTATGGCCTGACCTCTTGAGTAGTGACACAGCGCAGGTGGAACAAGGGGCGAGTGATGGAGGGTGCGGACCTGGGGGGTTGGGGACTGAAGAAATTGCCTGGGAGCACAGGGCTAAGATCAGTAAAGGAGTTATTGAGATGAGTGGCAATGAGGGCAGGATCAGAGTAGACAGAACCATTGACGTTGAGAAGTGCAGAAGAGGCTGACCAAGAATGACCATTCAGTTGCTTGACATTGTCCCAGAAGGACCTGGGGTTCCCCCAGGAGGAGATAAGGGAGGCTTGGTAGTACTCAGCCTTTGCTTTGCGGATAGCCCAGGTGCACCTGTTCTGAGCTGCAGCATAAGTCTGTCTATTAGCAAGGCAGCCAGTGGCAACAGCAAGGTGCCACAGGTTGTCCCGCTGCTTAAAAAGGAGTCACAGGGCAGGGGTGACCCACGGGGCATGTCTTACTCTGGTCCTACGGGCAGTCATAGGTGCGAAGATGTCACAGGCAGAGTTGAAGGTGTTCAAAGAAGGCCAGCGCCATGTCAACATTTGGTGTGTTTAGCAATGGAGACCAGTCTGTATGTGTGAGGTAATGCTTTAGGTCTTTCAGCCCATAAGGTCTAAGTCGCCTCCGAAAGGAGGTTAGAACTGTGGGCTTGGGCAGAGAGGAAGCCCAGTTAAAGAGAACAGGGGAATGGTCACTAAGGCAGTCAGGGAGTATTTGGATATTGTGGATGTGGCTTGGTCTGTTAGTGAGGACTACATCTAGGAGTGTGCCAGAGCCCCTTCTGGGGTTAATTCTTGTGGGCTGGGAGACTAGTTGGCTTAGGTCAATAGCAGCAAAAGCCTCACGGGAGGAAGAGGATGAGGGGCAGAGCCAATTAATGTTTAAGTCACCCACCAGGATTTGGTCAGAGGGGTTGGGTAAGGAGGTGAGATAGTCAATTAGTGGGCCCAGCACCTGCGATTGGTTCTTTGGAGGTATGTAGGCTGTAGTCAGAACGATAGGACCCCTAGCAGGGTCAGGGGATAGCTTTAGTCTTCTTATGACCCCACATCATGAACCCAGTAGCTGAACATTTTTCTAAATCCTGCCCAAAAGGTGATTTCACAGTGCAACTGCAAAATGACATTTTTGGATGGATTTGAAAAAATTCTCCTGCCTTGTTCATGAGGAAGGGTCCCAAAAAGGCCATGTTGAAAGACTGGTGGAAGAATATTCACAATTTGTTAAGTTATGAATGGATGTTGAAATATTTCAATGTTCACACATAGTTTGGTCATTTTAATATATTCTTACATCAAATTTTAACCTCCTTTTTATGATCCTACATCTTGAACTCGGTCAGTGACAATTTTCAAATGGTGTAAGAAAAATGGCTGTGTTGAAAATTTGTAGTCAAAATATTGAAAATTACCAGCATTATAGGTGAGCGTAGATAAACTTCAATGTACGCTCATAACTTTATTACTTCTTATTATTGTGATCCCAAATTTTCAACATAGCCTTCTTATGAACCCATCTCATGAACCTGGTAGGTGTAAATCCCACTTGAAAGGCGATTTCACACAATGACCAATAAATTGCCTTTCTTGCTGGATTTGAAAAATTCCACCACCCTTGTTCTTGAGGTGAGGCCCAAAAAAGGCCATGTGGGAACTCTTGTGCAAAAAATATAAAACAGACACAGTTATGATTAAAAGTTTAAACCCCATTGAAATACATTAAACTGGACTTACTGTAAATTATTTTCTCATGTGACAGTCACTGGTTCCAGAAGCAAAATGTATCTTTAATATGAGAGTGTATCTACATTATGGGAAATGTTAAGATGAGTGAGCATGTGTGGGGTGGGGGGTGCTGAGTTGGAGGCTGAGATGGGGTGGGTAGGGGTCTGGGGGATCTGATCGGTGAGGGATTGTTTTCTTTATTAAGGGAGAAAAAATAATGACATTGAGGGATGGTTTTCTTTTTTCAGGTTTTAGAAAAGAAAAAAGTAAATACATCGAGGGACAGTTTTCTTCTTTTTAGATTTTAAAAAATAAATCACTATTGGATCAACACTGTGGAGTGGGCACCCCAGTGTTGGCAAAACTCCATGGAGGCAACAGGGGTTGGCACCCCAGTGTTGTCACCTAATCATGGAAGGAGGAACTGAAGGGACGGGGGGTGGGAAGCTATATTTGTGGTGGGCACCCCAGTCTGCTTTTAGAAACAAACACTACTGAGAAATATAAAGAAAGGCTGGCTGATGTGGAAGAGAGAGGGATAAGTAAATATTAAC
This sequence comes from Neoceratodus forsteri, assembly GCA_016271365.2. Lineage (NCBI taxonomy): Eukaryota > Metazoa > Chordata > Ceratodontiformes > Ceratodontidae > Neoceratodus > Neoceratodus forsteri. The sequence goes on from JADMNL010000025.1 coordinate 87,240,761, forward strand.
AAGATAGCTAGATAGATAGCAAGACAGACAGGAAGGAAGGAAGGAAGAGAGAAAGAGAAAAGAAGAAAGAAAGAAAGAAAGAAAGAAAGAAAGAAAGAAAGAAAGAAAGAAAGAAAGAAAGAAGCAAGCAGGAGATCACCACCTCACTGCTCCAACTGAAGCCATCAGCATGACTCCAACTGCAGCTTCTCAATTCAAAAAAGTCGAGATGTTCTCATACTGAGAATGCAGGTGAATGAGTCCTCTCACTAAGCTGGGCACTCAGGATTTTTGGGTTCTCAGAAACGTTATTTCCAGGGACATTTTCAAAAAACAATCACCAAACTCCAGCTAAACAGGTCCAGTTTATCTAGGTTTTGGTGTCTGTTTTTCACAAATGCATCATTTTTAAGAATTTTCAATGTATTTTAGTTAAAAAAAAGGTCTGTATTTTTTTTCTCATGACAAGTTAATAATTTCCTTTGACAAGTAAATCATGAAAAATAAACCCTCACAGTCGGTGTTTTATCACAGGATTATCCCCAAAACAAATTTTAAATCCTTATAAATATGGAACCATTTAATATTTTATCATAAAACCTTCAAAAAGCACTACCTCCCTTGGCACAGGTTGCTTCTACCCAGAAAGTTTTGTGAAAAAACTCTATATCATCATGTTTTTTTCTGTTCTAAAGGAGGATGAGAAATGGCTTCTGACAGACAATTATTTATAACGTTGCTATTTTCAGAAATAATCTTCATACCTTAAGATTATCCATATATGTAACTGTACCAGAATAAAAAGTGATACAAAAACTGCATTTTGCATTGTTTTACTTCTATGGGCAGCATTTTCTTACAGTTATCTGGAAAATTAACTATGCCACAGTTTGTGTACAGAACTCTGAACACTGTTCTGCTAGGGCAATTGTTCATGCTTAGGGTTCTGTACACAAGCCATGACTTAGAAGAAACTCAAAATTACTGGTTCTATGAAGAGAACTGTCCAGAATTTTGTCCATAAAAAAAATCATTGCCGACACAGTTTTTCAAAAAAGTATTTATTCAGGTACAGGTAAATGTGGATCATTTGGAGGTCTACATTACTAACTGCTGAAAATGAACACTAATTTCTTATCCCCTTTAAGATTTTCCATTGTGTAATGTATTTAGCTTGGGCGTTCAAGGTTCGGACCCATTAGTGTTACTAGTGTTTTTATAGTGCAATGGGTCCCTATATAAGGGACCTTGTTTGTGCAGTTCCATCCTTTATTTGGTGGTGCCTAGTGTGCAGTCAGTTGTCAGGCATGCAATAGGGATACAGGCATTTGATCAGGTATATACTTTTAATTAGTGTAGTTATGTGCTACAAATAGTTTTATTAGTGCTGGTTTATAATTGATAATTTACAGGCATATGTACAGGGAAATAAATTATGACATTTTGTATGGAGAAAGTTCCCTGTCTATGTAATTATAGTGGCACGGCAGCACCACTATGGTTAGTGTTGAGCAGGGGTTTCTAGATTAAACCTCAAGTTTTGCACTTTAATAACTTTGCAACCATTAAATGGATCTGTACAAAATTTTGAATACATGGTCTGGGGGGCAGGGTACAGATCTCTTGACATGCCAAGTTTCATTCCAGTCGGATGTGTAGATTCCAAGATGTGGACAACAAAAAAGTGAAAAAAATACGGTTTTTGGTTTTTGTTTTGTCATAGCATAGCACCCAGACAGTTTGAAGTTTTTGTTTGACATTTGCAGGGTTGAAAGGGATTGAAACACAGTGGTGCATTTCCCTAGTTTGGTGAAAACATATTAATACGTTCCAAATTTATTACATTTTAAAATTTATGTTCTGTGCATGCTCAGTATGGTCTTTTGGATAGCTGCTTGGAATTTTGTTTGTCAACCCTAATGCTCACCCCATTCTCATATACACTATACATCACATCTTATTTACTGATGGAATGGGGTGAGAGTTAAGGTTGACAACCCCAAGATACACCCAGAACATGATTTGTGAAGACTCAGGAGAGGTGGAACTGTAATGGTTTTTCCTGTTGCTGCCTGCAGGGTAGGGCTGGGGTGTAGGGGTTGGGAACCCTAACACCATATCTCCCTTCTTTTGTCACTTTAACCCAAACTGGTACATTACCAAAGTTTTTTTTGTAATGAACATATATAAATATATAGCTGTCAAATTAGAGAATTTCATTAGTTGAAAGGAGTGACCTGACCATTGATTAATGCCTGGTATACCCAAACTTAGACTACTGATCTAGATCTGAAGTCATGCAGAGCCTAATCTGTCAAAAATAGAAATCCCTCCGATGATGTTTTTCTAATGAAAAAGGTGCCATGTACAAAAGTAATGAGGGAGTGAAACTGATGAAACCGAAACAAGTGACAGTACTAACAAGTTTCTCTCCTGTACGAATAATGACACAACTGAAATATCAGACATTAGAATACTGGTTATTGCAGAACATACAGACCCAAACAGAACACCTGATGATGAAATTGACATTGGAACTGCAGTGAGTGAAACTGGCACATTGTGAGCCATCAGTGAACCTGTCAGTTTCAACATTGCTGAAAGCAAAGTCACAGTGTTTAGACTAGTATCTCTAAATTGCAAGTATTTTAAACATGTGTGTTTGATGCAGATGTGTACTGCATCAGCTTGCAGTTGCAGCCCTTAACTTTTAGACATCTATGCTAGCGAAGTCAATATCTCCATAGAATTGATGCTTTAAAAAATGCTGACAGATTAAACTTGTAGTGTTTTCGATATTCTTTCCAATTGCCAACTTTTTTCAACATGTTTCTTAGATGGAGGATTTTATTTATTCCCTACAACTAGCATTGCAGCTTCAATATTTCTGAGGAAAAAAAAAACTTCCTCTTTCCTTTTAAAGTCACGGATCACGTAACTATTTCTTCCACATATAAACAACAAGATGTTACTATTAAAAAATAACAGTTATACTTAAAAACAGATGCACTTTAATTAGAGTAAGTAAAAAATGTAAACAATCACTTTTATTCGATAGAACTATTTTCTGACACAGATGTGCACAGTTAAAATAAAGGACATTTTCTTATATTAATGAAACTTCTGAGTATTTTTTTGTAAATCAAAAATATGTCATTTTATAAGTGCAATAACCCACTCCAGGGCCCTGGGTATGCTGGGCATTAATACACTTCCAAGGTGGTTGGAGGTCACTTGGGCTTTGCCCTAGGGCCTCACAATGCACCTGGGGCATGCATTGATGCCCAGTATACCCATGCTCTGTCATGGGTTATAGCATAGATAGATAGATAGATAGATAGATAGATAGATAGATAGATAGATAGATAGATATGAATGAGTATTTTCATATTTCCCAACTGGAGACCTTAGGCCATAATTTTGTATTTATTTATATACCTCACTGATTAAAGCTGCATATGTAGATACTAATTAAAACTGTACACATCTACAATTAATGCTTTATACCAAAGGGAAAGTACTGTACAGATACAAATCAGTAAACACAGGAAAATGTGTAAACAAACTTCCAATTAGACAATTATCAAGCAATTTAAAGCTAATTAAGAAATCTACCAACTAATTAACACATTTCAATTAACAAATCACCAAACCTACTAGGAAATTCCCATGCCAAATACAATACCTTACCAAAAGCCAAAACACATTTTCTACAGCCCCACAAAAACACCCTATCTTATCAAAAAACCCTATCAAATAGAAAAGTTACTACAGTTACACAGACCAAAACACTCCTTTCCCACAATTTCTTTCATCAAGCAGCCATGTGCCTCAGTGTTCCAAGTCCCTTTAGATGACAGGCCACCCATGCTGCAGTTACCATGCCTATTAAAGCCAGTCCCTCCATGCTGTTTACAGTCACTTCTGACCACAAAATCCAACAGCTACCGAAGACGCATGCCACTCCTACTCACAAACACAATCCTGACCAAAAATCCCAATTCATACTGCAGACTCCAGTCACACACTGTGATGCTACCAAGAACTCAAGAATGGACTGCCAGGGAAGTACCCTGTTTATATAGGAGGGCACAAAACAATGTAAAAATACTAGGGTCACATACTGCCCAAACCAAAAATGCCACTACACTACAGAAAACCATTCAGAGAAAAAAGGAAAATGCAAACCCACATCTACAGGTACAAAGTCAACATCTTAATAATAATGATAAACAAATGATAAATGATGGATAAGAGTAATTTACTCTCTCTTTCTATATATATGTGTATGTATATATATATATATATATATATACACATATACACACATATATATGTATATGTATCCCCATCACAAGGGCTAATCAGATCATTTTAAAGCCATTCACTCTTCAAGCTTGTGACTCTTTTATGTGATCAGCCCCCTGAATGAGAATATTTCCCTGTATACTACACTTACCCATCATTTATTCAATATATAATAAAAAAAACTTTGTCATTGGTGAAAACACATCACATGACTGTGCATTATTCCCCAATGACTGCATAATTGCCCCTTTTCATGTTTTTTCCCTTTATCTAAATGTTGTAACTATTTTAAAAGTGCAATAATGGAGTTTGCCCTTTAAGGGGCAAACCATGTTGTCCTGGTGCACCCTTCCCCCCCCCGGGGATGTTGTAAGTGGTTTGCTCAGGAAGGAGGGGGAGGAAGGGGGAGGGACTGGGAGCCAGGACAATAGACATACTACAGGAAGGGGAGGGGCTAAGGGGGGTACAAAAAGGCCAGCACAGAGCTGGTTCAGCCACGTTTGTTGACGTTTTGTTGGTTTACAATAATCAATAGAGCTACAGCACGTCGGATTGGCAGTTGGAAGCTTGGTGGGCAAGGTCTAATTTTTGTAAGGTTTATTGCACCAGGACAACTAGGAGGTAAGTGAAAGAATGGGCTGAGACGTTTTTGAGAAAGAGCATATATGGTAAAGTAGCTGGCTTTGTGTGGGAGTAGAATGGTGCAGCTTAAAAAATATGGGTAGTTCAGGTAAAGCGAATTGAGGTTTGTTTTAAAAAAAAAAGAAGAGCAGAGCAAGCGTGGTGGGCCTGGAACATGTGGCTTGCAAGGGAGAGGAAGTGTAATGGTCCAGAGGTGGACTGTGGCCCAATAACTGGCTTAAGTAGCAGAAGGAGCGCAGCTGAGGAGAGTGCGATGGCGTGGTGGGGCCTCTCGGTAATGTGAGCCTAGAAGTCAAGTGGTTGCTACAGTGAGAAAGGGGGTGTAGCAGAGAGCAACTTGCTGGTGTTGTGCCTGCAGACCGAAAAAAAAAAGGGGGAAGCGAGTACTGGATGGGGGAGCAATTGCAGAACAAGGGGCTAAGGGGGACTAAGAGGTACGGTGCAGGCCAAGGGAGCAGGTCATGAAAGGGGACCACCAGAACAGCGGTCGGCTATGGGAGGCAGAGCAAGAGCTCTGGGAAAAGAAAGAGAAAGAGAAAGAAACAGGGAAAGGCAAAAAGGAGAGTTGTGAGTGGAAAAGGGAATTTTGTGTGAGGGCAGGGAAGCAAGCAGGAGGCCTGCAGGTGCTGAGGCCCAACTAGAAAGGCGAGCGGTCACACGAGGATGAAGCCATGTGGTGTGACATCACACGCTGTGGTACGGATCATGAAAAACAAAGTCAGGCTTCGAGTATGTACACAAGCTGTAGGGGAGAGCCTGGTAGTGGGAGATGGAAGAGAAAGGGGGCAATTGAAGATAATGGGCTGAGGCCTGAATGGAGAAGGAAATGAAACAAGGACAGAAGGGGAAACCGCATGGTGTGATGTCACACTCCACGATGAGAGGGGGAGAGGAATCTTAGGTAGAGGCCCTCAGGGTTAGAACAGGGGGTTCAGAGGAACGCAGGACCTGAGGGTGAATAAAAGGGGGGCCAACAGCAGAGGGGAAGAGCATCCCAAGGACAGCAGCAGACACTACTTATGTCGGCAAAAAAAGGGAGCCATGGGCTGGGCTTGCAGATCACATGGCAGTGCTAAGGCTTGGTAAGGTCGATGAGGAGTGATAGGGCAATGGGGACTGGGCCTATGGGCCATGTGGCAGCCCTGAGGTTGGTAAGGCTGCAGAGGAGCAATAGGGTGAGGGGGACTGGGCCTGCCGGCCACGTGGTAAGCCTGAGTCCTGAGGGGGTTGATGGAGAAGAAAGGGTAGAAGGAAAAGAAAAGAAAAGAATAGGCATGAATGGGGGCAAATAAAGGGGCACAGAAGCAACATTTTGGATGCCAGCAAGGGCAGCGAGGGAGCGGGGTTCACAAAAAAAAAAACATAGCAAACAAAGACAACGGAAGGTTTTTTTTTCTGCAGATGAGGGAATAATACAGAGGAGTGGCAGTGATACAGGGTAGGAGGCAGACAGGCAATATAAGGACCAGTTTTTGATAAAAGCGGTCGACAGGAGCGAGGGCAACTGATTGAAGCAGGACAAAGAAATCAGGCAGAGGTATTAATAAGAACATTTTTCAGTTTATTTTGCAGCGTCACACAGGCAAGAAGGGAGATGGCACCAAAGAAAAGCAGGCCTTCAAGGGAAGATGCTTACAAAGCTATTGTGGAGCTTGCTGAAAAGGCCAACAAGATGTGGCAGTTGGTAGAAGGAGAAGAACTGGGGAGATCCAGGGAGAAAAGGAAAGCGGGTAAAAGTATAGGGGCGGTGGGAAATGGCCAACAGGGAAGACACCCAACCCTAAGAGATGGGAACAGCCAAAGGTGGTTCATCCCCGAACGGCCAGCCCAATACCACTGCCACCTGGTGTACCGGAACTGTTAGTACCTCCCCAGGAGCATGTGGTGCTGCCACCACTCAAACCCAGAATGGATCCCCTGAATACAGTGGTTCCCCTGCATACAATGCCACAACCGGCGGTTCCACTGCAGGAACCCAGGCCAGGGGCTCCAGAGGATAACAGGCCATAAGGAGCTGACAAACCTGCAGGTAATGTATCAGGTATGGTAGAGGACAGCATTAAGGAATACATAGGTCAGATCATTATGGCTCTAGGGGCAGGAGGGTTAGGGCAGATGGAATCAGCCTTGGCAGAGATCAGGTCAGATATGGAAATGACAGGAGAGGCACAAAAGGTGGTGGAAGGCACTGGAAAAGTTACAAGAGAGATAGGAGCCCACAGGGATGAGAATAGGGGAACATGTGCCATTAGCAACAAAGGAAAAGATATGGAAAGGGGAGTGCGTTAATATTTTTGCCTTAGTCGGTAGGGAGGTGGCGGCGAAATATGAAGAAACAGAGAGTATTGGGAAGAGTGAGATGGTGGCAGCACTAGTTTTACTGGGTAAAAAAGAAGAGGACAAATTTGCCAAGGGAAAGACATGGGATGGGTGGTTTATGGGCTTTGCCACATACTCAGCTATAATGCAAGAAGAGAAACCAGAGCTGGGAATCCCTCTCATTACCTACTCACTGATCATTAGAAGAGCAAAGGCAAAAGGGGGAGTAGGCTGGATATATTATGATGAAATCTTCTGGCAGAGGATGGCAACCTACAGGGATGTGAGATGGGATACAAAACTGTTAGATTTATGGACTGATTATGTAACGGATCAATCCACACTGGAGGGAGAAACAGGGAAAAGGAGAGGAGTACTCCAAAAGTGTTGCTGGGGCTATAACAGGGCATCCTGTTCCTGGCCACAATGTTGGTTCCAACATGCTTGCTCAAAGTGTGGAGGGGCACATCCTGTGAGCAAATGCAGGACTACTTGGGCACAAGGGGCCCAGGGGGCAGGGGGCAAGGTACAGGCCAACAGCCCTTTCAGGAAGGCCACGGCTATAGGGAACAGCCGTGGAATAGAGGAACGAGAGGTAGGGGTTATGGGAGTAGGGTGAGCTTACTGAACAAGTAGAGGGGTGGGAGGGAGCCAGGGATGGGGGTTTAGGGGAACTATTTCAGATGGCAAAAATCCCAATCAAAATAGAGTTGTGGGCAAGATGATTAAAAGGTTACCCAGATAAGGAGGCAGGAGAAACATTAAAAAGAGGTTTTAGAATGGTTTCCCGCTGTGGTTTGAAGGCCCAAGATGGGCAAGAGAGGCTAACAACCTGGGGTCAGTTAAGGGAAAGGAGGAAATTTTGAAGGAAAAGATAGAGAAGGAAAAAGTGGCAGGGAGAGTAGAAGGACCATACCTCACCCCCCCATTACCGAATATGAGGATCTCCCCACTTGACTTGGTTCCCAAAAAGCAGGAAGGGGAGTACAGGGTGATTCACCACCTGTCATTCCAGGAAGGGGACTCAGTGAATGATTTTATAAGGGAGGAACACAGTAGGGTCACTTATGCAACATTGGAAGAGGCCATGCAGATTATTAGGGTGACACCAGATGCATGGATGACTAAGACAGACATAGAGGTGGCCTTCAGATTGCTACCAGTTAGATGGGAAGATTGGGATCTATTGGGCTTCAAGATAGGGGACCAGTACTATTTTGACAAGGTCATGCCCATGGGATGTTTCATAGCTTGTGTCACATTTGAAGTTTTTAGTACTTGCTTGCAGACAAGTTACAGAGCGGTCATACATTACCTGGATGACTTCCTGTTAATAGGTAGTGGAAGGGAGGAGGCCAAAAAGATGCTGACTAGCTTCCAGAAACTGTGTAGGGAACTGGGGGTACCATCGGCACCCGATAAAATGGAAGGACCCAATAAGGTTCTGGAATTCTTGGGTATCGAGACAGATGCACAGAAAGAGGTTTTTAGATTGCCTGATAGTAAGGTATCAAAACTTAGAGAACTGATTCAGGTGCATGCAAGGAGAAGACGGGTGCAATTGAGGCAGGTGCAGCAAGTAGTGGGACATTTGAACTTTGCCTGTAGGGTTATTGGGCCAGGGAGAACATTCACTAAGCGACTAGCAAGGGCCACCGCAAGGGTAACCAGACCACACCACTGGGTGGATATCACAAGGGGAGTGAAAGAGGATTTTAAAGTATGGGAAGAATTCCTCAGCAACTATAATGGCTCCTCATTTTGGCAGGATGAGTAGGTGTACAACACAGATCTCGAGCTGTATACTGATACCGCGGGAGGGGGGTTGGCATGGGGGGCTATTTGAGGGGAAAATGGTTCTCCGAGTCGTGTCCAAGCCACTGGGTGAGAGACGGAAAGGTGAGGGACATCACACTGTTAGAAATCATGTCCATTTGGGCCTGCACCCTAGTATGGGGGGGAAGGAGTTAAGGAATCAGGAGGTCACATTCTGGTGTGACAACAAATCTGTGGTGGAGGTCTTAAACAACGGGGGATCCAGGTCGGAAATGGTCATGGGTGGTGTTGAGACAGCTGGTGTTAAGATCTTTGCAATTGAACATGTCATTCAGGGCCAGACACATAGAAGGGGTAGAAAATACCCTGGCTGACAGCCTTTCCCATCTGCAGCTGGATCACTTCCAGATGCTGGCACCAACAGCAGAGGAACATAGAACACCCATACCACTGAACATCTGGGACATTGGCAAGAGGGAGCGGAAATGCTGTTTCACAACTCATGGGCGACATGGACCTTGAGGGCCTATGAGGGGGCCTGGCAGGTGCTACAAGCATTCAGGGCACCACACCACAAGGAGGTAAGTGGGCAAGTTATGGAAGAACAGTAAGGAAAGTTAACAGTGGACCAGTGGCAGAGAGGTACAGCACACACCACAATGGGGGTTCACCTAGTAGAGATTAGTGTAGTTTGCAGCTTAAGGAGATGGAAAGACCCTACGAAGTCAATGTTGATATGGAGAATGATGCAAGGGTGGAGCAGGTTGCCACAAACACCCAGGGATGGAAGACGGCCAATAGCAGACCATTGGTTAGCAAAATTAAAGGTGGCACTGCCAGCAATTTGCAGATCCAAGGATGAGGCACAATTATTTCACACAATTTTCCTGGTGATGTTTGCAGGAGCCTTGAGAGTAAATGAGGTGGTAGGGCATGGTGGAAAAGACACAGACAGGGGGTTTGAATAGGGAGACATCACTTGGGGGCAGAAGGAGATACAAGTCCTTGTTAAAAGGTCAAAGATGGATCAAATGGAACACGGGTGCACCATAACTATTAAGGCTCACGTGGATGGGACAGTGTGCCCAGTAAAAGCTCTGTGGGCACATGCCGCAGAGCACGGGATTAAAGAAGGGAAATTATTTGTACATGGGGATGGGAAGAGAGTGATGGGTTACTAAGTAATGGCCATGCTAAAAAAGGGCATGGAATTCCTGGGAGAGGACCCGGGCAGTTATTCTTCTCACTCCTTATGGATAGGTGCTGCTTTGAAGTGGGCAGTAGCAGGGGAAACAGTGAACAGTATGATGGAAAAGGGACGCTGGTGGTCTGCCAGCTAAAGAGGTATATTCGGGACATACAGGTTTCAGCTGGACATGTGAATTTAAAAAAAAAATGAGGGTGGGGGGATTTATTAAAAAAATAATAATATAGCAAATATAAACAAGGCAAGTAGGTGATTAAGATGTCTATTTGCTTCACTTCTATAGGCAGAGGGAGGACCACTGAAGTATGGATCTGCGGGCACTCATACATTTATTGGGCAGAAAGGAAAGCAGAGAAAAAAGCTGGGGAAAGCAGCTGTACCAGGATGCCAGACAATGTAGGCTTGTGTGGTGGGGCATCGGAGGAATAAGATGGGCACAATTGCTTCCTACCCTGAGGGACAAGAAGGAAAGGCAGCCCATCCCAGATTTAATTATTGTTCACCTAGAGGACAATGACCTGGGTGGGAAGCCATGGGTGGACACATACATGCAGGTAAAACAGGACTTAGGGAGGATACGGGATTGGTGGCCTACAGTGAGCATAGCCTGGTCGGACATGATACCAAGGAGGGTGTGGAGACAAGAACATAGCCATAGAGCAAAAGATAGAGCCAGAAGGAACTATCCCGGTACTATCAAAACTTCTTGAAAAAATCGTGAATGTCCGGCTGAAATCTTTCATAGATGATACTAACCTGCTAAACCCAATGCAATCTGGTTTCAGAACTGAACATAGTACAATCACGGCCCTGGCCAAGGTGACAAATGACTGGCAGCTCGAGCTAGAGAACAAAAAATTTGTCTGCGCCATTTTTCTAGACCCAAGTAAGGCCTTTGACACTGTCGACCACTGCCCCCTTCTTTCTTCATTAAAAGCTATTGGTCTAGATTCTACCTCCTTGCATTGGTTCCACAACTACCTTTCTGATAGGCACCAACAGGTCAAGGCCAAAAGTGAACTCTCCCCCTCAAATCTGTTAAAAACAGGCATCCTGCAGGGATCCATCCTGGGTCCACTCCTATTTGCCATCTACATCAACAATATAGACTCAGGCATCAATGAGTCAAAAATTCATCTGTTCGCAGATGATACAATGATCTACCTAAGCCATACAACTCCTGAAACTGCCTGTAGCGACCACTTGCAAGCTGACTTCAACATACTTCAATACCAACTCCTTAGTAAAAAATTGCTAGTTAATGCCAAAAAGACAAAGGCGATGCTATTTTCACCTATTAACCATGCAGCCTACCCTGCTGTACCACCCCACCACCACCCTCTTAGGAGAAACCCTGGAATTTGTGCCAAAATTCAAATACCTGGGGGTCTGGCTAGACTTCAAACTCTCCTTTGCAGACCACCTGGAGGATTTGTTAAAGAAACTGAGGCAGACACTAGGTCTCTTCTTCAGGTTAAACCACTTACTAACTACAGAGGCCAAGAGACAGCTAGTTCAGTCTACGTTCCTTTCCCTAATTGATTACGCCGACTTTATATACAGCCAATGTGCTACTTCATACCTTGGTAAATTGGACATACTTTACCACAGAGCCCTGCACTTCATCACTGGTCTCCCCTTCTCCACCCATCACTGCTCTTTATATGTGGCTGTAGGTTGGACCTCACTACACTACAGATGAAATAAAAATGCAGCTCTCTGGACATACAGAGCTAACACTGACAAACTTCCGCAGTACACTGTTGATTGCCCGACTCTCAATATGCCTGGAACCTATGCCCTAGGAAGCTGTTCACTGATTTCTCTGAAAGTGCCCAAAGCCCTAAAGTGTTTTGGGAGATCTGCCATAGGATTCGTTCTACTGTCACTCTGGAATATGCTACAGAAATCACTGAACCTGAGGATTCCTGTTAGTATTACTGTGTTTAAGTCCTTATACTCAAAATACATTACAGAAGCCTGCAACTGCTTCCAATGATCCTAGCTCTGGAATGTGCTACAGAAATCACTGCAATTGAGGACTCCTGTTAGTCTCACTGTGTTTAAGACCTTATACTCAAAATACATTACAGAAGCCTGCAACTGCTTCCAATGATCCTAGCTTACTTACATCCCCCTTCCACATCCTCCCTGCTTTTTCCATCCTCCTTCCTTCTTGTATCAGTGCATAACTTGTCCCTGAGACACCTACTTATCTACCGCCCTAAATCTCACCCTTCCTCACCCACCTATTCCTTGTATATCCACAGCATCTCATTCCTTCACTCCTAGTATTATCCCAGTTCCTGACCCCCCCCCACTGGCTGCCCACTTCTCCCGACACATGTCTCCCCATTGATATGCCTGGGTCTTTTTAAACTGACTATGTATGTCTCTTTGCTAGCAGCATCCACTTCAGCTAATCTCTTCACCGGACTATAATGCCTTTACCTTACAGGAATACTAAACCATGTATGTTGTATCTGGTATAAATCTTTACTGACTTGCTACCCTATTGTTATGTATACCCCTACTGACTGTCTTTTACCTGAACCCAAATGTATTTTTAATTATCCCATCTATTGCAGGCCTACCTGTACTGTTGTACTCTTGCATCTACTGTCTATTTGTCTGTATATAAATGCATTGTTACTTGACTTGTGTAATGCAGGTCCACCTTGTAAATGAGCTTGCTCAATGGTGTTCACCTGGATAAATAAAGAATTTGATTGATTGATTGATTGATTGAATAGAAGGGTAGGAACTTTGGTTAGGAGTATGGGAGGACATGTAATAGTGCGAGGGGTGGAAGAATGGGTAGATGAATTCTACAGGCCAGATGGAGTGCACCTGTCAGATCTAGCAATAGACATGCTTAATACTGAAATTATGGGATTTATTGAGGCATGGAGGAGACAAGAAAGGAGATAAAAAAATTTAAAAAAAGGGGGAGAGAGGAAGAACCCTAAAAGAGGTGAAGACCAGTCATCCAATGCTAGCTGGAGACAGGCTGTGGAGAAAAAAGGGAGGGAAAGGGGGGGAGGAAAAAGAAATATGATGAGAAGAAGAAGAAACTGAAGGACAAAAAGTGGTCTCGGTTCTCACCGTTACCTACCAGAAAGAGAAGAAGAAGGCACCCAGGTTTTCACCTGGGGAAGCGAGAAGAAAAAAGAGAGAGAGGATCAGAGTTCGAGTTTTGGATGCAATACAAATCAAATTGTAAAATACATTAATAAATAACAATGAGAAATGGAAATAGAATTATGATATATATAATAAATTGATTGCCAATCTGAGCAGAACAACATACAGGTGGTTTGTCTTTTGAGGGGGAAAAGGGGGGAACACACTATAGGGTGTAAGGTCATGCTCAGATTTACACACTTCTTGGGTGGTTGAAAATAATCAGCTTTGACTTTTGCCTCACAACAGACCCAAGGCATGCATACATCAGAGTAAATCATGCACCATGTTGTATGGGTGTGTGTGTATAGAGTGCAGTTAGTTAGATTCAGTATGCAGTATAAATGTGCAGCAGAATCACATGCTAATTCAAAATTCTGGCCATTGGTGTATGGCATCATGAAAACAGGCATCCTGCCTGGAAGGTTTTGCCTCCTAGCTCACATTTGTTTTAGTGCCGCTGGTAGTTTAGTGATTCTCCCCTACGTGTCTCCTTTCCATGTATCACTGGTGGACATTAGACTCCACTCTACCTGCTTCCATAAATGACTTTTGCCCTGGTAGACCATTGTTTCTCCCTCAATAACCTTACATACCTGGTGGTCCAGTGGCCCTCCCCAAATACATCCCAATGCCAGTCATGTCTGTGATCAGTCCCAATGTTGCACCCTATTAATTGCCAGCTTTTGCAAGAGATAAACAGGTGGAGGTACAGATGTATGCAAACTGCCTTGTACGGACTGCCCTAATGTTGAATTTCTCCCTGTGAACCATTTGCATGGTGGCCCCTTCCCCATTCCCGACCACTTGCAACAACCTTTGTTGGCACCCAGGAAGGCTTTGCAATTCCATTTAGCATGGTCCACTGAGGTTGCAATATCAGTGTTTGTGCCAGGTTGTCAGAAGGATCATTTAACACCACCCTTTATGGCAGAGAACTGGACCCCATCTAGCATATCCTTGAATGACCCAAGATGTCTGTTTGGGGAATATTGTTTTATAGGCATACATTAACTGAAAGTAATACTTTTATTTTCATTCGTAACTTGAATTTCTCTTGTCTGTACAAGTTCTGAAATAAAGAGTACTATTTCATATGGATTTGTTATGGCCAGAAGAGTGTGCATATGCACATACAGCACATGTGAAAGTGACCCTCTGAAAACTCTCTGCATAACATGAAGAAATTACTATATATCATGGGATTAAAGTGATCTTTTTTGTTAGCAATAGCTATGTTGTCTTGCTAACTTCTACACAGCATTTCTACTGTTGCTATTGATGCATTTGGCTTTATTTTGTTATAATTTATGCCTTCAAAATTAAAAAATGGAAAATCTGGCCTTCCCTTGTGATTCTGGGGGCAGCACACTGCATCAAGTAGGAGACCTGAGATTTCATCATCCACTTGACTGCCTCACTGGGGCAGAGGGGTCAAGAGCATGATGCAGTGGTATTTCACTCAGACACAATAGGGAGATCGCTGAGCATCCCCCTTGTCACAGCACTTCACTTGGGTCACTGAAGTGATATGGACCTGGTGAATGGCTTAACTATGTCTGTTCTCCACTTTCAAAGATCTGGTGTGGGGGTGAGAGGGACATATTATGGTAAAATGGGGGGATGGGTGCAGATCAAGATATCTCTGGCAACCCATGGACCATCTGCCTGCCTGCTACTCTGAGAACCAAGGGCCTTGCATTTCATCCATGTGTAGACAGAGAGAGGCCCTGCTTGGTGGAAAATGGCCTGAGGGTGTGATGTCAGGGGATATCAGAGGGGTCTCAGGCAGGTGAGGAGGTGTCAGTATGGGTGTTAATTTAGTAAACTATGGTTAGCAGGTTTGCCTCAGGATGGAAAAGAGATGATCAAACAATTGAAACACATCACCTGTAGAATCCACTGAGTGGATGGATTCCAGTTGGCTAAAGTTGAACTCGGATAAGACTGATGTGTTGGTTGTGCATCCAGTGCACCGGATAGGGGAGTCGGGGATGGGTACACCCTCTTGGCTTTTCCTTGGGGGTGTATCACTCCCGTCCTCTGAATGGGTATGAAACCTGGAGGTAATTTTTGACAAGGGGCTGACTCTGCATTAGCAGGTGTCAGACATCATCAAATCCTCTTTTTACCATCTGAGGAATATCTCCAGGGTTAAACACCTTGTTCCGTCTTGTGATCTTCCTATGCTGGTTCACGCCTTTGTGTCCTTGTGCCTGGATTACTGCAACTCCCTTTACCTAGGGCTATCTGGGGGTGGAAATCCGCCGATTGCAGCTAATGCAGAATGCTGTGGCCCAGCTTTTGATGGGAACTTCTTGATCCTGTCATATTATGCCAGTGCTGATCAGATTGCACTGGCTGTCGGTACAGTGGTGGATCACTTTTATAGTTGGCCTTCTGACTTTTAAAGCCCTACATGGACTGGGCCCAGATTACCTGAAAGAGCTTCTGGTTCCCTATTGCCCTGAATGATTGCTCTGCTCAGCCGAGGAGGGGTTGCTGGAGATTCCAAGGGTGTGTTTGAAATCTTCTGAACCCTGTGCATTCGTGCACGTGGCCCCTACTCTTTGAAATTCTCTACCCCAACGGTTACAGGAGTGCACAACTGTGGAGGGATTCAAGCAAGTTTGGTTTAGGCTTTGGGTGAAGGATTCATTTTGTAAAGGATTATCGGTTTTATTATTCTATGACTTGGATAATTGATGTATTTTAAAATGTGTTAGACGCCTTGACATTTTGAAAGGTGCCTTAAAAATAAAATTATTATTATTAATTTTAAATACATTTCCTTTACTTTAGAATAACAGTTAATTACCCAACTTGAGTATAAAATCATGCTTGTCATATTTTATTTGTCATCTTCTTACAATTAAGAAAGAACACTGAATCAAAGCCATAAGAAACATGGATGACAATTAATAAATGTAATTTCTCTGTCTTAAGTGTTTTAAGCCAAACTCGACTGCATTTCCTCTGGAACTGCTTAGTATACTTGTAATTTTGTTATTTTTATTTTTGTGACTATGTATTTGACATGGGGCCTTTGTAAATGAGCACCTGTACTTGAAGATATTCTCAGAAGTTTTTGATATATAAATATCAACATTATAATGATACATTTTGTTTCTTTCACATTCTGTACAGTAGTAACAAAAATGGGCTAAGAATGGGATATGGATGGGAATAAGAATGAGCAATTAATTCATCAGTCTGACTGAAACATTATCTTAAAGCATTAGCGTGACAAAAAACGTTTTTACAAACATCTAGATTCAGCTACAGTTAATAGAAATGTTAGCATACCTGTCAAATCTACCTTTCTAGATACCTTCTATGTAGCATACCATGAGGTTTTTTGTTTGTTTGTTTTTTAGTCTGATCCTAATACGTATCAGGTCTACAATGTTATTTCTATGCCAAATGTGATGGATACCTTATTTATTGAGAAAATGCTGCATTAAAACATTTATAATATACTTAAATGTTGGTGGAACTAGACAATTTTACCACCAAATAAAACTGGATGAGGCCTTGAATCTTTTATAGTGAAAAAACGTAGGGTCATTTTTTTTTTTCAAATTTCCTTACACTGCTGCTTTAGCAGGAATCAACAGTTATTTCCTGTGTATTTGTTTCACCATACATGTATTATCTGTTTTGATGTAATGTGTATTATTAATCATTTAAGGCCTACCACCCAATCATAGTGCAGGATTTGAGACATGCCCCTTGTATGACATCCTGTGAATGGTTCTGCTCTTGGTAATTAGTCTGTTTCATCTTTCACCACTTAAAAGGGGATTCACACAATCTGATACTGTTTCAAATTAAATCTTTTAATTTTGAGGTAAATTTGCAATTGATCTATGATATTTGTCTCTTATTGTATAAGAGCATTCCCTTGCACTAGTTTGGGAAGCCAGAATCACCAGAACCTCTTGATTTTTATTCATGGAGCTTGTTCTCACAGCTCCATGAGATGTCACTTTTGTACCATATGAAACACATCTCCGTACTCTTATTAAATTATAATAACACATATTTAAAAGTGTTAACAAGAACATCATAAAGAGTACTTTATTTCTGCAAGCATAGAAATACCTGGGACTAGATTCACAAAAAAATTGCAAAGTGCAGTGCAAAAATTTGCATTGGGCTTTGTGATTTCCCAGGTGGTAAAAAAAGTCATTCACAGATGGACCGCATACTGTTCTATTTGACTGTGAATAGGGCTAGGTAGAGGCAGCAGTAATCCCATCACCGCTATCTCTAATCCCATTAGCGCTACCCCGACCTGCATTCCTGTAAATGACCCCACATGAATAGTGCCAGTGCGCTATTTGGTATCCAAAAGAGCAGCAATATAAATGAGCCCATTGGGCATGCAAGGTGTTAACTGGCCATTTGCATGGCCATTATGGATCCATTTACATGGGCTGTGATGGAGTTTGGTGCTGCCCAATGCTGATCGCCATCCCATTGATAATGATACAGATATTCCTGGTGGTCAAGTGGTCCCTCCCTGTCCCCAATCACTGGTCACCCTCCCTTCTGCTAAAAAACAATTCCCTGGTGATCTAGTGATCCCCCTTCCCTGATAATCCATCCCTGTCAAAAAGAAATGACTGTGACTGTGGTGGTCTAGTGGTCCCTCCCCTCCTGTGATCACCGATCACCAGCCTTGACACTGTCCAAACATACAGTAAAATCTGCCCTGGTAGTCTAATGGTCTTGCCCCCCTCTCCCCAGTCTCCAATCACCTTCCCCTTGTGTTTAAAAAAATATTTTCCTGATAGTCTAGTGGTCCCCCCTTGCCAATTCCAGGCCCCATATAAATGAAATAAATACCCTGGCGTTTGTTGTGTCCGCCTCCCATGCTGTTTGCTGGCTTAGGACATAAAAAAAGATCAAGGGACCCTTATTCCCTGGTGGTAGTGCCTCCCCCCCATGTTCACCTATTGCCATCCCAATACAAAGTCAATAGCTTCCCTGGTGGCTAGGTCTATCCCCCCACCCAATCACCAGTCCAAAATGTGTAAAATTGTACACACTGATGTGAAGTGTCCCCCACATCCCAAGCCCCTGTACACAAATGTTTCCCAGTTCTCTGGTGGTTCAATGCACCCCCTACCCCCCACCATGACAGGTAGTGACCCAGCACCCTGCTCTCCCCCCATCCCAACCCCCAGCTGGTGATCAGCATAGCCCTCCCCTCACCACCATGGCTGGTTGCCGAATGAGCTCTCATAGTGTGTGTACTGTATACAGTACGAGTTCATTGAATGATAGCTCAGAGCTGTCAATCACTGTCAATGAGCACCAACTGTATACAGTATGTGCTTACTGAGAGCTCAGTCAGTGGCCAGCCATGGTGGTGAGAGGAAGGCTGTGCTGATCACTGGCTGGGGGTTGTGATGAGTCGGGATTTGAGCCCACTCAAAACTTTGCCCCATCACAAATCTAGTTTGCGGTTGCAAACTGGGCTTTTGTGAATACCACTATAGTGCAAAATGGAGTTTGCACTGGGGCAAAGCTTTGCCAATCTAGACCCTGGTGTGCATTACCATCATAATTTGCTAATATTGTCCTTTACTTTCTTTACAACTTTCCTTTAACATACTGTAGGAATCTGTGCTGTACCGTACACCTGTATGGACTGTTTATGAAGCCAGACAGCTGATTGTTAATCAACATTGTCTTCATTACAGTGCAGTGCATAAAAGTGCAATATAAACAACATATTCCATAAATGTATCTTTTTTGAACATGAATGGTTATTTCAGGAGACTCAAGAGTGACAGCAGTGTCATCTGTCTGTCTACAGTACATATCTCTCTATATTCTATCTGTCTGTCTGTCTGTCTAGCTAGCTATCTGTCTGGCTGGCTGACTGGCTGTCCATCCATCCATCCATCCATCCATCCATCCATCCATCCATCTATCTTTGCATGTTACAAATTGTTTAATTTTTTTTGAAACAATATAGATCAACAGACTCCTTTAACTATCCCCATGCAAGAGCTGCAGCAGATCTGTTGGGCATGGCATTGTAACTGAAATTCACTTCATGCTGAGCCCTGGAGGCCATATGCAAAGCAGAAGACCCATGGGGCTTGGTACCAGACATGTAGCTTGCTTTGTGCAGGGCCCTGCATGGCTACATAAAGCAGCAGACCCATCAGTTATGGCACCAGACCTGTAGCTTACTTGGCCCTATGCAGAGCAGCACAAGCAATATGCAGGATACCACACCTGCAGCTTCCTTTGCACAGGGCCCTGTGTGCCCTATATGAAGTAGCAGATCCATCAGGCATGGCACAGGACTTGCAGGATACCTTACACAGGTCCTGCAGGCCTTACACAAAGTGAAAGATTCATCAGGCATGTGTGAAAGTTTCCACTTGGGAGGTCATGTGGGGTCATGATAAGTACCCTATTCCCCTAATTTGGACTTAAAATGTTAAAATTTTAATGCTGTGAGCCACAGGAACAAAACACTGAAAATTAATATAAGTCCTTGTGCATGGGCTGTTCATGTTTTTGAGGCTGAGATTTTTTTTTGTGTGTGTGTGTTTTATGCAGTCACCAATAACTTCCTTTTTCTTAACTTTTTTTTCAAAATTCAATGGTCAGGATGACCCGGAAATACATTTTCAGAAACACCAAATTCAAGGCTTTTTAGCCTAAAAAAATCAAAGCCCTTGTGCAGGTGTGGTAAATTATTTGGGGGACTTAGCTATTTTTTATCATTGTTTTCTTTTAGTTTGGTGATAGGTGGTATGGGAAAAAAGTAGAAAATGGTGACTGGCTAAGGAGGAGGGAGGGCTGTGCCAGTCACCCACGAATGCACCATTACAACTGTATGTATCGGGGTGGCTGAAAAGGATAGGAGGGTGGCATGGGTAATATAGGGTGGTTGATGGAGAGGGATTGATTTTTTATTTATGTTTTTTAAGGTCAAATCAGAGGCTGGAAGGGGAGAAGGAGGGGCTTTGCCAGTTACCCACCATGGAACCTATATGTAGATAGAGGGGTAGCTATCGGGGGATGGGTGCCAGAGGGCATGGGAGGGTGAGGCTATCGGGGGGGTTGTATGTGCACCAATGGAGGTCAGCCCCCAGTGACCAAAATATATTCAATATATAGATATATCCAAAATTGGGACTGGGTATCTGGTGTAAAAAAAAAGAAATAAAAAAAGTTTTTGTTTGTTCCATTTGTGATTTATTTACAGTATACATCAATCACAAATGATTAAAGAAAAAAAAAATCACTGTGTTCAGGGCAGCTTTCAGGTGGCAGGCAGTGAGCAAACAGAACAGTTTTTTTTTCCATTCATGATTGTCATGAGAAGTCATTCATGACTGAAACAACAAGTTGTATATTTTCAGCTATTTTTATGTTCACTGTGCACACATGTGCAGTGAGCATTTTGCTACCAGAGTTGCTATTGAGGGGTGTGACACTGTTAGTCCAATACACAGTGGTCTGTAAGAGGCTCATCAGATTCACAAGTATCATCAGCCAGGCTGGTCATGACAGTGTTCTGGCTTGCTGGGCAGAAACTTCGTGTAGTTTAAAGGAAAGAGCTGACCCAATCATAGGTTGTCTCTTTCCTTTGATCTACATAACACTGCCCAGCAGGCAGAGCTGATCTGTCAGGATCAGCCTGCTAAAAACTGTCCAATTGCACCCTGCAAAAAAGGAAACCATCCAATGATGTCTGTTGCTGCTGCCGCCTTTACTGTCCTCCCACCTGAACCTTCCACTCAGCACCCCCCTCGCAAAGATAACACTAACACTGTGGGTGCCCAATCCCCAGTATCACCACCTGAAATAAAGAAATCTGACCCTTGTAGTTTTTTTAATATACTGTGTAATATAGAAAAACCTCCATCAGTATCTGTTGCTGCCATTACTGTTCCCCACCCGACCCTCCACTCAGCACCCACCACTCCCGAACATAACACTGACACTGAGGGTGCCCAATGCCCCGTGTCACTGCCTGAAATAAAGAAAATCAGCGCTAATAGTTTTTTTTTTTAAATACACCCTTTAAGAGGCTGGCCCACCAGTGCAACTGCAAGGCATCCATCTGCAGTGCTGACATCCTGGGTTCGGGAATGGATTCGGGAGTCAGCCAGCCAGCCATGGGGAGAAGGACTGAGTATCCAAGGGACTGCTGTCTTTCTCCAGGGGGTGGGAGGAAGAGTGTTGGGCACAATGCGGACCTCTGGCAGAGGTTGGGGGTCCCACTGCAGCCGGAACCACATGTTAGGGGAACATGGCAGATGCTGGCATCATTGCATGTCCCCCCCAAGGAAAATAGCAAAGAAATGCCTACTGCTAATGACAGCCCCAGCTTCCACCATGGCAGCCACTCCCACTCAGAAATGGTCAGCTGGGGAGTCCCACTCCCGCAACCCCACCCTGGGGGGCAAGCCATGGCTAGAGACCCGTGCTTCCTTTGAGGGAGTGCCTGCCTGGTGGCTCCACCCTGGGGGTAAGACTGGGGATGGGGGGTGGCGAGTGGAGCATGGCACCAGAACCCTTCATGGGGGGGGAAGATGACACACAAAAAAATGTATACCTTGTAAAAAAGAAAACCATCCATCAATGTCTGTAGCTGCCACCACCCTTACAGTTACCACCCTTACCCAACTCTCCCACTCAGTACCCGCCTGCCCAATCCCATCCATCAATGTCTGTTGCTGCTGCCACCCTTACTGTCCCCCCACTTGACCCTCCCACTAGCCAACCCCCAAACATTACACTGACATTGGGATGCCTACTCCCCAGTGTCACCACCTGAATTAAAATGTCCCTAGTAGTATTTTTTAATATACCCTGTAAAAAAGAAAACTGTCCATCAATGTCTGTGCTGCTGCCACTGTTAGTCCCCCCACCTTCGCCTCCCACTCAGCACCCAGCCCCCCAAGTCCTTACTTACCTATCAGGGGTCTAATGCCATAATCCTTTCTGAAGTATAGACACATCTTTACTCTTCAACAATGGACCACAGACTGGAAATCAGGTTTACATTTCAAAGTATTTCAGTGGGGTTTTGAACTTAGTGGTATAATGTCATTTTTTAATGTGTTTGCACCAGATTTTCAACATGACTTTTTTGGGACCCCACCTCATGAATAGTGACAGTGAAATTAGGCAAATCTGTTCTGAAATGTCATTTCATGGTTGCTGTGTGAAATCACCTTTCAGGCAAGAGCTGAACATTTTCCCCACCCTTGGTCATGAGAAGGAGAATAAAAAGGCTATGTTGAAAATGTGGGGGAAAATATTAAAAAACAACAAAGTTATGAGCCTATTTTGAAATTTACAAATGCAGGCTTGTAACATTAGTAATTTGCAATATTTTGATCTCAAATTTTCAACATAGTCATTTATTCACAGCACTTCATGAATGTAACAGCTGTCATTTTTCAATCCTGGCCATAATGCATTTTGGTACCTGTGGTGTAAATCACCTTTTGGGTAGGATTTAAAAACATTCTCAGTCCTTGTTCATGAGGTAGGCTAATAAGAAGGCTATGTGGGGTCATAAGAAGGCTATGTTGAAAATTTGGGGTAATAATATGAGAAAACAACAAAATTCTGTGTCTATGTTGCAATTTTTCAATGCACGCTCATAACTGGTAATTTTCAATATTTTGATCCCAACTTTTCAACATAGCCATTTTGTCACACTTCCTCATGAATGTGGCAGCTGCCATTTCTTAAATCCTACCCACAATGGCCTGGATATTCAAAGCAGTTGCGCTGGTGCAAGTGCGGACTTACACCAAGGAGCCATTTTCAGCTGGAGCCAGTGCACAGCGCAAATCTCATTGCACCAATGCACAATTACAATGAATGCAGGCACAAGTGCAGGGGGCGTTCCCACAAATATCCTGCACAGTGGGATATTCAACCATGAAACCATGGCACAAGTGCAAAGCAAATCAAAGATGTGCCGAGCAGACTTGTTCCTATAAATACAGGGCACAAGCACACAGACAGCACTTGCACTAGGTGAGCGGGAGTGAGAGAGAAAGAGGCAGAAAGAAGGAACAAAAGAAAGAAAGACAGACAGAGAAAAAGACAGACAGACAGACCAAGCCAGACACAGAGAGAAAGGGACAGAGGTGGCATTGAAGAGGGAGACAGGGGCAGAGAGAGTGAGAGAGAGACAGACAGACACACTGCCAGGCAGTGCACCAGGATGGCACACAGCCAGCAGCAGCCAACTGCCCAGGGGATATTGGACAGCAAGGGCCATGGATAGTGCACCCTTCATTATGGAGGCCAAAATGAGGGGTGTGAGGGGGCTGGAGGAACAGCGATATGGCCGTGGAAGGGTCCTTTAGTGGTATGCCCGACACAGGTGGTACCGTTGTCACATCTTCTTTGAGCAGTACAGTCACATGGAGATCATGGACCAGTACCACCTGAACAGGGACATTCAGAGGCAGCTCTGTGAGCTGTTCAGTGAGGGAGATGCAGGCACCCACCAGACAAAGCCACGCCATGTCCGTGGAGATGAAGGTGACAGCCATCATGTGTCTGCTCACCACGGGCACCTTCCAGAGACCAACAGGGGACACCACAGGCATAACCTAGCCAGCCACGTCCCACCCGGGGAAAACGGGAATAAGGATTGTCATTCATCACTGGGAGCAAAACAGGTAATTCTACACCGACACATTACTGAATATAAACATTCTTTAACTCTGAGTGATAATCTAGGAGAAAATATAAAACTACCCAGCACAATGAAGAAAGCAAATAAAATGTGTACAACCTGTTCCATGTTTACCATAGGAAAGCAAACACCCAGTTATGTTTGTGATAAATGCCTACTAGTAGAAAAACTTCAAGAGGAAATTAAACGCTTATTGCCCAAAGACAATCTACAGCCTGAAATAAAAAAGCACTCGAGGATTATATAGACCAAATGTCCTTGTTAGTGGAAAATAATGCATCTATCAGCCAAATGTCTGATAATCCACCATGTTTTAACAAATCACCAAATAAATGCACCTTTACTAACTTAGCACAATCACCAATCACTTCTTCCACCCCCTCAAATAACAAGTCAGATGAAAACTGGTCTAAAATCCCCTACAAAAAACATTCAACAATAAATAAAAATTTAAGTATAAAAAAACAAGAACTGGCCATACACAATTCATTTGAAATTTTAAATTTTGAAGCAACCCGAAGGACAAAGCATAGATAAACAAAACTTGTTACTAGACTCAGAACACAAAACCAACGCACCTGAAAAAAACAATGTAAACATAAAAGAAGCACCCCCTATGGGTAACTCAGCAATGAACAAAAAACAGGTCATTGTACTGGGAGACTCCATCATTAAATATCTTGACAGACCAATATGCAATCCAGACAAACAACAAAGAATGTGTTCAAGTTTTAGAGGAGCTAGAATAGCAGATATAACAAGAATGGCTAAACCAATATTAGCCAAAGCAGAAAAAAATTCTTTGGTGATAATTCACACAGGCACCAATGATATTAAAGAATCTAATCTCATGCAAATCAAACAAGATATTGTAGCATTAAATAACATCTTAAGTAAACATGGATGCTCAGTATGTATTTCAGAGGTGTTACCTATCCCTAGAGCCACCGAATACACCACCAACAAAATTAAAGCCCTAAACGAATGGCTACGAAAATGGTGTTATAAACAAGACATTAAATGTCTAACCCACTGGGAAGAATTTGAAAATAGACCATTTTTATACTGTTGGGATGGGCTACACCTCAGCAGAAGAGGGAGTACAATATTAGGGCAACAAATGAATGCTTATATAAATTCCCATTTAAACTAGAAAAAAGGGGGGAGTCTGGGAACTTATCTCATTCTCTAGTTAACAAAGCTAACCTACCACAAACTATAACTTCAATATACTCAGCTTTAATGCCAGATCTATGACAATTCCTAAACATGCTGAATTAGAAATACTAACACATACTTTAGATTTAGCTATAATAGCTATAACTGAAACTTGGGAAATTTAGAAAAACCTGGTTAACAGAGATAACTGGTTATAAACACTTCTACAAAAACGAAACAATACTAAAAAGGAGGTGGGGTCAGCTATATATAAGAAATGACCTAAAACCTTATCAAAAAGACTCCAACCCCTGTCTAGAAAGTGTATGGGCATATATTCAAGCTACAAATTCACACAAAATACTGATAGGAACCTGCTATAGACCACCAGCTTCTGACCTTGAAACCACCAAACTAATATCTGAGGAAATACAGCACTTTTCTGATAGAAATGACATATTAATACTAGGAGACTTCAACCTGCCAACTATTAATTGGATTACATCATCTGGTTCAGATCAGCATGATAAGCAATTTTTATCTGTTGTGACCGAACAAGGATTAAAACAGAAAGTCAGTGAGCCAACCAGGGAAAAAAACATATTAGATCTAGTCATTACCAACTTAGAAACCCCAATATCTGATATAACAATATTGCCGCCAATTGGAAATAGTGATCATATGACAATATATTTTTCTATCCAGCTACCCTCTCAACCAAAAATAAACAACATTAAAGTAAGACAATATCATAAAGCAAACTTTACCCTTATTAAGCAAGAGATGGGAACAACCAAATGGGAATGCATTTTATCCCCTTTAAAAACAAATGAAGTATGGGAAACAGTAAAACAAAAGATACTAAAACTTGACAAAAAACATATTCCTGAGAGACTTAAGTATAACAATAAAGGAAAAATTCCCCAGTGGTTTAATAAACATATAAAAACCTTAATATCTCGTAAGAAGAAACTTTTCTCCAAGCTTAAAAAGACAACATTATCTAATACAGATAAATTACTAACGTCCTTTAGGCAAACAGTTAAAAAACTCAAAAAATATAAAAATAGCAAAGCGTAATCTTGAATTCAAGATAGCTCATACAAAAGATTGCCATAAAGCTTTATATTCCTACTTAAACAAGAAAAAGAACTGCAACAATCAAAATTGGGCCCTAGTCGTAAACTCACAAACCATTACTTCTGACATAGAAACAGCTACTGAACTTAATAATTACTTTTCTACTGTCTATACACATAAATCAGATACCATTACTATTCCCCTTATCATTGATACAAATACAGAAAAGATTTCAGCAGACGACATAAAAATTGCAATTAACACTCTCAAAAAACATACAAGCCCAGGACCTGATGGAATCAGCTCTAGATTCCTAATAGAAACAATAGACGTAATTATCCATCCATTAAAAATATTATTCAACAAATCACTTAATGAATCATCAGTGCCAAATGAATGGCACACTGCAATAGTAACACCAATTTTCAAAAAAGGTTCTCAATCAAAAACTGAAAATTACAGACCCATAAGTTTGACGTCCTTCCCATGCACACTCATGGAAAAAATCATTAAGATCAAAATAGAGCATGAACTAAAAATATTAAAAATAACTGATTTATATCAGCATGGGTTCAAACATGGTTTCTTTTGTTTAACTAATCTTATTTCTTTCTATGAACATATCAGCTACCATTTAGACAACAATACACCAATGGACGTCATATTGCTTGATTACAGCAAAGCATTCAATAAAGTTTCCCATTCATTACTGATTAAAAAACTTATTAAAATAGGATTGTCACCTATATTAACTTCCTGGATAAATCAGTGGCTGAAGAACAGAACTCAGGGAGTCAGGGTTAACAACATAATGTCCAGAGAAAGGGGAGTGAGTAGCGGGGTCCCCCAGGGTTCTGTGCTGGGGCCTGTTCTCTTTAATCTCTTCATAGGGGACATGTACATATCTAATAATAACAAAATGGTGAAGTTTGCCAATGACACCAAAATCAGGGGGTAAAGCTATTAGTCGAACCAAGGACTCAGGGTTACAAGCAGAATTGCTGCTAATTGAACAATGGGCATTTACAAATGAAATGTGCTTCAATGTCTCTAAATGCGCAACCCTCCATCTGGGAAAAAAGTAATCCACTGCAAACTTACTATTTAAACAACTTGGCTATTAAAATCTCTTCAGTAGAAAAAGATTTAGGCGTCTTAGTTAATAACAACTTATCTTCCACATCGCACTGTACTAAGATAGCTAATCAAGCAAAAGTCACCCTCAGAAGGATCAATAAAACATTTATAAATAAAACTGAACAGTGTCTACTTCCACTCTATAGAGCCCATGTGAGACCATACTTGGATTACTGTTCCCCTTTTTGGAACCCTTATTTAATTTCGGATATTAATAAAATCGAAACTATCCAACATAAAGCAACAAAATTAATTCCTTATCTTTCCAAACTTGATTACACCACTAGACTAGAACAAACAGGTTTACATTCATTGTCCCAAAGGAGACTCACAGGGGATTTGTTATTACTATTCAATATCACAAAAAACACAGAACAGATGCAAAACTGGAGACTAAAATATTCTACTAGAAAAATAGTTGCAAGATTACACAATAAACAATTGGAGATTATGAAAGCAAAAACAAACAAAAGAATGAACTACTTCACTATAAGAGCACCTAAAATATGGAATAGATTACCTCAGGAAATAGTTGACTCACCCAACATTTTAACTTTCAAAAATAAACTGGACAAATGGTTAGCCAATCAGGGATGTACTCAATGATCCACATACATGGAGGACAAATCACGATGGGCAAACCACCTACTTTTGTCCCATACTACCAAAGTACCAAAGTACCTTCTCACACAGTTCCTCAACGTTCTGCTGCCACATGAATCAGAACACATCCATTTCTCCAGCACACAGGCCAAGCGTACAGCAACCATGCAGGACTTCCACAGGGTAGCACGTATGCCTGGCATGATTGGGACCATTGACTGCACCCATGTGGGTATCCACATGCCACCTGGCCCTGAGGGTGTGGTGTACATCAACAGGAAGGGGAGCCCAAGTGTCAACTGCCAGGTGGTGTTCGATGCCACAGGTTGCATAACCGATGTCTAAGCTACACACCCTGGGAGTGCACATGATGCATTCATCTGGCACAACTCTGTGCTGTGCAATGGGTCCAAATGTGGGGACATCCCCACTCACCACCTAGTGGGTGAGTATGGCATGGGCAAGGGGCGATGGGCACTGCATACCTTGGGAAGGGGAGGGTAGGGTGTGCATGGTGGCATTGGTGCCATGGACAGGCAAGGGGTGCAGCATAGTATAGCAGAGGGCTAACCAAGTCAGTATCCACACAGGGGACAGTGCCTATCCACTGTGGCCCTGGCTGCTCGCCCCCTACCGGTGCCCATCATCCTGAGCAGAGGAACACTATGTGGAACATGCCAGCTTGCGCAACATCATCGAGTGAGTCTTTGGCATAGAAACATAGAATTTGACGGCAGATAAGGACCGCTTGGCCCATCCAGTCTGCCCATTTCCCTACCTACTGGGTAAGCTGCAGATCCTAGTTAAAAAGCAGCCTACTTCTTCTTACCCCCCCCCCAGAATTGCCTTATGACTGTCCCATGCATGCTTGAATTCCACCACTGATTTTGACTCCACAACCTCCTCCAGAAGGCCGTTCCATGCATCCACAACCCTCTCTGTGAAAAAATACTTCCTTAAATTACCTCTGAGCTGCCCCCTCTATCTTCAAATTGTGCCCTCTTGTTCTTGCACACTCTTTTTGAAAGATTCTACCCTCTTGGACTTTGTTGATTCCCTTGAGGTACTTGAAAGTTTCTATCATGTCCCCCTCTCCCTCCTTTCCTCGAGGGCTATGCATATTAAGCTCCTTAAGTCTCTCTTCATATGTCTTCTGGTGCAGACCCTGCACCATTTTAGTTCCCTCTTCTGGACAGCTTCCATCCTGTCTATGTCTTTGCGAGATTGGGTCTCCAGAACTGCACACAGTACTCCAGATGGGGTCTCACCAGCTGTCTGTACAGAGGATAATAACTTCCTGTTTTCTACTGTGATGCCTCTCCATGCATCCCAGTAACCCCCAGCCCTCCTTGCTGCCCTCTCACATTGCTTGCCCACCTTCAGGTCATCTGATATGACTACCCCCAGGTCCCTTTCCATTTTTGTTGTTGTTAGTATCTCACCCCCATTGTGTACTCTTCCCTGGGTTTTGTTTCCCAGGTGCATTACTGCACTTCTTAGCATTGAATCTAAGCTGCCATACATTTGACCATTCCTCTAACCTTGCCAAGTCCCTTCTCATCTTTCCACCCCACCCTGTGCATCACCTCTGTTGCAGATCTTAGTGTCATCTGCAAAGAGACATGCTTTTCCTTCCAGTCCTTCCATAATGTAAGCTATAAAGACATTGAAGAGGACCGTCCTAATACTGAACCCTGCGGTGCCCACTAGTAACCCTCCTTTCTTTTGAGTGGACTCCATTTACTATTACTCTCTGTGTCCTATTCTCCAGCCAATTCTTTACTCAGGCTGTCATCTTGGGACCCACTCCCAGGCTGGCTAACTTGTATATTAATCTTTGTGTGGGACTGTGTCAAATGCCTTGCTAAAGTCTAGGTAGGCCATGTCACAGCCCCTCCCTGATCTACTACTTTGGTCACCCAATCAAAGAATCTATCAGATTTGTCTGGCATGACCTTCCCACTGTGAATCCATGCTGCCAGGGTCCTGTGCCCCTCTGGCCTCTAGATACTCGACAATTCTTTCCTTCAAGTGATTCCATCATTTTCCCTATCACTGAGGTTAAACTAACAGGTCTGAAGTTTCCTGCTTCTGCCTTGCTCCCACTTTTGTGAAGGGGAATCACATTTGCCCTCCTCCAGTCCTCGGGTACCACCCAATCCTCCCATGATTTGTTAAAAAGTGTAGTCAGTGGTGTCACTAGTTCTACCCTTAGCTCTTTTAGAATTCTGGGATGAATCCCATCAGGCTCCATTGCTTTGTCCACCTTCAGTTTTAAGAGTTCTTTCAGAACCCTTTCTTCTGTAAATGGGCTGGTATCAACTTCTGTATCCAGAGTGTTACTACTGTTTGTTTTATGTACCTCCCCCTCTTCATTTGTAAATACTGAGCAAAAATATTTGTTTAGTATCTCTGCCTTTTCACAGTCTCCCTCTGCCCACCCTCCCTCCCTTTATTAAGCCTCACTATCCCACCCTTAGTCTTCCTTTGCTCCCTGATGTACCTATAAAAGGTTTTATCCCCCTTCTTAACTGAGTTGGCTATCTTTTCCTCAGTTTGGGCCTTTGCTGTTCTGACTGCCTTCCCAGCCTCCTTTTGCTTTAACTGATACAGTTCTCTGTCCTGCTCCTTCTGCGATTCCTTGTACTTCCTGAATGATTTCTTTTTGTCTTGAACCTTCACTGCCACTTCCTTTGAGAACCATAGTGGTTTCTTACATCGTCTTGTTTTGTTTATTTGCTTCACACAAAGGTGTGTTACCTCTGTGATGGCAGTTTTTATTATTCCCCATTGTTCTTCCACCCCTCCTTCCTGCCCATTTGCTAGTGCATTCCTTAGGCACTCACCCATTTTGGCAAAGTCAGCCCTCCTAAAGTCCAGTACTTTTGTCTTTGTATGGTTTGACTCTATTGCTGTGTTTATTGTGAACAATACTGTTCGATGGTCGCTAGTTCCCAGATGGCTACCCACTTCTACATCTGTGATCCTCTCTCCATCTCCATTTGGCATGCTGAAAGCATGGTTCCAGTGCCTAGACAGGTCAGGTGGTGTCCTACAGTACAGCCCCTCAAAAGTCTGTGGCCTATTCCTGGCCTGTTGCATACTGCGCAACATGGCCATTGACCATGGGATAGCTGTCGAGGCTGATGAGGGTGGCAGTAGTGGGGACAATGGAGGCAATGGGCCGGAGGGAGGTGGACAGCAACCCCCTGGGCACAGGGATACCCGGATGCAACAGTAGGTGAGATGACACTGGGACACCATTGCACAGGAGCACTATGGTGTACACAGGTACATGGTGCGATGCACATGCATGGGCTGCACAAACAGGTACAGCACACATAGAAACATGTGCATGGCATTGGGCATGCACACAGAGAGGCATAAATCAGGGGTAGGGGAGACAGGGTCACACACCCACACACAACCACACACAGCACCTCTCACACCCCCACCACACACACACATGCACTCACACACACAGGTATGTGGCATGGATCAGATGCATTGCACCGGTGCACAGGTGCAACCAGTGTAAGACTGCCATTATCATGCCCACATCACACAGCTGGACAAGCATGCACACAGGCAGTGTGTGGCATGACACACAGGTGCCACACCAGTGGTAGGCACATCCCCTGCCCATGTGCCCACTGGACTGCAGCTGTAGACTGCAGGTGGAGCAGCCCGCACATCAGGTCTGCTGCATGGGACCATGGCCACCATGGCCATGGGAGTGGCTGCACCTGGGCCATCCAGCAGCCACAGGCTGTGCATCAGTCATGGGGGTGTGTGCAACAGCCCCCCAGGGGTGGAACCACAGGACCACGACCGTGTCCACATGTGGTGTCAAGGTGCCCAAACAACCTAGCCCTGGGCATGCCTGGGATCCCGACATAAGAGCCCAGCATCAACTACACTGGGGGTCACCCAATGTCAGGTATGCAGTGTGGACAGTGCAATGCGGGGGGTCATCTGTGTCTAGCCACACCTTGTGGCAGCCAGCAGCGCAAAACCATCTGAGATCGCAGTGGCAATGCAATCCAGGGATGCAGTCATGGCCTCCTGCATGCACTGCATCCCTGCCAGGATCTGCACAGTGCCCCTCTCCTGCTGCTCAGCTAACTGGCACACATCCACATGCAGTGCATGCACCCCAGTGATGAGCAGCACCTGTTGCTGGACAGACACCCACAGCAAATGGGTATGCTCACCCAGCAGGTCGGTGTCCTGGGGCTCCCGGGCTGGACACCAATCCCCATGTGGTGACCGGCTATGCTGCATAGCCCCCTCTCTGGTGGACACTGCACAGTGGGGTCTGCAGGGGGATTGGGTACAGCAGGTGCACCGGCAGCGGACCCTGTGTCCAGCTTCTCTGTGGCACCTGCAGCCTGCTGCTGTTGCCCATCTGGCTGTCGCACACCATTCAGCACCTGTGTGACCACACCACCTCCATTGCAGAGCACAGCCATGTCAGCACAAACTGCTGCACCCACAGTGGTGGTGAACAGCTGTTCCACCACTGGCAGAGCAGCAGGTGTGCTGCCTGTGTCATTGGCCAGCAGGGG
Organism: Neoceratodus forsteri; assembly: GCA_016271365.2. Taxonomy (NCBI): domain Eukaryota; kingdom Metazoa; phylum Chordata; order Ceratodontiformes; family Ceratodontidae; genus Neoceratodus; species Neoceratodus forsteri. Next base: position 87,273,423 of record JADMNL010000025.1, read on the forward strand.
CGTCTCCCCCACAATGGTGGCCATGCTGTCCAGGATGAGCATGACATCATCATTGGTGTTGGACCCTGTGTCTCTGCACAGAGAACACCAAGGCTGGCATCTTGCAGGAACACATCCAGGGCCTCATCTGAGCCCAGGTCCAGGACATCTGCCTGCACAGTGGTGGTGAGCTGCAGCTTGTTGGGCCCCTGGATTTCCATGGAGGTGGAAGGCTGGTCCTCTGAGGCCAGTCCAGTGGCCATGGTTGCTACCGGCACTGGCACCCCATTATCTGCATGGAGGCATGCTGGTGCTACAAGAGAAAGGGAGGCAAGTTAGTGATGCATTGCCCACATGTGCCCCCCCACACTGCCACTGCGTGTGTCCTGCAGCATGGCATGCATGTGGGTACACACACATGCACATTGCATGCATGCCAGCTGCATGCACACCAGCATGGCTGTGTATGCACCCTCCACACCCCAGCTGTGCATGGCTGACACACTTACCACACAGTGGTGGGCTGCCACCTGTCTGGAATCTGCCACCAGGCATGCCCTTCACCGTGATGCGGTGCATGGTGGTTCCCACCAACTACTCCTGTGACATGAGTGGTGGTGCATCTGCAGGCCCTCCTCCAGTGGCATTTCAGGATGAATGGATGGCCGCCACATTCTTCTTGATGCACCTCTTGTCTATGCCCACCTTCTTCCTGCACTCCTGTGCTGACCACTGTTGGCTGCCTTGCTGGATGATGTTTGCCACCACCTCCCCCAGGCCCCAGTCCTGGCCTGTGGTGTGCCCGTGCCTGTGGTGTGCCCACTTAACCCCTGTCAAGGTAGGCATCAAACAGGGCCTCTGTCTCTGCCTTTGTGAAATTGGGCCTGCACTTGTAAGCAGGCTCATGCTCCTCACCCTCCTCATGTTCTGACATGTCGCTTCCTGTGGACATGGACAGCACAGTGTGTCAGTGGCAGCATCATCCTGTTCCATCCCATTTTTTAAACACTTTTAACTCTTTAATTTTGACTTTTTTCATTAAAAAACTAATACAAAATAAGGATTTAGACACAGCCCCAAATCAGCCCTAAGATGCTTGCACTAGAGTACTCTGTGGTGTGTGTGTGTGTGTGTGTGTGTGTGTGTATGTGTATCTATATTTCTATCTATATATATATATATATATATATATATATATATATATATATATATTCCTTGCCAAAAACATTCTTAATGCACTAGTTAGGGTTCCAGCATCATAAGCAGGGAAATGTCATGTTACGGCTTCCAATCCTAACACCCCAACCTGCAGGCAGCAAAAGGCGTGAGGAGTGCCTTGAGGTTGTCAACAAAAACGCTCACCACATTGCATGAATAAATAAGCTGAGATGGATGCAGTATATGAGAATGGGGTGAGAGTTATGGGGTTGATTACCCCAATTCACATCCCATGGCTGTTGTTGCCTGCAGGGTGGGGTAGGGTTGCTCAGGTTGGAAACCCTAACACATTTTCCTACGTTTGACACCAGAACCCTAACTAGTGCATTAATGACATTTTTGCAAAGAATGTCCATACTTTTTGAGATAGTATAATTATACCCTTATTTGCCTGGGGACACATAATTGTTTAGATATTGTAATATCCTTATTCCCTGTGGGATCAGAGGGCCCTCTGGGTCCTGCACTCGCATCAGTCCATACTGGTATCTGTATTTGAGTGTGGGAGTGCAGGGAACTCTGGGCTCTAGGCTAGTATCCATCCATAATTTTTGAGATATTATAAGCATAACCTTATTTCCCTGTGCTCTGATCAGTCCACAATAGTATCCATTTTGGCATGTAGGAGCACAGGGCCCTCTGGGCCCTGCACTTCCATCAATCCATCCATAATTATAAAAATACTGTAGTCATATCCCATCCCATGGTGCACGGCACCAAAGAAAGGTCTCACATTGCAATGTTATCCTATGGAAATCATATTAAAATTTAAAACCTGTATAACTCCACACCAAATTAATATATTTTCACCAAACCAGCAAAAGGCACATCTGTAGGGCAAGCCCTTTGAGCCATGAACACTTCATACAAAAAGTGGAGGCCATGATTTCACAGCAGAGAGACAAAGAAATGACTGTGTACATCTCACATTACAATGTTATCCTATGAGAAATAAAGGAAAATTTAAACCCTCAGAACTCCAGAACAAAGTAATCTGCTTTCACCAAACCAGCATCAGGCACATCTGTGGAGCAAGCCACTTGCCCCCTAAACATTTCAGACCAAAATTCCAAACCGTTTCTTCACTATGAAATGACAAAAAAAAAACATATAAAAATTATTTTTTCGCTAATTTCAAAATAGGATCCTATTTTGAGCTTTCTTTTTTCACAATTTGCAAAAAAGAAAAATCCTTTTAAGCAAATTTTGAAACAGAATCCTGTCTCATGTTCTTTTTTCATAATTTGCTAAAAAAAAATCCTTTTTCACAAATTGCAAAACAGGATCCTGATTTATGATTCTTTTTTTTTTAAATTTGCAAAAAAAGGATTTTAGCATGTTAAAAAACAGATTTTCCGGTGATTTATGAAAAATTTAACACCAGACATCTATAGAATGGACTCTGATTAGCAGAACACATGTGTTGGTTACTTCAAAAAATATAATTTTTTTCTGTTTTTTTTTTTTTTTACTTTTTATGCCTCGCTAAGAAAAAACCATGTGATGGCAGCAAGAAAAAAAGATTCCCCATTTGTAACAAATGATTACTCATTTGCAACACTGGATTGCCCATTTGGGAAACAGAATCCTGCTTCAAGACTCACATCTAACTTTTCCCATGGAAAATAATGGAACATTTTAAAATGTAATAACTTTTGAATGGATGAATTTTTTTTTAGCAAATCTTCAAAACCCACATTTGTGACTCAAGACCTTTGTACCCTGAACATTTTGGACCAAAATCCTAAGCCTTATTTGCTCAGTGTTGTGATAAAGAATTTTACAAAAAGAATGTTCACATTTTGTGACAGACCGTATGTTTGCACTCACGCATCTGACCAGAATGATACTTTGCACATCAAGAGATCTTTTGTCCCTGATGGTGCTTGCAACTTTTAATGCACATTGGTTGAGTGATTGTGGAGATATTAAAGTGCAAAAGTTCAAGTTTAACATAGAAGTGAAGGTTGAACCCTAACTATAAGGGTGCAACATTTTACACTCCGTATCTCTGCACCCACACATCTGGCTAAAATGAAACTTGGCACATCAAGAGATCTTTAGTGCCTGATGGTGCTTAAAAAATGTCATGCTAATTGGGTGAACAGTTGCAATGTTATTAAAGTGAAACAAACACAAAAAAAGATTCCCATTTGTGACAAAAGATTACCCATTTGTAACAAAGGATTGCCCATTTGCAAGAAAGAATAATTTTATAAGGTGAATATCTAACTTTTCCCATTGAAAATAATGGGGAATTTCAAAATGTAATAACTTTTGAATTAATTCACATTTTTTTCACCAAATCTTCAAAAGATACCACTACGAACCAATATCTATATACTCTAAACATTTTGGACCAAAATTCTACACCACTTTTGTGCAGTGGTATGACAAGAATTTGACAAAAAAAATGTCAATTTACACATTATTTGACACTCTGTATCTCCACACATCTGACTAGAACAAAGCTTGCCACATCAAGAGATCATTGGTCCCTGTTGGCACATGCAAAATTTCATGTGAATCGCTTAAATGACTGAAGAGTTATTAAAGTGCAAACATTTAAGTTTAACATAGAAGTGAAGATTTAACTCTAACTGTGTGGCACAACTGCACCCCACTAATAATAAAATATAATGTATATATATCTGCTCACACAACTACACATACACAGAAATAAACTCCCTTCAGGTTGAACAAGCCATAAGGACACACGCCAAAAGGGCGAGTGGCCTTTATGGGCTTGTGCAACCCTGAGATGGTATTATTTTTGTGAGTATGCTGGGCTTTACCATCTTTCTTTTATATAATGCAGTAGACTGGACACTTTTGGGTGTGGCCTATGTTTTACCATAGTGTATTTTTTTTCTGTAGTGTACTGGTTTGTGTTTTTCCTTAGTTGTGTGATTTTTCATTGTGTAATGGTATGTACCTTTAATAAGGCACATGGTGTTTCTTCCATAATGTAGTGGATTCTTAAGGGACTGCCTTTTTTGTCGGAGTATGGTTTCCATAGCATAAAGAACTCCTATGAATGAAGGCATAGCTCTGGAAGTTTTCCTTTTAGTTTCCAGATGGAGAGTGGCATGGTGTGCAATCAGGTGTGGTGTGGTATTTGGTCATGGGGTGGCATTTTTAAATGTCTAGAAGAGCAGCAGTTTATTTTTTGACTGGGAGCATCATTAATGTGTAGCATTGTGTAGAGAAAATAAGCTACATGGAGGGACTGTCTGAGGAAGATCTGCCACATTGAAGGACATTGTTATTTTGGTGAGAGTGGTTGGAAAGAGGTATAGGATTTCAGGCTAGAGTGCAGGTTAGGGTATTGTTCTTTGTTGAAGGATGTAATTGTGAGGTAGGGGGGTTAGGGTGGCTTTTCCATATGCTAATAAGGTGACTGTTCCATGTGTTAATAAAGTGCTTGCTACATAAGTTATATTGTGGCTTGTTACAAGTGTTATTGGGGTGGTTTGTTACATGTGTTGTTGGGGTGGCCTGTAGTATGTTGGGTATTAATATCTTACAAAGGTGTTAATAACACATTTATATATATATATATATATATATATATATATATATATATATATGAGAGAGAGAGAGCTTATTTGGTAATGAAGTGTTAATAACACATTTTATAGGATAATGAGCTAAATTGGCAGCATAATACACTAATTGGCTACCATCATATATACAGGAAATATGATAGGCTTTTCTAAGGGGATGAGGGCCCAACCAAGCATGCATTCTTTCTGTCTTTTTTTACTTGGTTTTCTAACCAGTTATACACATATCTGTTTCTGAACCAACTTTTGTAAATATTATATTGTTACCTCACTAATGCTATGCATCCTTTCTACTTTTACCTGCTTTGCACATTTCTACCCTTTTTTGCATTATATTCAATTGCTAATGGGTTTAAGTTATCTACCACTTGTAAAATGAGATAATTGTATTTTGATTGTATATTTCATCATTGTCCTATATTATTGCAATGTATTTTCTTTTTTCCCACTTCCCCATTCCCCTTGGGTTGCTCCTGAAAGTGAGCCTTGGCTCAGTATGCCTCTTCTGGTTACCAATATTCTAAATCAATTTATCTGTCTGTCTATCTATCTATCTATCTATCTATCTATCTATCTATCTATCATATTCGATGGGGACCTGTTGGATAAATGTTTTATTTATATAAGAACAGATTGATCTCAGGTAACTTCACAAGTGTTGTAAGCTACAGTACGAGTGAGGTGTCCAAGGTCAAACTGCTGAGGTGTACATAAAACATTTATTCCATAGTGTCCCCACTGAATATTTGATTTAGGCAATAGGGAGGTCGATTTTCATATGGGTTTCAGATATATTTTGTAATCATGTTTTTTTTTTTTTTGTTTGTTTTTTTGGAACAGTTAAACATTTTCACAACCACAACCAGCAAAACAATAAAGCAGCAGCAGCAACCATATGAAAGAGCACTATTACTACTACTACAGAAACTGTGAAAACATTTAACGTTAAGAAATGTAAACAACAATGTTAAAGGAAACATCTATAACCAGATTGAAAGCTAAGAAAGGCATTAGGAGGATTCAACTGCACCTGAAAAAAGAAGCCTATAGCACACACATGAGGTACAAACAAATGCAAACATAAGGTGATGGGTAACATATGCTGAGGCATTGTACATTGTATGCCTACATCAAGATGAGAGTTGGACAGACTGGGGAAAGGAAACAGTGGAAGAGGGAGGGCTGTAGGGGTGGGGCATCTAGGGCACAAGACAAAGCAATAAGCAGCACAAGTACAGGAATCAGGGTGTAGGTGTAGGTACAGAGAAACAGGTAATGGAAGATATGGGTGGAGAAGAGAAAACAAAACCTGGGCAGGGAGGAATGGGCAAAACCATAACACAAGAGCAAGCATACCAGCCTGATGGAAATTAGACCATGTCGGTTTAGGGATGAAGATGGGTTTGGGTATTTTTAATCAAAATGAGAGGACTTTTTGTCACCTGCTGCATGTGAGTCTGCAGTCTGTATTATGTTGCTAGGGATGCATTAGTCAGTATAAGAATGGCATGTTGCTACACTGCTAGCACAAATTTTGATTGGCAAAAAATGTTTGTGGGCAGTGCTGAGCAGTTTGTGGAAAAATACATGACAGCTCCATTTCTCGCTTAGTGAGATTGTGATGGTCCAATGAATAGAGACCATCTGTTGCTCTTTTTTGTAATTTAAAGTGTGGTGCCACTATTGTACTTAGTGGCTTAGTATGAAGGTGATGAAGTGCTGGACAGCTGGGGATGAGGAAAGGAAGCAGGCCGTCTTGCAACTGAGAGGTGAGTGAGGCTGGAAAGAGTGAGACAGAAATGTTATCATGGCCTTTCAGTGCTTTTTTAAAATTTACATTTATTGTTGTTCTTATTTTTCAGTGTGGTATAGCTTCAATGAATGGAAATGCTGCTGGATACCTAGAGATGAAAAGAGAGAGAGCATGGAATCTAGAGTGTGAGGTGATAGAGATTCAGGAAAGTGGGAGCAGTTGTTTGTGCCAGCAAGGAACCAGAGCTGAGGTTGTGAATGAGACTGAAATAAAGAAGGGGTCTGGTTAGAGAATTCAAGAAAAATTATTTAACAAAAAATGTAACTGTTACTAAAATGCATTTTTAGAAGTTGGCAGTCTGAAAAGAATGTTTTTTTGTTGTAGTACTAGGTGGTCCATCATGCTGAAGTAAACTAATGGAAATTCAAGAGTGGCTAGAAGTAGTTCCAGCTGTGGGGGAGGGGTGATAGACAGGTAGCATTTATTACACATACATGTGATCAATTTCTGGTGCAAAAATTTATCACACATATGTGGAAATAAATTAACTTATCACACTCTTTTTGTGTCTACATCTATTGCATAAATACATATAGAGTATTTATTTTTTCTAAAATGGGTTTCAAAAATACTGCAGCACAACCAAATACTTTCATTTATTTGGTTCCGTGAATGTTTGAAGTAACCCAAACTAAAGCACATTTTTACTTCTGTGCCACAGCTCATTGATCTCAGAAGAAACCCAAACTAAAGTAATTGTTTAGGGACTTCTCCTGTGTCATGGTTTCAAGACCCCCAACCCCAGAAATAGGAAAAAACAGTCTCACTTTCATGCTTCAAACAGAAGTGCCTAGTTTATTTCTTCCTTTCTCACTTTTGCTTACTTTATACTTGCTAGCAACTCCTGTTTTATAAGTGTATCACACACTCCACAGTTTGCAGGTTGCTATCAGTATATCAAGGTTACAGGTGACTGAAGTCAGTCAGTTTTATCTTGTGGCCTTCACCTCATGGATCATACACACATAACTGGTATATTAAGTACAACCCATTCCAAGTCATTTGTTTTTGCATACACACTGCACACAAAAAGTGCATGTCTATAAAAACTTGTCACTCTTCCCTAGTTTTCATCTGCTTTCATTGATTATGCAGGACATCACCACCCCTGATGATATCATAATATGTTACTGTGGAAATTGTTGTGATATTGCAAAGAAAGGATTGTGATGTCTGTGGCAAGCAGCAAGAGCAGATTCAGTCTATGAATATCAAAAATTGTGTTTTCATGAAAATATACATAATCATGAAGAAAGAAAAACAGAGGCAGAATTTTCTGTTGGCTAGTACACAGACTTGGGGAAACTGGATAATTTTTAGAAAAGTTGGATGTAGCTACAACGACTGGATGTGCCAGCATCCAGTAGCATATGTAGCATCCATCACATGGTTGGATACACCTACGGCTACTTTTAAATCATATGCAATTTTAAACATTTAACATCATGTCCAGCAAAATGTGCCCAACTAAGGATGCATCTGTCAACTAAGACAGTCTAGACACTAAGACAGTGATCTAACTGACTTAGTCCCCAGCAGCACTCATTCATTTATGTGCACCTGCTGTGACTGTTTTGCATCTGGGAAAAAGTGGGACATTGCAGCCCCTTGGATAATTATCCTAGATGCATGGCAGGGCTTAAAAATTGGTCCTGGTAGACCTAGGTTAAACTCCCATGCCCACTTTCCACCTCATTCTTGCTGGGAGGGGATACAGATGCAAGTCAACTTAAATTGAACCAGTTTAAGATGATGGTGATACTTGTCTTGAATGAGTAAGTTATCTGGACTCTCAGTGTTTCCCCATGTACAGCTGTAAAATGGGTAAAAGCAAGACCACAGTGAAAATGAGATATTGTATCTCAGTTCCATTTTTCAGGGTAACCAATTTGTAAAACTAAAAGAGGAACTATATGCAGACACCATATGAAATAAAAGCTAATTGGTGTCTAAAATGATATTTATGTCAATGTTCTCTTGTGACAATCAAGGCAGGGGCTCTTTAAGTAGCTGCTGCATGTCTGTGATCTGTGATGAATGCACTTGTCATCGCAGCTAGAATGGTGCAAAAAAAGTAGACCTAGTTTATTTAATGAAGAAGTACAACTATCCAATCTATCCCCCACAACAACAGTAATAAGGCTCTGTCTTGCTTTTGTCTACTTTAAGCATTTACCTTAATGAGCTTTGCTTCTTTGTATCTCTGGAGATTAGTATGCTGTCCAACAAAACAATTTATTGCCCAAAACATAACTACTTCTGATAAAATCTCAGCTTTCCCAATACTTCTCTGGCTTGACAGCTAATACTCTAATGTTTCATTTAGAGCTGAACAAAGCAGCTTATCTCCTCTAAAAGGGGAATTAGTAGTGAGAAATAATTTCAATCATCTGCTCAGCTTCCTAGAGAAAGTGATGACTTGTGCATTCTTGTTGCTATCTGACAGCAGGTGTGTTGCAGTTGTCTAAATGTCCTAGCAGTCTTACCACGTGGGCTCCTATAATGTGTACTTTACAGCTACATGGATCAGGGAGCAGTGACCTGGTCTTAGTTATATAAAAAAGTGCTGTAATCTGCAGAGTACAGTGGTCAGCATTTCTTCTGACAGAACAGAAACCTACTTAGGTAAAAGATCAATTTTGTTTTATATGTAGGCGATGTCCCAGTAAGCTGATCTGAACTAATTACAGCAGACTATGCAGGAAGGCTGCCGTGTGGAAAAAATTACCTTAAGCTGTTCTTAATTGTAAAGTATTTGGAAGTCCCTGCCCATTTTCAAGAGCATAATCAGGTTGACAATCCAATACCCCAATTAAAAAAAATGTATTACAAAAATGAACAGCTGGAGGTTACTCCATTCTGTTGTCTAACTGATTACAACTTTTAACTGTCACAGTGCTGGAACAGAGCATGCTCTGCCTACTGCAATGTAAGTGAGTGAGTGAATTATGTGTATGTATAGTAAGCCAGCAATGGAGGGGTTAAAACTGGGGCAAATGAGACTTTCAGCAAAACATTCTTAACGGACCACAACCTGTATCCCATTAATATTAAAGCCATATTTATGGCATGAAGCTCAGCAAAATAAAAGTTTTGAGAACTGCTATAACCACACTGAACTGAAATTCAAGTGTTGTTTAATTTTATTCAGTGTTACAAGTGTGTAGAAAACAGTAAACAAATAGGACTGACAGTAAAAGAGAACGTGGTAAGCAGGTAAACCCAAACAAGATTTCCCTTTTTGTTGATTTAACTTTCTGAAGCAGTTTAGCACCATTCATGTTTCCAGTAGAGTGCTGGTACTGTGCCAAAAAAAAAAAAAAAAAGGAAAAATCCTGTTTTATAAAAAATTTGGAGTAAAATATAAATGTAGTCTGATTAGTGTAAAAAGGTCATTATCACATGTGATTATTTGTGTACATACTTTATGTATGTGCATCTATGTATTTAATATAAATGGTGTGTAAGTGACATATACAAGGAAATATACCCATCATGGGGGCCAATGACATAACAGAGCCATGAGCCCAAATGTCGAGTGGCCTTATTATCTCATTAGTCCCCATGATAGGAATTTTTATAAGTATACCAAACTTACCCATCATTTATTTTTCATAATACATAAGGATGGTTTTATTTTTGCCAGTCCATTGGTGCAGTGGTAGTGCTACTGCTCATGATTCCAAAAAAATCATGTTCAGATATGAGCCAGAATCATTGAGGAATGGCAGCTAGCTCCAGTACATGACCGATTCCACGGTGACCACAGATGGCAGTACAGCTGGGAGCAGCTTGATGGGATGGGAGATGCCTGTGCATTATGTGCACTATGCTTGCATCTATCCCCAGGCCAGTGTCTCAGGGGGCAAGAGAGGGAGAGAGAGAAGGAGGAAAGAAGCATTAGGCCTAGGGCACAGTGATGAACTGATCCCTTGCAGGCCCTGCAGTGGTGATATGGCAAACTTCCCCAGAACCAGATCCAATGTAGTGGCTCATGGGGGTCATGCTACACCCCTGCATGGGGGGGGAAAGCCTTGGGGGTAGAAAGAGAATGCAGATAAGACATCAAAATGCAGGGAAATGGGGCTGGGGATGTCAGTCTGGATGGAGGCACAGACCTACCAGGAGAAGGACAAAAAATAAATAAATAAAAGGATAGTTTTGTTTTAGTACTTTAAATCTATAGTCAACTTTTTTCTGTGGTCAGGCCCATTTTCCTATTTGCCATCACTCTATTGGGCCATTTTCTGTTCCATAGGGTAGGGTGCCCCCATTAAAAAGGATGTATGTCTGTCTATTAATCTTTTAGTTTATTGGTGGGCTCATGGTGTGTGGTAGTTCAGCAGTCAGGAGCATGATCTGCAGTCAGTAGTGGCTTCTGTAGTGTTTTGTGTGTGATATTGGTGGTCAAAGAGGCATTTAGTGGGGCTGGCTTGGAAGGAGTAGAGGCATTGGTGGTGATGGCTGCTGTGGCATGGAGGGCATGGCATCTGAGGCTACAGCTAATTAAGAGACCTGTCTGCTGGATCACTGAGGATTTGGTAGGTAAGGAGAGGAACATTGAGAGATATGGACATTTGGTGATTAAAATGGGGCCATTACTGTTTTGTTACTCAGCTTTGTAGTGTAGCATTGAGGGACGTGACTTTTTGGGTGTGTGGAGGGTGAGATTTTTTCTTGTACATTTCTCTGCCTGACTTTTTTCCCTAGTTGTTTTTTTGCATGTTAAACTGACTGTTTTTCTTTAGGACAACATGGATTGCATGTGTAGGAACTTTTTATACATTGGCATTTGGCTTGGTAATTTAGGTTTAATTAAATGTTGATTGTTTAATTCATAGTGTGTTACATGTGTTTACTTGTTCCCTAGTCAAATTTTTCCCCCATGGTACAATGTTTCTCCTCTGGAGGCTTACAGATTTTATTGGGAGCTATACAGCTATAATTATGGAGATTTACTGGGAATACAAGATAATGGCTCCATATATATATATATATATATATATATATGTGTGTGTGTGTGTGTGTGTGTGTATATATATGTATATATGTATATATATATAGAGAGAGAGAATACTTTATGGGATTTTCCAGCAATATAGCAGCATAGGATAGAACATGTATAGCTAAGATTGTCTGGTTCAATTTATAATATTAATAAATCACAAGTATTAAGAAATTCTATAACACAAAGGTAACGTCTACAATTTGGGGGGGAAGATCCAAGTAATCATGGGATTAACAGAGCTGTTAGCTTTAATAACAATAAAACAAAGAAAATAGATTTCTTATAAATTTCTCAACCTATTCCTACATACATGTATGTAGCCACAAGCTTACAGATCCAAAAGTTGAAAGTATAATTTTGTCTATGCCCCATATCCCGAGCTCAACATCAAACTTAAAATTTTAACTATAATCCAGTTTCATTTTAGTATTCAGTCTGAGTAAATTAATTTTCATAGAAACATAGAAGTTGACTGCAGATAAGGACCACAAGGCCCATCCAGTCTGCCCATATCCTCTTCCACTGAGGTAATTTTGCCTCCCTTTCCACTTCATGTCTTTGTGTCTCTTGATCTCTCTTAATCCTCTTTTCAAGAATGTATGTTTCAAGTGGCTCAGGCTCATAAGAGAGTCTTTTTTCATTCCAACAAGTAAGGCAGCATTTTGCCTGAAATAAAACTTTACTCTTAGCTCCAGTTTTATGCAGATCCTCATTATATTGTAAAAATTGCTCATGGTGTTGTAATGTTTCTGGGGCTATATTGGGATGAATATGTCAGATTATTTCCTTATACTTTAAAATCTCAATTTTTCTAGCAGCAGAAAGAATAAGATCCTGATCCATATCAAAAGCAAGAGAGAATAAAACAGTGTTCCTTGGGCCAGAAAAACATTTGAAAAGCTCAGAGATATTTTGGGCTCGACTAAACACAGCTACAGAGTCAGGAGAAAACAAATGGAAGTTGACATCTTGCATTGGTCTTTGAATTGGTTCACTGGTTTTTGTTTTAAATTACTGTAATGTTTTCTAAAAGGGACTTGCAAAACTTTGGTCACAAATGGTACATTTTTTTAGGAAGTTTGAGAACAGACACAAATGAATCATTTTAATAAATCTCTGATGCAAAAACCTTGTCATAGGAGTTTGGGAATCTCACTAACCTTACGTTTTTGTAAGAAATAATATTTTCCACTGTGTCCATTTTCCTTTGCATAGCAACAATAGCATTCAGGTTGGTAGTGAAAAGGGTTTCATTTGTGAGGGTCTTTTGTTTAGCAGCAACCTTCATTTTGACACTATGACTCCTGTATGGTTTGAAACTCAATGTTTTTAAATTCAGTATCCTCATTGTCAGTCTTTTTAATCATTATATCCAACTTCTTATCAAAAGCATGAAGAAATGTAAAAACAGCTGAAAAACAAGAGGATATCTCTTTTAACTCTTGAAGTCCATTCTAGCTGACATACTGAAAGTAAAGTCAGTGGCATCGGTCTCTTAGAGAGAGAGAGGAAGCTTGATTTAAACTCTCAGAGTCTGATGACACCCCAACATTTATTTTTTCCACTGGTACAGAAGACACACGCCTGATTTTTTTTCTCACTGATACTACAGGTGAGTCATTGTTGGAGGGTTTGTGTAGATTATGTGTTGAAATTATAGAACTAATTATATGGTTTATGTTCCCAAGAGCAGACACAGCACCAACATTTATACTTTCTAGGGGAATTAAAGTCCCATCCAGAATTTTTACTCATAATTAGTGAGAGAGATTCAGTATCAGGTGGGTGATGCAGCTTCAGCAGTGTTGGGGGCATTTCACTTGGTAGGTCTAATAATTCAAATGGGTCTTTGAATGTTGATAGTGCTCCTGGACCAGGCAGCAGTGATACAGAAAATTCTGCTGTCCTCGGTCTGGCACCCATGGAACCCCAAGGGCTGTTGGTGGGCTCCATGCACCTATCAACACCTGCTCTCTAGCAGGTGCTTCCACAAGAACAGGTGCTTCAGTTATAAAGTGATCTATCAAGCCTTTCTGTATTGGCATTTCTTGCTCCAAAGATGAAGATTGCTTCCTTCTCTTCTTCTGTTTAGCTTTAGACTGATTTCTCATCTTTTTAGTTTTCTCAATACTGATTTTTTCAATAGTAATTCTTCCCATAATAGTGAACAACCAAGAGTGAAAGATCAGAGCTCTTTAGTGTGGGAGATAACCTGTCAATACCTTACCCCATACATGATAATGGCTCCTATTGCACTACATCTTCATCAATGTGTTATTTATTTATTTATTGAACATTTTGGAGAATACCTTTGAGCACAAGTGCTCCTTTACAAAGGTCCCATGTCAATAACAGAGATTACTAAGCAACATAAATAAAATAAGTGAGTTATAGTCGAATAAAGTGAAACAAGTGTAATTTAGTTGAACAAGTGCAAATAAATAAGCTGGAATCAACTGCATACAATTTTGCAATAGGGCAGGTAGACAGAATCAGTGTAGAACAAGCATAGTAATTGTACATGGCCCCAGAGCCAGACTCTGGGTCAGTTCAAAGAGTATACCAGGAGGGCCTTTAGTTAGGATGATTAGCAGTTACAACTGCATTGGGCTGTTAAGGTTGCCCATAGTGCTCTGTTTAACTGGTCAAACTTAAGTAGACTGAGCAAGGTATCAGGCAGCTCATTTATCCCACTAGTGGCCCTAACTGTGAATGAATGCTTGCCTAGCTGAGTATGGCAGAAAGACAGTTTACAAGCATTCTGAGCAATGCACCTGGTGTTGTAGAGCCTGACAAAAGGGCAGAAGCAATGAGTTAAGATCGGGGGGGTAGGCCCAGTAGAATCTCTACTGTATATTTATAGGGGATATGCAATGGACTGACTCAAAATATGCAATTTATATTCATGTGTTGGGGGTAGGACCATTACTTATGAGTGGCAGAGCCATGAGCCTGTTATGAAAGTCCTGTCCACTCACAAATGATAATAAATTGCCTCTATTGAGTCAGGCTATGGTATATCCCTTAAATACAACTGTAGTGTACAGGTTATATCTTTTCAATCTGCAATTTGTTTGAAGACTGTGCTGTTTTTCTCTGATTTTAACAGCTGGCTTCAGTGCTGCACTAGGCATTGTGATGTCATAGGCATCGTGAAAGTTGCTGTCTGACAGGTTCAGTATTTCACTGTGATGACAGTAACCTCAAAAAACATCCCTTGTGTCAACAGTAACAAAAACATATTTTGATAAGTTGCTGTTACTGATGTCACTAGCCAAAATATATTTCTTATCTGTCCATTCTTACCCCACTCCTGCTGTATCTACCGTATCTCTAGATCTAGATCTAAATCAATTGATCAGTCTATCTAATCTCTCTGTTTGCTTGCCTGTCTGTCTGTCTATCTGTCTATCTACAGTATCTATCTATCTATCTATCTATCTATCTATCTATCTATCTATCTATCTATCTATCTATTGTGTCTGTCAGTTTGTCTGCCTGCCTGTCTGTCTGTCTGTCTGTCTGTCTGTCTATCTATCTATCTATCTATCTATCTATCCAGTATATACATATAGCTAGAAAGACAGACTGACAGAAAGATAGAGAGATAGATAGGTAGGTAGGTTTGTGTATCTGTTAGAGTTGAAAGATATGGATGGAAGTTCCAGGATCATTGATAACTATGTGGTGTGCTCTTCCTTAGGGCTGGACCAATAATGCAACACAGCATTGACATTAGCCTAACTCTGGCACCCTCTATCCAAGTATTACACTGTCAGTATTTCACTTAATGTGAAAAGTTAGGGAAATCAACAACTGTGCATCATATGACTATTCAAACCCTGAGAAATAGCACAACATATCTTCACCAAGGCTCAGTGGACTTCCTCCACAGTGTTGTAATTTCCTTCTTTTTATATTTTGTACTTTAACCCTAATATACATATATATATGATATATATATAGATATATATATATATATATATATATAGAGAGAGAGAGAGAGAGAGATCTATACACACACACACACACACACATATATATATATATATATATATAAGAAAGAGAGAGCAGGAAGAGGATGGAGGCAGCTGCTAGAACTCTTCTACTGGGACTATAGAACTAGAACTCTACTACTGGGACCTTCAATTATGGTAAAACACAAAAAATAAACAAGTTAGTGTGCTTGTCTGAGTTGGGGGAAGGGAACTGTTATCTGTACTGTTAGCTAGGTGAAGAGAAGTGCTGTAAATCAGGGGGTGTGGCTTAGGCAACAGAATGCCAGGTGTCTGTATTTAAAACTTCCGTAATTAGCTTTTAACAGAGAGCAGCAAGAGGAAGGAGGCAGCTGCTAGAATTCCTCTACTGGGCCTATATAGCCCTCCCTCCCTCCTCTCCTACCCTTAGCAGTTCCACTTTTACAGGCACAGGATTTGACTGATAACAGGAATTTCCTGTTTGGGAGAAGGAAGGGAGTAATCACAGAGGCACAAAAGACTCACCATACTGTAAGGAAAAGAATAGCTCTCCCTCACCCTCTAGCAGCTGGAGATCTGTCTCTGAGCAAGTAAGATGGAGACTACTGAGGAATACAGGAACTTCCTAGCCCAGAATAGGAACAGCAGGAGCTGTAAAGGCATGGAGGCAGTAGGAAAGTGGGGAGAAAAAACCAAACAAAAAAAGTAAACAGAGAGAGGAAAGAGTAGACATACAAAACAACAGTTCTGGGGCCACAAATAAGACATGATGGGAGTGGTGCAGTACAGTGGCTGTGGAGCAGCAGTATTCTGAGAGACATTCTAGAGGATGTGGTGTTGTCCCATCTGCAGACACCTTTCTGGGCTGAGGGAGGAGGTTGCTCATCTCCAGGCTGAGTTAATCAGGATTCAGGGACCTCTTCTTCCACCCAATTGCCACTGCCTCAGAGGCTGCCAAGAAAGCGAAGCTGTTGAATCACTGTGGGCTCAGGGAGGGTGATGGTTGAGGGACAGAGGTGCATCCTTCCAGTTGTACCTCTTCACAATTTGTATGCCATTCTGGCAGAGCATGGTTCTTCTATGGAGGCACCCACAGTGGACACCAAGAAGGATGCTAGGAACCTCCACTAAGGAGACCTACAGGAGGGTGGTACAGGACCCCAGAGGGGAAGTAAACAACTCCTGGAGAGGAACTCAATTGTTAGGGGTAAAACTGGGGGAGAGGGAGGTAAGGTGCCTGCCTGTCACCATGGCTTGGAGGGACAGGGAGCAAATGCTCAGGATCATGGGAGCAGCTGCATGGGGGAGGGAGAAGGCCATCATTGTCCACCTAGGGACAAATAATCTGCCTGGGAATAGGATCAGAGCAGTGCAGGATGAGTTTGTGGAGTTGTGAAGGGGCCTTACACAAGTAGCATGCATGCATGGTAACCTTCTCAGAGGTGCTGCCTGTCTGTGGCATGAGTGAGGCTAGGGTGCTCCACACCATGGGATTCAATCAATGGTTGAAAGACTGGTGCACAGCTTAGGGTTTTGGCTTCATTGGGGACTGGGGCCAACCTGGAAGGATACAGGCCTATACTGGCATGATGGTCTACATCTGTCCATGAGGGAAAACAGGATCCTAGGTGATAAGTTTAAATGCTTCATTAGCAAGTATTTAAACTAGCCAAAGTGGGAGGCATAGAAAAGGAGTAGGGAAATCCCAGCCCCCCCAATAAAAAACAGGGTAGTTAGTGAGGTAAACACCAAGATAGAGATGTCAATAGGGAGTAGGGCAGGGGTAAATGGAGAAATAGTCACAGGCAGTAAAGACAGAGATGGGGCTAAAAGGGGTAAGGCCATCTAAAAATGGAGGGCAATGAGTACCAACACCCATAGTCTGGTTAACAACCTCCCTGAACTGGTGGCCTTGATGGAAGAGGGATGCCTGGATATTGTGGCAGTCACAGGAACATGAAACACAGAGAACCATGACTGGGATGTCAACATATCAGGTTACATAGTCTACAGGAGGGAGAGGGAGGGTTGAAGAGAAGCAGGAGTAGCTCTCTACCTAAGGGAAGGGATCAAAGCAATGGAACTTAAAGGGTAAACAGGGAAGAGCGGAGGCACTGTGGGTCACACTGGAGAGGAAATGACACTACAATCTGGATGGGCACTGTATACAGAACCATGTTTCAGATGGAGGAAATGGACAAGGAAATGATAGACAGCATCCTTAAGATGGCAGAAAAGGGAGAGATATTGTTGATGGGGGACCTGAAGATGCCAGAAGTCAACTGGAGCACCTTTGCTGGAGCTGCATCCAAGAGCAGGGTCATTCTAGATGCCATACAGGGGGCATGCCTCTGGCAGCTAGTGTTGGAACCTACTCAGAAGGGACCAATCTTATACCTGGTACTCTCAAATGGGGACAGAGAGATGATCTCACATTTAGAAGTGGGTAGCCATCTGGGAACAAGCGACTGCCAAACAGTGTGATTCATGACAAACACAGCCATAGAGTCAAGCCAAACAAAAGTGAGGGCACTGGACTTAAAGAGGGCTGACTTTGTCAAAAAGGGAGAGTGTCTCAGAAAAGCACTAGAAACGGGCAAGCAGGAGAGGTGGAGAAACAATGGGGAAACATCAAAATTGCCATCACAGAGGCAACAAGCCTTTGTGTGAAGCAAATAAACAAATCAAAATGAAGGAAAAAAACATTGTTGTTCTCAAAAGAGGTGTCAGGGAAGATTAGGGAAAAAAATAGTATTCAGGAAGTATAAGGAAACACAGAAGGAGCAGGACAGAGAACTGTACCAGTTAAAGCAGAAGGAAGTGAGGAAGACAGTCAGAATAGCAAAGGCCCAAACCGAGAAAAAGATAGCCAACTCAGTTAAGAAGGGGGATACAACCTTTTATAGGTACATTAGGGAGTGAAGAAAGACCAAGCGAAGGATAGTGAGGCTTAATAAAGGGGAGAGTAGGTGAGCAGAAGGTGACAGTGAAAAAGCAGGGATACTGAACGAATACTTCTGCTCAGTATTCACAAAAGAAGTGGAGGGAGAGGTACCTAATACAATCAATAGAAGCACTCTGGATAGAGGGGTCAAAATAAGTCCTTTCACGGAAGAGAAAGTTCTGAAAGAACTCCTAAAACTGAAGGTGGACAAAGCAATGGACCCTGATGGGATTCACCCCAGAATTCTGAAAGAACTAAGGGGAGAACTAGTGACACCAATGACAACCCTTTTTAACAAATCATGGGAAGATAGTGTGATACCTAAGGACTGGAGGAGGGCAGATGTGATTCCCCTTCACAAAAGTGGGAGCAAAGCAGAGGCAGGAAGCTACAGACCTGTTAATTTGACCTCAGTGGTAGGGGAAAATGATGGAATCACTTCTGAAAGAAAGAATTGTTGAGTACCTAGAGGCCAACCGGGCACAGGACCCAATGCAGCATGGATTCATAGCAGGAAGGTCATGTCAGCTGAGTCTAATACATTTCTTTGACTGGGTGACCAAAGTAGTAGACTGGGCGGGACTGGACATGGCCTACCTAGACTTTAGCAAGGCATTGGGCACAGTACCACACAAAAGATTAATAAACAAATTAGCCAGCCGGGGAGCAGGTCCCAGGGTGGTTGCCTGGGTAAAAGACTGGCTGGACAACAGGACACAGAGGGTAATAGTAAATGGAGTCTACTTCAAAGAAAGGAGTTACTAGTGGGGTACTGCAGGGTTCAGTACTGGATCTGGTCCTTTTTAATGTCTTTATAAGTGACATCGCAGAGGTACTGGAAGGAAAAGTATGCCTCTTTGCAGATGACACAAAGATCTGCAACAGGGTTGATTCACAAGGGGGGGTGGAAAGGATGAGAAAGGACTTGGCAAGGTTGGAGGAATGGTTAAAAGTATGGCAGCTTAGATTCAATGCCAAGAAGTGCAAAGTAATGCACCTGGGAAACGAAAACACAGGGGAAGAGTACACAATTGGGGGAGGTACTAACAACAACAAAAATGGAAAGAAACCTGGGGTAGTCAAATCAGATGAACTAAAAATAAGCAAGAAATATGAGAAAGCAGTAAGGAGGGCTGAGGGGATACTGGGATGTATAGGAAGAGGCATCACCAGTAAAAAACAGGAAGTTGTTATCCCTCTGTACAGACAGTTGGTGAGACCCCATATGGAGTACTGTGTGCAGTTCTGGAGACCCCATCTCTGCAAGGACATAAACAGGATAGAGGCAGTCCAGAGGAGGGCAACACAACTGGTGTAGGGTCTGCACCAGAAGCCATATGAAGAGAGACTAAAGAAGCTTAATATGTATATCCTTGAGGAAAGAAGAGAGATGGAGGACATGATAGAAACTTTCAAATACCTCAAAGGAATCAACAAAGTCCAGGAGGGTAGCATCTCTCAGAAAAAGAGATGTGCAAGATCAAGGGGGCAGAATTTAAAGATAGAATGGGGATGGTTCAAGGGCATTGTGAGGAAGTATCTTTTCATGGAGATGGTGGTGGATGCATGGAATAGCCTTCCTGGGGAGGTCATAGGGTCAAAAACAGTTGGGGAATTCAAGAATGCATGGGACAGACATAAGGCATTTCTGGGTGGGGTAGGAAGAAGTAGGCTGTTGGTTAACTTGGATCTGCAGGTTAACCAATAGGTAGGGACATAAACAGGGCAGACTGGGTTGGCCAAGCAGTCCTTATCTGCCATCAAAGTCTATGTTTCTATGTTTATATTTTTAGCTTTCTTCACAGGAATATTGAGGATTCACATTGTGGGATATTGAGGATCATGACATGGGACTTAACATGGTCATTGTGGGCATAGTTGGAGGGTGGTGTGGGTGCTTGAGACTGGGTTTTCAGTACATGGTGGGTGGGAGGTACCAGCTGCGGTGTTTGGCACATGCAGCCAGTGTGTTCATAGACTGGATAGCTACTGTAGGAGTGAGGTACCAGCCCTTGGGCTGGGTTCCTGTTGCTACAGTGTTTACTAATTGGGTGGGCAGGAAGGGATACTAGTGACAAGGTTGGGCACCCAGTGCTGTTCCCTTTACAGATTGAGCAGAAGGAGGTAACAGCAGCAAGGTTTGGCACTGGCTAACAGTCTGTTTTCAGATCCAGCAGACAGGAGGAATATGCAGGCAGCAGGATTGGGCTAATGCCACCATTTTGATTAATGACTGGGCAGGTAGGAGAAGCTACTGGTGGGGGGATTGGGCACCTGCTGCCAGTGTGTCTGCAGCTCAATTGGGTGGGAGTGGTTAACAGCAGTAGAGTTGGACACCCACCACCAGTCTGTTTACAGATAGGTCAGGTGAGAGGGGTATGCCAGTGACATAGTTGGGCACCCACTACTTGTTGTATGAACACTGGCCAGGTGGGAGGGGGGTATTGGTGGTGGGGTTGGGCACCTGCCACTATAAGGTATGGACAGTGGGAACCATTTTCTTGAACACTAATGCTCCTGTAAATGTATACTGAGTCTAGAAAATGGAGCTGCTTTTGTTACAAAAACAAACCAAAACTTAATGCACAGAACACTGAAAAACCATGCATGTATGCATGAAACAAGATTTAATTTTCTTAATAATTTCAAAACTACACATTTTTTTTAGAAAAAACACTTACAATTGGCCCCTCCTAAAGTCAAACTGTAATGAACCTGAAAGTCTTGGGTATTAACTTCCAGCTATTTTTTAGCAAAACATAAAAACCAAAAGTCTTTGTGCAATTTCAGTCTTGTAGTACATTTTAACCACTGAAATGATCATTACCAAATTTTAAGGATACAGAGATGCTTGCACCAAGAACACATATGCCAAACATCAGGCTGTTCTGCTGAGGAATATAGGTATTATTAAGGCACAAAAATAGAGATTTAATATAAAGTAAAAGAACATTTGTAACCCTAATTATATGGGCACTACCGTGCACCTTTAATATACAACATAATCATGAGACAAAACATAAACAGAGAATAACTAACCCCAACTGTTCAGTACAAGCTGGTATCCACACAGGGTTATTATTGTGACATCACTGGAATGAGTGCAAAACTTGAGTGCCCTAATGATTAGTGCTGTGCGGAATGTGGAATTCCACCAGCAGAATTAGCATGGAATGACCATTCCACCAGCTGAATTTCCTCTGGAATTTTGCTTGTTCGCCTGCAGAATTCTGCCTTCTGTGATCCGTGGAGAACAGTATTTTTTCTGGGAAAAATTATTCTGCAACAATTTCCTCAGAAAATATTGAGATCCATGGAATAATATTCCACAGAACAGTGATTCTTCTGTGGAAAATCATTCCACAACAATTTTATGCTGCAGAATTCCGCCATTCCATTTCTGGTGGAATTTGGCAGAATTCCGGCAGAATTCTGAATATTCTGTGGAGTTTCATTCTACCAGAATTTGAAAACTCTGCACAACACTAGTAATGATGTCACCACAGTAACAAGTTCTCTGGCTGAGACAGAAGTCTCTGTGAATGGCTGGAATGTGATGCTGATCAGGACAGCTGTGTTGAGAAATCACATTCTAAAACATCAAAAACCTGAAGGACATTCTAAAATGTGAATTATTTTTCCAAAAATTCCAAAGAGTGAATTATCACGTTTTAGAAACTCCAGTGAAACAGACTGATGGTGTAATATAATACAAAACCCACTCCTCTCCCACAAAGCTTCTAAACTTCCATTTCCAACAGTATAAAACTGGTAAAAAAGGAAAACATCCTGTCTCGGCGTAAGCATGTCCTCACTCTTCAAAGTCCCTGAGCAAAATGAACGAGGGGTGAAATATAAACCTAGTAGTAATACCTGATTGGCTGCCAGTTCCAGATGGCTGAAGGCATGTTGCTATGCTTTGTGCCTCTTTGCACACCCTGGACATGTACTGACCTCAACACTGCCCAGCCTGGCATGATACATTGCTTACATATATGACCCTTGTAGTAGGGGCCATATTATGGACTTTGTAATCACCAGTAGAATTCTCTTCCATCGGTCAATCTAAAACATGGTTATTAGTTTTTAATTATTTATTTGAACAAGTCGTATTTACAACCTTTGAGTCAGGGACTCATTTACAAAGGCACCTCATTGCAGGGAGGGCAAGACAATAGAACATTGTGCAGATACAACAGTGGACAACATTACAGGTGCAGACATTGAACACAGAATACACTTAGTTACATGTTGGTATAAAATATAGATTTACAATTGAAGATGTAAAATTTCTCTGGAGTTGCAGTGGAATACATGCTTGTACAAACCTAAAGGGGTAGGTAAAATGGGGTAGTGGGAAAGATGGATCGGCAGTCCACAGGACCTTGTTGAGTAGTGACTGTTTTATGATCATCTGCTATTTCAGAAAACTGTTGCCTTACCACCCTCAAATTCCTGTTATCCAATCTATGCAGGACAATACCTCTGTTTTTTTTTTTGTTCTGTTACCACTTTTTATTTTTGACTGTCTTCAAACCCTCACTCCCTATAGGACTGCCATTGAGAAGGCTCATTTAAAAGTTCTGTATAATGATGTCTACCTTTCTGTCATCTACCCCATAAGTACTTCCTCACCAGCCCGATTCCCTGTCTAGTTCCCGTTATAAAGGTACTTTTTCCCATGCCAACACTCACAGGAAAAATGGGCACTAGGTTAGAAGTGTGAGGGGGGACATGATAGAAACTTTCAAATACCTCAAGGGAATCAACAAAGTTCAAGAGGGTAGCATCTTTCAGAAAAAAGAGGTGTGCAAGAACAAGGGGACACAATTTGAAGATAGAGGGGGAACGGCTCAGAGGTAATGTGAGGAAGTTTTTTTCATGGATAGGGTTGTGGATGCATGGAACCACCTTCCTGAGGAGGTTGTGGAGTCAAAAACAGTAGTGGAATTCAAGAATGCATGGGACAGTCATAAGGCAAATCTAGGGGGTGGGGGTAGGATGAACTAGGCTGCTGGTTAACTAGGATCTGCATCTTATCCATTAGGTAGGGAAATGGGTAGACTAGGTGGGCCAAGCAGTCCTTATTTGCCATCAAATTCTATGTTTCTATGTTTCTAACACAACAACAGTGATGCACAGTACAGTGCAGGAACAACGGGACCTACAAACACAGCGCCCAGTTGAAATATCCACATCCACATGGTAATGGTCCAAACACACACTGAGAACCACTACCACAGCAATAAAACAAATTATTAAATTATATTTTTTGCAGAGGATCTGCCCTCCACACCACCCAATGTGAAGGGTTATGTCCCATGCACCTCTCATAACAAAAATAATCAATTCCAAGGGGGGAGTTGGATTTTGGGATAAATTTGAAACTCGGGTGGGGGGAAACTGTGAGACAGGACTTTTAAAAAATTTTGTAAACTCATCTAACAGAAGAATATCAGAGACCAGGACCAGAACCTTGGTCTCCAAAACTATGCTGGCCAAGCTGCTCTATGCCTTAGCCCTCTCCTTCACGGGAGCAACTTAGTCACCCACCAACTTTTTTCTACTCTTCTTTACTTCCTCCAGTCACTCCCTTTGATCTGAGAGCTGCAGGGGTAGCAGTAACTGCCATTTGCTATTCTACCCCTATCACTGTCCTTGTTTTGCTCATCTTACAGTGCTCTTCTAATGTGCACTGTTCAGGAAACACTATTCTAACCGAGTAGGGAAAAATGCTTTGTCTCATGAATGTTTCCTTCATTTATGGAAAAAAAAAAGCTACTAAATAATTAGCAAATAAAAAGAATCCATCTTGCAGATTTGTATACTGTATGCAGCATTTGCTTTTACCTTTTTACAGATTTTGTTTGTATTGTAAAAAAATACTAAAATGAAAAATGTTGTGCATTCCTTTCCTGCAGTTCATGAAATTAGGTGAATGCAAAGTACAGCAGTGTTGCCCTGCTCTACATGATATACATGTTTATACGATTTCAAGCAGAAAATGTTGGTCCTCTGCAGTTATTTAAAAACTGTTATGAGGTCCTACAAATTTATCTGACTTATACCTCTTCCAAACATTTAATAGAAAATGCATAATAGTCACTTTTTAATGAATATTCTTAAGAGTGGGCTACAATTTAGATATTCAACAATAATGCATGATTTTCTGGATTATATAATGCACTTAAAACCGTACCCCCTATTAATGTGTCATTGCTTGTGCAGAATCCATACATTTCAAAAATCTATGACAAGTAGTGAACCAGAGCACAGATTATGCATTAAATCAGAATGATTAATGTTGAGGTCAAAACATTTAAATCTGCTTCTTTACAACTGATATATAAAAAAAAAACTATGAGGAGATAAATCATTGCATTGAAAGAGTCAATAGCTTTCCCAGTGCAATTAATGAACATATTCTGTAGAAACATGTCAGTATTTTTTTCAAAATACATACCACACAGAATATACTACTGTCCTTCAATGTTCTAAAAATGTAATTGCATTTATGAGTAGTGTTTGTCTTTTGCAAAAACGAAACATGAATGTAAAACAGTTCCTTTATGTTGCTTGGGTATTCCAACATATTTTCACTGTGATATTTGTTTTACATGTTTTCAATATAATAAATTCTATGACACATTATGAATATTAAGAAGATCACTATATACTGTCACCCAGACTTACCTACTGCATAGTATAGCAGACAGTAATGGTTTTCTTAGTAAGTAAGTAAACTATACTGAATGTAGACAGCAGTCAGTGTTTAGCAAACAATACAGGGGTTAACACATACAAGTTCATTTATATAG
The DNA here is from genome assembly GCA_016271365.2 of Neoceratodus forsteri. Classification (NCBI taxonomy): domain Eukaryota; kingdom Metazoa; phylum Chordata; order Ceratodontiformes; family Ceratodontidae; genus Neoceratodus; species Neoceratodus forsteri. The sequence goes on from JADMNL010000025.1 coordinate 87,298,746, forward strand.
TGAAGCAGTCAAATTATATCCTTTATTGGATCACTATGTAAGTTACAATATACAGTAGGAGCTGTGTCAGTCTGAAAACTTATGTAGTCTAACATACAGTATAATTAACAAAATGTATAATTTGTGTTACGAACTAGTCTGCAGATTGTAATTGTTATTTGTTCCCTAGTTTGTGTTCACTGTGTAATAATAAATCCAGAACAAATGGTTTGATACCTTTAATTGGACCAACAATGATGTCACAAAAAGAACAACCAGCTTTAGCTTTTGGACCAACAAGTACTTCTTCAGAAGCTTAATGACAGTTATTTAGAAAATTACATATTATTAGCACCTAGAACATGCAGAAAAAAATAGAAATAATTATGTTTGGTTTAAAACAGGTATTCAAAACATAATTAAAGTGGTGTCAGAGAGCTTGAATATCTTAAGTGTGCTTTCCGCTGAACCAAACTTAAAGGTCAAAGGTTGTCCAGAGATAACAGCAGGCAGAGAGTTCAACCCACATATATTATACCATGTATCAGTCTAATGAATAACAAAACACTAGGGTTCTCTGCTCACTAAACTATATGTCAAGTGAAAAAAACCTCCCAAAGACAGATGCTTCAAGACTGAGGTAAGAGTACACCAGTAGAAGCCAGCTTGAACTCTGCTCAGAACTATATTGTTTGAGAATACAGTCAATGACAAGAAAATGACACTGGATAAAACAATTACATGCCAAAATGTAATATATTAGCAAGTGAAAAAAAAAAAAATAAGCCCCAAAAACGACAACAATAGAAATTATCTTTACATGACATATAGAAGGATTAACATGATATTTACCCAAAGTGAGTAAGTGTATCACACTGATGAATGTACAACTAGCTGGATATATATTCCCAACCTGTATTTAGCAAGTATTTAGAGATAGTCCCTTTAGCGGAAACCCAATACTGTATTTTCTTGTTTCCTGTATTCAAGCCACAGGAATTCTGCCTACATGCAGAAGTTGAGCTAAGTTGATGTGAAGAATAAAGCTTGATAAGAAGCAACTGATGTGTGTTGGTGTTTACTACACTGGCGATGAAGATATGCCTGGCCCAGAATGGCGATGTTTGGGGCTAAGGCAAAATTTGATGGCATAAGTGACTGGTCCAAATATGTGGAGCATTTGGAACACTTCTTTAATGCAAATAAAATCACCTAATTATAGAAGAGGATCAGCAGCACTCCATTTTCCTCTCTGTTTGTGGCCAAAAGACTTATTCTTTGATCCGTAAAGTTAGTGGCTCTAGAAGCTGCCAGGGAATAAAACACTGCAGGAACTTTGCATATGGGTTCAAAACTATATCAGTCCCCAACCTTCAGCTATTGTGTGGTCACTTAAGTTTCATGGTAGGATGCATCAGTTGGGGTAGACAACTGCAGACTATGTGGCTGAGTTGTGGCATGTTGCAGAGTTTTGTGAATTTGGAGAGACTTTGGATCATATGCTCTGGGACCGATTGGTGAGTGGAACACAGGATGGATGCATTCAATGCCATTTGTTGGCAGAGACAGTGCTTGATTTCAGCAGGGCAGTAGACATTGTCCTGACCATGGAGGCAGCAGCTAGACAGGATCAAGAGTTGCAGAGCTCTATGGTGGATGAGGCTGCCATGGTGTATCAGGTGGAAGAGACTCACAGATCTGCTGTACCATCATCAAAGTCACACTCTGCATGTGGGGACCTACAACCTCCACTCATAGAAACACAGATGAGCGATTTCAAAACTAAACTGTGACTACAAAATTTTTATGTCAATTCTAGCCCATATGATCAACATGTTCTTACCTCAGCTTATTGACCCAGATCAGGTGGGATTTATCAGGAGACGTCAAGCACACAATGCAGTGCGTCGAGTCCTACTGCTCACTGAATATGTGATAAAAAGAGAAATACCCATAATCCTTCTTGGCCTAGATGCAGAGAAGGCTTTTGATAGGGTGTCATGGCCCTTTCTGTGGGCCACACTAAGGGAATTTGCTTTTCTGGAGAGATTCATTTCTCAAATCCAGGCCATGTACTGCTCACCAGTAGCCTATCATAAACTGGATAGCTCCCTTTCTTCCCCTTTTCCTCTTTTTAGAGGGACCAGACAAGGGTGCCCATTATCCCCTTTACTTTTTGCATTATACTTGGAACCCCTAGCTGCTAATATTAGAAAACAAATTAACATAGAAGGAATTCCACTGGGGGGAGATCATATAAGCTTACTCTTTTTGCAGATAACATCCTACTGTCTCTAACTACATCTGAAACCTCTGTGCCAGAGGTCTGGGATCAACTGGATCTTTTTGGTAAAGTTTCAGGATACCAGATAAATAATTGTAAGACTGAAGTACTTAACTTCGCATTTTCCCCTTCTCAGATCTTAAAAAATACATTCCCATTTCACTGGCATAGAATGGAGATGCGATATCTGGGTATCAAAATACCCTCCAATTTGATGCACATGGAGTTGGTGAATTTTGAACAAATCTCCCAACAGATTATGGCAGATTTGTCCAAATGGTCACAATTGTACCTAGGAATTTTTAATCGGGCAGAAGCTATTCAAAAAAACATCTTACCTAGGCTGCTCTTTTACCTGCAAACCCTTCCAATTACCCCTTCTGAGGCATACTTCAGATCCTGGGATATGCTCATTTCAAGGTTTATATGGGGAAGGGAGATACCATGAGTGAAATTTACTTTACTGCAGCACCCTAGAATACAAGGGGGCCTTGGCATACCTAATTTAAAAAATTATGCTCTAGCTGCACACACCCGTATAGATCTCTTACATGCATCTACCTACTATGAGACACACTGGAAAACCATAGAGACAATTATTAATGGTATGGAACTATTTTACCCTTATTTAGTGGGTAACCCCCAGGATGTATACCCATGACACGTTTCTTAACATTTACAAGAGAATTCGTTAAGGCCTGGATTTACTTAACTAGATATATTTTATCCACATCAGAGAGATACTATCTCACAGCCATGGCCTATGATTCTGACTTCTGTACACCTCAGTCAAACAAATCACTAAGGGACTGGGAACAATACTCCCTCTGTTTTGTTTTTCAGATGGTGAGCCCCATGGGAATTTATTCCTTTTCATACTTACAGTCTATATATAAATTACTTTCAAAATATTACTCAACCTTTTTATCACTTAAGGAAAAACTTTATCCTCTAAAAGACTTATTAGTTAAAATAGTGGAATCCCCATCGAAATTAGTGTCAGTTATTGCCCTACATCTACGAGGCGAAACCTCACAGCATATTATAAGTTACCTATATAAAGCACTACAGCAATCCAAAATAGATGATTTAGAGGTGGTTAGGCAACAATGGACTAAAGATTTAGACTCCACGATAGAGGAAGAGAGATGGCAGCAAGCAAATCTCCCTTATTCTAAAATTACCTCAACAACATACTGGAGGGAGTTGGCGTGGAAGATCAGGCTCCGCTTCTTTAACAGCCCGGATATTTCTGCTAAGATCCAAGGGCCAGAGCAGAGGTCATGTTGGAGAAAATGTGGATGCAAGAGAGCAAGCCATGCCCACATATTTTGGTATTGTCCTAAGCTTAAAGGATACTGGGATGAAATTATATCAGAATTGACAGAAGTCTTTGGGATATTAGAATGGTGTACACCATCTTTCATCCTAATTGCCACCCCCATCTGGAATTAAATTAAATTGGAAGCAATATAAAATAGTTACACTCTTAATCTTGATAGCCAAGAAAGTGCTCACTAGACTCTGGCTCACAGATAAAATTCCTACTAAAGAGGCGTGAAACAGCCTAACGTCTGAGGTCTATAATCTGGAACATACCTCAGCCAGACTGAATAACAGAAAGAAAAATTTTGATAATAACTGGAGGCTTTGGACCTCTTATCAATTGGAGCATTATCCTGAATTTGTTTCATGAGGGCAGTATATTTTCATGATGATGTACTACAACGTATCCTGACCCAAACCCAGTTATTAGATAATTCTATGTTCAAGAAGAGGTCCCAAGTTGTAATAGAAATAATATTAATGGGACAGATTAAGTGGTTTTTAACTAATTTCTACTGGTCACAGATGATAAACTCGACTATACCAGATGGTAAAGGAAATGCTTCTTCTCTACATCTGATAACAATGTTTTTAATACTATCACTGTTATTTATGCTATGTACTGAGTGCAAAAGATGTAGTTCCCTGCACTATATATGTATGGCTATGTTTGTATGTCCAAATACAAAAATAAAAATTATAAAAAAAAGAAACACAGATGAGCGATGTTTCTATTGTGGTGGTGCACATGGCTCATAGCCTTGCAGGTTCCAAGAGGAAGAATGTTGGCACTGCCATGGCCTTGTGGCCTGACTTTATCACTTGTCAAGTATGCCCCAGGGCCAGTTATTCCAATCTACAAATTGACAGGGCCAAACCAATTCTGAAGAAGAGGAAGAGCCAGCAGAAGAAGGTGATGATGGAGTCTACTCTATGTATATAGTTGATGATCATAGTTTGCCTCCAATCCGGGTGCAAGTGACAATTGGACAGTCATTTTGTGTATATGGAGGTTGACGCGGCATCATTTTTGGTGATATGGGAATCTTTTTTCTACCTTGTGGGCCCCTGCAGGAGCTCCAGTACTACAACCAGAAGGGGTGCAGCTTTGTATGTATACAGGTGAACTGATTCCTTTGGTGTTAAAGATGCTGGTCCAAGTGACTTATGGGTCACAGCAGCAGCAGCTATTGCCCCTATTGGTGGTGGGGGGAGAGGGTACATGCCTGATGGGACATAACTGGCTGAGACACTTGAAACTTGACTGGCAGGTGATATGCTTGTTCAGGCCTGTAACACTGGAAGAGGTGTTGGAGCAGGCAGCTTCTGTATTTTTGCCAGGACTGGGGACTTTGCAGGGAATGACTGGCCAGATTGTGGTGAGCCCAGAGGCAAAATCCCAATTTCTTTTGACCCCATGTTGTGTGTCATATGCTCTCTGTGGTGAAGTGGTTAAAGAATTGCTTCATCCATGGTGGGAAGTTATCCTGGAACCTGTACAGTTTTCAAAGTGGCTGACCTCAAGTTTTAAATGTGGGTGAACCCCATTGTGCCTGTTATCAAGAGTGATGGGTCAGTGAGGACTTGTGGGGACTAAAGATAACAGTGAACAGGGTGGCTAAATTGGACTCTTACCCAGTTCCTAAAATTGAAGATTTCTTTGCTTCACTAGCTGGGGGGGGGGGGATTGTTTTTTTTTTCTGGTTGAAGAATCTATGGAGCTATTGACAATCGATACACATCGGGGGTTGTTCAGGTATACCCGTCTACCTTTTGGGGTGGCGTCAACCCTGGAATTTTTTCAATGAGTGATTGAAGGAGTGTTACAGTGCATAGCAAATATTCTGGTCTATCTGGATCACATAATCCTGATGGAACCAGACCAGGAGTCACATTTGGACACTTTATGGACTGCACTTCAAAGACTGCAGCAGGAAGTATTGAAACTCCGCATGGACAAATGTCCATGATTGGTTAAGTCTGTACAGTTTTTGGGTCATGTAACTGATGCACAGAGCCTGCACCCTGTCGATGATAAGGTAAGGGTAATTGCAGAAGCCCCTGCGTCAAGATCAGTGTCTGAACTGAAGGCATATTTGGGGCTTTTAAATTAATATCACCAATTCCTGCCCAAGTTGTCAACAGTGTTAGCACCATTTCATTTTCTTTTGTGCAAGTGGGTTGCACTGGAATGGGGGAAGGCTCAGGAGGCAGCATTCTTGGCTTCAAAAAGTTGTTGCAGTATTCTCAAATGCTGACATATTTTGACCCCAAGTTATCAATGGTCTTGGTCTGTGATGCACCTCAATATGGTGTGGTGACTCTTCTCTTACATGTATTACAGGAGGGATCTGAGAGGTCCATTGGGTTTGCATCACACACACGAGGGCACCCATGGGAAAAACTATTCTCAATTAGACAAAGAGCCATTGGCAATAATATTTGGGATAAAGAAATTTCACCAGTATTTGTATGAATACCAATTTACAATCCTCATGGATCATAAATCTCTGGTGAGCCTTTTTGGTGAATGCAACTCAGTGCCTCAATTGGCATCAAGCCGTATGCAGCGGTGGGCACTGACCTTGTCTGCCTACCAGTATGAAATCAAATATCAGCCTGGAGGGTTGCATTCAAATGCTAATGTCTTTAGCAGGATACCTTTCACCAGATCACCCAAAGCAGGTTTTTGAGCAAGGAGACATGATCCTATTATTGGATTTATTATCAGGGACCCCAGTGATGGCAAATCATATTAGGAGGGACACCCATTGGGACCCAAAATTGGCATCTGTTTTTAAGTGGGTACAGAATGAGAGGCCTGGGTGGGTATTGGAGGAGGCAATAATGCCATTTTTTTCAGTGGCATTTTGAAATGGGAATTCATGCCAGCTGTCTGATGTGGGAATGCTGAGTAGTAGTAGTACCCCATCAGTTGAGGGCTAAGGTTTCGGAGGCAATTACATGACAGACATTCTGGCATTTATAGAATGAAGGGGGTAGCATGGAGTGTGATTTGGTAGCTGGGTATGGACAAGGAAATAGAAGAAGTGGTGACCAAGTGTAAAGCTTGTCAAGAGACATGCCATTCACCCGCCCCAGTACTGGTGCACCCGTGGGAGTGGCTAGATACACACCACAAACTACAACAGATCTGAGCCTGCCCACTATCCCTCACGTACTGTAGACCTGAGTGAAATTTTCAAAATGTCACTTCTGCCAATGTTTGCGGAAATGAAGACAGTATTTGTGACATTCTGCATTTTGTGAAGTTGGCAATCTGTAAAGTTTGTTCAGGTGACTCAAATGATGTTTTCCATAACTTGAGTTTTTTACCTAAAACTCAGGGACAGGGCTTGGAAAAAAAATATATATATATATATATATATATTCATTGCAAAAAAACTTTGTTACTACACTAGCTATGGCTAAGGTGACAAAAGTAGATAAATATGGTGTGAGGGTTTTCTGCCCTAACACTCCGCCCCAACCCTGGAGGCCAAAGATCAGGCATGAGGTGTGCTGTGGGGTCTCAAGCCTAATGCTCATATCATTCCATCACTAAATAATTGTTGACATGTACAGTGAATGAGAATGGGGTGAGCGTTAGACTTGAGACCCCATGGCACACCTCAAGCCTGATTTTCTGCTTCCAGGGTGCAAACCCTAATGCCATATTTCCCTGCTTTAGTCTCTTTAACCCTAACTAGTGCATTAACACAGTTTTTTGCAAATCATTTTCTTACTTTTTGAGATAGTATATATTTATTTATTTATTCTTTTGGTAACCAGGTAAGGCCCACTAGGCACAAGTGCCTATTTTCAGTAGTGACCCAGGAGCACTGCGGAGGTTAAGAGACTTGCTTAGAGTCACACAGTATGCATGTAGAGGTTGCGGGAATCAAACCCAGGTCTGCTGATGCACTAAGCTCATTCACAGCTCATTACTCAAAGTATAATTGTGTCACATACCAGGTCATAATGTTGCACGTTTAATAGTGTACGTCATTATGTTGAACCCGGTCTTGTGTGCTCCCTGAGTTGGATCCCCCCCAGAGTTGAAAATCTCTAGTGGGGGGTGTGGGGGCAGAGCCCCCCATAGAACAAAGACATATGCCTCATGGTATAAATCACGTCATTGTGTCCTCCACTATAATCAATCTATCTGTCTGTCTGTCTGTCTATCTATCTATCTATCTTCTTTGCAAACAACTTCATTAATGTACTAGTTAGGGTTCCAGCATCAAAAATTGGCAAATGATGTGTTAGGATTTCCAACCCTAACACCCCACCCCTATACTGCAGGCAGCAACAGCATGGGGTGTGTCTTGGGGTTGTTAACTCTAACACTCACCCCATTCCATGAGTAGATAAGCTGAGATGGGTACAGCATATGAGAATGGGGTGAGCATTAGGGTTGGCAACCCCAGGGCATACCCCATGCCTGTTGCTGCCTGCAGAGTGAGGGTGGGATGTTAGGGTTGGAAACCTTAACATGTCATTTCCCTACTTCTGACACAGGAACCCTAACTAGTGCATTAATTATGTTTTTTGCAAATAATTTCATTACTGTTTGAGACAGTATAATCGTATCCTTATTTGCCGGCGGGAATGCAGGATCCTGCACTCCCATCCATTGCTGCAGAATTCAATAAATACTTCACCTCTTGTGCTTTCTCCCTTCTCTCATCCCTCCCTCCCAATTCCCCCAACACTGTCCCTACCTCCCCTACTTCAACCACTCTCCCAACAGCAGGGAGTTTCTCCTTCTTCCCAGTATCTCCTGCAGAGGCTCAGGAAGCCCTCCTTGCTCTCAACGCAGCCAAAAGAGGGTCCCCTGACCACCCGAACCAAAATTACTCCACCTCTCTGCACCTGCAATCACCCCCCCATAGCTGCTCTTCTTAACCTCTCTTTCACCCTTGCAGCAATTCCCTCAGAATGGAAACATGTGACTGTTATCCCCCCTACCTAAGGTCAGTGACTCCTCCTCACCAAACAATTACAGGCCTATCTCGATACTTCCAGTGCTGGCCAAACTCCAGGAGCACCTTGTCCTTGCCCAACTGTCTACCTGCCTCCCTGAATCCTCCTTCTTTACTCCTTTCCAGTCTGGCTTCAGGAAAAAAAACACTCTACCACTATGTCCCTCCTTAGACTCGCTAACTCTGTCATCACAGGTATGGACAATGGGCAAATCACCTCGGCCATTTTTGTTGACCTTGTCAAGGCTTTTGACACAGTCTCTCATCCACTACTCCTCCTGAATCTGACTTCAGTTGGTCTGTCCGTCTCTGCCACTGACTGGTTCAGAGCCTAGCTCACAGGTAGAATAAAATCAGTCAGGATAGCTGAAACTCTGTTCCCTCCTCTCCAAATCCATACTGGTGTGCCACAAGACTCTGTTCTAGGCCCACTACTTTTCTTCATTTTTCTCAATGACTTTCTGCAGTCTGCTCATCCGTGTTCATTCATATGTACATGGATGACACAGTCTTGTATACCTCTGGTCACAGCTCCACTGATGTAGAAGCCAGGCTCCAGCAGTACTTTGACAAGTTCAGCTCTGGCTTCACTCACACCAACTCTTCCTTAACACCAAGAAGGCTGTCTCCATGACCTTTGGTACAAAGCAGAGACTCTCTAGGCTTACCTCCTCTCCTTCCTATCACACCATCAACGGGACTCTTCTCAAGGACACATCCTCCTTTAGGTATCTTGGGGTCTGGCTTGATCAGCATCTCAATTTTTCTGGTCACATTGATGCCATCCTGTCAAAACTGCATCCCAAGCTATGTGCACTGTATAGGAACCACAATTATCTTCCACCTACGGCTAGGCGTGAACTGATCCAGAAGATGATCCTACCAATTTTTGACTACTATGATGTAGTCTACAGTGCTGCCCTCAAGTCCTCCCTAGCCACTCTGAATACCCTCTCCAACTCTTTCTGACACTTTGTTCTGGATGCCTACCCTCTCACTCATCACTGCGACCTGTATTGCTCATCTGCCCTCCCTTCTCTGGGTAACTTACGTCTCTCTCACTGCACTAAGTATATCTCTAAATTCTGGTTCCACTTTCTCACTTTTACCTTTCTTCCTCCTTAACACTACCACCAACATCCCACCATTCACTAAGATCCACTGATGCTCACACCCTATCAATCCCTCACCAATCAACAACCATAGACCATTCAGGGTTTTTCACCTTCCTAAAATCTGGAATACACTTCCCCCCAAATTCACCATTCCTCATCCCCTGCCTCAATTTTGTCTGCCCTACTTAACTTCTACCCCACTAACTGCACCTGTATGTAACCCTTCCATCTCTACTCTATCCTGCCACCACCCAGTCAACAACTCCAAAGCATTTAACAGCTCCTTATGTATTAGCTGTTATGATGGACCGATTGTACAGGCCCTTGCTCTCTTTGAATGTATCTGCAACAAATCTATTGTATCAACTTACTGTACCCTAATTTTAACTGTGTTATGCATGTGTGATTAACTATTGTATTGGGTCTGTATCAATATTGTGTATCCAGCATTCATATATGTATTTTGTACCTGTTATGGCAATTGTGTATGTATCCTTTCCCCACATGTACCCCCCTTCCCCAGGTCATATCATGAGATGAGCAATTTTGATTGCTCAGTGTACTTTTCTGGTGAAACTTTTCAATAAATAGTATCATTATTTCCCTGAGCGAGTGCAGGGCCTGGAGGGCCCTGTGCTCTGATCAGTCCACAATGCTATCCATATTTGTGTGTGGCAGGGCAGTGTCTTCTGGTCCCTGTGCTCCCATCCATCCATAATTTTAAATATACTGTAGTTATCTCCTATCCTATACTGCGCAACACCAAAGAACGATCTCACATTGCAATGTGTTCCTATGGGAATCATAGGAAAATATGAAACCTGTATAACTCTACACCAAATGAATATCTTTTCACCAGACCAGCAAAAGGCACATCTGTTGGGCAAGCCCTTTGTACCATGAAAATTTCATGCAAAAATTGGAGGCCATGTCTTTACAACAGAGTTGTTCGGTGCCGGGGGCATGGAGCAGCAAGATGGTGGCAGTGCTGCTCTACTCCTCACTGCCCCATGTTCCATGCTGCACTAGGTTTGGAAAGTTTCTGTTTAGTTTTGATTTTATCCAACATACAAATGTTATTTTACTTTGAGATGTTACAGTATTTTGATTATATTTGAAATTATTATATAACACAGGGCAAGTGGCATTAACCAGCTTGAACAGAGTGTTGTGTAGCTACTGGTGAAAATGCTGTAAAGTGGGGTCGGAGATATAAGTGTCTTGCCTTTTAATATTGAACAGAACTCCTGGTTGTGCTGTTTTTTATATGTTAAAACCTGTGGTTGCCTATATTATGGCAGTAAACATTGAAGTTGAGTGATAATGGGGTCCCCCCCCAATGGACAAAGCTGAGTGGGCTAGAGGAGAAACAGAAATGGGAGAAGCTGATAATGTACTGTTTGTGCTGATGTACTCACCCCACTTCAATAAAAGGTATGCCATCATTGCCAGGGGTTGGAAGACTAGTATTCCCTTTGCAATGAAATTTACTACACTCAGTGGAATGTTCTATGCTTTTATTTTTCAGGTGGCTTCTATGGGCATTCCGAAGATGCCGGACCATAATGGGTGAATTCTGAGAGATGAGTGCACAGGCTGAGGCTTTTACAGGGCAGCTGGAAAGGTGGACCCTTAGACTAAATGAAGAAAAAGTTTATTTGCATTTCTTCATTTTATCTGTGAAGATCCTTGATCCAATTCCATGAAGAGAAACTGTACAGGTGATAGTGGAAATTGTTGCAAATTGGTCACAGGAGCTAATGTTTCCCAGAGATACTGATTCATCCTTCTATTTAATGAAAATGATTTTTTGATTTGTGTTCTTTTGGCACAGTTATAAAACTTAGCATAAAGGAATCTGAACTCTTATCACAGAGCCCAAACTCTTGAGGTTTATAAATATTTGCAAATAACCTGATTGCTTCTAGCAGTCAAACAGAGTCTTGATATAGTCACCTATGCTCCTGAAAATAACCCATTTACACTTATAGCATTATAGCACTATAGGGGTTCAAATTAAAACAGAAAGCCTTGTGCAGGTCTTTGAAATATGGTTTTGAGCCCCCTGAAAGAGCATAACAGTGTTTTTAGTAAAGAGCTTTATAAACCTTTTAATTGCATTGTATGGAGAATGGGAGATAAATATCAGCTAGTACCACTATTGTTACATTTCAGTACCTTATGGCTTTGGGGAAAATTAAGATATCCATAAATGCAGGATTATAAAATGTATACCAAGATGTTAAATGGCTTGTGTTGGATTGCTTTGGCAGGACATAAGGAGTACAAAAAGTCCTTCTAATTAGTTAAATAAGACCCCAGACTGTGGGGCAAGATATTTTGACATGGGTGAACCACCCTCAACTATGGCATTGAGATTGTGTCTGACTTGTTGTTTGGCTAGATTGCCTCACTGTCATGTTGTGGTCGAGAATTGATTGGATCACCATGGGGGATCTTTAGCTAGCATTCTCATGAATTCATGCAGATGAGTTTCTTTTACAGAACACTGTTGTTGCTTCAGCTGCCTCAATAATCTCCTTAAAGACTAAACTGGAGAGACAGTATAATTACCCCAAAGTGACTATGATAGTTTAACAACTCCTTATATAAAAATGGCAATCAAGACTTTGTTTTGAACATATTTGCATTTTAGAGTGATGTGCATAAAGAAAGAAGATGCTGTTATTATATTAATATTGGTGACCCATAATTGTACATGAAGGAGCTAGTATTTAATGTATTGGTGGTACATATTACTTTTAGTGAAATATTTAGTTTTACTGATGGCCGCCTATGGCCTTCAGTTGTTAACTCTGATTGATTAATCTTAACTCACAGGTTATTTATGATTGTTATCCATTTTATTCATTTGTTATTTATCATTGTATATCAAGTTTACATTTTTTTAGATACTGTTATTTGTGAAGAATCATATAAGGCAATAATTTTAAGCATAAGTGATGGCAACAGGGATTTAAGGGAACTTTAGTGAACAAAGAATTCATAAATTACATATCAAGTCTCCTTGATCAGGTACCAGACCTGTTGCATAAATTATGTTACTATATAAATATTTATGAAGTTCAGTATTAATAGGATTTCTATGATACATAAGGATAAAATATAACCATAATTATAGTGAACATATAGGTGGAAATAGATATCTCAGGGGAATGCCTTGGTATTTTCTAGGGCAATAATTAATTTTCCCTTAATTAAGCTAGATTGCTGGGAATAAACCAGTGATATTGTTTATTAACTAGCCTATCTTATGTTGATTTGACATGGTCAGATTACTAGTTCCTATTTGGAGGTATGTATAATTGTTTGCTGCTTATATTTATTGCTGTAATAGGTGTGTGTATTTAAATGCTTACATTTTATTGTATGTTTTAGATGTTTTGTATTTTTTTGCTGCTAAATTGTAATGACCTAAATGGTCGATCAATAAACTGCAACTAACTACAATGGTGTGACAAAGAAACAACTGCATACACCTCAGATTACAATGTTATCCTATGGGAAACAAAGGAAAATGTAAACCCCCAGAACTCCAGAGCAAAATAATCTGCTTTCACCAAATGAGCAAAAAGCACATCTGTGGAGCAAGCCCTTTGTACTCTGAACATTTCAGATGAAAATTCCAAACCGTTTATTCAGTGTGAAGTGACTAAAAAAACAACTGTATCCCAATTATTTTTCCTCAAATTGCAAAACAGGATCCTGTTTCTTTTTTGTCCAGTTTGCGAAAAAGAAAAATCCTTTTTCCCAAATTGCAAAACAAGATCCTGCTTCATGATTCTCTTTTCACAAATTTGCAAAAATGGATTTTGGCATGTTAAAAAAACACATTTTCAGGTGATTTATGAAAAAAAACTAACACCAGAATCTGATAGATTGGGTTACAATAAGCGAACACGTGTTGGTAACTTCAACAAACTATTTTATTCCTGTTTTTTAACTTTGCTTGGCTCACTAAGAAAAACAAGATGTCGGCAGCACGAAAAAAGATTCCCCATTTGCATCAAAGGATTACTCATTTGTGACACAAAATCCTGTTTTGAGGCTCACTTCTAACTTTTCCCATTGAAAATAATGGGAAATTTTAAAATATTATAACTTTTGAACAGATTAATATTTTTTCACCAAACCTTCAAAAGGCACTTCTGTGATCCAATACCTTTCTACCCTAAAATGTTCAGACCAAAATCACAAGGTGTTTTTGGGCAGCTGTGTGACAAAGAATTTTACAAAAAAATTGTAATTTTCACAGTTTTGACACTCTATATCTCTACACCCACACACCCGACCAGAACAAAACTTGGCACTTCAAGAGACCGTTAGTCCCTGATGGTGCACACAACATTTCTTGCAAATTGGTTGAATGGTTGTAAAGTTATTAAAGTGCAAAAGTTTGAGTTTAACATAGAAGTGATGGTTGAACCCTAACTATATGGGTGCGACCATAACCCTATAATATATATATATATATATATACACAAACACACACACACTCATTGAAAAACACTTTGTTAATACAATCATAGCTTGTGGGAGTGCAGGTCCCTTCCACTTCCCATCCATCCATAGTTTTTGAGAGTAATCATATCCTTATTTGCCTGTGGGCATTTCTGCAACAGCTGAGGGGGCCCCAATAAGCAAGCTACATCTGTTGGTGTCTATTAAAGACAACATTTTGTTGAGTTATTTAAATTTGTTTCCCTCACTTACTGAAAATCAAATTGGTGGCAGAACAAAAAAAGATTTCCCATCCGTGACATAGGATGACCCAGCTATGAAAAAGGATAACCCATCGGCGACAAAGGATCCTTTTTTCAAGCTGAACATCTATAAATTCCCATTGAAAATAATAGAAACTTTAAAACTTAATAACTTTGGAACAGATTAATATCTTTTCACCACATCAGCAAAAGGTACATCTTGTAAAAGGCAAGGCCTTTCCACCCTGAAAATTTCAGACCACAATTCCAAACCATTTGGGAGATACAGGTGGGCAAAGAAACAGCAAAAAAACATGTACACACTTTTTGAGACTCTGTATCTCTCTAACTGCACAGCCAACTGGAACAAAATTTGTCACAGCAAGAGATCTGCCCCTCAATATTCTGTCTGCAAAATGTCATACAAATCCATTGAACAGTTGCAAAGTTATTATAATGCAACAATTTGGGTTTTCCATTAAACTTCTCGCTGAACCTTAACTATGCTGGTGCTACCACACCAGTTAAATATATTTTTTTCTTTTCCCCATGAGGAAGGAAAACAATTACAATGATATGTGGAGTCTTTTCTTGAGAATTTTTTTTTAGAAGTGTGAGGACTTTGCATTACAAAATTTTCTTAAATGATCAAAGTACTCTGCAGAATACAGAACATGCAAAAAAATAAATTTTAAATAAATCTTACTTTCAGGAAAAAATGTGCACAGCTTTGAAGTAGACAGAATCAGGTCTTATCAACATAGTCACTGGGGCCAAGCAAGGGGAAGAGGACTAAACATTTCAGAGGGCACTGTCTTTTGGGGAGAGAGGGCTGGGGGCCTCACTGTGCTAACACCACCTGGATGACCACAGGTGGTGGTGCAGGCCATAACTCTGATGGGAGTGTGGGGAACTCTTGACAGGATATAAGCATACTTCCATGTGTGCTCAGAGCCTCTCCATTCAGGCCCATGAGGAACCCTAGGAAAGGAGAAGAAAACAGGATATGCCCCTGGTCAGCAGCAGCATGGTGCAAACCCTGCACTGCAGGCCCTGCACCACTAATTGTGGCATCCACACCAAACCATGCTTCAATTCTGATAAGGGTACAGTTCCCCCTCTGATGGCTCCACCCCGGGGCAAGCTAAGGAGGACCAGGTTGTGAAGGTATGTTCTGAGAAAGGCAAATGATGGGACTGGGTGTAGCAGTCATGCCTTGAGGAACACCTGGGTGACAAACAGGGAAAAATGTACAGTATACCAATAGAATCAGGTTTTATCAGTTAGGCACTGTTACTGGTGAAAATTATCTATACTATTTCAGCATGGCCAACCATTATCTATTTATTTAGTTATTATTTAGCAGATAAGTGCACTAGACAATTAAATGTCTCCTTTTAGTCACAGCCTGGGAGAGCTGAAACAAAAAAATTATAAACCATCTGTGTAATTTACAGTGCGTACGTTAATACATAGTACACAATAGTTTTTAACAGATACAAGCAAATGAAGGGGTTCAATAAGAAAGCATTAACATAATGCATACCATTTGAAAAGAAGCACTAAGGACATAAGATAATACAATGCAAAAGGTGCAGATAATGGCGTAAACATGATCTTCAAGCACATGCCATTGAAAACTTGATAGAAGCTGTGTGCTATCTTTTGGGAGATGCTCATGGAACCTTCTACAGAATGAAGGCCACTGAGGAGCATAAGCAAATTGTAGGAGAGATTGAGTTCCACAGCTTGGGAGTAGCATATGAAAAGAAAGATCTAAATCAGGCATTAAATTGGGCATTGATTCATTTTATGTTGATTATAACTAGCATAACATAATTTTGAACTGGTAGTTCTCAGCTGCTATATGTATCTGTCTCTGTAAATATGTTGCTATGTGTATGTATTATAGGGGAGCGATCACACCCCTATAGTTAGGGTTCAACGGTCACTTCAATGTTAAATTCAAAATTGTGCACTTTAATAACTTCACAACCGTTCAACCAATTTGTATGGAATTTTGCACTGGCCATCAGAGATTGATCTCTTGCCGTGGCAATTTTTTTATGGTTGGATGTGTGGGTATGGAGATACAGAGTGTCACAAAATGTGAAAATGATCATGTTTTGTCAAATTCCTTTGTCACACTGCTGTGCAGAAATGGTGTGCAGTTTTGGTCTGAAATGTTCATGATAAATAGGCCTTGTGTCACAGATGTGCCTTATGAAGATTTGGAAAAAAAAATATGAATCCATTCAAAAGTTATTAAATTGTAAAGTTTCCCATTATTTTCAAAGGGAGAAGTTTGATGTCATGTGCGAAAAAGGATACTTTATCGCAAATGGGTAATCATTTGTCTGCAAATGGGCAATCCTTTATCACAAATGGAAAATCCTGTTTTCATGCAGCTGCCATTTTCTGTTACAGTTAATGAGGGAAACAAATGATCTCTTAATTTGAGACCGAGACATGTAGCTTGCTTAACAGGACCCTCTCAGTTAGATTCTGCAGTTAACAGATGTCAAATGGCTTTCAATTTTTTTTTCACATAATGAATCTTTTTTTGTGACTTGTAATACAGGAAACGATTCTTTTTCATACCACGAGTCATGAAAAAGGATCCTTTTTTTGTGATTACTAAATCCTTTCCCTGGTATCTAGTGGCACCTCCACCCTCCAGTAGCCATCTCATTGGTTCCTTGCCCCCTTTAGATTTATTTTCTCCTTGGTATCTAGTGGCACCTCCTCAGCCTCTGATTTATGCCCCCCTTTTGTTGTATGTTTTCCCTGGTGTCTAGTGGCACCTTCCTTGGCACATTGCATTTCCCACCTATAAAAAAGAAAATGGTCTTCGATATTGTTTTACCCTAAAATGAGAAAATGGTCCCTCACCAATCAGACACCCCCCACTCCCACCTCCCACTCAGCATCCACCACCCCACACACCCCCAGTACACCCCCATGCACCCTCACTCACATGAACAGGTCCCAGGTTTGAGGTACACACTCCCAATCGATGACACATCTTACTGCTGGAACTGGCAACTGCAATATGAGAAACTAAGGTAAATGCTGTTCAATGTATTTCAAAGGTGGTTTCAACTTTGTTGCATAACAGCCATTTTTTTGTATTTTGACACCAAATTTTCAGCATGGCCTTTTGGGGACCCCACCGCATGAATGATATGACTATCATTATGCAACTCCTGCTTGAAAGGTGATTATGTGGTTGGTTGGCAAAATCTCCTTTTGGGCAGGATTTTATCATTTGTCCTGACCTTTCTCATGAGTTAGGGTCATAAGAAGGGTATGTTGAAAAATTGGGGTCAAAATTATTAAAAATGGCAAAGGTATGCCCATTTGTTGCAATTTTGCTTCACATGCTCATAACATTGGACATTTTAAATATTTTGACCCCAAATGTTCAACATAACCTTCTTATTACCCCACCTTATGTATATCACAGCTGTCATTTTTCAAATCTGTGCCAAAATGTGTTTTCACACCCGTGGCACGGAATGGCATCGCAGTTGCGTGGAATTATGTTTTGGCTGGGATTTGAACATTACTTTTGTACCCGGCACATGAAGTGGGGTAATAAGATGGCTATGTTGACAATTTGGTCACTTTGCCCTATAAAAGGAAGCACATGGCCCTTCCACAGCTATAAACATATACACTACTATGGCCCTGCGCTCCCACAAGCAAATAAAGGTATGATTACACTAGCTCAAAAAGTAAGGAAATTCTTGGCAAAAACTTTGTTAATGCATCAGTTAGGGTTCTAGTGACAACAGTTTTGAAATATGCTGTTAGGATTTCCAACCCTAACACCCCACCACCATGCAGGCAGCAGCAGCAGGTGTGGGGGGTGTGCCTTGCAGTTGACAACCCTTACTCTCACCCCATTCTCCTATACTGTATCCATCTCAGCTTACTTACACATAGAATGGTGTGAGTGTTAGTGCTGTCTGCATAATGGGGATGTGGTGTTAGGGTAGGAAAACAGCACATTTCCAAATGTTTGTAGCTGGAACCCTAACTGATGCATTATTTAAGTTTTCTGCCAAGAATATAAATATATATAGTATATGTAAGTACATTAACACACAATTTAGGGTATATTATCAAAACTAGCGAAGTAAGGAAAGTGATATTAGGGTCCTTTGAACTCTAATGCTGCTCGGCCCCATCCACCACCCCCATAAACCAAGTGGTGGATTTAGGGGGTGGCAGTGGGTGTGGCCACACCATCAGTCTCCACTAGCTCACCCTTTTTGTTGCAGACACTAGCTTCCTTGTTCAAGATACCAGTCAGCATGTGACATCATGCAAGTGCAATGTGCTGCCTTAGAGACAGTGCAACACTGTTCACCGGGTGAATGACCTTCACATTATGGAGAACAAAACTTCAAGTTCTGTGCAAGAAAATTTCCTCAGGTGGGTGAGGAGCAATCTCTTCCAGTTTCAGTAGGCGCACTTTTTCTTAACGCTGAATGGTGAGACAGAGTTGAGCACACTGATTACCTTGCATTGTCTTCCACTGTCTGCTACAATAGTAAAGAGATTTGTGTCCTGTATTCATAGATTCATAGAAATTTGATGGCAGAAAAGGACACACCAGCCCATCTAGTCTGCCCTTATAACCATCCCTTTCCTCTCCTCCTTTTACTGGCTCAGAACTCCCCCCTCCTCCAAACCCCATATGTCTGTTCCATGCCCTCTTGTATCCCCCCACCATTTCAGATCCCACCACCTCCTCTGGTAGCCTGTTACAGGCCTCCCCCTCACATTACCTCTGTATTTCCCTCCTTCCAATCTGAGGCTATACCCCCCATTTTCTAGCTCCCTTCTTCCTTTTGAACAAGCTCCCCTCCTTCACCTTATTGATCCCCTTCAAATACTTTAAAGTTTCATTCATGTCCCCCTCTCCCTTCTAGTCTCTAGTGGGTATAGATTCAGCTCCCTCCACCTCTGTTCATATGTTTTTCCCCGCATCCCATGTACCATCTTGGTTGCTCATCTCTGAACCCTCTCCATCCCCTCAATGTCCCTACGTAGGTGTGGTCTCCAGAACTGTACCCCATATTCCAGGTGTGGCCTCACCATTGTTTTGTACAGTGGCATAAGTGTTTCCCTCCTTCTACTAGTTATGCCTCTTCCAATGCAGGCCAACATACAATTTGCCTTTCCCACCACCTTGCTCACTGGTTCTCCACCTTAAGATTGCTTGATATAATAATCCCATGATCCCTCTCCTGCTCTGTTTCCTTGATTTCCTCCCCCCCAAGGGTATAAGCTGCTCAAATGTTTTTCCAGCCCAAGTGCATCATCGCACACTTTTTCACACTGAATTTTAGTTGCCAGGTTTCTGACCACCTCTCCAGCTTCTCTAGGTCTTGCCTCATGGTCTCCACTCCACCTGGGTGTCCACCCTATTGCATACCTTCAAATCATCCATGAATAGGCACACCCTACCCTCTAGTTCTTCTGCTAGATCACTGATATAAATGTTAAAAATGAGGAGTCCCAGTACTGACCCAGGAGGCACCCCAATCATTACCTTCTTTACCCCAGAATGTACCCCATTTATCACCACTGTTTGGCTCCTTCCCATCAACCAGTTTTCCATCCACCTAGTTACCTTCTTGCCCACCCCTAAGCTCTCCAGCTTATTTACTAGCCTTCTGTGTGGGATGGTGTCGAAGACCTTATTGAAGTCCAGATAGACCACATCCACTGCTCCTCCCTGGTCCACTACCTGCGTCACCGAATTGAGAAACTCTATCAGGTTGGTCTGACATGACTTCCTATTTGTGAAGTCATGCTGCCTTTTCTCCTGCATACCACTGTCCACCAGGGGGTCTACGACCCTTTCTTTCATTAACGTTTCCATTACCTTTCCCACCACTGAGGTGAAACTGACAGGGCAGTAGTTTTTGGCCACCTCCTTGCTTCCCCCCTTGTGTAGTGCAACCATGTCCACCCTATTCCAGTCCCCAGGCACCCACCCTGTATCCATGGGCAAGTTAAACAGTCTTGTCAAAGGTGCTGCCAGTTCTTCACTCAGCTCATGGAGTACCCTTGGGTGCAAGCCATCTGGACCCATTGCTTTATCCACCTTTAACCTGCCCAATTTCTCCCTTACTCTATCAATTGTGAATATTCTAGAATCCATTCCCCAGCATTCCCCTCCCTTCCCCACCAGCTCTGGTCCTCTACCCTCACCCTCTTTTGTGAAGACCGAACAGAAGTAGCTATTTAATACCTCCACTTTTTTGAAGTCCCCCTCCAGTTTTATTTCTCCCTCCCCCTCACTCTCATAATTCCCTGCCATGCCTTCCTTCTTTCTCCCATATACCTAAAACAGGTTGTATCTCCCCTCTTGGCCTGTTTTGTTATTTTCTCCTCAGTGACCTCTTCAGCCCACCTTGCCTTCTGTCCTGCCTCCCTTCTCTTCTCTCTATATGCCTCCATATCCTCCTCCCTTTGTGTCATCCTATACCTCCTGAATGCCCTTTTCCTCTCCCTGACCACCCCTGCCACCTCCCTTGTAAACCATAGAGGTCTCCTCCTTCTTCTGTTCTTCCTAACCTTCTTTGATGCAAATTTCAGTGGCTTTCAGCACCCCTCCCTTAATAGCTGCCCATAATTCTTCTACATCTTTTATATTTCCCATCCCTGACATTTCTTTCCAGATATCCTCTTCATTATGTTAAAGTTTGCTTTCTTGAAGTCCATTACCCTAGTTCTTGTCCTGTTTACTTCCCTCCCCATTTTTACCCCGAACCTTACAGCCCTGTAGTCACTTGTACCTAATCCTTCCCCCACCTCCACCTCCTCCACACTGTCCCCATTTGTAAGGACTAAGTCCAACAGGTTTTCTCCCCAGTGGGCTCCATTACAAGTTATTACAGGAATACCCCTTGTAGTGCCTCTAAGATCCCTCTGCTTTTAGCTGATACCATTGATGGGATCTGTCAGTCGATGTCAGGGAGGTTTAGGTCCCCTCCTAGCAGAATCTCCCCTTTTTGTGCCATTTTTGTCACTGACTGTATAAATTATTTATCCCCCTCTTCCCCTGCATAGGAGGTCTGTAAACCACCCCACCCTCAATGATTTCCCATTCCTTTTGTCTAAAGTGACCCACATTATCTCAGTCTCCCCTTCCTCTTCCAACCCCTCCATGGCCTCAGTTTCTTCTTTGATGTATAATGCTACCCCCCTTCCCCGCCCTGTCTTTCCTAAACAGTCAGTAACCAGGTATGGCCATCTCCCAGGCATGATGATCAGTCCATCAAGTCTCACTTACTGCTACTATGTTGAGACTCTGTCCCACCATGGTGGCCTCCAATTCCCCTAGTTTATTCCTTAAGCTCCTGGTGTTTGCTACTAATCCCCTCCACCATGTAGCCCCCTCTTCTCTATCCTTCCCTTCCAACCCCTCCCTGTTGTTGCATGTTGCCTACTTTTCCTCTTTGTTCTGGGGGGGTGCTGCTAGCCTCCCAACTCTTTTACCTGTATGAGTTTCTATACCCCCCCAGATCAGTTTTAAATTTAACTTCTTACTATGAAGTCCTCCAGTTTGTATGCGGACTAATTAATTACTGTAGGAATCAAGTGAAAGGGAAAGTAAGTAATAGTGAAACTTTTAAAAATGTAGGGCTGAGGTCATTAGCTAGTAGCCCCTCTGTTAATGATGAAAAAAAGAAAGGTTTTAGCAGAACCAGAAACTAAGCAGGTTTAATCTTTTTCAGCTGTTGCTGCCCAGCTGAGCATGTGTTTTTTCCCCCCAAAGGAGGAGTTTTTCTTTGTGCTGCAAGGCAAGGTTTCCACTAGGTCCTGCGACAGTAGTGCTTTAAAATGGATCGTGATTCCAACTCAGACCTTTTTTGGTTTTAAGGGTCACCTCATAATTTTGCTGGCAATAAAACAGAGGGCATACTGATAGTCTGATGCCCTTTGTTCATCGTGTGGGCTGGCCCAACTGAACCTTTCTACATGGTGAGGAATTTAATCGGAGTGAAAGATAAGGGGCTGACAGAACTAGAGATGAAGCCCTCACATTTTACACAAGTCTGGTACAGAGAGTGCAGGAAGGTTAGATACAATGCAAGCTTCCTCAGACTATTATCCATTTAGGACTCTATGCCTAAACTAGTTTCTGCTATTCTATGCCAATAATATAAATTTTAGCAAAGGTGAGAGATTGAGGGACCTAGTCAACACTTAAATTCTATCAATTGTCAAATTGCACAAGTGCACTAAGACATGACAACCCATCTCAGGTAGATGCTAACAAAACAGTTACAAAATGTGCAATACATACTGTAGAACAAGACAGATAGATACAATAAGCAGACAGACAGTGTAAAGTGTTAGTACAGGGTCAGTGGTTCAGTAGGTAGCATGCTCAACTCTAGGGCCAGTAGAACAGAATATAATTGATTCTAGCCCTGTACCAGGCACTTAGGGTTATACTCTTAACTGGTACTTTAGTGCAGTACTAGGGGGGTGCTGCACTGTTAGGGTTCTGCCCTTCAGATGAGCTGTTAAACCAAGGTGTTATTTGTCTGCAACACTACCACCATGCTGTGACTGGCACAATATGGTTTGGTGCATGTGTGTAGTTCTGATTTGCCAGTGCTTATTCTGTCACTCGGGTGGTGTGTGTGTGTGTGGGGGGGTGTCTATTTATAGTTTGTCAGTATCAATGCTGATGCTGTCACTCAGGTCATGGTTTGTATGTGTTTGGGGGGTGGGTATTTGTCTGCCACACATTATCACCATGCAGTGGCTGGTACATGTTACTTATGTACATGTAACTAGGTTTGCATTGCTAGAGCTGATGAGGGAGTGTGGGGATATTTTACTGGCACACTACCACAAAGCTGTGGCTGCCACATGGGTGTTCAGTGCATTATAGTAGTTCCTCACTACCAGTGCCAATTCTTTCACCTGGTTCATGGATGCGGTGTGCCTGTGTGTGAGTGTGTGTGTCTGTGTCTATGTGTGTGCATTTGTGGGGGAGAGGGATATTATGTATCTATACATATATATTTATGTAGGAATATAGATAAAATAGTGGCAGTTTACAACTGCCTTTATGTGGACAGAAACAACAATCACTTGAAATTAAAAAAAAGCTGAACTATATGAATAGCCCAAAACCTTTGGGTTTATCTATTTAATTTAGTTGTGATATTGATGATAGTTGCATGGTTTGCTTAGCGCAAAAAAGTTTTATTTAGTATTTCACTTCAGTCAAGTTGCTGGCTTATTATGCTTAATTCTCTGTTGTCTGTGACTTAAGTCCAAATAGTTCTATATTTTTGTGGTTCTAAGCAAGCATCTGTGATATGTAATGAATCATGTGGGGACTTGCACTACTGAGTGAGCTCCATTGAGTTAAAAATGTGCAGAAAATGTACTACTAACTTTTGGTTGGGAGAGCACACCCATGCCAACCATCTGTTTGGTAGCATGCAACTGAATTTGACATCTGAAGCACAAAATAAAGATATTTGTTGTAATGTACTAGATGTACAAGTCACAGAATTGTGCGGTGTGCTGCTGCCACACTGAATAAAATATGATGTCCTTGATTTTTGGCAGGAGTGTCCCTGATATTGCTCTTGGCAGGTTGAGTGGTATGACTCAGACCCTGAAGGAGGTGATGGCAAGGCAAAAACAGATACTGTACATTTACTTTTTTTTTTGTGGCAGCTGTCTGAAACATTAAAATAAAGGGACATCTCCCTCTGTCCTTATCTGGATCTGCTGTCAGCGGTGGCTAGCAGCCAATAGCATTACACCAAGGTATAACTTGTGATGTGTTCCCTCTGTGCCCCCCTCTCAAGCACCTCACAAATTTGCGTAGAGGGGTTGGCAGTTTTGGTGGTACTGTAGCAAGTCGAGAATTAGTCAATGAGCATCACTGTCTTTCAAGTTCTATGTGAATAATGTTCACTGCAGTTATTAGTCAGCCCTCAGCTCTAAACAGTACAGGTAAGGGTACCTTAGCTGATGCTCTTCATACATTACAAAATATGCTTAAGGTTGCAGCTGCAGAAAAAAAATTGACTCCCACCTCTAGTTTCAGTTTTCATACTTTGCCAGCCGAGGAGGTTCTTTCAAAACCATCCCATTAAACCTTGGTGACTAATGACTTCAGGTTATCCAATAGTTCCCTCCATGATGAGGACACAGGTTTCTGGAAGTTCAAGCGGGGTTTTTTTCTTCATGCAGCTACAGCAATACCTTAAAATGCGCAATTCGAAGATGATCGCACTTTCTGATGGTACAAAATGACCTAATCGTGGCAATCCTTCAGAAGCTGACAAGGTTTTCTGATGTTGGTATTAGAGACAGGTTGTTAGTTTGTCAAAAGCCATATCTGTACCTTGTCAATAAAGTAAACATGCATTGGTCTCAGTTAACCTACAGTACCTGCCAAGTCACACAAGTTAACAGTGTAAGTAGCAGCCCTCTTCACACTAAACATGACCTGCCGGGGTTGGCTGGTAGGTACAGTTTACAGGTGGAGGCAGGCAGGATGCAACACAGTTATCACAGATTCTGACAGCAACATACTGCAGAATACTGCATGAACAAACTGTAATCTAGTGCAGTGTCGATAACACCAGTTTGTCAGTCAGCAATGTGGGGATAGCTCATCATAAAGCATTGCATCCTTGCTGACTCCACTTATGTATTTAACTTGGCATTTATTCATTAATTTCTGATCTGTGATCTGCCTGTGTTCATCAAAACTGCCAGCTTACCCCTTGGGTTTATGAATTGCTTGCTTTTCTTGTGATCAAAATGGGGTGGGGTGGTGTAAGCCCTCTTTGTTTCTTTCTGTGTATTTTTAATTATTTTACAGGAAGTCAGCTGATGATAATTGGCCTAAATGTGACTTTAATAAAGAATGTTCCTGTCAGTTATTCAGCTTGCGTAAAAAAAAAGTAAAAAAAAACTTATTTCCTTTTAGTGCAAGCAACAAAGTATAGGAACACATGTCCTGAGAATATCAGGAAGTCACTGAAGGGGACTAGGGATGTAGGTACAGGTATCTTGGGTGAACTTTTCCAAAATCCTCCCAGTCCTGGGGTCTAATGAGGAGTGGCAGCAGACCATTAGGCAGGCTAGTGCTTAGCTAAGAATCTTGTGTAATAGAGAGGGTTTTTTTTTCAGTGGCCAACTGGAAGGCAATCTGCAGTTAAGGAACAGCTGTATGCTCAGGATGGGCTACATGGGGGGGGCAAAGGGAAGTAGTTGGCAACAACCAGCTTCTTAGTCCCCCTGCAACAGCTAGACTCCTCTCTCTCAAAACCCAGTGTCTCTCTCTTTTGATCCTCGCTGAATTTCCATGTCAGTAATGTTCATATGGTAGCATTCAGGGAATCTTAATTTCACCAAACCTGGTCTCTCTCTCTCTCTCTCTCTCGCTCCATCTACTGTATGAGCCCTTCCAAGATACAGTACTATAACAACTAGTATTAGGAGCTTTGTGTCCTGCCAGTGCCAGCCAGATGCTAGCTATCTTTTTTTTGTTTGTTTTGCAGGAAACTGGAAAATTGCTTTAATTATAGCAAGTCACAGTGGCATAAGAACTAGGGGCACAGTGCAATGTACAAACAGCTCTGGGGCAAGTCAGAAATGTTATTTGACAGGTGAAGAATGGTGGCTTAAATTGAAATAAAGGCAAACCATCAAAGGCTTGCTGGTGATTTTCACTTTTACCTGCTCTTCACTGTATATTATGATTTGGATTAGTGAGTCTTGTAAGGACAGCACTGCACACTACATGCAGGGTTAAGTGCCTTCTGTATCTCATGGATTTTGTACCTCCCTTTCTTTACCCACTTCAGTAGGGTAAGCATGTTACTTTCAGTGGGACCCTGTTTTTATCCAGTTCCCCAGCTGGGTGAACTAAAGCACTGAGAATTATGTACTTAAGGTAGTATTTAGCTCTGATAGGGTTTGAACCTTTGATTCCTGGGTCCAAAGTTGCTCTAACCAGTTGACCACATTGCTTACTGCAAAAATTGTAAAATTTTCAGAGAGTCTAGGTGGCCCCCTGAGCCCTACTCCTTTTACTGAAATTTTTCCCTGTCACCCCACATTAAAGCTACTTAAACCACCCTGGCCTAACATTCCAAACTAATTTGCATACCAAACCCCACCCCATGACCCATCCACTGCACCTCCCATTCTTAAATCCTAGATCTCTTACTGCATGAACCCTTCTGCATTGATTGCCAATTCACAACCCAGGTTTTGAACATATCTGAATACAGTGATGCTGTATGACATGCACTTCCTTCATGTGATGTGAGAAACAAGGCTGCAGGATACAGGCCTGAGGCATAGCTTTTGTTTGTGTGCCATTCACAAAGCAGCTCCATTGTAACACACATTATCCCAGTCCTGTATCACACTTTGTGAGTGGCTCTGTGGGCTGCTCATGAAGCAGCAGCTATTTGAAGTCTAAAATAAACTAAAGGCACTGCTGTGACCATCTACAGATGCTGTTCTCAGTGGTTAATCTCTTGCCTGCTGTTAATTGCAAAGTCTCCTGAAACATCTAAGCACTACAAGACTTCTGTGCCCTAACTTCTCGGGAAGTGTGGCTGCTATGACTGTGACATTCTCGTTCCTGGTCTCAGTAAGCGAGGGGGCTACCGGGTGGGAGCTTGCAGCACAACAGCTGATTGAGGGACGGAGACTCCAAATTGACTCCTAATATATTTGTTACATCATCAGTGGCTATCCATGGAGTGGCTGTACGCGTGAGTGGAGTATGCAGGAGTGGTGGAGTCACTATCAGGAATCAACGGGGGGAGACTGCATGTAATTTTTGCACTTTAACTGTAAATTAGATAGTATAGAAAGTTGCATTGTAAGAGCAATTAAACAGAGAGATTAGATATTTGTCTATTGATTAGTTAGTTAACATGTGGGGCCTAAGGATTTCTATGATGTGTTGTTGCATTGGATTAATTCTGTTTGATCAAAGTTTAATGTATATTATTGATCCCATTACATCATCAAATGTTCATGCTCAATCATTTACTGATTTTACATTTTCAAATTCTTTAAAGGCCTCCACCTACTGTTTTTCCTTAAATGTTATGGATTTAGGCTGTTTTAACAAAAAGAACATATATGAGATGGGAGCTTTTCCTTTTGGAAAATCAAGAACAACGTTTCCTTTTGTTTCCCTGTTGGTTGGTATTATGTGGTGTACTTTACTTTTATCTGGTGATGTGGAAACAAATCCGGGGCCTTTAATTCCTGATACTTTATTATATGATAATTATTGGCAAACCAAAGGTTTAAGAATAGTTCAGCTTAATGTCAGAAGTTTCATGTCCAAACTGAAATTGAGGCCTGGGTTAGTAATTATGACCCAAATATATTCAGTGTAACTGAAACTTGGTTGAAACCTTCAGTATTAGATAATCTTATGGCCCTTGAAGGTTACAAATTAATACGGAAAGACAGGAAAGGAAAAAAGAAGGGAGGGGGAATAATGGTATACTATAAATCTGAATTGGAAGTAAAGATTTCTCCTGCATACAAACAAACCTCTGAATTTGAATGGCTCCTGTTAGAATTGAAATTGGGTGGTTGTCAAAAACTAAGATATTGCACAGTTTATAATCCCCCTAAAACTGCTAAAAAAGGGTTAGATGATATTTTAAAGTTTGTAACAATGATTCAATAAGGCAGTGATCTTTTGATTACTGGAGATTTTAATATTCATTGGGACCCTATTAACGATTCTTCTATAGAGACATTATTGACTAATATTGGATTGACTCAGCTCATTAACTCATTTACCCGTATGAATATGAGTAGTCAGAACCATACAATTTTGGATTGGGTTCTTGTTAATAAACAGGGTAATATTTTCAGTGTTGGTGTACTTCCTGATGTAATGAGTGGCCATTTGGCCACTTATTGCATATGGAGATCCAAATGGCCTAAATTGCTTCCTAGGATTATTTTATACCGTAAATTTGTTAATGAGGTGAGTGGAGATCTTCTCGCTGACCTACAGAAGCTTGATTGGACTTTTTGAGATGCAATTCCTGATGTGAATATTGCCGTTGATTATTTTACTTCCACTCTTTTGGAGTTACAAAATAAACATTTTCCCAAAGTGGTTAGGAGAGTTAGAGGTTCCTTGAATAAATGGATTACTACCCCCTTGTTGCACTTAATGAAATTGAGAGATGCTGCCTGTAAGTTTTATAAGGTAACGAAATTAGTGAGTGATTTTAATAGCTACAGGAAGCTAAGAAATGAATGTAAAATAAAAGTTAGACAAAGTAAATCTAGTTATTTCTAGAATTTATGAACTTCTAGTTTAAATTACCAAAAAAGGTTTTGGTCTTCGGTAAATACTTTAATCAATCCATCTAGGAAAGTAACTACTGAGGCTTTTGTTAAGGATGGTCATGTAATCTCTGATGCTCAGGTAATCTGAGAATCTTTTTTGGATACATTTTTTGATTTGCCCAAATATACACGGGTTTTTAATCATGGTCCGTGTGTAGATGCACAGTTCACTGATATTTCTGAATCTGGTTCTTTTTATTTTTCAGCTATTGAACAATATCGGGTTTATAATCTCTTGAAACAAATGGCAATTGGTTCAAGTGTGTGTGAACTTGAGACTAAGTTCTTAAAATTGATTTCTGAACACATTGCTTATCCACTTACTTATATTTTTAATTTGTCGTTGCATACTGGTTGCTTCCCAAATGAATGGAAGCAAACAGTAATCAAACCTATTTATAAATCTGGTGACAGAATGGATATGGACAATTATCATCCTATTTCCCTTTTGCCACCTTTGGGTAAGATTTTTGAGAGACTTGTAAATGAACAATTCTCTGCTTACTTACAAGATAGTGGTTTTAGAACACCTGATCAGCATGGGTTTCGGAAATTCCATGGGACAGGGATGGCCTTGGCCGGGTTCATGAACCACACCAGTGTAGCTATGGATGAAGGTATGCTCACTGGTGCTGTGTTCATGGACCTGACCAAGGCCTTTGATTTAGTTAATCATCCCCTGCTGATCAGGACACTCCAAAACTATGGTCCAGTGGAGATTGCTGTTGATTGGTTTCACAACTATCTGTCCAATCGACCTCTTAAAGTAGGATTAAATGGAGCTTTTTCTTCTAGTAGATTTTTGTTACACGGGGTGCCCCAGGGGTCTGTCTTGGGCCCTCTCTTGTTTACTATGTTTGTAGACATTGTTCCATCTTTATTGAAAGACACCCATTGTCTGATTTATGCAGATGATATTATTCTGTATAAAAGTTCTACTTCAGTTGAACTTAAAAATGACTCTTTAAATAAAGACTTTGCTGCACTTTGTAATTGGTTAAGAGAGAATCATTTGGCATTAAACAACTCAAAAATAAAATGTATGCTTGTTGGATCTAGAATTAGACTTACTAAAGCTCAGAATTTGTTAATCACTGATCCATTGGGTAATACGATGGAGCAGGTAAAACAATTTAAATATCTTGGAGTCCTGTTGGACCAATATTTAACTTTTTCTAATCATGTTAATTCCATTACACGTCAAACCAATCAGAGACTGGGTGTCCTATTCAAGTTTCAATCATTGCTGACCTTACCTGCTAGGCATGTAATAGCCAAGGGTGTATTACTTCCTCAGTTAAGTTAAAATTCATTTATTTTTTCAAATTTGTCTAATAGAGAATTATCCCTTCTAACTAATGTGTTTCATGGCATTTGTAGATTTACTCTTAAATTGCCTTATTCTACTCACCATTGTGAGCTATATAGACTATCTGCTTGGCTTCCACCTAAGTTAAATTGTCTATATAGTTTATGTTCTTTAACTGACAATATTCTTCTTCAAGGTACAAATTCCCCATTATAATCATTATTACAGATTAAAAGGAATTTAAGGGAACTTCGCTCAAATTATCAGATTAAATAAAATGTTCCAAAGTCCAAGACCAAAATGGGTGATGGTTCTTTCTCCTATTCTGCTGCTAAAAACTGGAATGAGCTTCCTATTATTTTATATGGGAATGTTACCCACCAAACTTTAAAATTAAGTCAAGAAATTATTTTCTTGGCAAATTATATTGTTATTGTTTTCAATGAGTGTTGTATTTTTATATATTTTTTTATGTTTATTGCATTGCCATTTTTGTGATGTATGTTGTAATGTATTGTTTTGTGAGTTTGTTAAATTTATTGTAAACATCTTGACTGTATGTATGTATATATATGGTCCCGGGTCGTGCATGAAAATGGGCATTGGTTCATTGTGCTTGCCTGGTAAAAAAAGGTTTAAAATAAAAATAAAATTGACACACACTGCCCCAGTTCAATATCGTGTGTCCTTGTGGCTCATAACATATGAGTGCAGTCTTAATCATGGGGTATAAATCTATGACTCATACTATGTTGATTATTTGTGATGTTAAAATATTTGTTTGAAATCTGTGTTGTGCTTCAGTATTCAGTTCAGAGAAGTTCATGTTGGTGGTGGGTGGAGTTAGGGTTCAAAATAACCTAGCATCACATTTCCTTACTTCTTTGTCTTTAATAATAAGCCCTAACTTGTGCATCAATGCTCAGTATTTTTTGCAATTAATATACTTTCTTTCTGAGATACATAACAATAGTAGCTTATACTGTGTCTACATCATCACACAGATTGTGCCAGACCTGTAGTGAACTTCACAAATGGTCTGACGCAGCTACATCATAATTATCATCATTACATATGGCACCAGACCTGTTGCAAACTTTGCAGTTGGCTCTGCTGATCACTTACAGATGCACAATCACAGACATTGCACAAGACCTGTAGCAGATTTAAGGAGCGGACTCCCAAAGCAGCCGCATCATCACAGAAACTGCACAAGACTTACAGTAGGCTTTGCAAATCAGCTACTTCATGATGTGTACTGCACATGGCCTTCAAAAGCCATCTAGTGTTTCCAAAACTTTCACAAAAATGGAGCATTACCTCATAAAAGTGGGTTTGAAGGTCACAAAAAACAGGCTCATGGGTGATAAAATGGGGCCTTCACTCAGAAGCCTCATTGTGCATTGTCATTTTTAAAATGATAATTTTTATCAAAAATGATGAATAATTTATCTTGCACTACTCACTACATCATGTTCAATAATAATTTCCAACACATTTTCTTGGTTTTGATGCACAAAGGTTTGACTTAATTTTTCTACATTCATGAATACTGAAGCTTACAACATTACTTTTATCTCACAAAAGTGTATTCTGAGTCATAAAAGTGATTAATTTCACAAAGATCCAGTTTTGAAAAAAAAATGGAAAAATGAACTGCACATGCGAGAACACATAATTTTATTTTGTAATAATTTAAAATCTACAAATTTTTCAATAAAGACATGAAGTGAAGAGTCATCTCTGGGCTAAACTCTAACTAATTTGAAAGTGCCATGTTTTGACTCCTAGCTGTTTTTTGTGCTATTAATGAGCAAAAATGTCTTAAACAAGTCATTTTTATGTATTTTTATATTCTACAACTTTGAAACTGCATTACCAAATTCATAGGATCTAGCAGTCCTGGAACCAACTACAGGCCAATCTTCAGGTTATGCCATTAAGGGACTGCCACAGTATTAATGCAAAAATTGGGGTTTAACATAGAAATAGTTTGGTAAAAATCCTACTAAGGGGAGCTACCACACCCTTATAATATATATGTAGAACTTTCCCAAGGTAGTAGTGATGATTTATCAAGCCATATACTGCTATACTTATGTCTATATACCAAAGCACTAAACTCATTGTACCCTCAGTGGCCATTTTGTAGCAGGTTAAGCAATGGATGGCTCAGATTTTGGTTGGCTACAATGTTAAATAACTATGACATACCAATACAATAATAATTCAAGTTTGACATCACCAACTGACACCTTTTTTTAAATTTCTTACCTCAACTTCAAATCCAAACTTTCATAAAAAGGGTTTCTCAATGCCCGGTGTGGGTGTTACTGCACTTCCCCCTCTAAGCATGGGTCCCTACGCACGTCTCTTTAGTTGTAAGGCTGCTGATCTGTCAAGGGCACTAGTCTGGTTTTTTTTTTTGTTTTTCACTCTGTCTCACCTGTTTCTAGTCTGCTGATTACATTTATTTTACCATTGCTCTATTTCTGTTTTTTTTTTATTTTGTGTGTTTGTTCATGAGGTTTACCTGAAGGCTTCAAATTGGCAACCTGATTATAGAGAAGGGACTGTGGGTCTTTTATTTCTTTTCAAAGTGTTTTCTATGAAACCTTTATACTTGCTAATGTTTCCTCTATTTTTTGAACTAGTTTGTAATCCAAGGAATCTATGCTCCAGCCAGGTAAAGAGATTTACAATGGTATTCTTTTTTTTTAACCTCTCTATTAAGGTTTTATTGTTTCCAACACAATAACGTACATACATACATCCTAGGACACACACCCAGGCCCACATCCCTAAACTGGATATGGAAACTATATATAACCCCCCAAACTATATACAATCACAGTTAAATTTTATTATCCCCAAACAGTTTACTCCATTCCTCTTAAAGTAACCTTCAAATCCATTTTTTCAATTTCAGTATTTGTCTAGCCTTAACCATAGTCCGACTTACTATATCGGGCTGTCACTCCATTCCATAGGTGTACCTATTCCGGTCTATCCTTGAATAACTGTGTCCCTAGGAAGGAGAGAGAATCCCATGTGCCCAACCAAGTAAAAGCATATCTTGTGACCTAGGCAAACAAGTTTATGTGAGAGTTATGATTATACGTATATAGAACCTATCTAATAACAGTCATATAATTCCGTTCACTTTCAAACCCCTCAGACTTTCTCATAAGAGAATTTAACCAGCTACTCTTTTCCAGACAGACAGATCTGAAGCCGAGGACCTTTCAACTGTATTGAGTACACTGCCTCTAGGGTCCCCCACCTTCTGTCATATAATTTCTTTTTCCCTTCTGTCAGCATATGCTGTTTAAGTCTCTCCAAGACCTGTAGGAGGTCCCCAACCCATTGATCATAGCCATATATTCTATCCTCCTTCCAGTGTCTTAGGACAAATGCTTTAACTACAGCTGACATGAGGGACACATGATATTTAGCTGAGCCCGTTGGTACCCTTCTCATGTCTCCTAATATACATATCTCTGGGCTAATGTACTCCGAGTAGTTTAGTATCGGATCCATTTCTTTTTCAATCTGAACCCATAATGGCTGAATTTGAGAGCACGTCCACAATACATGTAATAGGTCTCCTGGTTCTATGCCACAGCGAAAACACCGATCTGTCTGTCTGAGTTTTCTAGAACACAACTTGGCAGGGGTGTAGTAGATATTTGAACAGATAAAAAATGGCATAGTATTATACTTCAGTATAGGCAAAGCTTTCATGTGTTTCCAAACTTCTATCCAGTCCGGTCTCAGGGGGGATAATGCTTTTTCCCAATATATTATCTGATTTTCGGATTCTGTGCAAACATAGTCTAACAGGACCTTGTATACTTTTGAAAGGGGATGCTGTAAAAGGTCCAACTCCCTTAGATGATCCCATGTAAACAAATTTTTCCCCCCATCTTTATTATCTCGCATGAACTTCTGTAACAGCTTGGTAATCTGGATCTTTTTAAAAAAATCCCAGTCCCTAGTCTGTGTTGGCAAGAGCACCCTGTCTGCGGTTACAAAGTCTGCCACTTTGAATTCCGAAAGCAGTGATGTCCACTGACCTCTCAGTATTCGATTTCCCAGATGAAAATTAGGTTTCCCACTATGGGCTGTTCCTATGCCCCCTTTGTGCTCTCTCTTCTGCCCTAAGTTAACTACTCCCACCACGCTGTAACTGATTTATATATCAGAGAGTGCTTTCCTATGCCAGGCAAAGTCTCCGATCTACAAATAATAATGCAGTTGGAAAGTTTATGTCTTCTAGGATAAGTTGTTCAATTGAAGCCACATTGGCGTGTATGCCTCATCTCCCGATGCCTGTCCCAGCATCCCATATACCTTAGTTGCCCTGCTACATAGTATAACATTAAGTCTGGAAGCTTCATGCCTCCCTTCAGATGGGGACGCGAAACGGCATGTTTCCTCCTTGAGGTGTAGAACTATAGGAATTCTGAAATAATCCTTTGAATACTAATGAACCTTCCCTTGGGGATAATATAGGGAGAAAGACAAATCGGGTACAGCAATCGAGGCAGAAGGTTCATTTTAATTAGTCCCAGTCTGGCAGTGAAGTTTAGAGGAAGCCTCCTCCACCTTTCAATATCCTGTTCAATTTTAGCCACAATGCTACCCACATTCTCCTCCACCCCATCTGCTGATCTAGCCAAAATCCAGATTCCCAGGTATTTAATTTTTTCCGGGGCCCAATTAAGTTGGAGATGCTCAAAATCTGCCCTATGGGTGTGCACCGTGAGTGGAAGAACTTGGGTTTTAGATAAATTTAACTTATAATTAGACACCCTTGAAAACTTCCCGATGATTTCCAGGGCACTTTGAAAGCTAACAGATGGATTACTTAAGTGCAGCAAGATGTAATCGGCGAATACCGATAATTTAAGCTCTATCCCCAAAACTTCAATCCCCTGAACCCTTGGTTCCATAGCAAAGGATCTTAACAGAGGTTCTAGGTAGATATTAAATAAAATTGGTGACAACGGACAGCCCTGCCTAGTTCCATTTCTAAGAAGAATCTCTTTAGAGAGATATCCGTTGCATAGGACTCTGGCTGTAGGAGCTTCATAAAGATTTCTAAGGCCTCCTAGGAACCCCCTTGGAAACCCCATTTTCTCCATTGTGAGAAATAAAAATTGATGGGAAACCCGGTCGAACGCCTTCTCGGCATCTAATGCTATTAGAGCCAGAGCGGATTTTGAAATGGCAGCTCTTTCTAAGATGTGATGGAGTCTCCATGCGCCCTGAGCCCCCTCCTGGATAAACCTGACTTGTTCTTGACTAATCAATAAAGGAGCAACTTTCAAGACCCTGTTAGCCAAAATTTTTGTAAGTATCTTAATATCTTGCTTTATTAAAGCTATGGGCCTATAATTACCTGGTAGGTGTCTGGGTTTATCTGGTTTTGGGATCAGCGTGATATAGCCTAATATAATGGAGGGTGGGGAACCCCTCCATTCATGATGGTCGAGAAGAGTTCTTTCAATAAAGATATTATTGTCGCTGCATGAACTTTATAAAATTTGGCCGGCAGGCCATCAGGTCCTGGTGTCTTCCCATTTGGCAAGTCTTTAATTACCTCCATAATTTCCAGCTCTGATATTGGGGCAGCCAGGGCCTGGGCCTGCTCTGGGCCTAATCTAGGCAATGGTATTTCATCCAGGAACCCCCTGATTTCTGTCACTGAGCTAGGGGCCCCCTCCTGGTATATTGCAGCATAGTAATCCACAAAGGCATCTGCCAATCCTTGAGGTTCTGAGATAAACTCTCCTCCAAACTTCACTGCCACAATCGTTCTTTCCACCTCCCGCTCCTTAATCCTATGGGCCAATAATCGACCTGGCATGTCCCCCTGTAGCAAATATTTAGCATTCAATCTTTCCAGCCAACGGTCTGCCCTATAGTTCAGTATACCTCTAAATTCCTTATTTAGTTCTCTTAGTTCCCTATCCATCTCCTTAGAGGAACCTTCTAGAGGTGATAGAGACTTAATGGCCCCCAATATGAATTCCTCCCGAGCCCTATTTAATTTGTTCCGCCTAGCTGTATATTCCTGTGCCCATCCCCCATACAGCACTTTGCAGTTGGGCCAAGCTAATTTCTTATCCTCAAGAGTTGGGATTTGTTCCGAATAATTTCCTTAAGTTTACCCTCCAATTTAGTTACCATATTGTCCACCGTTAACACCCCTTCATCTAGATGCCATCGATATGGCTTAGGGGGAATGTTGTCTATCTTCCATAACAGCTGAATTGGGGAATGGTCAGACAGTGTCCTTTCAAAAGTATACATACCTACAATCCCCCTTAAAACTTCCCTATTAACCAAAAAGAAGTCGATCCTGATATATGTCTTATGTACTCCTGAATAGAAGGTCATCTCCGTCTCCCCTTTTCTGTAGATCCTGTATGGGTCTACTAATGCAGTAACTTCCAAAAATCTATATAATGCTGCTTGCAAGGAGCTGGGTACTTTATTGGAAGGGGGACTCCTGTCGACCCTATTGTCCAAACATATATTCCAGTCTCCTGCCAAGATAGATGAGCCCTGGGGAGTGCGACAATATCAGCCTCCAATGAGGCGAAAAATTCTGATTTAGCCGGAGTGGGGCCATAAATTGAAGCACACAGCAATGGGTGTCCCAAAAATGAGCCCATCGTGTATATTCCCCTACCATCCTCTCTCGATCGAGTGCACCCAATTATATATGGGCAATCTTTCCTAATTAATATCGCTACCCCAACCGAGGCTTTCCCACATCCAGTTCCGATTACCTTGCCCACCCATCCCTTCCTAAGTAAATGCAAGTCATCATTCAATAAATGGGTTTCCTGAAGTGCAGCAATATGTACCCCCAACTGATTAATGTATCTTAGTATAACCAGTCTTTTCTTCCTCCCCCTGAGACCTTTCACATTCCATGATAGAATTATAAGTGACCCCATCTACTACGGCCTCGCCCTTGACCTTCACTCTCATACATTTTGTTTTCCTTACATCACATGTCTTGGTTTCTCTCTCATTCCTTCCCCCCTCATAGCTCCCCTTCGTACTACCCCCGATCCTATGATCGCCCTCCTTAATCTTCCTGAGATGTGTATGAGTCAGCTCTCAAGATGTCTCCAATCGCCCCCTGAGTCCCAGTGTGAACCCGTAGTATCCCTCTTCCTACTTGCCCCCCCCCAGCTTCAGGTTCAGACTAACCTACCATCCATTTAACTTTAAATTATTGAAGGGGGAACCTGCTTCTCAGTAACTTGAGCCACTATCTCCGTGGCGATCTGCTGTAGTAGCCTAAAATATACCCTGAATAACAAGAGTAACCACTGTATCTAATAAAAAGAAAAGGGCTTTGTTTTGCCACTTCACAAAGCTCTCAAACCTACTCTTCCCACACATAGAGAGGGGAAGACAGAAAGGGAAAGCATCTCAATAACATAAAATTCTACCCACTAATGTCACTTTTCCCCAACGCTGCTAGTCCCCTATTCCCACTGTTATGTTTACATTTTCACCAGTCCCTTTCTTCCCCTCAGGTCACCGACTTGAACAAATCCGGTAGCTCCACTCTAAGGCTTTCCAAGGCTTCTTCTGCTGTGAGGTACCTTCTGTCCCCTTTTGACAACTTTACCACCAGGGTGGCTGGATACTATAATCTAAATTTCAGCCCTGTCATGTACAGCTTCTTTTTTATGTCCGTATACTCCTTCTGTTTTTCTCTCACCGAAGGAACCAAATCTTGAAACAGCCAGAGAGAAGCCCCATTCCAGTGTAAATTTCTGTTAGCTTTAGCTTTATTTAAAACATTAATTTTCTCCTCGTAATTCAGGAACCGCATTATGATAACTCGAGGACGAGCTCCCGGTGGGGGGGTCTCTCTCAGTGCGCGGTGGGCCCTCTCAAGGTTGTAGAAGTCACCAAACGGAGTGGGCCCAAATAGCTTCAGAAGAAGATCTTGTGTAAAGGCAACACAATCTGAGCCTTCCATTTTCTCAGGCAGTCCTGCCATTATTAAGTTATTCCTCCGGCTCCTCGCTTCTTGATCCTCAAGATGGTTTTCTATTTTTTCACTTGCCTTTTCAAATTAATCAGATCCTGTTCCATGGTTCCCATTTTTCTCTCCTGCGATGCAACTCTGGCCTCTACATCCCCCACTCTCTGCATAACAGCATGCAGAGCAGGCTTCAGAATTGTGAAATCAGCAACCAGCCCTTTCAGGAGTTGTTTTATTTCAGTGATGTCCTCCGAGGTTGATTGCCCCTCCTGACCCTCCGCCTTCCGGTCCTCAGGTTCTTCAGATATCGGCTAGTGGGGCTTTGAACGCTTAGTCGCCGGCGTTCTCATTGCCATAGGCTCAGGGCTTCCTTGCTCCATCTCAGCCATTTCCCTTTCCGCACTCATTGGTGTTGTGCTACTATCTTCGCCCACCATACAAAGCCTGAAAATGCCTTCCACGATGCGACAACCTCTAATCGATCGAAACTCCTCACTGTTTCAGTTCTGCGGGTTCTCAAAACGTTAAATCTTATAACTATTTTTCGTCAGGACTCGGGAGTCTTATTAAAGACATCTACTTCCTGCTAGCTCATCACGTGATCTATCACAATGGTATTCTTAGTGTGTGTAAGGTATTTTGTACATAACAAACAAAACCCTCAATAAAATATTAATTGTAAAAAAGGGAGGATTTCTCATTAAGTTCACCCCAAAACACATTTTAATTTTAAAATTAACAGTTTAGAAGAAGTGTTCCCAAACAGTTTGAGTCCCTGCCCTACCCCTAAAACAAGGAATTTGAATTACATTTATTTTTCTTAAAGATTTGAAAACAGTTTAGGGGCACTCAAAAAAAGCACTTTAGAAGCTACAGGCTTTCCTAAAAATGGCTTAAAATAGTTTGACTTAATTTCCTAAAGGGCACACATTACAAACAGAACACTTTCCTTAAAATGGCCTTGTAAACAGTTTGGGTCCACTTCCCAAAAGGCACATTTTAAGAGAAACAGACTTCCCTTTAAATGAATTTCAAAACAGTTGACAGTCTTATTATCCAGTAAAGTGATCCAGAGCAAATAATGTAATAAGACTTTATCATACAATGTGCGTCAATGTAATGCTAGCATGTACTTTTCTCTGTTCAATGTCTGCTACACAAGACCTGTTAACTCCTCCTACAAACAAAAAAAGAGGAAAAAGGACAAAATAAAATAAAATATAGTTATTTTGAAAAAAACAAACAAACAGTTGACGGCACATTTACCAAGCAACATTCAAAAATAAAATAAAAGAGTTATATGTGGATGCAACAACTTAATAAACAACTGATTGGGGGGGGTGGCTTGGCTCCAGACGCAATGGCTGCCTAAAGCAAACGCTCGCTATTACCCCAGGCTTCCCTCCGAGATTTACACTGCCTAAAACTAAACAGACACAATGGTATAGCGGGGGAAATACTGCTAAACCTACCGGAACAACATTTTCTGTTTCGATCGTCGGTAGACGTTCTCCAGGTTGTATTACTCGAACTGCAGAAAGGCGCAATATAAACAACCAGAGGCCTCTGCAGAGCCAACTATGCTTCAAACTACGGAAATGTTCACGGCCTTATTTAATCAAATGGCCGAGGTCACACTAGCCTTCAATAAACTACGACTGCCATCCAACAGCTTGAGGTTTGAATCACCCGCACTGAAAACAAAGCGGATCAGAATACTGCTTTAATAGAGAAGCTTACAGCCATAATCAGGGAACAAAGCAGAATGATCCAATCACTTCAAAGCAAAATGGATGATATGGAGAACAGAAGCCATTGGAATAATCTTCAATTCCTCGGCTTTCCTGAGGGCATGGAATGAGGCAATACTTTAGACTTTTTATATGATATTTTGCCTGAGATGCTAAGATGCGAGGTTCCTCCTGGGCTTATGATAGAAAGGGCTCTCAGAACGCTCAGCCCGACTCCAAAGAACGGAGAAAGACGTAAGGCTATCATGGCCCGTATCCTAAACTTCGGAGATATGGAGTGAATCACTGCAAGAGCATGAGAGCTCAGGGCTCTGTCCTGGCAAGGCCACAAAATCCTGATTTTTCAGGATTACTCTAGTGAGCTGGCCACCAGATGGAAGGATTACACAGAGGCTTGGAAGCTGATGCACTCACTCAAAATTAAATTCTCACTGCGCTACCCAGCAGTTATGCATCTAGAGGTAAATGGCTCCCATATACCCTTCACTAAACCTGATAGACTAATGCAGTACCTACAATCTAACTGGCCATCTCAACCGACTCCAGAACTAAATAATAGCCATCAGTTAGTAAAAGAACAGGGCCAGCTGATCACAACAACTGTTATCGGTGGAAATACTGTGGCTCCCTCTCCTCCCAGCTTCCAATTCCAAGGCATTCGACCTGCTTTCCCGGCTAGAACTCACAAGCGGCAACAATCTGGAAGCCACCCAAGCTGAGACCATCCCCACGACTGAAGCGATGAGGTGCCCCTGTTACCGCCAAGCCCTGCGGATGACATTCTAACATGATTCTCTATGCCTAACTGCTTTGCCATCTTAGCTCCTGTAGATCCAGCTGAGAATGCTGCTGACTTCCCTACTTATCCAGAGGAAGAGATGGCACAAGAAACCGCCAGGTCTGAGGCTCTTATTCAGGTTCTGATCGCAGATACATCTCTTCACAAGACTTCCTCCACAACTGACATGATACTACCCCATCCAGCAAAATTAACTGTGAACCCTGCTGAAGAATGGTCTCAGCATGCACCCTCAGACTTGGAACTCCTGCAGATGGCAGATCAACAAAGTTGGACATAGATAAGTGTCCTGGTCTTTTTTTTTTCTCCTTCTGTCTTTTTTCCTCACACAGTGCAGACAGCCTGGCATTGACCCTGACGGGGTGGTTTTCAGTTAACAGTGGCTCTCAGGCTAGCAGCGTGATTAGTGGTTTTCTTTCTCCCTGCTAACATCGCAGGCCACACTACTCACTCACTCACTGCCAAGGCTGTGCATGTCAAAGAAACAAAAAAGGAAAAAAGGGGAAAACACTCAGGGCACTACTATATAATTGCTGTACTCAGTTAAAGTGTAGAGGGAAATGTTTACTGCCTTAACTATATGAAACAGCATGCTTGCATTGATCTCTTTGTTTTTTCTCAATTTTTGAGGCTGTTACACTAAGAACTCAGTGCTCTATGCTGGACTATCCAGCTAAGCCCTTTCTGCCTCTTGATTAATATTTCCCTATCTCCTATCCGAGATTTACTGTAACCTCAAAGGCTGTTCCTATACCTCCCAGGCTACACTGAACAAGGATATGAAATCCTTTTAGGCAGTGATTTTCCTTGTCCATATTATTCCTGGGGGAGTGCATTTTTGTTTGCTCTGGGTTAGCCCAAGTGGCTGGGACTATAGTCTATTCTCCCCGACTGGTAGGTGGGTGGGCTATTAAGGTTACTGAGACCTTTGGCCCATAATGCCCACCCATACCAATGTGCAACATTGCGTGCTATATGTATATAGTTCAGGCACATTGTGCTTTTGTATAATATTACTGTCATTCCTGTATCTCCTGTTACTGATCTCAGAACGCATGCTTCAAAATGTATTTTTGTCTGTGTCTGACTTGTCAACCATCAACTTCCACAGTATGAGTTCAAAAACAATGTTTCTAATATAAAGTGGTTGGTGTACTCAACCCCGGGTCGCCCCTGAAAAAGGGATCTCTTGTCTCAGAGGGCTTACCTGGTCAACAAAATCTAAATAAATAAATAAATAAAATTACAGTATCACTCCCCTGACAACACCTCTCCATATATCGTTACCTTAGCTACCATGTGCCACTATTGGTCTGACCATGGATGAAACAACCTTTATAGCATGGAATGTCAGGGGTCTGAACTCTCCTTCAAAATGAAAACAAGTTCTAACCCATTTAAAAAGGCTCAAAACCCAGGTTGCCCTATTACAAGAAACCAAATTGACCAAGCAAGATCACAAGTATTTGGTGAAGAACTGGGTGGGATTAGAAATCCACACCAGTGCCCCCACAAAAAAGAGAGGCGTAGTTATATTACTTCACAAATCACTCCCTTGCTCTATTTTACATAGTAAAGTTGACCCTCAGTCAGGTGGGTGATCGCTGTATTGGATACTCCACATGGTCAGCTATTAGTCGCTAATATATACACACCAAATGAGGACAGCCCATCCTTCTTTCTGGATCTCAATTCTAAATTAGGGACAATGCTGAAACCTGGTATACCTATCCTGGTGGGGAGGGACTTCAATCTGACTCTTGTCCCTACACTAGCTAGAAGTGACTAAGGGAAAGAGTACCATACCCGAGGAGTACAGGCTGTACTTAATCTTAGCTCTGAATACCAATTGGTTGATATCTGGTGTCCAGTCCATCCCTCAGACAGGGACTATACTTTCC
This sequence comes from Neoceratodus forsteri, assembly GCA_016271365.2. Taxonomy (NCBI): domain Eukaryota; kingdom Metazoa; phylum Chordata; order Ceratodontiformes; family Ceratodontidae; genus Neoceratodus; species Neoceratodus forsteri. The sequence continues at coordinate 87,341,348 of JADMNL010000025.1, forward strand.
AATCTGAGGTACATGGCTCCTCTAGCAGACTTGATTTTTGGTTAGTCTCCCAGTCACTGACACAATATGTCCTAAGAACCAATATCCTGTCTACGGTTATTTCAGACCTTGCGCCTGTACAGCTGACACTGCTCTGGGGACCACCCATACCACAGTCCACATCCTGGAGACTGGATCCCCTCCTCATGCATGACCAAAAATTTATTGAATGGGCTAAACTACAAACCCAGTTCTTCCTGCATGAAAACCCTGTTTCTGAGACTTCTGCCTCAAACACATGGGAAGCACACAAAGCCACTATGCAAGGCAAAATTATTGGATATGCTTCCCATAGAAGGAAGTGCAAAGAAAAGGAACTTACCTGGCTTGAAAGTGAGCTTGCTAATGCTAAACAAGAGCATAAAGCTCTATCCCACCCCTCTCTCCACTCAGAATCTGGAAGAAAAGTTTTACAACTACGTAATAAATTTAACAAATTACTATCCAGGAAAGTGGATTTAGCCCTTCTCAAGATTCATCATATGTATTGGGAAGGGGGAACAAAAATTGGAAGGGCTTAGCATACCAACTCCACAGACAGCAATCCCAGCAATACATAGCTGGCTTAAAAAACCCAAATACCGGAAAGGTTCAAACTAGCCCTCAAAATGTGAACAAAATCATGGCAACGTTTTATTCACAACTTTATACATCCTCCAGACCAAAAAATACCTCTGCAACCCAAACCTTCCTTCAATCTATCAAGCTACCGAAGCTTTCTCCATCCCACATTGATGCCCTTGAAACCCCCCTCACACCACAAGAAGTTAATTCTGCACTGATGGCTCTCAAATCAGGGAAGGCACCTGGAGGTGATGGGTACCCTGTAGAGTTCCTTCAGCTAATATCCCCTATGATTTCCCCCCTGCTATGTCAAGTTTTCACGGAGGCTGAAGCTAAGGGCATCTTACCCCAAACCTTAAGAGAGGCCATTATAACTGTCCTACCAAAAAATGGGAAACCCCCTGAGGACCCAGCTAGCTACCGCCCTATCTCCTTGATTAACACCGATAGCAAGGTATATGCTAGGGTGCTGGCAAACAGGCTAACCTATACTCCCTCTTGACACAGTCATCCCAAGTAGAATTCTGTGAAAGGCAGGTATAGCTCAGACACTCATGGACTTTTCTCAATCTCATCCACATAGCAAAATCTGCTCTAACACCTGTGGCTGCACTGGCTATTGACTTTGAGAAGGTGTTACCTGTGGAATGGGACTACCTTCAAACCGTTCTTCAACACTATGGATTCGGCCCTTACTTCCGAGCTGCTATAACAACTCTTTATACACCCCCTTGCCAAGGTACTCACCAACTCTGTATTACCAGATCCATTCCAACTTTACAGAGCTACCAGACAGGGATGCCCTCTATCTCCTTTGTTGTTTCTCCTAGCAGTGGAACCCCTAGTGGCCACAATCCATCACCATTCTCTCATAGCAGGTATTGCTAAGAGTCATCCACAGCCCACTACTCTTATGTACGCTGATGACCTACTGGTTATCTTAGGAGATGCCCCAAATTCTATCCCGCCTCTTCTTACCCTACTAGGACACTTTTCTCGTATCTCTGGACTCAAAATGAATCAAACAAAAACAGAGATTCTTCCACTTAATTCTACATGTCTCCCCAATACCACGTCCCACTTCAGTCTTAAACGGTCACAACACACTATTACATATTTGGGAATCAAAGTGGGAGCCAACACTGGGAAATGGTGGGACAACAACCCAGGCCCCCTACTATCTACTTGTAGATCCGATCTGGATCGCTGGTCCTGTCTTAACCTCACACTAGCTGGTAAAATATCAGCTTATAAAATGTCAATTGCACCCAAAATCTTCCACTTAATATCTCACATCCCCTTATTTCTTCCTATAGCATGGATTAAAAAAATGATAAAACTATTGGTCACTTTCTGTGGGGTAAAGCTAAACCTCGCTTTGGCAAAAATACACTTAGAGCACACTGGAAATATGGAGGACGGGGTCTCCTGTGGATAGAGGGCTACAAAATAGCATACCATTGTTCACAGACCATGAAATGGTTCAACCCACAATCTGAAGAGTCTCCCCAATGGTCAACAATAGAACAAGGCCTCAGTGGATCCCCTATTACAGCCATCTTGCTATTGCCTGGGGCCTCTAAGGAGCTCATGTCACACCCCACTGTAGGTTCCTCAATCCAGTACTGGTGAATCCTTCATAAAAAATTAAATATCTCTGCCCTCCCCTTACTATATACTCCTCTGTGGAATAACCTCAGTATCACCATAGGTGGTCTGCCTGTGTCTTGGTCTACTTGGCAATAAAAAGGCATCCTATTTGTAAAAGACCTGCTGGCCAAGGGTTCTATACTGGAAGACACATTTTGACAACTACAAAGTAAATGGAAATTACACAGCTCTGAGTTCTGGAAGTATTTACAGATCAGAGATGCCCTGAAACAACTGTTACAGCAGGCAAATACATCAACTGACCTCTCACCCCCATTACACTTATGGCTTGCCCTACAGAAAGGGATGGCCGGTGTAATTTATGCCCTAATTAGAGACACACCAGAGGTGGGGTGCACATCCCTAACAAATCCTCAAAGCTCAAGTGGGAAAAGGTTTTAGAAGTGTCACTGACTGAAGGTCAGTGGAATCAGTGCTGGCAGGTAGGACATAAAGTGTTTACAGATGCTAAAAGCAGACTTATCCAGAACAAAATAATGCACTCATGGTACAGAACTCCTGCAATGCTAAAGAAAATGCAAGTGCGCTCACATGATAAATGTTGGAGATGCCACAGACATGGAGGAGACCTTTATCATATTTTATGGCTTTGTCCTCTGACCACAGATGTCTGGAAGTCTGTCCTCAGATCAGCAAACTTAATCCTACACGGTAACATCCCTCTTAGTGCTCCCCTTTTGCTGCTAGGTCTAAAATCCAAAGTCCCGAATCTTAGCCCTCATGCAGTCAGATGGCTGATTCTTCCTTTAGAACTGTGATGTAATGCAATATATGTAATATCTCCATACATTAACTGTATGCTGCTGTACTGTACAATGCCAAAAATTAAGTGTTACTGCTGTTTTTTTGTGTTTTTGCTCGTTTGTTGTGTTTTAACAAAAACAATAAAACTTTTAACTGAAAAAAAATAAACTGATTGGGGCGGGGGGTGGACCATTTCCAAACACAGAGACAAGCAGGTACCCATAGAGAGAACATAGCAGCATGGTAGTAATGTTGCACCGATTCACAATCTTATTTTCTGCAAGTCAGATAACTAACTAACTGAAACTGGTCACTTACAGTCAAATAAAGTATATTAAGGGACTGATTTGATTTTCCCTCACATGCTTGTTAAGGCTAAGCTATGTGCAATTGTAAAGGTTTACATCTCTAACAAAAAGTGAAAATATAACAATTTTCAATTAACCAAATGTAATATATAAAATACAATACACCAATTACAGGCCGGTGAGCTTAACGTCTATCTTAGGGAAGATTCTGGAAGAAATTATTAAGGATGATATAGAAAGATTTGTTAAGGAGTCTGATGTGATTGATAAATCATAGCATGGTTTTACCAAGGGCTTCTCATGCCAGAATTTTATGGCAAGGTTAGTATAGCTTTGGAACATAGCTCCCCCATGGATGTGATATTTTTTGATTTCACGAAGGCTTTTAATAAGGTACCACACAAGGAATTAATTGATGCTTTAAGGAAAATTAATTGATGCTTTAAGGAAAATGCATTTGGACAGTAATATAGTTAATTGGATTGACTCCTGGTCAACAGATTGGAGACAATGTATGAGTCTCAAGGGAATCACTTCAAGCTGGGCAAAAGTGACTAGTGGAGTCCCGCAGGGATCTGTTCTTAGTCCATGTCTGTCTAATCTATATGTAGCTTCCATGAAATGTAATGAGGGCATATGGATCTCCAAATTTGCAGATGATGTCAGAATTTGAACTGTAGTACATAATTTAGAGGATATTTTGAATCTACAGAAGGCTTTAATAAATCTGGAATAATGGACTACAACACGCAGGTTGGAATTTAACATCAAAAAATGCTCAGCAATGCACTTACAATAGGAAAGAATAACATCAAAGCTAAGTTTGTCTTAAAGGGCCAGATACTGAAAGAAGTGGCTCAGGAAAGAGATCTGGGCATGACAGTATCAAATGACCTTAGCTTCAGAAAACACTGTCGTACAATCACACAGAGGGCCAATGGAATCTTGACCAGCATTGGTAGACACATTGCAAGTAGAGATAGGGAAGCTGTGGTTCCCTGTATGTCTCTTTGGTTAGGCAGCACATGGAGTATTGCGCCCAGTTCTCAACACCCAAACTGAGACTAGAGTTCTTGAAGAGGTCCAGTGAAGATCAACCAGGATGAAAATGGATCTTAAGGGACTGACATATGAGGAAAGATTAGATAACATGTGGAACTTCTCACTGGAATATCGTAGAATGAGAGGAGACTTGGAAGGGGCAGAGCATCATGTCAGTATTAATGGCAAACCTTGAGGGATAGAAGCGGCAAAACTCTCCCCCAGTGTTTTTTCACCAGACAACCACAAGAATGTGAGCCTTTTGGGATGTTTTTTTTAAAGAGCTGCCTGCACCTGAACAGGGCTGCTCAGCTCACCCACGGTCAGCCAGCCCTCAGCCAGCCACCGACCAAGATCAGGACACCCACCTACAGCTCTTTGGAAGGTACGGGACAGCGCAGCCAATCGGAACACGGGTGTTTCCAGCAAACCCACTCTGATTGGCCAGGACTTTTCCCCTGATATAGACACCTGGCACTTTGTTAGATTTTCAATAGAGCTAAGCACATTTTAACTGTGTTATTAGAAGTTTTTCAACTGTATTAGCTGGATTGTAATTTCTACTACTGTTTTAAAGTGCTTACACCTCTTCTGTCTGACTGCTATTCCTGCAGCGCCCCCCATCCAAGCACTCTGCCTTGGCTCCGATAAGTCTAACTACCTTTTGTCTTACTAAACTGCTCAAATCTAACCCCCTTTACCTCTATGCTATTTAAGACCTGCTCTGTCTTCTTCTCTCCAGCTGCCTGCCACTGAACAGGGCTGCTCAGCTCAACCACGGTCAGCCGGCCCTCAGCCAGCCACCGACCAAGATCAGGACACCCACCTGCAGCTCCTTGGAAGGTACGGGACAGCGCAGACAATCGGAACACGGGTGCTTCCAGCAAACCCACTCTGATTGGCCAGGACGTTTCCCCTGCTATAGACACCTGGCACTTTGTTAGATTTTCAATAGAGCTAAGCACATTTTAACTGTGTTATTAGAAGTTTTTCAACTGTATTAGCTGGATTGTAATTTCTACTACTGTTTTAAAGTGCTTACACCTCTTCTGTCTGACTGCTATTCCTGCAGCGCCCCCCCAATCCAAGCACTCTGCCTTGGCACTGATAAGTCTAACTACCTTTTGTCTTACTAAACTGCTCAAATCTAACCCCCTTCACCTCTATGCTATTTAAGACCTGCTCTGTCTTCTTCTCTCCAGCTGCCTGCCCCTGAACAGGGCTGCTCAGCTCACCCACGGTCAGCCGGCCCTCAGCCAGCCACCGACCAAGATCAGAACACCCACCTGCAGCTCCTTGGAAGCTGCCTGCCCCTGAACAGGGCTGCTCAGCTCACCCACGGTAAGCCAGCACTCAGCCAGCCACCGACCAAGATCAGGACAGCCACCTGCAGCTCCTTGGAAGCTGCCTGCCCCTGAACAGGGCTGCTCAGCTCACCCACGATCAGCCAGCCCTCAGCCAGCCACCGACCAAGATCAGGACACCCACCTGCAGCTCCTTGGAAGGTATGGGACAGCGCAGCCAATCGGAACACGGGTGCTTCCAGCAAACCCACTCTGATTGGCCAGGACTTTTTCTCTGCTATAGACACCTGGCACTTTGTTAGATTTTCAATAGAGCTAAGCACATTTTAATATGTTATTAGAAGTTTTTCAACTGTATTAGCTGGATTGTAATTTCTACTACTGTTTTAAAGTGCTTATACCTCTTCTGTCTGACTGCTATTCCTGCAGATCCCCCAATCCAAGCACTCTGCCTTGGCTCTGATAAGTTTAACTACCTTTTGTCTTACTAAACTGCTCAAATCTAACCCCCTTCACCTCTATGCTATTTAAGACCTGCTCTGTCTTCTTCTCTCCAGCTGCCTGCCCCTGAACAGGGCTGCTCAGCTCACCCACGGTCAGCCGGCCCTCAGCCAGCCACCGACCAAGATCTGGACACCCACCTGCAGCTCCTTGGAAGGTACGGGACAGCGCAGCCATTCGGAACACGGGTGCTTCCAGCAAACCCACTCTGATTGGCCAGGACTTTTTCTCTGCTATAGACACCTGGCACTTTGTTAGATTTTCAATAGAGCTAAGCACATTTTAATGTGTTATTAGAAGTTTTTCAACTGTATTAGCTGGATTGTAATTTCTACTACTGTTTTAAAGTGTTTACACCTCTTCTGTCTGACTGCTATTCCTGCAGCACCCCCCCATACAAGCACTCTGCCTTGGCTCCGATAAGTCTAACTACCTTTTGTCTTACTAAACTGCTCAGATCTAACCCCCTTCACCTCAATGCTATTTAAAACCTGCTCTGTCTTATTCTCTCCAGCTGCCTGCCCCTAAACAGGGCTGCTCAGCTCACCCACGGTCAGCCGGCCCTCAGCCAGCCACCGACCAAGATCAGGACACCCACCTGCAGCTCCTTGGAAGGTACGGGACAGCGCAGCCAATCGGAACACGGGTGCTTCCAGCAAACCCACTCTGATTGGCCAGGACTTTTGCTCTGCTATAGACACCTGGCACTTTGTTAGATTTTCAATAGAGCTAAGCACATTTTAATGTGTTATTAGAAGTTTTTCAACTGTATTAGATGGATTGTAATTTCTACTACTGTTTTAAAGTGCTTACACCTCTTCTGTCTGACTGCTATTAATGCAGCACCCCCCCCAATCCAAGCACTCTGCCTTGGCTCTGATAAGTCTAACTACCTTTTGTCTTACTAAACTGCTCAAATCTAACCCCCTTCACCTCTATGCTATTTAAGACCTGCTCTGTCTTCTTCTCTCCAGCTGCCTGCCCCTGAACAGGGCTGCTCAGCTCACCCACGGTCAGCCGCCACTCAGACAGCCACCGACCAAGATCTGGACACCCACCTGCAGCTCCTTGGAAGCTGCCTGCCCCTGGACAGGGCTGCTCAGCTCACCCACGGTCAGCCGGCACTCAGCCAGCCACCGACCAAGAGCAGGACACCCACCTGCAGCTCCTTGGAAGGTACGGGACAGCGAGGCCAATCGGAACACGGGTGCTTCCAGCAAACCCACTCTGATTGACCAGGACTTTTCCCCTGCTATAGACACCTGGCACTTTGTTAGATTTTCAATAGAGCTAAGCACATTTTAACTGTGTTATTAGAAGTTTTTCAACTGTATTAGCTGGATTGTGATTTCTACTACTGTTTTAAGGTGCTTACACCTCTTCTGTCTGACTGCTATTCCTGCAGCGCCCCCCCCATCCTAGCACTCTGCCTTGGCTCCGATAAGACTAACTACCTTTTGTCTTACTAAACTGCTCAAATCTAACCCCCTTCACCTCTATGCTATTTAAGACCTCCTCTGTCTTCTTCTCTCCAGCTGCCTGCCCCTGAACAGGGCTGCTCAGCTCACACACGGTCAACCGGCCCTCAGCCAGCCACCGACCAAGATCAGGACACCCACCTGCAGCTCCTTGGAAGGTACGGGACAGCGCAGCCAATCGGAACACGGGTGCTTCCAGCAAACCCACTCTAATTGGCCAGGACTTTTCCCCTGCTATAAACACCTGGCACTTTGTTAGATTTTCAATAGAGCTAAGCACATTTAAACTGTGTTATTAGAAGTTTGTCAACTGTATTAGCTGGATTGTAATTTCTACTACTGTTTTAAAGTGCTTACACCTCTTCTGTCTGACTGCTATTCCTGCAGCGCCCCCCCCAATCCAAGCACTCTGCCTTGGCACTGATAAGTCTATCTACCTTTTGTCTTACTAAACTGCTCAAATCTAACCCCCTTCACCTCTATGCTATTTAAGACCTGCTCTGTCTTCTTCTCTCCAGCTGCCTGCCCCTGAACAGGGCTGCTCAGCTCACCCACGGTCAGCCGGCCCTCAGCCAGCCACCGACCAAGATCAGAACACCCACCTGCAGCTCATTGGAAGCTGCCTGCCCCTGAACAGGGCTGCTCAGCTCACGGACGGTCAGCAAGCACTCAGCCAGCCACCGACCAAGATCAGGACACCCACTTGCAGCTCCTTGGAAGCTGCCTGCCCCTGAACAGGGCTGCTCAGCTCACCCACGGTCAGCCGGCACTCAGCCAGAACCGACCAAGATCAGGACACCCACCTGCAGCTCCTTGGAAGGTACGGGACAGCGCAGCCAATCAGAAGACGGGTGCTTCCAGCAAACCCACTCTGATTGGCCAGGACTTTTCCCCTGCTATAGACACAAGGCACTTTGTTATATTTTCAATAGAGCTAAGCACATTTTAAATGTGTTATTAGAAGTTTTTCTACTGTATTAGCTGGATTGTAATTTCTACTACTGTTTTAAAGTGCTTACACCTCTTCTGTCTGACTGCTATTCCTGCATTGCCCCCCCATCCAAGCACTCTGCCTTGGCTCCAATAAGCCTAACTACCTTTTGTCTTACTAAACTGCTCAAATCTAACCCCCTTCACCTCTATGCTATTTAAGACCTGCTCTGTCTTCTTCTCTCCAGCTGCCTGCTCCTGAACAGGGCTGCTCAGCTCACCCACGGTCAGCCGGCCCTCAGCCAGCCACCGACCAAGATCTGGACACCCACCTGCAGCTCCTTGGAAGGTACGGGACAGCGCAGCCAATCTGAACACGGGTGCTTCCAGCAAACCCACTCTGATTGGCCAGGACTTTTCCCCTGATATAGACATCTGGCACTTTGTTAGATTTTCAATAGAGCTAAGAACATTTTAATGTGTTATTAGAAGTTTTTCAACTGTATTTGCTGGATTGTAATTTCTACTACTGTTTTAAAGTGCTTACACCTCTTCTGTCTGACTGCTATTCCTGCAGCACCCCCCCCATCCAAGCCCTCTGCCTTGGCACCGATAAGTCTAACTACCTTTTGTCTTACTGAACTGCTCAGATCTAACCCACTTCACCTCAATGCTATTTAAGACCTGCTCTGTCTTCTTCTCTCCAGCTGCCTACCCCTGAACAGGGCTGCTCAGCTCACCCACGGTCAGCCGGCACTCAGCCAGCCACCGACCAAGATCAGGACACCCACCTGCAGCTCCTTGGAAGCTGCCTGCCCCTGAACAGGGCTGCTCAGCTCACCGATGGTCAGCCAGCACTCAGCCAGCCACCGACCAAGATCAGGACACCCACCTGCAGCTCCTTGGAAGCTGCCTGCCCCTGAACAGGGCTGCTCAGCTCACCCACGGTCAGCCGGCACTCAGCCAGCCACCGACCAAGATCAGGACACCCACCTGCAGCTCCTTGGAAGGTACGGGACAGCGCAGCCAATCAGAAGACGGGTGCTTCCAGCAAACCCACTCTGATTGGCCAGGACTTTTCCCCTGCTATAGACACCTGGCACTTTGTTAGATTTTCAATAGAGCTAAGCACATTTTAACTGTGTTATTAGAAGTTTTTTCAACTGTATTAGCTGGATTGTAATTTCTACTACTGTTTTAAAGTGCTTACACCTCTTCTGTCAGACTGCTATTCCAGCACCCCCCCCGCCCCGCAATTCAAGCACTCTGCCTTGGCACTGATAAGTCTAACTACCTTTTGTCTTACTAAACTGCTTAAATCTAAACCCCTTCACCTCTATGCTATTTACGACCTGCTCTGTCTTCTTCTCTCCAGCTGCCTGCCCTGAACAGGGCTGTCAGCTTTCACCCACGGTCAGCCGGCCTCAGCCAGCCACCGACCAAGATCAGAACACCCACCTGTAGCTCCTTGGAAGCTGCCTGCCCCTGAACAGGGCTGCTCAGCTCACCCACGATCAGCCACCCCTCAGCCAGCCACCGACCAAGATCAGGACACCCACCTGCAGCTTCTTGGAAGGTATGGGACAGCGCAGCCAATCGGAACACGGGTGCTTCCAGCAAACCCACTCTGATTGGCCAGGACTTTTTCTCTGCTATAGACACCTGGCACTTTGTTAGATTTTCAATAGAGCTAAGCACATTTTAATGTGTTATTAGAAGTTTTTCAACTGTATCAGCTGGATTGTAATTTCTACTACTGTTTTAAAGTGCTCATACCTCTTCTGTCTGACTGCTATTCCTGCAGATTCCCCAATCCAAGCACTCTGCCTTGGCTCTGATAAGTTTAACTACCTTTTGTCTTACTAAACTGCTCAAATCTAACCCCCTTCACCTCTATGCTATTTAAGACCTGCTCTGTCTTCTTCTCTCCAGCGGCCTGCTCCTGAACAAGGCTGCTCAGCTCACCCGGTCAGCCCGGCCCTCTGCCAGCCACCGACCAAGATCTGGACACCCACCTGCAGCTCCTTGAAGGTACAGGACAAGCAGCCAATCGAATACGGTGCTTCCAGCAAAACCCACTCTGATTGGCCAGGACTTTTCCCCTGATATAGACATCTGGCACTTTGTTAGATTTTCAATAGAGCTAAGCACATTTTAATGTGTTATTAGAAGTTTTTCAACTGTATTAGCTGGATTGTAATTTCTACTACTGTTTTAAAGTGTTTACACCTCTTCTGTCTGACTGCTATTCCTGCAGCCCCCCATTCAAGCACTCTGCCTTGGCTCCGATAAGTCTAACTACCTTTTGTCTTACTAAACTGCTCAAATCTAACCCCCTTCACCTCTATGCTATTTAAGACCTGCTCTCTCTTCTTCTCTCCAGCTGCCTGCCCCTGAACAGGGCTGCTCAGCTCACCCACGATCAGCCAGCCCTCAGCCAGCCACCGACCAAGATCAGGACACCGACCTGCAGCTCCTTGGAAGGTATGGGACAGCGCAGCCATTCGGAACACGGGTGCTTCCAGCAAACCCACTCTGATTGGCCAGGACTTTTTCTCTGCTATAGACACCTGGCACTTTGTTAGATTTTCAATAGAGCTAAGCACATTTTAATGTGTTATTAGAAGTTTTTCAACTGTATTAGCTGGATTGTAATTTCTACTACTGTTTTAAAGTGCTTACACCTCTTCTGTCTGACTGCTATTCCTACAGAGCCCCCCCCAATCCAAGCACTCTGCCTTGGCTCTGATAAGTCTAACTACCTTTTGTCTTACTAAACTGCTCAAATCTAACCCCCTTCACCTCTATGCTATTTAAGACCTGCTGTCTTCTTCTCTCCAGCTGCCTGCTCCTGAACAGGGCTGCTCAGCTCACCCACGGTCAGCCAGCCCTCAGCCAGCCACCGACCAAGATCAGGACACCCACCTGCAGCTCCTTGGAAGGTGCAGGACAGCTAGCCAATCGAACACGGTGCTTCTAGCAAACCCACACTGATTGGCCAAGACTTTTCCCTGATATAGACATCTGGCACTTTGTTAGATTTTCAATAGAGCTAAGCACATTTTAATGTGTTATTAAAGTTTTCAACTGTATTAGCTGGATTGTAATTTCTACTACTGTTTTAAAGTGTTTACACTCTTCTGTCTGACTGCTATTCCTGCAGCACCCCCACATACAAGCACTCTGCCTTGGCTCCGATAAATCTAACTACCTTTTGTCTTACTAAACTGCTCAGATCTAACCCCCTTCACCTCAATGCTATTTAAAACCTGCTCTGTCTTATTCTCTCCAGCTGCCTGCCCCTAAACAGGGCTGCTCAGCTCACCCACAGTCAGCCGGCCCTCAGCCAGCCACCGACCAAGATCAGGACACCCACCTGCAGCTCCTTGGAAGGTACGGGACAGCGCAGCCAATCGGAACACGGGTGCTTCCAGCAAACCCACTCTGATTGGCCAGGACTTTTCCCCTGCTATAGACACCTGACACTTTGTTAGATTTTCAATAGAGCTAAGCACATTTTAATTTGTTATTAGAAGTTTTTCATCTGTTTTAGCTGGATTGTAATTTCCACTACTGTTTTAAAGTGTTTACACCTCTTCTGTCTGACTGCTATTCCTGCAGCGCCCCCCCCATCCAAGCACTCTGCCTTGGCTCCGATAAGTCTAACTACCTTTTGTCTTACTAAACTGCTCAAATCTAACCCCCTTCACCTCTTTGCTATTTAAGACCTGTTCTCTCTTCTTCTCTCCAGCTGCCTGCCCCTGAACAGGGCTGCTCAGCTCACCCACGATCAGCCAGCCCTCAGCCAGCCACCGACCAAGATCAGGACTCCAACCTGCAGCTCCTTGGAAGGTATGGGACAGCGCAGCCAATCGGAACACGGGTGCTTCCAGCAAACCCACTCTGACTGGCCAGGACTTTTTCTCTGCTATAGACAGCTGGCACTTTGTTAGATTTTCAATAGAGCTAAGCACATTTTAATGTGTTATTAGAAGTTTTTCAACTGTATTAGCTGGATTGTAATTTCTACTACTGTTTTAAAGTGCTTACACCTCTTCTGTCTGACTGCTATTCCTGCAGCGCTCCCCCCCAATCCAAGCACTCTGCCTTGGCTCTGATAAGTCTAATTACCTTTTGTCTTACTAAACTGCTCAAATCTAACCCCCTTCACCTCTATGCTATTTAATACCTGCTCTGTCTTCTTCTCTGCAGCTGCCTGCCCCTGAACAGGGCTGCTCAGCTCACCCACGGTCAGCCGGCACTCAGCCAGCCAACGACCAATATCAGAACACCCACCTGCAGCTCCTTGGAAGCTGCCTGCCCCTGAACAGGGCTGCTCAGCTCACCCATGGTCAGCCGGCACTCAGCCAGCCACCGACCAAGAGCAGGACACCCACCTGCAGCTCCTTGGAAGGTACGGGACAGCGAAGCCAATCGGAACACGGGTGCTTCCAGCAAACCCACTCTGATTGGCCAGGACTTTTCCCCTGCTATAGACACCTGGCACTTTGTTAGATTTTCAATAGAGCTAAGCACATTTTAACTGTGTTATTAGAAGTTTTTCAACTGTATTAGCTGGATTGTAATTTCTACTACTGTTTTAAAGTGCTTACACCTCTTCTGTCTGACTGCTATTCCTGCAGTGCCCCCCCATCCAAGCACTCTGCCTTGGCTCCGATAAGACTAACTACCTTTTGTCTTACTAAACTGCTCAAATCTAACCCCTTCACCTCTATGCTATTTAAGACCTGCTCTGTCTTCTTCTCTCCAGCTGCCTGCCCCTGAACAGGGCTGCTCAGGTCACCCACGGTCAGCCGGCACTCAGCCAGCCACTGACCAAGATCAGGACACCCACCTGCAGCTCCTTGGAAGGTACGAGACAGCAGCCAATCAGGAACACGGGTGCTTCCAGCAAACCCATTCTGATTGGCCAGGACTTTTCCCCTGCTATAGACACCTGGCACTTTGTTAGATTTTCAATAGATCTAAGCACATTTTAACTGTGTTATTAGAAGTTTTTCAACTGTATTAGCTGGATTGTAATTTCTACTACTGTTTTAAAGTGCTTACACCTCTTCTGTCTGACTGCTATTCCTGCAGCACCCCCCATCCAAGCACTCTGCCTTGGCTCCGATAAGTCTAACTACCTTTTGTCTTACTAAACTGTTCAGATCTAACCCCCTTCTCCTCAATGCTATTTAAGACCTGCTCTGTCTTCTTCTCTCCAGCTGCCTGCCCCTGAACAGGGCTGCTCAGCTCACCCACGGTCAGCCGGCACTCAGCCAGCCACCGACCAAGATCAGGACACCCACCTGCAGCTCCTTGGAAGGGTCAGGACAGCGCAGCCAATCGGAACACGGGTGCTTCCAGCAAACCCACTCTGATTGGCCAGGACTTTTCCCCTGCTATAGACACCTGGCACTTTGTTAGATTTTCAATAGAGCTAAGCACATTTTAACTGTGTTATTAGAAGTTTTTCAACTGTTTTAGCTGGATTGTAATTTCTACTACTGTTTTAAAGTGTTTACACCTCTTCTGTCTGACTGCTATTCCTGCAGCGCCCCCCCCATCCAAGCCCTCTGCCTTGGCTCTGATAAGTCTAACTACCTTTTGACTTACTAAACTGCTCAAATCTAACCCCCTTCACCTCTATGCTATTTAAGACCTGCTCTCTCTTCTTCTCTCCAGCTGCCTGCCCCTGAACTTGGCTGCTCAGCTCACCCACGATCAGCCAGCCCTCAGCCAGCCACCGACCAATGGCAGGACACCCACCTGCAGATCCTTGGAAGGTACGGGACAGCGAGTTCAATCGAACACAGCCCAGCAAACTCACCTCCTGATTGGCCAGGACTTTTCCCTGCTATAGACACCTGGCACTTTGTTAGATTTTCAATAGAGCTAAGCACATTTTAACTGTGTTATTAGAAGTTTTTCAACTGTATTAGCTGGATTGTAATTTCTACTACTGTATTAAAGTGCTTACACCTCTTCTGTCAGACTGCTATTCCTGCACCCCCCCCCCCAATTCAAGCACTCTGCCTTGGCACTGATAAGTCTAACTACCTTTTGTCTTACTAAACTGCTTAAATCTAAACCCCTTCACCTCTATGCTATTTACGACCTGCTCTGTCTTCTTCTCTCCAGCTGTCTGCCCCTGAACAGGGCTGCTCAGCTCACCCACGGTCAGCCGGCACTCAGCCAGCCACCGACCAAGATCAGAACACCCACCTGCAGCTCCTTGGAAGCTGCCTGCCCCTGAACAGGGCTGCTCAGCTCACCCACGGTCAGCCGGCACTCAGCCAGCCACCGACCAAGATCAGGACACCCACCTGCAGCTCCTTGGAAGGTACGGGACAGCGCAGCCAATCAGAAGACTGGTGCTTCCAGCAAACCCACTCTGATTGGCCAGGACTTTTCCCCTGCTATAGACACCTGGCACTTTGTTAGATTTTCAATAGAGCTAAGCACATTTTAAATGTGTTATTAGAAGTTGTTCAACTGTATTAGCTGGATTGTAATTTCTACTACTGTTTTAAAGTGCTTACACCTCTTCTGTCTGACTGCTATTCCTGCAGTGCCCCCCCCCAATCCAAGCACTCTGCCTTGGCTCCAATAAGTCTAACTACCTTTTGTCTTACTAAACTGCTTAAATCTAACCCTTCACCTCTATGCTATTTAAGACCTGCTCTGTCTTCTTCTCTCCAGCTGCCTGCTCCAGAACAGGGCTGCTCAGCTCACCCACGGGCAGCCGGCCCTCAGCCAGCCACCGACCAAGATCTGGACACCCACCTGCAGCTCCTTGGAAGGTACGGGACAGCGCAGCCAATCGGAATACGGGAGCTTCCAGCAAACCCACTCTGATTGGCCAGGACTTTTCCTCTGATATAGACATCTGGCACTTTGTTAGATTTTCAATAGAGCTAAGCACATTTTAATGTGTTATTAGAAGTTTTTTAACTGTATTAGCTGGATTGTAATTTCTACTACTGTTTTAAAGTGCTTACACCTCTTCTGTCTGACTGCTATTCCTGCTACCCCCATCCAAGCACTCTGCCTTGGCTCCGATAAGTCTAACTACCTTTTGTCTTACTAAACTGCTCAGATCTAACCCCCTTCACCTCAATGCTATTTAAGACCTGCTCTGTCTTCTTCTCTCAGGCTGCCTGCCCCTGAACAGGGCTGCTCAGCTCTCCCACGGTCAGCCGGCCCTCAGCCAGCCACCGACCAAGATCAGGACACCCACCTGCAGCTCCTTGGAAGGTACGGGACAGCGCAGCCAATCTGAACACGGGTGCTTCCAGCAAACCCACTCTGATTGCAGGACTTTTCCCCTGCTATAGACACCTGGCACTTTGTTAGATTTTCAATAGAGCTAAGCACATTTTATCTGTGTTATTAGAAGTTTTTCAACTGTTTTAGCTGGATTGTAATTTCCACTACTGTTTTAAAGTGTTTACACCTCTTCTGTCTGACTGCTATTCCTGCAGCGCCCCCATCCAAGCACTCTGCCTTGGCTCCGATAAGTCTAACTACCTTTTATCTTACTAAACTGCTCAAATCTAACCCCCTTCACCTCTTTGCTATTTAAGACCTGCTCTCTCTTCTTCTCTCCAGCTGCCTGCCCCTGAACAGGGCTGCTCAGCTCACCCACGATCAGCCAGCCCTCAGCCAGCCAACGACCAATATCAGAACACCCACCTGCAGCTCCTTGGAAGCTGCCTGCCCCTGAACAGGGCTGCTCAGCTCACCCACGGTCAGCCAGCATTCAGCCAGCCACCGACCAAGATCAGGACAGCCACCTGCAGCTCCTTGGAAGCTGCCTGCCCCTGAACAGGGTTGCTCAGCTCACCCACGATCAGCCAGCCCTCAGCCAGCCACCGACCAAGATCAGGACACCCACCTGCAGCTCCTTGGAAGGTATGGGACAGCGCAGCCAATCGGAACACGGGTGCTTCCAGCAAACCCACTCTGATTGCCAGGACTTTTCCTCTGCTATAGACACCTGGCACTTTGTTAGATTTTCAATAGAGCTAAGCACATTTTAACTGTGGTTTTAGAAGTTTTTCAACTGTATCAGCTGGATTGTAATTTCTACTACTGTTTTAAAGTGCTTACACCTCTTCTGTCTGACTGCTATTCCTGCAGCGCCCCCCATCCAAGCACTCTGCCTTGGCTCTGATAAGTCTAACTACCTTTTGTCTTACTAAACTGCTCAAATCTAACCCCTTCACCTCTATGCTATTTAAGACCTGCTCTGTCTTCTTCTCTCCAGCTGCCTGCCCCTGAACAGGGCTGCTCAGCTCACCCACGGTCAGCCGGCCCTCTGCCAGCCACCGACCAAGATCTGGACACCCACCTGCAGCTCCTTGGAAGGTACGGGACAGCGCAGCCAATCGGAACACGGGTGCTTCCAGCAAACCCACTCTGATTGGCCAGGACTTTTCCCCTGATATAGACATCTGGCACTTTGTTAGATTTTCAATAGAGCTAAGCACATTTTAATGTGTTATTAGAAGTTTTTCAACTGTATTAGCTGGATTGTAATTTCTACTACTGTTTTAAAGTGTTTACACCTCTTCTGTCTGACTGCTATTCCTGCAGCGCCCCCCCATTCAAGCACTCTGCCTTGGCTCCGATAAGTCTAACTACCTTTTGTCTTACTAAACTGCTCAAATCTAACCCCCTTCACCTCTATGCTATTTAAGACCTGCTCTGTCTTCTTCTCTCCAGCTGCCTGCTCCTGAACAGGGCTGCTCAGCTCACCCACGGTCAGCCAGCCCTCAGCCAGCCACCGACCAAGATCAGGACACCCACCTGCAGCTCCTTGGAAGGTACGGGACAGCGCAGCCAATCGGAACACGGGTGCTTCCAGCAAACCCACACTGATTGGCCAGGACTTTTCCCTGATATAGACATCTGGCACTTTGTTAGATTTTCAATAGAGCTAAGCACATTTTAATGTGTTATTAGAAGTTTTTCAACTGTATTAGCTGGATTGTAATTTCTACTACTGTTTTAAAGTGTTTACACCTCTTCTGTCTGACTGCTATTCCTGCAGCACCCCCCCATACAAGCACTCTGCCTTGGCTCCGATAAATCTAACTACCTTTTGTCTTACTAAACTGCTCAGATCTAACCCCCTTCACCTCTTTGCTATTTAAGACCTGTTCTCTCTTCTTCTCTCCAGCTGCCTGCCCCTGAACAGGGCTGCTCAGCTCACCACGATCAGCCAGCCTCAGCCAGCCACCGACCAAGATCAGGACTCCCCTGCAGCTCCTTGGAAGGTATAGGACAGCGCAACCAACCAATTCTGGTGCTTCCAGCAAACCCACTCTGATTGGCCAGGACTTTTCCCCTGCTATAGACAGCTGGCACTTTGTTAGATTTTCGATAGAACTAAGCACATTTTAACTGTGTTATTAGAAGTTTTTCAACTGTATTAGCTGGATTGTAATTTCTACTACTGTTTTAAAGTGCTTACACCTCTTCTGTCTGACTGCTATTCCTACAGCGCTCCCCCCCAATCCAAGCACTCTGCCTTGGCTCTGATAAGTCTAACTACCTTTTGTCTTACTAAACTGCTCAAATCTAACCCCCTTCACCTCTATGCTATTTAATACCTGCTCTGTCTTCTTCTCTGCAGCTGCCTGTCCCTGAACAGGGCTGCTCAGCTCACCCACGGTCAGCCGGCACTCAGCCAGCCAACGACCAATATCAGAACACCCACCTGCAGCTCCCAGGCTGCCTGCCCCTGAACAGGGCTGCTCAGCTCACCATGGTCAGCCGGCACTCAGCCAGCCACCGACCAGAGCAGGACACCCACCTGCAGCTCCTTGGAAGTGCGGGACAGCCAGTATCGAACTCTGGGTGCTTCCAGCAAACCCACGCTGATTGGCCAGGACTTTTCCCCTGCTATAGACACCTGGCACTTTGTTAGATTTTCAATAGAGCTAAGCACATTTTAACTGTGTTATTAGAAGTTTTTCAACTGTATTAGCTGGATTGTAATTTCTACTACTGTTTTAAAGGGCTTACACCTCTTCTGTCTGACTGCTATTCCTGCAGTGCCCCCCATCCAAGCACTCTGCCTTGGCTCCGATAAGACTAACTACCTTTTGTCTTACTAAACTGCTCAAATCTAACCCCTTCACCTCTATGCTATTTAAGACCTGCTCTGTCTTCTTCTCTCCAGCTGCCTGCCCTGAACAGGGCTGCTCAGCTCACCCACGGTCAGCCGGCACTCAGCCAGCCAC
The DNA here is from genome assembly GCA_016271365.2 of Neoceratodus forsteri. Lineage (NCBI taxonomy): Eukaryota > Metazoa > Chordata > Ceratodontiformes > Ceratodontidae > Neoceratodus > Neoceratodus forsteri. Next base: position 87,360,181 of record JADMNL010000025.1, read on the forward strand.
TGACCAAGATCAGGACACCCACCTGCAGCTCCTTGGAAGGTACGGGACAGCGCAGCCAATCAGAACACGGGTGCTTCCAGCAAACCCATTCTGATTGGCCAGGACTTTTCCCCTGCTATAGACACCTGGCACTTTGTTAGATTTTCAATAGAGCTAAGCACATTTTAACTGTGTTATTAGAAGTTTTTCAACTGTATTAGCTGGATTGTAATTTCTACTACTGTTTTAAAGTGCTTACACCTCTTCTGTCTGACTGCTATTCCTGCAGCGCGCCCCCCCCCATCCAAGCACTATGCCTTGGCTCCGATAAGACTAACTACCTTTTTTTTTTTTAAGTGGCTAGTTTTCCATTAGCAGGTTATACAGACCTGCCACTAGAGGGATTCTTGGTCTTCTACATAAATCACTGTACTCACTCGTTGGCAATATGGCCTGCATTATCATTTTTGTGGCCTCCTAGCCGATTGGTCCCCTTACTCCATTCACTTGCATTGCTTAATTTTTCATGGCAAAAGCTTTTGTTGGGTTAAGTTTAATTTGTTAAATCCTGCCAAAAAGAGCTGTTTTCATGTACTGTGAAATCCTTGAGGCTTTTTGTTAAGTGTAACTGTGGTTAAGTGATTCACAGCATCCTGTTGTTAACCTAAAGTGGGCCAGGCCTACTGTTGCCAGCCCCCACAGCCTTTTGTTGTGATAATTTAAGTCTGAATTGCCCAGCAGAAATGCTTGTTCCTGCCTAAATATTAACTCCTGTGCCATCCTCTGTCTCTTCCCAGTCGAGCTCCTGTTGGAAGCCCTCGTTAGAGCTAGCTTCTGCCAGCGGGCGGCAGTAACCACCTAGCCACCTCCAGGGACCAGAAACTGGGAGGGACAGCCAGGGAAGGTACAGGAAAGCCGAAAATTTATGCCCACCTGCCCTGCCCCTACTCGATGTTATTTTATAGGCATTTTCCCGCCAAATTACAATTCCTCCCCCAACGCCACGCTTATCCAGTAATCTGTCTCATTGCCACTGCTGTACTGCCAAATCAGCAACCCTTCCTTATTGTTCTCCTGCTACTACACTGTTGTTTCCTAGTTCCATTTAATCATCAACCTTGCTTTCATAATGGGGGGATCCCTTTGGATGCTCCTGGCTATGTTCTTCATGTTGTTCAGGGAAAGAGACATCCTCCCTGCCACTGTCACTCTGCAAAGTGCGTCCCACCTTCCTAGTCTCGCTATTTCACCATTATTAAAGAAGGACCGGATCCTTATCTATGCACTACCTATGCCACAATTTAACCAGTGGGGTAACCTCCATGTAGGGACGCAAATTGCTCTATCAACATATCGCTCGGTACCCCATTATTGGGTATACAGTTCCCCATTATGCCTGACCACCAGATTGCTATTGAGTGTATTGGCACGAACCCATAACCCTGACTGGCTTATCTTAAAACAGAAGCCCCTGAATAGAAAAAGGAGGACCAAAGATGGTCTCCTCATTTTCTCTCTTGAAGCCCTTATGAAACTTTTAATTTTTTTCCTGATCTGTGTTGGAAATGTGGAAATTAACCCAGGACCTCCACAGTGCATTACCTCACCAGCAGACTTAGCCTCGACCAAAGGTCTAAGCTTTCTACATATCAATGCCTGCAGTCTGCTAAAAAAGCTAACGTTGATACAATCCTGGGTTGCCCATACTTTGGCAGACTTTCTTGTGGTATCAGAGACATGTCTCAGACCCGACACAGCAGACAGAGACATAAACTTACCCAATTATCAAATATTCAGAGCGGATCACCAGACAAGGGGTGGGGGAGTTGCTATATATGTCAAATCCAATATATCTGTAACTTACTTAGATGCAACATCTATGCCCAAACAATTCGAATGTCTATCCCTCAAAGTGGCTCTCTCCAACACTGCAGCATTTTGGCTAGTTGGCTGCTATAGGCCCCCTTCAGCGGATCATAAGCTTCTAGCCCACCTGGGGAATCAAATCAAGATGGATACTGAAAAGACCATAATCCTAGGTGATCTAAACCTTAATTGGCTATCCAAGGCCGCGGCTCCTTTAGTATCATTTTGTGATACATATGGTTTTTCACAACTTATATATGAACCAACAAGAATCAACAAAAAAAATCTGAGCAACAGCACATTACTTGACATCATGCTGGTGAACAAACCCCACCTCTTCACGCATGCTGGAGTGCTGTTCAGTGACATAAGTAACCACTGCCTTATTGCTGGAATAAGGTCATCCAGTAAACTAACACCCCCAACTAAATTCCTACTGAGGAGATCCAAGAAAACTTTCAACTCTGAGGCATATCTTCATGATCTAAATCACTCTACAAGATGGCAAGAGTTCTACCTAGCAGACTCAGTGGAAAAAGCTCATCAGGTGTTAAATAGCATAATACTAGATGCCTTTAGCACTCATGCACCAATTACTAGAGTTTGAATTAAAAACAAATCTTGTCGTTGGTTTTCACCTGATCTTAAATCAGCCCTGCTTGAGAGAGATAAGCTTTGGAAAAAGGCAAGGAAGACTAAGAACCCAAATGACTGGTTGATATTTAAGAAAGCCAGGAATAGCTGTACCAAGAAAGTACGGGATGCTAAGGCTGCCTACTACATGGCTGAACTCGACTCCTCATACCACAGTCCTGCCAGGTTCTGGAGCACTATTAAGGGCATAACGGGACAAGATCCTAGCACTTCACTACCAGCTCAAATGCACCACAACAAGGTGACAATCTTGGACAGAATGGAAATACTGGATGCATTCAATAATCATTTTACAACCGCTGGCCTTGCACTTGATACCTCTCCAGCCAATCTGCTACGTGCTCAGTTAAGCTCCCAGTATACAGGATCTCAGTTAGCTGAATCCTCCTTCTCCTTCAAACCGATTCTGTTGAAACAAGTGGAGGATCTAATCTCGCAGATGGATATAAAAAAAAGTGCAGGTGCTGACTCCCTTGACCCCTACTTTCTAAAGATTGCAATGCATGCACTTGCAGTTCCTTTAACACACTTTTTAACTTGTCCTTAAAATCTGGTTCTATTCCTGCAACTTGGAACAGCCCAAGTTTTCCTCTACTGAAATCACGGGACCCCATGGACCTTAACAACTATAGGCCAATCTCTATCCTTCCAGTACTATCTAAGCTGCTAGAAAAACTGGTAAGCATCCAATTAAAGATTACCTTGAAGAATCTAATCTTTTAAATCCAGCACAATCCGGGTTTCGGTCTAAGCATAGTACTATTTCTGCACTGGCTAAAGTTACAAACGATTGGCAAACCGAACTGGATAAAAAGAATAGCGTTTGTGTTGTATTCCTTGATCTAAGCAAGGCATTTGATATGGTGGACCATGAGCTGCTACTCTCTTCCTTGAACTCCATAAGCTTGGATCCATCCTCCCTTACATGGTTCAGGTGTTACCTAACAGGAAGAACACAGCAAGTGAAAGCTGAAGGAGACCTATCTCCACTAAAACCACTTCTAAGAGGAGTTCCACAAGGATCTATCCTGGGCCCTATCCTTTTCACCATTTATATTAACAATATTGATTCAAATCTTACCAAAGCCACTGTACACTTGTTACTTGAATGACACTGTTTTATATGTCAGCAACCCATCGCCTGCTTACAGCTTGTGAAGTTCTACAAACAGAATTCTCTATACTACAACATCAATTATTGGAAAAAGCTTCTTTTAAATGCAAAGAAAACAAAAGCAATGTTTTCTCCACCCAAAGCCATACAAATCCCTCATTACTAAACAACCTCCCCAGCTATCCACTATCCTTGGTGAAAGCCTTGATTATGTAGAAAAATTCAAGTATTTGGGGGTGTGGATAGATAGCAAACTTGACTACACAGTTCATATTGAAGAACTTTTAAAAAAGCTTCACCAGAGACTTGGTCTATTTTTAGAATAAGGCAGTTTCTAAACAGAGATTCCAAAATGAGGTTGGTCCAGGCCACATTTCTCTCAGTAATTGACTATGCAGACTTCCTCTATAGTCACTGCCCTATCTCATACCTATGCAAATTGGATACACTATACCACAGAGCTCTGAGGTTCATAACAGATCTACCATTTAACACTCACCATTGCTCTCTCTATGCAGCAGTCGGTTGGACATCTCTACATCTCAGAAGAAACAGAAATGCTGCAGTGTGGACATACAGAATTTTGACTAAGATGCTTCCAAACTATATATTAGACTGCTCCAGGCCACAGCTAGCACCTACACCCTAAGAAGCTACAATTTCATTATGCTCAAAGTGCCTAAAGTCAACACCGCATGGGAGATCTGCTATCAGCTATAATCTAGCTATATCATGGAACACGATTCAAAAGTCCTTGAAGATGATCAACCGGGTATCCTTAGCATCCTTCAAGCATCTATACCTAAGTCTCTTCCCTGAAAAATGCAATTGTTTCCACAAGTTCTAGTTTATTCGCAGTTCTTTCCTTCCCCCCCTCTCAGGCTGCCATCATATCATGGCAATTCACTTCCTAAATTCATCTCACAGATACCTCACCCTGGTGATAATCTTCTCCATTAACTCCAGGCTCCTACCTTAGCCCTTATCACTGCCTTTCACCTCCCAGTTCTAGCACCAGCCCCTGCTCTAGTCATGCGTACCTTCCTACCATGTCACTTGTCTCAGTCTATGACCACCTCTTTCAGTCATCCAATCACTATTTCTCTTTGTCCACATTGACTTCCCTTGGATCTTTGGACTCTTGAGTATATCATGTTGAATGTATGCCATGTTTACTGCCAATGTTGATATGTATATACTGGTTTACCTAGAGTGCATCTCATATGTTCCTACCATATCCTGTTATGTTTAAACAATTTCTGTTCTTGATTTCTGTATATAAGTGTTTTAATTATTCATGTACATATACCAATTATTGAACCTTGACCTTATCAGGTCCATCTTGCAAATGAGCTGTGCTCAATGATGTTCACCTGAATAAATAAAGATTTGATTGATTGATTGATTGATTAAAGGAGAACCTGCTACATATGAAGAGGAACTCTCAAAAAAGAATATTAAAATGCTGCTCAGTTTTGAAATAATGACTCCGGAAAAATAACTGAAAAATTTGGTGTCTATCTAAAAATCTAAGACATTTAAAACTATGCCAACAAGAAATTCCACTTCACAGTTAACAAAACAGAAAAACACTACGGTAACGTCTGATACTGCAACAGCTGCTGCAGTCATTTCTACACACCTGTTCCCTGTATTCCTGGAGTTGTTTCTGCAGTTGGGGAAACAGCCAGTGAAAATCTCTGAGCCAACTGCACCTGAGCTATTGGAATCAGATGGCCCATTAGATGATAGTCTGTCCTGAGAAAGAGCATTGAATGGGTCAGGAGAAATGACTGTTTTGCAGCATCCCATACAAGATTTGAGCAAACATCAAGAAACCAACCCGCAAGCTACTGCCCCAGTGGTAGTAGCCCAACTAAATACCAACAATTCAAAAGCTACCACTCATACATTTTTAAATCACCAGACCAGAGAACCTGTCTTAATAAATATAAAATGAGAAGGATACCCCAACGAAGAAAAGGCCACCTTGAGGAGATGAGCCATTGATGAAGGTGATTCAGGGTCCAAAAAAGATACTTCAAGGCCTGAGAAAACACCAGTGACTGAACAAGCAGAAACAGCAGAAGGTTTCTCAGACAATGCAGAGAAAAGAGATGAAAAAGCTTTCCAGATGCAAGGTGAGAGAAACACTAAAAATGTCTCAAATGTCTTTCTTCATTCAATAACAAATGATAAAACTGAAATAGTGCAATTTAAGAATACCTTATTTGATAATTTGCCTACCTTATCTATGAATTAGAATGCTTTAAATACCTAGCCACTTCAGTTTTGCCCTCTGCAATCAACATTTTTAAATGAAGCTATTTTGGAGGAGGAAAATTCAGAAAAAACACCAAGTTGGGTAAATAGCCTATTCTCCCAAATTAACTACATATCACAAAAAATGGAACAATTTATGGGCCTTCAGGAAAAATTCAAAACAAAACACAAAAACCTTAACTAAAGAAAATGGTATACTTACCTTATCAGGAAGCTCACTATCCTGACAACCAGTACCCTGGTCAGCACTGCCCAATAGATGGGATATCCTGATGCTAGTACATCCAATGATATTCCTCCTGATGGGATAAGGTAGTGGATGTGATGGAATGCTACCTTAACCCTTCTACAGTACAGAAAAGGATGGCTGGATGGGGTTGCTGGCCGAGCTGCCCTGGTGGTGTGGAGGGGTATACCACTGGTAGGTCAGCCAGCATGCTGTGTGTGACCCAGGTTCTGGTCCGGGTCACATCATTTTTACACACTGCACCCCCCGTAACTGCTTAACATTTTACTTCGGGGTCTGCTCCAGCTCAGAATTAGATATTTTAGTTATGGGAAGTGTGGGGGGTGGGGGGAAAGTCCCCCTCATTTCACACTTATTTCCAGGGTAGTGCCCAAAATGTTCCTGTTGGGCATAGGATCTATTCAGGGCTGTAAATTTTGGGCCATTGTACTCTTTATGCTGAGTGTCAGCATACTGAGTTTAGGAATATCATAGTATAGCAAAGAAAATGCTCAGCTGAAAACAGAAATTCATCAAGTACAGCATGCTGTTACCAACTTACTGAATCAAATAACACAATACAAAGATAGCTCAATTCTTTAGAATAAACTAACAAGGAATTAAAAGTAAAACTTGTAGACTTTGAGACCCATGCCAGAAGGAAAAACATAAGAAATTGGGGGGTCCTAGAAAATCTGGACAGCACTAGGAACCTCCATGAATCATTTAAGCAGATCACAGCTGCCTACTTGGAAATGGATTCAAGCAATATTAACTTTGATATAGATCATATACCTAGAGGGCTTAGAACAAAACCAGAAGAAGCTGCTTCTCTGAGGCCAAATATTTTAAATTTTCTAAGATCTGTGGACAAAGATTCACTAATGGCAGTGGTTTACAAAAACAAATTCAGCTAATGGGATCTACTATTTCTGTATACAATTACTTACCACATAAACTGGTTCAAGAGTAAAAAAAAAAAAAAACTTTATCAAGAATAAATTATGGAAGAATAACATCAGAACCACTACTGTTTTCCCAGCTAAACTGAGAGTGATTATAGAGGGGGTCAGACACACCTACAATAATCCACAAGATGCACTATAAGACCTACAGGAGAGACTTCCTCAAATCTTTCATTAGAAATACTATAAGGGATAACAAGGTTGTCAGTACCTGAACTAGTATTCTTTGTGCTTTAGCTTGCGGGGAGGGGAGAATATAGCTGTGCTTAATAAAATAAAATAGGCAGTTCTAATGAGCTGCAATCACTTAAACTTTTTCTTTTACAGATGCAGTATATTACTGCAGGAAGGGGAAGATGGCATTAGGACATGCTTGGTTTTAAGCAATTCACAATGCTTTTTCTTGTTATCTTGAGTCTAGGGAATGGAGCAATACTGGGGAACTTCTAATGATATACTAAATGAAACATCCATTGGGGGGGCTTTACTGTTTGAGGTATGGGATCACAGACTACAGATTATATATCAACTTGATGGCTAATTATTATAGCATAAAAGTGGCTTCCTTGAATGTAAATGGGATATACCCTATTAAAAGGGCCAGAATTTTAACTCATATTAAGAAGTCTAATGCCAATCTTATTTGCTTACAAGAAATGCATTTAAAAAAAAAAAGAAATGATTAAGTTAAAAAAGAGATGGATGTCACAATTGATTATATAACACTGGCACAAAAAGTTGCAGTGTGGCAATAATCATTAAAAGAGTGACTGATGTGAAAATGATGGAAGAATTTGTTGACCTCAGTGGAAGAATTTATTTTTTTATCATGTAAAATTTTATTCTTTTTCAATAAGATAACAATCATTCCATCTGAATTCGGATAGACCTCGGAGAGTCATACTGATACAAAAGGATTCTATAGAACGTCAACCATACAAAACCTTGTTTCCTTAACCATATATTGGAAGAACTATTCTTACTAGGTTATCAATTAATAATTTAGAGGTGGTAGTAGGTTCTGTATATGCTCCTTTTAAAAATTATGACCCCTTTTTAGCAACTATTGTTGAAGGACTCTACAAACTCCAAGCAGAGAAAAGTAATTTTAGCACATGACTTTAATAGGCTAATTAACTCACATTTTAAAAAAATCAACTAACACTTTAGCTGAGAATACAAATATTGCCAAAAAATGGAATAATGTTCTTAACTCAAAAAATTTGATTGGTAGTTGTGAAATGTAACCCTTTTAAGTGAGAATACACACACTTTTATAAGAAAAAAAGGATCCATTATATCCTAGTTTCTAAAAGGCTAGTAAAATCATTACTATTTGCAGAAATACAATCTATAGCAATATTAGATCATGGATTGATAAACATTGAACATTATCAATCCTGATAGAATGATGAATATGCAGTGGTCCTTCAACAATGAACTATTGAAAAACCAAGACTTCTTCCTTTCTTAAAACAAGTTATACCAGAATTTTGATTCTGCAATTACAATGGACAAGCAGAGATTTTTTTCCTTATGAAATAAGTTTAAGGCCACCATGATGGGTGAGATAATTTCATTTCAAATTAAAGTTAATGAAATCAGAAAACAAAAATCTATATTAATTGATAAAAAATGAAAACACTTAGACTCATTAGTATTACAGAATTATAATAAATATGTAGATGAATGGAACACAGTAAAAATGCAAAAACAAAATATAATTAACTAAGATACTGCATGTGTCTATAAAATAATTAAACATGCAAAATATTTCCATATGGACAAAACTGGAAGATTCTTAGCAAATGTATTATGAAATGTGAAGGAGCGCAATATTATTACCTCCATAAAACATGAATAAGGTGCAACAAAAAAAGAATGATAAAGATATGGCAAAGGTCTTTAAGAATTATTATAAAATTTATATCAAAATAAGATACAAATCGATTTACAAAACTTAAAAACTTTTCTTCACAGGGCGAACCTTAAACAAACACAATTTATATACTCACCATTTACTCAAAAAGAAATCATTGATGCAATCAAAACACTAGCTAGAAATAAATCACCCAGAGTAGATAGTCTAATTAATGAGTTTTTCAAGCTTTTGCAGATGAAATATCACCGTATTACGGAAGGACTACTTGAAGGCAAAATGAACCTGCCAAATTCAATGCAACAAGCAAAAGTAGTACTAATCCACAAAAAAGGGAACTAGAACGATCTTCCAGAGAGTTATAGACCAATTGTTATATTGAACTCAGACTATAAGATTCTATCTAAATTAATGAATAATAAATTCAGTTGTTACTGAATGATCTTATTCATAAAAAACAATATAGATGTATTAAAGGTTGTTCAATTCCACAGGCCATTAGAAAATTACAAACCATTTTTCATCTTATAAATTCCTGCCACCAACATAAAGTGGATACTTATTACGCCATAACACTAGATGTCAGTAAGGCTTTCGATGTCATAGATGGGATGTATATGATAGATGTCCTAAAAGCCTGGAGCTTCCCTTCTTAGATATTAACATTAATAAAATAGCTTTATTAAAAAAAAAGCAACTGTCATATTTCAAATAAATGCCCACCTTTTAGGATATTTTAGTATGTTTAACAGAGCATGACAAGGGTGTCCACTATTCCTTACTATTGTTATCCTATGTTTGGAACCCCTATTGCAAATTGTTAGGGCCAATCAGGAAATCCAGGGAGTTAATATAATAAATGAACAATTAAAACTAAACATCTTTGCAGATGGTATCTTATTGATTCTCAAAAATGTACATACTTCTTTAAATACTTTTTTTCAAGAAGTGGAAATCTTTTTATCTTTATCGGGATATAGGTTGAACAAGAAAAAATTGATAATAATGAAGATTTCAAAAAATAAAACCCAACCTATGACAGAATTTATGCAAAACTCCAAAACGGATACCACTATAATATATTTAGTAGTAACCCTTTCACCAGATCAAAATAAAAATATTAAAATATGTTTTAATATGCCTAAGCTAAATTATTATTATCTAATTGAGAAAATCTGCCTATATCATTATGGGGGAGAGTGGACACCATAAAGATGATGGCTCTGACACACTACATCTATGTCCTGCAAAATATACTGGGAGCTCCATCCTTAGACTAGTTTGATGATTTCAAAAAATACTTAAAACATTTCTGTGGTAAGGTGGGAAGCCGTACATTGCTTGGTCTCTATTAATTACCCAAAGGAAACTTGAAGGATTGGGATGTTCTGATCCCTTAAAATATATGCAGTCCCATGTGTTATACATGATGTGGGGATGATCCTTCTTGAATGAGGAAGATGTACATTTATTTTGTTACTTATTAAGCCAAAGCTGTAAAGAAGGGATTGATATTAAAGATTTAATTTTAGATTTTTCATATCTTTAAAAGAATAATCACCCTCTTATGACATGGTTTACACTCATTAAAGGTATTACTAAAAAAATTAAAAACTACACTTGACCTACCTTGGCTATATTTAGATATGTGGTTTAGCAGGGTGATACGTGGTAACGACAATAAAATTAGTAACAATATATTTCTAAAAAAACCTCTATAAATGGAATGATTTTCTACTAAATGGTAAATTCCTTATCTATGATCAACTTAAACACCAACTGGATAACCATAAATATTAAGACATTTCACATACTATATACTTCAGCAGAAATTCAAAATGCTATGTCAGATGTCAAGAATTCTAAAAGAACTAAGGGTAGAACTAGTGACACCGCTGACTACTCTCTTTAACAAATCATGGGAGGATGGGGTGATACCCGAGGACTGGAGGAGGGCAGATGTGATTCCTCTTCACAAAAGTGGGAGCAGGACAGAGGCAGGAAACTACAGACCAGTTAGTTTGACCTCAGTGGTAGGGAAAATGATGGAATCATTTCTGAAGGAAAGAACTGTTGAGTACCTAGAGGCCAGTGGGGCGGGACCCAAGGCAGCATGGATTCATGATGGGAAGGTCATGTCAGATGAATCTAATAGATTTCTTTGACTGAGTGACCAAAGTAGTAGACCAGGGAGGGGCTGTGGACATGGCCTACCTAGATTTTAGCAAGGCATTTGATACAGTCCCACACAAAAGATTAATTCACAAGATAACCAGCCTTGGAGTGGGTCCCAAGTTGGTAGCCTGGATAAAAAATTGGCTAGACAACAGGATGCAAAGGGTAGTAGTAAATGGAATACACAGTGAAGAAAGGAGGGTTACTAGTGGGGTACATGAGGTTCAGTACTGGGACGGTCCTTTTAATGTCTTTATAAGTGACATTGCAGAAGAACTGGAAGGAAAAGTATGTCTCTTTGCAGATGACACAAAGTTCTGCAACAGGGTTGATACACAAGATGGAGTGGAAAGGATGAGAAGGGACTTGGCAAGGTTGGAGGAATGGTCAAATGTATGGCAGCTCAGATTCAATGCAAAGAAGTGCAAGGTAATGCACATGGGAAACAAAAACCGAGGGGAAGTGTACACAATGGGGGGTGAGATACTGACAACAGTAAAAATAGAAAGGGACCTGGGGGTAATTATATCAGATGACCTAAAGGTGGGCAAGCAATACGAGAAGGCAGTAAGGAAGGCAGGGGGGATACTGGGATGCATAGGAAGAGGCATCAATAGTGGAAAACAGGAAGTTGTTATCCCTCTGTACAGACAGTTGGTGAGACCCCATCTGGAGTACTGTGTGCAGTTCTGAAGACCCCATCTCCGCAAAGACATAGACAGAGTGGAAGCTGTCCAGAGGAGGGCAACCAAAATGGTGCAGGGTCTGCACCAGAAGACATACGAAGAAAGACTAAAGGAGCTTAATATGTATACCCTAGATGAAAGGAGGGAGAGGGGGACATTATAGAAACTTTCAAGTACCTCAAGGGAATTAAGAAAGTCCAAGAGGGTAGCATCTTCCAGAAAAAGAGATGTGCAAGAACAAGGGGGCACAATTTGAAGATAGAGGGGGGGACAGCTCAGAGGTAATGTGAGGAAGTATTTTTTCACTGAGAGGGTTGTGGATACATGGAACAGCCTCCCTGAGGAGGTTGTGGAGTCAAGAACAGTGGGGGACTTCAATAATGCATGGGACAGGCATAAGGCATTCCTAGTGGGGGGTAAGAGGAAGTAAGCTGTTGGTTAACTAGGATTTGCAGCTTATCTGTGAGGTAGGAAAATGGCAGACTAGGTGGGCCAAGCGGTCCTTATCTGCCGTCAAATTCTATGTTTCTATGTAGATCTTTAATTCTGACCCTAAATCATTTGTATCTATCCGACACAAGATATTGTAATCAAAAAAGGTACAGAAATATTATTGTCCAGAATTTAGAATCATATTATACAAGAGAGTAAAAATAGTGGAGCTACTATACATTTGAAATGGAATCAAGAAACTAGCACCAATCTTACCCAGCAACAATGGTTGAACTTGAGACAACAGGCTAATAAAATTTACCCATCTACCAGAAATAAAACAGTTCAAAGGAAATTAATGAAAAGAGCCTATTATACCCCAGTTCAGAACTCTAAGGTAAACCCTACTTATACTGACAGCTGTTGGCATCAGTGTGGAGAATGAGGTACATTATTTTGTTGTTTTTTTCTATGTCCACAAAACAAACTTAATGGATTAAAGTCAGAGATATTCTCCAGACAATTTTAAAAATTCCCATTCCATTAAAAGCTGACCTATTTCTATGTAACAATTTGAATGGTTTATTCCAGAATCAGATACATTGTAATTTGTTTTTTCTTTGGCTACTATGGCCTTAAAAAGATTAATTTTGGATAACTGGAATAGTAGCAGTTTGCCAATATTTGAGATCAATCAGTGGTGGAACACCTTTAAAGAGACCATGTCATCTAAAAAATTACTGTACACACTAGATGAAACAATAGGTGATATTTTTGGAAACAAATGGGGCCTGATTCTCAAAAGAGGGTGAGATCAGTGCAAACTGTGTCATACAGCAGCTTGCGGCAATGCCCTATGCCAGGGACCCTGCACCAGATTCTGGTAAGGAGGGTTCCCGTCACCTATGTCCCCACACTGGTGGCAACCTCTCCTGTGCTACAAACACATGGCACATTGGAGGGGTTTGCTGCAAGCTCCGGCAGCAATGGTACATGTCCCCTGATCCCTGGGTCATATAAATAAAACCCTTCCAGGGTGGTCTAGTGGCTCTTGATCCCTGATGTCACTCCTTATATTAATTGTTCATATATTGCCCTTTCCTGGTGATCTAGTGGCCTCCTCTCCAATCCCCAATGTCGCCCCTTAAATTATTAATAAATCAGCCTTACCTGGTGGTCTTGTGGCCCCCATCCCTGATCCGTTATGTGCTCCATATATTAATTATTAATATATTGACCTTTCCTGGTGGTCTTTTTGCCCCCACCCCAGCATGTAGTGCCCACCGCCCCGCTCCCCCCAATCCAAAAACACAGCTGGTGACTGGCACAGTCCTCCTCTCACCTCCAAGGCTGGTCACCAACTGAACTGTCACTGAGCATGTAATGTAATGTGTACAGAGCTCACTGAATGACTGTCATTCAGTGAGCACTGTACACTTTACATTATGGGCTCAGCAACAGTTCAGTCAGCAGCTGGACATGGAGCTGAGAGGAGGACTGTGCCAGTCACCAGATCTGTTTCAGGATTGGGGGGAGTGGGGTGGTGGGCACTACATGCAGGTGTGGGAGCAGCTAGACCACCAGAAAAGGGCGATATATTAATAATTAATATAAGGGGTGAAATTGGGGGTCGAGAGGGGGGGCAACAGACCACCAAGAAAAAGTGATTCATTAACAATTCATATATGGGGTGACATTGTGTATCGGTGAGGGGGCACTAGACCTCCAGGAAAAGGCTATATATTAACAATATAAGGGGCAACATCAGGGATCAGGGCTTGGGAGGGGGGACTGCAGTTCTATTTCACATTTGGTAACTGAGAAAAAGCACACTGAAATGAACAGTTACAGGGTGCCACAAGGTGCTTCGCTCACCCAAAGGGATATGTCTAAGTACTCATAGACCAGCCCTGGCTGGTCTAAGGGTACTTAGAAATTCTCCCTCTGGGAGAGTTTTGTGAATCCCACTTTCAGGGATATGGCAGCCTGCATCTGCCACAAGCCTCCTAGTGCCATGCAGCAGCCCATTTTGTGGCACATGACCGGCACAAGTCCCCTTTGATGTATGCAGCCTTCATTTGATGCAGGCTGCTTTTGTTAATAGCTCAGGGCTCATTTTTTGATGCAAGGTACTACTTGCACCATTTATGTTTAATGCAGGCACCTTGCATCAATCTATGGGCTTTGAGAATTGAGCCCATGGAGACAAATCCAAGACCATCTTCCCTCCATGAGAAGACTGTAATGCCCTCTGTGATTTAGCAGAAAAATGAATTTGAAGATAGAAGCTCCCAGCTTGGGGCAGGAGGAGTGACACTTCAATCTGTCTTCATTCCTGGGAAGGGAGGAGGGAGGACTAGATTCCTACTCTTCAACTATGTTGTGTCATAAATTGTCACAGACTTTGTCAAATTAATTATGTACAATACTATATTTCTTTGTTCACCCATTAATGTTTTGTTGATGAATTAATAAAGATTATATCTGGGGGAAAAAAATGTGGGAGACTTATGCTTAGTGTATAGTACTCTAACTAAGCATGACCTTTGTGATTGCCTGAGTTTTAATTTGAAAAATCAGCATCACAATACAAGATCCCATGTTTAACAACTAAAAGGGGATTTATGGCATTCAAGAGCGAGAACATTTTGGTATAACCAAAGGGTTGTGACATTGTGGAATTCACTACCATTGCATGTGGTGGGTAGCAAGAACATGCCTGAATTTAAGGTCAAATTGGATAATTTTTGTGGAAACAAGAGAATACCAGGGTATTTTCAATGATTAAGTGCGAGCATAATGGACATTTTATCTCCTCTGCTCAGTACTATCCTATGAAACCTGTGAAAACAAACAACAGAAAAGGGATATGAACTCAAGAAGTAATCTTTGGGGGATATAAAACTCCTAATTCATCTCTCCTTCAGATTCATAAATGGTAAGCTCATTAGTCCCCATCAATGGCATGATGTCCTTATACACTAAACTTTTTCTTGCATTCACTCTCCCCATCTTTCTCTCTTTAAATGTATATTTTAAAGATATAGATAAATAACTGCAAAAACACTACATTAATGCAGAAGAATGAAAAACACACAAAGTATGGAACTGTGAAACATTAAGATTTTGGGTTACTGGAGTATTGGCGAATCAGTAGTGGTGTCTTCCTTTGGGTTGTCAACCTTAATGCCCACCTCTACCTCAACACATCCCACCAGCTCATAGTCACCTGTCCTAAGCACAAGGTACAGCTCCAAGTCAGTGCCTCATAGTGATACACTCTTCAAAGGTACAGATATATGGCTTGTCACATGTTGCCAACAGAATCTGTTGTAGCTTTCTTCACACAGGGAAGAAAAGGGATCACATCTGCCCTTATTTGCTTAAGGGAGGGGGTGGGCATTAGGGTTGAGAACCCCAAGGAATACCCCACTGCTAATTCAACAGTACTCCAGAGAAATCAAACCCTAATGTTTTTATTCCCATATTTTGTGTGCTTTGCATTCTTCAACCTTAATGTCTGCATTAATGTAGTTTTTTTAATTAATTTTCTTTCTTTTTTTGATACTGGAATTATTTCCTCATTTGCAGTCCTGACCTAGTGAATGGGTCAATCAGGCCTTGAAAAGCATATAAACACCTTCTGAGGGGAGGCTGTCTGCCCCACCACAAGATGTCATGTGTGCACCAGAACATTGCTTTCTCCCTTTCCAGAGTGAGGCCAGTGTTGTACACAACATCACTTCCCCCCCAGCATTGACCCATTAAGTCAGCATTGAGTTTGCACCTGAACTCAGGCCACTGATACAGGAAGGCAACGTGGTCCCCACTGGACCAAAAGACCTCCCTGCAAACAACATTACATCATATTTTTTTGTGACATTATGACCCCAACATTTCAACAGAGTCTTTTTATGACCTCTCCTTCTGAACATGATCAAATTTAATAAAATACTGGACAAAATGTAATTTCATGCAAAAGTACAAAAACATATTCCAGCCTGGACTTGAAAAATGACAGCTGTTCTGTTAATGAGGTGGTATGAAAATGGCTATGTTGACAATCTGGGTTCAAAATATTGAAAAATGCCAAAGTTATGAGAGTTTGTAGAAAAATTACACATACCTTCATAACGTTGCTGTTTTTATTTTAATATTTTGACCCTAAATTTTCAAAATAGCTTTCTTATGAACCCCACCACATGAACCCACTAGGTAGAAATGTGCTAATCCAGCTCAAAAGATGATATCATGCAGCAACCACAAAATAACCACTTGGGCTTGATTTAAGTGCAGTGTCAGTGGCTCAATAGGTAGCACACTCACCTCTGAGGCTGGGAGATCAGAGGGCTGTGGGTTCAGTTCCCACATCTGGCACTTGGGTTAATATCCCAGTACTGACACTGTAGTGCAGCATGAGAGGGGTGCAACATTTCTGAGGTGCCGTCTTTCGTATGAGATGTTAAACCGAGGTCCCATCTGCCTGGATTGGTGGTAGTTCAGGTGGATGTTAAAGATCCCATGGCACTTATAGAAAAGAGTAGGGGAATTTCCCCAGTGTCCTGGCCAAATTTCCCTCATTCACTAAAAATACCACCAACTTAATCTGGTTCAAGGTCAGTTGGCATTCATCTGCATCCCCCTTCCCTGGGTCGTGCCTGAAAATAGGCAGGATTTGTCTAGTGCACTTACCCAGTCAACAAAAACTAACTAAATAAATAAGTTCAACATCCTTGTTCATGTGGTGGGGTTGCCAAAAAGATCATGTTGAAAATGTGGGCTAAAATATTTAAAAAATTACCACGTTATAAGTAAAAGTTCAAAACACATTGAAATGCATTATATTGCACTTGTCTGGTTCCTCAGTTCCTGGACCACTGCTGAAAAGTGAAGATGCATCTCTGGCCCAGACAGGATTATGGCACTGGACCTTGGCTAGGTAAGTATAGGATAAGGGGTGTGTAGAGTGGTGGGTGCTGAGTATGGGGGCCAGGGTGGGGTGGGGGTGGTTACGGTGGCAGATGAAGGACCATTTATTTTAGAGTAGAAAGAAAAAAGATGTTGGATGATTTTCTTTATTTAAGGTACCTCCAACACTGAAAAATGTGCACTCCAATGTCAGCATGACACTTGGGGGCATGGGGTGGGCACCCCAGTGTCCCAGACTACTGGATCAGGGAAGAGGGCTGTCTGTGCCATCATCTGGGATTGGGCAACTCAGTATCAGCAAGTTGAAATTAGGGGCATTGGAGGAGCCTTATGATCTATATAGCAAGCCTATTGGAACAGTTGTCTACAGTTTGTTGATCTACAAAAAACATGTAATCACTGAGTTCCACATTGATAAATGAAAAGGAGACATTTCTGAATCATCTTTTAAATACCTCAAAATAATAAAACAAATACTTGTATAAACATTAGACATCTATGGACTTGTTGGTGTTCCATTTCATTTATATCTGTGAAACCAAAATTACATCTGTCCAGTTGTATTTCATGACAGCGACAGCTCTCAAATGTCATCATTTGAAACCTAAAGGTTAAAGGAAATGAGAGGGAAGGAATGAAGGAAAGAAAAACAGGTAGAAAAGAAGGAAAAAAGGAAGGAAAGAAGCATGCATTAACTATTTAATGATGACACTGATGTAAGAAGATTCACTGTTGAACAAATGGAACATAAACTGTACTTAAAACCAGGAAAACTCATTAGTGAAAAGTACTTACTGATGTTTGCTTGATGCTCAAAAGCTAAATTACAATTCCATTAATTAATTTTGTCAGATGAGAGTTTGCAAGCATAATATTTAGATGACTGGAAAGGACGCTGGTCTAAAGGGATGGTGACCCAGACACTTAAGATGTAGCAATGCATACATCTCCTGTCAGTCTTTTTAAAGGGGTGGGGTTGGATGCACTAATGGTTTAATCTGTATAATGCAATGCATTAGTGCAATCTGATAGTTTTATACCCTTAGACGAATTTAAATAATACAAGATTATCTTTTTTTTTCCAATTGTTTAACCAGGTGAGACACACTAAGCTGAAAGCTTTTTTGCAGGTGCAACCTGGGAACACAGGGAAGTTAAGTGACTTGCTTAGGGTCACACAGTATATGCAAGGGGGGCTGTGGGGATTCAAACCCAGGTCTCCAGATTTGCAGCTCAGAGCCTTAAACCACTGCGCTATACTACCTCCCTATCTGGAACAGTATACCACCCATGATTAGAAGCACAAGTTATAATTCTTTTTTGAGCATTTTGCTACAGCACTCAACTTTCTATTTGACTTTGTTTTTAAATTGTATTTTTATTATTATGTAAAGATGTGGAATGTGTATATGTGTGTGTATATATATACACACAGACATGCACACACACACACACACATGTTATTATTATGTAATATGTTGAACTGTGTTTGTTTGTATTTACTGTGGTTAGCACCTGTAAAGGGAATTAATTTCCAGTGTGTTTACCCATTAAGCAAATAAACAAATAAACAAGATATCCTCCAAACAACAGCAGCATACTGTGGCACCTAAAAAGAGTAGAAAAAATTATCAGTGAACAAAACTATGTATGGTGTCTGTGTGCTGCAGTTATTGGCTGTGAGTACTTTAGCTGCAGTGCATTCTGTATGTAAAAATATGTCATTGCAAAAATGTGTAAACTGTATTATTAACAGTAATTTCATTTGCATGTAAACCTGAAAGAGAACAAATATGCATTCCTGAAAACGATTTCAATACCTCATTTCAGCACCAAGGAGAGCTCTCCAAGAAGGTACCTACACTACAAATACTGTACCTAAAGTAAGATTATCCAGCTTTAGCAGGTTTACAGCTACTTGATTTAATTATGTTTGGTGTCTTATTAAGTAGAAAGTTCTTTAGCCTGAAGTGATACTATTGTGTTGTTCCTTTTCAGCTGTTTAAGAATCCCTAGAAATAGATCCCTAGCATCCTATCATGCAGTAAACTAAGGTTCTGCTACCTTAGGAGGGGTGCTTTTACTAAGATAATCTTTTAATATATATGGCATTAGAAGAGGAACCTAGTATGTGTTATTTTGTGTATATGTGTTTACCTCTACATTAACTGCCCTAGTGTCAAAGTACCTCTTTAATGTAGGTTGGGTAGAAAGTTGCAGTTGTGTAATTTACACATGCAGCCTGAATTTCAATGAATAGCAAAGGGCACACACATACTTGCTATTCGGGATTTGCAAAAATATATGTGGGTTACCTTTGCAAAATTGAAAATCAAGTGTGCATCAGCAGGTGCAGAGCTCCCTTGCTGATATACACAAAGTCTAATGAGGGGTTTGTTTTCTTCTCATGCTGTGTATACTCAAACCATATCACTCTGCAATTGTAACAATTGCCATGATTAGGTGTTTCCTGAAATTTCTGCGATATCTCTAGACAAATTCCCTGCAAGACTGCAGTACCACTGTAGGGCCACCAAATAGAATCTTTTTAGAAATATCAGGAAATATCTGACCTTGTCTATTGCTGCAACTGTATATCTGTATATGTGAATGTATGTATAACCTCAACAATTCAAAAGGTTAACTATTTTCTACATACTATGTACTATTTAAAATAGCCTGATTCACATTTTAGATTATGGTTTCATTATGCTTTAAACAACTATTTTCATAAAACATTAGCTTATTTTGCAAAACAAAAAAGTTGGTCTCCAAACCTTAACCATGAAATGTTAAACAGGGTGCCTTTCAAAACATGAGTTTCCCCATTAAATTAGTTAAATAAGATTAATTGGTTCAGAATGTTTTCTTCCTTGCCCAATGAAAATGCTTTGTTTCCACATATATTATTATTTAAAGTGGCTTCAACATTTTTAATTTTTACTACAAAAGGTCTTACATTTATGGTCTAATAGATATTCAGACTTAGTTATCCAACCAGCTATGGGCCAGCAACATTTATTTGTTAAAGTAGACCTGCCAACATGAGACAATTAGATGTCTGTCTGTTTTTACAAGGATCATAACTGTACCAAAGTTTGTGTATGTCTGAAGCAGTTTTAAATAACTCAGTTATAACTTCTTGCAGTCAGCATGATAAACCACTTTGTTTTGCCTTTGAGTATTTTAGGGCAAATGTCATTTTTGGAATGCTCCATGCAGGGAACACAGTATTTACATTCAATTAAAAAGAGTGTATTATGACCCTAAGTAATTAAAATGAAATGGCACCTACAAAGTAATGTAGGTGGTGCAAACATTTATATCAGGGGCAAACACTTAAAGTTGGCTCTTATAATTAAAGGGTAAATCTCCTGGGAGTCCGAATGCCAATATGAATACGTTTACTTATTAGGCATGTTATGTAATTTATATAATGCATCAATATACACTATCAATGTAATTAACTGACTTAAGAATAATGAGTGTGGATGAAATCGGTTTAAGTAGTTTACTGAAAATGGAGCCCTGGCCAAAATGACTAATTATGCTACAGTACATTAATGTTTGCCAATTAAAAAAAAAACAGCACAATAACCTAATTTAAAAGAACTAATACTCTTAAAGAAAGTGCATTAAATAATGCACAAATGTTAATCTCTGAAACAGTCCACTTTTTTACTGTGAAGTACTCCATGAAAAATCTTACAGCAATTCAATTATTTAGTGTATAGTATGCAGACATTTATGATGTAGGATAAATACATGTATTGTTTTAAATCATTTTAGGTATATTTATAACTGTGTTACTAATCCTATTACTTACTTGATACAATTAAATTTACCAGTTCATACTAGAGATGGGTGAAATTGGGAAAGTTTGTTCTGCTAATTTATTTGAGAAATTTGCACATTTCATGAAATATTTAGTGGGTGTGAAATGTGGAATTTCACCTGTGAAATGAGAAATATTGCCAACATAATGTAGAATTTTGCCATCTACAGGTGATATTCTACTATTCGCGGGTGAAAATTTGCATTTCAGCAGCGGAATTTCACATTTCGCACCCATGAAATATTATGCAAAATGTGTGAATTTCGCAACATATTTCATGGGGTGAAATTCCCAATTGCACTGGAATTATGCCAGCAAAATTTCATTTTGCTATATCTGTAGTTCATACTGTTAATCTCATGTTTATCTGTGTTATAGTACAGATGTATAATACAATAGGCAAACTTTTAGACTTAATGAGCTGACACACTGCCTGAAAGTAATGTTACCTTTTAACAGTAATCAACTATTACTTGTTGCTTCTGAAACACTTTTTCTTTTCCCTATTGCTAAATGCAAGAAATTCCACTCAACAGTACTATATGTGTAATGAGAAACAGAATTCTAGCTGGATGCCAACATAGCTAGTTTTATTCCCCATCATACCTCATCAACATTGAGTCCTCACTATTGTGATATCATGACTGGCTGAGCACAGTCACCCACCTTGCAACACACTTGTCACTACTAGTGAGGTCAAAACGAGTGTTGTCACAATGCTGATGAGCATGAATCAGAGTAACACTAGATAGATCAACATCCAGGGAGAGTGCTGCTCCATATAAGTCATCTAATACTATCAGGGAGAAAACATTCTATATAGCAAAAGGGAAAACATACTTCAGAAATTAAAAGTAACAGGCTATTTTTAAAAATGAATACTGTTTTCAGTCTGCTGTTTTGTTGTTTCTATCTCTTTAACTGGTATATATGTTCTATTTCAAACAGTATACATAAAGTAATATTTTACATGTTGCTCCATTACTGCAAAGTTTCTACTTTTCCTCAGGGGCATGAATACAGTATTTAGTCATTATCAGCATGGTTATGGTGATATAATATATGTAGGTGATTACCTCATGGATCTTACATATAAACACATGAACTAACAGTATTGTGGTGACATCTGCATGTACTAGTAATAATGGTCATATTCTTTCTGCTTCCTAATTAATTGTGCTTCCAAGAATGACCATCATGTTATGATCACTGTATATGGTTTGTTTAACTTCATCACTGCTTTTATTCTGTGCCATCATACAAAGTACATAAATTTGACCTGCTCACCCATTACACATGTCTAGAAATGACACCATACTCTCTGGACTAAAAAGTAATGGGTTCATTCAACTTAAACTCACCACAGCAGGGGCCCTGGGCTTATACCAAATGCTTACATTGCAGTGAATTATGGGGGAGAAGGGTGTTGCAACAAATAACACAGAGATCCTTTTTTGGCCTCTCCTGGTTGTTCATATATATCTTAGAAGATTCCATAGCGCCTTTTAGAAATAATGTGGAATAATCCTGCTGTTCAGGCCATGGCCAACATTTTCTTTAAGACTAGTTTAGCAGGAGTTCTGCAATTTTCTACAGTGGTGTGGAGATACATTATGCAATTAATGACTGCTATGTTTGTCTTTATAAAATGGATAAATGGAAGCATATGGTATCATTGGCCAAAAAATATCACCTGTGTGCAAATTAATGGGTACAGTGAATGTGTGCTAAATGGCATTAGTAGGTCTTGTTCCTATTTGCATAAATGGAATTCATACCTTAAATCTTTTTGTATTTTTAACTGTACTGGAATAAAAACAGATGTGAAAAATTGTTTCAGTTTTTGTTTTCATGGACAATATTCTGCACAGTTCTTTTCATGGAACCAGTAATTTGGAGTTTCCACTATGCCATGGTTTTTGTACAGAATGCTAAGTATGAGCTGTTAACCTATCAGAAACATGCCTAGAGTTCTGTACACAAACTGTGACATAGTTAAAATTCCAAATCACTGGTTCCATGATGAGAACTATAAGAGAATGCTGCCCATAGAAACAAATTAATGCAAAATACAATTTTCTTACTTCCTATCCTCTTTAAAATCAATGCATGGTCATCCTGATTTTCTGTCTATTCATATATCATAAACCATCTAAACATTAAAAAACAGTGCTAATTTTTTTTTTCTTCTTAAGCAAAGCAGTACCTAATTATAGGCTGCATACTCATTTCTCCCTCTCTCTGCATTAACTGAAATTCATGTATTGTTTTGTAAAGAGAATGTACCACACAATGAAAAGTCTATAGCATACTCTTTTTTTCTGCTGCTGCCTGCAAATGACTAGTCTCACATTTGCACTTCCTCTGTAATAATTGTTTGCATAGAGGCCACACATTCTCCCATTTTCTTATTGACTTGTTTCGGTTTTAAGTTTACAGCAAAAAAAAGAGAAACTGTACTGTGTGAATAATATTTTAATTCTTGACCTCCCACACTGGACCAGCACAGTTTGGGGGGAGATAAGTGATGAAAGCACCCCCTCTCTTCTGGCCATGCAGTAAACTACAACTAAGGAATATACATTAGCACAGTCTGGAAAAAGAAAAAAAAAACACATATCCAGCAGGTGCAAAAAAATACCTTACCAAAATTTGATATATAGAGTTTTAGGTTTTAAATATCTACACATCTTTATTTTAATTATTACATGCATTTTTTTGTAAATAAAAACAAATCTGATTTTATAAGTATAACAACACATTCCTGGAAAGTGCTGAGCTAAATATTGGAAATTCTAGGGTAGATGAAAGCACACAGCCTGTGGCATTATGCCCCACTTAATGCACCCAGCGCACATGTCAATTGAGCTTGAGGAAATAACTCTGTCTCTATCTGCCTAGCTTCATTTTAGTCCCACTCTCTTAGTCTCTTTTGTATTCCTATTAGCCAATGCAACTTTTTACAACTCATAAAGAACATTAAAAAAATAGTGTGTATGTAAGATACTACCTAAACAAATTCCTTTTCTTTCTAAATCCAAACCCAGACACACAACCAAGAAACATGGTGCATCATTGTCATTTCCATATAGTCTGGGAATGCTGTATGTTTGCTACTCTATAGATTCCAGTGATCTTTAGTTGTTTTCTTAGGGATGTGAGGGATTTTAAAATGTCCAACAGAACCAAATTCTGTGGAACTTTGGTAAATTCCATATCATTCTGTGGAATTCTGTCATAGCAAAATTCTGAAATCTAAAAAGAAAATTTTTTTGCAGATTATTAAGATTTGTTTTCGGCAATCCATGGAAAATTATTCCAAGCATTATGTCATCTGCAGAAAGGTATTTTGCTGTTTACATAAAAATTCCATGTAATTTAAAAATAAATTTGATTTTAAAAATACATTTAAAAAAACATTTTAGAAGGAGAGTTTCCATTCCACACAAATTCCACTGGTGGAATTCCACATTAAGCACAGCTCTATTTTTTAATTTTGTTTTACTCATCAAAGCCCAGCTGAGATGCAAAATCTCTTTTCTTGTGGGGTGCTGCTTATACCCAGTTCCATAGCTGGGTGGACTGGAACATTGAGAGGTTAAGCAACCTGCCCATGGTCACACAGCAAGTACTTAGCTCTGGCATGGTTTGAACCAGAAATCTGGTTCATAAGCTGGCACTATAACAACTAGACCATACTATATTTAGATCACAGGCTCAAAATTCAAATAAGCATCCCCCACTTATTTGTGGCTCTATCTTCAGTATCACCAGGCCAAGATTCACGTATGACATTAAACACCAGATTTTCACATATCTGTGAGAACAAACAAAAAAAAAAAACAACTGTACTAACAGTATTTCCCCATATACTACCAAGAGATAAATTAATGGATGTGTCCTAACAAAACATTACACTGGTATGTTGTCCCTATCAGATGGTAGATGTGATAAAAAAATTTAAAAAGGTCCCCTCTAGGTGGAAGGGTATAAAAAGGAACTTTGATTAGCTTACTGTATCTGTCAGTTCACTGCACTAATATCCAATGAAACATCTCTCCTCTCCCAACCCTAGATATCTATGTACATATGATCTCAGTCACATCTACCAGTGGAAGAAATATTTTGATACCAAGATTTCCCACAACAGTGCCTCCCCAGTACTATGTTTGAACTTATGGTCACTCATTCCTGAGATGCTTTTCCCTATATGTTTCTTAGCTCAGTTCCTCCCAGTTCCCCATATCTTTGTAACCATGCTGTGAAAAGGGGCCAATCTGATGACAGTACTGAGATCATAAAACTCATCATACTGTAGTGATGCTAAATCCTGACACCAAATGATCCTGTTATTTGAACTTATAGTCCTATAATTCACGTGAACCATACTAGACCTGATAGCAAAGATGTTCTTATTGGACACATTTGTCCATATGAATACTATCAGCAGTCTTGCAAATCAAAGAGGCTGCCTGTTAAAAGGCAGTGTGGATTGTCAGGGGTTTCCCTGATGAAATTTCAGGGGGTGGAGGCAGTGGTTTAGGGGAGGAAGGTGGGTTGGGGGACTGAACTGAAGGATTATGGTAAAAGTGACAGGAAGCAGGTGATTGGCTGATTGACAAGGCTGATGGAGGGCTCTGGAAAGGTGATATAGGTGATCGATGGAAGGACAGAGACCTTATTTTGCTAATGTTAAAAAACTGAATACTAGCATATCAACTGTCAGGAGCAGCAAGAGATGGGGCTGGAAGGTAAAAGGTAGTGGTGAAGAGGTATAGATTGCTAGAAATAGCATGGAATTAAATAAACTGAAGTGGTCTTATTGGTAGTGGATGGGGCTAGGGGTGTACTACCCAAGTGAGATAGTTGGTACACCTAGCAGGTTGTTTGAATGGACAAGTTTGAGGTTTTCTGTTAAAAAAGGGGGATTGGTGGGGTGCTGGATTTTGTGGCTGGGAGTGGAGACTTTCAAAAAGGCAAGCCAGGTAAAAGTTGGAATGTTGACCAGAGGGTTGCAGTGGTTAGAAAGGCCAGCTGAGGCCACCCGCCACATGGCATATAGGAAAGCAGGACTGAGAGGGCCATGCTGGACTGTGTGGATGGAGGCCTCTAGTTGAATCACATGTTTGGTAGTGAGAAGATGGGGTGAGTTCGGAGGAAAGAGGAGTACATTTTTTAAAACAAACTGGCCAAGATAATGCAGGCAGCCACTTCTCCAAGGTCACATTTAAGTGTAACAGGATACTTGAGTTTGGTTTCAAAAAAAGATAAATAACAAGAAAGCAGGGTCTGGATAAGGCACAAGCAACAGGAGTACCTTAAGGAGTTACGGCAGCAGTGGGACATTCCCTTTTTGTGTTTCAGAAGCACTGAATGGAATCCCAGTTTGGAAGGATTTTGGCTGATGAGCAGTGGCCAGGTCTGTACAATTGCAAGCACTTGATGTTTCTGATCTAGTCATGTAAATGAAGTGGGTTCTGGTTCTTGCTTCTTGTAAGCATCACATTTAAGTAAGGAATTTTGGGAATTCTGAGTGATTGATTATAAGTGTTGGAGAACAGTTGTAAAACTTACTTGACCAGTTGTCTAAATCCACAGGTAAATCCCCCTCCATGCAGGTCTAATAGTAGAGAATGTATAGGTGCAAGTAGTGGTCATTAGGATATCTTTCAATCCATAAGAAGGGACATTAGTCTTAACATACACTTGCAATGGGTAACGATGTTCAATGGTTGGTGAAAATAGAAGCAAAGACTAGGCTAGCATTCTTCCAGTTTGGCTACGAGTCCCGGTTTAATTAGTGAGCACGGCCGGGCAATGTAGGCAGGGAGCTAAGATGGCAGAATGGTCAAGCATTCAGTTGAATTAGCCACTGAGGATACCTGGCCTAGGGGCAGGGGGCATGTATTTTGTGGTTTTTTTTACAATCTTGCAGAACACAGTTATTGTTTAAAAAGAAAGGTTAATGCTTGAGGGTAGTACGATGATCACACTAATTATGTGGCAGCTTTAACTCTGTAATTCATAGGAATATGCTTCTGGCAGAAGTGATTTACAGTTTCTGAGGGCACAGGTTGGGCTGCATGGAAAAAGAGCTATTAACATAGCAGGAACAGGACACACAATGCATCTGCTTGCTAGAGTGGCCATTTTTGGGAACTGAAGAGAGGGTAGCAGGGATAAGATGGTGAGTGGGAAAAGGGAGCGCATAAAATAGATGTATGCAAGCAAAAGGTTAATGGCTGGTGACAAAATGGGGCAAGGTGAGTAAAATTTTCAATGGGGGTTAATGGGCAACAAAGAAGAAGGAGGACAAAAAGAAAGCTGGACAGGAATCATCAAGCAATAAGGACTGTTTTTTGTTTTGTTTACGGGGCAACATGGTGGAAACCTGGACTGGGGCCCCAGATACAGGCCCACTGGGCAAACTGGTCCAGCAGGGGATAAGGCAAGGGCAAATTAAAAGGAAAAAAGTATGAAATGGTGGGCTACCCATATTACAGGAATAAAGAATTTTGACCTTGCCATAGAGCAGGGATCATTCCATGATTAGCAGGCCAGGTCTAAATCCAGTTAACATATGCGTAAGTATCTCATTTCCACAACTAGCTAGATACAGGAGAGGGGAAAAAACTAACAGAAAAAGGTGTTAAAACAACAACAAGCTTCATATAACCTTGTGAAGGGGTGAGAGGGGTCAGGCCAGTACACCAATGAATCAATTAATTACCACATGTTTTGTTTCAGAGTTTGTTGCTGTAGAACAGGCACCTAGAAGAAAGGTGAGAAAAGAAGGAGTTAGCAGCAAGAAGCTAATGGAGCTGGCAGCAGAATTGATGGGCCAAGTGAAAGCTCTGTTGGCTGAGGCGAGAAAGGAGGACAAAACAAAGAAGAAGGAGGACAAGACAAAGAAGTCGGTGAAGAGGAAGGGCCCTGATGGAGAAGAGGAGAAAGAGAATGGAGAAAAGCAGCCTGACAAATGAGGGGTGGCGGGAACAAAGAAGTCTAGAGTTAAGGATACCTTGGTGGACTTTACTGTTGATGAAAGCTTGAAGGAATATTTGGCAGGGATCATAGAGTAATGGGGGGAAATGGGGTTGGAGGAAGTGGAAATGGTGCTACAACAATTAAACAGAAAACTGGGTGACGGGACAAGGACAAGAGGAGGGGATCAGAGGGGTAAAAGGGGGAATTGAGGGTGGTGTGTGAGGCATGACATTAGGGGATTATGTGCCACAATCAATAAAAGACAAAATACGAAAGCGGTAATGTGTAGACATGTTTGCACTGGTAGACAAGGAGACAGCCAGAAGGTATGAAGAGAGGGAGACAGTGGGGCAGTCAGAGATGGCAGTGGCATTGGGTTTAGTGTAGAAGACAACAGAATACAAACGTTTCAAGGGAAAGACCATAGACACATGGATGGCTGGCTTTACACGCTTCAGTGCAATTCTGCTGCAAAAGCAGCCCGAGCTGGCCATACCTCTACTGACATATTCAGCAATTATAAGGGATGCATACAAGATGAAAGGAGGTTACAGGTGACTGAAATATGATGAGAAATTCACACAGAGGATGGCATCACATGGGGATGTTCAGTGGAACACTACACATGCAGATTTATGGCTGCAGACAATGACAGTGTACATGGGGGTTTGAAGGAGCAGATGGGGTGATGGGTAGTCAAATAAAATCCTGTTTGGGTTATAATAAGGTGACTTGCAATTGGGTAGATTGTAAGATTAAACACATATGCTCCAAGTGTGTTGGGCAGCATCCAGAAACCTGTGCAGGGCCATGGGTGACAGGTTTGGGAATCAGGCCTATGGGGGGGCAGCTCTTTTGCGGGATCTTTGGGAGGACAAAGTGGTGAGGGATGGGGCAAGGAGGAAGGGGAGGGGTTCAGTGGGAGAGGGGTGTTTGGTTCAGGAGCAAGGGGTCAATAAACTTAGGGAGGGCAAACCAGGGTTTTAGTACAGCCCAGATGTTAATCAGAACAGAGATGCTGCTGGAGTGGGTGGAAAAGGCTATATGGATGGGAAGGTTAGTCAGGTATAAAAGGGAAGGATTTATCGAGGGGTTTAGCCTACACTACATGGGGAAAAGGAGGGCTATAAAAGCAAATAACTTGGGATCAGTTAAATGTAATGAGAAGGAGATAGCAACAGGCAGGGCCAAGGGCCCATTCAAGATGCCTCCTTTCCTGGAGCTCAGGGTATCAAAATTGGTCTTGGTGCAAAAAAAGCAACCAGGAGAATATCAGCTGATCCACCATTTGTCATAACCGGAAGGGGAACCAGTCAATGATTAGATAGTGGATGAGCAAAGGGTGGTGTCCTACATGACATTGGATCAGGCAGTGGAAATGATCCTGGCAGTGGAAGGGGCTTGGCTGGCAAAGATGGTAGGGCTGTGTGAATACTGAATATTACTTTATGAATACCAGGAATAATGGGCTATCCAAATATTCAGAACCGAATGCCAAATAGTCCACTATTCGGCTGGTATTCGGCCGTGTGCAAGGGAAAAGAAAGTAATTTCCACCCTCCTGCACTACCTTAAATA
This sequence comes from Neoceratodus forsteri, assembly GCA_016271365.2. Classification (NCBI taxonomy): domain Eukaryota; kingdom Metazoa; phylum Chordata; order Ceratodontiformes; family Ceratodontidae; genus Neoceratodus; species Neoceratodus forsteri. The sequence goes on from JADMNL010000025.1 coordinate 87,389,769, forward strand.
AATATTATAGACCTGGTGTCTAGTGGTCCCACCCCCCCAGCCAATCCCCAGTCCAAAATGAAGAATACCCCCTCTCCAAGACCCTCAGCAATACCCCCCCAGTCCCTTGTCCCCAAATGTATAAAAATTAAAAAAAATCCCTAATTTCCCTGGTGCCTAGTGGACCTCCCACCCTGTCAGGAAGTGCCTCCCACCCATCTCCCCCACCCATGATCCCAAGCAGGCCACCGGCACAGCCCTCCACTCACCTCCATTGCTGGCAGCCCGACTGAGTTTTCAGTGAATGAGTGCATGCTTGTGGATGGATATAAAGAGTTTTTGCTGGCTGCTGCCGATATGGGCAGAGGATTGAGACCTGCTGGATTTTCAGTTTGGGGCAAGTATTACTTTGATAAGGCAATGCCAATGGGGTGTTCAGTAGCATGTGCTTTCTTCGAGATAGTCAGCACTCGGCTGCCATGGGTTTTGGAGGAAAGATATGGGCACAAGAGGGTGATGCATTATCTGGATGATTTTCTGTTGATAAGGCAGGGGGAAGATGGTACTGCAGAGATGTTGCTGGAGTTTTGGGAGATTTGTAATGCCCTGGGGGTGCTTCAGCAGAGAGGAAGACACAGGGGCTGGCTCACAAGCTAGAGTTCCTGGGGAACAAGGTGGATGTGGAAGAGTGAGTATTCAGGCTACCAGCTAGCAAAGTAGCAAAGTTGAAGGAGCTGACTGCAATAGTGAAAGGTAAGCGAAGTGTGCTGGGCATGCCATGGAGGGTTTTTACCCGTTGGCTTGCTAGAGCTACAGGGAAAGTGAAAATGCCACATCACTGGATAGACATCTCTAAAGGAGTATGGCAGGATTTAGAAGTGTGGGAACAATTTCTGCAACAGTATAACAGGGTCACATTCTGGCAAGAGGGATGGTCTTTCAATATAAACTTTGAGTTATGCATGGATGTGACAGGGACATTCTGGATGGGAGCATACTTCAAAGGGGACTGGATATCAGAGAGATGGCAGGTTGAAAGGGAGAAGAGGGGTTATTAAGGAACATCACAATTTTAGAGATTTTCCCAATATGGGTGGTGGTGATCATTTGGAGGAAAATGGCTAAGGGCTCAGAAGATAGTATTTTGGTGTGACAACCGAGCGGAAGTGGAAGTGCTGAACAGGCAGCGGTGTCCACGGAGATGGTGACAAGGGTGGTCAGGCAGCTTATGCTAGAAGGCCTGAGGATGAATCTGTCTTTCAAAAGGAGACATATTTAGGGAGTAAAAAACAATGAGGCTGACAGCCTTTCCTTTCTTCAGTTGAACAGATTCAGGTCATTAGTACCAGGTAGGCATGGGTGAAAGATGCGAATTCCACTTTTGCAGAATTTCCATGAAATTTCAGAAATTTCAGAACTTTTGCCATTGATGAAACTGCGATTTCAGCAGATTTTCCCCGAGCTCCATAGACTTTTTTTGTAAACTGTGGAAAAATGCACATGAACTGCAGAATTTATTCTATCTACATATTAATGAACTTTCAGTGAATCAGCGCGTGCTTATACAACCATGCGGTCATTCACTGACAATTCAGTGGGCCACCGGTAGGGAGAAGAGAGGAGGGCTGCACCAGCGGCCTGCTCAGGGGCACGGTGGGGGGGGAATGGGGTGGTGGTGGATGAACTGTCAGGGTGAGGGGGTGGTCCACTAGACACCAGGGAATGAAGATTACTTTTTTATAAGGGATCAGAGATGGTGGGCTCCACTAGACACCAGGGAATACTGGGAATAGAAGGGGATGAGTCGGTGGACTTCCAGCTGTTTTTTATGGATTAAGGAATCCAGGATAGGAAGGGGGGGTCCGCTAGACACCAGGGAAATAAAATGTTTTTGGGGACCATGGTCAGTGGGATGAGGGGGCCAATAGACACCAGGAGGGGCCGAGGGAGGGTTTGAAGGTATTTATTTATTTACTGGGACCCCTGGTCAGTGGGGGTGGATTACTGAATTAAACTGCGGTTAAAAAAAGCCTCAGAACTGACCACTGGCAGTGATCCATTTTGTGGATTTTTTCCCCACAGTTTAATAAATTAACCTGCAGTTTGTATATTTATTCCTCAGTTTCAAGGTGGAATTTCCATGGAAGTTGTGAAAATGATAACCAAACTTTCATGGAAGAGAAAGTCGCACTTTCACAGAAATTCTGCTGGAGGAAATATTTTTTTCGCACACCCCTAGTACCAGGGTGGCCACTGGGAGAACATTGGTCCCCTCCTACTTATGGGAGAGTGAACCCAGTTGCTGTTCAGAAGAGCTTGGTCTGTGAGTACCTTGAGGGCATATGAAGAGGAATGGAAAGCATTCCAAAAGCTTTGGCAGCAAGCAGTCATGGAGGTAAGTAGACCTGTAACTGAGGGGAAGTTGATGCAGTTTGTAATAAGGAAATGTGAAGAGAAGATGGCACATTTGACCATGGAGTTACAACTAGCTGGAATTGGCTTGGCATGCAGTTTATAAGGGTGGGGGGAGCAAAACAGAGCCCCTGTGGTGAGACAGATGTTACAAGATCAGAAGAGGTTGCAAGGTACATGGTAAAATGCCAGGAGGCTGTTAGTGGGGGAATTATTGAGTAAGCTATTATGGGTATTAAAATATATCTGCCACCTGAGTTATAAGGCTTGTTTGTTCTCAGCGGTTTTCTTAGTTACATCTCATGGCATATTAAGGTTAAGTGAGGTGGTAGCAAAAAATAAGAAGAATGGGGGGGGGCTGCTTTGGGGAGAGGTACCATGGGGAAAGGATAAGATAATGATGTGGTTGTGCAGGTCCAAGACAGGTCAAATAGGCCATGGGGAAAAGGTGGTCCTGAAGAGGGGACAACGGGGGGCATGTGTGTGGTAAGGGCATTGGAGGATTACAAAGCAGTTAGACTGGCGATGGCAGGCAGTTTGTTTTTGCAAGAGAACTGGGCCCAGTCACAAGCTTTCAGTTGACCGCGGTGTTAAAGGAGAGGATGGAGTTTGCGGATGAGGATGCAGATAGGTTCTCATCACATTCATTCCAGACTGGTGCAGCCTCAGAGCTGGCGGCTCAAGGCAAGTCGGTTGCAGAGATCACGGAAGTGAGCAGATGGAGATCAAACTGCTATAATAAGCATATTAGGAAAATTAAGAAATAATGTTGTCTGTTTTTTCCCCTCAGATGCAGCTCACAAGAGTACTGTGTGGATTGTGAGGCATTCATTTATATATTGGGCTGAAACACCAACTGAAATGAGTCCTGGTGGGAAACAGCTACAGAGGGCAGCTGAGGAAACCAGAGTGCTTTGGAAGGGGATTCGGGGGATGAGATGGACATAGCTGTTTCTGCTTTTGGAGGAACTCAGATTGAAATGGCCAAGGCCAGATTTGTTGATGCTGCATTTGGGAGGCAGTGATTTGGGGGAAAGGCCATGGGCAGAGTTGTTCCAAGAGATCAGTTGAGAGAAGGAGACGGTTAGGGGCTGGTGGCCTGAAGTGATAATTGAGTGGTCAGAGATGATAGCAAGGAGAATGTGGAGGCAATCATGTGATATTAGGGTGATAAAGAAGACCTGAAAAAAATTTAATCGGAGGATGGCGGGGCTGATGGCAGATACCGGGGGGGGGGGGATATATGTGTTGCACAGGGATATTTCATATGATTGTGCAGATTACTATAGGCACGATGGGGTGCATTTATCAGAAGTGGGGACAGAGTTCTTCAGTTTGTGGCTAGAAAAGGCACTGGAGGAATGGGAGAAGGGGTGGAGCAGGGAAGGGGAAGCCCATCATTCGTCACATGAGCAGGAGATGGGCTAGTGGAAGGAAGAGGAAGAAAATGGGGGGTTGGGGGACAAGGTACAGGGAGATGACATGGGGGCACAAGGGGTAGGGGGGATAAAAAAGACAAGACATGGGCTGGGTCTACATTCAGCTGTGTTGAGCACCTTGAGGGGTTGTCATCCCAGAGGCCAGAAGATGGGAGTTGGGTGGACATCCAAGCCCAGAAAGACAACAAGATGGAAAGATTGGGTTCTCAGCTAGGAAAAGGGTGCCAGGTACATATCTGAGACTGGGAAAGACAAGTTAAAGGATGGACTGTGTTTACATAGAAGGAATGGGAGACAGTAACATAAGAAATGTAGAAATGTGGGTGTATATGTATATATATGTGTATATACATTGGGTGGGGAGGGAGTGATGAAAAGCCATTTATCGCTTAGGGTCAGTGACTGCATACAAGTTTAGGGCTTATGGGCAGACTAAATGGGCCTAGCAGTCCATATCTGCCAACAATTTCTATGTATCTTTTCATTCACATGTAAATAAGATGTCAATGAAAGTGCAATGAAATAAGGACCATGTGAGAATTGGGAATGTAAAGAGATGATGTTTTAATAAAGACAACTGCCAATTGAGCACCCAGTCAGGTTGTATGGTGTTTCGTTTCATAGGAGGAATCCCAATGACAATCGCCTGTGTGAACAAAGTGATAGAATCACTTTGTATCCTGGACCCATGTGGGCAGACTGCAAGACAAATGTAAGGATTAAGTAACAAAAATTGTGCTGGGCTTCAGTCTTAAGGTTTTGAGAAGCAGACACATGGGCCAGCCAAGTATTACATAGATATTTTGTGGTGCTGTCAAGTCTTTGATCAGGATTCATACTCTGGCCTTTGGTCATTCACCACAGGATGGCCACTAGATTAAGTGCTCAAACTGTCCATGCTCCTTCTAAGTCAGTGGAAGAACTGATGCTGCCATAGTAGCGTCCATGATGAGGGAAAAAACAAGCTATAAAATGTGTCATTAAAGAGCAAGGTGAATACTTCAACCAATCCACTAGAGCTGAGACCCACAAGCACTGCTCCAGATGTGAGTAGAAATAGATGACTTAACCTTTCTGGGAAGAACTGCCAAAACATGAAAGATATCAAACCCCTAATCTAAGAGGTAACAAGCTGGTATCACACCAACTAAGGTACCCCACTATTTGTGATTGGCTACACTGCATCAGCCAGATGTTGTCCTTTGGACAACAAATCCTACTGTTGTTCAATCACATAACAATTTGTTATTTTACTGGGCTATCAGAATGTTTCATTGGATTATTAAGAAGACAGCAGCAGTCACTCATTGTACTGCAAGCCAGCAAAAGGAGTTGCTCATTTCATTTCATTTCTCAGATGTGAAACCACCCTCCTATCCAAGTGCCAGTACTGCCTCCTCCAAAATATTAAGTAGTCCTTCATCATCAAGGTTGAGAACATAGGAAAAACATGATTGGTAATAAACAGAAAAAAAAACAGAAGCAGTGTATCACAGATGAGATTAGAATTAAGGCTGATGTAACAAATACAGGTGATTCAATTTTTTTTTTACAGTTTAATTGTGTCCCTCAGTATTAAATGTCTAGGCTCAGGCATGCATTTAATGTCTCTAAGGCAAATGATTATCCTCTTCTAGAACTAGCTACAGAAATTAGAACAGCTATCTTCATTGCTTCTGTCTGAAGATCTTAACTGATTCTGTCAATGATTTGTCACCGCTACAGACTGGCTGCCCTGTAACATTATGAAGTGATATACCACAGACATTATTTAAAAGAGAAGCCCTAAGTATTTTGACCTGTCAGCATCTCTCACATCTATTACCATGTATATAGCACCTATTTTATAGTCCTGAAGTAGGCATATTTATATAACTACCATATATCTTCTTTATTTTTAGCTTTGCATTTACTGTTTGCACAAACTGAAAAATCCTGCTGTAAGAAACACAGTTTAGAGTATTGCGTCATCTGAGGGTGTGGCTGGAGCTTTAAAAAACCGACATATTTATAAACAAGCATTTGTCAATGCTGAATGTTTGCTTGCTGGCATTGGGATTGGTAGTGTAGGAGTTAGAGAGATGCATAATAGGAATGGCAGTGAAGTATTGAACTGAAGCCAACCCCATCACCACCCTGCAGAGATTGACAGACATTGGGGTATGCCTTTGGGTCATCGGCCATAATGCCCATGCCATTTCACCACACCCTACCCTGCAGACACGGACAATTGTCATTGTGTGCCTTGGGGTCTTTTGGGCCTTATGCTCAGCCCATTCCATAAGGAAATATAGTAAGATGGGTGCAGTATAGGAAAATGGGGTGAACATTGGGGCCGAAGAGTCCAAGGCACTCCTCGATGCCTGTCACTGGCCACAAGGTGTGCGTGGGGGTGGAATGGTATGAGCATTACAGGCAACAATCCCAAGTCACGCCCCTGATGCCTGTCAGTCTCTACAGAGTGGGGTGTTATGGTTGGAAACCCTAACACCCTGGGCGTTCATTGGTATTTTCACTCCAAATTTTCAAAATGGATTTTTTGTGACCCCACCTCATGAACAGTGGCAATATCAGTTTGTTAGTCGAAAGCTGATTTTGCACAGTGACTACACCATTTGGCACCACAGGTGTGAAAACACATTTCAAACAGGATGTGAAAAATGGCAGCTGTACTGTTCTTTGGGAGATGTAAAAAATGGCAATGTTGAAAACATGATTTGTTAAAAAGGGTAGTCAGTGGTGTCACTAGTTCTCTGCTTAATTCTTTTAGAATTCTGGGGTGAATTCCATCTGGCCCCATTGCTTTGTCCACCTTCAGTTTTAGGAGTTCTTTCAGAACCCTTTCTTCTGTGAAAGGACTGGGATCGACCCCCCAGAGTGCTTCTGTTAATTGGATTTGGCACCTCCCCCACTTCCTCTTTTGTGAATACTGAACAGAAATATTCATTCAGTATCCCTGCTTTTTCACTGTCACTCTCTGCCCACCCACCATCCATTCTATTCAGCCTATCCCTCTGTCTTTCTTTTTTTTATTTTAGTTATTTAACCAGGTATAGCACACTAAGCTGAAAGCTTTTTTACAGGAGCGACCTGGGAGCACAAGGAGGTTAAGTGACTTGCTCAGGGTCACACAGTATGCAAGTGGAAGCTGTGGGATTCAAACCCAGGTCTGGTCTGCTGGATGTCAACAGATTTGCAGCTCAGAGCCTTAGACCACTGCGCTACACTCCCTGATATACCTATAAAATGTTTTATCCCCCTTCTTAACTGAGTTAGCTATCTTTTCCTCAGTTTGTGCCTTTGCTATTCTGACAACCCTCCCTGCTTCCTTCTGCCTTAATTGGTACAGTTATCTGTCCTGCTCCTTCTGTGTTTTCTTATACTTCTTAAATGCTGTCTTTTTCTCCCTAACCTTCACTGCCACCTCTTTTGAGAACCATAGTGGCGTTTTCTTTCATTTTGATTTGTTTATTTGCTTCACACAAGGGCTTGTTGCCTCTGTGATGGCAGTTTTGATAGTTCCCCATTGTTGCTCCACCTCTCCTTCTAGCCTGTTTGCTAGTGCTTTTCTAAGGCACTCTCCCATCTTGCCAAAGTCAGCCCTCCTGAAGTCCAGAACCCTCACTTTTGTATGGCTTGACTCTGTAGCTGAGTTTATCGTGAACCACACTGTTTGGTGGTCACTTGTTCCCAAATGGCTACCCACTTCTAGATCTGAGATCCTCTCACTGTCCCCATTTGAGAGTACGAGGTCTAAGATTGCTCCCTCATGAGTAGGTTCCAAAACTAGCTGTCTGAGGCATGCACCTGAAGGGCATCAAGAATGGCCCTGCTTTTGGATGTGGCTGCCGCAAAAGTGCTCCAGTTGACATCTGGCATATTAAGGTCCCCCATCAACAGTATCTCCCCCTTTCTCTGCCATCCTAAGTATGCCTTCTATCATACCTTTGTCCATTCCCTCCCCCTGACATGGGGGTCTATATACAACCCCTGTGCAGATTGTGGTGCCATTTCCAGTCTCTAAGGTGACCCACAGTGCCTCCTCTCCTCCCTGTTTACTCTTTTGTTCAGTTGCTTTTATCCCTTCCCTTACATAGAGAGCTACTCCCCCCCCTTCTGCCCTCCCTGTCTCTCCTGTAGGTTGTGTACCGTGGTATGTTAACATCCCAGACATGGTTCTCTGTGTACCATGTTTCTGTGACTGCTACAATATCCAGGCATCCCTCTTCCATCAAGGCCACCAGTTCCGGGAGCTTGTTGCCCAGACTACGGGCATTGGTACTCATTACTCTCCATTTCTTGATGGCCTTACCTCTTTTTGCCCCATCCCTGTCCTTATTGTATTTGTCACTTTCTCCATTTACCCCTGTGCTTCTCCCTATTGACATCTCTATGTTGGTGTCTACCTCACTTAGTACTCTGATATTTTGGGGGCTAGGATTTCCCTGCTCCTTTCCAGTGCCTCCCCTTGGCTAGTTTAAATACTTGTCAATGAAGTATTTAAACCTATCACCAAGGATCCTGGTTCCCCTCCTGGAGATGCAGACCATCATGCCAGTATGGGCCTGCATCCTCCAGGTGGACTCATCCCAGTGAAGCCAAATCCCTGAGCTCTGCACCAATTTTTCAACCACTGATTGAATCCCATGGTGTGGAGCACCCTAGCCTCATCCATGCCATAGACAGGCAGCACCTCCGAGAAGGTTACTGTGTGTGCTATTTGTCTAAGGCCCCTCCCCATCTCTACAAATGCTTCTTGCACTGCTCTGATCCCTTTCTTAGCCAGGTCATTTGTCCCTAGGTGGACAATGACATCCAGCTCCCTCCCCTGTGCAGCTGCTCCGGTGATCCTGAGGATTCGCTCCCTGTCCCTCAAAGCCATGGCACCAGGCAGGCACCTTACCTCCCTTTTCCCTTCCTCCCCCAGTTCTACCTTCCTAACAATGAAGTCCCCCACCAGGAGTTGTTTCTTCTCCTGTAGGGTCCCATGCCACCCTCCTGTAGGTCTCCTTTGTGGAGGTTCCCAGCATCCTCCTTGGTCTCCACTGTGGGTGTCTCCATAGAGGAACCACACTTTTACAGAATGGCATAAAAATTGTGGAGAGGTACAACTGGAGGGATGTGCCTCTGTTCCACCACCCTCAGCCTCCCTGAGCCCACTGTGGTCCAACCACTCCTCTTTCTTGTCAACCTCTGAGGCAATGGCAGTGACCCTGGCGGTCCCTGGGAGGGAGAAGAGGTCCCACAAATCCCGGCCAACTCAGCCTGGAGATGAGCAACCTCCTCCCTCAGCCCAGAGAGGTGCCTGCAGATGGTACAACACTGCATCCTCCAGAACATCTCCCAGAAGACTGCTGCTCCACAGCCACTGCACTGCACCACTCCCAACATGTCTTTTTCTAGCCTCTAACTGTTATTTGGAATACTTACTCTTTCCTCTGTTTGTTTAATTATTTTTTTCTTTTCTCTCCCTACTTCCTGTCTCTGCACCTTTTAGCTCCTGATCTTCCTGTTCTGAGACAGTTCCTATATTTCTCAGTAGTCTCCTTACTTGCTCAGAGTCAGACCTCCAGCAGCTGGGGGATGGAGAGCTACTTTGCCCTTCTAGGATGGTGAGTCTTTTGTGGCTTTGTGATCACTCACTTCCTGCTCCCAAACAGGAAGTTCCTGTTGTCAGTTAAATCCTGTGCCTATAAAAGTAGAACTGGTTTAGGGTAGGGGGTGGAGGGGTGGAGGGGAGGGAAGGAGGGCAATATAGCCCCAGTAGAGAAGTTTTAGTTATACCAGTAGCTCCTTCCTCCTGGTTTTCTGTCTGTGCAGACGTGTTCCTGGTCCACCGAAGATCATCACAATGGCCTCTGGAGGTAAGTATGGGGTAGGGGTGTGTGGGGAGGTGGGGTATGCAGAGGGTGGGCATGGGTTGGGGGAGGGGCAAGAGAGACAACGAGGGACCATTTTCTTTTGTTCTAGGTGTTTTTCCTATTTTTTATCAAGATGATGTGGGACTTTTGCCATGCTGGGGTGGGCTTCCAACGTGGCACCTGGAAGTATGTTGAGGGACAGTGGAGCTGATGGGGGATTGGGCACCCCTGTGGGCCACAGACTTTTGCCATGCTGGGGTGGGCTCACAGCATGGTGCTTCAAAGTTTGCTTTTGGGGGGGCAGTGGAGCCGACCGGGGATTGGGCACCCCTATTGGTCATACAGTGTGCAGGGGTGGAAGGGAGCACATGAGCATGCTGCGGTGGGCTCCCAGTGTGCTACCTAAGTGTTCATGGGGGTGATCAGAAATTAACTGTCTATGACAGTTCAGATGCAGTGCTGATGTGTAGGCAATTTGCATACTGCCGACTGATTGTAGCGGTGGTTTTCTCAGAGCTGTACGGCACTGCATCTGAATGGCTGACATTCATTGGTGCGGTGTGGCTGCAGCTGCAAAAAGGAGCAGGGTATTGGAAGTGGGAGGTGGCACACCTATGAAAACTCGTATGGTGGCACTGTTTCTTGCACAAGCATGCAAGCAAACATAAAAAGGATCATTTCTTTTTTAAAAAGCAGGCCTCATTAAATTACTAATTTGTAATTCTGAGAATGGTGTGACAATTGTTTCATGAACAATAGCTTTGCTTTAAAAGGGGTATAATCCCTACTTTCTCTTTGTTGTGCATTCTGCAAACTAAACCTCACATATCCAAACCATTCAGTTTCTATATTTCTTCAGGCAGTTATACATCTCTTTATATTCATTAAAACAAGTTTCTTTTTTTAACACATTACTTACCTCAAAGGGACCACACTCTTTCAGACCCCATACAGTGCCACTCTTCTGCCAGCATAACTTACTTCCATATTCACAGTCTACTGCCAGTTATCAGTGTGCCCCTTTGATAGCTTTGCCAGTTCTGTCTCTCCCCAGGGGCCCCCTTCTCCTCTGGGGCATAGGAGGAGAAGGAGATGTACACTGGCAAAGTCAGTAATGGGCACCAGGAGATGGGTAGTGGACTTGCTGTTGATGATGGTCAAGTGGTGTGGGAGAGTACACTGGGAGGCTAGTACCCAAGGCTGCCTTGGCTGGGCATTTTCTCCTGTTCAACCACCAATCTCCCCTCCCATTTAGAATATGAACCACATCGGCATTCTTAGGGTGGGGCCTGGAAGCACACAGTCACCCATGTCAGCAGTGACCCTGCACAATCTCCGGATTTCACACTCTGAGCAGTACACATCTCCTCCCTCTCCCCAGCAATACAAAACAATCATGGCTGTATTTTTTCCTCCTTATCAGCCTCAAATTTTGTAATCTCAGTTTTGGGGTGCAAACCTAGGATGCAAGCATGCAAGAGTTGTCCACCACTATGCAGCACTATGGTTAAGTATGTATTACAACTAGAATAGCTTAGTTAAGTGCAGTACCTAACCACTGGGAGAGGTAATGGCAACAGTACAAGTTAAATCAGATAGCGTGGATTACAAAGCAAGAAGAAATCAAGACAATGCCAGAATCATACACTACATTAGTCACAAATCACAGCACTTGGTTTATACAAAAGCCTATAAAGTGCTTTCCTATAATGATATAAGCTGCCTAGTTGGTACTTAGTCGAACCATATTACTTCAATTATGAATTATAATGAATCATTTGAATGTTAAGAGTATCTAAAATAGCTACAAAAGTGCAGTAATGTACATACAATATCTACTTAAGGTAATAATACCCATAAAAGTATACAATAAGACCAATTATCTTCTTTCCCTTTTAAACAGTGTAGACATTTGGACACATTCTACCATTGTTCCTCTTTTTTCTATTTTTATCTTTAAAGTAATTTAGCAGTTGTGCTTTACACATTGTCACTATTTAACATAAAGGAGAGAATTATTGCATGCTCCTAATATTTTCCTACATTTTAGCAAAAGCTGGTGTTATAAACGTAACAATATTCCTGGGAATGATTAATGATAGCGAGCAGTTACTAAATTCCTAATGTGAGTGACTAATAGCAACATATTAAAAATGCAAAACATGCCTGGCTGCCTAACTATAGACATAGTTGTCTGGTAATTTGTTCAGGCCACAAATACACAGCTCAAACATGCTATTAAATTACCTCATGTTATCCAATATTAAAATGCTTTCCTTCAAGCAATTTGTTGTAATCATGAAACAAGAGTAAAGTAGAGCAATAGTTTAATCAAGGTTGGATTAACAAATGCTAATTTCAAATCTTAGCTCTGATACAAAATGCAGGAGCCATTACGTTAAGAGTTTTATATTTAAAAGAGAATGCATTATGCAGTTTGTCCCCCATGCCAAACAAACAAATACATATCTGTTGAGTTTGGACATTGTGTTGACATTGATAGCACAGTATACTAGTGCAATACAATCTGAAGGCTGAGGTTATCACTGTATGTGTTAAAATGTACTTTTAATACACTGCCTGCTTAACATATTCTGCAGCAGTTCTGTTTCAGGGCCAAATATGTCTCAATACCCATCTGTACTGATTGCAATGTTCTAATCATTGCCTGGTGTACAATTACTCCTGAGGGCCTTGTTTTCAAAAAAACTGTGTTCCAATAAATTTCAGATATACTCATCCTCACAGAAGGCAGCAACTTTTACTAACTGCATTCATTCATGCAGTCAAATACCTGACAAAAGTGAGAAAAAGTCTACATGGTGAAATAATTTACAAGGACATGCTTTTAGTAGCGGGCTGGGGACCATTTACATGTTGACTGTTCCAGTCTTTTGAAAAAATCTTTCCTTTCCAATAATGCAAACCAATCCCCTGGATTTCTGATCAAATAAAGCAATCATGATACACTTCCAAAATTCTAAACAAAATAGAACTATTTCCTACCACAGGTTATAGAAGGCCTATACCTCATTTAATCCTATTCTGTATATCTCATTATGCAACAGAGACTACTGTATATTGTATTGTGATGATATTACTGGGCCTTACACAGGTTGTTACCTCTGCTACTCATAAACATGGCCACTCTCTTGACTTGGTTTTCCTCCTGGAGATCAAAGCCTCTGATGTTGGGCTGAAACCCATCGGATGGTCTGATCACTACACTGTGAGATTCAATTTGTGTACCCCCTTCATAGGCCTAACCCTGTGGAGATGGTCAGGTACCGCCCTTTACGGGATCTGAGCCCTGATGGTCTAGCGGCAGTGCTTGATCTATCAGAATTTCCTATGGCAAGCAAGGACCCAGAGGCTTTGGTTCTGGCCTATAATGAGGCTATTACCACAGCTCTGGATTCTGTTGCTTCTGTCTGTGTTCATCCTCTCTCTCTCCCTCTGCCCTTGGTCTCCATGCTTTGACGTAACCTTGAGGGAGCTGTGGCAATTAGGATAAAGGTTAGAGCATTGTTGGCGGAAATCCACCCTAGAGGTTGACCATCTTAGACTGCTAGAGCATTATCAACTCTACCAGTCAGCAATCACCTGTAAGAAGGCAGAGTTCCTGTCCGGGGAGATTGCTGCCACTCATGACAAACCAGCTCAGCTCTTTCAAACTCTGGACAGACTGTGCAACCCAGCTTACCTACAGATTTGAAGAGCGTTTTCACAATTGGAATGTGAGGAGCTTGCTCATTTTTTTGCTGATAAGGTGGCTGAAATCAGGGCGGAGACCCGATCTACATACTCTATGGGAGTTGCTGATGATCAGTGCTTGGCCACTGTCCCTCACTTCTCTTAGAGTTCCTTCAACTGGCTGGAGATTGTGGATGTTATGCGGATTGTCCAGGGTATGCTCCCTATGTGTTGTAGTTTAGATCTGGGCCCAACTTCCCTGATTATGAGCTGTTCAGATATTATCGGCCCAGTCTTGGTGCAAATAGTATGAAGCTTCCTTGAGTCCAGTGAGTATCCTAGTTCCCTGAAGGAGGCAGTGGTGACACCCATCTTGAAGAAAGCTTCTCTGGACCCAGACTGTCTGGCCAACTACAGACCTATCTCTAACCTCCCCTTTGTGGGGAAGGTAACTAAGAAAGTAGTGGCTATACAGCTGGAGAAACACTTGACCATCCATAGCATCTATGAACCACTCCAATCCTGTTTTTGAAAGAGGCACAGCAACGAGACTGCACTGGTTCAGGTGCTTAATGATCTTCTGATGGCGAGAGATTGAAAAAAAAACAGTCCATCTTGGTGCTTCATGATCTCTCATCAGCTTTTGACACCGTGGACTATGGGGTGCTGCTTAAGTGCCTGAAGTTCATCTGTGGCCTGACTGGTTCAGTCCTCAGATGGTTTAGGTCTTTCCTCTCTGGCAGAACTCAGAGGATAGTGTCAGGGATTTATTCCTCTGACCCTCTCTCTCTCTCTCTCTCTCTCTGTCATGTGGGGTTCCTCAGGGCTCTGTGCTGTCTCCCATGTTGTTTGTGGTGTATATGCTGCCCCTCGGAGACATTGTAAGATGGTATGGACTGAGGTTTCACTGCTGTGCTGATGATACCCAGCTCTTCCTGTCTTTCGCACCTGACCAGGATGAAGTACTCTCAGTGTTTAATAACTGCCTTGCTTAAATCCAGGATTGGATGAATTCCAGTTGGCTGAGGTTGAACCCAGGGAAGACTGAGGTGATGGTTGTGGATCCAAGTCACCAGATGGGGGATTGGGGGCTGGTCAATCCACGGGGCTTTTCCTGGGGGATTCCCAATTCCTTGCCTTTGAATGAGTGCAGAACCTAGGGGTGATACTTGATGATGGGCTGACACTACAATCTCAGGTGTTGGCTGTCGTTAAGTTATCCTTTCACCATCTGAGGAACATTGCTAGGATCAAGCACCTTGTTCTGTCCAGTGATCTTCCTACATTGATCCATGCCTTTGTGACCACATGCCTTGATTATTGCAACTCCCTTTAATTTGAGCTTCCGGGGGGTTGATATCTGCTGCTTGCAGCTGGTGCAGAACGTTGTGGCCAGGTTGTTGACAGGGATTCCGTGGGCTTCCCTTATTACACCGGTGTTGCATGAACTGCACTGGTTGCCAGTTCAGTGGTGGATCATCTTCAAAGTCAGATTACTGACTTATAAAGCCCTACATGGACTTCGTCCTGATTATCTGAAAGTGCTCTTGTCCCCTTACTGCCCCAAGCGATTGCTCCATTTGGCAGATGAGGGGTTGCTAGAGATTCTGAGGGTTGTTTTAAAATCTTCAGGGGCCCATGCATTCATGTACACAGCCCCAGGCCTCTGGAATTCTCTACCAAGTTGGCTTTTGGAGTGCACAACCGTGGGGGTGGGGGTTAAACAGGCATTGAAGACTTATTTATGGAGCAGGGCATATGGTGACTAGTAAGGTTAATTTTTGGATTTTATTGCGTATTTGTTACTGCTGTTTTATTCGCTGTTTTAAGTTTTGTAATGCACCTTGATATCTGAAAGGCACATAATAAATAAAGATTATTATTATTATAATTAGCAACTGTAGCTTCATATGGAGCCCAGAGCAATGCCTCTTTATTACTCCTCTCCCATCTATATCTATGGAATACATGATGGGTGCAGTGGAACAACTCATTTATCTCCACTCATGAGTGGTAAGACTCATAACTCATGAATGATGAAGCCACAAGTTAGTTATAAATGTCTTACCACTCATGCATTGAGATAAATGTGTTATTACATTTCAACACATTATGCATTTGATATATACCACACTATCTGTAAATTTTTTTACTGGTGTTATACCTTTGTGTTAGCTTAAAGCTAACTTTCTTTCCATTGTAAACTCTCCATATGGCCCATTGTTATCTGTGTTCTATTGCTGATTCTAAATGGAAACGGCATGCTCTCAGTTAAATAAATTGTGTTCTAAGTAACATAAATGGTATTCTAAGTTAAAATAAATATTTATCCCAAATTAACATGATTTATTTACCCAAGTTATTCACCACTGGTGTGGTAGATGGATATATGTATATATATTTTGATAGATATTATTTTGTTTATACTCTTGTTGGGCCTCAGTAAATAGCAATGTCTGCACTTCTTCATGTCCCCCAAGGAAGCACAAGAAAAATGAAATGGTGTATCTTATGAGGTGTTTAGACTAATAGCCTCCCCAATGAACATCTACCAGACTATAGCAATTAAAAGAGGGAATGCGAGAAAGACAGAAGAAAAAAGCAGCGTTGAAAGTAACATGGATTATGCTCACTTAAGACAATATAAGAAAGGGAACATATTGGGCCCAATTCTCAAAGCTTCCTGAATGGAGCAAGGGGCTTGCACCACAAGGAATGGTACAAGGTGTGGCTTGCTCTCAAAAATGCATCGGATATAATTCACAAAAGCAGCCTGCATCAAATGCAGGATGTGTGTATGAAAGGGGTCTTTCACCATCTGTGTGGCACAACATGGTGCTAGGGGGCTTGCAGCAGATACAAGCTGCCAAATCCCCTAATTTGGGATTCTCAAAACCCTCCCAGAGGGCAAATTTCTAAGTACCATTTGACCAGCTACAGCTGGTCTAAAGGTACTTAAGAGTGTGCCCTCTGGGAGGCCAGAGACCTTGCGCCATCCCTGACCCAAGTGTGTGGTGAGACTCTCCTTGATGTAGCATTCCCTGGTGGTCTAGAAACCCCCCTCCCTATCCCCAATCTCCTCACAATAAAATAAATAATATTCACATGTGGTCTAGCAGACCCCCCTTCCTATTCCCAATCTCCCCATAATAACGCAAATAACACTCCCTGGTGGTCTAGCAGATTCCACTCCCTATCCCTGATCTGCCCATATAAAAAAATACATACCTTTCCCTGGTGGTCAAATGGCCCTCCTCACCCTGGCAGGCAGTGCCCCAATACACTAGTCCCCCCATCCCATCTCCGAGCCAGTGACCAGCATAGCCCTCTGGTCTCCACCACAGACAACTGACAACTAAGCTGTCTAGAAGCATGTACTGTATACAGTAAGGGTTCAAAATAATATGGCTGAAGCTCATTTAAGACAATACAAGGAAGGGACTTATTGAGTATAGTACTCTGTAGATCACACAACTTGAATAATTAGTCTTGTTTAGACATTGAACTGAATGCAAAGTAAAGACCTAGTAATAACATCCATTTCAATTTTTTATAGAGAAACTGGGCAAAAATAAATTTGTCAGATGCATGTGATGCATGATAATAATGTGTTGAGATCAGCTGGGAACATAGATGACAATGGCTACAACTCATTAAAGGCTTTGCAATTTTGTGGAATGGTTGTTTGAGATATTGGACTGTATGACACTAATATTGATCTGTTCTTTTGCTTTTGAATCAGTGTTAAGTGTGACTTCATATGTATATATCAACTAAAAAAGATGGGGCCAGCAGAGGACATCACCTTAAGGAATTTCTCAAGCCAGAGTACATATCTCAACACACCCCTGTAAGTTACAAAGAAACTCTAAAAGTGAACATCATCTTGAATGGATAATAATATAAGCAATGGCTGAAAAAAAAAGCACTTTTTGCCAGCAGCCTCCAACAATAATGGCTATGTAGATGAACTCAAAAAATGAAACAGAAACCCAGGTTAGACCCAATTCTATTGACTTTGCATTTCTCAATACTTTCACAGGTTTAGGCAAATATCTCTGCCATATTCATTAATGGCATGCGTACATAAGGTATTTACAACTTTCCTTCCTGAAGTCAATTGTATATTATGCAAAACAGAAAACAAAATGATTTTCTCTTTTTTACTTAAAAAAGTAATGTCTCCAATCCTACAGTATATCAATATCCCCAAAACAAATATCTTAGTAGATATCTAGAAATAACAATTAAAAATGTCACAATGGTTGTTTGGCAACAGCAATTCAAAATAGCAAAGTGCAATCAAGTAACCAGCATTACAGATATCATAATGGGGATATGGCCCAGTCACCATTAAAAATTTCATACTGGGATTTGGTAATCAGCTTTGAAAAATCATATTGAGTATACAGTAATCATCATTTTAAATACTATAGAGATATTTGACAATTAACATTACAAATATAATGGGATTTCGCAGTCACAATTCCAAATATCATAGCAGGCATAGGACAATTACCACTACAGATATTTAAGTGGGGATATAGCAATCAGCCTTAAAAATACAGTATCATAGTGTGATGCAGCAAGCACCATTATAAATGTTGAAGTTGGGGTATGGCAAGTACTATTACATAAAAAGATAATAATGTAATGTATGCTGGGACTCTAAGTCCATTAGCCCCCACCCTTGCTTCATGGAGTATGTAGGGTTAAATAAGTATGTTGTGCAAACATATACTAATTTATATGGATTTCCTTCCCACTCTAGAATCAAGGGCACCCTGTGTTTCTTTTGGTAAGCAGAAATTTGTGTAAGCTGTGGAGGTAGAGAAGGTATCAGGAAAAAGACTGGAGTTATAGTGGTAGGGCAGGGGCTAAGCCTTAGACGAAGGCTATGACTGGGCATGTGCTAGTGTTCCCAAAGAAATCATGTATTAGTATCCCCAGAAGTCTACTGGTTTCCCTCCCATTCCAAGCAGCTTTCCAGTCAGTCATCCTGTGTGCCTGATGATGAAAATTCACCGAGCAATCAAGAAGCACAGTGAACTCCCTCTCTTACTCTTTCCAGAGCTTACAGCTCCATTACCTTGCAAAGGATAGTGTAGCTCTATTCAGACTTGTAATGGCATTCCCAACCCCGTCCATCTTATATGAGCAACACAATAGTTGCCACCACAGCCATTTATGCATGTGCCTCTGCATTTTCATGGACAATTGCCAGTCCACCTTGAAGCAATATATAATACCCCGCCCCCAAATCATGCATCAGCAGCAGTGTCACCCAACACAGTGTGGCTGCTCATATGTTCATCATGTGAAGATGGTGACAGTGAGTCTCAGTCTGGCACGGACACTATGATTTTCTTGACAGTAGAGGAAAAAAGTGCAGTTGTTATTGGGAGTATGGGGCAGGGCTGGGGGATATCTAGGTGTACTAACTTCACAGTTCTACAAAAGTAGACCATCAGCAGTATGACCAAAGTGACTTATGGAGAGTGCCTGTGAGCAGGATACAGAAGTGGAGCTGTCAGAGCATGGGCATGGAACTGCGGAGGGTGTGAAGGGGGACACACGTTAGGAAAGGAGAACTGACAGGGGAAGTACATTCATACAAGCAGAAAGACAGGCCGAAGGAAGAAGTAAAAAAAGGGGGGGGGTAGCAGCAAGAAGCAGGACAGGAGAAAGAGATTTTGGAAGCTGAGTTGGAAGAGGAGGCTGAAGAATTAAAGGAGTCTAAACATCTGTTGTTTAGTTACACTAGTGAATACTGGTGATGAGGAGTGTGACATTGAGAAGAGGATGCCATCATGGGAGGAGATGACAAAATTAAGGAAAGGCAAAAGTAAGAAAGCAAGTTTTGCAGGCAGGGACATCTAAAGACCACAGCTGCACCCAGCTCCCCCACATGATTAGTTCCACATTACTGTACCATTTGCTTTTACCCTGCCTGGCCATCCCAGCAAATAAATCATCATGCAGTCACTGCACAATTCTTCATAAAGCAGTCCCCAGTGGACCACTTTTGTAGTGAAAAATTAAAGAGCTCTTCAGCAGTGTAATGGCAGTTTACAGATGGCACCCCAAATCAACCTCATGCTGCAATCCGTGTGTTAAAAAGATAAGTCAGGATCAGTCTACTCGAATATTAGGAACCAGTGTTCTAGGTGATCATTTAGACATGAACATGGCATCTTCCTAACAGCCATATCAATTACCAATCCACTCTCTGATCAGACAGGCCAGCAGCTGCAGTGACAGCTGGATATGGGAAGCAATAGGATTGGATGGTTTGATCAAATAATGCAGCCACCATGGTGCACATGACACAACTGCAGTCTGTGTGCACCTATGCAAGTATACAAGGAGGGCCAGGAGAAATAGGAGTGAGAGATATGTGCCAGTAGGCCATTCAGCAAAACTAAAATGCTGTGCATATTCGACATGAAGAACTATCCTATTACTGCACAGATAAGTTCTGCTATTTTACACTCTTCTTTAACACAGTTGAATGCTTGCCTTTGTGAATGTAAAAATAGATAACCAGCTTGCCAAGTGGTAAAGCAACAGCACCCATGCTGCCCCTCTTGGAGACTAGAACTTGAGTGTAAGAGCCAGAGCACTGCAATGAGGCTAGCTTGGAGCTGGGGAGGTCACACAATTGAGGAACTTGGCTCCCAGGGAGGAAGAGTACAGGCCATCCAATATTTGGGCACCCCTATCAACCCTTCACCTGCTTTCTTGACCAGAGAAGAAGTGTAGGAACAGCAACCCAATTATTGGGGTTGGAGCAGGGGGAAAAGGGAGCAATAAAATGATTAAAATAAACCCAGATATCTAGGCCCATTCTCTATGAACGCAATGTTAATTATCTCAGCCAAATTGCTCATTCTTAGCATACATCAAAGTGTAGTCCATTATGCAACCTTTCATTTTCCATGGAGCAAAATAGCTCTGAACATTATTTCAAACAAGAAACAAAAATTGTGTTCTGTACTGAAGAGAAATTGGAAATTTCTCTTTGGACATTTTACACAAGTCATCCACGCAGAAAAAAAAAAAAAAAATGGACAATGCATCCACTGTAGGCTACATTACCTGAGGCAGAATCATATCACTGAACTCTGCCACCATCACTGCTGCCTCTTCATGTGTGTACTGTCCATCCTAGCATAGAGCATACATGATAGTTGTTACTAGGCCCAGGCTAAGGACTCATTCCTAGACCTCACAAAAGTGCATCAGCTGCTTGTGGGGCCATGACATCTGGACAGCACCAAATGAGATGACTTCTTGACTAATAAGATCTCAAGATGGGGTGAGAAGTATACAGTCTAAGGAGAGGAAGTTGGAGGTACATAGATAGATTCATACACACTGTATCCAAAGCACTTTACAAACTACAAAGTGTTTCATCAGTAAACAGGTGAGCACAGGGAGACTGAGATAGAGAAGTTAATCAAGTTCAGAAAGGTTAGGAGACTGAAAAGAAGAAAGAGAGAGAAAGTTAAGCACAACTGAGTTCATGGCCTTGCTCAAAATCTTCATTTCATAATTATTTTTTTTACTCAATCTCTTGATTTTCTACCCCACTTTTACCAACTACTGGTGCCCTTTTGAAGGCTACTATTATTCCCACTGCTGTCCATCACACACAGAGGGTACAGTTCTCCAACAATTAGCCAAGAGAGCCAATCACTTGTGGATTTCACTATCACAACTGCCAACAGGCCACCAATGACAAGAACAAGCAGTCTAGAGACTCCCTGGTGGCCTAGCTGCAGCAAAAACCCAGCTATACAACAGTGGTATTCTGGTTTAAGAGCACACACCAGGCAGTGTTAATGGAGTAATACTTCTTCTTCACTGTGATTGCAGCCCTACCTCCCCAAATATGGGGCATGTCCCACAGAATCTGAATGATGCCACTCCTACCTTGCTTGTTTATTTTTAGTTCTTGGAAGATACAGTATATGTAGTATATTGCAGATAATGTCATCATGTGGTGGTCCTTTTCTGCATAAAGGCTGTTGTCTAAAAATATGTAAGCAGTAATATATTGCTTTCTATTCTGTGTATTACAGGTGTCCAGTAAATCAAATACTTTTTAAGATTACCATGAACAATTGGCTATTTGTCATTCAAAACTGAAAAAATAAATTGTACACACTCATGTTTTTGTAGCCAAGAAAATAAAATAATTTCTAAAAAGTGTAAAACAGCTCACTCACCTAAGGTGCAGGGCTAGTCCAATGACCAAAAAATAGTACCCTTCATGGTCTTCCTCCCTCCACAACCCACCATTCTATCCTTCCATACATAGTTTAACAATTTAATATTTTTTTATGGGACCTAGCACAGTGCCAGCTCTCAACAGTGTGTTTTAAACACACTCGTCTACCGTAGCGCAACTTTCAGTAGCCCTAAAATATTCATAACATTAAAATAGTTAACTCTTCTGCCCTACAAGCACTGCCTAGTCAGTGGACCCTCCCCCTCACCAGCCCTGTATGTGCTCTGCTGTACAAAAGTAGCAGCAGACAGCAGTTTTCAGTGCATTGGGTGGGTGGGGGTTCCACCCTCAGAACACTGCAGCATTACGGCACCATGCCATTAGGGCACCAATTGGCAATGTCACTGACCACTGTTTTTGTGGGGCAGTGCCCCACACAACCCCCTTGTGGGGGGCTGTGCCCCTCACACCCCCTAACTATTGATACCTACTCTGGGGGGGAAGACCTCAGGGAGGAAGCAGCGAATCCCAATTTTGGTGCCCTAATGGCACAGTGCCCTAATGCTGGCACCATGACAGCCTGCAGTGGGTGGGGAGCACATTGTGGTCTGCATTTTATTCAGTGAACTTAAGCAGAATGATTGGTCAGTCTTCTAACATTCTTAAATGCTGCTCAAACCACACCACCCCTTCCTGGTTCACTGAAGACTGCTGTCAGTGACAGCCTTAGTGAAAGAGGAGCAATATTAGGGTTTGGGAGCAGAGTCCAGTGACCAAAAGGGACTTTTAGGATCACTTTTAATGCATTATTATGAATCCAGGTTTTAGGGGAGGCTCTTAACATTATGAGCATTTGAGGCTGGGGGCAATATAGGACAACTTGGGATAGGTAAGGGGGATGTGTTTCAAACACTCTGTTGGGTACTAGCACTGTGCTAGCTCACTTACAAACATTAAATTATTATAATTTGTCATTTGCATGGAAGGACAAAATGGGGGGTTGGGATGGAGCAAGACCACTGAGGGTGTGGCAGGTGGCCATTGGGAAACTACTCCAGAAATATAGATGACTGAGTCTGTACAATGTTAACACTACATTGCAGTCATTTTTCAAACATTGTGATGTCATCGAGGAAAAAGTTCTGCTTGACTCACTGGCCCGACAATGCAGCAGTTGGATTTCCGCTTCTGACACTGACAACCCAGGTTTGGGAATGGACCCGGGAGTTGGAGGGTTGGCCAGGAGAGAAGGACTGAGCATCCTGAGGACTGCTCTGCTTCTCTTGGGGGAGGGAGGAGAAGAGTGTCCGGTGCTTTACAGACCCCTTCTAGAGGCTGGGGGTACCAACGTGAATGGCACCATCATTTCTGGGGGTGGTGCCAATGCTGGATGTCATTGCACATCCCCACCCCCAAGGAGCAAGCATGGGAAAAAACCCGGCCCCCCTGACATGATGACCCGCTCTGCCCCACCATCCACTGCCTCTGACATCTTCCAGGGGGTCCTGCTCCTATGGCCCTGAGCTGGGGGGGTAAGCTGGGGCTTGCCAACAGTGTCCATTGGGAGGGGAAGCCCCCTAGTGGTCCCACCTGGGGGGGCAAGCCTGGACATGGAGGCAGCAGTCACAGTGGGTCTCAGGATAGGGGAACTGGACAAAAAAAAGTTCTGCTTGACTCAATGTAGTTAGGCACACAACCTGTTCCTCATTGACAGCACTGTGCTCTAGAAATGGCTACAATGTAGTATTTATACTTAATAGATTTAGTCAGCTATATCTCTGGTGTGCTCCCAGCTACAGAAAACCTAATGCCTTGCTTGAAAGAGCTTTTTATGGGCTTTGAAACTATGATGACCACTGGGCATGAATGTGTCCCCTTAAAATATTTGTACATTCTAAAACTGTATTTTTTAAGAATGCTCGGCAGAACCCTAGGACTAATTAATCTTTGCAAAATTAGAAGCATTTGAGAAAGACTAGGAAGTAGGGCCTGATTTTCAAATGTGTTAGAATGACTCAAGGGACTTGCATCAAAAGAATTTGACGCAAGTGGTGACTTGTGTCGCAACTTGCGTCAAACACAATTTTCTTAAGCAGCCTATGTCAAATCCTGATGCTGTTGCATCAAAGCCCCTCTGCACCATGACTGCAGCAAAGAACCAGATGCACCAGGATGCAAGGGAGCTTGTGCCATGGTGGGGCTGCAACATCCCCTTTTATGGGATTTTACAAGCCCTGTTGTTGATGCAGCAAAAGGCACCATGTAGACCAGCCAGGATGTGGTCTAAGTGGTTTGCACCAGTGAGAGGGGATCTGACAATGGGCTGCTGGGTGCAGAAGGGATATGGGATGTGTCATGGAGGGGATGGAGAGACAGCTCGGCAGCTGCCAGAGTGATGGCACCCAGTGGGGTGCATTTGCATTGTACTGCATGTAAAGTATAGGCATTGTACTGTATATACAGTATTGTTATCATCCCTGGCAGTTTAGCGGTCCCCCCGATATCTGATGTCCTCCAGAAAAATTTAAGTATTTACCCTTTTAGTCTAGTAGCCCCCCCCAATGCCCAATGTCACCCAGAAATAGTTAAAAATGTACCATAGTAGTACAGGCCACAGATCCCTGATGTCCTCCAGAAATAGTTAAGAATGTACCTTGATAGTCTAGCAGCCTCCCAATCCCCAATGTCACCCAGAAATAGATAAGTATGTACCCTGGTAGTCTACTACCCAATCTCTCCCCAAATCATTTGTGTAATATTCTCTGATGGTCCTGTAGACCCACACACTCCACCCCAGTAAGCAGTGTGCCACAACCCCACTCCCCCCATCTTGAACCCCAGCCAGTGGTCAGCACAGACCTCCACCTACCACAACAGTCAGCCACCAGACTGATCTGTCACTGATCACCTACTGTATACAGTAAGTGCTCAGAGACAGATCAGTCATGCGGCCAGCCTAGGGTCACCACCTTTGTATGAGGTAAAAACCGGATGTTAAACTACCCCAAAATCTGCCTCTGGCTCCACCCCCTTTTAATGACTGGCAAGTATATCTCTCCTCATCCAAAGTTATTGGTAATGTCAGAATATACATTACTAGTGATAGCAACTCATTTTTATGCTGTTATTTATTTGATTTATTTATTCAGTTATTTATTTTTATTCTTTGACAACCAGGTTAACTACCATAGGCTCCATAGCTCATTTTACAGGAGTGACTCAGGAGCACAGGAAGGTTACTTGACTTGCTCAGGGTCACACAGTATGCAAGAAGAGGCTCTAGAAATCAAACTCAGGTCTGCTGGATGTGCCAAGCTCATTCACAGCTTATTGCCCAGCCCTCTGTTAAACACTTTCCCATTTTCCTTTCTACATCAGTCATATATTCTGATATGCTTTGACCAATGTTTGATAACTAAATTATTGGTACTTGTGGTACCCTTAATACTGCATTGTGATTCCCTTTATCTCAGCAGCTACTGCTGTTTCTTTTTATATTTCTAAGGCATTCCAAAATTTCAGACATACCATTCCATGCTGTTTATTTGAATGACCTGTAAAAGTATAGCTAATATCATGGAATGTTCAGGTAATACAAAAAAATGAGAGCAGATGTAGTGATAAAGGCAATTAAAGTTAGATTATTAATTTAACAAAAATGGGTCTAGAACAGACCAGAATATAAGGCAAACAAAAAGAAACACGTGAGAGCACATAAAGGTGTAAAAGCTGTTTCCTGTCATAGCAGTAAATGACCATACTTAAAATTCAGAGTGAAAAAGATTAGGTTAATTTACTGTTAATGATCATAATGACCATACTTTACCCCTCCCAAACAGACTGTTTTTTACAAACAAAGGCAGGTCTGAATGACATCAGAACTTCTTTGTAACCTGGACATGCAATACAGCCAGAACAGTGACTGATTTGATACTGCAGTTCTAAGAATATATGAGCACTCAAAATGGCCAAAAACACACTACATTTAATAAAAACCAGATGACCAGATAAAGACCCTAAAAAACAGATTATCTGGTCAAAAACTGGATAGGTGGCAACCCTAGGCTAGCCATGGTGCTGAGCAGAGGGCTGTGCCATCACCAGCTGGAGTTTGGGATGCAGGGAGTGAGGTGGCGAGGCACTGCCTAAAAGGGTGGGGGTCCACTACACCACATGGGAATGTTACGCAAATGATTTTGGGAGAGATCAGGGACCAGGGGCCGCTAGACTACAAAGGTAGAGAACAGGCAGAGTACACCAGGAGGAAGAAGCTGCTGGTATAACCAAACTTCTCTGTTGGGACTAAGAACTAGAACTCTACTACTGAGACCATCAATTTAGGGTAAAAAAAAGTTACTGTGTTTGTCAGAGTTAGTAGAAGTGAATTGTTAACTGTGCAGTTATCTAGGTGCTTGTCTCAAGTGGCTGAAGGGAATTGTTATCTGTGCCATTAACTAAGTGTAGAAAGATTTGCAAAGTAGGGGGAGTGGCTTAGCTAGAAGGAAACCAGGTTAAAGCCAGATTTAACACTGCCCTAGATAGCTTCTGCCAGAGAACAGGCAGAGAGCACCAGGAGGAAGGAGCTGCTGGTATAACCAAACTTCTCTACTGGGACTAAGAACTAGAACTCTACTACTGGGACCTTCAATTTAGGGTAAAGAAAAAAGTTACTGTGTTTGTCAGAGTTAGTAGAAGTGAATTGTTATCTGTGCAGTTATCTAGGTGCTTGTCTCAAGTGGCTGAAGGGAATTATCTGTGCCATTAACTAAGTGTAGAAATATTTGCAAAGTAGGGGGAGTGACTTAGTTAGAAGGAAGGAAGGAAGCCAGGTTAAAGTCAGATTTAAACACTGCCCTAGATAGCTTCTGCCAAAGAACAGGCAGAGAGCACCTGGAGGAAGGAGCTGCTGGTATAACTAAACTTCTCTACAGGGACTATATTGCCCTCCTTCACTCCCATCACCCCCACCTTAAACCAGTTCTACTTTTATAGGCACAAGATTTTAATGACAACAGGAACTTATTGTTTGGGAGCAGGAAGTGAGTGGTCACAGAGCCACCAAAAACTCACCATTCTAGAAGGATAAGAGTAGCTCTCTGTCCCCACCTAGCTGCTGGAGGTCTGACTCTGAGCAAGTAAGGAGACTACTGAGAAATATAGGAACTTCTTGTCTCAGAACAGGAAGATCATGAGCTTAAAGGGCACAGAAGTAGTAAGTAAATAGGGAGAAAAAAATAAACAAACAGAGGAAAGAGTAAGTATTCTAAATAACAGTTAGGGGGCCAGAAATAAGACATGATCAGAGTGGTGCAGTGGCTGTGGAACAGCAGTCTTCTAGGAGATGTTCTGGAGGATGCAGTGTTGTCTCATCCACAGGCACCTCTCTGGGCTGAGGGAGAAGGTTGCTCATCTCCAGGCTGAGTTGGCCAGGATTTGTGGGACCTCGTCTTCCACCCAGGGACCAATGGGCCACTGCCGCTGCCTCAGCGGTTGCCAAGAAAGAGGAGTGGTTGGACCACAGTGGGATCAGAGAGGGTGAGGGTGGTGGAACAGAGGTGCATCCCTCCAGTTGTACCTCTCCACAATTCATATGCCAATCTGGCAAAGTGTGGTTCCTCTATGGAGGCACCCACAGTGGAGACCAAGGAGGATGCTGGGGAACCGCCACAAAGGAGACCCACAGGAGGGTGGCATGGGACTCCACAGAGGAAGAAAACAATTCCTGGTGGGGGACTACATTGTTAGGAAGGTAGAACTGGGGAGGAAGGGGGAGAGGTAGGTAAGGTGCCTGCCTGGTGCCATGGCATGGAGGGACAGGGAGCGAATCCTCAGGATCACTGGAGCAGCTGTACAGGGGAGGGAGGTGGATGTCATTGTCCACCTAGGGACAAATGACCTGACTAAGAAAGGGATCAGAGCAGTGCAGGAAGCGTTTGTGGAGTTGGGGAGGGGCCTTAGACAAGTAGCACACACGGTAACCTTCTCAGAGGTGCTGCCTATCTATGGCATGGGTGAGGCTAGGGTGCTCCACACCATAGGATTCAATCAGTGGTTGAAAAGCTGGTGCAGAGCTCAGGGATTTGGCTTCACTGGTGACTGGGGGTCCACCTGTAGGGATGCAGGCCTATACTGGCATGATGGTCTGCATCTGTCCAGGAGGGGAACCAGGATCATAGGTGAAAGGTTTAAATGCTTCATTGGCAAACATTTAAACTAGCCAAGGGGGGGGAGGTACTGGAGAGGAGCAGGGAAATCCTAGCCCCCCAAAAGATCAGGGTACTAAGTGAGGTAAACACCAAGATAGAGCTGTCAATAGGGAGAAGGACAGGGGTAAATGGAGAAAATGACAGATGCAATAAGGACAGGGATGGGGAAAAAAGGGGTAAGGCCATCAAGAAATGGAGGGTAATGAGTACCAACACCCATAGTCTGGGCAACAAGCTCCCTGAACTGGTGCCCTTGATGGAAGAGGGATGCCTGGATATTGTAGCAGTCACAGAAACATGGTACACAGAGAACCATGACTGATTACACAATCTACAGGAGAGACAGGGAGGGGAGAAGAGGGGGCAGAGTAGCTCTCTAGGTACTGTAAGGGAAGGGATAAAAGCTACTGAACAAAAGAGTAAACAGGGAGGAAAGGAGGCACTGTGGGTCACCTTAGAGACTGGAAATGGCACCACAATCCACACAGTGATTGTATACAGACCCCCATCTCAGGGGGAGAGAATGGACAAGGTTATGACAGAAGGCATTCTCAGGATGGCAGAGAAAGGGCAGATATTGTTGATGGGGACCTTAATATGCCAGATGTTAACTGGAGCACCTTTGCTGCAGCCACATCCAAAAGAAGAGCCATTCTCAATGCCCTTCAGGTGGCATGCCTCAGACAGCTAGTTTTGGAACCCACTCTTGAGGGAGCAATCTTAGACATCATACTGTCAAATGGGGACAGTGAGATGATCTCAGATCTGAAAGTGGGTAACCATCTAGGAACAAGTGACCACCAAACAGTGTGGTTCATGATAAACTCAGCTGCAGAGTCAAGCCATACAAAAGTGAGGGTTCTGGACTTCAGGAGGGCTGGTGTTGGCAAGATGGGAGAGTGCCTTAGAAAAGCAGTAGCAAACAGGCTAGAAGGAGGGGTGCAGCAACAATGGGGAAACATCAAAACTGCCATCACAGAGGCAACAAGCCTTTGTGTGAAGCAAATAAACAAATCAAAATGAAAGAAAAAGCCACTATGGTTCTCAAAAGAGGTGGTGGTGATGGCTTGGGAGAAAAAGATAGCATTTAGGAAGTATAAGGAAACACAGAAGGAACAGGACAGAGAACTGTACCAGTTAAGGCAGAAGGAAGCAGGGAGGGTAGTCAGCATAGCAAAGGCCAAAACTGAGGAAAAGATAGCCAACTCAGTTAAGAAGGGGATACAACCTTTTATAGGCATATCAGGGAGTGTAGAAAAACAAAGGGAGGGATAGTGAGGCTGAACAGAATGGACATTGGGTGGGCAGAGAGGGACAGTGAAAAAGCGGGGATACTGACTGAATGAATACTTCTGCTCAGTATTCACAAAAGAGGAGGAGGGGGAGGTGCCTAATCCAATTAACAGAAGCACTCTGGATGGGGGGGGGGTCAATCCCAGTTCTTTCACATAAGACAGGGTTCTGAAAGAATTCCTAAAAGTGAAGGTGGACAAAGCAATAGGGCCTGATGGAATTCACCCCAGAATTCTAAAAGAATTAAGGAGAGAACTAGTGACACCACTGACTACCCTTTTTAACAAATCATGGGAGGATGGTATGGTACCTGAGGACTGCAGGAAGGCAGATGTGATTTCCCTTCACAATAGTGATAGCAAGACAGAGGCAGGAAACAACAGACCTGTCAGTTTGACCTGTGTGGTAGGAAAAGTGATGGAATTACTTCAGAAGGAAGGAATTGTTGAGTACCTAGAGGCCAGTGGGGCAAAGGACCCAAGGCAGCATGGGTTCACAGCAGGAAGATCATGTCAGACAAATCTAATTGATTTCTTTGACAGGGTGACCAAAGTAGTAGACCAGGGAGGGGCTGTGGACATGGCCTGCCTAGACTTTAGCAAGGCATTTGACATAGTCCCACACAAAAGATTAATAGTCAAATTAACCAGCCTGGGATTGATTCCCAGGGTGGTAGCCTAGGTAAAACATTGGCTGGGCAACAGGACACGGAAGGTAATTGTAAATGGAGTCCACTCTGAAGAAAGAGGAGTTACTAGTGGAGTACCGTAGGGTTCAGTGCTGGGTGCAATCCTTTTTAGTGTCTTTATAAGTAACATTGCAGAGGGACTGGAAGGAAAAGTATGCCTCTTTGCAGATGACGCAAAGATCTGCAACAGGGTTGATACTCAAGAAGGCATGGAAAGGATGAGAATGGAATTGGCAAGGTTGAAGTAATGGTTAGAAGTATGGCAGCTTGGCTTTTATGCAAAGAAGTGCAAAATAATGCACCTGGGAAAGAAAAACCCAGGGAAAGATTACACAACTGGGGGAGAGGTAGTAACAACAACAGAAATGGAAAGGGACCTGGGGATAATTATATCAGATGACCTTAAGGTTAGCAAGCAATGTGAGAATGCAGTAGGGAGGGCTGGGGGATACTGGGATGTATAGGGAGAGGCATTACCAGCAGAAAACAAGAAGTTGTTATCCTTCTGTACAGACAGTTTGTGAGACCCCATCTGGAGTATTGCATCCAATACTGGAGACCCCATCTCCGCAAGGATATAGACAGGATGGAGGCAGTCAAGAGGAGGGCAACTAAAATGGTGCAGGGTCTGCAAGAGAAGCCATACTAGGAGAAACTAAAGGAGCTTAGTATGTATACCCTTGAGGAAAGGAGGGAGAGGGTGGGCATGATAGAAATTTTTAAGCCTCAGTGGAATCAACAAAGACCAAGAGGGTAGCATCTCTCAGAAAAAGAGATGTGCAAGAACAAAGGGACACAATTTGAAAATAGAGGGGGGATGGCTCTGGGGCAATGTGAGGAACTATTTTTTCACAGAGAGGGTGGTGGGCACATGGAACAGACTTCCTGAGAAGGTTGTGGGGTCTAAAACTGTGGGAGAATTCAAGAATGCATGGAACAGACATAAGGCAATTTTTGTTTGGGGTAGAAAGAAATAGGCTGTTGGTTAAATAGGATCTGCAGCTTATCCTGTAGGTAGGAAAATGGGCAGACTAGGTAGGCCAAGTGGTCCTTATCTGCCATCAAAGTCTATATTTCTATGTTAAGGTACATACTTAATTATTTCTGGGCAACATCAGGGATTGACCGGGGACCACTAGACCACCAGGGGTGATAACTATACTGTATATACAGTACCATGCCTATACTGTACACACTGTACCATGCAAATGCACCCTGCTGGGTGCCATTACTCCCTCTGCTGTCCAGCTGTCTCCCAGTCCCCCCATGACACCTCCCCTGCCCCTTCTGCACCCAGTCCCCTCATGTCCAGCAGCTTCACCCCCCCAACATCCCACCCCAGAAGTGTTGTGCCAAGTGGGGGTGTGGATCCCTGAGGCAATTCCTGCATGTGTGCCAAATGTTTGGCACAGCTAGTGGCTTGTGGCAAACCCAAGGAGTTTGGTGCAGGTACCCTGCTTTGTCTAAAATTGTGCACAGGGTCTCTGGTGCACCAAGAGTTTGCTGCAACCCTTTGAGTGACACAACTTGTGTTGCTCTAAGGGCTGTTTTAAAATTGAGCCCATGTCAATCACATAATGGGTTTGGGTAGATGTTTATCACAATTCAACTCAAGCTACAGCCAGAGTATAGCAGCAATTCTACAGAACGCAAACTAGAACAAAAAAAATTGATACGGAGGTGGTATGTATGGATTAACACATTTATATAGTTTGTGCTTACTTTTAAATGCACAGAAAGTAGGGTAATTGTGAGTTTTGGGAATCTATATGCTTTTCTTAAATCTGTGGGTCCAAAGGTCATAAGTATTTTATTGATATTAAAACATAATACAGTTGTACTAGTTAGGGAGGCCATTCATAACTCACATGTGGGATGGCTGCTTGTACATTGTCTACACAGTATGCTCTTCCTGCATTATGTTACTACATAACCAATAAAAAAAATCTTATATTTTCTGTTCTTACAAATTATGAACGCAGGGCAGCTAAAATTAGGTGCAAGTACATCTCCTTTACTGAGAGGTGCTACTTTACAACTGGAAGGACTCAGGTATAGACAAGTTAAGAGTCTTCCTGAAGGCCCTGCTGTGAGTTAATGGCTTCTTTCAGATTTGAACCTTTCTTGCCAAGACTGTACTCTAACCATCAGACCACTGTGTACTGCCTCTCTCTATACTTACAGATATACCAAATATAACTATTTGACACCTAGTTAGCCAAATGCTGCTAAGCTAACAGTTTGCACTGCAGTACAAACTGATTATTCAAACACAACATGGGGCACTTGAGCTGGCTGAATATGCACATTTTGGATAATATAAAATCTTAAAAATAGAGAAGAGTATAAAAAGAAACAGTTTCAGCCAACGGCTTCTTAAAATATTTTACAAAGTTTCAAATGCATGCAAGTGTGAAAGTAAGAGTGGTGTGTGTGTGTGTGTGTGTGTGTGTGTGTGTGTGTGTGTGTGTGCTCTGACGCGTATTTCTCAAGATGAATACATGTCAGCAATGCCCAACATATTGGATCACATCTACAAATCAACACTCCAAATACTAAGCTTCTGGTTTTATTTCAGATTATGCCAATTAACTAGCAAAAACATTATGCTGAATGTCAATGATTCAATTACCAAAAAGACCAATGGACAACTGTGGTTTCAGAATATCTTGAACAAAATAATTTCTTTTCAGCAAAGTGAAATGTTAGAAGTCTTGTTTTACAGATTTTTTCTATAATTTACCATCAAGTACATACTCACCTTATTAAAAGCTCATACAAGGAATTTCATTTCACAACAAAAGCGGATTTGTTTTTTTTTTCCTTCTTTATCAACGCTATGTAAAGGTTCATTGGTTTGATCCCTGAAATGCCATTTCCTTAAGCTACTAAAAATCTTAACAAGATCATTCAGTTTGTAGGTTAGCTGAGCTGTAGGGGATGTGGCTTTCTTTAGAATAAAGGAACATTTGTGTGTGACATACAGTATTAGCAATAATAGAAAAACTCTTATGTATTTAGCTTTCTGCTGATCATTATGTGTTTCAAACCACTAAGGCCACTGTTATTATTTTTATATAGCTTTTTCTCTCACCACCTGTCTGCCCCCAGACCCATCACTAACCTTTTCAGGGACTTAATAGTTATCAACCACTTACCCAGGACCAAAATGTGCTTGGTTTTCTGCCCTATCTATCATGCAAGGACCTGCAGGGGTTCCTGGCATTGTCCTTGCAGATCAGGGAGTTTCTCATCTGATTTGTTAGACAAGAGGAGAATGTCATTGTGTGGGTGGTCATGAGCGTATTGACGAGTTAAGTGCTAGGAGTTCATCTCCATTATTGCTACACTGTCCTGCTCTATTTTTCAGTGCTTTAAGAACTTACTGTGTGGGGGACTCAGGAAATGAGTGGAGGGAAGGGGACTCCAGAGGGTGGGCTGAGGGAGGATTCAGGCCAGATGACCCAGCATGATTGGAAGGTCAGCAAGACTACATGGCTGCAGCCATCCAACAGGGTGTCTGTAACCCCTTCAAATTACCGAGGAGGCCAAGCAACCCCTCGCATGAGCGATCCAGAAGGGTGAGTGTCATGAAACAGGAATGTGGTGTCTGTGCCTAAGTGGCATCTGGGGTATCGACAGGGCATCTGCAGGGAGAACTGCAGACTACATGCCACACTGGTCAAGGCACAGTAGATAAGTACACAACAGATGAAGGGAAGCAAAGTTTGTAAATACATAGTGGGGACTACGTATGTTAGTTGTATCTATCAATGTAATGGAGACAGCAGGAAAAGGGGATGGCAGCAAAACCCTATCTAGGGTCAATTTATTGGTGAAATATGAACTGGGAACAACAGAGTAATATAGGTGAGCTGGTATAGGCTAACTGGGGAGGATGTGGGAGCCTAGGAGCTAGCACCAAAAGCAGGACAGCTAGGAGACGTGGAGGAGGAAGAGGGAGGTGAGAAGATACAGTGCACAGGATGAGGAAGAGAGGATGGTCTGCTGCAATGGATGTGGGTCTGAAGTCTTTCTTGGAATTATGTGGAGTGCAGGATGCTGTCCAGTGCACAGAAACCTTGGGAAACTCCTCAGGTCAGAGGTAAGGTGGCTAAAATGGGAGTTGTAATAGTAGGGGGATAGGCATGGGGGAAGAACAATGGCTGAAGAGCAGGTAAGGACTTTCCTGGGGCATTTGGAAGGCAGACACAGGATAGAAACAAGGAGATTGACAAAGTGTCCAGGGACTTCCACTCCTCAAGGACGCTGCCAATGTGGAGCAGGAGACTGGCAGGAGGTAAGGACAAAGGGTAGGTGGGTAAGAGAATCAATGCAAGGAGAAAAGGGAGGGGAACAGGGTCAGAGAACAGAGGTATGTTCTGATAAGGGGGCCCTCATCAAACAGGTATGGAGTACTAGCCAGTTTAGAGGAATGGGTGGCAGGTGGGGAGGCAGAGGCTTGAGAAAACACAAAGTCAAAAAATAGTGGCAAGGGGGTGAGGGGTGAGTAGCTTGGGAGGGGCAAGGAGTGATAAGTAGACAGGGTGAAGAAAAGGATAGGGAAGGTGCAGTTAGGGGAGAGATTAGAGAGGGTAATGTGATGGCAAGCAAAGGTAGCCAAGGAAGGATGGGAATGGGGGGATTGGAGAAGCAGTAGGTGGGAACAGAGATAGTGCAGACAGAAATACATCCAAAACAGACAGAGAGCAGATGAAGGGGAAGAGGCTGGTTCACCAGGTGTGCACAGGAAGTTGAATAAAAAGCCTGTGGGGGATGGAAAGGTGATTGTCATTTAAGCAATAAGGCATGACCAGGGGTTAGATTAACAGTCTATTAATCACTCCCTAGGGGTGTAATGTGGTACAAGGCACAGCCGAGTGCCATATTGCCCCTAGGGGGTGATTTACTGACAGTTAATCTAACTCCTGGGAGTGCCTTATTGCTATTATAAAAAAATTGTTCCAAAAGAAGAGGGTTAAAAGAATACCTTTTGAATGTGTTTGTCATTTAGAGGGAGATTTTTAATAATATAGTTCTTACACCAACAGATTAAGAATGCTGTATCAAAATCAGAATGCATCATTCCAGTCATTCAGCTGTGCTAAAGGATGAAATGCTGATGGGGAAGAATCCATGTGCTACTGTGATCAGGCTGTATGTGACAGTATAACATGCATTAATGTAAGGCTGTTGGAATCCTAACACTCAATCAGATTGCAGTATTTCTGAGAACATTTTTATAATGGGGATTCCATAATTAGAGGTACCATTGTGGGAGGAGGGGAAACCCAAGTAATAGAAGAGTGGCTGTTTGTATTCCAGGGATAGAGGTGGGGAAGGCAGAAACTTGGATCAGGGAAGTTGTAAGGGGAGTGGGTGGAAAGCCTCAGTTGGTCAGCTACCTGGGAATCAATGACTTGGCAGGGAAGAGGTGGGAATGGTGCAGAAAAGGTTCACAGAGTTAACAAGAAGCTGTTAGGATCTGGTTAGCTTTTCAGATGTAATTCCAGTCTGCAGAGCTAGCACAGTCATGAAAATGAGGATTGAGGAGTTTAATGATTGGTTAAGGAGCTGGTGCAAGGTGGAAGAGTTCAATTGTATTGGAGGTTGGGGTGACAAGTGGTCAGACAAGGGGCTATATTCATTGGAAAGGCTGCCCTTAATTGGCAGGGATCAAAAGTACTCAGGGACAAGCTGGGAGAATACATGCAAAAGCTCTGAGTTTAAACTGCTGAGTCGGGGAGAGGTGGGTCAGCTGGCAGAGAAACTCTGAGACAGGGAAATCTGTGGAACTCCCTCCAGCACAGGAAGTAGTAATCATGAAAGAGGGCATAGGGCAATGGAGGGCATCCAAGGACAGGAGAGGAACGGAGGAGTATAGAGGATAGGCATAGAAACATAGACTTTGATGGCAGATAAGGACTGCTTGGCCAACCTAGTCTGCCCATTTCCCTACCTAGAGGATAAGCTGAAGATCCTATTTAACCAACAGCCTATTTCTTCCTACCCCCCACAAAAATTGCCTTATGTCTGTCCTATGCATTCTTAAATTCTCCCACAGTTTTAGACCCCACAACCTCCTCAGGAAGGCTGTTCCATGCATCCACCACCCTCTCTGTGAATGAAATACTTCCTCACATTGCCCCTGAGCCATCCCCCCTCTATCTTCAAATTGTGTCCCCTTGTTCTTGCACATCTCTTTTTCTGAAATATGCTACCCTCTTGGACTTTGTTGATTCCACTGAAGTACTTAAACATTTCTATCATGTCCCCCCTCTCCCTCCTTTCCTCAAGGGTATACATATTCAGCACCTTTAGCTTCTCCTCGTAATCAAGAAGAACACAGGAATTACACAGGGAGGCACAGGGTCATGGTTGAGGGTGGTGTCAGTCAATGCTCACTGTCTTGGTAACAAGATGACAGATATGTAAGCCCTCTTAGCAGAGGAGAAGGCACACATAGCAGTTACTGACTCCTGGGCTACAACACACCATGACTGGGACCTCTCAATTCCAGGGCACAAGCTTTACAGAAGGGCAGAGTGTTATGCAAATGGAGGTGGCCGCATACATCAGGGAGGGGATAATTAGGGTTACCACCTGTCCTGATTTTTGCAGGACAGTCCTGATTTGAGCAGCTGTGTCCTGCAAAAACCATGAAAAATACTGCATGTCCTGACTTTATAGAAGAAAACATATTTTCTAACTTTCCACTAAATGTTGCAGAAAAGTGTAATACCTTAACTAAAATACATTAAAATGATAAGAAACAATAGCAGCAACTAAAAAATAACAATACTTAGCCTTAATTCTGATTATATAGTGAAAACAAGTCTATTGCATTGGCCAAGGTTAGGTACTGTCCTGTGAAAAATCATGTTTCAGTAAGAAATGTCCCACTTTGGGTTTCTTGAAAGGTGGTAACCCTAGGGATAATATACACTAGGGGGAGCTTCAGACAATGGTGGTGGATGCAGGACTAGACTGGAGTATTTACTTTATGCAGGACATCACTGAGGCACTGTGCAAATGTGGACCCTGACTGAGCCAGATTGTGAGGAAGGAGCAAGAGGTAGGCTGTGCTGCTGCATATTACCTGAGTGAAGAAATATCAGGGGAGCAGGAACACTGCAAAGCCATTTCCAAGGCTACAACTTGTATGCAACTGTTGCATGTGCCTAGAGTGCAGTAATTCTTCAGGGCCAACTTATGTGGCTGTAATACATTACCCAGTTTTGCTGTCTATGGCTCTGTCCTCTGCCCTGGGGTGCTTGGAGTACTAGGTGGAATAGCCCATCCCCCAAGCAAGGACTAAGGTGTCCAGCATGGAACTAGTGCAGCAACTCCTCGTATTGAAGGAAGGATTTTTTTTAACCCTGCTCTCTACCTGCTCTTCTCCCATTTTTGTTGCTGGCAGCCTTTAAAAGATTTTTTAGACTGACTTTGATATTATTTTAAGAAGGAAAGCTCCTTCAAAGTTCTAAAACAAGCCCCTGAGGAAAACCTTTATGGGAGCTTGAAATTTGAAATTTTATAACTTTTAGATTTCCCTTTGTCAGTGTGTGCTTTGGTATATCTGATTATCCCACTCAGTTTGAGTTTCTGGTTGTTGATTATCTGTAGTGTCTGTGTGAACAAGCTATGTGAACAAACTGTGTGAATATATTTTGACCACACTGCTAGATTGCAAAACCTGTAAGGGGTTAAGGTCGAAAGCCCTAGCAACTCTGTTTTGCTGCTCTGTTGATTTAAATTGGTAGCTAATTGTTACTAGCTGGTTGCTATTCGGTGACTAATTATGTGACCAGCTGATTTTAGATTTTAAGTTCTTGTCTGCACTAAACCACTTAATCTACACTGATTCAGCGCAGTGGTAATATAACTCCTCTGGTAGATGAGTTAATAAGTACTTAACTGATTTATTATCTAATCAACTTGATACTCTCACATATACCTATGTCTGTGTTTTGAAACAGCTGCTGTGACTTTTAGCTCATTTAGCTCATTGCTCCTGGTAATAAAAGCCCAATGTATAGTTCTGAATTCAGATTCACTCTGGACTTCCAGCTGGTCACAGCTCTACCTTTACAAATAACAGTGCTTGCTACCTTGTGGCCATTTCAGTTTTTAAATCCATAAGTGGCTTAGAAATTACATGAGCGATTTTCCTTCAACAGCTTTGAGGGATACTAAAATAGCTCAGAGAGAGCATTTGTTTGGCATCACTGGCATTTTGGACCCCGGTTTCAATGAACTATACAGAAGCAGATTAGTAAGTTAAAAACAAAATACTTTTGTTGTTAATGATTTGTCCTTTTGATTTATTCATCTGCTAAGTAGAGTGCAAAACTATGTATTGCTTATTTTGTCAATATGTGGTAGACTCATAACATACTTATCTATTAACATAATTCACATGTGTATAATACTACTGTTAAAATCTTATGAAATAACAGATTTATTGAGTCTGCAAGCTTGAAAATATAAAAGGGATAGATAAAGGAAACTATCTTTGCTCTATATTTCCCTGGATTATCATTTTGTTTCCCCAGCCTCACGATAGGCTTGATAGCCATTCTGTAGCACTTCACTCCAGAATATTGAGCCTGTTTGGACACCTCTGGAGAAGATAAGGAGGGTAGGGACACAAGCACAGGAACCAACTCAGCGTTAAAATACTGGACAAACATTGACCTCCCAGAGACATTGGTGACCTTCCAGTAGATACATAAAGGAAAGCTGTAGCCTTCAGGAAACCTGGAAGAGTGCTGGATATCTTTAGCTACACAGGAAAGTTGAACTGGCTATGCAATTTCTGGTACTGTAATCTGGCATTTTTGATAGTCCTCAATTACTGAGGACACTGTCCTTGATTTTTACAAAGCTTTGAAGCTGTAGTACTATAGCACTTTAAATCTTGCTGATCAATTATAGTAAATTTTGACCACATACTTTGTAGTTAGATGATTTTATCCCTAAGTGTTAAACCAAGATGCCTGCTATTAATTGATATTTGCACAGATTTTGAATGCTACTCACACTTTAGTCCCTTAGGACCGCTAGTACTTCCATCTTAGTGTTTAACTTTCTTATAAAACTTGACAGTACAGCTAAGCCGTCTTGTTTACTTGGATATTGAAATGTTCTCAAAAACCTAATTTTGGAATAGATAGATAAATAAGTGGGAAAAACTGTTCAATGGGGGAGGAGGTTACTGAAGGAAATAAGATCAATGGTTCAAAGGGATGTAAAAAATGAATACTAAAGAGGTAGGAGATACATATGTAAACCATACTAACAAGGTAGTTATGGAAAGAGGATGCAAATAAACTTTCTTCTATGTATCTCTCTACCCTATTTGCTTCTGCTCAGACTGCACATCAGTTGGATTTATATAGATGCAGAGGAGCCTGAAGTTGAGACTAAAGAAATTAATTCAGGAGACTTGGTTTTAAAAAATACAGCCAATCCCCCCTAATCTCTTCTCCAAATGGAAGGGATCTCTTTTGGAACATATGGGTGGGACTCTTTTGAATCACTTGATCCCTTCCTATGCCGATGATCTAGTTCTGATTTCAACTTCTGCTCTTGGATTACAAAGGAAATTGGAACATTTTGCAAAACTCTGTGTTGAACACAAACTGAATATTAATGTGGCAAAAACTAAGGCATTGATATTTGGAAAACAAAATAAAAAAGTTTCCCAATTTTTGGATTAAAAATGAGAAGGTAGAGAAGAATAAGTGCTTTGATTACTTAGGGGTAAGATTTACTCAGAATCAGTTATGGAAAGGCCATATTAATCTTACTCCGAAAAAAATTAATATGGTATTTAATGCTTTCAAAATATTTAATACTAAAATGGGTTGTAGTATGGTAAAATATATTTTGAATGTTTTGAATGCAAAAATTAAGTCAGCCACACTATATATGGCAGAAATATGGGGATCATTTGATTGGACAAACTAGAGATTATTTTTAACCAAATTAATAAGTATATTCTCATGGTCCCACAGTCCGTACCAGTGGGCATTCTTCATCTAGAATTAGGCCAATACTCCTTTCCTATTTTGGTAGTCAAAAGAATCATTGAGTCCTGAAGCTATTTTTGTTAACAGAGGAAAGATTACCAAGGAAATGTTTGGAAAAGGAGATAAAATACTCCTCAATGAGATATTAATCTTCTACTCTTAAAATCATCAGGAATCTCCTTTTCCCATATGGCTTGGGACACACCTTGTGGGACATATGCCTAAGGCCCTGGAAAGATATAGTCTCCTTTGTTAAAACCAGACTTAGGGATATAGACACTGCAAATATGTTTGAAAAATTGAACAGTCATAAATTATTCGGGTGGTATAAGCAGCTAAAAAATACACATAGGTTGGAACCAGATTTACTAAGATGGCTAGTCCTAGGACTAGATGAAAAGAAACTGAATTCAGGATAGAAATTCATGCTGCAAATTATATATACTTTAGACAGAAGAGGCAAGATGTCATCTCCCCTTACTGCAGATGTGGGAAACAATCAGAAGATGACCTTAAACATGTATTATTAATTTTCCCACTCTATAGTCGTCAAAGGAAAGAGTGACTTAGTGACATCATGGCTGGTCTCATCCACCTCCTGATAATATGTTAATATACCTATTTAACTCTGAGGATGAATATGTACTAGAACAATTAACAGGCTTCATTTGTGAGATGTATGACTACAATAATCTTGTGACTCTGATTATTTTATATTATGTCAATATTCAGTAGTGCACTTTATTGTTTATAATATATATAACAATTGTGAAAACTTTTATCTTTTGTATTTTGTAATGGCTTTTTAGCAGAAGAATAAAAACATTTGAGCTTTGAACACTAGGGAAGAGAATGAACAGGGGAAAGTGGAATTGCTATGGATCCAGATCAACACCAGGAAGAAGATCAGATTGGGGGTGGTCTGCAGACCACTTAAACAGGAGGAAGACAGAGACCAAGAACTACGTATGGAATTGCTAGAAGCAGCAGGGAAAAGGGAGGTGGTAGTGGTTGGGGACATTAATCTGCCTAAGGTGGGCTGAGGTACACCATCCACATCCAGTGCCAAGATTCAAGTGATCCTGGATGTGATTCAAGGAAAGTTCATGAACTATGGACTTATTAACCCACCAGGGAGGAGGTAATCCTTGATCCAGTGCTTACAAATGAGGAACACATACACAAGAGCACGGTCAAGGAACCCCTGAGAGGTAATGACCACAGCACAATGTGGTTCAATCTGGATATGGGAAGGGAAAACTTCTCCACCAAGATCAAAACCATGGACTTCAGGAGAGTGGATTTCTAGAAAATGGGGGAGGTGCTAAGGAAGCAACTAGAGGGCATCAAAGCACACATGGGGTGGACAGACAATGGGCCATCATCAGGAATGCCATGCTAGCAGCCACAGTGAATTGTGTTAAGATCAGGGGAAGAAATCAGGGGCCAATCCCCCATCTGGTTCTTCTCTGAGGTTGCCAGAATGGTGAGGGACAAGAGAGTGGCCTATAAGAGATACAAGAGGACTAAGAGTGAAGCAGGAAATGAGGAATACCTGAGGTTAGCTAAAGTGGCAGGCAAGGTGGTGCAGCAAGTAAAGGCACAAAATGAACTTGAAATAGCAGAAGGGATTTAGACTGAGTAGAAAGCTTTCTTTCACTACACAGACCAGAAGAGGGACAGAAAGGATGGGATAGTTAAGCTGTGGATGGGAAATGGATGGGTGGAGGAAGATGTGAGCAAAGCAGAGGTACTGAATGATTATTTGTTCTCTGTCTTCACTGGGCAAAATATGGACCAGTACCACCTTAGAGGAGATGTAGGGAGTGGGGATGGGCCAGAGATGTGGTAATAGAGGTGGATAGAGTGAGTGAGGAGTTACTAGCACTGAAGGCATACAATTCATCAGTACAGGACAGCATATACCCAAGGATACTGAAAGAGCTTGCAGAGGAACTTGCGGTACCACTGGCAGACCTCTTCAATGGATCCCTGGAGCTGGGAGTAGTGCTGCAGGACTGGAGAATGGCAGATGTGGTGCCTCTCCACAAGACTGGACCCAGGGATGATTCAGGGAGCTATAGACCAGTCAGCCTGACACTAATCATGAGCAAACTCATGGAGACCATACTCAAGGAGAGGTTGGTAAGGTACACAGAGGAAAAAGGTCTCTGAGATGAGAGGCAACATGGGTTTGAGGGAGGAGGAGAATCCTCTCAGATCAACTTTACATTCATAAAAAAAATCTTATTTGATGCAGCCTGGGGACTATAATTGAAAAGTCAGGAATGGTGAGAATGAGTGGAGCAGGTCCAGTATGACTTTCACTGTAGAATGCAAAGACAGAAGTCGTAGAAGTAAACAAATGTTTACAGTTCGGTCATGTGTGCTCTTTTATTGTGATGTTTTATAGAAAATAAAGGAGGAATGTATTAGTTGCAGATGCTGTGTGAAGGAAAGGGTGGTTGTTTAAAAGTGAAAGTAAGTGCAGTTGAAAGTAGCACTGGTCGGCCAGTCGGGGGGAGGGAGACAAATCATGATGACATGTCTACTATGTATATAAATGCTACATGATATTGCTACTATGTACTTAAATCCTGATGATATAGCTAAACAAAATTTATGTACACAGCAGCTCAAATATGAGGATTTACGTAATGTATTTTGAGTCTACATCTATTGCATAAATAAGGGATACACATCAGGGATTTGTGGAATAAACAATTTATATTCATGCATGCTGTTTGACCTTGGGTAGCCTCTACAGTGGTATGAATGTTGTGCCCAATGTCAAACAGCACAAGTGAAAATAAATCACTTATTCCATAAGGTTCTTATTGTATATTTCATTTATGCAATAGACAAGGACCATGTGTTTGTGTGTG
Organism: Neoceratodus forsteri; assembly: GCA_016271365.2. Taxonomy (NCBI): domain Eukaryota; kingdom Metazoa; phylum Chordata; order Ceratodontiformes; family Ceratodontidae; genus Neoceratodus; species Neoceratodus forsteri. Next base: position 87,432,492 of record JADMNL010000025.1, read on the forward strand.
TGTGTGTGTGTGTTTTAATAGGATAGGCTGTTTGTTTTTTTTAATTGAAGATTTATAGATTTTCTTGGTGAAGTAGTGCTCCTCTGCATCTGAAGAGCACCATTGCTATGCCTGTCATCATGGATGCCACATCATTATACTGGCATTGAAGGGGCAACATTTGAGTTGATTGGTGGAGGAGCAGCAGGCTTGAAAAATTAAAAAGAAAATGCTGTCTCAGTTTAGCGAATGAATGAGTTGGTTAGGGCCAAGGAGATGCTATGAGCTTCATTTCCTCAGCAGTATTAATTTTCGCATTAATATATTTTTTCTTTATTTGGTTTTTAACTGCCTCAGTTCATGTGAGTGGGAGTGGTGTAGAAGAGGGGCTGGCAGTTTAGTAAAGAGGAGCTCTGTGAGGTCATATGAGAAGTGTGGGTGGCTTGAGACTGCATGCCAAAAAAGAAATGTTACAGGACTTACAGGTATTTAAGAGTCAACCAAAAAAGGATCCTTTTAATGTGTGAGATTATTTGCAGAGACATGATAAGAAGGCAGAGTACAGATGATTATAAAAAAGTGAGATGGTCAGGCCAAGTGGAGGAGGAAGTGAGAAGCATGTGGCATGTGGAGATGAAGGGGCATGAACAAAGAAGATTTGTGCTGTGATTTCACTTAGAAAAAAACTTATGCAAGAGAGTTTTACTTTGCTGGGTAGCAAACTGTGTGGCAGAGAGAGATGTGAAGTTTAGGACCAAGGGAAATGACAGTATGTCAGAGTTGTGAGCAGATGGCTGGGGGTGAAGTTGGAGCAGAGATTGCTTAAAAAATAAAAAGAACTTAATAAAAATGTATTGCTGAGCTGTATTGCTGTGAAATTGGTAAATGTGAGGTTTAAGTATCAGTAAATGTTTTAGGATGCAGTTCTTTGTTGGTGTAGTGTCTTTGGAAACAAAAGTGAATGTACTGTAATATAAGTGGAAGTAGTGTTGACAGGTGAGAGGGAGGAGACACATTATTATGATGATGTATACACATAAGTGCATCATGATGTGTTTGCTATGTGTACGTGAAATGCTGATGATGTGTCTATTATGTACATAAATTAAATGTATTTGCAAATTACAAAAAAATCAGCATTTATGTGATGGATTTTGGGTCCACACCTATTGCATATATATACTTATACATATGCATATACACACACACACACACATATACCCACTAGATATAGGGTAATGCTGGAAATAAAAACTACATACATCATTATAGCCTGAGCTACAGTGAATGGGGAACAACTATGGCACTATGGCTACAAACAATAATAAAAACAGTTCACCCATGCTCAATGATGTTACATATTCATATGTGTTTTAACTCTGCAAAAACAACCATGATGCATGCAGCAAGAATGCAAACTATGAAATAAAAATATAATGTGATGGAACACCTTAGTACAGTAAAACGTATGAGAGGATACATAGCTATCTAAAGCAGTCAGGTTATTCAGTGTAAATTCAGAAAGGATGTTGATCAGGCTTCCAGTATGACAGAGAGTTACATATTTCAAATAAGCTAAGTAATACAGGCACATTAATGGTCCAAAAACCAATAAACAGTGAAGTGGCCTTTCCTGCTAAAGGACCCCATTTTCTATTCTGAGCAGGCAAGCAGAAAGCACTGCTCTTCCGTCATTCCTTGACATTTATAGACTAGTGCTGCACCTTATTAATGATTAAGGTTTGTCCAGGCACTCTCTTTTGACCATATCCTGTCCACAGTCCTGCATTCATTACTAGAAAACCATAGATTAATATAATTTGTTCCATCCAAAATGAATGCCTGACCAATAAATTTGTAATATCTACTTAGAAAAACAAAGCTATTTGATTCCTTTTTGTTTGCCATGGTTACTCAGCTAAGACAACCCTCCCAAAAGACTGTTTCCATCAAAGTTGTACCTATAGCATAGTTCAGTACAAAAAAGACTTAAGCATTAATGCATGACCTGGAGTTGATTAATATCACTAGATCTAACCTTTGGAGGATCATGAGATGTGAGGCAAAGACAAGTGTCTTTTGGTCATAGGGTTAGATTAACATGGATAACCCAACCCCTGGAGTGCCTTAATCCAATTACAAAACTTAAATGCATTTACTTATGTCAAAGATTTTTCACCATGTAAACCCCAATAGCATCACATGTCCATTTTCAATGGGGACCCAAAGAACTACAAAAACAAACAAAAAAAATATATTTTTTAATATAAATGTTTTTATTCTGTAGCTTCAATATTAATTGTTACATTGCATATGAGGGTCTCCAGCAGATGAAGAGACAATGTGAACCTCCCTTTGGCCTCAAATGGTCCCTAGTTTAAAGAAAACACATTTTATTATTATTCACCTTTTGTAGCAGGTGTTGATGTATCAGGTTGATTTGTATCAACCTGTTTTTTCTTAATAAAAATGAAGACTTGCTTGTCCACCATATTGGTGCTACCACATAAAAACCTATTTATTTACAGTCCTTGACACACTACCACTGATTTCTTTTCCAAAACTGGAAAATGCCCAAACACAGTCTAGCTACTCATGATGCCATGGGAGGTGACCATTGCATCATGAACAGCTGGACTGTGTGTGGGTAGTTTATAAAGTTCAGAAAAGACATGGTAAGAGGAAAGAGTTGAAGAAATTAAAACAAAGCTTGTTCTGGCATGATTAAATCCGTAGCATATTTTTCTGAATTAGTTAAAAAAAGGAAGCAGATAAAAATAACCAGCAACAAGAAATTCTACTGCAGGTAAGTAATTCTAAAATGATTTCTTTTAACAAGAAAAAATATGATGCCAAAAGAGCTGCTAGTGTCTCTTAAACATAATCGTTTAGAATGTGACTTAACCAATAAGAATACTACAGTTCCAGAAAATGTTTTATAGTCATTTTTAAAATACAGCTTAAGAAAAGACAACACAATAGGAACATATAAATGATCACATTATTATGACAAAGCCTGGATGGTATTCTAGGAAATCCAAATCTACTGTATGATATATAGTTTAGCCACCTTTAAAAAAGACTGAGCAAATGATGTAGTACAGTAACAGCAGATTTCAAAAACACTACAATATTTTGAAAAGTTATGTAGTACATACTGCATCTTGTATATCCCGGATAGAATGTTTATCCATTTATGGGCTGTATAATCTCCAATTGACAATAACATAATTCTGACAAATGCACCTTCCCCCCAAGCAGTGTATATTCTTTTTGTCTACTAGCAACATCAGAGAAATGCTATAAATATGGTTCTATTTATTTTTATTTGTTGTTTTATTGTCTAAGTGTCCTGCACCACAAGCCAAACCTTTTTATACCCATCTGTACCCAAGGATCCCAGAAAAAAAAATATTGTATCTCATGAGGACATCCCGTCTTATATGTTAAGCTAATTTCAAATTGATTAGAAATATGGTGGTGTTCTCTTTTGCAGACTATTCTAATTGCTTTATCTCCTTTCAACTGATAATCTTTCACTGTGCAAACATGTTTCATAATGTTTTGCAGCATTTATACGGTATGTTTATGTCTTCTTACAGTGTCAAAATGCTTTCATATGTCAACTGTATTGACTGAACATATTAATATGACACCATTTATTTCATTTAAGGAAAAATTATATTTAAGCTCTAAGGTTCTAAAATTAGCCATTTTCAATTATATTATGTTAGGACAGCTCAAGCTTTGAAACCAATAAAACTACGCATTACATATTTTTAATGGAAGCCTAGAGGCCATGTAGACAAACTGTAGACTATTCATGTTAATACAGTTTTTATATATCAATATATCTTAAAAGCACATCAATATTTGTATGCATCAAGTCAATACAATATTTTGCCTGACTTTAAGAACATTTAAAAAAAGTGTTCAGCTTTTCAGATTTTTGGTTCTATTCATACTGGTGATTTAATGGTAGTCTATAATATTTTTGAACATTATGTTTCCTCATCTAATGTGTCTGACAACATTGTACTCATCTCTTTACTTCCTCACACTAACACTAATCTTCTTATGCATTGGCAGATAATAAATAATACATGCTGTAAGATTCAAACACTATGAAGAGACCCACATTTTAAGACACAGTACAAAAAGTATATAAATGAAAGTTCCTATTAAGAAAATATTTCAAAACAGTTTGTCAGTAGCAACATAAAATATTGATTAATTCAGAGCTTGTAATATTTATGTGTCAATATGCATATTTTTTATACTGGACTGATAGTATATTGGCTGAATTCAGATGCTGAGCTTGGGATGCTGATGCTGGACAGCAAAAAGAGGAGAGCTCTTCATCCCAGAGGATGCTCTTCACCTCCAGTGAGAATGAGTAACTACTACAGTTTCATTACCACCACATGGGTAACCACAGGTGTATAGCAGTTGTGGAGTGTTTGTTTGCAAGTCAGATGGAGATGGGTCACTGCTGCCTCATACATTCCTGTGCCAACACTGAATCCCCATTAGTGGTGAAAAGGAGGAATCTTGCAGGCAAAAGACTTCATCACATCACCAATACCCACTGATGCCATTCTGTCTTCTTCATGGTGGTTGTTATAAAATTATTCACCAGATCCAAGCTTGACTAGCAGGACTGGGTGGGCCAATCTTTGCTGAGAGGGGTGTAAGCAACCCCACAGATGCTTAAGGGGGGAGTCTAGTTCTTTGCATGGTGACAGCAGTTTATATGGGTGATCAAAACAGGAAAATCAAAGGATAACAAATATTTAGTGTTACAGAATTTTCTTTCTTTCTTTCTTTCTTTGGCATACTGTGCTGAAGCTTGTTTCCAATGTGTCCTGTGGTAGAAGGAGCAGGAATCGTTACTAAAATATCATAATCAATAACATATAAGGTGTACTTGTGGAAACCAAGACAAATTTTGCATAGTTACATAAGCTACGAAGATAAAGAGATTAATAATATCAGCTACTAATCATGAGGTGCAATGTGCATCATGATAGATTGAAATAGGATATTCCACCTGGGCCAGCTGCACTCAGTCTTATATGTATAGAAGGTGATTACCTGCAGGACCACTAAAAGACTAGACTGAAACTGTGCAACATATCATTCTGTAAGGTACATGAGAGCTATGTGAACTGTGTAACACAGCAACTGAAGCACTTGACAGGACTGACTGAAAGTTAAAGGCATGCAGGGAAGTCAAGAGCAGGAACAGGAATGGGCTGTGTTGGCTCAGATCATGGGTTAAATAGAGAACAGAGAAGAGGCTGAGTGAAGTGCAGTGAAGAGGTTGTTACAGAGAGTGGCAAATCTGAAGGAGGATGAAGTCTATCCAAATGAAATATTAATAAAAGAAGGAAAAGGAAGGAGTATGAGGTAAGAGTGATTGTATCCAGTTAATTTGGTGAAGTTCAGCACTTTTACCTTTGATTTGGCCCCATCAACATTTTGAGTCACCTTGGATCACTTTGACCATTTGCTGAGAAATTAGAAAAAGCAGCACTCTATGTCATCTCAGGTGATCAGGCTTACTCATATGGCCAATCCTTTTCCCACACAGGTGATTTCTTAATTATTATGCCATCCCAAGGCATATTATTTCATAAAGGAAAAGGTCCAGATCCTGACATTGTACCAAGTGCTAAGAATGTTTAAAAAATACTGGAGCATCAGGGTAGGATGGAAGAGGGTGGAATTGACTGGAATGGTTAAGGGCTGGTGTGGGTGCCTCTTTTCCAGATTTGAACCTTCCAAACTCTCATACCAAAGGCCTGAAGTATTTTTTGTTGATGTGTGGAAGCCTAACTGAAGTCAGGTGGTTCAAATCAAAGTCAAATGAAAGTTTCAAATTTTCCCATTTGCTTGCCTTATCAAGAGTCAGAGTTCCTAAAGAGTTAAGTTTAGTGGTTTGTGGGGGCAGAGGGGGAGAGGAGGCAGCAGAGGTAGTAAGGGAATGAAGAGAAGTAGAATTGGGCTGGAATGGCAGAAGAGTAGTAGAGACCCTGCCAGCAAAGCAGGAGAAGGAGAGAATGGGATAGAGTGAACAGTGGGGGGTAAGGGAGAGAGGCAGCTCAAGGGACACCATCAGGCTTCTACAAGGTACCGTACAAGATTTCCATTCTGCAGCTGACAGTGGAAGGATCTGCAACATCTCTCCAGCCACAGGCAAAGAAATCAAAAGCCTTGGTAGGATTTCCAGTTACAGTACTGTAGGTCACATTATTTATTTTCACTTCAGTTTGCATTTCAATCCCAACACCAAATGGTGGCTGACACAATGCAAACAATATATTTTTAGGGCTTCAGTGGGTGGAGCCCTTCAGATCTCTTGCTTTGAGAAAAAAATGGATGCTGCATTCCTTGTGAACTAACAACATGTTTAACTTGCACCACAGTCACCTCCACATCTCTGAAGCAGTTCACCCATGTTGTCCATATCGATGCAGCACTGCACTATGTTACAGTGCCAGCAGTCAAATTCATAAAGACAGGATCAGAAGATAAATGGTTACAATAAAAAAATGTCCAAAAGAAAATTTAAAAACATGATTAGGAAAAACAAATAAAACATGGAAAGAAGGATAACTAGCAATGCTAGTAAGGACAACATGCAAAAAAGTTTAAAGCTATGTAAATTCACTTCATAAATCATACTCCAGCCTATGTTCTATAGTATCAGATAACCAACTCATCACAGAACCTGAAGTATTGAAAACAAATGTAACTATTATTTCAGCTCTGTATTTTCCAAAAATGTGGTGTATGCAGGAGATATCCCAACTGATACAGAAACTGAAATAGTAATAACCACAGAATGTATTATAGAAAAAATTAACTGAAAAATACACACTCAGCAGGACCAGATAATATCTCACCCAAAAATATTAAAATCCTTATCACTTCATGTTGATACCCCACTAAGAATACTGTTCTTGAAAATGTTAATGCATAATGATGTACCAACCGCCTGGTTATCCACAATCGTGGTGCCTATACACAAAAAGGGAAGCAAGGCAGATCACATTCACTATTGGCCTATTTGCTTGACATATGTCCTTTGGAAAGTAACAGAGTCCATTCTAAAAGATATAATAAATGGGCATGTAGAAAGGCGTGGCCTAAGAGATAGACATCAACATGGTTTTGTGTCTGGCAGATGATGTGTAACAAATCTGCTGTGTCCACGAAAAGATATTAGCAGCTCTGGATGGAGGAAATGCCAGCTGACTGCATTTACCTTGACTTTGCTTAAGCATTTGATAAAGTCCCACACTGTGATATTATTCAAAGTCTAATAGACATACAAATGGACCACAGAATAATGAACTGGATTGAAAGTTGATTGGGGGATAGAACTCAGAGGGTGAGTATAAATGGCTATTACTCCACCCCTGTACCTGTGACAAGTGGGGTGTCACAGAGTTCAGTCCTGGGTCTGATGTTGTTTCAGATATTCATGTCCACATGAATCAACGTGCAACAAATTGGCTAAGTAATTATGAAAATGATACAAAACTTGTGAGTATTGTTAGCAATAATAAAGACATAGCCGCTATCCAAATAGATTTAGACAACATCCAGAAATGGGCCAGCTCTAAGGGGATGAGTTTTAACATGGACAAGTGATGTGTGATATACATGGGGAGACACAACAAAAAAGGAACATATTGTATTTCCTAAATTGACTACCTCTCAGAAATTCACTTGAGGAAAAAGATCTAGAAATAATAATCAGTGAAAATTTAGCTTATGATTCACACTGTAATAAACAAATAGCAAAGGCTAAAAAAGTACTATGGACCATAAAATGAAATTTTTGAAGAAAGGATGAACAGGTTATAATGCCTTTGTATAGATCATATGTCAGAGCATTTTTGGACTATGGAAACCCTGTGTGGGGTCCTATTACACAAGGGTTAGTAATTATAGAATGTAAAAAATAGAAACAGACCACTAAATTGATATATAATCTAAAAACTTTACCTTATAATGACCACCTTCAGAAAGTAAACCTGATGACCCTTAAAACTAGAAGAATATGGGGAGGCCTAATATTATGTTATGACATACTGCAAGACAACTACCTTCCAAATGAATTAGACTTGGAATTCAGAAATGATAGAATGGGCACTAGGGGGTATCCACTACAATTAAGACCCAAGAAATTTAACACAAATAAAAGGAAGGCCTTCTACACTCAGAGGGTGTTGAATCCTTGGAATAGACTACCATTAGATGTCATAACTAGCAAGAGCAAACAACAGTTCAAAAGAAGATTAGATTCTTATATTTTAGATTTAAACTGCCTGACTTATTATTGGTGAAGTGACAGCAGTTCACATGGGCCTACCACCTTCTCTGCTCCTTACACCTTATTATGAACCTTAGTATAAATACGGCCCACTCTTGTATCCAAGATCTCCATCGAATTCTACTGCGCATGTGCTAGTAGTAGCGCATGCTCTGTAGCATGTGGCAGCCATGTTACTCATGGCAGAGTGGGCTGTATTCCACCATGACCACCTGTTTTATTAATTATTATTTCTTTTAATAAACCCCCCACCTGACCTTCCCTCTCAGCACCCACTCCACACTGTTCCCCCTAGAAACAAAGCAATGACACTGGGGGGTGTCCAATCCCCCAGTGTTGCGATCCTGCTCTCCCCTGATGCTGTTTTTTTGTTTTCTGATTTTCTCTCTACACTTGACCCTCCCTCTCAGCACCCACCACTCCAGAAACATGACTATGACACTGGGGGTGCCTAATTCTACAGTGTCTCAATCAGGGATCCTAAGTCCTGCCTTTTTTCCCCCCTAAAAAAAGAAAAGTATCCATCGATGCCTATTGCTGCCATTCATACCCACCACCAGACCCTCCCACTCAGTGCCCACTCCCCATCCCCCAAACCCTTACTTACTCACTCACAGGGGGTGCAACACTGTAATCCTCTCTGGACCACAGACATGCCTTCATTCTTCAAAGCCTGACCATGAACTGAAGAAACAGGTATGCGAGTCAATGTATTTAAATGGGGTTATGGACTTAGTGCCATAATGTGGGCATTTTTACATATCTTTGACCCACATTTTCAACATGCCTTCTTTGGGACCCCAATTTATGAACAATGGCACAGTCATTAAGAAGATCTGTCCCAAAAGGTGATTTTGCAGTCCCTGCATGAAATCACCTTTCAGGTAAGAGTTGAAGATTTTTTCCATGCATGATCATGAGGTGGGGTCATAAGAAGGCAATGTTGGACATTTGGTGTAAAAACATTAAAAAACAAAAGTTATGACCCTATGTTGAATTTTACATAAGCAGGCTAATAAGTTCGATAATATTCAATATTTTTACCCAAACTTTTCAACAAAGCCATTTCTTTAAAGCACCTCATGAATGTTACAGCTGTCATTTTTCAACTCCTGCCCAAGATTTGTTTTTGCATCCCAAAAGATGAATTCCCACTTCCTGCACAAAATCACCTTTAAGCAAGGAGTTTAACATTTTGTCTGCCCATTTTTATGAGGCAGGGTCATAAAAAGGCTATGTTGAAAATTTGGGGTAAAAATATTACAAAACAACAAATTTATGAGCCTATGTTACATCTTGCAAATGCAGGCATGTAACTGGTAATTTACAATATTTTACACCAAATTCCTTAGCTGCAGCCATATCTGTTCTAACCAGAGTTTGTTATCTAAAGAAAGGAGTGGGAAATTTCAGTATTTTTTAACTGCATGTTGTCTATAGTAGGAGTTGAAGAAGCTCTCACATAATTTATTGCTTAATGCCACTGATGAGGCAAAATGTTAATAGTGTTAACTGGTACAGTGGCCACAATGCACACATTTATCAGGCATTCCCATTATATAAGTTCCACTATATACCCCTCAAGGAATTCTGCAATTGAAAGAGGGAAGGGAAAATGAAATATAACTGGATATAACATTGTTTCCTCCTTGCAGTAGTTATCCCTCCCTGTGATTTTTTTGAACAGTCCCTGTATCAACACCATTTGACAATATGATGTTTTGGGCCTAAAGTGGGCAGGAAATTTCCTCAGTCAGTTTCATTAGTGTAGTGACACCGATTGAGTGCAGTGTTGACAATTTTTTTTGGAAAAGAAACCTTACAGAAGAAATTTTGCAGAATTTCAGAAAAATAACTGCAGCATTTAAGAAAAAAATCCTATAATGGCATTAGGTTTGAAATATGCAGAGAAATGCATAGGTAAGTGTGGTGCACAAGAAAATAGACCCAACATGGGAGCAAACGAGATCATAAAGATGCAAATCCAAAGGGCAAGTGGCTTTATGATTTGGTTAGAGTCCTCAAAGGGTTTATTTCTGAGTATTGCATACTTACCCATCGTTTATTTACATTTTATAATGCATTTAGATGGTTCATTGCAACTGCATTTACAGGTAAAGGATATACCATATAGGGAAGTAGCTGCTAACCACTTTCATGGTAGAAAAATCCTAGCCATGTAATACATTTATATATTATGAGGACCTGAATGATAAATGTTTTATCTGCACATATCAAATCTGACTTTGGTGTCCTCATGAGTGTTCGAGCATAGTGAAGCCATGAGTGACATTCCTGAGGGTAAATTCAATGAGTGCAGATAAAAAATAAAATAAAATAATGAAGTGGTATCCATTGCATATTCACTTTATGCAACAGATAGCAGTAAAGCAGAATTGTTTGACCACTACATTTTTTAAATCTTTTTTAAAAAAAGCATTAGTCAAATGGATTACTTGTTAGCTAGATATTTGCTGTGTGTTGTAGTGTGGTTCTGAATAGGTTGATGCCAGTTCATTTTAATTTGACCATGTAGCATGGAAAACAGGTTAGATTGGATGTTGGCAAGTGAGGGTGTGGCTTCAGTGAGGAAGTACACATACACAAATTCAGTTGGCTGGGAGGGTTAACCAGAAGAGGATTATGTACATGGCATTTTGGACTATTAATGGATCAGAGGGATTCTCCTGTGTTCTACACTGGAAGAGATGTTGATTTTTTTTGGTGGGGGGACATTCTTTGGTGTCAGTGTCAGAAGAAAAACAAGGAGTGTTCTGACAAATGGACACTTGAGAGGCTTGTGACATTGTATGGGTGGATACTCAATAGTTAAACTTGGCCTTTTTTATTTTAGGGGATTTTTTGGGGGGGATTTTTTGTTGTTGCTTTGAGGATTTCAATTTGTGCATCGGTGGTAGAGTTAATGTCACAGCTGGATGCTACTGATGCTTTTTGTTTGCCAGAATATTTTCTTGGATGGGCCATGTAATTTTGGGGATGTGGATGAGAAAGTGTCCTTAAAGGGACACTGTCCACCCCATTTGGCCTCAAAGTGTCCCTAGTTTAAAAAAAACACATTTTATGATTGTTCTTATTCTATAGACACTGCTGATGTAGCTGGCTGTTTGATTCAGACTCCTTTTCCCTCTTAAAGTAAAACACTGAGTGTCAACCAGACTGGTGTTACCACACCAAAACATGTTTGTTGGGCTGGCCTGGTGGCACTGAGGGTTGAGGCTCTGCACGCCACACCTCGCGCCATGCCAGCTACCCGGGTTCGGGAATGGACTTGGGATGCTGAGGGCTGGCAGGGGAGGGAGAGGATTGAGTGTCCATGGGGACTGCTCTCCTCTCCTGGGTGGGTTGGTGTCACTCTGCAGTGGCCCCCGGTGGAGACCGGGAGCTCTGCAGTGAGTAACACTTGGGTAACATTGCAGAAAAGTGGAAACTCACCTGGCGACCGACCGGATGATGGCTACCAGTCCTCCATCACTGCCAATGCCCTGAACAAGCCTCTCAGCTGCAGCAGCACCCTGGGGCCAAGTATGTGCTGGCTGCCCCCTCTGGTGCCTTCCCCCTTGGAGGAAAGGGATCAGCCCAGCGAAGGGTTACAACTGGGTTACCCCAGGGACAGCTGCGATATGTGGCTGGAGAGGACTCAGGCTGGTACAGGCAGCAACGGAAGTCAGACCTAGGTAAGTCTGAAGGAGTGGTGGGGCATGAGGCCTGAAGGGGAGATAAAGAAATAATACAAAAAAAAAAATGTTTGTTTACATTTCTTGACTAACTACAACTGAATCTTTCCTAGATTCAGGAACACCCCCAACACTATCTAGCTACCCATTGTGCAGTGAGGAGTAGGTGAGACTATTGTATTACTAATGACTGTACTGTTTGAGAGTGTTTCTAATGTTCAGGAGGTCTGCAGTAAGCTTAGGTAAACAATTTGCAGCAAAACAAAGTTGTGTATAAATATACAGTTCCATGCATTTCAGTTCTAATAAGCAAGGAGACAGATTAAAGAACCAGCAACATTAATGAATTTTAGGGATGGTCAGCAGTCATAAAACATGTGTTTTTACCTTGAAATAGTATGATGCAAAAAAGTTTGACAGTGTCCCTTTAATAGAGTAATAGATCTGTACGAGTTTATGAGGTCATAGACCTTTAGGAAAACTCGCCATCATTAATGGTGTAACATTTGCATTGTGCTGCCCATATAATCATATAATCTTTTTTTTTAATAATGTCATTGTCTCACTCTTAACTATGTTTTGGGGATGTGTGTTCAAGATTGTAACTATTCTTTGCGTGTACCAATTACTTCTTTTAGCAGTTTTATTTATTTCTCCTCTTAACTTATATTCATGCAACCTTGTGTTTTTGTTAACATTGTGCCTAACCAACCCAATTGTCTCCATAGTAGATTCATTCTGTATGGCATTATATGTTAAACAAAGATCACCCCTGATTCCTCTATACTCCAATGAGTACAGTCCAAGTTCACACAGTCTTTCCACATACTTTAGGTTCTGCATATTTTTGACCCTTTTGGTAGCTCTTCCTGGTACTTTATCAAGCATTCTCTTCCCTCCTATGGTTTGAGGTGCCTAAAAAGGGGAGCAATACTCTAGATGAGGCATCACTAGACTTGAGTACAGGGGGATGATTACTTCTGATTCTCTACTCTTGATGTTTTTAAGTATACACCCTCGTATTTTTTTTTACTATAATTTTTGTGTGTGTATCAAATGATAGATTTTCTGAGACAGTTGCACATAGATCTCTCTCACTGGAGGTTATCTGTAGGACCATGTTATATAATCTGTGTGTCATTCTTGGATTATTGTATCTGAGTTGCATGACTTTTTTTCTCATTAAATGTCAGTTTATTTTCTATAGCCCATTTTTCTAAGTAGGTTATATTTTCCTGAAAATGTTGTCCTGATGATTGATCATTGACTATACCACCAATTTTACAATCATCTGCATATTTACACAACCATGCAATGTTTACTGTCTGCATTGTAGATATGAGAATTTTAAATAGCGTGGCTCTCAGGACTGAGCCCTGCAATACTCCACTTATAACTGGTCCCCATGATGACATATGTCACCTTATTCCAACTCTCTGTTACCTGTCTTCCAGCCACTAATTAACCCAAGCTATTATATTGGGGTGAAGTTGTATTTTGATCAGTTGTTCCACTAATAATTTTTGTGACACAGTATCAAATACTTTGGAATAGTCTAAAAAGACAATGTCCACAGGCATGCTTTTATCCAGGGCTGCACTAACTGGCTCAAAAAAAGGCAACAAATTAGTCATACATGATCTTCCAGGGTAAAAGTCATGGTGTGTGATATTGGTCAGGCCTTTTTTGTTTCATGTGAGATGTTATACGGTCTTGTAACAGCATTTTTAGTAACTTGCCCAGAACTGAGGTCAGGCTTTTTGGTCTGTAGTTCTGTACATCTTTTTTACTCCCACTTTTGAATATTGGAGAAATTATAGCTTCTTTCCATTCTGGTAATGTTTTACCTTCCTTTAGGGATGCATTAAATAAGAGTGTGATTGGTCCCAGCAATTCCCGGATAGTTCTTTAAGTAATTTTGGATGAATACCATCTGGCCCTACTGAGCAGTTTTGTTTTACTGACTTAATTACCTACAATACTTCTTCTGTTTTGAAAGGTATGAATTCATCTGTGCATAACATATTATCAATATTTAGTTGTTCTTTAGGTTTATATACACTTAGGAAATAATTATTAAGTTCTGTGGCCATCTCAGACTCATCGCTTACTACCCCTTTTTGTGTTTCAAGAGGACCAACACCCTTGTGATTTCCTTTCATGGATCCCACCTAGTTAAAGAACTTTTTCTTACTATCTTTTATTGATGTTGCAATTTGAATTTCCAGTTTTTGTTTACATTTTCTGATACTATTTTTGGCTTTATTAACTGCTTTTTTATACTGCTGGTAATTACTTTGGGTAGGATGTTTTTTAAACATTGTGTATAATTTTTTCCTTTTACAAATACTCCTTTTAACATTATTGTTCCACCACAGTGGTACCCTCCATGCATTATTGTACTTTGTTATTTCTGGGACCCAACTCTCAATACACTGGTTTACTTTTTGTTTAAGTCTATCACAGATTTTAGTCCTGCATAGGGTACTTAGTTCCATTTTCCAATCCCATGTTGTTACAAATGGTCTCATTCTGTTATAATCTGCTTTGTAGTAGTTTCTAATCTTAGTCTTGCTATTTATAGTCTCATGGTATAATTTTATCTCTACTTGTACAGTTCTATGGTCACTGTCTCCTAGTGGAATTGATACCTTAGGCTCATTAATGTCTATAGCAAAAACAGACCAGGAATTAAACAGAAGACTGGCAATGTATTGTGATATTAATATAAGTATTTTTTTGCTGTTGTCATTTATTTAAATTGAACCGAGTCATGGATTTTTGTCTGTTAGGATTTAGAGATTAAAGTAGTGACAACAGTGTACTGAATTGTGTGAGCTGCATGAGGTGATTTAGAAAAGTGAAGAGAGTAGTTCTGCTTGTAGAGGCATGTAATGAAATGCCTTTTACATGAATACAGAGCCATGATGTGTCTACTACATGCATATATGTCTGCTGTAAATTCTCACACTTATTGTACTAGATGTGTCACTGATACAGATTAAAATATATATATTACACTGGTTTGAGTCTCACTTGTTGTATGTGTATATCAAGTATATATTTATTTCAGAAAACTATGTTAATTCATTTTTAAGGTTCCAAAGTCACACAATAATGGAAACTCAGAGATGAACAAATACTATCAGTTACTACTTTAAGTTATAAAAAAAAATCTAATGAAAAGTTGGACTCTCTAATAATACGCTGTGATGGCATTGAATGCTGCTTAATAATTATTGAAAGTAATGTGACCACTTTACAAAAATACTTAACTACTATAAAGTTGAATCTTCTTCCTCACTTGTGGCCTCAATTCTTAGGGCAATATATCCCAATTAAAGAAGATCAAGAACTTGGAAAATGTGTTCCAAATAAATAGTCTGTGCATGGAGGGATTAGCTGTTCTGGAAATTTCAGAAATTCAAAAATTCTAACTTGGGACTTAAACAGTTCTTCACTGAGATTCTTGGTTACACACTTCTAAACATTGCTCTGCTTATTAAGACATTAATTTCAACTGTAGTTAAAAACTACAGTAAAGCAGATTTTAAGAAGATTAAACAAGAACTAAGTAGATGGAAGTGGGATCAAGACTTTGAGGGTATGAACGTAAAGGAGAAATGGGACATATTAAAATCAAAACTAAGACAGATGGAAGATCATTACATCCCTAATAAAAAAATGTACACAAATAGGGGGAAAAGGCCAGGATGGTGTACAAATAAGGTACTCAAAATGATAAACAAAAAAAGCATATGCAAGAATGAAAAAATGTGGTACACTGGAGGATAAATCAATGTATAAAATTGCATTGAGAAGGGTAAAAACAACAATAAGATCAGAAAGAAGCAAATTAAAATTTAATCTTATACACAAGAAAAGACAATGGAAAAAGCTTCTATGTTTATACTAGTAGATAGAGGCATAGTAACAATCAGGTGGGTCCAATAAAAGTAAATGATAAAGAAATAACAACACTTAGAGAGATGTCTGAGCAATTTAATAAATATTTCAGTTCAGTATATGAACATGGAATGAATATCAGCAATGGGGAAACAGAACAATACCCAGGGTTAGTTCTATCAACAGATAGAAAGAGCATACTGGTCAAATTAAATAAATTGAAAGTATATAATTTGACCAGGCCAGATGCTCTTCATCCCAGATTGTTGAAAGAAATAAAGAACTACATAGTTGAACCCTTAGTAAATATATTTAATGATTCATTCTTAACTGGTGAGATACCAAAGGATTGGAGGTTGGCAATGGTCATCCCCCTGTACAAAAAGGGGGGGTAGATCAGAGACCTCAAACTATAGACCCATAAGCCTGACAGCAATATTGTGTAAGATTGCAGAAAGTATACTAAAAGAAAAGCTCAAAGAAAACCTAGATTATCTGGGATATGAGGATAGAAGACAGCACGGCTCTAAAAAAAATTGGGGGTGTACCACTAACATGTTGAGCTTCTATGAGTACGTAAACAAAAACCTAAACAATGGCACAGCAATGGATGCTTTGTATCTGGATTTCTCTAAAGCCTTTGATAAGGTACCACATGGTCAATTGGTGGATAAGCTTAACCAACTAAAAATTGACCGAAGGATAATTAGATGGATCCAGAATTGGTTAGAGGGAGGAAAACAGAGAGTACACATCAGAGGGGGAGTACTCTGGGCCAGCAGATGTGACTAGTGGGGTGCCACAGGGCTCGGTACTGGGGCAGGTTCTGTTTGCATTATATATACATGATCTGCATAATAATATAAATAATATATTGGTAAAGTTGCCGATGACATTAAGTTGGGAGAACCACTGAGAACTGCAGAATAAAAATTAAGCATTGCAGAGGATTTGAGAAGAATTGAGGACTGGTCAGGCAGAAAAGGAATACCATTTAGTGTTGAGAAGTGCACTCTGATGCACTTGGGTAAACAGAGCACATCACAGTCATACTTGTTAAATGGAACTAAATTAAAAACATTTTCTTGTGAAAAAGATTGTGGTATTACTGTCGATAAAAAAATTGCAGTTTAAACAACATAGGACAAATGTGATTAAAAAAACAAACTTATATAATAAAAAACATAAATAGGAATGTTTTAAATAAATCGGTAGGCTGTATGATGCCAGTCTACAGAACTTATGTGAGACCACATCTAGATTATGGGTCCGCAATAAGGAGTCCGTATACATCAGGTGACATTAAAAAGATAGAAAAGTCACAGAGGAGAGTCACAAGGATGATGGGTTCACTCAAGAAGTATGACTTTGATGAAAGATTGTGAAAGTTAGGGCTGTTTTCACTCCAGCAAAGAAGAGTGAAGGGGGACCTCCTAATTATGTATAAAATGATGAAAGATGTTAAGTTATTGGAAGAAATGGGGGTATCAATGCAGGAAAAAACAACATTTTTAAGAGGGCACAAAAAACAAGTTAAAGTAGATGTAGCTAGAAATAACAGCAGTATACATTTATAAATAGAACTGAGAATATGGAATATTCTGCCAAAAGAACTGGTACAGAGTCAGACCCTGCTACATTTTAAGAAGGGTGTTAATGCAAAACAAACATAAATGGTCCCGCTACTGTGGGGAACAGTATAATGGGCTGTGACAGCCTTCTCTAATTCTATACCTAGTATAAGCACCTAGTATTAAGACTCCCAGTCTGTAAATTGGCTCCTGGTAACCCAAATGTATCTGTCTCTGTTTTTGTTTCTAATAGATCTGCAAAATGCAGAACTCTGATATTGGATTGTCCATAAATTTAAATGCATTTAATCATATAGCTTTGCATTTTGTATTTGTATGCTTTGTATCTGGAATTCATGCTTTTCTATACATGATGGTGCTATTTCAATTTGTCTGTGTAGGGGCATGACATTATTTGTCCTTTTAAAATATGAAGTCATCTCTTTTTAGGGATTGATGTGTGTAAGAAACATGTAATCTCTGCACCTTGATGAAGCCATTATGGCACGCTGGGGTAGATGCCTGTTGCTTAATCTCCAAGCATGTCCACTATTATGTTTGTGATTTTTCTATACTATTTTAGGCTATAAAAAATGTTTTGATTTGCTGACTTCAGAGAGGACACTCTATCTTTTCAAGAAGTGCAGTGACTACTGGATCTAAGCATTAGAATTAAAAGTGCAGCCGGCTCCGTGGCAATGAACAAAGGGGTTTGCTCATCACACTGGTGACCTGGGTTCATGCCCTGAGCCCGGGTACAAGGAGCAGACACTGGCAGGGAGGGGTTTCAGACTGTCCTTTGGACACTGCCCTCTTGGGAGGGTGGGCAGGATCTCAGCACCTATAGGCAGATTGGAGATGGGCTTGGGGGATGTGCAGCCTCGACACACACACCCGCACATCCCCATGGCAGTTTGCTGCTCCCACAAGGCCCAATCAGTGGTTGAGTAGCCAGGCCAGAAAAACAGAAAAATACTCCCTGACTGACCAGATTATGGCCACTGGTCCCTAGCATGCCATGAAGCCAGGATAGCCCCATGCTGACTGCCCCACCACTGATCCCAATGCTAACTGGTTGTGCCTATGGGCATTTCTCCACCAGAGAGGGGGGGCCCATCCAACAAAAGGTCATGTCAGGTAATTTGAGGGATCAATTGGCAGTAGTGGGTGTCCACAGGATGGCAGCTGGTCAAGTAGGGTGGCCATGGGGCCCTGGTGGCCCAAAGGAGTGGCCAGCCAGGAGGGACATGGAAGGAGTAAAAAAAAAAGAATGAAAGGTGCAATGATTTTTAGGAATGCCAAGGCATATATTATTTAGTCATTAGTCCCCAGACTCAGACTCACCAGTGCAGTTTCATTCAGTTCATAACAGAAGCCCAACAGATGGATGGCAAATTTGCTTTGCTATATCCCTGAAAACTATGGGTTATATAGGACTCAGTTCTTTATATCTATTTGCCATCCAACTAATTGCTATTTGGGCTTTATCTGTGCTGTTTTAATACAATCTTTATTGTTTCTGTTAGTTTAGCATTCTGTTTTTGATGTAAGACTATACAGCTACATACATTATGGAAGTTACCTTCAATATTAATTATACTGAAAAAATGGCAAAAATAAAAAGTAAACAAAAAACCAAAGGGAGAAACATGGCAGTATGTTTTTTTTCAACTGAAATAACAATCCTCCTATACCAGCACCTAGCCTCATGACCCAAGGTCATGCTACAGGCCTGGCCTCATGCCACATGGGTTGTTGCTTCAGGAGACAGCTCCAGAGGTGTGTTCCACAGGTCTGGTGCTTCACATATGGTCCATAGTTTCAGTCATAACTTTCTACATGTAGGGTCTGCATTTCTTAATTTATAGAGATGCAACAATCAATGGAGCCAGTCATGTCACCTCTCTGTATACATATGATGTTTTAATACCGTATGTATGAACGGTCTAACAGAACCCCTCCCACTCAACTTGGATGCCACTTATATTGCAGTATCAGGTGTTAGGATAAACGGGCTGAAACATAAATAGTGTATCATAATCAAAGAAGTGTCTTGACCCACACATATACTCACTGGTTAATAATCTTAGTTCCACTTTCAGATATTAGGGAGTAATCCTATCAAACAATCTAGCAGAACTCTTTAGCCTTAATTATCTCACCCACTTTAATAAAATGTATGAAGACATAGAAAATGGATATTCCTCTCTCTGACTTTAATGGGTTAGGCTAATATTATAAGCATGAACATTCTTCCCAGGCTCTAATTGTGTTCTCAAACTCATTTCCATAGAGGTGGAGAAAATATACTTTAGACAGCTGTTTAATAAAACTAACAAATTTCTTTGGCAGAATAAAAGACTAAAACTGTGCTTAGAAACTCTATATGCACCCCCTCCCACCAGAAATCTGATTTGGTTCTTCCCATTTACTTTGGATACTACAAAGCAACCCCTATTGAGCAGGTTTACAGCTGATTTCAGTCAAAGAAAAACTCCAAAGTATGACTAGACATGGAAAACCATTTCAACCTTTTCCAAGATTTAAAAGACACATAAGTTACCAACCTACACCTTCCCCTTATACAAATCAAGCTCAGTTCATACCAAATCATGGTAAAGGCATAAAAAAATTCTGGATCTGCTTGCTCAAGGATAAAAGACTCTCAACTCTCCATAATTCCCAATAACACTAACTTGCCAATGATTGAATACATTTAATTTGCTAAGTATGGGATGAAAAGGGTGCATCTCAGTTCAAGGACCTTTATGACAACTCACATCTACTAGACTATGAAACCTTTAGGAATCAGTTTGATACTTCTAAAAGCTACTGTGTATGTTACCTCCAGGTCAGAGACTACATAAGGAGAAATGCAAAGAACGTCAATGCTATTCCTACCTCACCTTTGGAGACTCTCCATGAAGAGTTTACTTAAGGATAAAATTCTAGACAAAATCAGTGCCTTATAAGGGACAGTAAATCACTTCACCTCTCTAACTTAAAAGAGTTATGGCAAAAGGACCTAGGGATTGATCTTGATGATCTATCTTGGGAAGTCATACTCTCAATACCACAGGAATTATTGTATCCAAAACACAATACTTCATGTCAAATACAATTCAATGTTCTGCAAAGAACATATCACTCCAGTCCAGCTTCACCCATTCAATAGTAGTATCTCTGACAAATGCCAAGGCTATATGATAAATAAAGGTACTTTACTTCATATGTTTATTACCTGCCTTCTCCTGACAGAAATTTTAAAAATAAAATGTAATTCTTAATTGAGTGAGTGGTGGGAGTGGACATACCTTTCTGACCCTGGTACTCTAATTCTGGGTCCCGCATTCTCCTTAGCCTCACACCCCAGCCAAGTGGAGATGTCTTTTATTATTCTTACTTTGGTTAATGCCACAAAATCTTATACTACAGCTTTGGATAGTCTTGTTCACAACACCTTATCTGAAGTGTCTCAATGTCACAAAACTGTTACACCTGACTGTATCAGACTAGAAATGATCTGTTATCAGCTGAAGAATAAATTGCAAAATTTTCTCAACTCTGGGATCCTTTTTTTCAGATATTTGGAGCAGTAACTCAGTGTAGATCTGTATCATATAGCCTGAATATCAACAAACCAAGGAATATCACCCACATTCCACTAGGATATGCTATTTCAAGGATGCTGTGGACAATAACTACTGTATACACTGGAGAACACAAAGATTATTTTCCTCTCTGATGCTGGATGCTCCCCAGACATTGACTCTGCCTGCTCTAACATATACCAAATCAGATGACGTTTATAGATTTTACCATCATTAAAAAAGGAAATAAATTGCAAAAAAAAATATATGCTAATACGTCTGTTAGGTTTGAAGAACACAAAGTAGGGAGATCAAAAGTTAAGTGCAAAAAAACCCTGGAACCCTAGTTAATTTGTAGTGTGCTGCTCCTCTGGATTTTAATGACCAAGTGATGCAGAATTTATGTTACCCTAACTTCAGCACTGCCTTGTGCCACAGTGTTAAATATTGACACAGTTAACTCTGTATAGAGGGTGCAATGGTTAGAATGACATCAGTGCTGTATCACACGAATATTCAATCCATGAAAAACAGCACACCACAGATTCAAAAAGGCCCAATGGACATTTGCTCCAAATGTTTGATTTCCCTGCACTTTAATGCCAACAGATGCACTAACATATGTTTTTTTTTTTTGCAATATATGTGTGTGTTTATTTATGTGTGTATATTCTTTGCAAGAACATATAATTAATGCACCAGTTTGGGTTCAGATGAAACCAAGAAAAGTATGGAAATGTGGTGTTAGGGTTCCCAACCCTAACACCCCACCCTCACCCTGCATAAAGCAAAAGTAAAAACCTTATGGTTTCACCTCTCCTGAGTCATCATAGATCAAGTCTGGGGTGTTCCTTGGGGTTGTCAGTCCCAACATTCACTCATTCCATCAGTAAAGAAGCTGTGATGTGCAGACTATATGAGAATAGGAGCCTAACACCACATTTCCCTACTTTTGTAGGTTTAATCTGAACCCCAACTGGTGCAGTAACAACTTTTTTTTGCAAAGAATTTCCTTACTGTTTAAGGTAATATAATCATATCCTCATTTATGTCAGCCTATTGGGACCTGCATGAACATGTCCATTTGCCTATGGAAGTGCAGAGGGCCTTGTGGTTCCTTCCCTCCACAGATGCATACATCCATGTTGATTTGGAAGTGCAGGGCCCAAAAGGCAATTTATTTCTTTAGTTGTATGGCTTGTTAAACTACCAATGTTATCCTATGGTAATTATGATTTTTTTAATTTTTATGTTTTTTATATGGCCCCTATATTTGTTGGGGGCATAATGTATTATTCTTGTAGTACTCATTAAGACCTTTGATTTGATATATGGAGTGTTCTGTAATGGAGTTTGCCCTTTAAGGGGCAGACCAAGTTGTCCTGATGCACCCCTTCCCTTTACCTGAGAAGGTGTGCTCAGAGTGGGAGAGGGTAAGGGAAAGCTAGGGACGGGGGCACAGAACAATAGGCAGGAAACAAGAAGGGGAGGGTCAAAAGGAGGTACATAATGGGCAGCACAGTGGTGGCTCAGCCACTTTTGCTGAAGTTTTGATTGTTATATACATCGAAGACTACAGAACATCAGATTGGCATTAAGAGAAAGGACTGAGGTTTGTTGCAAGCACCAAGAGAGGTAAGGACAAGACAGCAAGAAGAGAAGGTGTTTTCATTTGAATTAAAAATTTTGCCATAGCATTTAAAAAAATAGGGGGAAGAAATTAAGAGCAGGTTGGAAGCAGTTTGCAGCATTATAACATAAGGTTTAGGCAAAAAATTGTTGTGTGGAAAGAGTTAATAAACTGGGGTGGCTTATTTTGTGAGGAGGCTGTTGTTTTATGAAGAGAAACAAGAGACTGAGAGCAGCATTTGTTGGAGAGCTAGCAATGGCCGCATGGCATGATGTCAGACACCAGGATGCGGCCTTTACAGTTGCTAGAGGAATCCAGGTGGGGACAGAGAGAGGTAGCTGGGCCTGGCCAAACAAAAAAGCGGGATGATGTATGCAGAGCAGAGAGAGGGAGATTAGTAAAAAAAATGAAAAAAGAAAAAGGAACGATTGGTTCAGTGAGGCAGTGTGAGTGCATCTGGCAAGGGTTAAAGTGTGGTGGGTCCTTCATGGGCCCATTCGTGTTGGAGACAGCCATGTAGTGGGTCCTTTTGAGCATTGCAGAGGAGGGTGGAAAAGCCACATGGCATGGCTTAGATACAGTGTCTGGGCCCTCACAGCATTTGGGAACCACACCACCAGGAGAATGGAGGCTCAAAGGTTATTTTCGGATGTTTGGGAGGGCAGACAAAAAGGAATGGAAGGACAGGGCGCTGGGCCTGCAATGAGCAGTGGGGGGGGTTCTTTGGGTTTTCATAAATCAGGGGGATGAGGGGGTCGCAGTAAGCAGGGAAGCATGGAGCAGGCCTGCTGGAAAGGCCGCCAAAGCAGCGAGCACACCGAGGCCACATGGCGTAATGTCAGATGCCGCGGTGAGACCTCACAAGATACAGGAAGCCACTGGGACACAGGAAGAAGGCCTGGAAGCTTTCCAGTATTTAAAAAGGGGGCAGGACACCTCACTGCATTTGGGGGAGGGAAGGAGGGGCAGGAAAAGCAGGGAAACAAGGAGCAGGAACAGTTCCTTCCCCAGGGAAGGGCAAACAGAGAAGGAGGGGAGTCCGGGATTTCACACGGGAATAGCAGTAAGCCATTTTGCAAATAACAAGCAGGAAGGGGATGGCAGCAGGGGACCACAGGATGTTTTAAAAAACAGGAATTTTGTTTTTACAGAAGCGGGCAAAACGACATGGAACAAAGCCCAGAAGGACAGGGGGGCCGAAGAGGACCAGATGGCATGGGGCAGGGGCACAGGTTTGCACTTGAGTGGCCTTGTGGCAGGCAGATGGGCAGTAAAGCTGCTAATGTCTTTGGGTTTTTCCCTTCATTGCACAGCCTACTTTTAAATACAACAATATAAGGGTTTTTTTGTTCCTTCACCAGGAATGGCATGTTCAGTGCTATGGGTGATACTGGGCAACATCATTTATGCATGATGACCCACTAGTTTGGGGGGAGAGATGAGGCAGCGCATGGTGAAGAAGACGAAGTATGAGTTGCAATATGAAGCATTAATGAGGAATGTATTTTCAGTCCTTTTGCAGCGATTATACAGGTGTCCCAGGGAGAGGTGACAAAACTAAACAGACCAACAAAAGAGGATGCATACAAGGCGATCATGGAGTTGGCAGAGAAATCCAACAAGATGTGGCAATTGGTGGAAGGGGAGGAACCAGGGAGAGCTGGGGAAAAGAGAAAAGCTGGTAAAGGGAAAGGTGGCGGGGAAGAGGCCAGTGGGGCGGCCACACAGCCCAGAAAGTATGCAGCCACATCAGGTGGTGCCTTCCTGAGCAGCCAGCCCTGTCCCTCTGTCACACTCAGTACCAGAATCACCAGTACCTCCTCAGGAACAGTTGGTAGTCCCACTACAGGAGCCCAGGCCAGGTCCCTCGTGCCCACCGGTTTCTCCACCACAACCAAGCACCCAGCTACAAGAGTCCAGACCAGGGCATCGTGAGGACAGCAGACCCCAAGGATGAGAGAAGGCCACAGGTAAAGTATTAGGTGCAGTAGATGAAAGCATCAAAGACTACATGGGCCAAATTATTGCGGCCCTCAGTACGGGGGTTGGGACAGATGGAATCTGCCTTGGCAGAAATCATGTTGGAAAAAGAGACAACAAGAGAGGCAGAAAAGGCTACTGACAGTGTAGAAAAGGGAACAAGGGAAATAGGATCCCTGGGGATGAGACTAGGTCAACATGTACCACTAGCTATCAAAGAGAAGATTTGGAAAGGGGAGTATGTAGACATATTCGGTTTAGTGAGTAGAGAAGCAGCCACAAAATATGAAGAGTCAGAAAGTATTGGGAAAAGCAAGATGGTGGCAGCGGTAGTCCTGCTAGGGAAGAAGGAAGAGGACAAGTTTACCAATGGAAAAACATGGGATGGGTGGTTTCATGGGTTTTGCCACATACTCAGCAATAGTGTTGGAGAGAGAACCAGAATTGGGGATCCCACTTATTACGTATTCATTGATAATAAGGAGGGCCAAGGCAAAAGGGGGAGTAGGGTGGATATACTATGACAAATTCTTTTGACAAAAAATGGCAACATATGGGGATGTGAGATGGGATACTAAGCAGTTGTATTTATGGACAGACTATGTGACTGACCAATCCATGCCAGAAGGGGAAATAGGAAAGAGAGGGGCGGTGCCTCAGAAGTGTTGCTGGGGATACAATAGGGCCTCTTGTTCATGGCCCCAATGCCAGTTCCGACACGCATGCTCAAAATGCAGAGGTACCCACCTGGCCAGCAGATGCAGGGGAACTTGGGCATCAGGGATTCAGGTGGGGGGGTCAAGGGACTGGAGAGCAGCCTTTTTGGGAGGGACAAGGGTACAGAGGGCAAGCATGGTACAGAGGTTCAAAAGGAAGAGGTTATGGTGGGTGGGGAGGCCAGGCTTACTGAAAAAAGAGGGCAAAAAAAAGGGAGTCAGAAAGGGAGGAGGGAGGATGGGTTGCAAAAGTATCCAGACAAAAAAGGAGTGGAGGTGTTAAACAAGGATTTTAAAACAGGTTTCATACTATACTGCGAGGGCCCCAGGAAGGCAAAAGAGGTGAACAATTTATGGTCAATAAAAGGAAAAGAGGACATTTTGAGGAATAAGATAGAAAAAGAGAAGATGGAGGGCAGGATTGTGGGGCCATTTCCAATTCCCTATTGCGGAAAATGAGAATTTCTCCATTGGGCCTGGTTCCCAAGAAGCAAAAAGGAGAATACAGGGTGATTCACCATCTGTCATACCCAGAAGGGGACTCAGTGAATGATTTCATAAGGGAGGAGCACAGTAAAGTTTCCTATGCCACTTTAGAGGAAGTGGTACAGATTATAAGAGCAATCCCCGATGCCTGGGTGGCCAAGACGGATATAGAGTCCACTTTCCGGTTGCTTCCAGTAAGAAGGAAGACTGGGACTTATTGGGTTTCAAGGTAGGGGACCAATACTATTTTGATAAAGCTATGCCCAAGGGATGTTCAGTGGTCTGTGCTGCCTTCAAAGTATTCAGCACTTGTTTACAATGGATATTTTGGGGAAAAAACTGGTTACAGGATGGTCATTCACTATTTGGATGATTTCCTTTTAATAGGCAGTGGGAGGAGAGAGACAGATGAAATGCTGGCCAGTTTCCAAGATCTGTGCAGAGATTTAGGGGTTCCTTTGGCACCAGAAAAAAACAGAAGGGCCTAGTAATAATAATAATTTTATTTGTATAGCGCCTTTCAAATTATCAAGGCGCTGAACAAGTTAATAACAACAATACACATAGCCATTGACACATAGACTTATAAAAGCGCATCATAAATACATCAAAAGACTTAATAAATTACAATAAAATCCAGTCAGATACTGACACTTTAATCCTCCACAAAGGCCTTTTTCCATAAAAAAGGTTTTAATTCTTTCTTAAAAATCTCCACGGAGGTGCACTCCCGAAACCAGCGTGGTAGAGAATTCCAAAGAGTAGGGGCAGCATGAGAAAAAGCTCTGCTGCCAGAGGTTTTTAAACTCTGTCTTGGAATCTCCAGCAACCTCATGTCGGCCGAGCCAAGCGATCGGCCAGGGCAACAGTGAACCAGAAGGTCTTTCAGATAGGACGGACCCTGATCGTGCAGGGCTTTGAAAGTCAATAAATGACTTTAAAGGTGATCAGCCACCAAACAGGCAACTAGTGCAGTTCGCGCAGCACCGGGGTAATATGACAGGACCTACATGTCCCAGTCAAAACCTGGGCAGCAGCATTCTGCACCAGCTGCAGGCGGTGGATTTCAACCCCAGAAAGCCCAAAGTGAAGGGCGTCGCAGTAGTCCAAGCGCGAGGACACAAAAGCGTGGACCAACGTTGGCAAAGAGTCAGACGGAATGAGGTGCCCAACCCCCGGCAATATTCTAAGGTGGTAAAGGAAGTACTGACAACAGCTGACACCTGAGATTGTAAAGTCAGCTTGTCGTCAAAAATCACCCCAAGGTTACGCACCCGTTCAGAGGCCAGCAGTGACACGCCGCAAAGAAAAATTCCAGAAGGCGCGCCAATACACGACCTCTCAATCTGACCACCTGGATCCACCACCAACACCTCAGTATTCTCCGAGTTCAATTTTAACCAACTAGAATCCATCCAGTCTTGGATTTCTCCCAGACAGTTGCTGAACATCAAGAAAGCTACATCCTGGTCGGGTGCAAAAGACAGGTATAGCTGGGTATCATCTGCATAGCAGTGAAACCTCAGCCCATACCGTCTTATAATGTTTCTGAGGGGCAGCATATACACTGCAAACAACATGGGTGACAGCACAGAACCCTGAGGCACTCCACACAACAAAGAGACTGGGCCAGAGGAAAAAAGGTTTTAGAATTCCTGGGTATTGAGATAGACATCCGGGGTGAGGTTTTTCAGTTGCCAGATAAAAAAGTGTTAAAACTGAAGGAGCTGAATCAAGTACACACAAGTAGAAGAGTACATCTACAACAGGTATTGGGATACCTCAACTTTGCATGCAGGGCAATTAGGCCAGGGAGGGCTTTCACCAAAAGGCTAGCAAGTGCCACAGCCGGAGTATCCAGACCACACCACTGGGTAGTAAGTAAGTAAGTAAATAAAAATTTATTTTTTAAGCGCTTTTCAAAGCCAAAGCACTGTACAAATAGAAACAATTAAAATACATACATATAACATAAGACAACAACAATAACAATATAATCACAATAAAATCACTCTCCATATGCCTTTTGAAATAAATAAGTTTTTAATTCTAACTCAAAACTCTCAATGGTCAGGCAGCTTCGTATCCGACGAGGTAGAGAATTCCACTGGGTAGGGGCAGCGTAAGAAAATGCCCGTGCTCCAGAAGTTTTTAAGCGGACCCTGGGAACCTCTAGCAATCCCTCATCGGCAGAGTGGAGTGAGCGAGAGGGACAGTAGGCAATAAGGAGATCTTGAAGATACCGCGGTCCCTGTTCATGTAGGGCTTTATAGGTCAGTAACCCAACCTTAAAGGTGATCCGCCACTGAACCGGCAGCCAGTGCAGTTCGCGCAGCACAGGTGTAATATGACTTCTCATAGATGTCCCAGTCAAAAGCCTGGCTGCTGCATTCTGCACCAGCTGCAAGTGGCGGATATCAACCCCTGGTAGCCCTAGGTACAGGGCATTGCAGTAATCAAGGTGAGAAGTAACAAAGGCATGGACCAATGTCGGAAGGTCAGCTGGAGGAACTAGGCGTTTCACCCGAGTGATATTCCTAAGATGATAAAAGGAGGATTTGACAACGGATGACACCTGAAATTTCAGGGTCAAACCATCGTCAATAATAATGCCCAGGTTACACACCCGGTCTGAGGTTAAGAGCTGGGCACCATCGATCCATACGCCCAAAGGAAACCCAGCCCTACAACCCACCTCAAGGCGACCTGGGTCCACCACCAACACCTCAGTCTTATCCGGGTTTAACCTTAGCCAGATGGCACTCATCCGATCCTTGATCTCGGATAGACAGCTGTTAAGTGTAGAGACTGCATCTTCATGTCCAGGACTAAAAGACAAATACAGCTGGGTATCATCTGCATAGCAGTGAAAACCCAAGCTGTATTGCCTAATAATGTCTCCCAATGGCAGCATATAGACAGCGAACAACAAGGGTGCTAAGATGGAGCCCTGCGGAACCCCACAGGGCAGTAGGAAGGTATCAGAGGAATAAATTCCGGTGATAACCTTCTGTCTCCACCCCGTGAGAAAAGATTGAAACCATTGCAGAATTGTACCAGATAGTCCACAATAGAACCACAGGCGTTCCAAAAGCACACCACGGTCCACAGTGTCGAATGCTGTGGAGAGATCAAGAAGGACTAGAATAGTAGAAGCCTTTCGATCTCTCGCTATCAGGAGATCATTTAAAACCCGGACAAGGGCATTCTCAGTACTATGTCTTTTCCTAAATCCTGATTGAAGAGTATCATAGACATTGTGATTTGTAATATGGTCATCCAGTTGCAGTGCAACCACCTTTTCAATAACCTTGCCCAAAAAGGGCAGGTTAGAGACAGGTCTGTAGTTAGCTGGGCAGTTCGGGTTCAATGAAGGTTGTTTTAGGAGTGGTCAAATGACCACCTCCTTTAGGGGATCAGGAAAGATCCCCTGCTCCAGAGATTTCCAAACAATTTCAGCAATGGTCGGACAGATAGTATCTACGCAACTTAATGGTAGAGGCGTAGGGCCCGGATCCAAACTACAGCTGGTTGGACGTACAGTCTGGACAATCCTCACAATATCCATGAATTCTGGCTTACCAAAGTCAAACCAGGTGACACAGGTGTTTGTTTCCCCCTGCCGATCACTGCAAACCCTTGAAGAGTGAGCCTGCCTGATATCCGACCTAATGCTGACAATCTTATCAGCGAAAAACCGAGCAAGCTCATCACACTTTATTTGTGAAAAATCTCTTCCAGACTGTAGACAGAGTGGATTGCACAGTCTGTCAACAGTCTGAATGAGTTGAGCTGGTCGGTTCCGAGCAGCAACAATCTCCCTGGACAGGAATTCTGCCTTCTTACGGGTTATTGACGATTGATAGATAACATAATGATCCATCAATCTAAGTTTGTCAGCATCCAAGCAAGATTTCCGACAGGCCCTCTCTAGCCTTCACCCCACTCTCCTCAGTTCCTTCAAAGACTCATCAAACCATGGAGATTTTGGGCGCTGAGTGAGTGGGTGAACACGAACAGGAGCAATTTGGTCCAAGGCCCTGCTCACTGCCTTACTATAGGCAAGAACAAGGTCCCCTGGACTCATGCTCTCACCCAGAACACCCGATAGGTCCAGTACTGCTAATAGTCCCTCTGGGTTTACTCCCCTTAAAGAGCAATACTGGACCATCTCCATAGAGGCAGGCCTATTAGGGGGTGCCCCAAAGCTGAATCTTATGGTGTGATGGTCTGTCCACACATTTGGTTCCACCCCAGATGTGTAACATCCAAATCCAGTAGGAACACCAGGTGTAAAGAGTGTCCCCCTATATGGGTAGCAGAGGTAACTACCTGTGACAGGCCCAACATAGACATAAGTTGGAGGAAATTCTTTCCAAAGTGCGAGAGTTCATCGTCGATCCAGGCATTGAAGTCACCCAGTATTAACCATCTGGGTGACTCCAATGCCATGTCAATGATGAAGTCCGCGAACTCCTTCAGGAATTCTCCACCATCGCCGGGTGGATGGTAGATGAGGAGAATCCTAAACTCTGCACCTGCTGCCAGGATATACTCAAAAGACCTGGTGTTACCCACTGGCACCTCCACAAGATTCAGATCTGATCTAAAAAAGATGGCCACTCCCCCGCCCCTACAATCCAATCTCGGACGGTGCATCACCGAGAACCCTGCCGGAGCAGCAGAGTCTAAAATAGGACCTGCATTCTCATCCAGCCAGGTCTCGTGATACATGCCAGGTCAGATGTTGCAACAAGATCTGCGATTATAGCAGTCTTGTTCCTAATAGACCTGGCATTAAGTAGCACCGCCCGAGTTGGATGGGTTTTTGGAGAGGAACGCAGTACCTGCCCACAATCTGTGGAGCCCTTGGGTATGGGAATCAGGCAAGGAGGACCCCTCTTCTGATCCCATTTCACCCCAGGGTGTCTCCTCGACCCAACTATCCCTATCTGCCCACCCCCCTTCAATCTTCCACTCTGTCCGGCCCACCCATCCCTTAAACACCTTCTCACTATACCCACTATGCGGCAGTTATTAAGGACATCATTAGACAACCGGGGACAGTGAAAGGGACGGAGGTCCCGGAGAAGAGTGGGAGAATAGCGCCTGACCATTGTAAACCCCATTAAACACATCTTTAACAACAAATATCTAATAAACTAACTCAAATAAAACACACCTATCAAACAAGCTCTCCTTTTCTCTCACAAGAGGAGGCAAAATATACATAAAACTAAAATAAATCCCAACTCAAAACTAACCAAATAATACAATCAATAATCTTAAACAATAAAATACCATTAAATATTAAACCTAAAACAGTTTTGTATTTTAAACATTGAAGCACCTCTCACGTGCAGCAATGCAACAGATGTTATAAAATCTCCCAAAACTACCTCTCACATAGCAGGGGACCAAGTTACTAAATCAAATTAATAATTATACACATTAAAATTAAAATAAAATAAAATATATATCCCTCTCACCACCCTCAAAAATTCATAAGGAAACAGAGAGATCAATTCTCAGATTGTTCAGAGCAAATAAAAGCCAAATGAGTCCAAATAAATAATATTTACACAAAAGAGTCCAGTAGTAGGGATCCGAATCCAAACCCAACAAAGGAACCTGAAGGAGTCCACAAATCCAGCAGCGACTGTACTTCAAGGACCAAGCTCCAAACAGTTAATTATCCGGGAAACAGGTAGATCAGGGCAAAATGTGTTACCTGAGACAGCAGTAACAGCAACCTTACCCGGCCAACGACCCGTGGCTACGACCATCCCACGAGTCATCCCAGACAGCCGAATCCTGAGGAGGTCTAGAAGAAACCCTAGTCCCCCCAGCTTCCTAGGGAATAAATGGGCGACTCCTGCCCGGTCGGAAACTGAGAGGCAGCCGACGCTTCTCAAACAACAAAAAATATAATACCAAAACAATGGCTACAGCAACCTTACCCGGCTAGTGACCCGCAGCTGCAAACGTCCCATGAGTCAGCCCAAACAGCCGAATCCCGGGGTGGTCTAGGAGAGGTCCTGGGTCCCCCTAGCTTCCTAGGGAGCAAACTGGGTGACTCCTGCCCGGTCGGAAACCGAGAGGCAGCTGACGCTTCTCAGAAAGTAAAAAATAGCCCACTTCACATATAGATCCACCAGAGTCCACCAAAGTCCTTAAGATCACAAACAAGTCAACCAGAATCCTTGTATAACAGGTGGAATAAGCAGTACACTGTTGGATAACCTCCTTACAAGTTCTCCTTACAAGTCCTCTTGGAGCAAAGCAGGCAAATGCTTTGGCAACAAGCCATACACTGTTGGATAATACCTCCTTACAAGTCCTCCTTACAAATCCTCCTGGAGCAAAGCAGGCAAATACTTCGGTGGTCTTAACCAAAACGACTCCACGGCTCCAAAAATTTATTAAATCCACAGACCAGTCTTGTTCCACAACGTGGGTTTAAAGACCCCTACCATATGGCCACGAAAGCAACCAAAATTAAACTCTAAACAGAACTCAGTGACTTTGGGTGGGTATCAATAAAAAGCCGGCAAAGCTAAGAACGGAGTCCAGAGAGTGAAAATAAAACTCAAAACAATTCCGCGCATAAAACGTAACTCGTAACTCATAAATTGCAAAATTCTAACTTCCTCACTCCTTCAACCCTATCTAACTATAACATTTCAAGGAGAAGTATAATTAAACAAATAAATGAAAACGACGAGCAACGCTTAAACGCTTAGACGCTAAAAACACAGTGGCAGGCTCAACACAGCCGCCATCTTGCATCAGAGCACCAGAGTCGATTGGAAAGCGGCGTTTGAGAGGGAGGCATGTTATCCTGGTATTGGTGTGGGACCTGACATGACAAAAGGAGTTAAGGAAAATTTTAAGGTGTGAGAGGAGTTCCTCAGCACTTATAATGGCTGCTCCTTTTGGCAAGAGGACTGGGTTTATAACATGGACCTCAAGCTATACACGGATGCAGCAGGGGGCCTAGCCATGGGTGGTTATTTGAGGGGCAGATGGTTCACAGATCCATGGCCTGCAGACTGAGTGAGAGACGGGAAAGTGAAGGACATAACACTGTTGCAGATCATGCCTATTTAGGCCTGCACTCTGGTGTGGGGAGAAGAGCTGCGGAATCAGAAGGTGACATTCTGGTGCTACAACAGGACAGTGGTAGATGTTTTAAACAACAGAGGAGCCATATCATAAATGGTCATGCAGGTCTTGTGACAGTTGGTGCTAAGGACCTTGAAATTGAACATGTCATTTGGAGCCAGACACATAGAACGGGTACACAATACCCTAGCTGACAGCCTTTCCCATCTGCAGCTGGATTGTTTCTGGAGACTGGCATCAACAGCAGAAGAGCAAAAAATGCCCATACCAATGTACATCTGGGACATTGGCAGGAGGGAGCAGAACTGTTGTTTCACAACTCATGGGCACCATGGACTCATGGCCTATGAGGGGGCCTGGTGGGTGTTTCAAACATTTAGGGCAACATACCACATGGAGACAAGTAGGCCACTTACAGAGGAACAGTTAGTGAAGTTCACAGTAGAGCAATGGTAGAGGGGAACAGCCCACATCATGATGAGGGTCTACCTAGGAGGGATTAGTTTAGTTTGCAGCTTGAAGGGTTGGAAGGACCCAACAAAGTCAATGTTAATTAGAAGAATGACGCAAGGATGGGTAAGGTTAAAACAAAGAGCTTCAGATAATAGATGACCGATTGGGGAGCATTGGCTTGAAAAACTAAAAGAGGTATTACCGGCAATCTGCAGATCAAAAGATGAGGCCCAGCTAATCCATACGATCTATCTGGTAATGTTTACAGGGGCCATGAGAGTGAGCGAGGCTGTGGGACATGGCAGTAAGAACAATGAAGGGGGGTTGGAGTGGGAAGATATAAGCTGGGGGATGAAAGAGATGCAAATCAGGATCAGGAAGTCAAAGACCAATCAAGGGGGACAAGGTTGTACTGTAACCTTAAAGGCCCAGGTAGATGGCTCAGTGTACCCAGTAAAGGCTTTGTGGGCTTACGCCACAGAGCGTGGGTGTAGGACAGGCAGATTATTTGTGCATGGAGATGGGAAAAAGGTCACCAGTTATTAAGTCATGGCCATGCTCAAGAAAGGCATGCAATTCCTGGGCGAGGATCCAGGTAATTATTCATCCCACTCCCTCCAAATAGGGACTGCTTTGCAGTGGGCAGCAGCAGGGGAGACAGTGACTAATATGTTGGAGAGGTGGCGCTGGCGGTCTGCCAGTTACAAGAGACACATTCAAGCACTGAATTATGGAGACTAACTATCACCTGTGTTTTGTTTTTGCAGATACAGAACCACATTGGGGGGGCATGGAGATGAGATAGGGGTATTGGAACCCAGACCATATGTAAAATATTTATTTTCCTTCAATCCTATAGGAAGAGGAAGGATCACGGAAGTATGGATCTGTGGTCACTCCTACATTAATTGGGCAGAAAGGAGAAATGAGAAAAAGGCTGGGGGAAAACAGCTGTACCAGGATGTGAGAAAATGTAGACTGGTGTGGTGTGGCGTGGCATCCGAGGGATGAGATGGGCACAGCTGCTTCTTACCCTGAAAGAAATGAAAGAGCAGTTACCCATTCCAGACTTAATTATTTTACATCTAGGGGTAACGAAATTGGGGGAAAGCCATGGGTGGACACAACCATGCAGGTAAAAAGGGACTTAGAGAAAATTCAACAGTGGTGGCCAAGGTTATGCCTCGCCTGGTCAGACATGATACCAAAAAGGGTATGGTGACATGAACACAATCACAGAACCTTAGATAGGGCCAGGAGAAAAATGAATAGAAGAGTAGGAACACTGATAAGAAAAATGAGGAAGCATGTAATATTGCGGGGTGTAGAAGAGTGGGTAGAGGAGTTCTGCAGGTCGGATGGAGTGCACCTGTCAGATCTAGCCATAGATATGTTTAATACAGAAACAATGGGTTTTATAGAAGCATGGAGGAGACAGACCAAAAAATAAAAAAAAAAAGGAAGGGAGGGAGGAGGTTCCCTAAAAGGAGGGGGAACAATATCCTAAATTTGGGGGAAAGCCAGTCATCCAACACAAGCTGGAGACTGGCTAATGGGGAAAAAGTGGGGGGAAGGATGGGAAGGAGGAAGGAAAAAGGAATAGGATAAAAGATGAAGAAGCTGAAGGAGAAAAAGTGGTCTTGGTTTTCAACGTTACCTAACAGGAAAAGAAGAAGAAGGCACCCAGGTTTTCACCTGGGGGAACAAGAAGAGGAAGAAAGAGGGATGATCAGAGATTGATATATGGATGCAATAAAATACACTTGTGAACGAGACAATAATAAATGATGATGGAATTGTAAATGGAATTATGATATATAATAAATTAATTGCCAATCTGAGCATGACAACATACAATGGCTTTGCCTTTTGTGAGGGAAAAGGGGGGAATCCAGGACAACTGCATATATTGAAGAAGTTATGACTTGCTGAAGTTGAAATGTGGAAAAAAACTAAGTCCATTTTTTCTGTATGAACAGAACCTTTTTCATATGACTGAGACAACCTCATTAAAAAAATTCCTTCATACAAAACAAGAATGTGAAAAAAACTAAATCGAAATTATTCTGTCATACAAAAGGATCCTTTTTCATGAGTTGTTTTGTTGATATGAAAAAGAATCCCTTCCTATGAAAAAAAGAATCTGAAAAAAAAACTAAGTCCAATTCTTTTTTCATATGAAGGCATCCTTTTTCATATGAACAAAAAAAAAACTCACACAAAAAGATGCCTTCATATGAAAAAAAAATGATATGGATGTAGGTTTTTTCATATTATTTTTCTTATGAAGGAATCCATTTTCATGAGGTTTTTCATTCATATGAAAAAGGATGCCTTCATATGAAAAAAGAATTTGGACTTAGTTTTTTTCAGACTTTTTTTTGTATGAAGGGATCCTTTTTAATGAGGTTGTTTTGTTCACACAAGAAAGGATGCTAATTTTTTTTTCATATGAAGGGATTCCTTTTCATAAGGTAATTTCTTTCATACAAAAACAGATGCCTTCAGATGAAAAAATAATCTGGAAAAAACTAAGTCAAAATTCTGTATTGGTATTAAGGGATCTTTTTTCATATGGCCCAATTCATTTTTCATCTGTTCATAAGAAAAAAGAAAATTGAGTCCTGAAAAAATATTTAGAAATGTGTAAAAAACACATTTCTGAGTCATTTTTCTAAAACATAATTCCATAATCCACCTAACAGAGAGCTAGTTAGCCAGATAAATGTGTTGGTGTCTTTCCATGATCTCATTTTTATGGGTTTTCAAAAAAAGTTTTTTTGAGAAATATGGAAAAAATACATATTTTTTTTCTCATAAAAAAGAATTACCCCATATGAAAAATGATCTATTTTATGGACCAGATTCTATTTTTGTTCCAAGCAGCTATCCAAAAAACATACTGAGCATGCTCAGAACAAAAATGTCAAATTCTTATAACTTTGTAATAAATTAATTTTTTTCCACCAAACCAGTGAAAGTCAGAACTGTGCCCCAAGCCCATTTTACCCTGAAAATTTCTAAACAAAATTCCAAACTACCTGGGTAATAGCCGATGACAAAAAAGGAGCAAAAACAACAAAATCATCATTTTGTTTCACTTTTTTCACTATCCAGATCTCAAAATCTGCACATCTGACTGAAATGAAAATTGCCATGTTAAGAGATCATGCCCCCCAAGACTGTGCATGCAAAACCTTGTGCAAATCTGTTGAATGTTTTCAAAGCAACCAATGTGCAAAGCTTGGGTTTAAGATAGGACTCTATGCTCAAGCCCAACCATAGTAGTGCTACCATGCCACTATAATATGCAGTTGGCTAACTGGAAATCTACAATTTTTCTTCAGGTGTTCATGGGTAGGATCATAACTCATGTATAGCAGAGCTGTGCATTTTGAGTCAAACCACTGATATTCTATTTATACAGCATCAGTACACTAGTTTTATTTTTAAATTGATTAATTTTGATTTCAACTGCTAGCCTCAGTGTTGCACATGTCTGTTGTAATGTAGTCAACACTGCCAAAGCTACTGTTTGATTGTTTCAGTATGCAGTAATGTTTCAAATGAGGCAATATATCATCTGTGACATACCCAACCCACAAGATAATGCAATATCTTGTGAGTTGGGTATAAGAAAATGTTTTTAATCTTGTCATTTTTATCTCCACTGGTGTTGAATAGAGACAAAAAGACAGACAGGTAGATCGCTAGATAAAGGTAAGTATCATCAAAAAGGAATACTGAAGCAATCAGAGAGCAGATGTTACAATGCTGAGGATGTCACACTTGCCTATTATAGCACTAAAGCCAACTTTTGACATCAAAGAGAAACACAGGATTCATAAGATCGTTACAGAGCTAATAGACTTCCGTCCTTATTGCACGCCAGTTCAACACATATCAGATTCCCTGGAAATAAGCATCCAATTCAAGTTTAAATGTATTTGCTGTATTGCATGCCACCACCTCTAGAGGGTAACCTATTCCAATCCTGGACCACCAGCTGATTAAACCACTTGCTGGTTTGTACTAGTCTTGTCTGTCTTGTCGTCAGCTGTAGTGGGTGAGACCAAGTGATACAATAGCATCCCCAGGATGAAACCCACTTTAAAGCACTCTGTAGAATGCTGTAG
This sequence comes from Neoceratodus forsteri, assembly GCA_016271365.2. NCBI lineage: Eukaryota > Metazoa > Chordata > Ceratodontiformes > Ceratodontidae > Neoceratodus > Neoceratodus forsteri. The sequence goes on from JADMNL010000025.1 coordinate 87,470,103, forward strand.
CAGACCTACTGAATAAAGCAATGTAATTTCAATGGCAATTAGCCCCTTTTGTTATGCAGGAAACTGTGGCATTCACTTCATCCTGTTAGCGTCACATTTTCCTGAATGACTAAAGGGACTAATTGTCATTGAAATTACATTGCTTTATTCAGTAGGTCTGCTGTAGCATTCCGCAGAGTGGTACAAAATGTTGCAGAATTGGTTTTCATCCTGGGGGATGCCACTGTATATGCATTATTGCTAGATTTCAGACCTAGATTTTCACAAAGGTCATTGTTTTTCCATGCTTTGTGAACTAGGTACATAACCACTCTCTTTCTTCTGCTCTTCAATGAAAACAGGTTTAGCTCACTCAACCATGTCTCATAGTTCTTTCCTATAATGTTCTTTATTGTCCTAGTAACCCTATTTTGTACCCTCTCCAGCAATGCCACATATCCATTTTTGTATGGTGACCAGACCTGATCTCAATATTCCAACATTGGTCTTACCAGTGAAGTTTACATTGGGAGAACAACCTCCCTGCTCCTAGAAGCTATGTGTCTCAATATACAGTTGAGAATTGTATTTCCTTTTTGAGCTATACTTCTACAGTTGGATGTAAATGTCATGTCTTGGGAGACCATGATACCCAGGTCTGTTTCTTCTGTTGTAGCTTTTAGTGGTTGATTTTCTAAGGTGTATTTAAGACATGAGTTTTTATTACCCAGGTGCATAACAGCACATTTCTCTAGATTTAGGGTTAGTTTTGATCTCTTGGTCCATTCTGATATGCTGTTTAGTGCTGTTTGTAGTGCTGAAGTCCCTTTAGTGTAATCAGCCACTGCCCCTAACCTACAGTCAATGTCAAATTTGTACAACCAGACATTTTGCAAATTGTTTTGTAATGGAGAAACATATAAGCTGAACAGACATGGCCCCAGCACTAATCCCTGGGGCATGCCACTTGTCTCTCTCTCTAGACCACTCAGAAAGGGCTCCCCAAATTTAGACTCTCTGCTTTCTATCCTTCAGTCACTCTTGAACCCAGATTGTTATAGGGGAATAGATGCCTGACTCCTGCATTTCTGATATTAATTCTACATGGGGGAGTTTATCAAATGCTTTCGAGAAGTCCAGGGATAACACGTCCACTGAACTTCCCTCATCCAAGCTCCTACCGTAGAAGGCCAGCATGTTCATCTGGCAGAATTTCTCCTTTCTAAATCCATGTTGTGAATTATCAATAAGTTGATTTTTCTTCATAAATTTTAAGATTTCATCTTTCAATATTCTTTCCAGTATTTTGGAAGGGATTGAAGTCAGGTTTACTGGCCAATAATTGGATGGGTTGGATTTATTTCCCTTCTTAAAAATTGGAATTACAGTTGCAATTTTTCAGTCATCCACTATTTCCCCACTGTTGATTGATTGATTGCTGAAATATATGTGTTAATAGTGGCGCTAGAACCTCTCTTAATTCTTTTAAGAGTCTTGGATGAAGCCCATCAGGTACTGGGGATTTATCTGAATATAGATTTCTTAGCCTAGTTTCCACATCTTTGTTTGCAATAATCAACCTGTGCTGTGTAGTGTGCATAATGACATCCACCCCCACTGTATCATTCTTACTGTTGAATACTGAGGAAAAGTAAGAATTGGTTAAGTTAGCCATCTGGATGCTATCAGATATTGGTTCTCCCTTTTGGTTCCTAAGAGGTCCTATGTCCTTTGGAGTGCCTTTTTTGTTATTTATATAGGAGTAGAAGGCGTTAGAATTCCCCTTTGCCCTTGTTGCCAATGTTTTCTTATAGTTGGCATTAGCAATTTTGATTTTCTTTTTTATTATTTTGGATAGGTTATTATATTGAGCCCTGGTTTTATCCTGTTTATTTGTTTTCCATTTTGTAAACAATCTATTCTTCTTGTTTATTATTCTTTTTATTTTGAGTGTCCACCACTGCACCTTGGTTCTATTATTTGTGTACTTCTGTTTGAATGGAACATTGAGAAGTGTTTCTTTCTGGATTTTATTGCAGAACACATCCCAGTTTTTACTTAATGATTTACCTTCAAATTCTTTTTCCCATTTCCAAATCCTGAGATTATTCCTAATTTGATTAAAGTCAGCCTTGTTAAACTTTGGAATGGCGGTAATCCCTGAACACCTATAGAGTGGCTCTTTTATTTTGTATTCTATTTTCAAGTGGTCACTTGTGCTCAGAGGTTCTGTTGTTTTATATTCTGTGCTTGTGTCCCCCATATTGGTTAGGACTAAGACCACAAGATTGGGGCCCCTAGTTGGGTCCTCCACCCTTTGAGATGAGTTCAATTTGGTCAAATGAGTCTAGAAAGTCATTTTCCACTTTGTTTACTCCTACCGAGGTCACCCAAACTATACCGAGTAAGTTAAAATCTCCTAGAATTATTAATGTATCTGCCAAATTTAATGAATGGATATTATGTATAAGGGCAGTGTTTTCCAGCTGCATTGATGAAGGAGATCTATAAATTATACCCATTATGATTTTGGACTATTTACAAGGGGTTACTTTTACCCAAAGTTGATCAGGTTCATTTATGCTTATGTTCAACTTTTCTGATTTTATGCGTTCAGAAATACATAATGCTACCTCTCCTCCTTTTCTGAATTCCCTACATTTTTGTAAATGGTATAGCGATTAATATTTTGGTCCCAACTGTCATGCGAGTCCCACCAGGTCTCCGTAATGGCACATATATGTATATCTTGTGTATACAATGTGTTTAAATTCTTCAGATTTGTTTGTTAAACTTTTTGCATTCAGTAGCATATAGTTCCAGCCCTCTGAATATACTTGTCCTGAGTGTGAAGCAACTTGTTTTATGCCAGTGGCCCTAGAATGTCCCATGGCCTCTCTGTCACTTACTTTAAATGTCTCAGAATTTCCTCTTTGAACCTTTTGGCTAGGTACATGGAGCCTGTTTTATTTAGGTGAAGTCCCTGAAGTCTAAATAGACATGTATCTCTGAATGCATCTGAGTTATCTATGTATATAGCATCCTCTTTTCTACAAAGGTCCCTTAGCCAGTGGTTTAGGGTATTGATCTTTTGGTTTTTGGCTTCATGATAACCAAATACTGGCAGAATGCCGAACACAATTATATTGCCCTATTTTTTTTATGATATCATACAATACTGCTCTAAAGTCTGCATATATGTCCTGTAGCCTTCTACTCTGTATATCATTTACTACTGCATGGAGCAGCACAAGTGGATTCTTTCTATTTTCCATTAGTCCCCCTATTAGTTGTCTTATACCCTTGATTTGTGCACTTCACAGCATACTCACTGTGGTAGTTTCATTATTTCCCTTACATAGAGTGGTACCAATCCCTCTAATTATGGAGTCCCCAATTACAAGTAGGTCACTTTCAACAGTGCTTGAGATTATATTTATAGTCTCTTGTGGTGTTTTAACATGGTGATTATCTGTGTTGAGGTATGCCAGAGTTGCTGGTTTATCTAATGTGGGTATGCCCTTGGTAATAGAGAGGGGCTTAAATGGAGTATATGTGTGTTTTTACAAGAGGGCTCTGTGTCTGAAAGGATGTCATATTTATTTTGAAGTGTCACTGGGGCACTATTATTAATATGGCCACCCCTTCTTTTGCCAGATGTCCTTTTGACTATTACCCATTATTCTACCTCCAAATCTATTGGAGGTTTAGCTACACTCTCTGTGCTATCACCATTTTGGTTCCTTTTGTTAGTTTGCATGGATGGTGCTTCTATTTGGTTCACCATATTGTCTATAAAGTTCTCCAAGGTTACTATTTCATTTTCAGTATTACTTCTGTGTAGGAGTCCATCTATTTCTTCCTGAAGTGAATTGATCAATACGTATTTATCACATATGAAGCCTTCCACTTGTTCCACTTTGCAGAACATTTGACAATGGTTATATTCCTTTATGGGGCCCTACATTCTTAGGGTAGCAAAAGATAGTTACATTTTGAAAACAAACAGCATGTTTAAAAGTAAAACAAGTAACCTGGTAGTGTATAAAACAAATATGCAATGGCTTGTCTTAAAATACATACTTTACCAGCACTTGTGAGGGGCAGGGCTATTATAACTCACTTACAGCCATGCCACTTGTGAGTTATGGTCCTGCCCCTTCACGCACAAGATAATTTGCATAGGTTGAGGCAGGCCTATTAGGAAATGTATTGTACAAGATAATAATGAAGTAAAGGGGGAGTGATTAGGTAATAGCCATGAGATCAAAGGCCTCATTAGCTCCCATGAAGGGGCATGATTCTGAATTACACAATTCTTTCCTATCATTTGTGTCTTATGATGTATAAATATGTTTGAGGCATGTTTGCATTTGTGATTATGATTGCAATCATGTTGTGTGTGAACTCTGCCATATGTGTGTGTACACTAGTTTGTGCTGGTCCCTGTGTGCATGCATGCTGACCTATGAGACATTCTTGAGAATTGTGGGAGTGTTTACAATGAGCACAGTATAAGAGGAGGAGGAGGAAGAGGAGGAGAAGGTGTCACACCTCTTCCCTTTGCTTGATTTCTGGATGTGTCAGGGAGAAAAGTTTGGTAAGAGTCAGTATTTGGTGAGAAACAGTGTTTTATGAGTCTCAGTATATTTAGCATAGAGGCAGTTAAAAGTCTGGCTACAATATTGTGCTGTTACTGTAGCCACAGCTAGTAGTACGTTTGCTGTACTACTATGGTTTTAGGTATGTTTTGAATTTGTCAGGCATTTTTTTTTTATTTACTATGCTTCACCCAGTGCCAGTTTTTTTGAGGAACTCAGACCCCACCACTTTCAATAACAGCTCACCACCAGGACATGCCTGGAGTGGCAATCTACCCAGGCTTGCCAACACCAGGTGGGGCCATCAGACAGATCAGGCACCAACAGAAGCCTGAACATTGGTCCCAGTGGAACACTGTCAGGAGAGCCTACTGGGTTGCCTCCCAGGGTGTGGCCATGTGACCGAGCTGTACCGATGGAGACTACTCACTCCATCACCAGCCAATCACCCCAGTGATGGCATGCACAGCTGAGAAGAAGCAGGATTTCATGAACAGAGTAGTACAATTTTTCAGAGGCGTAATCCCTGGGAAGCATGGTGGGCAATGACATAAGTTCACTGAAATGTGGATGTCCAGCATGCCTTTCCAACAACATGGCATTGGTCACAGTGGCCCCAGTCTTCCAGTAAGGGTCAAACTTGCACCAATCGCTCACCCACCATTTCCCCTCAGAGGGGAAAAGCAGTCCATAGGATGCACAATCCTCCTTCCCCCGGCCATCCCTCCGATGACTGATGCCCATTCCTGAACCCAGGTCACCGGCATCAAAAGCAGTAGCTCTACCACAGCACCGGTGGGCCAGTCTTGAACTTATCGGGTATATGAAGCATTTAGATATGTGACTGCAGTGTCCCAAACTGTTCTCTTCAAATTCTAAAATGTGGTTTGTACTGATGTTTTCTGTTTTAGAGTTTCTTGTGAGATGCTAAGGTGGTGTCACTTGATCCCTGGTGTTGTTTTAGATAAAGTATTTATCAGAAAGGGTCTACTTTAGCTTTTGTCATGCTGTGGTACATGCATTTCAATGTCTTGGGATATACTTCTAATTGCTATGCATATGGGGAAATATTTAAATGTACTTCACATATATACATTTAGTGCATATGATAGACAGACAAACAGCTGGCTAGCTAACTGAATAGAGAACACATAATGGAAAAATGTGGCATACAAGAGGGTATTACCATTGAGGGCTGAACAAGTCAAAAAGCCATGAGTCTAAATGGGAATTTCGACCCCAAGATGGCATTTTTTTCATGAGTATGCTGGACTTTGCCAGCTGTTATTTTATATATATATTGAATATAATGTACACACACACATATCTATATATGCTTGCCTCTCAACAGACATTGATTTTGAAGATTTTAGTTGAAATTTGAAATTCAAGCTGTTGCTATAATCTATAAATATTTAGCAATCATTTAACAAGAAGAAAAAACAATTACTGGTTTAGTAAGCAGTACACAGATACTTTCAAAACCTGTTGCTGTTAATGCAGAAACACCACCTACTGTATATTAACTTAGGGTCAAAACACATTAGTATTCATACCAGTAATGCTATATCAACCATTTTTTCCATTTCTGTATGACCTACAGCCTTTTATGCATAAATGTTAGGACATTTTACAATTAATCATGTCTACAACAGATTTATTGTGGACAATTGTAGTGCAATTAGCACAAATATCTCATTCAAATAGTGTTCCTAAATGTTTAAGCATCATCCATGCCTTCTAAGGTCATTCCTAATTAAACCTGAAGGTGGCAGGTAGTGTTTGTTTTTCAGAATTTATAAAGTATAAATTATCTACTTATTCAAGTAATGAGTGCCTACCAGTGCAAGATGTTTGAGGGATCAGGAAAGTTCTACAAGAGGACAGTCAAAGAAAACACAGATAACGTCTCTTAAGTCTCAAACTGTCTCTTGTTCAAGAAATCATTTGGTGTGGTTGCTCTCCTTCTGTAGAATTTGCAGATATAACTGATTGTTTTTCTTTTGCTTTCTATTTATTAATAAAGAAATAATCCTCCTTGCCAACCAGTGTTACCACACAAAAGATAAATGTTTGCTTATTGTCAATATACTACTTCCACTGCATCCTTCCTGAAACTTGGAAACCCCCTCTCACATAGTCTATTGACTCAGTACAGTGGGAGGTGACTGTTGCACCATGGTTGACTGGACAGTGTATGTGTACTCTTAAAATTCAAGAAGAATACAGTGAGACGAGAGCAAGGATTTGAAACAAACACATTTTGATATAATTAAACTGTCTTTTTCACTTTTACACTCAAAAAAGAAGTGGATGAAAACACAACAGCCACATGAACAAATTAACAGCAGGTGTGCAATTATAACATATGTTTGTTTTAATTAGAATACGAAACAGGCCTAAGGGGTTGTCAGGTTCCCTTTAAGTGAGATTGGAAAGTCTCAGTATACTGAGATGTTGGCTCATTATAGTAATTTTAGGTATTCATATAACTAGTGGAAAAAAGTAGTTTCTTAATAAAGATATGTTGTCCTGCTTAAATAAACATGAAAAGAAACTGAACAACCATGAGATTTTACCTTGGCATGATAACAATATAAACCTATATGCTCTAATCTAAAACTGACTGCTAACAGCAGACTTTAAGATCTGCAAAGTACACAGACACATTTACAAAACTCTGTTTTATAAAGTATGACCAAAAGAGTTCAAACGCAAACTTATTGGAATAAAGAGGTTATATTTTTAACAACAATAAAGGAATTTCATGGACATCTACTTAGTTTCTAATCAAGCCCCATGGCAAGCATTCATCAACCTCATAGGAATAAACCATTCTCACTTCAAACAATTGTTACAGTTTGAATCCAATTGACTCTAGACAAAAGAACTGAGATAATCAGCATATTAAAGCCAACAGTATAACCATATGTTAATTATGTAAATGATTCATTTTAATCAGCTAGAACCATGTAAAGAGTTACCAGGAATGCAAATGTAGAGAGTTATTAAAAATCTCATTATTATTCATCTAGGTTCCATGCGTGAATGTATCCATCCAAACAGATGAATTAATAGTTAGATGAAAGATGAAAGAGCTGGAGGGGAAGTCTGTGGGAAACCATCTGTCTTGCTTTATGTCCCCCCCAGGCCTCAACTGCATGGCAAGGACTATACATAGAAATCCCCCATGGTGGGGACACAAACCTTTTACATGGAGCCATGACTCAGGCCAGCACTGCTTCACAGTTTGTTAAGGTTTCTAAAGATTCACCTTTCTAACTGGAAGGTTATCACTACAGGCTATTTGTGAGCAAGATATGGCTAGCTCTTATACAATGTTTTACCTCTGCCTCCTATGTTTGGCAAACCACCTATGTACTTATTTTTTTAACCAAAGTATTTTCTTAAACCTACCCGTAATATGTTCCTGCATTACTTTATATGTTGATACACAACTGAATGCATTTTTTTGTGTTTTAAATATGTTTGCATAATCTAGGTGTGTGTGTGTGTGTGTCTGTCACACTAGTGATAAATAAATAGGGTACCCAATCATGTAATTTTTCAAAGTTAGGATAACAATTTATATTCTCTTAGAACATATTATTTCTACTTTGAACATGTTTTTTTTTTTACTTAGCACTGTACATATTGTTTTCACATAGCATCTGAAAATAGAACATAGAGCACAATGGGCTGCATAGAGTTTACAACTAAATATAAGTTCATTGTGAGGTCAAACAAGGTAAAACACAAATAAAAACATTAACAGTTTGGGTTTACATAAAATATAACATGAGTAGCAATAAGATGCAGTAACTTATTTAATTTTAGTCATGAGTACAAGACCTTTATCACTTACTAGTGGAGATAAAGGTGTTATTTAAATGCAAACCATTATGTATTCCCTAGTCATACAACACAAGTGGAAAATAATCTGCCCAGAAGAATGTATCACACTATCTAACCTGCAAACATTTATCTAGAAGTTATTTTTATCACAATCACTATCCTCAACCAAAGAAATAATCAGTAAGTGGCTTTTACAATATTGATGTCATCATAGTAGTCCAGTAGAGCACTGATGTTGACAGTTGAAATCAAACAGTTAAATCTTTATAGAAATAGTAGCTAGAAAAGTAATAACTTTTTTTAATCATGTTTTAATCCTCTTCTTGCTGACCTGCACCAACTGGACAAAACTCTCCAGCCCTCTCATAGATTGTCACTGGGTACCAACCAGCAAGGTATCGCCAATCGTACAGCTTTCAAACTCATATGGCTGGCGCTTTACGGTGGGGCTGTTGAGGTTCTCCAAGACCTGACATAGTTTGAATTATGTGGAGGCAAGTGCCTCCTCAATTGTATAGGTCATGTACTGGGGCACTTGTTATCCTGCCAGTTAGGGTTTTTCCTTCTGCATTTTTTTCATGTTCCTACCTCCTTCCCAGAATTGGGTACAGCCTGATATTGGCCTTTCCTGCTGTAGTGCAATGTGCACATGTGCCAACACTTACAAAGGAGCATGTTCTCCAGTCACTGCAAATCATCAGTGCACTGCTATACTTCAGCACCATCCTTCTCTGATCTGACTTGTGCTGCTGTCAGCAGCTCTCCCCAGTCATGGCCACTCTGATACTGGCTCCCCAAACTCACTCAAAAATCAAGGTCACAGGCACAAACATTGGTAGCACACTGTTGTTGGGTCATCAGGCAGCCCTAAAAGTAGAAAAATTTTAAATTGATGATGTAATGGCACCAATAAAAGTGTCCCACTCAAAATACATATTTCATCTCCACTAATAAGGGACAGGATTTCCACAACTCACTTATGGTATGGTCTTGCACCATCACATTCGGGGAAAAAATAAACAGGTCATACTTTTAGTCTGTCCATTGTGTATCATATAAATAAATATTCATAGATTGTATATAGCTAGCTATAACATATATAAAGTATCTGCAACTGACTTAAAATATGAACTTTATCTTCACTTGGGAAGGTGAAGGACTATAATGCATGAGTGATGGAGGCACAAGTGAGTTATGAAAGTCCTGCTGCCTCACACGTAATGATAAACTGAGCATTTTGATTCAGACCACTCCATATCTGGTTTATCAAAAACAACAAGCAAGTTTGGCTAACCGGTGCTGAAATAAACCCCCAAAAGTGCTGGGTAATATTGAAACACTATTTCCTTAATCAAGAAAATAGTAAAAACCAAGACAGCTTACTTCTCAAATTGATACCAATATTTTGCATGGTTACATGGGTTTTTTCAAGGTACTTTTAAGCTTTTATTTTTTACTATTTAATGGATTTAAAAAATAGTATTTCAACATTGCTTGCACTTTAGGGTTTTATTTCAGCACCAGGTAGCACATCTTACTTGTTGTTTTTGATTTTTTTCACATCATGTCTCTGGTAGTTTGAGAATCCGCCTTGTGTAACAATATTCGGTTTACACATTAGTTCACTAGTTATAGCTTTGAAATCTGCTATTCGTATAAAGATTTAACTATTTCTCATTGATTTCAACTGCTGGTTACAGTACTACACATGCTTATTGTGATGTCATCAGCATTGTGAACGTTGATGTCTCAGTGGTTCAGTATTCATTGTGATGTACCAAATAGGACAAAACCTCAACTGTGACATACCCAACTCACAGGATAACATCTTTGTGAATTAGGTATAAGATATCACTTTTTATTTCATAATTTATATTGCCACTATTGTCTAACTAATTACTGTATATATGACCATTGTAGAATATATGCTTTAAATACAGACACACACACACACATACACATGAATATACACACACACTCAAAACTAAACACACCTGGCAACCAAGAAGGCCAACTTCTGTGCCACTGGAAAGTTTTTAAAAATCTCTAAAAAAATGTTACAATAAATTAATTTGCTTACTACCCAAATGTATTATATGAAGCAAAGAACAAAGTACTATACACTTGAAAATTAATGCCCTCCTAAGTGTGCACTGTATTAATAATCCCACTCATCCTTTGGGATCATGGATTATAACCTCATTACACCCCTGTGATGGCATGATGTGCTTGTATACAGAACATTTCTGTAACTACAGTAGAATGTATCCATTGAGGAAAAACATCATCTTTAATACCAATTTCTCCTTAATATGCAGGTTGTACATCACTTAAGTAATGGCTGTCAGAACCACAAGAAATGACATTAATATCATAATGTCATTAAAAGCACTGTCCTACCAGCCCAGTGGTGCAAAGGGTTAAGGCACTGGCACCTTACCTCCAACCACATCAGCGACCCAAGTTAGGGAATGAATTCAGGTTCTGGAGGGGTGGCAGGGGAAGGAGAAGGATCAAGCATCTAGAGGACTGCTCTTCTCTCCTGGGGTGGGCTGGAGAGAGGCCTCACTCTGTAGCGACTGCCAGTGGAGACCAGGGGCAGCTCAGATGTAGCGCGAGTAAGGGAATCAGAGGAAAAACAGAAAAAGGTGCCTCCACCTACTGGATGATGGCCACCCTGGACCAGTGCCTCCCCAGAACTCCATGAAGCTGACCCAACCTCAGCAGCACCCAGGGCCAATGCCATTGGCCACCAGACCATTTCTCCTCAGAAGAGGACAACCGACCAATGATGGGTTACGTCGGATTACCCTGAGGTGACTGCAATATAGGGTCAGGATCTGCATTGGAGTAATGGAGGTGAGCGTCCATGGCAATTGGCCCAAAGGATTGGTAGGTGGGGATGCAGGTGAGATAAACAAATAATACAAAAAAAAAAGTAGTGCCCTTCATATTCAGGTTTCACCATATATATCAAGGAAACCATATTTATTTATTTATTATTTATTTATTTAAAGTTGATAACCAGGAAAGGTACACTGAGCCAAGGCTCAATTCCAGATGTGACCCTGGGGATTGGGTTACAGGTGGATTAAAACAATAGTTTAACAATTCAGACAAGTGAAGTATAAGTGAACAGACAAGAGCAAAACAGTACAATAAATACTATACAATATAAACAAGTTCATTCACAAACAGGTTGAGGCAGCCCAAACCACTTTACAATATTTACAGAATAATTGGTGGGGGAGTTGCCAGTAAGGTACATGACTGGGCAGGGAGTTAAGCGTAGAGTGGGGAAGAGTGGGAGGGTAGGGATGAGGGGAGGTAGCCACAGGGCAGGGAGAAGGATCTTTATTTGACACTTTAAAGTGGGGAATGAAGGGGAGACATGGAGGAGGGTGGGTTGCTGGTTCCAGAGGTGGGGAACACCTGCAGAGAAGGCTGAGGCTCCAGTGGAGGATTGACAGTGGGGATGGAGAAGACATGTGGGTGACTGGACTTCAGTGAGTAGAGAGAAGCAAGGACTGGTGAGAGGAGGGAAGAGAGGTATGGTGGGAGGAGGTTGAACCAGTATTTGGTGATAAAAGTTAAGGAGTAAATGTATCTCCCGATGTGAAAGGGGGGAAGGTTAAGTGAGGAGAGTAGAGTGCAGTGATGTGTTCGAGGAGGGGAGTTAGTAGAGAAGTGGCAGAATGCATATATAATGGTGTCAAGATGGGAGCTGGAGGTGGCAGGGGCCAAAGCATATATTATATCACTGTAATCAAATATTGGTAGCATGGTTTTGGCTACTAGGACTTGGTACAGATGCAATGGGATGGAGTTATTGTTTCGATAAATTGCCCCAAGTTTGGGGTAAAGCTTAGTGCACATGGAGTCAATTTGCTTTGAGAAATCGAGGTGTTGATCAAGCTGTAGGCTAAGATATTTGTAGGATGTCATTGTGTCTAGGGTAGCCACCGGCCAATGTGGTTGGAGGTGCCTGTGCCATCCAAGGAGGAGAAAAAGGGGCTAAGTGAGAAGTTTGACAGTTTGTGGGGAGTCCCAAAAACCATGGAGACAGTTTTCTTGGTGTTGATTTTGAGGCTGTTGTCTTGGAACCATTGGAGGACCTGGGTGAACTCGGACTGGAGTGTAGAGCGAACAGTGTCAGGAGAGGGACTGGAGGAACAGATGATGGTATCATCAGCATAAAGGTGTATGTTTGTATGCAGACAAACTTTGTGGAGCTTGTTAATGAATACTGAGAAGAGAATTGGGCCAAGAATTGATTCTTGGGGGACTCCAGTAAGGATGGGGGTGACACTGAGTTTCCCACTGAGAAAGACTGCTGTTTACCACAGAGGTATGAGCCGAACCAATTTATTCTGGAGAAGGCCAGGCCAACTGAGAGGAACTTTTGGAGGAGGAGGAGTGGGTGGGAGACAGAATCAAAGGCTTTGGTGACATTTATGAAAATCATTGCTGTGATGTGACCACACAGGACAGAGTTTGTGACATGGAATAGGGAGGAAATCGTAGAATGGTTTCTGCAGAATCTGGATTCATAGTCAGAGAAGAAGTTTGTGGATGACAGGAAGTCAAACATCCTAGACAGAATTAGGGATTCCTGCAGTTTGGCAATTGAGGGGAGAAGGGAGATGGGACAATAGTTGCTAGGGGAGGAAGAATCTCCACCTTTGGGGAGGGGGATTATTTTGGCCTGCTTCCAATGTGTGGGAACTACATTTGTAGAAAAAGAAAGGTTGAGGATATGGGTGAGGGGGTCAGTTATTGCGGAAGCAAAGAGGCATAATAGCTTAGGGTGGAGCCCATATGGACTGACTGGTTTGTTTTAAGGAGTTTAGGGCTTGGAGAACCTCTGAGGGGGAGATCAGAGGAAAGTTAAAACCTGTAGAGGGGCAGGGAAGTAAGAAGGGAGGGGAATGTCAGGAACTGTACAAGATATAAAAAACTTGTTGAATATGGAGGCAACATCACTAGGATCAGAGATGAATGATTCATTGACTTTGAGAAAAGGAATGGTAGTCTGGGGGGAGGGATTGAGCAGGGTTTTGATCATAGACCATAAGGAAAATGGGTTAAGGCAGGAAGAGAGGTATGACTTAAAAAACTCAGTCTTAGCAAGCTGGATTGCTTTGGCACACCTGTTCCTGAGGGAGCAATAGTGGTGGGGGTTAGAGATAGAGTTAGAGGATTTGTAGAGGGACCAGGCTCAATTGCAAGCTTTTCATAGGGATAGAATTTCAGGTGAGATCCATGGAAGGTGTAGGCATCTTACCCAGGAGGTGCAGAGAGGAGCATGGAGGTCCCAGGTCTGAGTCAGGATGGTGCAGAAGTGTTGGAGGGGCTAAGTTTACATCTCTAGCTGAATAGACAAGGGACCAATCAACTGAGTGGAGGTCTGAGAGCAGGGAGTCAGGGGACAGGTTCCCGAGCAAGCAATAGGTGAAGTATTTGGGTGGGGAATGCGAGAGGTGCATCTTTCTGACACAGTAAGTGAAGCAGTGGTTGCTAATAATATCTGGTAGGACTCCAGCAGCTGTGACTCAATGAGGGTGGGAGGAGAGGATCCAGTTGAGTAGTGAATGGTTGGGGGAGTGGTGGTTGCAATGAGTAGGATCTGTGATTATTTGGGTGAGGTTAAGGGTCTCCACGGAGAGTCCAGAGTGAGTGGAGGAGGGAGAGAGCAAGTTAATGTTGAAGTCACCCAGCATGAACAATTCACCATTTATGGAGAGGGAGGTGATTGTGTTAATACATGAGAAAAGGGAGTCGGGGGCTATTTTTGGGGTGATGTACAGGACACTTATGTAAATGTGGGCTGTAGATGGGAGGGCTAGACATCTGAGGAAGTTTTTTTAGGCTTTGGATATTGTTTTGTGGTAGGAGCTGGAGCAAGGGATGGTACTTTGGACATACATGACTACTCCACCTCCTGTCTTACCATGGTCCTGACGGTGGATAGTAAAACCCAGTAAGGCAAGAGTGGAGTCAGGGGTATGGGAGGAGAGCCAAGTTTCAGAGACACAAAGAACATATGGTGCCCAAAGGCCTCAGAAACAAACCACAGAGGCTCAAAACAGGCAGTTGTAATTCCTTAATGGTGATTTGCATATGCTACCCATGGTACTTTGGGATATGTGTGTGTATATATATAAATACTATATATATATAATATTATGTACATATATGAACTGTACATAGATAGACAAACAGACAGATAGATAGCTAGATAGATAGTTATTACAATATAATAACGGGTGAGCAATTTTTTTCTATATGATCAACCAGTTATTATTTGCCATAATAACATGCTGGTTATTATAGTAGACACATGCTGCCTGAGAGTTTGTAAGTGTGAGCTCCAGTCTCAAAGCTACACAGCTGCTGTCACTGTCACTTCCCACTGCGGCTGTGGAAACACATGTGCTTATATTACAAATGGGTGTAATTCAGAGATTTTCTTTATTTAGAACTGTTTGTTGTACTTTTTTTTTCAAAGAATCCAAATGTTCAAATGTTTGTGCCAAAGCATTGCATATTTCAAAATTAACATTTGAGTTTTAAAAGGTAAGCTTTTTTGGCTGCTTCTCAGACCACTGTTCAACCATTTTGCCATTTTTTTAATCCATTCACCATGATTCTTTGCTTAAGAATAGTTACAATGTTCCTTTAAAGATATTTAAATAAATGCATTTCAAACTACACACTACTCTTATGTTTTTAATGTTTAAACATCCAGTGTTGAATCCTGCTAGAATACAGCTTTCTTACTATGTCATGGTTAAGTTTTTATAATTTCTGGTTGGAGAAAATAGCTTTACAGAAATTATGGGGAAAAAGTATAGGATGGAGTACAACATTAATGTAATATACACCTTTCATGGGTGATGCTTGATAAACCCCTTGAGCTTCGCTGTCAGGGTTTATGTAATATCATACACCTTGGGTGTGTATTAAATTCTCATAATGCACTCCACTGCATGCATTATTCTGTATATAATAGGTTTTTGTGTAGGCACATTTATCTACAACCCTTATTTTGGGTGATCTCTAACTCAGCTGCTTTGGGATCTAGAGGATTGCAATTGGCATACATACCTTATGTGGCACGATAATGTCACCTTCCAAGTTTTGGCATACATAGGTTCAGCCATAGAGTGGTACAAATATTCAAAGACTTTGATTTGCTCACCTATTACTAAAATGTGGCTGAGATGTGACACCAGAAACATTCAGATTCATTATATTCTGTCCCGAGTGGAGATTTTGACATTTTAGGAATGAAAGGGTTTTTAAAATTAAAGTTATAACCACAGTAAACAAGTATTGAAGTAGGTCAGGCACAGGTAGGCATCAATTAAAAAATACTGTAGGACATACAATCTACCAAGTGTACAAATACATTTGTAACGGTATCTGGTGATTTGGTGAGAAATATAATGTACTCAATGTTTAAAAATTCAGATAAACCTTGTGCAAATCATCCCTCTTACTGTGTGTACTACAACAAGGACACTTTTTTGTATGCTATCACTTACACACACACACGCACATACACACTACTATAAGCCTGTATGCATTTGTTATATACCATACCAAAAAAATTATTCCTTACAAATTGCTAATCTTCTTTTCTCCTTTTGTAAGCCAGCACAATAATATGCATTGTGTTCAAGGCTACTTCAGGTCACTTTTACCTCTATTAAAAAAGACTGTGCATGTTCACTGAAACAAGACTTCATTAATTTCTACTTGAGGTGCCTGTGTAAATTTAGTCGAGGGAAAAGTGGTGCTTGACAGCTTTGTGACTGTTGAGTGACGTTCTTCAGCAAAGCTCCACTGAGTGCAAAGCATGATTTAAGCACATCCCAGTGATATTAAGATCTGCAAGTGAAAAAAAAAATAGTATAGAATCTCCAAACAGCTGTACTAGAGAAGGCTACAGAGGCTTAAACAAATATCAGATCTGGGCTAATACTATGTGCAATGGCATCTCTTTTTTATTAGGGAATTTCTGGAACAGCCCTTCAAGTATCCAGTATTTATTACCCTTTGGAGTGTTTCATCTGTTTCCCTGGTATATAGTGACATTTATATCTTACAAAGATGTTTACAGTTACAAAGAAATGAATATAATCTGTGATCTAGCTATAGGCCATACACGAGAACATACTGTGTTGTTTGTACTGATAATATATGGGATTTGTAAATGTCACAGTTCACATATGTTCTCTGTAGTCATATGATCTTTTGTTTTCCCTTAAGTCAAGGCATTCCTTATGAATCAGTGGTTGAGTATGCACTCTGTATATGCAGTGCACAGCAAGGATGTACAGTTAAAAGCAATATTGATTATTAATTTGTTTTTATTTATCTCTTAAGTTCTAATTTTAGAAATATGCTTGAGCTGTTATTATTGACAAATAAGTAAACTGCAGGTGACAGACACATGTGCCTGTTCAAAAATATAACTAAGACAATATTAAACGGTGGTAATACACATGCTTTTCAGCTCAGACTGAGTTACACTGCTTATTGATACTGTGAACACAGATGATTCAGCAAGTTATCTCCTGAGATTCTCTGAGGATACCTAGAAAAACAAATCTCTGGGAAAGTGTTTTGCTGTGTGTGCAGCAGGAAATCTTGCAAAACTCTCCTTAGAGATCTTCCGAGATTTTGGAAAACAACTTGCCAAATCCACTACTACTGTATGTAGTTTTTAGGGTACCTTTTGAAATACATGGTACTTCAGTTATGTAGACAGGTACTTCAAGTCTATTTATTTATTTATTTACGAGTTTAACCAAGAAGGCATACTGAGCAGTGCTGCTCGATTCCAGATGCGATCCGGGGGTCAAGACCCAAGACAATAATACAAAACACTAGTTACAGAGTTAATACAAACAGTGAATGGCCATTCACCGTACAGACAATCGGCAGGTAGATACAGACAGTAGGAAGTTTGAATATATGATACATTTTAGATGGTTATGTCTGAGCTGAGAAGCACAATTTCAGTACCAAAGTTGGCATTAGCTATAGCAAGAGCAGCTGGAGAAGTGGGTACTGAGTAAGCGATTGCGACGGCTGGGGTTGGGTGAGTGTCTTACGTCAGCTGGCAGGGCATTCCATAATTGTGGGATACGGTAATTGAAAGTGATCTGCCCTTTGGTTGTGTGCATAAAGGGGACATGGAGGAGCCTGGGGTCAGTGCATCTGAGGGAGTAGATGGGGGGGTTGTTGGGAGAGGGTAGAGGCCAGGTAGGGGGGTTGAGAATGGGACCAAAATCTGGCTGCGAACCTAGCGCTATGGATTAATCTACGGTCTTGGAGGGACGGCAGGGCTAGGGAGCATATAAGGTGCAGTGGTGGGTTGATTGTGGGCAGTCGAGGATAAATTAACAAAAAGAGTGGAAAAGGGTGTCAAGGCTGGCCAAGGCAGAGGAAGGGGTGCTAGTATAGACTATATCGCTGTAGTCGAGTACTGGGAGTATCATCTTTTGGACAATAGCATTCCTAGCAGGAGAAGGGAGGCACCTTTTGTTCCTGTACAGGGTGCTGAGTTTAGGGAGAAGTTTCTTGTGAATGGAGTCAATATGAGTGGTGAAATCGAGGTACGGGTCAAGCCAGATGCCTAGGTATCTGAAGCTGGTGCATTGTTCCAGTAGGGATCCATCCAGGGTTTCGAAAGGGGGGCAGGGGGCTTGGCAGGAGAGTCTTTGCTGTGAGCCTAAGGTTAGCGACATAGTTTTTTTTTTTTTTTTTAGGGTTTAGGAATAGTTGGTTGGACCGTAACCAGTTCTGGATGGTGTTGAAATCCTCCTATAGGAGATTTGCCACTATGCATGTGGAGGGACCTGAGGCATACAGTACTGTGTCATCCACATACATCTGTATGGAAGAGTGGTGACAGGCTGATGGTAGGTAATTTAGAGCTATGGAGAAGAGCAGTGGACCCAAGACTGATCCTTGGGGGACGCCGGTGGTAACTGGCAGGGGGTTAGAGATGTGTGAGGTGACTTTTACAGCCTGGTGTCTGCCCACCAGGTAGTCATGGAACCATGTGGTGGCTGGTTTGGAGATCCCGGCTTCAGTTAGTTTAGAGAGGAACAGAGTGTGGGAGACGGTGTCGAAAGCCTTGGCTAAGTCTATAAAGATGGCAGAGGTGATGTGGCCTTTGTCAATACCGGTAAGTATGTCATCAGTGACTCGTAGCAGGGAGGTGATGGTTAAGTGAGATTTGCGAAAGCCAGATTGGAAAGGAGTGAATAAGGAGGAGGCATCCAGATGGGGAGAGAGTTGGGCGAGGACAAGAAGTTCCTGTATTTTTGCCAGAATCGGGAGGAGAGAGATGGGGCAGTAGTTGACTGGGGAGGAGGGGTTGCCCCCTTTAGGTAGGGGTATGATGGTAGCCCATTGCCATTCATAGGGTAATTTGCCCATCATGAAGGAGAGGTTGAATAGGGCAGCTATGGCTGGAGCGGACAAGTATATTATCTTGGCATCCAGGGACGTAGGGCATTTGCCTTTGTTGGGGTTCAGGGAATGTAGGGATTTGAGGACTTCGGCTTGGGATACAGGGCGGAAGGAGAACTGTAGGGCTGGAGGGAGTGCACTAGGTTGGTGGGGGGGGTCCGGTTGGGTGGACGCTGTAGGGTCGATAGAAGCGAGTCAGTGCAGCTGGAGAAGTAGGTATTGAAGGCCTCAGCTACCCTGCAGGGATCAGAGATGTGGGTCCCCTGAACTGATAGTGTCAGGGGTGGAGGTTGGGTGGGGGGGAGAACAGGGATTTGAATGATTTCCAGAAGTTTGTTGGGTGGTTTATGTTTGCGCTAAAGGCAGATAGAAAATAGTTCTTTTTTGCCTTGTGAATGAGGTTTGTGCAAGAGTTGCGGAGGGCTCTGTAGGTTTGGAAGGATGCCTGAGGGCTCAGTTTCTTGTGGGCTTTCCATGTGTGGTCCCTGGAGTGGCATTTACTGATGATATCAGCTGTGATCCAGGGAAGGTGGGCACCTCTGACTCTTTTTGTGCACGGGGGGGCATGTTTGTCCCAGACTTTAAGAAATTTGGCCTTGAAAGTTTTGAGCGCGACGTCAATAGATGTGGCCACTGGGATGAAGGACCAGTCTACTTGACCTAGGTCTAACAGGAGCGAGGCTAGGTCCAGGGAATTATATGACCTTGTGGGCAGTGTCTTTGTGGGGGGGAGCTGTGGGCCTGTGCACTTTCCTGATCAGGAAAATCATATGGTGGTCACTTAGGGAGTCAGGGAGTAGGCCCGCGTATATGATCCTGTGTGGATGGGAGGAGAGAGAGAGCCCAGTCCAGTGGTGAGTGGTTGTGCATCTCATGGTTGAGCCTGATGGGATCTGCAATCAGTTGTGTAAGGTTCAGGGCCTTAATCTTGGTTTTAAGGTGGGCTTTATCTATGGCTAGCCAGTTGTGGTTATAGTCACCGATGGCGTGAAGCTTGCCACCTGTGGGTAAGGACTGTAGGGTATCCAGGTGAGTAATGATGTCCATTGGGGGTGTTCCGGGAGGGCAGTAGGTGCCTGCAATGTACACTGGGGTGGAGCATGGGAGCAAGAGTTTGATTAGGAAGGAATTGATGTGGGCTGGAGGTGAGGGAATTTGCACTATTGTGAACTGTAGACTAGTGGAGATGTACATGGCAGTTCCTCCGCCTCTCTTTTTCCCTAGTCTGTCATGCCTGATGATTGTGTAGCCATGTATGGACACTTCAGCATCGGTATGCTGGAGTTTTAGCCAGGTTTTGGAGATGATCAGGATGTCAGGGTGATGGATTAGGGCAATTGGTTGCAGCGCAGAGATTTTATTTAGTAAACTGCAGGTGTTGAGGTGCAGGAGCCTGAGACCTATGGGGAATGAAAATGGGGTGTGGGCGTTTGAGGTGGTGGGTCTAGGGTTTACCTCTATATCTCCAGCCAGGAGGATTAGCAGTGTAATAAGCTGTTTGGTTTTATGCCAGAGGTATTTTGGGCAGGCGGTAGGTGTGTGATCTGGGGTTGTATGCAGTGGGCAGTGGAGGGCTGGGGTGTGGAGAACAGAAAGACCCAGGAGAAAGGATGGGGGCAGGATGGTGGTGCTAATGGGCCAGTTGTGCATGTGTGCCTGGGAATGGGCATGCAGGAGGTGAAGGGCAGCATAGTTAGGCTGAGGGGCGAGGCAGTGGGGCATCTACGAAGGGTTCTTTGATTGGGAGGTCTGCTGGGGTCAGGGATGCCAGAGGGGCCAGTGAGTGGAGTAGCAGGGGTAGAAAGGGCAGCATCTTGGTCTGAAAGATTGTGGAGAAAGGCTATGTCCTGGTAGTAGTGGCCTCTAGTGGTAGCAGCAGATAAGCTGCAAATGGAAGAGTGGGCTGATAGGTTTTTGAGATCACGTGGGTGAGCATTATAAAGCTAGGAGCTCAAAAAGGGCAGTGGTGGGGGTGGCGGGGCCGAAAGCCCAGTAATGAACAAGAGTCTCTGTGGAAGGCCGAAGCCCTTGCAGATTCTATTGTTCAAGTTTCAAACTGTAAAGGTGCCAAAACCACACTCCGAGTTCACCGGCTGGTGTTCGTACCTGGGATGAGCTTCGGGGGGGGGGTCCACATTGCAGCTGCTGGCTTGGGGAGGGCTGAGCTTCTTCAGGGAGCCCTCATGACCCGGGTCCTGAACTGCGGAGAAAGGAAGGAGAATTTATAGTGAAGCAGTGAGGGAGGAGCAATCACGAGCACTTAGGTAATGATTAATCAACACTATTCTATGGGCAGAGCAACTGTTGTCTTGGAGGAAGTTAATTACTGCAAATGGAGTTCACAACTCCAAATATTTTAAGGGGCCCTGGAGACTAGTAGTGAGACTGCTGGTAATGCTGGAGAGACTGTGTGTAATTCCTAACAGCGCTTTAAAATCTGTGCAGAGCAACTGATGTATTGGGGGAATTAATTCAATAAAATGCAGTTTACAGCACAGAAACTTAAGGTACCCTGGGGAATACAGAGAAACTGTATGGCATGAAGGTAAACCAGTACTTTATAACTCTGGGCAGAACAAACTGATGTCTTTGGGGAAATTAATTACTTTAAATGAAGTACAAGCTCATAAACTCTTAAGGTACCCTGGAGAAACAGTAAAACTCTATGGCAAGTACATGAAATTAGCCTACAAAAAACTATCAGTAGCCATATGCCAACATTTAAGGCAGAAGTCCAAAAGCCCAGTAAAGCACAAGAGTCTTGGTGGAAGGCCGAAGCCCTTGCAGATTCTATTGTTCAAGCTTCAAACTGTAAAGGCGCCAAAACCACACTCCAAGTTCACCGGTTGGTGTTCATACCTGGGATGAGCTTCGGGGGGGGTCCACGTTGTGACTGCTGGCTTGGGGAGGGCTGAGCTTCTTCAGGGAGCCCTCGCAACCCGAGTCCCAAACTGGGATGAGCTTTGGGGGGGTCCACATTGCGGCTGCTGGCTTGGGGAGGGCTGAGCTTCTTCAGGGAGCCCTCACAACCCGAGTCCCGAACTGGGATGAGAGTTGGGGGTCACGATTGCAGCTGCTGGCTGGAGGGCTGAGCTTCAGGAGCCCTTGGGACCGAGTCCTGAACTGGGATGAGCTTCTGGGTAGGTCCACGTTGCGGCTGCTGGCTTGGGGAGGGCTAAGCTTCTTCAGGGAGCCCTCACAACCCGAGTCCTGAACTGGGATGAGCTTCGCGGGGTCCACATTGCGGCTGCTGACTTGGGGAGTGCTGAGCTTCTTCAGGGAGCCCTCATGACCCATGAGTCTATGCATGTGCTCTGGCAGACTTGTGGGGACTTGATTTTGACTCAGTACAATAAAGATTTACTATTCTTAACACAACAGTGTTAATGCACTGTTCTCCCAGATAGCTGAAATAACCAGAATATAAACATTACAGATGTCATAGGAAATTTTACCTTGACTTCATATAACTTCATATGAATATCCTATGCATTTTCATATGAACTAGTATAGTAAATGTAAAATTCCTGTCTATTTATGATGATACAGTTTAAGAGGATTGCCACTGGCTTTCATAATTAAAAAAAATGTCTTTCCTTGATGACATATATTCAAGCAACTGGAGTTTTCTATTTTCTTTATATCAAGTTGACACAGGTTAGGATTTTTTTAAATGATTGCTCTTGTATTTGTGATTTACATGCAGAGATGGGCAAAGTGGATAACATTTGCTCTGCAAATTGGTAGGTAGGTAAATTTTTACTGTTGAAAAGTTATG
This sequence comes from Neoceratodus forsteri, assembly GCA_016271365.2. NCBI lineage: Eukaryota > Metazoa > Chordata > Ceratodontiformes > Ceratodontidae > Neoceratodus > Neoceratodus forsteri. The sequence goes on from JADMNL010000025.1 coordinate 87,492,804, forward strand.
TCATTACAGAGATAAAAAACATATGAATAAATATACTCAAGATTACATAATAAAAACATAGCAATACAGTTATATTCATTTCACATCATTTATCTTGCACGTTTTTAGCAAACATACTTCATACACTCTTGTTAAAAACCTTTTAGTTCTTATGCAGAATGTTTGGCTTTCTGCCACTTCTAAAACTGATATCACTTTCTCAAGTATTTGTACACAATGTGAATTCAATAAAAATGCCACTATTTCATCCTTGGGCATATATCATTGTCGCAATATTTCTCCCAATTTCTTCCTCCTAGTGACCTTGTATAGTGGGTATACAAACAATTAATAATTTATATCATCTTTCCCAAGGTTACAGCGACACCTACCACTGGAGTCTTTCTCATCCTTCATTATATTTTCTATATGATCACTCTTATAATATTCAAAGTGATATTTTGATAGTATTCACCTTCTTTTTGAGTGTTTAATTAACTTTAAGTATTCCTCCAACCCAAACACCTTTTTTTTTATTTTGAGCTAGCCACTTGCTTATTTTATACTTGGTGCAAAATTCTAGATTCCTTTGTTGTGCTATATCTTTAATCTTACTTTTGAAGTAATATTGAATCTCCTCAAAATGTTTAATTAGGTCATCTGTTATGCAATGTAATAAGCCATAACGTTTTATTATATTTTCAGCTATTTTTATTATAGACAAAATTATGTCATGACTCTGGTAGTCTAAAGCTTCATCCAGACATATTCAGGGTAGTCTCTCAGGTCCCATTTAGTACACTTTGATCCAGTATGTGACCACCCTTTTTTCTATTAGACTTTTCGTGATAGTTGTACCAATTCTGCTCGCACTAATGCTGTCAGCAAACCCTGAGGTAAGCCCATTGTCCTTTTATAGACGGTGTTAATACATTTTTCTAAATTAATTGTACAATCTGATCCCCAAACTTTACACCCATATAGTACCTGGGCCCTGATTTTTACATTAATTACTCCAATGCAGTTTTCTATTGAACTCCCTCCATGTTTGTAAGCAAAGCCAGTTATGGCTGGGATGGAGTTTTTTTTATTTTATTTCAATATCTCTAATATGGTTATTCCATGTTAGATTGCTATTCACTATTATACCCAAATACTTAAATTCTGATACCTGTTCTATTGTTGCCTTGTGTACCTTTATATGTATTTGCTTTTTGATGTTATTCTGACCAAAGATTAGCAATTTTGTTTTGTCATAGTTTATTTTAGGTCAGCTTCTTTATATTTATTTTGTAATCCAGATAGTAGTCTTTTGATTCCTAACATACTGGTAGACATCAATACGATATCATCAGCAAAAGCTAAATAGGGCATTGCTCTTTTTCCAGTTTTTGGCATATGATATTCTTCTTTATACAGCTGGACTAGAAATGAGTTGATAAATAGATTAAAAAGCATTGGTGACAGTATGCAACCTTGCCTTACACCTCTATTATTTTGAATGTCCTCAGTTATATTGCCTTCATTGTTGTATCTAATCCTTGATGTATTATTGTTATACAACATATTCAGATGGCCAAGCATGGCCTTATCCATTCTAATACTGGCCAATACTTGCCATAACAGGTGTGTATTGATACTATCAAAGGCTGATTTTAGATCAATAAATAAGCAGAAATATTTCTGTTTTTTAATCTTTGTGTATTTATATATTAAATGGACCAGGCTGAAACACTAATCTATGGTGCAGTGTTGTTGTAAAAATCCAGCCTGAGCTTCATCTATCAGCTGTTTTTTTTTTTTTGCACCCACTGTACAATTCTATTGTTTAATACTCATGTAAAGTTTTTTTTGTGTTGTGTCAATTAAACTTATTTGTCTATAGCATAAAGGATCTGATCTATGTCCTTTTTAAATAAGGGGACAATTGTTGCCTTTCTCCAAGAATCAGGAATATATCCTGTTTCACTGATATAATTAAATATTTGTTTAGAATTAAGCCCCACTTATCCCAGATATATATAACAGCATCTATCGGGACCCCATCAGGTCCTGTGGCCTTATGTCTTGTAAAAACCATAGCAGCTGCTTCAATCTCAGTGTAGTCTATTTGGTTTTAAAATTTTACCCATCCTAAATTATTTGAGTTACAGGGAATAATACAGCTTTTCTCAAAGAATATACTTTTGAAATGTTTAACTCATTGAGAGGGTTCTATACCATTTTCAACGTTGTTATTTTGATAGGTTGAGCCTTTACTAAAAATTTGCCAAACCTTTCTACTGTTCTTGGTGTACATTGTTTTTTCTAACTCACGCCAGGCCTTTTCTCTATATTCTTCTTTGACTTTTGTCAAGATTCTAGCATATGACTTCCTGTCTTCTTGTAATTTAGTTTTATTTTCCTTTGTTGGATCTTTCCTTGCTATTTTCGCCTGGCTATTTAACTTCCTTTTAGCTATCTGACATTCATTGTTATACCAAGGTGCATCTTGTTTTCTATTATAGATTTTTAATTCTTTCTTTACTATATCTGATACCACTTTTATTACGTTATCAAATGCTATGATATGGTCATCTCTTTTGGTCAATTCAATATAATCTGCTTAATACTTCCCCACATTCTGTGCTATCATATCCCATCCTATACCTTGTTTGTATTTAATTAAGGTCTTATGATTTATACTGTAAGTTTGCTGTATATCTTTAAGTTTGTATAAAAGGGCTACTTCCAGCTCCAGTGGTAGGTGATCGCTTTCTCCCCTGTTAACACTTCTTAGGTCAACATAACTGTCAATGATACTCAGACTCAATCAGATTAAATCAATGGATGAATTTCCATTTTTGCATAAGTATATGTATGCTCCTTTCCTATCACTGTTTATCCTACCTTTAAGTAACGTGAAGTTTTTATTAAGCATCATACCACTTACATATTTTCCTCTATTATTGCACTTTTTGTCCAACATGTTTCTTTCATACAACAAATGGTTACATGCGCTAGTTGCTAACACATCTACAGCAGCATTGCACAATGTGCTACAGGGGCCCATTCTTGCATTAAAGTATCCCACTATGATAATTGCTTTATTCGGATGTACAGTAGATTCTTCTTCCAGGGATTTTTCCAGGACTGCTATGGTCTTAGATCCTGTTTCACTTTTCTAATTTGTGGGTAAATATATATTGAGCAATACCAATTCATTTGACCCATTCTGGGTGCAGATCTCAATAACCAATATGTTACTATCATTAATTGGAATCTCTTTAGCTGTATATTTTGTGCTGTTCTTTCCCAATATACACAACCCCTCTGGAAGTCTGCCAAATCTTTTCTTTCTTTGTGCATGTTTACTGTATATTCTATATCCATCAAGGTGGATTACTTCTTCTGTCCAAGTTTCTTGGAGATTTACAAAGTCAAACTGCTTAATATATTGGACTAAGTCAGCATCTCCTAGTTTATTTTTTATTCCTGAAACATTCCATTGTAATACATTAGGGCTGAGATCCTTACACCCTTTCTTTTTTGGTTCTCCCTTCAATTGTCAGTTTTCTGGTTGTTCCTTTAGCACAGCAAATTTATTTGTAATCTCAAACATCTTTACCCATTCTGATTTCACTTCACTATGCCTTTTCTCCATGTTCTCTTCTGCAGTACTGAGGATAAAGATTCCAAGTGAATCTAGCTCACCTTGTTTATTTAATATTTTCCTATACAAGGCCTCTCCCTCTATCCAGAATAAAATATGGTCCTTTTTCCCCCATTGTATTGCTTTTTTTATTTGTTTACCAATAGATGGGATTTTTAATATTGATTCAGTTAGGTCTCCCAGTTTGAACCTTAGATTCTTTTTTGTTTCATTATAGAATGTATTAAGTCCAAATATGCATAATTGCATCTGGTCTTGTTCATAGTTACTTCCCTTCTTAATGAAATTTGGGAATAATGTACCTACAGTACTTATTTCTCAACATTGTATTCCCATCTTGGCTAATTTCCATTGATTATATTCTATAGCTTTAAGAATGTGAAAGTGTTCAGTTACCACCAAAACCCATTATTCTTGATTGACTGGTCTAATAATACTTAGGAAAAACCTCAGGTTTTGTTCTTCTTTCAGAATTGTATATAATATAATTTAAATGTCTTTGTTCAGTGAGCCTTCAGATTCACTAGGAGTCACATCCACATTGTATAGTGAAAGTGTATAGTCTCTGTCCTTTGTTTTTTTCCCTAAATCCCTTGAAGTCTGGATCAAAAAGGTTCCTGTCCTTTTTCTCACTATAATTTTCTTTTTTATCCTTTTTCCCCCCTTCCTGGACCTGAGGTATGGTTCCTACATTTGTACTGTTATTATTTGTGGATTGTTGTTCCCTAATTCCTCATTTGTATTGGTATTAGTTATTGTTTCCTCTAGTACAATTACTACAGGGTGGGACCCTCTATTACTTCCTTCTCTGCTCTCACCTGCAATGTTATTCTTTTTCTTCTTTTTACTGCTCTTTTTACTCCCTTTTCCTTTCTTTTGCTTCTGTTTATTCTTTTTCTTTGGATTTATCTCCTGTTCAGGTGGGGCTTTATGGTCACTTATATCAATGCATATGTGATTTCCTTTGTCTGTTATATCCCAGCTTTTTATTTCCTTGGGGATACTGACTTCTCTCAGATATTTGAGGGGTGGACGTCTTTGATGTAAGTAGGGGTCGTAATTTGATTTTTTACTTTTTTTATTTTCTTTCCTTGCCCTTTTGCTCTTGGGCCTCTCGTTTTGCCCATATTTCAGGATTGTCTGTGAACTAATTCACAAAGTAAGTGAAATTCATGAAGTGCCAATTTTGTGAAGTTTTTGCAAGGTGAAGTTGCCCTTTTTCTAGGCAAATTGACTTAAATTCTTTCAACTTCACCCAACTTCTCACCAAACCTCTCAGCATTCACAGCTGAAGTTAGGTGAAGTTGCAAAGTGGGAACTTCATGAAGTAATTCACGGAGGTGGATTTTGTAACTTTGACAGAGCTTTGCAGGTGAAGTAATACTTTGCAACATCTCTATTTACGTGCTCCATTTCAAAGAGATTCCATCAATGTCACGTACACTGAATGTCCTCCAGAAGTTTGAAAGAAATCAGGGAAAGGGACTGATTGTACTCAAAGATAAATCATCCAGTTTCCTAATGATTGGGCAAGTTGTAGACAAACTAGCAACAAATATGTCTTCAAAAATTATTTATTTATTTATTTCTGTTCAGTTATGCGCAATAGGGATAAAGATGTCTTTTTCAGAAATGACCTAGAAGAGTGCAATGCAATAAAAAAAAAAGAGTAGCAACATGATAATACAAACCAATGGTAATATGACAAAACAATACAGGGTAACATCATGGAAAGTGATGTCTTGTCATTAGGCAAGTGAAAGCATCTTATTTTAAGGAAAAACTTGATTCTACTAAGCATGACATTAAAAGTATTGGCACTGCAAGGACTCTCTATGGAAAGCACAATAACAATGATGTCTTTCCCAGCTGTTACAGTTGTTATATAGTGGTACTATTTCTCATACAGGAAAGGGCATAGGAGACCTTTATAACAAATTCTTTATCAATGCCCCAGCATCATTATCTAATACTGAGCTGCATCCAGATTACCATCTAGTCTTTTTTAATTTGGAAACTTCTTTAGGTAACACACCCATGTTTTACAATAAAAATGTTGCTGACAGGGAAGCTTCCTAAATACTTGTGGGTATTAGGGTCAGCACGGCAGAGGACCTAGACAAACCTGATGATCATCCCTTGAGGGAAGGTTCAGAAGTTATTGCACATCCCTTTGCTTATTTTTGCAACTTACATTACATCTGTCCACTAATATTGTTCCACCGTCTGGAACAAATCTATAGTAATAACTGTTCACTAAAATGGTTCCTTAAATTATGTTGACAACTATTGTTCCCATTTCTATATGTTCCATCACTTCTAAAATCTTTGAGAAGATGTGTAGGGACAGGTTTCTGCTTCTCTGTTCCCTCACAATAATCACTTTTCTTTTCAGTCAGGTTTCCATTCTTAACATCCTTATAGCACTTTGGCTAATTTTCATTAAACTGTTTCTAAATCCTTGAAAATAGTTTTTTTGTTTGTTTGTTTTTGTTAGGTGGGTTATACTTTTATAGATTTACCTAAAACTTTAAATTGGATAATCACAAAACATGTCTTCCCTGGTTATCACTCTAATGCTTGTCTGAAAAAATGATTTCCTGGTTTTCCTCCTATTGCATCTTTTAGTTCTTACTCATGGTGTTCCTTGGTATGGACCTCTTTCTTCTATTTAATCTATTTTTTTTTGGGGGGGGTGTTCCCTGATATCTGTTCTGGACTTTTTTATTAATCCCATTCTCTCATGCTTATCTACATGTTCTGTTCATCTTTATGCAGATGATCCAAATATTTCATCTTCACACAAATCTTAGCAGTCTCTGATTAATCACCTACAGGAAGAGTATAATAAAGTTTATAATTAATGTTTTAATAATACTATACTTGGTCTCAATAAAACAATAATTTTTGATGTTCCATCTGCCCATACTAGTCTTCTTCTTTGGTTTATGTTGTCTGCTGAGAGGGAGTTAAATTGCAACAGGTTAATCTTCAAAGATGTTAATAATCTTTGTATTCCCCAATCTATTTGATAAATTCCTGCTCAGCCATCATTTATACTCCTTACTTGATGTGCTAAACAGGGTGTTTTTTCATCATTGTGTTAAACCTCACTGTGGTAAATTGTCTTTCTCCTTTACAGCCCCTGCTTTGTGGAACTCACTGTACTCAACACTCACGAACTGCAATAATTCACTTTTGCTTTTGTCGATGTAAAATCCCAGTCTGTTTATGACTGGATAAAACAAACAAAAAAAGGTAACCATTCCTTTTGAAGCCATTTGGTAATATGTAGGTATGCCTTAATTTTACCACTTATTTGGCTGTGATGAGGGGGTCCACTTAGTAGTCCCTGAAGTTTGAGCTCACAGTTTTTAACACTGGCAAGGGTACGGCCATCTAAACATATGGAGCCTGAAGTAAATTTCAGCACACATGTGCAGTTAGTCTGTTTTTCAGACATAGTTTTTTAAGGCTTTTTTTACTGCAATCATTCTGATCATGGTGGCCAGTTCAGGTGGAGAAAGAACCATGCTGTGTGTCCTCTATGGGACATCTAGCCAATCATCAGTTATGTTCAGCAACAGGGTTTGGTTCCCATGTTTGAAGGGGGTGGTGAGTTTGTGGGTAGTGTCACAGCCATCAAGGATGGGTTGCCATATCTGTATTTTTTATTTTATTAATGACTGACATTGGAGTTGGATCAAGATGAGCTGTTGCAGAATTTGTACTGGGTAAGTGTGCTGAAATTGGGCCCTTTTACCTTTGAACTGGCCAAGTTGAACTTTTGGGTCACTTCAGGATCATAGCAACCTTAAGCCAGTGTGAATTTAAGAAAACAAACTGTAGCCTATTCAATGTGGCATAGGCTAGTACCATGACCACCCATTCACCCCCACAATTATTTACTTCTCTTTCTCACCAGGCATTTGGTTTATAAAATAAATTCCATCTCCTGGCATTTAGCTACAGCAGGTATAAACTGATTTTTTTTTAACTCTGACTGGAGGAGTAGGGGAGAATTGAAGAGTTTAGGACTGAATGAGGAGGGCAAAAGGTGGTGAAGGGGTGCCACTAACCCATATTTGTATCTTGCTGAACTCTAGTAGCATGGATCAAAAGTGTCGCTGGCCTAAGTGTTGAAGTCAAAGCAAAGACATGGGATCAGATTGGAAGTCAAACCACTACAAAGCTGCCAATTTCCATATTTCCTCACCCTTAGGTTGCTGTACAGTGTTGGAAAGGGGGAAACTGCCTATTTACTTTACAGGTGAGTGGGGAGGGATTTGTGATATGTTAGCCACCAGGGATGGGCTCCCGGTGTCTATATATATATATATATATAAATTTCATTAATATCTGTCACTAGGATTGGAGTTCCACTGTTGGAAAGGAGAGGGAGTTGGGACACTCTGTGAGTCACCAGAACTGAACATTCTGTGACCACATGCTAACAATATGTGTGGGTTAAGATGAAGTTGTGGCTTGCTGGCCACAAGAGATGTATTTCTGCTGGTCATATTATTTTCATTTTATTAATAAGTGACACCTGGGTTGGGGTCCTAGTGTCAGAGAGGAGAGGATGGCACTTAGTGAGCCAGTGGGATTACGCATCCAGTGGCTTCATAAGTAGCATACAGGATGGTTGGTGGGAGGGAGTTTAAATTAAATTGCTATAGATAACCAAACACTATGTCTGCATTCACTCACTGCAAATACCACTATCTGCTGAATATGATTCACTTTCAGCTGGTTTCCATCTGTATGTGCCCTCCCCCAGATGAGGCTAAGATTAGGCAGAATTGCCTAGCTCTCCTTTTCTCGTCAACAAAAACTAAATATAATAAATAAAAATACATGTACAATTCAAGAACCAGCACACTGCACATGTGTGCTGACTTTCTTTTTTCCCATAAGCATTTTAATTTTACCATAACTTGGACAAATGTTTTTATAAGCCCCAAACATGGGAAATCATCTCAATAAGTGGCCTTCCAGTGACCATGTAAGAGGTCAGTCACCCTTAACTCTACCTGAAATATGTTTTGGGGGGTACTGAATTCTGCTCTTTTTGTGTTGGCTATGAGTTATGAAAAACAATAACATCCCATATGAAAATAATGCAAATTGCCCATGAAACTGGCATAGGGTGCTTATACTGCTTTTAGCAAATATCCAGTTATGCTAAATTCAACAGATGGTTGTAAATGGTAAACTCCCCTACTAGGATTAACTACAAGACTGGCACCAGTACCATCTTGGATTGGTTCTTCACCACTCACCCCACAAGGATTTTTCATACAACCATTCTCCCAGACTCTGTCAGTGACCACTCCCCAGTCATGTGTGCATGGTCTAACAAATTCTTTAAGCCCCCTCTCAGCAGAGTCCTTCCTCATGGAAAACTTCCACATCTCAAACAATACCTGCTTCTACAAGACTGGCTACCCATCTATGAAGTAACAGATGTTAACTTGGCTCTTGATCACTTCATCTCAATTTTCAACAAAGCCTGTGACTTCTTTGCCCCTGCTAAAAGGTGCAAAACAAAATCTCTCTCTAACCCATGGGTCACTGCGGCTCTTCTCTCACAACTGAAACTAAGGGATCACCTCTGGGCAGTTGCCAGGGCCACTGGAAAACATCTGGACATCCAAAATTACAAACAAGCATGAAATGCCTGCACAAAAGCCATACGGCTAATGAAATCCACCTATTACAAAGACGTTTTCACCAATACATGGGGAAATGGTTGTGCTTTCTGGGACAATATCAAGGATGTCACAGGGAAGAGGCCAAAAACCTCTCCAGCCATGTTAATGGTTGATGGATCCTCAACCCTCGACCCCAAGGTGATTGCAAACATCTTTAACATGGCTTTTTCAGACCTTAGTGCTGTTCTACCCCATGACTTTTTTGAAAACAGGGCCTACTCCCCAAATACCTCAGCCCCTCAGTCTAACCATCCCCTCTTCTACTTCAGGGAGGTAAGGCTGAATGAAGCTCACTGCTAAAATACTGCAGCTATCTCTAAATCTAGATCCAGTAGTGACACCCTGGACCATAAGCTTCTGTTGCTCACCCTCGATGAGGTAATTCATCCATTAACAAAAATCCTAAACCTCTCTCTCAGCTGTGGAAAATTCCAGGACCTATGGAAAACAGTCACCGTGACACCAGTCCATAAAAGTGGGGATAAGACGAATCACTCAAATTATCACCCTATCTCCATACTGCCCCCACTTTCTAAGGCACTCGAGCGCATCGTGGCTGATCAACCTACCAACCACTTGGATAAATACAATATACCTTGTCTACAACAACACAGCTTCCAGAAAGGTCACAGCACCACCACAGCCCTTCTTGAGTTCACTGGAGCTTTGCACAAATCCCTTGACAGCGGCCGTCTCACAGGGGCCATTTTCATCGACCTCTCCAAGGCCTTCGATACAGTACACCATGGACTACTAATTCACCAATTACTGAATGCTGGGCTATCACCTGACTCTTCTCTCTGGTTTAAAAGCTACTTAGAAAACCGGTCACAGAGAGTGAAAATTGCGGATGCTCTTTCTGACACCCTGCCTGTTTGCTCAGGTGTCCCACAGGGATCCATACTGGGCCCACTCCTTTTTAGCCTTTTCTTAAACTTCCTCCCTTACCACTGCTCTGAGCAGATCATACTATTTGCCAATGATGCCGTTGTATTCTCCACTCACAAAGATCCTGCAGCTCTTCAACACAACCTTCAACTTGGTTTCAGTTCTGCAGAGACATGGTTTCTTAATCATAAACTGGTCCTCAATGACAAGAAAACCAAATCTATGCTCTTCTGCAGCTCTCATAACCCACACAAGCTACACCACTTGGCTATCTCCACCACCCAGGGGAACACTCTAGATCAGGTGGGGTCCTTCAAATACTTAGGGATACAACTTGACCCTAATCTCTCCTATGGATTTCATGTAGATAATGTAGCTAGAGCTGCTAATACACGGCTTGGTCTCCTCTACAAACACAGACCACACCTCACACCAGATGCTTTGAAGGTTGCAGTCCTGAGCTCTGTGATCTCTGTAATAGACTATGGTCTCATCATTTATGGCTCGGTCACAACCACAATCCTTAGACACCTCTCAACTGCCTTAAATAAGGCATGTTGGCTCATCACTGGTGCTCACCATCTCACCCACACATGTGACCTGTACACTCAGACCGGCTTGCTCCAACTATCAAACTGCATAAAGTTTCTCACCTGCTCCACGGTGAAAAAGATCTACCTTGGCCTTGCACCTTCTGGGGTCCAACTCTGTTACAACATCGGATTAACAAATGCTGCCTTAGGAGATCCATGCTACAGCTACTGAAAGTCCCCCACTGTCACACTTCACAGGGACCATGCTCTTTTGCTTATCAAGCACCACTCTGGTTCAATGGCCTCAGCTCCACCATCTCCTCCGCCCCGATAATTGGTATGTTTAAAACTAGGCTCCGGGACTATCTCACTACCAACAGCTCCTGTGACTGCCCAACTTAACCTTGTTTCTCCACTTCACTTCCTGCTCTAGTGGTTCCCCCCTTCCCTCCTCACTGGATTATACCCTCACATCTTGGTATACCCAATGCTGCACTTTTCACCCTCTTCCCACCCTTCCTACATTCCTTCTCCCCCTTCCCTCTTCCCTCTCCCTATGACTCTGGCATTATCTGTTGTCTATTTTCTCTGACAAATGCCGCTGGCTGCCTTGTTACAATGTTACCCTTGAATTATATTAATCTGTACTCTGTTTGCAATGTCCACATTGTTGTAATGTCTGTCTTGATGTTACCCATAATTTGTATTTCTCTGACGTGGAAACTTTGTAAAAGAGCCAAGGCTCAAAGGTATTTGTTATCTTAGACTTGATAAATAAATAAATAAAATCAGAACATTAATTACTGTGCACATGTGCAAACATGGGATTTCCTTTCCCGAATACTTAAAATCTTCAAATTTCCTAAAAATTTGACCCAGTAAAGAACTACCCTTGGTCCAAATTCCAACAAACCTAAAAGATTAAGGCATAACTCTCAGCCTCTGTTGTGCTACAGGTGAAAAAAAAGCCTGAAAGACAATGGTGGATTTTCAAAAATCATAAAACATATGCAACACGTAGTTATAACAATGTCAGGAACTGTCTGGTATGTCTAGTCAACATTCCTATTGGTGTTATTGTAAAATCGGAATTTACCTGCAGCATTTCAAGCTGTTTCATGATTTGTTACATCCAGGTTTGGATACAAAATACTAGACATACTGTATATGTAAATGACTGTTGTCCAGGTACATTTATATCTAAACTTTGCAAACTTGACATAACTAAGTTGGAATTTTGAAAACTGGAATTAGTTATGTTCTATCACTGAATATTTGACATAGGGACAATTTGCTCTTATGTTCAAATGTGTTCACAATAGAAAACTGCATCTTGATATAGGCTTTGAAAATCCCTCTGCCCTCCATATTTTAAATAGTTTTAAATAGTTACAACCTTCTAGCACTTAAAAACTGCCCTACCAATCATCACTAAACTTGCAGGATCCAGAGATCCAGGCACCAGTTATGCACATGCCAAATTTCTGGTCAAAAAGTATACAGTATAGTACTGAGGTGCAAAATGCAGGATTCAATGTAGAAATACATGCAATACATGTTAAACCCTACTATAGGTGTGCTACTGTGCCCCAATAATATATAAATTGCAAAACATTATATTACTGGATCTATGAGAGATGAAGCAAAAGGTATACAAAGTGGGAAATAAGCATTAGGGTAGAATGTCACTGGAACTTGGATGAATTGGTGGTGTGGTGTTTCTCAGGTTTTGACCATCATGCAATGCAGTGTTGGCATTACTCTAATATCACCAGCCTTTATGCAAACATTGCTTGGTCACTGTTTTCATTCATCAGACAAGAAAGTGCTGATATTGGGGGAATACCAAAACTGCACTGGATGATTGTTCAGTCTCCGAGGAAAAATACACCACAGGATTTGCAAAAGTTCCAGGGATGTTTTACCCTAAAGTTTAATTTCCCTACTTTGTATGGAGGGGTCTATGAGACCACCTGGATTAACAACAAAAAATAGACTCCATGATACTGTAGTTCCCCTCAGAAACAGGTCAGGTAGCAATCCCAAGGGGACAAAAAGACGATCTTCTGTCAGAGTTTTCCTTCTGAACTGGTCAAGTAGTACCCCTGAAGGGGTGGGGATTCTGTGACAGCTCCCCTCACAAGCAGGAAAGGAAGAACTCCTTAGGGAAAAACACAATTAAACAAAAGCTTAGATAACATTGTCAGTTATGTCATTAGTTAATTAAGTAATCCATTATGTATGAAGTCTACTGGAAAAAAAGTAGAAACAGTCATATAATACAGAGGATTAGTTAATTTGTTAATGAACTAATCCATTACATTTTGTAAGTGTTACTTGTCACTTGTCAAAGAATTGATGCTTTCTCCACAGGCCTGGGGTAAAATTTCATGCACCCCTTCATCCTGCACCCAAATTCACCAGTGGATCCTTTCCTACCCACTCTCAGTGCCACTTATTTAAACAAACTCTGGACAGAGCCGATACGGCTATGCAGAGTGTTCATGAAAAAGACAAACTGGTGAAGAACATGTACAGCACCACCCACAAGACAACTAGTAGAAACACAGAATTTTTGAACAGAAAAGGACCAGTGGAAATTGCTCCTAACCCCACACCCCAGACTTTTGACTGTCACAGACCTATGCCCCCCCCAAGGATCTGAACTGGCAGAACTCACCCAGATCTTGCGACTGATCTCTGCCCCAATGTCCATGGGTGCTGCTGACTCCTCGAAATTTTCGCAAACACGGCAGCTTCAGGGTCTTCTCAGGTCACTCACTGAGTGACAGGCAGACATACTGGAAACATATCCAGCTGTTGCCATGAAGAAGGGGCTTGCAATATCGCAAGTCCTGCCTCTGCATTTGGAGCATAGAATTAGCTTAGATGATTTTATTGGGGGAGCTGCCACTTTTCTACAGGAGCTGCAGATACTGAAGTGCTCTCTGGAAGCAGCTGCAGCAAAGTGTAATTAGTGCTTCATGAAGATGGCGCTCACAACAGGGAAGCATGCAATGTATCCAAGATGGCCACTGTACTTTGCAGATGTGCACTGCTTTGTACATGCGCAGAGATAAATGATGGCCATCTTGGACATGGCCACCATTTCAGCAGTGAGCTCTGTGTATAAGTGTGCATGTGCAGAAGTAATGCAGAAGTACCACATTAAAGTAGTGCACCCTGAGGGGGAAGCCAAGCACAACAGGGAGAGGAGCTCTGTCCGTGGAGGGGAGGGGAAGAAGAGACACCACACAACAGCAATGAAGTGAGCACTGTGGTCTACTCACCACATCACTGTGGGAGAGGACATGGATGCATTCCACTCACAGTTCCTTTTCTCTTCTATAGTGATTGCAAAATGTCTGTGGAGCTCCGCCCATGCAGCCACAATAAATTAAATACCTGGTGTCAATATACATTCTTGCACCTGTCTCCTGTTGCCAGAATTCCTGGTGGCCATTGGCAACCCTTCTCCATTGTTTCCAACTGTCCAACTACTCATGGCACAAGCTTCCACTCACATCCATAGCCACCATCTGACATACATGTCTGATATTGATATACCTCAATACCCACATGCAGAGTATCAATCCAGGAGTTGCCTGACATCCCTTTAAATTTAAATCAAATGAGTTTGACATCCTGCAAGTCCTCTATTGATATACTCTATCTGCAGGTACTGTAAGTAGGATTATCCAGACCATACATGTAGTCAGATGGTACCTGACATGGAGTTATGGTGAGGGTGTGCCAGCTGCTTCTGGCGAACAATGGAGTTAAACAGAGAGTTGTGCCAGCTGCTGTGACAGGCAATGGGATAAAGGCTGCCAGTGGACAGCAGAAACTGTAGTAATGGGAGGGGAACAGGGTGATGCCATGGTAGACCAGGAATTTCACTGATCAGATTAAGTGAAAATAGGATAGGGTGTGTGTGTGTGTGTGGGGGGGTCCTCCAGACTACCAGAAAAATAAAGTAAAAAGAAAAGATTCTATGACTGTTTCTCTCAAAGGTAAAGAATTTAGCACTCCTGAAGGAATACCCACCCCAAAAAAAAACAGATTCTCTGACAGTTCTTATTGACAGCAGGGCACATAGTACTCCCATGGTGAGACTAGGGGGAAAATCAAATTCTCTGACAGTTCCTCTCATAAGCAGGGCAGTTAGCACTCCTGAGGGGATGAAGATGATAAAAAAGGAAAAGTTATTTGCTAAAAGAAATTACCCCATCTTGCTAACTTATCAACACTAATTAACTAAAAAAACCCTTGAGTGAAGTCTCTCACATTCAAGCCTACATGCTTGCTTCAGTTGCCTGAGGTGGCATGTAAAAACCTTAAAAAACAAATATTTAACACTAATAAAAATTAATACATGTACAAAATAAACTTAAGCCTTACTATAATGTACAATGCATCCCAATTTGTTTTACTTTAATTATCTTTTTTAAAGTTATTATATGGAAACATAGAAACACAGAATCTGACCGCAGATAGGGACCGCTTGACCCATCCAGTCTGCCCATTTCTCCTTACCTACACTATTACCACAGACCGTACATAATCCACAGCTCTTTCATCCTCCCCCCTTCCTTTTCACTATGATTTCCTAGTGCTTGCCCCTTGCATTCTTGAATCCACCCCTGTTTTCACCCCACAATGTCCACTGGAAGGCTGTTCCCCACTTCCCTCTTTCTGCTGGTGATACTGCTCCCTATGCACCCCAGCAACCCACTAGCCCTCCTTACTGAATTCTCCCACTGCCTGGCCACCTTTAAGTCATCTGATACATTTACTCCAGATCTCTTTCCTGCTTGGTGATGGTCAGTACCACTCCACCCAGTTTGTACTCTGCCCCTGGGTTTCTGTGCCCTAAGCACATTATTTTGAACTTTCTCACATTAAAACCTAGCTGCCATATCTTTGACCATTCCTCTAGTTTTCTCATCTCTCTGCTCATCCTTTCCACACACTCTCGGGTGTCTACCCTATTGCAGATTAGGTACCATCTGCAAAGAGGCAGACCTTCCCGTCCCTTCCAGCTCCTCTGAAATGCCACTTATAAATACATTAAAGAGCACTGGTCTTAGTACTGATACCTGAGGCACCCCAATAAGTGCACTCCCTTCCTTGAAGTGAACTCTGTTTATGACCACTCTCTGTTGCCTATCTTCTAACCAATTTCTTATCCAGTTTACCACCTTTGGACCCACTCTTCAGTTACCCAGCTTGCTTACCAGTCTCCTATGTGGAAGCAAAACCCAACAAAAACACTCCACACCCATGTGGATATGCTTACACAAACTAAGTGTGCATCTGAATAAATCTCATACAAACAGAGGAGAGAAGTAAGTACCTCAGCTGGGACTTGAACACAGGCCACCCAGAATACTGTTTCAGTTGTGCTACCAGTTGCTCCAGCAAAGCAACTGGAAACAGGGCTGTCCTGGAACACATTACTCTTTCGCCATTGAACAACTTGGTGCAGCACACATATTTACATTTTCAATCACAATGAATCTATATAAAGCTGTTTAAAAAAATATTTAATGTATATTATAAAACAATAATTGAACATGAAGCATTCTGACTGGTGGATACCATTTTTAAAGGATTACATTTATGGCTGGAAAAGCCTGATGTACAAACAAATGGATTTTTAACTACACAAAATATTTTTTTTTCTTGTTTAGAAAATGGAACTTGTTTTTTAATAATAACATTAAGGCACTCCAGGGGATGGGATTCCTATGATAATCTAATCATAGGGACATCTAGTACTTAGCTATACCTCAATCTTCATGACCCCAATTGTCAAACGAGCTGATAGAAACCCAACTCATGCATTGCCTTTATGTTTCTTATGTCAGATAAACTTTCTGCAGTAAGCTTTTATGAAGAAAAAACAGAAAATGTTTAATAATTAAATAGATTGTTTATTCTAATGGCAAATGACAGCATGTCTAACATTTTGAAAATTGGTGTTTATTGTGTGTGTTGTTTCTTGGAGCTACTTGTATTATAAGACAGGTTTCACACATAATGAGACCACAACAAAGCAAAGTTGAAGTGAAACCACTAATACTGCTGTGAATTGCCATGACATTTTAATTAAGCAATACGGTATGAATGATTGTGAATTATTGTTGTATACTTGGACACCACATTACTGTAAGTCAGGCTCAAGGTAAAGATAAGTGTTTTACACAACTGAGATGTGCAGTTATCTGACAGTTATAAATGCATTTAAATACCTTATGTTTATAAATTTATTCCCCTGGTTCTTAATTTTAAAACTGAGTAATGAGGTTTATAAGGCTAAGTATTTCTGACCTGTGTTGTTATGCTGGAATAATGCATACTCATGTAATCACATTAGACCAATGACAGTGCTTGGTTTTTCATAGCCACTTTAGAAAGAGCTTGATCTTTCTTTGTGTTTTGATTATCAGTATTTTAATCATTATCACATGACTAAGAATTCATCTGTTAATCTTAAACTAGAAAGGACAGAAAGCATGAGGTGTAGCCACATATCTTTGGCTGTTGGCATTAGATTAACAAAGGAAACCCTCCCCAGGAGCACCTTAAATGTATTCTTATACAAATGCACACTTAGTCTGTGTAATCAAGGTCATGGGGTTTAATAATTATGTTAGCTGATATCTGCATAGAATTGAAGTAGCACTGACCTAGATATCAGAGATATGAAATCCTACCATCATTCTTAAATAAAATGTGCAGTGTTAGGGTCTTTGTTGACCCTAACTCAACATTTGCTGACTCTCTGTCTATTGTCATATTATGTTAATGAAGTCTTTTTTAATAGAATGATCAGTTCTGTCCGCATCAAAAATATGAATATAGATGAGTGACAAGTACTACTTGATGCCTTTCAGAATCACAGGCAAAAAAAAAAACTCACTAGAGGTTTACTACCACATCAGAAATTCTAGTAACTGTAGAAGATAGAATAATACAGATCACATTTAGTTTGATCAGGCTTTTTTACTGTTTCAGTTATGTCAATGATGAGATTCAGCATAATACAAATATTGCCATGTTCACATAATGTTGCAACATTAGTAATCTGTACTGCTACATGAAACGTGAATTAACATCTCAGTCACTGAATCTGTTCCACAGGCCACCAAGGATCAAATGGTCTTTGGAAACTGTTACTTACAGAGTGAAGGTATGGCAGTGTGGAGAATACAGTGTTGGTTGATTCAGAGTTGTTCTAAATTCATGCATTTAGTATGACATAAATCATTCCTCTCAGACAGGTGGAAATGTACAGTCATGATCAAAAAATGGGATTCCATTCTTCTCCAGGCTGATAGCCCCTAGATCCTATGCCATTGCATTGGGGAACCTGCATGCAGTGTATTCTGACTTTGGCAAAATCTGAATTCTCTGATCATGTTCCATGAATTTAATCCTGTTCTGCAAAATGTTTTGGCTAAATTGCAGAATATTACACATGAACTGGGGTATGACAGTTCTGCAGAATTATATTCCACAATTTAATACATGAATCCACAAAACATGCAATCATGCTGCTATTGTATAGATGAAAGAGGGAACTGTTACATCAAGCCACAGTATGTGCATGCCATTGTTCTAAGCTGGAATTTTGCAAAAAGTTGCCAAAGTGCATTCCAAAATTTTCTGGAAGCAACATTCAGACTTTAGTGATAATTATGTCAATGGAATTTTATTTTCACAAAGCACTAGTGGATGGCAGAAAAATAAAAAGGAAAAGAAAAAAGGACAACCATGTTAAATGGCCATCTATAGTGCAGAAGTGGACCATAGGCAACTTTGGTTGAACTTTATGTTGGGACACATCAGTTTGGTTTAACTTTGAGAATTTGGCTGAAACACTTTGGCTCCCAGAGCAGAAACTGGCATGAAGTTATGCACACTACAAATGGTGGTGGGGGGATGGGTTAAAAGTCTTCAGGTCAACAATGAATATTAATTAATGTGGCTTACTTAATGCATCTTCTGTGGATTACTGTTTGCGGTCTTGTGACAGAGTCTTCAAAACTCACTAAGACTGCCACACTCTAGTGTGAGCTACAGTAATAGTTATTTATTGTTGATTTAAAGGTGTATACACCCCCTCTAGTCCCTCCTTTATCTCCATGCCGGTTACTATATTCTCTCCTGTCCCACCGATTTCCAAATTACATAATGATCTAATAATCCCTTAAAAAGTACTGTTTCATTAACAAAAAAAAAACAATCAAAATAATAACATAAAATGAAAATACATTAAACATAGGGAATTACATATTCAGTCAATACTGACTTTGTGCAGTCTGTGTTTTAAATGTGATATTGAGCGTGTTGGTGATGACAATGGAAAAGTTGCTGTAGATGATATCAAGTCAAGGAGTTGTGCCATTGCTGCTAGGAGGGATTAGCCAGACTGTAGTGGCAGTGCCAGTGAAAGGAGTTTAGGTAGACTGGCCTCCAGAAGGTATGGGAGTGGGAGTAGTAGTAGAAGTCATGTGAGCATGTGAATAATTGAATAATTTATAGTAAATTGAGACTTGCTAAGCTGAGTTTGAGAAAGGTTAAGAATTTGAGACTCTTGGGATCTAGCCTTGACTTGAAGGTAGCATAAAAGGAGGAAAAAAATAAACACGGGGTTCTGTATACACAGTCTTCCTGTTTCTTCAAAATATCTTTTTTACTGCACTGTAAGTGCATGCACCAGTTTCTATTTGATATATTCTATGCATCCATGGGAACGAACACCACTTGATTAGTGCTGTGCTCCGTCAACGGAATTAGCATAGAAAGACCATTCCGCTGGTGGAATTTCCACTAGAATGTCACTGGTTTTTCTGTGGAATTCTACCTATTGTGATCCACAGAACAATATTCTGTGGAACAGCAATTTATTCAGTGGAAAATTATTCTGCAACAATTTATGTGGAAAATATTGAGATCCGTGGAATAATATTCTGCAGAACAGCACTTTTTATGCAGAAAATCATTCCTCAACTATTTTCTGCTGCAAAACTGCACCATTCCATTTCTGGCGGAATTTCAGTGGAATTTTGAAAATTCCATGTTTCATTCTGCCAGAATGTGAAAGTTATACACAGTACTACACTTGTTATCTCGGATTCAGTAGTAATGCCAAGCCAAATTCCATGTTCAGTCTAATGCTGTAAAACATGTCTGCAAGTTGTGTCAGAAACATCTCTGCCACATCCTTAATGCATATTGCACCCTGCTACTTCTGCTGCTGTAATGACTAAGGTGAACTAATGCTGTCACCTGGACCACATCCTATAATGAGGAATATCAGTCCTCATATGCAGTGTGCAGATGAGGAAGAAAGTGGAGTCACCCACCACCAGTGACTCATGATGAGGAAAACATGATTTATTATAGAGGGAGGAGAACCATGATGAAGTGGATTATTGTTTTCTGAACCATTTGACTTCAATGTTTTTTTTTATTTAACTGTAGTTATTTTGCATTACTTATAAGCTGAGAAAGACTTTTGTAAAGCATTAAGGAAGCAGAATTGCTATTCCATACAAATTCTGACAATGGAATTCCACATCCTGCACTAATGTTACATATATTCTAAATCTACAGGAATTAGGATTTTTAATTGTTGCTGTTTCTCAACAAGAATCATTTCAAACAATTTATGATTATAAAATCTATGGTATATACATATATATATATATTGCACTTTTCAAATGCGTGTCACATGACTATAATTGGCTCTGTTTAATTTTCTTTGTCGTTTGGAAAAAGGAAACAACTCTTACTTTGTAACCTAACATTTCCCATCCCACTGTGGCAAAAAAAGCTAATACAAATCATTCACTTCAATGTTAAAATTATGTTTCTATCTGTGCATACACTATGTAAAACTAATTTTAATTAATATGACAAATATTTAATAAATTACATGTATACATTAAAATATTGAAGTCGATGACCATATTCCAAAATGTGACCCTTATTTTTAAACCGACTGAATTAGCAGAAAATAGCAGAGAACTGCTTGAAGCCATATTGGTTCTTGCACAAACAATTGAACAAAGTAGGTGATTTGATACCTTTTATTGATTTACATAGAGCCGTTTTCCCACAAAAAGGGCTCTGTGTAAGCATGAAAGCTTGTGTATTTACATTTTCTTGTTGGTAAACTAAAATTATCAAATCACCTTCTTTTTCATCAGGAAGCAGCACTGGTTTTACTTCCAGGGTCAGATGACTATTCTCCCCTTATGTTGCCTCTATGTCTCAACACCTAAACCTACAAGGGATATGACTGGTTATCTACTCAGAGGATACTGGTTGGTCCATCTTGCAAGTTGGCTCTGGGGTGCTGCAGATACTGTGCTGTGACCATCCTACCCAGGAGAGTGAACACCACCACAATGCATTTGTGTTCCACAGATCAGTGAGCATTGGACCTCAAGGCCACTCCAAACCAAAATCCAAGTCCCTTTTAAGACAGCATGGCCATGGAGTAACCGGGTCTGTGACTCACATCACCAGCAAGCTGCCAGTCTAAATTGAACCTCCAATTTGAGAAATAAAATTGCCATGTGGGATGTATTCAAACATAAAGGCAGTGTCTATTTAGCATGTATCAGATCTTAACATGTCTGAAACCAGTAGTTTTCTGAACATGGCAAATAAAATACTGCAATACTGTTTGCAAATGAAGTTTATTAATTTGCAGTTTGTATACAGATAAATTCAATGATATACTGTATACTACAACTTTTAGGCATCCCAGGATAGAAAAAGAAAAAGAAAGAGAGGGGAGACAGCGGTTTCTAACTCAGCTTAATCTTGTTACCAGAGATGTATCTATGTACAATAACACACTGCACCCTCCATGTGTTGGTCTTTGCAGAGCCTCCAGAAGGAGATCAATGGGTCTGATCAGGAATTTGCAGGCCAGAGGAGTTCCCTTTAAGACACAGGGGCATCTGCCAGATGGGGGGGGGCAATTTTCAGTTTTCTTTATGGTGCAGATGACACAATGTTTTGCACAATGTAGTGCACCCATCTGTTCCATCTAGTGATAACTGAATCCTGTCTTAGATCCAGGTTTTGTGTTATTTTTTCAAGCTGGCAAACATATTTGCTAATGTTTGCCACTGCTGCAGCTTTGGGGAATGTGGATTAAACCATTGTTTCATTATTGCTTTGTTACACACTATGAAACTAATCTACAGCAGGTACTTCTTATGTTTCTCTTTTATATTTGCTGGTAAGTGCAACACTAACCCCTGTGGTGCTGTGGGGTGGAGAGACTTAGCAATCAGTTGTTGCAATCCATGCTTGTTCTGGTAACAGAAAGATCTGATTATAGAACAATCACAGAAAATATGTGAGTGGGTGGCTCTCAAGTGCCGAAATCCTCTCTAGTAGGTTGCTGTGACAGTAGCCTGGTATGTGGCCTACATGTGGGGGTTATAAAGAACCACATTCCATTTAAATTCCTTCAGGTCATGTAAGGACATCACCTTAAGGATATTTTGCAGTGCCATTTCCAACACTGCTGTGGTCAGCTGTATTTCTGATTTTGTTTCCCAATTTTCTTTAATGTAAGAGGTGTTGTGTGGTTTTAGGTGTCTTAAGGACTGATATAGATCCAAAATGAGGTGAGTTCCTAGTGGCCCTCTTACAGCCTGTTTTAACAGTAATAGTAATTGAGATACAGGAAGGTCTTTTTTCTCTGGACTTGCAAGGTATTTCTGGATAAAGCTTCATACTTGGAGATAGTTTTTTTTTTAGTTAGTTGTTTAACCAGGAATAGCACACTAAGCTGAAAGCTTTTTTACAGGAGCAACCTGGTTAGTGAATGACGTCCCTTCTGGGTACATTATAGGTGCCTACTAGGTGCTGAAATGAGACCACACCTTCATCTTGGATGAAGTGTAAAATATATATGAACCATATCTTTACTAGATTTTGAATGTGTGGTCAGTAGCTATTGGCTGAAAACTTTTACTGTTGGTAAGTGTGATCAGTTTGAAATAGGGTTGCTTTATCCCCCTCTGTCCTTAAAGCTTGGAAAAGACATCCTATGGTCATGAGGGTGAGTTTGTTGGCTGTTATTTTTCAGTGATGTTCACAGAGGTAAAGTCAGTTAGTTTTGCCCCCCCCTTCTCCAGGAGCAGGTCCTCCAGTATTATCTCCAGGGACTTCCTGTGGGCTTGATATGTCAGTGACATCCGATATTGAGCTGTGCAAATTTGTGCCACTTGGTAGCATAGTTTTAAATGGGGTAGAGCAATGCCACCCTTCTGTTTAAAGAGTTGGAATGTCCTGTATGCAATTTGTGGACACTTACTACTCCATACAAATTGGGAGCCATGTTTTTCCCCCCAAACCCTTAAATACTTGGGCAAAATACTAACAGTGAATATAAATGAGATGATACCCAAAAATGCTGCCACATGGCTCAGTTAGACACAGATTTACAGACTTGGAGGAACGTGCCAATTGGAATAATGCAAAAAAGTTTATATAATATAGATGGGCATCCCACCACATCTATTGTATTTATTATAGTGCATCCCCTTGCCACCACATGCCCCGTAAAATACTGTACAATTTTGCTCTGCTACTTATAGAACTCATAACATGAAACAGAGTTCTCCCTCTCTATCCAGCTGTCTATATCTGTCTATAGCCATCTTTTGGAAGAGACGGTAAACCGAGGTCCCAACTGCCTGGATTGGTGGTAGTTCAGGTGGATGTTTAAGATCCCATGGCACTTATCGAAAAGAGTAGGGGTGTTTTTATTTACAATAGTGCATACAGAAAAATGATACAGTAAACAACAGGGGGAATATTGCAACATGCTTTACAAAAGAAAATATACCCAGCAAATCACAAAAATCAAACAGTTTCTCTCCTGAATGACTTTCCCCAAGGGGTGACTAGTTAATCAATTATTTATATTTAATAATATATGAAAATCCCTTCCACCAGATTTCAACTTTATCTACGTTATACATTTGTTTATCTTTTAAGTATACTTTCAGTAATTCATTCCTTACATAGCAGCAATACCCCTCAGACATGTTTTTTTTCTGATAAATAACCCATTGACATCTTAGTTGCCATAAACAAAACCTTAAATATGCAAAAAAAATCTTTAAAGTACTTATGTCATAAACCCGTAGGCAAGGTGACACCACCCCAATTACTAGAGTCTCATAGTTAATATGTGACAACCAAGCCATATTCCATTTTTTTGCAGCATATACCCATAATAATTTGGGGAACAAATACTACAGAAAAAAATGCTCCATCGTTTCTTCCTGGTTAATGCATTCTGAAAATGGGCAGTTTCTCTCCTCTATAGCTTTATATTTAGCAGTACCCCTAAAGTTTAAATGGCCATACATAATGAGCCACTGAGTTTCCCACATATGCGTAGAAAATCTGGGGTTGGGTTACTGAGTTGGTCTAAAACGTTATTATTCATAGCTGTGGGGCAATTTTTAAAACCAGGTCCATGGTATAAACCTTAGACATTATGGCTTTGTAGAGAGATTTACTGGAATTAGAATTTGTTTGGTCTTTTATTACTTGTCATTTATAAAGCTTCTGAGCTGCTGGTCTGAAATAAGCTGGGAAATGAATATGAGGGTGAATTTTTTGGAGCACTACTAATCCAGGCCTTCATGTACTGTTCTAAAGAATGCTGAATCCAATCCCCATCTCGACTTTCAGGATACAAAAAACATCTTCTTATAGTATGCAAAATAAACAGCACTTGGCAAAAGATAACAGGATCAATCATTCCTAATACCCCCTTTTCTTTTGCCAAATACGTATAACATCTTTTAACTGGGTTCAATCTATTCCCCCATAAAAGTTGAAAACAGCAGCTATACAATCTAGCTTCATATTGCGAAGGTAAAGGAAAGATTTGGGCTACATATTGTAAACAGGGTACAATTAACTGTTTAAGAACCTGGATCCTTTTAAGTTTTGTAAATTTAAACTGCTTCCACCTAGCTGTTTTTACTTCAATCTTTTTTACTACTATATCCCAATTTTCTTCTGGCAGGTTTTGGGGCCCAAACAGTATACCTAAAATAGAGAGAGAGGTTCATCCGAGAAAATTATATTATTTAAATTGATAACCAAATGAGAAATACACCCCATCTGTAAACCTCTGGATTTCACTTGGTTTAATTTAGCATTGGCAATAGCAGAAAAAAGTTTGAATTCTTTAAAAAATTCCGCTATCTGCTCCTGTTTGTTAAAGAAGAGACATACATCATCTGCAAAAGCCTGCCACTATTAATTGTCTATTGGAAATTGGTGTATATAGCCCTTCCCATCTTGGTGGAAAGGCTAGGGCTCTCAATAGAGGTTCTAGTGAGAACACATAACAAGGGGCTAACTGGGCACCACTGGCGAACCCCTGTTTTAATTTCAATTCCTTTTGTGATTGTTCCTTTAATTACAGGATAAACTTTGGCTGATTTATATAGTGCTTTTATAATCACTATAATTGAATTAGGAATCCCAAAAAATTCTAACAACTGAAATAAATAAACATGATTAACCTTATCATAGGCTTTCTACAAATCTATTGCCAGCACATATCCTGATTTCCCTTCTAATGATAAGTACTCTATTACGTCTCTAATTATAGTTAAAGATGACTGGATCTGTCTATCTGGTAAGCCACAATACTGCAGAGGAGATATTACTTTATTAGCTATTATTTTTAATCTATTATTTAATAAAGTAGTAACGATTTTATAATCTGAATTTAAGATAGTAATGGGCCTCCAATTCCTGATGTCCCCCCATCCCCTGATTTAAATATGTAAATCATTAGTCCATCGTAAAAGATTCCAGAATCCATTCTCTGGACATAAAAAACTGAAAAACCAGATGCAGACACACAGCAATTTCTGCTTGAAAAGTTTTATAAAATAAATTAGAAAGGCCGTCCAAATCCGGAATGATGTTATCTTTTAAATTGTGAATAACTGTTCCAATTTCTATACTAAAAAATGGTGCTACCAATTTTTTAACATCCTGGGAGTCCAAAAGTTCAGGATACATCCCTAAATATTTATTAATATCAGTAATAGATGGCTCACATTCTGGTTGTAAGTTACAAAAATGGTTAGTTATCATAGCATTAATACCCTTTTCATCTTCCACTCTAATCTGATTCCACATGAGGTAATCCAAAGCTATAGACTCTCTAATTTTTTTTACATAATTCAAATGGATCCCCAACCACTGTTTTAGTGGAATGATTAGTTAATATTGCTTGTAGGGTCTGAGATCTGCTATATTGGTAAACTTTCATCTGATCCTTAATATGTTCTATTTGAGTAGAATAATCAAACTTGGATATATTAGCTAAGGATATTAAATACTATAATTGGTTCCTTAGTTTTAAATATTAAAAAAAAATGAATTCCTCCTTTGAATTCCATATTTTTTAAACCAAGTGCAGCAATCTTGTTTTGTTTCCAACCACCAGAGGCCTAAGTCTGAATATAGAAATGCCACTGATAATCTCGCTTGTAAAATAAATGAAATGGCGTTTTTTACTAAAGCCTCTTTAAGGATGGAAGTATTTAATTTCCATCTAGCTTTTTTCCTCCAGGAAGAGGTTGAAGTTCCAATTTCAATCTGAACCAACAGGTGATAAGAGAATTCTACTGGGACAATTCTAAACTTTCCCATTGTGACAGTTTTTGAGAGAAATAAATAGTCAATAGTGGAACCAGCTTTTCCTTTAAAGAAAGTGAAATTAGAGTCCAATTTTGCTGAGTGGTTGCAATTGACCAGGTCCCCAGATTTATAGTAGATGATAGACAATTTGAGTCACAGTAGATTTTTTTATTTGATCTACCCTGCATGTTTAGACTGCAGTTAAAATCCCCTCCCCAAAAAATATTGAGAGAAGATATTAAATAGGGCTGAATTTTTTTCAGATATTCAGTTCTAAGGGATTTCGTCTGTGGGTTATAGGTATTAATAAATCTACAATATCTGGAAAGCCAAAAACCATCAATTATTATTATTCTCCCAGGAATTAATTCTATTAATCTGTGTAAGACAAATTGAAAAGAATTAAACAAAATGCCTATCCCATCCACACAGTCTCTACCAAATGACCAGTAAGATGGCCCCATGGCCAATCCCTTTGAAATTAGGCTATTTGTTCTTGGGAAAACATCCAAGTTTCTTGCAAAAAACTCACACCCATGTTCTGATCTCTAAGACACTGAAAGACGGCTTATCGTTTTACTGAATTAAGTAAACTATGCATATTTAATGTACCCCATATGAAACTGGCCATTTAGCTAATGAAATGTAAAAGCCTTAATCTATTTTTTCCTTCCTTTTTTTTTCTTTTCTTTATATTCTTCTATAGGGGTACCTATGTTGTCTTGCACAGATTGTTGGGAATCCAAATCTCCAACATCCATTTCTGAGTCACCTCCAAGAGGCAAATAGAGTGGCATAAGAGTTGGGAGATTTGATTGACTCACACCGAGGTGCAGCCAGTGCCTTCAGATGCCTACTAGACCTTCTTAGAGGAAGGGGAAACACTCCCGAGCTTTCAATCCTAACACACTCCGAATCCTCAGAGTCTTTATAACAAACAGGTTCCAAGAGGTTTAAATCCTCTGATTCTGATTTGACTACACAGATGGGAACCTCTGTAAAGGGAGTTGAAGAGGATGTGGGGTGGGGGATTAAGGAGGAGTTAGACTTAGCTGACTCCTGCTGATGAGGGGGTGTAGGAGTATCCACCTTAGGCCCCTTCTGTTTAGATACAGTGCCCTGTGCTTGCTGAATGATTAGATCAGTGCTCCCACAAGAGACTTTGTTCCTTGCTGCCCAAGGGCATTCTCTGAAAGCATCACCAAAATCCTCACACAAATCACACTTAGTGTGATTAGCGCACTGCATGGTTACATGGCCTACTTCACCACAATTGTCACATCTAGGCTGGTCGCAAAAACTAAAAAGATGTGTTTTTGACCCACATTTATAACATGCTCTGGGCTGTCCACTATAAAAACATACCCCACAGTGCCTACCCAACAAAAAAGCATTAGGGATATGTTCAATCCCTGAGTCAGATTGCCGAGCTTTACCTTATATTTCCAACCCCCCATCCAAAACTGCTGAGAGTCCAAAATAGGCTCTGGATCACTTTGAATATCACACTTCTGGGATAACCAGTAGGTGATGTCTTCCACATCGACCCCCTCATTTATAAATATAACCGTAACATTTTTAATTAAAGGTTTAGTGAGTGGTATTACCAAGAAGGGGGTCCATATGGGAGCAAATTTAACTTGCCCATACCATTCCCAAAAGAGGTCTAAATTGTAGGATAATCTAAAACTAATGTTGAAATTATCCTCCCCAGAAATATTAATAAAAGCAAATGCATCCCTTAGCAAAAACTTTAAAGAATCTTTTATTAAATATTTCCCCATATAATGTCTATCAGGTCTCTCTTCCAACCCGCCTTTGTAGCATATTCGCACTGCATTCCACCGAGGAGCTGCTTCACGTCTGGATTTAGAAAAAAGTTCGGACAGTAAGGGTTTGTTAGGAGGAACTGGAGCACCCAAATCCTCTTTCTCCTCTATAATCTGTAGCACAGTATTTTTGTCCAAGTCTGAAAGAGCCTTTGGCTCAGGTAAAGATGTCTTTTTAATCATGGTTTTATTCTGTACACCAATAGGCTGACTCACCTTGTTTGCACCTTGAGTACCATTCTGTACAGGCTTTGGCCGCCACTCCAGGGAGGCCGTTTGAAAATTAAATGCTGAATCCCAGGCACAGTCAGGGGTCCAAACCCCTGAAGCCCCTTTCTCTCATCCTGCTTCTTGCAGCACTTTATTCAGTGACCAAGAATCATCATGCAGATTAGTATCCTCTAACCCTTGATCTTTAGAGACATCCACAGTATTAATAATGCACTTGTTTGATGGCTTGCGCTCTTTTGTTAAAGATTTTGCTGCATCCATATTTAAGGCCAGGGGTTTTCCGGTTAACGGCCATTAAAAACTGAATTCAGTGACCCCTTTCTGTTCATTAACTGCCGTTTGATAGGTTACATGGAAGGGCTCAGTCTTTGCAGTGCCTTGAGTCGTCAGTGGGTGAAACACAAACCCAGACTCTTTTTGACAAAGTAATTGCCTCTTTGAAATTTGAGTCAGTTTCATTTAGCATGGGAACTGAGTTTGGGAGCTGGATTCCCTCTGAGTGAGCAGATTTGTTTATGACCATTAAGTCAATAGACTTAGTTTGAAACGGCTTTTGGCACTTGCTGGACCAAGCGATTAACCTGCCAGCCTGAAAGATGTTATTTTTTTCCATAGCATTAAGGTTTTTTGCAATGCACTCACCCTTCGCTTGCAGCGGTGTCTGACTCGTTACTTCCTCATCCCTGCTGTCAACACCTGTGGGCAGCTTGTCAGACTGCTCAGCTGAAACAGAAGATGACTCAGAGCGTAGTTGAGAGTGGGGCGCTACCACTGTGTTCAACTCCACCGGCTCTCTTTCATTAACTTGTAAGATTTCCATACTGTTGAGACTTTTTGAATCCCATCAATTTTGATAGGCAAAAATTATTATGGTACTGAAATAGCTTCATGATATATCTCCTCTCCTTCATAATCCTGAAAATGAGACAAATTCTCTGTAAATTGATCCTTGGCTAACCGTGAGGCCTCTCTCACCACTAGACTCACTTTCTGCTCCTCTAACAACTCTCCCACAGTGGCCATCTTGCAGCCAGATGGACGTCCACCTACAGGAGAGTCGGGGAATTTCCCCGGTGTCCTGTCCAAATTTCACTCATTCACCAAAAATATCACCAACAGTTTAATCTGGTTCAAGGTCAGTTGGCATTCATCTGTATCCCCCTTCCCTGGGTCATGCCTGAAAATAGGCAGGATTTGTCTAGTGCAAACAAAAACTAAAATCAAAAATAAAATAAAAATATGACCAAGTACTCTTCACATTTAGGAAGGCCAAAAATAATTATCCAGCTCCTACTCACATGCAGACCTCCACCAATCAGATACAACCAGCTTAAATGCTGTAATGTAAGCAAGTAATGGGGCACCACTCAGTGCCGTATTTTTACTACTGAGATTCAGCATCTCAGCTGCAACCATGGCCTGATTGTACCCATTATAACTGACATGAGGCCTGATTGACAAAGCAGACTACTGACTTGCTTGGGAACACACAGTGGGTAAGCATCTGGGGTAGGATATAAATATGGAGTTTAACCTATTGTACAAAGATTTTTTTTTATGTTTAATAATGCATAACCAAAATCATTTCATTAGTCTTTAGTTCAATGGATTCAAATTAAATGGTTAAGATCAGTGCCATGTCAAGGCACATCCAGTAGTTCTATTGTTGTGCCAAGAACTTCTTACACAAATTATTTAGGGAAGAAAGGCCCACTAGCAGGATAGCAGTACCATATGCTGCCAGCTGGAATGCCAAGATCCTGGAGTCAAAGCAACCTCGAATGATCCCAAATATTCAAAACCAAATGCCAGATGGAAAAGAGTGGCAGTCAATAGTACACAAGTGTAGCAGAGAGGCAGACACAAAATGGGGACACATTCAAATTATTAAAGAATATAATTTGACTGATAGATGCAGGATGGTAGCTTCTTTATGTGGAATTCCAATGTGAAGACGAAACAGCTCAGTTCATCTGCACTTTTCACAGTCCAACTTCCCTTAAAATCTAATTACATTTTAAAAAAATGTTATGGGCCATCAATAAAATAAAACTTGTTTCCAGAAAGTAGTTTTCCCTTCAGAACAACATCAGAAATTGAAGGGAATGACAGCTTGATCACATTAGATGCATATGGAGTCTTCATAAATAGTTTGGGTTTTAGAACTTTTGTTACTATAGTTTGTTCCTACCTGGCTAATGAGTTGGATAGACGTAACCCAAACCATGATTCATTGTGTTTAATAATAATTTTACTTTTATTTAATACAATAAGACTTGATCATCCCCATGGTCTGGTGATAGTGTATCACACAGCCACACACAAAACCCAGAATGAGGAATGAACTCAGGTATCCTGTTCACTATTCAGTTGGTGGACAGGTGTGGCAGAGACAATGAGTTCACCTTCATGGTGAGAAAACCCTAGACAACAACATCTTTCAGAATAGTATCAGAAAAAGTAAATGTATACTGTATAGAAAATAAATGATGGATACTGTAAGTGTTGTATACAAGGAATAAACCCACGAGGTGGCTAAATAGATCATAAAGCCATGGACTTATGATTTGTTTAGCCCCCTAGATTGGTTTATTTCAGAGTATACTACACTTTCCAATCTTTTATTTTAATTATACATTTGAATGGTTACTGTTAGTTTTCATTTTAATTGCTTCAGGAAGAGAAAGGTCTGCAGGGAAATAATTGCCAAACACTTCTATTGGAAGAAAAGGACCTTCCATATATTGTAGTTTTATTTTATGAAATAAGAACATTTATATATAAAAAATACACTACTTACTGCTAACTGCTAATTTACTCTCTGCAGCTAGAAACATAAAATTTGACAGCAGATAGGACTGCTTGGCCCATTCAGTCTGCCCATTTCTCCCTGCCTACACTATTACTGCAAACTGCTGAATCTACAGTTCTTTGTCCCTCCAGCTGAATTCCAAGAGAGTCTTGGTAAGATCAGAAAAGATGAAAGACAACACTTTCCATGCCTATGATAGAAAGTTTGGTGCTGCAGTATAGCTTATAAGAGTCATTTGAGGTGGGATTGTAGGCTCCAGTGGCATACAAAGGAGGGAAATATCTAAAAATTAATTAATCCTGAAATAAATAAATACCTCCCTAAAAACACTATGGTCAAAACTCACTACCGTTGATCACTTGATGCCATCTTTTTCAGCAGTGCTATGGAAGCTGCATTCTAATGTTAAAACTGACATCAACTAAATGTACCAAATCTGTCCCATATTAATATTCCTGACAACAATGAGAAACAATGATGCTTTGATTAATGTTTTATGTCAATTAGAAAAAGATCTTCAAGAACGTAAATCAGAATTTGCTGCAGTAGTTCTTATCAAACTATCAAATTCTAATATTTACCATTTTTTTTAGATTTTTAAACAGAAATTATTAAAATCATACATATTACCTTAAGTGGTGCCTGCCTACAGTATATTAGAAAGTACAAAATCACATCAAATAGGGCAATAGAGCAGCCATTTCAATAAACATTTTTTTGGTACCATCACTGTGACAGTCAGTGAAGATAAAATTATCTATAGTTCTTGGGATGTCTGAAATCTTACTATTACATCAGACTTTATTTATTTCTGTTGTTTGCCTTGATGTAAACTAACCTTGAACTAGGAAGGATCAATGGAAATGGTATCTGTCGACATTTCCATGGAAACTATGAGCCCTATCCACAAAAGCCTATGAAGGCTGTGATTTCACAGAGGGCTATGTCTGCACACACAGAAACTTCTACACATCCACAGCCCCCAATGTACCCCCACTGAGGTATGTCCTGGCCCATTCTGTGCCACTACATGGGCAATTGATATCTGAGGCAGGTGTAGGCCCAGTGATGCACTTCCAAGCAATACTGAAAATGGAGTCTGTACCTGAGAGGGGTTATAGAGGGTAGCATCACAGTGCAAGGGGAGCCTTCCTTTAATGGCTGCCTTCCCTCTGCATATATTTCCCCTGGACATCCCTTGACCTTGCTGTGTCCTGTTCAGCCCAAACACTAGCAGCCACCAGTCCACCAACATGGCATGGTGGGCTGGGAACCATCAGCTGAGTTATTTAATTTACTTTTACATGAAAGTATATATGCTGATATGGTAGCCCTTGAATAACAGCCATATCCTCAATTCCCTGATCTGCATGAAAGCAGGTATCCTCCTGATCACCAGTGCAGGTATCATGGATGCCCTTTGTCTGAACCTACATTCCTCTTCAGTTATGGCCTCAGCCCCTACATGCTCCTCTGTTTATGGATCTGGAAGGCCAGGAATCATAAATACTGCCACTTGTGTGGCACTTAAGAGGTATGCTGCTCATTGGCCCATATGGCCATCTTTGTGGATCAGGACCTATGCCTGTAACAGCTATGGTAACTGCTTCACTCACAAGTTATGTTTTTCTCTCACCTCTGCCACTGAAAATAGGTGCAGGCATTGGTTCATAAATGATCCAGTTTGCCAATTCAATACAAGGGGTTTTCCCCAATCTTCTTAAGTAACCCTAATTAATCTTTTCCTGCATGGTATGCTTTCCTTCAAGATTTTGGCTCTGCTTCATTGTTTTTACAGGGTACTATGTACTGTTTCATACTGCTGATAAT
This sequence comes from Neoceratodus forsteri, assembly GCA_016271365.2. Classification (NCBI taxonomy): domain Eukaryota; kingdom Metazoa; phylum Chordata; order Ceratodontiformes; family Ceratodontidae; genus Neoceratodus; species Neoceratodus forsteri. The sequence goes on from JADMNL010000025.1 coordinate 87,525,992, forward strand.
AAAAATTAGGTCCTTCAATTATCTGGTGCACTTAAGGCATGGCTTTCCATTAAGGGGCAATGTTCCTTTATCATGAAGAAATTAAAAGAATGTTGCTAGAGCAAAAAACACTTAATATCATTAACAACTTCATTTAAGACAAAGCAGGCATATTTGTGGAATAAAATACATTAGGTATTGGAATGAAACTGAAAGATAGATGAAGGACATACAAAACCTGGTTTGGACTCTCATCAAATTTCTTCCCCCGCTTTCACATCACAAATCTCACTGTGCCTCCTTTATCTCCAGATACTGGCTTTGGTCCTTTCCCTCTTACCTATCCTTACTCCTGTCTCTCATTCCCTCTGCCTCATACTCTCTCCACTACAAGGATCCTCACACCTTCTCCCTTCCCCACCCGCTTTCCTCTTCTGGGCAGTTAGCCTTCATCTGTTGCCTTCCCTCCCACTGGAACTTGCTCCTTTCCTCTCTCCATCTCTTCCTCCTCCCCTGGCTCCCTTAGACACCACCTAAAACTCCTCCTCACTCCCATTTGCTCCTGCTAGCCTTCTCACTGACCCTCCTCTGTTGGAACCCTATCATCTCTGATGTTGGATCCCCTCCTGTGCCCTGTCTCAGCCAGTATCAGGCACCCCACATTCTACACCTGCATTGCCATCTTTCCACCTGCTCTGGTCTCTCTATCTGCACATCATAGCTGCTTACTGTACTTTGCTACTTTTATTTGTACTTATGCTGTGTTACACTGTACTCCAATTGCATTTACTTGTACCAAGCATCAATATTGTGTGTTTTGTTGTATTTCCTGCACCCTTCCCTGGGGTCGCACCTGGAAACAAATTTGGCTCATTGTGCCTTTCCTGGTTACCAATTCTCAAATACATAAATAATCATCAAAGATGTTTGAGATATAATGTATTCAGGCTTAATTTTAGATCAATTGGAGCTTACAGGTGTTTTTTGAAGACAGCTTGTTGCAGGGCTGGGGTCTGGCCTGGCTTATACTTTCTCTCTCTTACCCTGGTGTTTCCATGTGCTTTCTGCTCTGATGTGTGTCTTCCACTTAAACACTACCAGACAGGACCAATCATCCATTCTGTCACAAAGACCTTCTGCATGTCCCTGTGACTTTTATTCTGGTCTGCATTTTCACTGATTTACATCCCCAACCAGTTGCCTACACCTTCATAAAATCCACACCTAAGGGGAAGTATTAAGGGGACAGGGGTTACAGTTGAGACCCCTTTATTTTCTTTGCAAGTTCTTTGCCACTGCCAGAAACCTCTAGTTCAAGGTTTCCCTACAGTTTTACTTGAGAAGATTTTACAGTGAGTGAACTTTGTAACCCCTATGATTCTACTGAAAAGGAAGTTTTGCAACACCAATCCTTCTTGTGAAGTTATATCACTGCAGCATCCATGACTCACGGAGTATTTTCAGGACTTCCTTGACCTGTATCAGTTTCTGTGTGCTGCTTCATGATTGCACATGAATTAACTGTGGGTCAAGAGACTGTGATCCACAGTACTGAAACTGAAGTCATTTCTGATTATAGAAGGCTGCACTGTCTCTGAAGTGTAGAAGTAAAGGCTGCTGAAACATCTTCACCAGCACTGTCTGCAGTTGGAGTATTAGTGTATGACAAGGTTAGTTGACCAGAAGAGATAACGCATGCGGGAACAAAAAGTACTCTGAAGTTAAACAGGACTTGGATCTCTCAACCAAGAAACTCTAAGAGGACAAGGTATACATTAGAATGACACTGACAGGTACTGTAAGCAAGGGAGTTGGAATATTCTAAATATACAAGTCATGATGGGACTGAGTCCCCAAGATGGGGCAGTGGCAAACCAAGCTCATTGAAAAGAACATTTTAGCAGATGTCCTCTCCCAGCTAAATAAGTGTGGTCAATCAGGACAGAGACTACTAAAAATATTAAACACCTTTTTCAAAAATTCTTGATTGCCATTACAAACATGGCTGACACCTTTACTCACTAAATAATCATCTAGGCCATAATAATAGAACTCCCTCAAAATGAAAAGAAACAAATTAATTCAATGTTATGTTATATTTCCATACTTAGACATGCATACAGAAATAAAAAAAAATGAAATACAACTTAGTTTTAGTTTTTGAGCTTCTTTTCTGACCATAGACCCCCCCCCCCATCCTGACCTACCTACCAAGGAATTCTTTGCTGTTGGTCTTGCCTCATATCAACATTGAATCCCTGGCTTTAGTAAGGCCTTCTCTTGTATTAAGAATTTGGAGTTTATATAAACCACAGATTAGTATATTTTGCATATGTTAAACTAATCCCCGTTTTAAATAAAAGCACTTTAGGAATTCTGTGGAACTTATCAACAAATTCAGAAAACCATTTTGGAAACAAAACTACCATTCTGCCAGAATTCCACCAGTGGACGTTTGCATTCAGCATTGCTCTACCCCACACATAAAGAAGACCTTATATGGTGACAGGGCCTCACTCTTATCTGACTGTGGCAAGGTAAGCAGCTGACATTTACTGGTAGTTGGTAATGATAGGAAGGGATGTTTTCATGACCAGAAAATGGACACTAGAAATTAAAGGTATGATTGCTGCTTTACCTTCTTTAATTCGTGTATGTGTGTAAGGGTGGGTTGATGAGGGGAAGTAACATTTACCAATTATTTTTTTTTTTTACTTTAAAAGTGGGTTTTGTTTTTAGGACATAGTTGAAGTTTGCAGAGTAAGGGAGAAAAGGCTGTCATTTGGCAGTTCTAATAGGGTGTGGTGATAAAGCACCAGTAGTGCATCTAGCTCAGGAACCAAGATTCAAACCATGAGTTGTGTAATCAGTAAGCAACACGAGGGTTGGCGTTGTGGGGAATGAGTTCATGCCCTAGGAGTACTGTCATGCACAAGGCACAGCAAAGCAGTAAAGTGCCTTCAATCATCTGAGAAGTGTGTCAGTTCACCACAACACCCACCCTGGAATGGCTTATTGCCTTTATAAAATAGTCTCCTTCTGAATAGTTAAGAAAAGCACCTTTAAAAATTAGTATAAAAAGTCAATTCGAAACTGGCCCACTGGCATGGAGAGCTGAGACACTGAGCACTTTATCTCCTGTCACACCAGTGACCCTGATTTGGGAATGAGCCTGGGTCATTGGGGGCCAGCTGGGGGAAGGGGGAGGATCCAGCATCTTAGTGTATGCTGTCCTTCTCCATGGAGGGGGAATAGTTTTTCCCAGAGCTATACTGCCACCTGGATGACCACAGGTGGTAGTCTGTATGAGACAGCACAGAGTACCTTGGGACGGGACACTCCTTAAGGAAGAGATTTACCTTCAAAGCACTGATGTAGGTGTTCATGATTGTCTGAGATGTAACTTCCAGCTTCACCATTTAATAAATGTTGTTTTGCTATTAGCAAAGTGGTCCAGGAGTGCTTACTGTTTTTATGTTGGAATGCTTGTGCAGCCAACATCTTGTGGTAGTGCAGATTTGGAGGCGCGGTCACTGTTGGGCGAATGCAGGGCATGCACCAGTAGGTGAGTCCCGCATTCCTTGATCAGCCAGCAGCAGGGGCCAACACCCTGTCTAGCTAATGAGGTGATGACATCTGAGAAAAGGTCAACTGCAATGAGAGCGAAGCTCTCGTGCAGCGTGATCATAACTCGCCTCCCCCTACGTGAAGGCAACATGGTGGCAGTGACTACCACTGTTGCCTGTCAACATCCCATTTATTGTGTGCTGACAGGGGTGCCCAATCCCCATTGGCATGTATCCCTCCCTCCCCTTGAATTTTGCCAATGGGGGAGCCCACTCTCCGTCAGCATAATGTGGTCCCCTTCGGTTTTTTGCTTGCCGAGGGGATTCCCAATCCCCCTCAGCTCCTGTGGCTCCCCCCTTTCCTTGTTTGCCGATGGGGGTGCCCAATCCCCTGTCAGCTAAAGCACCCACCCACACACACACACTCAGGTGGCATGCTGGGAGCCCACCCCAGCATGCCAAAGCACCTATTAAAAATGAAAACGGTCCCCCAATGTCTTTTATTTTTTTTTCCCTGGAAAGAAGGAAACTGTCCCTCGGTGGTTTCCCTGGCCCCCCTCCCACAACCCACACTCACCCATTGCTCACCCCTGCCTCCTCACACCCCTCTCACCCTATACTTACCTCCGGATTTTGGCACAGCAATCTTCGGTGGACCGGGAACATGTCTGCACTCTTCAAAGCTGACCACAAACTGAGGAAATGCCAGTAAGGTGTATAATTGAATGAATAGGGTTTTTCCAACTTTAGTGCATATCTCGGCCATTGTTTGGAATTTTGGCACCACATTTTCAACATGGGGTTTTTGAGACCTCTCCTCATGATTTCTATCACTGTCATGGCATTAATCAGCCTCAAAATGTGATTTTGCAGTCACTGCGTGGAATCCCCTTTTGGGACTGATTAACAAAATGACAGTATGACTGTTCAAGAGGTGGCCTCTCAAAGAGCCACTGTTGTAAATTTGATGGAAAAAATCCTAAAAGTGACTGTTTAAGAGTGTCTGTTGCACATTTGCTATGCATGCTCATAACTTTGTGAATTTGCAATACTTTCATGCCAGATTTTCAACATTGTCATTTTTGTACACCTCCTTGTGAACAGTACAGCTGTCATTCTCAACATGCTGCCCAAAATGTGTTTCCGCACTTCCAGCGCACAATAGCGCAGTCACTGGGGGAAATCAGTGTTTGGGCCAGATTATGAAAATGACAGTGACACAGTTCATGGGCAGAGATCCTAAAATGCCGATTTTGAAAATTTGGTGACGATACTCCATAAAATGACTGTGTTACGAGCGTACGTTGGCAGATTGCATGCACGCTCGTAACGTCTTGAATTTGTAATATTTTCACTCTGGATTTTCACCATTGGCATTTTCCCATACCTCTTGATGAACAGTACTGCTGTCATTTCACATATCCTGCCCAAAATGTGTTTTCGCACTTCCGGCGCAGAATAGTGCGGTTGCTGTGTGAAATCACTTTTTGGGACAGCTTGAAGAAATAACAGTGACACTGTACATGAGCAGAGGTGCTAAAATGCATATGTTGAAAATTTGGTGCCGAACATCCATAAAATGACTGTGTTATAAGCATGCATTGCGCATTTCCCACGCACCCTTGTAACTTCGCAAATTTGCTATATTTACATGCCACATTTTCAACACTGGCATTATTTTACACCTCCTTATGAACTGTACAGCTGTCATTTTTCACATTCTGCCCAAAATGTTTTTCCGCACTGCACAACCAAAGCCAATGCCAGCGCGACAACATTCGGCATTGACAAATGTCTGTTTGTTTTCTACTGGGGGCAGAACGCCTGATGGCATCATGCTCCACACACATGAATGCACATGATTCAGACACGAGCTGTCTGCATCCCAGTACAAATGGGGGAACAAATTTCAAGCAGTGCAGTATGAGGTGATGACCCTCGAAGGATCTGCACCCAAGGTCGGACACTCTCCACTGGATCCATTTCACCAGTGGGTTGAGGGGGCCTGCCAACTCCTCCCATGGAGGGAAAAGGATGTGAAGGAACACACCTTGGAAACTGATGTTAAATCCTTAGGAGCTGGGATATGAGCTGGGGTGTCATGTTGTGCCAGAGGATAGTCTGCACAAAAGCAGAAAAAGTACTTAAGGAAAAAAAACACTAATTGGAAATCATCTTTATTGTTATGGCATGGTTGACTTGTTTATCTTTCTAGAAATTCTTTGTTACATATCCATGATACTATCATGCAGACTATGTGAGTGTATTGCTGTGTACACAGAGTTCTATAGAACTATTTGATTTTCACATTTTGCATTGTCATCACAGAGTTCTATAGAACTATTTGATTATTACATTTTGCATTGTTAAAATAAAGAAGTGTGTTTATATGAAGGTTGTATGTGGAAAATCCATCAAATGTTATGTGGCATGGGGGTGCCATTATCCTGGAACCAGACACATATTTCAGTAATTTCAAAACCTGAAAAGAATCCAGAGGAATGTGGCTCATATCATCCCATTTCATTACTGAATGTGGCCCTCAAGATCTTCACATGCATACTAACACATTGGCTTCAGAGATATATTTCTACCCTGGTCCATAATGACCAAACCTGCTTTACTGCAGGTCGCTTTCTTCAAGACAACATACCTCAATTGCTGAATATCATCTCTGCCCAATGTAAAAATGCAGCCTTTTAATTAGCAATCAGTAGTGATGCAGAGAAGGCATTCAATAAGGTGGATTGGCTCTTTATAACCTCACCCTTGGGAAATGTGGCCTGGGGGACAGATTTATTGCAGCCATCTCCTCACTTTATGACACACTGGAAGCCCAAGTAAAGATGAATGGTTTTCTCTCTGAACGTTTTCTCCTGGTAAGGGGTACACAGCAGGGTTGTCCCCTTTCCTGCCTGCTCTTTGCCCTTTCTCTAGAGCCTCTGGCAGCACCTGTCCAATCTAATCCTCAGATCAAGGGAGTGATGGCAGGTGGGGCTAAGCAAAATGTTGCCCTATACGCCACTGGCTCACTTTTCTTCTTTGCTGATCCCTCTTCCTCGCTTCCTTACTTTCAAAGGACTCTACAAGAATAAGGCTCCCTAGCAGACTACAAGCTAAATTTTACTAAATCAGTGGCATTGATTCTCAGTGGTTCCCCCACCCTGGATATTAAAAGAACCTTTCCAGTGACCTGGGCCAAAAAAAAAGCACCTTTTGTTATTTGGGGATCTATATCTCAGTAGATATTTCTGCCCTGTTCCATAACAACTATATAAAGCTCTACACAGCTCTTCAAGCTGATCTGGCCAAATGGCACCTGCTACGCCTTACCCTATATGTTAGAACCCAGATGGTTAAAATGAATATTTTGCCCTGCCTCCTCTTTCTTTTTCAAACCCTTCCAATCCCCATACATAAATTTTATTGGAATAATCTCCATAAAGATATTTCAGGATTTATTTGGTCTGGGTCCTGCCCTCAAATGTCCATGTGGGTTCTTAGGGTCCCCCGGTCATTAGAAGGCCTAGCTCTCCCCAATTTTCAGCTATGCTATTTGGCTGAACACGGAGCCCAACTCTGTACATGGGCTAAACAATGCACCAGCTCTGGCTGGTATCAGATTGAGGAAGAGTCTATGGAGGGTTGGGCATTGTGGACCCTGCACACCAGTGTACTCCCCCCTCAGATATGGTCACAGGTAAACAACCCATGGACCAAACACTCCCTGCATATCCTTTTGCACCTGCGGAAATGTACCTATACCCCAACACAGTTGGTCCACTATCTCATTCATCATGAGAGCTCTTTCATTCTCCCCCCAATTGGATCCTGGGTGCGTGTTTTGGGAGAGACACAAACTGACCACTTCTCTACAATGCACAGATGGCAGAGGCTGTCTTTCCTTCACCCAGTTACAAAACAGATACTCTCTCAGAAAAGAAGACCACTATCAGTACCTCCAGATTCAACATTATCTTATGTCTTCAGGTATTTTACCTCAAATTACCATATCATTACTGTTAAAGGTAAATTCCATTATCTCTCTCACTGCTATTCTTTACTGACATGTTCAGATTCTCTCCCGTTAGAGGCCCAGCACCTTAAGTGGGAACAGAAGAGTGGCACCCCTATTGACCTAGAACATTGGTCACGTAGGTTGAGTCTGGGTTAGCAGGTCACCGCTTCCCCATCTTGGCACAAATTCAATTGGAAAACCCTCGAACACCAGTAAAAACAAAACACTTTAACCCAACCATACAGATTTCTGTGTGCACAACTGTGGTACCCAGGGAACGCATTATCATATATTTTGGGAATGCTTTAAACTTTCAGAGTTTTGGAAAGGGGTGCATTCCACAATTCAACAATGTACAGGCCTCACCTTTCCCATGACATTCATTGAATTGGGTTTGGGATTCCCAGCCCTATTATATTGCCCTAGTGACACCCACAGGTTAGGTCAAATTCTGAGAGTGGCAGCTTTTAAATGTATTGCTTTCAGATGGCTATTCCCAATACCACCAACCCTGAACTAGTGGACCTCCAGGGTCACTGAGCTAGAGAGAATGGAATGGATAACTAGTTTAATCAGACAACAACATGAGAGGTTCCTAGGAATGTGGCATCCTTGGCACCAATGGCAGATAACTTTTTATGGATTATTCTTACACTAAGACCCATTACTGGAGATTCCTTAAGTGGAGGAAGGGTCACAAGCAATGGGGTTTTACTGTTTAACATTCTTCCTTTTTTCCCTGTTGTTCTTTGTTACATCAAGATGAGTAGTAATGTTTCTATATTACATGCATTTGGCATACAGCTAGGTTATTTTCTTTTTCTGGACCAGAGGAAAAAGCTCTTTTTCAAATGGATGATGGCCATAAGGCCTATAAAGACTGTGGCAACTCTAATTAGTGGCCTTCTTTACTTTTGGAAACTGACCTTAGTGACTGATAGTTGACCTAGATGTTGCCCTAGAATCTTTTATAAGCTTGTTTTCTTCTTTCTCATCCCAATTTTGTTGACAAACTCTGTATATACCACAGGTCCACTGGAATTTTATTTATGTATGTAATACATGCCAAGACAGTGTAATTATACTTTAATAAAATATATGAAGTAAAATTTTTTTTTTATGTGGCATGTGTTACACTGTCAGCCAATCAAAAACTACAATTTCTTAAACCCATTATATAAGATAATGTAAATGCATGGGTTCCACATTTTAACAGCCAATTAAGATGCAGAAAATGTCATACCCATTTCATAAACAGTTTTTAATGCTTTTTTTCCAGCAAGAAAACAGCACCAAGATACTGTGGTGCTTTACTGAGAAAAAGTACATATGTCTTTGCAGCATAAACCAGTACCCACCGACTGTCATGAAGTTGCCTAGGGTTGTTTATCTGCATATTGCTCATGCACTGCCATTTCTGAACTCACCCATGAATAAAGCATGTTAAGTTACTTCATGTGTCAAAAATAATGTAAGTTTAAATCACAGTCCATTGTATGCTACTTACTGTTTCACATACTCTACAGTACTTCATTTAAAATTAGCTTTGCATAACACAATTATGGTAATGTTGGCAATACTTCATTACAATGATGTTCTGAAAATGATATTATCATCCATTTTAAATATTAAATGTTATCCAGCCATGCACTAAATTTCAGCCCAGGGTGGACTGTTGGCTAAGGAACTGATTTCTTGTGGAAATCAAAAAAGATCAAACCTGTTTAGGAGGCAGTTTTAATGACATACTGGGTGATTTATATATTCCAAATTGGCTTTTTTCAAGAGAGGTTCCATTTAAGCCATACTTATTGACACCATGGGCTTTATCACTAGATAATACCAACAGTATAGCAGCAGTTTAGTGTCCACGTATAGGGGAGTACACATGAAGGACAGAAGAGCAATAACTCACAATGATATTCCAATATGGAGCCATAAATCCAATGCAAAGAATCATTATGTAAAGGTGGGTACAGGCCAGGCTGAACCTCTCTTTTATGCTGCATCTGCATGTACTAAGTATTTACTTACCACTATGGAAACCCTTATCCAAGGCAGATTCAATCCTTACCCACACTTTTCATGTTTTTTTTTGTATATGTATTGAATCAGGTTACATTATTAATGTATTTTTTAACATAATGGTGTAAATTTGGCCAGGACACCAGGAAAATTCCCCTACAAAAGCAAGTCTGTTTATTGGAACTGTTAGAGAAAGTGACTATGGAAGCAGTGTTGGTATATAAACAGGAACTACACAAATTTCCTCTACCAGTAGTGAATACCTGGTGGAGAGTCCTTCCTACCAAGTACTTTGAAAGATAACTCTGAATATATAATTAGAGAAGGGGCATGTCTTGGCACCTTAGTTTAGAACAGAATTAAACCAATAAGTTAATGGTTTTAGAAGAACAATGTATATAAGGATCAGAAGTTCAGAGGAGGTCGTGATATAAGTAAATTGAATAGAGATATATACCTGTTTTTTCTTTACAATAGGAAAGGAGGGGGGGCAATATGAAGGGCTGCTTGTTTTATGAGTTTAAATGTTTGTGGAACTGTTAAAATAAGGAGTTTAGAGAACCTTGCTGGGTGAATATTTAAGTTTTGGCAAATATGTTTGTGATGTCTAAAATGGAAACAAGGATTTGATGTTTGATTTTTTGTATTTCTTGTTGCTATATAATTGATTATTAAAAAATTCCCCTACTTTTTTACCCCCCCCACACACACACAGATTTAAGCAGTGCCCCTAGCACACTCAGAATAATCGTGGGGGCATGTAGAGTAGATATTATTTACAGCAGTCCATATGCACCTGACTAGAGATGCAGGGAATTTAAATTTCGCCGCCAAGTGAATTCAAGAAGTGGCACTTCAGAGCGTTGTCTCAACGCCGGAGTGGACAATGCAAAGTGCTCAATCCTCCTTGTCATTACCACTTTGCATTGCTACGGAATGGCAATGCAAAGTAAGGCGAAGTCATTGTTTTTAATGGATTTTGCGTTACTCATTATGATTCTAAGTGACCCACTTGGTGTTTCATATTTGGCAGCCCCCCCACACATCAATCACATAGCTTACAGTACTGTAAGTCACATGCTCTTTAGCTAGGCAGGAAGAAAGTGAGTCATACAAGCAGACACTTTTACTTTCTTCTGTGTAGATGGAGAGAGAGAGAGTAGTGTGTTTTGTGACTGCTGATACTTTGAGATCAGAGAGGAGGAGATTTAAACTTTGATTTAGACCCAACAGCTTTTTTAAAAGCTACATTTTTTTGTCTTTTCTGTACTCTTTTTTTACTTAATTTGCTCTTTCTGTAAATTTTATTTTTCTTACAGGCTTAAAATACATCCAAGTAACTATTAAAAAAAATTAATGTTGAGATTTGTGACATGATTGTAAATCGTGATTTGTGACTGCATTTGTGACCTTGATGATGACATAATGCGAATGCCTACAGCTGTACTTCCCCGGCTCCCCTCCTGATGAGGTGTGACACAAAACTCCCCGACTTAGACACACTCATTAATGAGTACAATGGTGGGGTGGTGATGAAGCATGGAGAGATATTATAAAACAGGCTTAAAATACATCCAAGTAACTATTAAAAAAAATTAATATTGTGATTCGTGACATGATTGTAAATCGTGATTTGTGACTGCATTTGTGACCGTCCATGATGATGAAGAACATGATTTGTATCATGAATGACTCATGATAATGGTCCTGACTTAAAAATGCATATTAATGAGTACAATGTTCATGCAGAATTATGCACCACACCTGTCCAGTACTCTGAAGAGAAGTCAAAGAAACAACTGTGACTTAAGTTAGAGATGAAGATTGGGGCCTAAAGAGATGCAAATGCACAGACAGATTAAGATTGCACTGCGCAGTGAAGAGATGCAAATGCAAAGGCACAACACCTAACCAGTGCTCACCATCAGAAATTCAAAACTCTGGAAAATAATTATTTTCCGGTTGGGGCAGGCCGTGGGGGGGGGGGGCAGTGTACTGCACTGCTGCAGTAACAGTCACTAGTACTAGTACTAGTAAAGATACCACAAAGAAGTGCAAAAATTACACAGCTGCAGTGGATAGCATAGCAGGTTCACATTACTGAAATTATATGGTACAATAAAAAGTGTCTGATTTGATGACACGTGACACACGCATACTCACACATACACTAAGTAATGCATAGCAAATCGAAAACTTTGGTAATAAAACCACATATTTTAAACAAACTAAAATTATGTACTGCTGCACCACAACAATCAGCAAAAAAATGGCAAGAATTATTGAAAATAATACTGTCTGTACATTAACACAGTTATACAAGAAAAATATCACCAAAACAGAAAGCTCTGTCTTTTTCTCCAAGTTAATCTACCTACACCACAGATATGCCCCTCCCCCAAAGCACACTTCCCCTGTCTCTCAATACACAGACTGAATATTGTACATTAACATTCAAAATCCACACACAAACAATAAACGCTCGATGGTATTAGCACAGGAGGGTTTCCTATAATCAATGAACTAAAGTTTCAGCAAAACAAATGACCCCAAAAGGCTTTTTTAACAGCTTTTAGAAGGTTTGAATCACAGAGCTCTCAGAGCAGATTCTCTCCTACAGCTTCATACACACAGTACCCCAAACTGAGGCTGTGCAGAACAATCTAGAGCCCATGTGACCTGCAATCCCATGAATCACTGCAAAATTCGCCTTTGGAGCTTGAAAACAAGGTGAAGTGAGGCGAAGTACATTGTTTTCAATGTACTTCACCTTAAGAATTGGTGGAGTAGTGGTTTGGAAGGTGGAATAACGCAAAGTCACTGTTTTCAACGGCCTTTGCGTTACTCATTATAACACGAAGTACTCCGCTTCACGTTGCAGAGCATTCCGCGAATCCGCCTTCACTCTGTGGATCACTTCGTGGAGTGAATTGGGGCCACTTCGCCCACCACTACACCCGAACTGTACAGCAAAAAACATACAGATGTTTTGGAGATTCTGTCTATGGTGATACCTGCTTTACATAGCATATATACTAGAGAATGTAGCAGCCTCCCATCTCATGTATTTAGGGTGCTTTGGAACAAGTGTGATTGGATAAAAGGTGTATTCAACAGATAACTCTTGTTTTAATTTGATTTTCTTCTTTGAGTATATTATATGTAATAGCTATGTATAACAGAATTAATTTGTTTTCACCAGTTATTTTAATTTATAGTTATTTGACCATATAACCACAGTGTCACTGAGATGGACTGTTTTATTTATGATCTCTCTGCTTATGTTTTGGAATTGTTTTGTGCATATTTGAACTGGTTTGGTTCAAAGTAGTTTCACAATGTGTTCATTATTGTTTGCTTTTTCATGTACTTTTCCTGTGATTGTATGGTTCATTACATAGAAACATATAATTTGACAGCAGATAAGGACCGCTTGTCCCACCCAGTCTGCCCATGTTCCCTACCTACTATAACACTGCAGACCCTCCTTGATCTCTGGCTTTTCCCAGTCACAAGGTTCCCTCATGCCTACCCCATGCCTTCTTGAATCCAATTACTTTTTTGATCCTACCAGCTCCTCTCAGAGGCTGTTCCAGGTATCCACCTCTTTCTGTGAAGAAGTACTTTTTTACATCTCCCCTAAGTTTACCCCCCCATCTTCATAGCATTGCTCCTAGTTCTTGAACAAGAAATAGCATTGCCCCTAGTTCTTGAACATCTTTTGCTCTTAAAAATGCTGTTTTCGTGAACCTTATTTGTACCTCTGAGGTATTTGAAAGCCTCTTTCATATCCCATCTCTATCTCCTTTCCTCCAGGGTGTACATTTTGAGGTCCTTCAGTCTCTCTGCCCATAGGGCTTTTGATGAAGACCCTTCACCATTTTAGCTGTTCTCCTCTTGTCCTGCATCTACTCTGTCTATGTCCTTCCTTGGATTTGGGGCTGGATTTTCAAAGATGGCACAGGGCTTGCATCAAGACCTGTGCCATGTGACTTAGGTTTTTGCAGTGCAACAAGCCCCTTTGCCACAACTGTGCCTGATTTTCCAATCTTGGGTGCAGTTGTAACAGTGTCCCTGATTTATGGCAGCTTGTGCCAAATATCAGGTACAAGTTCCATAACTTAGTCCCCTAGGGGTGGTACACTCTAGACCAATAACCGGTGGTCTAAGGACCTGTGCTGAGCACAAGGGATTGAAATTCTTGATTGTCACCTGGAGCCAGCCACAAGCCTTGTGCACCATATGTTCAGCACACCGGGGGCTTGTGGCATATGTGAGATTCTGAAAATCTGGCCCGTGGTCTCCAGAATTGGACATAGTACTCTAGGTAAGGTCTCACCTGTGATTTTACTCCTCCCTATTCATAGTCATAATAGAAATTCCCCTACTGTTTACAGGAAGTGCCATGGGCTCTTTAACAACCACCTGAACAACCACCAGAGCAAGCAGACAGGAACTTGGTTTAACATCACATCCAAAAGATGGCACCTCAGGAGTGCAGGCACCCCCTCAGGCTGCACTACAGTGTCAGTACTGGTATTTATCCAAAATTCCTGAAGTGGGGCTAGAACCTCAACCATCTGATCTTCTAGCCTTAAAAGGCAAATATGCAACCTGCTGAGCCACAGACACTGACATTGATTTAAATGTACACTTACTAGGGGTGGGATTTTCAAAGGTCTTGATGAAGTAACAATTCAATTTTGGACCATGCCTGTGTCAAAATTAATATGCCAGAAAGTGAGACTGCTACTTTTAAACATGTTGGTGTATTTACGCTAGTTTACCTGCTTTACAGCAAAATAATAACCCACATGCCAATATTTTGATACATGTGCCATTTTGTGAGTGCAAATGTGCTCTAATTGTCTTGGAAACAGTGCAGTGCAATTGCACACAGTTGGCACACACAACCAGAAGGGCTTTGAAAATCCAGCCAGGTGTTTCATAAGGTTGTAACAGTTTGTTTAGCTAGTGAGTGTGGTGAGATAACTGAGAAGTGAAACTGAGTAGCTGTGACCCCTAAAGGACCAACAGAAGATACTTTTATAACCATAAGCAAGTCAGTAACCTCACAGAAATATACGCAAGTCATGTCACATGATGTTTGTTAAATGGAGCTTTAATTTTAATTTTATAATAAAGTGTTTGATTTAAAAGAAACAAAACAGAGTCCTACCCCACCAAGGAACATGTAATATACCGGTAGAACCTAGAGCTTCAGAATTTTAAAGATGCTAGCATGAGGCACCTTTAATCAATACTAGAGATCTTGCAAGGTTTTGAAATAAACCATTTTAATTGGCTGCAACACATTTCTTTTCTATATTTAAAAAAATGCAAGTATCTAGCCATAGACATACATCTCACAGACCTATGAATATTCTTCTAACAAGGGCCTTGTCATTAAGGATAATTCCTTCTAATGCTCAGTTCTGATTGGTTGAGCAACACAGTGAAGTTAAACATTCTGCTACTTATGCATTTCCATTCTCAAATCTTTAATTGTAATTATTAACTACTTCACTTTATTCCTGCAGGGGAAACGGGAGTGATGTCATGGTACTCTACAACCGGGATCTTAAAAATTGTATGCACTGCCTAATCTGTCTATTTCCCAAGCTGAGAATTTCAACACATGATTTGCTTATCAACAAACAAAAGAAATCACTGCTGGCTTTAGCAGAGCTCAATAGTCTAGCATCCCCCCCAAAAATGAGAATAGTAAGACACTCTATTCGTAAACCTAAGGGTATATACATGCAAACAGGAGCTGCTGCTAACCTTCACAGTTCATCTGATGATGTTTTAATGCATTTTATGAGTTTAGTATTTATTGTATTTGTGTTTAATATATTGTTTTATGAAGTTTACTGTTAAGGCGCCTTGGTTTCAGACAGGCGCAATATACATAAGGAATATTATTATCTGCAGCTAAGGCTTATTCAGCAGGTGGCATCATAATACTCCATTTGTTACATCACAGTTATTCTCACAGCAACACACTGCAATGTCACAAATAGGAAATAATGACCTCAGCTCTTGACTAATCTTCAGCTATAAGTGAAATGTAACGAACAAAAATGCAATGCAGTTTAAGAGAGTACTGCTGATGCCAACTTTAAATTTAATTCTGGAGACTGGGGTCCTCTTTAAGGCAAAGCTGAAAGATCCTAACATTTTCTTTTCTGCAAAGCAAGCTGGCATTACAATTACCAGATACTAAAACTCCAGCTATCTTTGTTTCAAATATGAGAAATTACCATTTGAATGCAGGTAGAAAATGGAGTTTAATCTCATTAAAAGTTTAGTCCCACCCTGAAATTCAGATGACTTTATAAATCGTGTTAAACAAAATACATAAAACATTCAGGATTCACTAAAGGTGAGTAATGTTGTACATACTGTTTATACAATCAACATTAAGTCTTTGAAAAGGGTCTAGCACATGAAGACAAATCTTTTGAATTTGCATAAAGTTGACGTTAAAATGGTATATACTGTTTCATCAAATGCAAATCCATGATTTTCATTCAAGTTTTTATAAAGACATGAACTGTCAGATGGCACTAGAAAAAAAATAAACTTTTGACTTTTCTGCAATGCCATGCTTTTGCACTATTAAGTCCTGTATTTTAATTGGTTCTCAGCTATTCAAATGTTCATACAATCTCAACATTCATGCAGGCAAGGTAGGGAAGTATTTTCACAGAGATTAAACTAAGGCATCCCAAATTTAAAAGGGACCCTGCATCAAATCTATCTGTCAGAGTAATGTGCACAGAGAGGCATTTGGTAATGATAGGAACATTCCAACAAATCAATAGTTATTTAATTCCCAACAAGCTCTTGAGTCCATTAAACCTGATTACGTTCACCCGTTTCAGTTGGGTGCAGTTATTTTTCCTACACCGGCACTTAATCTATAACAGGAACTTATGATAACTTTCAAAAGCAATCTCAGCATCAATCAGTGCTGAGTGAAAGGCATGATTTGCTTGTAATTATTTATTGGGCAGGACAGAAGTGGGTTAACTGGAATCTAGTGTCTAACATGCACCCAAAATATTAAAGCAAATATAAAGAACTGTCCAATTCTGTAATCTCCCCCCACCCCCATGAAGCATGCAGCTTCTACTCTGAAAAGCCAGCAAGCACATGTAGCTCTCAATATTGGTAATGGCCAGCCTCGAGTGGATCGATTTATTTCTGCTTCATACATACGTGTCTAGTATTGAGTGAACTTTTAAGTGCAAGAGGTACCTAGCAGTTCTAGAATATTTTAAAAGCGGCCTTTACATTAAATTTATCTGCCAGAGTGATGAGTGTCAAGTGGCATTTGGTAATGAACAGGCATGCCATTCAGTGTATTATACATTTTACTAAACTACTTTAATACAAATAGGTAAGGGAGGTGACCAAGGTTAAAAACATGCTTCACAACTGCAGGTCCAATTTTTATGACACCAACACCAATAAATGAACTCCTCAATTAAGCAGCAACTCCCATTTTGTGCTTTAAGTTAATCTTACAGAGGTTCCTATCATATTAGCAGTAATTGTAGTAAATGGTACTGATGCTTCACCCACTCTTGCATGACACTGTGTTTAGTATTTTTTTTGTTTCTCTTACAAGTCCTAATTAGCTCATTCCTTTCATTTCAAATCCTGCAGCAATAAAACTATCCAAACAATAAACATTGAGCCATCTATGAGTAAACATTTAATATAAGACCAAGAAGGATCACTGACCATTTCCTTTTTAAAGTGTGTAGAATGATGGCTATTACTCATCTAATAGCAAATATATGATTATAATACAGCTGCACTGTGCACAGTATACTGTATAAAATGTAATATATTATGATGCATTAGGCAGGACAGCAGGATACCATTTTGAATAGAATTAATAATGTGTGTCCACAAAATGAGTACATGTACAGCTGATGTTCAGAATACATGCAATATACCTTCAGCTCTTCATTGTTGCATGTCAGTAGTTCACAAAGTTGTTTTCAAATGTAATAATCTATGGCAATTATGAGGCCTATGTTGCTAATTCCCCAAGTTGCCCATCTCATTGTTCAGCTGAACTGCATAGTGTTACACTTAGCGTGAAACCTACCGCAAACTGCAGAAAAAGCCCGTTTGTAGATCCTCAGGCTAATTTACGAGAAATGACACTTTTGCAGCAGTAATGTTAACTTTATGGCAACTGTCTTGCCAGGGACAGCACATGGTAGTTGGGTTTGCATTTCATTTTATCTAAATACTATATTTAATGAAGATTTCAAAGAGGCATTAGCTATGTTTTATATTATACACATATATTTCTACCTTAATGCATCCCTTATCTAAAGTAAACAGCTTATAAGCAGCCAAAAATCCATCTAATCTATAATTGTCACTCAATATTTTCTTGAATAAAAATGTTTTGACTGAGAAAAGAATGCTGATCTGGGACTCATTTCCAGGTGTGACCCAATGGAGGGGAAATACAGCTGGGTGGAAAAAAGTAATACAAATAAGCCATAATATACATTAACAAAAGAAATGCATATAATTTTAACAAGTAACACTGTTCCATAAGACACATCCTTTTTATTACTGTGCAAGATAGTGCTTCAGAACCACATCTGGAGTTGCTATATTACTGAAAATCTGGTCACAAACTTATAAATTTGTAGAATATCACCCTGAAGCTGCTATTTTCAAGTCATAGCCTCTCACCCTTTCACAACCACTATGAATAAACCTGAAGCTTATTAAAAGAACAGATAAGTTTAAAGAATACTAATACAACTCTTCATAGTATTTGATGTGAAAATCAGTGAAGCGTTCATCTTTTTTTAAAGACATTTAAAACAGACAATATCACATAAAGCAATGTCAGGCATTGTAATGCCACTCTTATTCCCTAAACCCAAGCACTTAACTCTAAGCCACATCATGATAAGTTACTTTGCCTCATGCTCTGCAGTGGGAATGTTGAGTCCCGAAGAAAGCTGGAATGGATAGCAAATCCTGTGCCCTGTGGTCAACCTCATGAAGCAAAGGCATGAATGTTAAACAGTGGCCTGATCAATACCAGCGAATATAGCTCAACTACACCATTTATTCAGCCATGAGAGATGTCAATACACAGATTAGGGTGATCCATCTTTTTGATTTCCTACTGTCTCCTTACTGACTACAAGAGGGCTTTTGCCTGTATTAAAAGTGTTTGCTTTCTCAACCATAAAAATTCCAATTATTACTCTAAGTGCACTGGCGTTAAGTTGCTTGTTGGAAGCGGCCTTGCATTACCTGAACAACTCCAGTGAAGTATGGTGCTGTCGGCAGAATCATGGGCACTCCATAGGGATGTAGCAAAACTCCATGGGATGACAGCATGCTTTTAGTGATTGTATGTCTCCCTTTCAAGCTAAATACGTCAAACGAATGTTGAATGAAAAAGAATCTATGTCCTAAGTCCTTCCAAACTGCAAAACTAGAGCAGAATACATTCTTAAGGGCCTACTGGTCTCATCAGCTTTACAAAAAGGTTGAAGTCAGCAACTTGTTATGTTAACATTTTCTGCAAGATTCAGAGAGAGAGAGAGAGACAACAGCAGCTGCAAAGCTAAGTATATCGAAAAGACAGGCACTATTTCTAGACTGCCTCATCATATGACTTGACTAACTACTCTTCATTAATTTCAGTTTAAGGTGTAAAAGAAACGTATCTGTATTTTTCAAGGGTGGAGTCTACTGTTAAAAGAAAATGGCATAACATTTGCTAGCATGACAAAATGGACTTTTATATCAGTGCACACAGTACTGTAAACCACAATGGTATTAACAGGTGTGTTTATGTCTACTTATGACTGTGCTAATTCCACTATGTGGGAGACTAGCAGCTACATACTGTACCAATTTTAAGCATAAAAGCAATTACAATTTCCAGCTGGTACAAATATCATTTAATCATTTACAACACACTGTGATATAAATGAAATTATCATAAGCTTATTAATTTGTCGAAAGGAAACTTCCTATTTTTTATTACATTTTATGGCAAAAGAGAAGCATTTCTACAGTCATAAGAGAAACAGAATCTTACTGACATTTCCTGTGCCACAACTAATTTAAACAAAATTATTTCATTCATTTTACTTATCTGATAGAATCTTAGATGTCATAATCACAATTGGGACCACATTAATTAGGGCAGATATTTTTCCAAAGATGAATGCTATGTACTAGTGAGATAGGAACAATGGGAGATGTTGTTTACTTAATTAAATTATGTTTATACTAACTTCCACAAAGACTAAATGAAACAATGTTACAGGAGCAACATATCCTTTGTGTCTTCCTTATTTGTAGTTTTGAGTCACTAGCTGTGCATCTGATTTTATGAGTTACTTTGCATTGTACGCACTTCAGAATGTTTTCAAAGGTCCTGCCTCATTTCAGCAATCAACAACATAGTTCTGCATATAATTTTGATGGCTTTAACTTCACAAAGTATCAGCACTTCCATATACAATACTCAGAACTGCAGGTGTTGAAAGCCTGAATTGCTGCCTTTCCCACCATTCTATAAAGCAAAGTTACCTCTATAATTGCCATCTACTCTGTATGAACTGCGTACTAGCAAAACCTGCTTGCATGTTGCATGGAGGTTAATGAATTAAGAGTCGATAAGGAGTTATGTCTTGGAAATATCGGTGGCTTCACTTGTTGATCAGAGAACTGTCCCTCTGCAGTCATATGGCTCAGTTTTAAGGTGGGGCTTAGCAGGACCATCAGCACAGCAGTTCAGGTACCACTCATGATGCTGGTGACCTGAGTTTGGGAATGAACTTGGGTCTTTGGAGGCTGCCTGGTGGAGGACTGAGCATCCCAAAAGATGATCTCTTCCTCTGGGTAGGAAGAGCAGCTGGCTGTGCTATGATACTGACACCTGGTGACCACAGGTGGCAGTGCAGCTAGAGCAGTTAAGCAGGTAGGGAGGATGTCAACTGGTGCCATGCTATGTACGCTCACATGAACATACATGAGCACCCCTTGCCATCAATGTCCTGAAGGAGCCTCAGGACAAAAACAAAACAGAAAATTACGCTCAACTAGGCAGGATGAAACTGGCAACTGCAGAACCCACACCCCCACAAGCCAGACTCCTCTTCCCCGTCACATCCATACCACAAAGGGGTTCGAGAAACCTCAAAACCTGTGCCACTAGTGGGAAGCCAAGCAGGACAGTTGAGGAATGTAAGCCTGGGAAAAGCTGACTGACATGGCTGTGGACGGCTGGTAGAAGGGGGCATAATCAACAAAGGAGTAAAACAGAATGATATTTTTTTTTCAAACAGTCAATGCATTCTTTTTTTATTATTTTTTGTTCTCCCCTTCTTAAGAACACTGTGCTTCCAACTTTCCTATGGCCAGAAGTTCAAGCAGGTGGATGCACTTGCAACTGATGTCAGTGTGGCTCCATTGCCTGCTAGCAGGTGGTGCCTGAGCACAGAACAGCCTTAGCAGGCACAAAGGAACTGACAGCCTCCCTCTCTGTAGTGTACATGGCCCTTCCCAGTAGCAATGCTGGGAAAAAAGCGGAGACAAAAGGAAAACAGCAGCCTACAAGACGGCAGCACTCTGAGTCCCTTTGATAATGTTTCTGGTTGCATTTGGGATACCACAGCAATATTACTTGGGTCCAAAGTTAGCTCTCACAAAACCCTGAACAATATTAATTTTAAGGTGCAAATGGAGTCAAGTTGTAATTTTATACAGTACTGTATCTACAGAGCAACCAGGATAGCAACATAGATAGAGACATAGAATGTTATGTCAACTGATTCCAGTTATTTTCTGAATTGCTATTTTTTTTTCTCCTTCTAATGTGCACTCAGACCCACCTTCCAATCAACCATAAGCTCAGATAGCAACCCCATAGGAACTTTTAATCTGCCCCAGGTACCCTAATTCAACCTAGACCATGCCCCCCAGACATGACCTTCTAGGCAAGGCCAGCCTAAAAGCAGTAACCAGACAGAATGTTCCAGTTGTAGGAGACCTTAGATGCCTGTTCTTTGCAGCTGGAGGAGGGAGAACATGGTGACATCATCTGACTGTACTCACTGCATTTGTTCACTTTTGCACTTTCCCTCAAACCGTCCTCTTGAAGCATAATCTGTTAAGCACCATTCTTGATCCTAAATGCAGAATCACAGCATCAACATATGCCTAGACATGGGTAGCCTCCATCCTCCTCACATCAACACTTGACTTTGCATGGACAGCAGAAGTGGTTAGATAACCACATATGCAAGCCACATACAGTAATTCTCTAACCCGTTGATTCCCAGGAAATAGCTGTGCACTGACAGGTGCCCCACGCCTCAGAGTTAGGTAGTGTCCTACTGCGATGCCTTACTTGTCACTGCAGGTCTGAAATGGGAGTCCCAGTCTTGTAATTTAAAGCCAGATTTCCAGCGTGGACAATTAATATGCCATACGTAGACCTGCAGTTTGGCTGTGCACCCATTCACACTTTAAGAAAAAATATAATTTTCTGCCCAGCAGGCCTCCTCGCTCCTCTTCAAACAGTAGTCACCTTCATGTGTTTTTGAAATGAATGCACTTCAGAAAAATATATGACCACAAGGTAATTCACATCATACTATATATAGGACCGGGCACACTGGACAGGCCAATGGATATTTTTTTTTGCCTTCAGTTTCTGTTTCTAAGTTTCAAGTTTATAACTTGATAATATTTCTATCACAGAAAACCTTCATATGTTGCTTTCAGAGCATTGTATTTTGCTTCTTACTATGGTCAGCCATGCAAAAGCAATACATTGCAGGAGGAAATGTCCCAGAAAATTTTTGCATGTGCTGATACTGTAAAGCTAACTTTTTCTTTTGAACTACTAGGCAAGGATACCAGAGTGAATCAGTGAATGACCTGTACAGACTTTGTGTCATCAAGAAAGAAGTAATATCCCACAAATCACCCTCTCAGTTAAAATCAGACTGGCAACCCATATTATATAGAAAGGTTGTCAGTTGCAAGAATAACCTCCTTGTCATAAAGAATGATTTTTTAACAGTTCTGTGCACTTAAGACAAAGTGGTGACACATTTTAGTCAACTGGTTCAAAGCATTGTATCCCTTCAACACCACCAATTCTTTCAAATAACTGAAGCATGCACCACTGTGTTACAGATTATTAGCTGTATAATGCACTCTTTTATAGTCTGTTAAAACAGATTTTGTCAACTGGTACTGCTGCATAGAGCAACACAATGGTGAGGATCAATGGAAATTCATATCAAATAAATATGAATATGATACATAAAACCAAAAGTTATGCAGGGTCCTTTTTAACTGGGTGTGAGATTGTGAGGTAATGGTTTGCCTTGGGAAGAGAGGCATGAATCATTGAACCCTAGACCATGTCGGCAGAAAACAAAATATCGGTTCATCTAATCTGTGCAGGTTTACACTACCCTACCCAGTACCCAATTGTCTAGATAGTGTTTTTGCCCTTGCTCCCTCACCCCTCTCTCCCTGCCTTACTGCTACCACCTGAGTAACTATTAAGCCCTTAACTCTGTCACAGCCATGCTTGAAATGATTAATGTTTTTCTATGCCTGCCACCTCAGCTGGTAGGGTGTTCCATAGCTCAACCACTGCCTCTGTAAAGTAAAACTTTTTAACTTCCCTCCTGAATCTCCCACCACCCACTAACTTCTACTCATGTCCCATTGCTTTTGATTCACCATTCCTGTTGAATAGTTCCTCACTGTTTACATTGTTCATTCTTTTCAGGAACTTGACGGTCTGTGTCTTGTTGCTTCTCTCTCTTCTGGCTTTCTGTGAGAATACAGGATGTTCAGTGCCCTAAGCTGATCTTCATAGGATATGCCCCTGTTGGCCATAAACCATTTTGGTTATGCTACACTGCACTGTTTCCAAACTGTCTTTTTCTTTTCTTTATGTGGGAAATCCTGAACTGGGCACAGTATTTTGAATGGGGTCTCGCCAGAGATCTACAGAGAGGTAGTATTCCCTCTTTCCTCTTGCTATCAGAACCCCTTCCAATACACCCCCCATTCTGTATTCCTTACCGTAGGACTTGTTGCATTGGCTAGTGTGTTTCAGATAGTCACTTATGATGACTCCTAGGTCCTTTTCCTCAGAAGTGTCCAGCTTGACTCCTGCCATCCAGTATTCCATCTTTGGATTATGTTTCCCCATGTACATCACTTTGTACTTTTGTTATTGAATTTTAACTGCAAAACTTGGAAAACATCTGTAACCATTGCAGGCCTCACTGCAACTCCCTTACCTCCTATTCACTATCTATTCTAACACAGAGCTTACTGTCACTTATGAAAAGATACATTTTCCACTGTATTCCTTCTACTACATCGCTGATCAATATAATGAAAAGGACTGGTCCCAGAACTGACTCCAATGACACCCCACACATGCCCTCTGTCTCCCCTTATTTGACCACTTTTACCACCATCCTTCCCCCCCCAACCAACTCCCCAATCATCTAACCAGGTGCCTCACAGCTCCCAGATTCTATAACTTCTTCTGCAGCCTTCTGTGTGGCACCAAGCTGAATGCCATGCTGAAGTCAAAGTACAGTAAGTCAGTTTCAGTGGCTCAGTTGGTAGCACACTCGTCTCTGAGGCAGGGAGATCAGAGGGTTGTGGGTTCAGTTCCCACATCTGGCACTTGGGTTAATATCCCAGTACTGACACTGTAGTGCAGCATGAGAGGGGTGCTGCACTTCTGAGGTGCCGTCTTTCAGATGAGATGTTAAACTGAGGTCCCATCTACCTGGACTGGTGGTAGTTCTAGTAGATGTTAAAGATCCCATGGCACTTACCGAAAAGAGTAGGAAAATTTCCCCGGTGTCCTGGCCAAATTTCCCTCATTCACTAAAAATACCACCAACAGATTAATCTGGTTCAAGGTCAATTGGCATTCATTTGTATCCTCCTCCCCTGGGTCGTGCCTGAAAATGTGCAGGATTTGTCTAGTGCACTTATCCGGTCAACAGAAACTAAATAAATAAATAAAAATCCACTGCTTGTCACTTTTTCACTGTCCTTGTTACATAGTCAAAGAATGCTATCAGGCTAGTCTGAGATGATTTCCATGCCACAAACCCATGCTGTGTACTATTCTGAAGCCCATTTCTTTCCTGGTAGCCCACTAGGTCCTCTGACTACTGTGCCCATCAGTTTACCAGCAGTGGAGATAAGACTATCTTTTGGAGCCACCCATGACTGTAGTGAGCTACTGAATAGCCCTGTCAGAGGTTCAGCCAGTTCCAATGCCAATTCCTGGAGTGCTTTCAGATACATCCCACAGGTCTCTGCAGCCCTGTCTATCTTCAGGGCTGCAAGCTCCATTGTAACACGTTCTCCTGTAATTACCACCTGCCCCATTTCTAGTATTCTTATTGCAGGAGCCTTCATGCCAGTTTCTTTTTCCAATAATCGGTCTTTCCTCCCTGGCTGAGACAGGCCTGGGCTCTCCTGTGCCCTGCCCCACTGACCCCTACTTTCCACAACCTCCCCAGGCTCACCTGACTGATCTGGGTACCCTCATAGATTGCCTCACATTGCAGGGTCAAGAGGAGGAGGGTCACCACCCCAAGTCCAAATCCAGTTTGTCCAAAAGGTGCTTCCTGGTGGTGGAGTGGGTGGGGGGTTCAGTGTGCAGAGCATCACTGATGCCTGCCTCATGGCATTTTGCCTTCACATTTTCTTTCTTAGCTAGTCATGCAGAACAGGCTGCACATGCATGTGGAGGCATGCATTCATCCCTGAACTGTGGCTCCCCATCCCCTGGCTACTGTCTGCCACTCATGCATCAGCACTACCACCAGGACTCCACCTGGTGGCAGCCAAGAGCCAAGTTATCCTACTACCCCTATCATGGAGAGGAGAGCTGCATGATGGCAGATTGATCCACCCCCAGCCCCCCGCCAATCCCAGGCAACCCATGATCATTTCTTAACTTAGGTCACCAGCATGGTGAGAGGTAATGCACAGAGTGCCTCAGCCTTCTGCTCCACCAGACTGGCAACTTCATGCCACTTTCTGACAAACACGCACTATCCTCCACTGTGACTTATGAGCAGATATGGTTGTTCAGAACATCTGCCTTCTGCTCATTCTCCTCTATTATCCTGCCCACCTCTATAAGCCTTACAATTCACCACTACCATCTCATTCTTTTTTCTCTAATGTAGCTGAAGAATTGTTTTTCCTCTACCTTGACCCCTTCAAAATATCTTGCTCTTTGTCTGCTTTTGCATCCCTGACTGCCTTCTTGGCCTCTGTCATCTTCATCTGGTACTCACTCTATTCCTCATCACCCTGTTTCTCTTTGTACTCATAAGGGTAATTTTTTGGCCCTCACTACCTCCATGACCTTCTTAGAGAACCAGAGTGGATTGGTGTGGGACTTACTCTTGGAACCATTCTCAAGAATGACTTTGTTGCTCCAATAATGGTCAGTTAATTATGCCCCACCTCTTCTCTACCCACCTGATTTTGTCCACTCCAGCTAACTCATCCTTGAATAATTCCCTCATCTGGTCAAAGTCTGCTCATCTGAAATATGGAACCTCAACTTCTGATGAGACATACTGATACAAGGGGCCAGTTTAAACCATATGGTGTTATGGTCACTGGACCCCATTCGTTCCCCAACTGTACACAACCTATCATTTCAGAGTTGGTGAGCACCATGTTGAGTATGGAGGACTGTCTCATGGGTTCCCTGACCAGCTGCACTAGAAGGCATGATGAAAAGTCTAGTGCATTATGCATCCAAGAAGTGCATTTATCAAGTACCTATGCACAGTCAGGTTCTGGAGTGCCTTAATATAAAAGCAAAATGATTCCCCTGGTTGTTAATTTTGAAGCTGAAGGATTTGGTTCAGAAAGTTAAGTGTTTCTAACCTATGCTGTTGTGCTTGAATGATTATATGATCACATTTGACCAATCAAATGCCTTGCTTTATTGTCTAGACTCTAGCCCATTTAGAATTCCCTGTTTACCATAGCAAAACTGCAAGCTTCCTGGAAAGCACTTTTTATGGTTCAGTCATTGCCAGTAGATCTACACGCTATCATGTGCAACTGTACAGCTTATATATAACATGATGTCCTTCTCTTTTATAACATGGAACCTTTGAAAATGGGCAGACTACTCAAAGGTATTTTACTAATAAAATAAAACATAAAAATAAATCAAGAGCAATACTTCTGTAAATGTGTTTTGTACACTACATAAAATGATGAAATCCACTTATGTGTCATGTTGGGGGAGATTCAAATGTTTAAAAACTAAAAAAATATTTCCAGCAGCTTCACTAAGCTTTAGCATGTAAAAACAGGGATGCTTTAATTTTATGCTATATTCTTGAATTTATAAATAGATTGTATTCAATTTCATTTCCTAGTCAAATTATAGTAAAAATGAGGGGTTACTTTATCATTTGCAAACCACTTCATTTCAAAGGAGAACACAACTTTCTTTAGTTTATGAGCAACGATAGAATGTTTATTGTTAAAAAAATAGCACAGCAATTTTGCGAGGAGCTTCAAACCATTTGTTATAATACAGCTCATGGACTTTGGCTACTAAAGGAGAAAGGCATAGCAGTATTTAACTGGTTCCAGTTACAGGACATTGCTCCTTAATTACGTCTCTGGATAACTAATTACAGACAAGATTTGATGTGATTTTCAATTATTTAACATCACATCTTGGCCATCTTTAAAGGTTGGCAGTAATTGATTCTCATGTATCACAGAAGCACTGTTTTATGATTCAGAAATGTCCCCTTAGCAGCTGCACATTGACCCTGTTACTGATAGACTAACACTGGTTCTAACTTTAGACATAGCACTGTGACCCTGCATGCTCCTTCTTGACAGGATGCAAGCAAGGACACTGCAAATATTAGGTGGTAATACAGTGCTTTCTACCCCTGAACTAAAACAGTGAAAACAGGCACATTAGTCTGTGTCAGAGTTTTCAGATTTGCTCTTAAATGAATGCTTCAAGTTTCTTATCACAGCTGTGATGAACGCTAACTAACCTGGAATACAGCATTTTAGGGATGGCTGTTAAATAACAACTGCTGTTTCATTGTGTGAATTTGTGTTTTCTTGTTCTTTGCTAATTTAATTAAGAAATTTCACCTTTAAGGTATTGGTGCATTTTTCCTCTTTATTTTAGCCATTACACTTGTGAAAAGCCAGCATGTTGGTATGATAATGGATTTTGAGAAGTGTGTGACTGTCAGTCCACAGCAGGGCATTCTGCATGGGGTTTGACAGTGCCAGACCAGTCATCAGCCAGGCTGATCATGACACTCTTCTGGGCTTGCTGGGCAGAAACTGCATGAAGTTCAAAGAAAAGAGCCACCAAATCATAGGGCGACTTTATCCTATGATCTGCATAGCACCACCCAGTAAGCAGAGCTGATCAATGTCACAATCAGCCTGTTGTGGTCCTCCCATCTAATGTAAAAACAATCCCTCCCACCTTCTGCCAAGTATCCCTTCCACCTCTCATTGCTTTCCCCTTTCTTCTTAATTTTCTGAAACTGGGGTGCCCAATCCCCAGAGTCAGTTAGCACCCCTCCACCCCACCCATCTTCACTTTGTGACACAGGGGAGTCCACCCCCATGCCATTAAACATAACACCAATTCTGGGTGGCGTGCCCAATCCCTACTGTCTGTACCTGAAATTAAGAAAACTATCCCTTGTAGTCGTTTTTTATTTATTTTTTTATTCCTGTAATCTCACCTTCTACCAAGTATCCCTCCCACCACCCCATTGCTTCCTGTTCCCACAGAGGTTAAACTCACACTACTGTGCCCAATCCCCAGTGTTGGTACCTGAGATATAGAAAACCATTCCTCTTTTTAATTTTTTTATTGTTATACACCATTTAAAAAAGAAAATGGTCCAGCAATGTCAGTTGCTGCCACCACCCTGCCACTATTATCCTCCCTCCCCCATTCAACACCCAGCACCCCCCACCCTTACATAGCTACCAGAGGTCCAATGCCGTAATCCTCTCTGGACCAGAGACATGTCTTCACTCTTTGACACTGGACCAGGAACTGAGGAAATCAGGTATGTGGTTCAATGTATTTCAATGTCTTTTGAACTTCTGCTCATAACTTGGTACATTTTTTATATTTTTCCACTAAATTTTAAACATTGCCTTTTTTGGGACCCCACTTCATGAACAAGGGTGGTGGAATCCTTCAAATCTATTCCAAAAGGTGATTTTGCAGTCACTCTATGAAATCATCTTTGAGGCTGAATTTGAAAATGTTCACCTACCGGGTTCATAATTTGGGGCCCTAAGAAGAAGACTATGTTGAAAATTTATGGTCAAAATATTAAAAAAATATAAAGTTATGAAGGTACATTGAAATGTGTCAACGCTAATTCATAACTTTGGTAATTTTTAATATTTGACCTCAAATTTTCAACATAGTCATTTTTTCACATCACCCCATGAATGTGACAGGTGGTGTTCTTCAAATCCTGGCCAAAATGTGTTTTCTCACTTGTGGTACGAAATTACCTTTTGACAGTATTTTATAAATAACACTTGTCATTTTTAGAAGCAGGGGTCGTAAAAAGACTCTGTTGAAAATTTGGGACAAAATGTGAAGAAAAAGAACTACATTATGAAAAAAGGTTGAATTGTTCCATAATTTACTCATAAACTTAGGGCCATGACTGTAGTTAAGTGGGGGAAGAGCTCCTCCCCCACATCCTATTTAAACCTGCAAACTGTGCATCTGCCCTGCTTAGAGAGAGTTGCACGCGCTAGTGGCGCTGCCAGTGCTCAGCTGCTTTTTCTTCCATTTCTCTTACCCCCTTCCCCCCTTCCCATGCCTCCTCTGTTTGTTGTCCATTGTCCTTCGTTGTTTCCTTTGCCCCCCCACTCCTTCGTTTGTTGCCATTTGTTTTTTTCTTTCTGCCCTGTTCTTTTGGGGACTTTCATTGCTGGCTACTCCTACCCTTTCTAAGTCCTTCTTCGCTGCCCCTGCTTTATGAGCAGCCACTGCCCGTGCTACCACCAGTTCCTGTGCCTTTCCATCTGCTTGCTACCTTTACCTCAGAGCTTCAGACCTTCTGCATTGCACTGCTTGCCTCCCCTTCTCTACGAACGTATGCCGCCTCTCCAAGAAGAGTTCTGTTCATTAACTATGTTGTGACTTGCGCTACCTCAGCCTTACATCCAACTGCATCTGCCTGTCAGCTCGGACAGCTTACCTTCTCCCCTAGATGGGGGAACTGACTACCTCTGCAGAGCTGTATGTATATCCATAATACCTCTGAATCCCACAGTCGCTGCTTATAAGTCCGCTTCAGCTCCAGCATTCTCACGGGGTATTTATTCAAGTACTGCAACCCTTCTCCTCAGACTGAGTACTTTTGCCATTTATTCGCACTTCCTACAAGCGTACCTCACAGACTATAACTATGATGGACATAAAAGTAACTCTATTGAAGGTGCATCTGCTAATTGTTTATATATATTATTTATGCAACATTATAAGCACCCCAAACCATATAAGTGGCTGAAGTTCTTAACAGGAAAGCCACCATTCAATAGCTACTCAGGGATGAAAGTAATTTAGTCATGGCCATTACTGGCACGAGGCCTGAAGCTTCCTTAAATGTTTATCTTGATTTGTTCATTAATAAGCATCATCTGACAAACTTATAGTCTCTACTTGTGGATCCAATTACAGCTCTGTGACTTTGTAGAGATGTGAGGCACACAGACTATGTTCACCAAACTAAAACAATTAACTGATGTTCAGTTTTGAAGGACATGATGCTGGTTAAGCATTCAAGTGACCGGAGTTGGGTCCTATGTCCTCTTCACTGCTTGCTGCCTGCTTTCTGGATTCGATACTCTTCAGTGCTCTACTTCACTCTCCTCTGGCCTGGATACCCTCTACATTGCTGGATTGCTCGACACCACAGGAAGCTTAACTCCTTGCTATTTACATTCCACTCAACTAATTTCCACTCTGCTTCAGTCCTGGGACATCTGTCTAGCCTGGCAGCCCTCCATGGCGGCGTCTGCCCTGCTTGCCTACATGGGGTCTAGCTCAACTTGTTCTCCTTTCATCTACCTACGTGGGATTAGGCTTTACTCCACTGGCCTGTGGGAGCCTTGCCCAGCATGCCTTTCTGCTCCTCTACTTACCAGCTGACCTACATGAGGTCCAGCTGCGCATGCTAGCCTTCGTGGGGTTTAGCTGCCACTCTTTACTCACCAGCTGACCTATGTGGTCCAGCCATGCTGGTTAACCTTTATAGAGCCTAGCTGCCACTATTACTTACCTTACCAGCTGACCTACGCGTGGTCAGGCTGCACATGCTAGCTTCCGTGGGGCTAGCAGCCAATCTTACTTACTTTACCAGCTGACCTCATGCTCTAGCTGCATGTTAGCCTTCTTCAGTTTAACTACTACTTCTATTTACTCACCGGCTGACATACTCATTCAATCGTACCATCTATGGTTCATCGGTTGACCTACACATGGTCTCACCTCACTTCCTTATCTAATTGAGCTAGCTCCCCTTCATTCCCATGGATGCTTCCTACAGAGCTGCTTTCATTCAGACCTACCTTTCCAAATATGCTCCCTAAAGATTCCACCTTACATTGGATTATTTCTGGAATATATCAGATGCTTGCTTTACTTTTCTTGGATGCTCCTCACCATGCTACTTCAACTCCCCCGAAGTTATCACTACCATCTCCACCAGGACTCCCTGCTGACCTTTATTCCATATCACCTTCCTTGGCTGAACTGATGTCTAAAACATTGAATTACTACAGTTTCAGGATGCGTGTAATCTCTTGTTGGGTTGCCAACTCTTCCACCAAGGTCTCTTCACTACAATCCTTAACATCCTCGAATTTCAGGATACAACAGTCTACAGCACCGTTCTACTATCATAATGCTGATGACCTGGTCATCTATGCCCACTCTGACAATATCACCAACCTGAATGCTGCCCTTACCACAGACTTCCACTTGGTGCAGCGCTGGCTACACACCCAACGCCTTGTCCTTAACTCCAATAAAACTAAAGCCATGCTATTTGGATCCCCACACAAATTAAGAACCTGCTCTTCTTCTCTATCTGTGCCTGACATTAATGGTAACCCTCTGGAGTCTGTTAGCTCTTTTCGCTACTTGGGCATTCACCTTGACCAAAATCTTGACCTAAAGCTGCACACAGGAAACTTGTAAATCTGTCAATTGTAAGCTAGGGCTGCTTACAGGACTAACTACCTGCTTACCCCTGCCGCTAAACTGGCAATTGCTAGAGAATCCTGTTACCAACCCTCACCTCACGGTGCTCCCATCCTAACCATGGCCAGCAAAACTGCTCTGCACCAATGGGACACCACCTTCAACAATGTTTGCAGGTATGCGGCTAAAGCACCCGTGCCTGAAGCACCATTGTCAGCTATACAAAGACCTGGGCTATCTCCTCCTCCACCAGGCAATATTACCTCTGCAGCCTTCGACACCATAATCAGAGCATCAAAGCCAGCTGAGCTCCAAAACTACTCCAACCGGTTATACCTTCACGGGACCTTAGATCCTCTGACAAGTCCTTATTGAATATTCCTCTCTGCCACAAAAAGGCTCGGAGCCTTCAGTTATGCTGCCCTCACTTTTGGAACTTGCTGCCCCAGGGACTAAGAAATGCTCCTTCTCACGATGCATTTAAGCACAATCTCAGAGCTTTCCTTACCTCGATGGACAAATGTGTTTGTTTTGATCCTCTTGAATCCATGCTCCTAACCTGTTCTCCTCCCTCCTATTATGTATTATAGGCACTTGCGCTTTTTATTCTTGGTTGTTTTTGCTTTTATGTTTCATGTTTGTTGATGCTGTATAACATTGTTTTCTGATGCCAATTGTAAAGCTCTCTAATTACTGCCTAGTCACTTAGCTTGCCCTCGCTCTGAGCTGTTTTCCCCACCTTCATTCCTTATCCTGCACCCTCTGTTCCTGTAACACTTACTTTCCCAGCCCCACTCTCTTCCCTTCCCACTTAGCCGTTTCTCCAGTACCCCCTGTCATTACCCCCTCCCTTTCCTGCCCCTCCCCTCTCCTGCTCTTTGCCACCTCACTCCCCCTCTAACCGCCCTCCACTCCCCTCTCTGCCGTCTTTCGGTTCCACCGGCCCGGTAACAGGTTGTTACCTTGTACCGCTAATGCCGTAACTTGCCGCCACCCTTCCTACCTTTCTTTCACCTTCTGCCCCTCTCCTGCCAGCTTCCTCCTTCTTTATTCTTCCTCTTCTCCCTATGCTCAGTCCTCACCCCCTTCCCTCTCCTATTTTATCCCACCTCCCACCAGTTTGCGTGACTCCCCTCTCTCTCCTGCCATCTCGTAGTTCCACCGGCTCGGCCGCAGGTTACTACTCTACCCCGCCAATGCCATTTTCACCGCCTCGCCTCTTGTCCTCCTCCCTTCTTCTGCTCCGCTGCGCTCTTACTAGGTGCACTCTATCTCCCTACCCCCACTCATTTCCCTATCTGTTCCATGCCCTTCATCCCTTTTCCCCCTATACCCTGCCCTTCCCACCCTACCCTTCCCCTCCCCCATTCCTTTAGTTCAAATCCCTCCTCACCCTTGCACCTAGTCCCCCACCCCTCCCTGCACATCACCCTCTCTCCCTCTCTATTTTTTGCACCCATAGCTTCACTGTCCTGTTCCCCGACCTCTCCGTCTCTCTTGCCGACTCCCGGTTCCACCGTCCCGGCCACAGGTGGTAACCTTCTCCCGCTAATGCCGCACTTGGCACCTTAACCTCCCTCCTGTCCTCCCCTTTTTTGCTATTCGCCCTACCACCCCCTGTCTCCGTCTCTCCTGCCCTACCCTTACACCTGTCCCCTACCACCTCTCCCCCTAGTTCTCAACAACTGAATACATGTAATTTTATCCTTATTGCTATGCTTGACTACACTGTGTGACTTTGTCCTTTGCAAATGTATCCTGCTCTGTGTAATTTCTTATGTATCCTGCAAATGTATCCTGCTTTGTGTAATCTCTTATGTATCACTGTGTTCTGTAACTGTACCTCCCGGGTCGTGCCTGAAAATAGTCACTTGTTGGCTAGCGCACTTACCCGGTCAACAAAAACTAAATAAATAAATAAATAAAAATAATCTGCCTAAAACTACAGTACTACTCCGCACTAAACTGACTCAGGATATGCCACCATTACAATACCATTTGCAATTTATTTCTCTCTACTTCACTGCTTTTCTGCATTGCATGCAGTTCAACATTTCTTTTGCATTATATACCTCTGCTCTGCAACCTGCCTCACCCCGTGGGGCCGGAGGTTCACCACCGCATTTCACCAGACCTGCGCCACTATGGGCCCAGAGGTCCTTTGCTGCTATATATTACTGCACCATAATCGCCTGCTTCTATGACCTGCTTTCACACATTGGACCAGGGGTTTGACTACTTCTTCTCTGCACTTGCCTTGCCCAGCTCGAGGCCTGGAGATTCGCATATTCTACTATATGCCTACCTACTGCTGTGTCATCCAGCCCTAGGAGCTCTTTTACTATGGACTCATATCTAGATTGTTTAAACATTTGTCATCTGTTTTTGAATGCCTGCCCTGCCATTTCAGTCATAGAATTACTACTGTTACACTCTTACCAGGACACTTAGTTGAGCTTATCCAGAAGACCTTCAATATCCTGACTTATGCTCTAGGTTTCTTGGACCCTGTGACAACGCTACTTCATTTAACTCAGCCTCTTCAGTTATCACTATCTATGACTCATAAGCTCGACTATTCAGGACTCATCAGAATATTCTTACCAAGTTAATTCTAGCTAAGGTACCATTCTGGCTTTGAAACATGGATGTCATCTTTGTTACACTACCTTTGGATCCACACGAAGGTCTTCGAATCCCGTGCTATTACTATTCTTCACACCCCTCGCTGTATACTGTACATAAGCTATGCAATACTGCTTCCCTGCTTCTACATCTGCATCATGCAGCTTTATTTAGTACTATAACTGACATATGTACTGGTCCACTTATTTACATTACTTGCTCATACTACCTGCTTTGCCCTTACTGGGTCTAGAGGTCATCATGACTAACACTCCATTTTATAACCTACTTCATTCCTCATGAGCAGGAAATACATCTGACCTGTATCTTCCTATTAACACTTCGATCTCTACCTGCATCATACTTGCTTCCCCTCTCCAGGTTGGAGGTTCCTGCTGCTCCTTCCCCCGATCACGCAGCAGACACCAGTTCTTCTGCTTCATCGCCATGGCCTTCATTTGCAAAACTTGCCAAGCAGATCATGACCCAACAGTCCTCCTTCTGGACATGGATGCTGAGCCTTTGATTCCTGGTTCCCCTCTGAGAAGCCATCCTCACCTGCTGGAGTGCTTCACTACTGCAACTCATTGTTTCAAATTCATATCAACCATGGATTCCACTCTACTATCATTCTGGCCTGCTCGTGGATTTTCGAACTTGGAGTTTGCCAGATGGATGTTTACTCTAGTCACCTGACATGTCATGATTCATTCGTCTTCAGTTCTTTGTTTCTCTGCATTGGGTTCTACAACTTTGGGGTTTGGATTAGCCAATTACAATATTTACGATTACTCTCATTTAGTATGCCCAGAAAGAGGGGCAGGTCAGTAGCCACGGGTCCTCAGAGGTTCCCACCAAGGGGGTTTTTCCTCTCCTGCGTGCTACTGGTCACACTCTCCAGAGTTGGAGGAGGTGATCATAATACTACTCATATTCTTGGGGGTGTCTTCCTAGTTGACTCCTTCATCAGTCGGATACAGAACAATCGTGGATATCATTATTTTTATGGGGGTCTCATAATATTGAACTAAGCATCCTTCCTATGGTGGGATACAGAGAAAGGCCAAAACTATCAAATCATAACAAGTGACTCAATAGTTCATGCATCTAAGTACTTTGCATACTATCCAGTTCATACGTACTATAATCACTGACTTGCTCATGTCTATGCCAAGTACCTAAGCATGAATCATTTCATACTACTAGTACCTTACAAGCATTATCCTACTTACTGGGCTGGCCTCTGTAGCGAAGCACAACCTACAGTATCCAGCTACAGTATGTAACATAAACACTGACCTCTGAATCATGGTTAAATTTAGGGCCATGCCCATAGTTAAGTGGGGCAAGAGCGCCTCCCCCACATCCTATTTAAACTTGCAAACTGTGCATCTGCCCTGCTTAAAGTGAGTCGCAGTCCTCACCATCCTCCCCTGACACCTCCTCCTTCTCCGACACTCTTATCCCACTAGGGGGGTCTCATAATACTGAACTAAGCATCCTTCCTATGGTGGGATACAGAAAAAGGCCCAAACTATCAAATCATCAAGTGACTCATCAGTTCATGCATCTAAGCACTTTGTATACTATACAGTTCCTACATACTATAATCACTGACTTGCTCATGTCTATGCTAAGTACCTAAGCATGAATCATTTCATACTACTAGTACCTTGCAAGCATTATCCTACTTACTGGGCTGGCCTCTGTAGCCAAGTACAACCTACAGTATCCAGCTACAGTATGTAACATAAGCACTGAGCTCTGAGCCACAGTTAACTTTATTTTTGCAGATTTTGGCCCCTAATGTTCAAAATATCCCTTTTGTTACTCTACCTCCTAAACATGACACGTCATTTATTTTTCAAATCACCTCTGAAACATGTTTTCACAGTCATACTGCAAAATCAACTTTCAAATGAGATTAAAAAAATCCACTTGTCTTGATCATAATGTCAGGTCAGAAACACTGTTGGAAATTTGAGGTCAAAATGTGGTAGCCCACTGCAAATTAGATACTGCCTCTAAGCTGGCCTATCCTGGGTAAATATAATCTAAAAATGTGTTAGCACAGGACACCACTGAACATGAGATAGTGTATCTCATCAGGTCTAACCTGGGTAAATATTCAGTAAAAATACATAAAGACAAGACCACAGTAAAGCAGAGCCCCCCCACTGAACTGAGCATCTATGCTGCTGAAAAATACATTGCAAAAGCTGGAACCCACTGAAAATGTAACTTGCCTTTCAGCTGAGCTGTCCTGGGTAAATACATTATAAAAATGGGTAACAGCAGGATCCCATCAAACACCAAATATTTCATTTTGGCTGTGCTCTCCTGGATAAATACAGAGTAAAAACTGAGAAAAGCAGGATCCCACTGAAAACAAGATAGCATCTGAGATCTGAGTTGTACTATCCTGGGTAAATACAATACAAAGATGTGTTAAAGCAAGAACCCAATGAAAATGAGATATTGCATCTCAGCTGGGTTACTGGGTTATCCTGGGTAAATAAAAATAGAACCCTACAGCAGAACCCCACTGAAAAGGAGATTTTGCATCTAAAATTATCTGTCCTAGAAAAATGCATTATAAATGCAGGACCAGAATAAAAATGAGACATTACATCTCACCTCTACAATCCTGTGTAAATTCAGTATATAACTGTGTAAAATTACAACCCCATTGCAAATAACATATTACATCTCATCTGGTCTATCATGGGTAAATATATAGTAAAAATGTTAACAAGCATGTCCTGGGACAACAGCAGTGCAAGCAGCAAATATTTGCCTTTGACAAATGCTTGCTTCGTATAGGAAGGGATAGTGGTTGATGAGTGTGTTTCTTATCCAAACAGTGCAGCTTTGTTTGCAAGAGCACCATCACTTCTTAGTGTGACTTCTCCCTCCTCCTTGTTCCCGTTTAGTTTACAAGAAGAGCAGCATGAAGGATCCATAAAAGGTACAAGGAGAGAATACGTGTTTAAAAATTATCTTGCTTCTTTGTAATTTACCAAATACTAGTTAATTAATAGAACCACCCTTATGCCTATTTGGGTAAATAAAACCTAAACAGAGAAACATTTTATGCAGTGTAATGTAAATCAAGATCAACGTTTAGGTCACATGACAAATACACTGTTTAAATGAGGTTCCTTATGTACATACCATACAATGTTACATACATTTAAAAGACAAGAATCTCAGTTCAAGCGTATGGAAGCAAACAGTTACACTAAAATCACATTAACAATAAAGCAAAGTTTAACTCTGAGCCAATAAGTGCAGCTTCTGGGAAGAAAGTAAACCACTGGTCAGTTGAGTTCTGTCTTCCCACTAGCTCTTTTGTAATAAGACTGTAAGCACTTTTTCTTCAAAGTACTTGTTGAGTTAAATAATATTTATTAAAATACTATAAATCTGAACTGCTAGTCTTACAACATTTTTTACTGGATTTTAAAATGGGTAGGAATTTTCCTGCATCCTGACTGGCTCAATTGTGCGTGAAGTCATGTGGTTTTTGAGAAAGAAATCCATGACTTTTCAATTTTTCTGGCAACCAAGATGCATGCCAGGATGGAATATCAATGCCTTCCACAACTGTCTTGCTTAAAATTTTCTGCCAGCCATGTTGGCATAGCAAAAAGTTACAAACTTCCACTTGGTTGTTCAATCCTCACCCCAGCTATCCGCCTTCCCTTCAAGACAGTAACCACACAACTGTTGGGATTTAAATGGGATTTAAAACCTGTATGTTTATTAAACAGATTCATGGCATTACATAATATGAGGTGCACTGGAGGGAGTCTCATATCAGGAACCCTGCTCTCCCCTTTTCGCTATGAGGGAGAGAGCCACAGCCTGACCCCACCCCCACTCCACAGCTAGGTTCTATCCTACAATAACAACTGGTTGCATGGATAGAGGAAGGTCTTCTGCCATCTGTTCTGGGTGCAGTGTCTGGCTGGTCTCACCCACCCTTGCATTCAGAGATTGCAGACCTTCCATGGGGAATCCAACACCAGGGCCTGATGTGGTGAACCCCAGCCCAATGGGAACAACATCACCATGAAGAGCTCTGGCCAGTCTGTGCTGGTCTCAAGCAACAATCCTCCACTGTAGTCACCTATAATGGGAGTACCAATCCCTGCCAGGTGCAGATATCATCCTTTCCCTATCTGAAGTGGGTGGCCCTAACCACATCTGAGGCAAACTTTACAGGGATTCCCTATTCACTAACAACCTGATCACCCCAACCAGGTCCCCCACAGCATGTCACAAGATGTAAGGTGCAACAGTGTAGCTAAATGTCAGCAGCAATTGCTGCTGGAATGTCCAAGCAAAACTGGTCATATGAGAATTCTGAAAGGTGTACCTTTTCAGAGTGATACCGTTCATGGGACTCTACAGTGATGCTGTCATGTTTAATAATGCTTCCTGGCAAATTTTTCATAAAGGTCCCCATTTTGCCATTGATCTTCCTCCATGTTCTATCAATGGCCCTCCCATCCTCACATGGTACCAATTTTTATACTGGATAATGTGTCTATACGGGCAAGGGTTTGAGGAGAAGTTGCACTCCCTCACCTCAAGGATGCCCCCTAGGTTCCATGCCCACACCATTTCATATCTTTGGTCCCGGGCCAGGTCTGTGTGGCCCCCTGGGAGAAGGCCTTCCAATACTCCATATACACTTTACCCTGCTCTTATCTTTAGGGCAGAAGCTGGGTTCTGGACTGAACCTTCTGTTTCAGTGTGGATGATCCTGTGGTGTCGTTGGGCATGCCTCCAACCTGGCTTTAACACAACATTCTTCCATCCCTTCAAGTATCTCCTGCATCACTGGCCTGCTTCAGTCATCGTCTTCCAATGCTGGCCATGACAACACTGACTAATATATCCCTACTGAGAACATTAAACTACCCCCCACTCCCCCACTCCCACTTTGCACATACCTATGTTTACCATATCAAAAACATATGGGAAAATAATTTCTAATCTCTTTGTTCTTGTTCTCTTGCAGGCCTCTTCTAAATCAGCAACAGCATTGATGTGACCCAGTCCCTCTTCCTACCCACTCTTTTCCCAAGTATTGCTCATGCTCATAGTTTGATGATTAACCTCCTTTTTTAACACAGAAATACAATTCTACTGTTTGCTGAGTCTCCTCCTTTTTAGACACTTGCATTCCTAACAACAAAATAACAACAACTGAGTCTCAACAACATTATGCCATGCTGCACTGACTGACAGAACTTCACTGCATCTCACACAGCCCCACTGTACAGCACCTCTGTACCTCTGGTGTCTTGTCTCCCTCAGAAATATATATAGTGTATGTTAGAACGTTGTTGTCTCTAAAAATCTAGCTTTCCCTAGAGTTGTTGTACCACTGATGTGACATCACAATGTTGTTGTACCATCCTGAGTATGTCACAACAGTGATACAACAGTTCAGATTGTGTTTGCGCATGCACAAGTTGCAATTCGAAGCCACTCAAAAAATGTCCATGCAGTTCACTGACGGCACAGGAGGACGTCAAACTCTTACAGTAAGTGACATTTTTTTAGTAGTGGCCAGAAAACAGCAGGACAGCCATATTTATTTTT
Source organism: Neoceratodus forsteri (assembly GCA_016271365.2). Classification (NCBI taxonomy): domain Eukaryota; kingdom Metazoa; phylum Chordata; order Ceratodontiformes; family Ceratodontidae; genus Neoceratodus; species Neoceratodus forsteri. Next base: position 87,566,160 of record JADMNL010000025.1, read on the forward strand.
AAAACAGTGGAAGTCAGACTATCTTTGTGGTACTGGCTGGACTGTAGTGATTTTATACGGGGGCGAGTGGCGGGGAGTCATTGACATCACGGCATGACCGTGGTGGTAGTCTTACACTGTTTCAGGGTACAGTTTTTGCCCATACACTATAAAAGACAGCGTATGGGCAACAGTGAACAACAGTGCCGTTCACTCCTCGAGGTGTCATGACATCCAAAAACCTCTTGAGCTTCGCTCTCGAGGTTTTAACAGCTGTCATGACAACCTCTCAAAGTGAACACTGTTGTTGTTCACTGTCGCCCACTATCATATATATATATATATATATATATATATATATATATATATATATAATGTATACCTGCCACACCAGCAGTTTAAATAGTTCAATTTTGATCTCTTCAAGAGGGACACTACCAGCCCCCACACCAACGGTTTTAACATTTCAATGCCTGATCACTTCAACAAGATAAAAAAACAGCTGCCATACAGTATGTGAATTCCCACTGTCTCATACTCTCCACCAGCTCTGATTTTAAATACCACACTGTTACTTATATTGTACAGGAGGCCTACCAAGGTGACCATTTAATGTAATGCATAATCTTTAAAAAAGTGACCTGTTAGCAGGTTCCATGAACTTTTTTATATCAAACAAACAAAAAGACTGACAGTGGAAGGCATAAACATAAATGGTAGACAGGTGGAAAATGCAACAACTTTTTACTTTGCATAGCAAAAAATCTTTGCAGTCAATTTTACTTTGTATTTTTTTAATATACTGTTCTCTAAATTTTTTTTACAGGGTACTCATTTTATAAGTGCAATAAGACACTGAAGGGTGTTGGCATTTTTTTGTAAGCTACATATCCTATGTAGTAAAAAGCAGTTAGGACAAAGACCTTATGCCTCACAAAACACCTGGGCATGCATTAAATGAACAGAAACCAGTGCCCTGTCATGCCTTATTGCATTCATATGCTACCTGCTATAAACTTTACTGTACCCCAGTAAATCATTAATTGCCATTCGCATTTATATTACTGTCTCATGTATTAGCTCAGTCATTTAATGCATTCATTCATTTTGTTTTAATCTCTCTTCTTGTCTTACTGTTTTGTCTCTGGGATCTCATTGGAAATAAAAGCCGGAGTGCCTCAGTGACTAACATACCATTTAAATATACACTATATAAATTCAACCATTCCAACATCCCCACTGTACAGATGCACCTGGTGTATGCCATGTCAGTGTGTCTTTCATAGGCAATGATTCTAAATAAATAAATTTACAACAAGCAGCACTAGCCCAAAAGAGTCCATTGTGTTTCAAACATGGTGAAATCCAGGCCAGCACAGTGGTGTGGTAGCAGTGCAGCATGATGGTATATTGGGGACCAGAGTTTGTGTGTGAGCCCCAGAATTTAACACAGTCTGTTAGTGGCTGAGGGATGTACCTGAAGCCAAGAAGAATAGCTTGATTCCTGCAGAGGGAAGGTGTGGGCTATCCATCATTTCAGTAACCCACCACTTAGTCTTGCATCTATAAACTCACTACATTTATTCAGTGCCCATTTGCAGGCTTGACTTGGTCTCCTCTCACATCCATCACTGTGTTATGTACAACAAATTGGGATGGTCTTCTCCTACATTGGGGCATGCTGTTCCTTCCCCAACTTTCGGGAAGTTAAATTCTGGTTAGGGAAACCCTCAGCATAAATAAATGAGATCTTGAGCCCTGCTTCTAATGCCTCCAGTTCCCTTAGATTACAATCAGAAAATTGGATCCAAACACCCCTCTGAAAATGCAGTGCAGGCCAAGCCATCATTTGCTAAAGACTCCCCACCTGAGGAATGGTCTACTCATTAGCCTATCCACTTGCCGAAGTCGTTGGTCTGCCATGGCCTGGCTCAAGGAGTGTCATAGGGCCCCTCAGTCTTGTCACAACTGCCCTCTTATACCAGCCACTTGACTGCTTATGCTGATCTCTGACTACTCTGACTGTCTAAGCTATGTCATGCAAATTCCACATGTTGTTAATTTTGCTTATGGAGTTAGCATGTTGCTATTGATATCCAAGGACATTATTGTAACATGCAAGTCTTGTTATTTCTGTTATTCTGATTCTTGCACAGTGTCATTTGTACTTATACTTGTTTATGTGCTACCTGTTTCCTTTAACTGCTTGCTGCATGTGCTTTGGCTGTAAATTCCTCTAAGACCCCCTCACCCCAGGTGGCAACAAGAAATGAACCTTCTAGGGCTCTGCTTGCTAACCTAGTAAAATAAAGTTTGAAGTATGTTAAAATAAATAAATCAGCAAAAATAAACAAAACCTTTGCCAGACAAACCAGGAGTGACAATAGCATTGAGTGTAAGGGCAGCTATCAGCTGCCCTCCTAGCTGATGGAAATGTGTGGCTGTGATGACCCAGTCATCAGGGTGGGGATGAGTGGACAAAAGGGGTTAACAAGGAATAATGATTTAGCAAGGGTATGAAAACCACACAAATTAAAATAGAAAGGAACAGGATAGTTTACATTTACTTACCTTCTTTCATATGCAAATGATTTTAGGGCTTATTAGAAAACTGAAGGATAGTAACTTTTAGTGCAGCAACAGTATGCAGGTAACTATAACAACACTGTAAGTTCAATACCATTTTGCATAGGGTAACAGATAGTCACAATATACCTGTTTGCTGATACCTGTTTTCTACTGACGTGGTCCCTGTGTATCTATGTTGTGCATACATGTTTTGTTATTGATGTGGAATCTTTGAAAAAGAGCACTTGTGCTCAAAGGTGTTATCCAACTTAATAAATAAGTAAAGAAATCTGTTTTAACTAGGGATGGTGGACAGGTTCAGATATAGAGGAGCATCCCCCTTCCTCCACAAGGCTGGCAGACTCATACTAGTTCAGGTAATCTGGGTCAATTTCCTCAAAAAGCAGGCTGGAATCAGGGTCCAGCCACTAAGAACTGCTAACAGTTTATAACAACGCAGGCTGCTTTCCTGCAATTTGATTGGCTAAGAGCAGCAGACAGAAATTACATTAATCTTTAATTAATAGCTATGTACAGCTTCAGCACTTGCAACATGATCCCCTACAACTAGTCAGTCCTGGAATGTTAGACTTGATTCCACCTGAAAGTTGCATACAGTTTTCAATGACTGCCATTGCTCTGCCTGCTTCACTAGATCCATAGCAAGACAAGGTAATTGCTGAATTGCAGGATGCAGTACTCATGGCTATTCAAACATGAATAAATTGTGCAGAACATCAAAACTCCAAGTATCCAGCCCCTACACTTCTGAGCACAATTATAAGAAAATAAATTTGATGGTAACTTCTGTAGAATTCCAAGGATCCCATGACTTGTTCTTCTTACTCCAGTGGTGGTGTCCTGGCAAAAGGGTATGTTCCTTAATGCACACAGCCATTGCCATGACAGTCTCTAGGTAAACTGTGGCAAAATGGTACCTGATCAGTACCTGAGCTCAAAAAGTGTTGTAGCAGCATACCAGGCTGTCGTGGTGGCAACTGACATCACATAAAACAAAACACCATAGGTACCCTAACAGACAGTAACAACAGACACTGGTAGTCAAGACAAAAAATTTAATTTTTTTCTAAACAATCTCTTCTAAACGGCTGTCAACAGGATAAAGGGTTGCTGGCATACACAATAGCATTTTGCTGACCACAACTTAAAACACAAGGTAAGAATTTAGGAGCTGCTATGATCTGGGCACAGAAAGTCACAGCACTATTGTATCAAAATACAAGCAGGAGAGAGACTATTTTGCAACAAAACACAAGGTGATAAAACAATGTAATAGTAAAGGGAATCCTATTTTGTTTCTCATTCCTATAAAAGCAATATGGTACTCCCAGGGGTTACATTAACCATGTGTTAGTTACTCCTATGGGAATGTAGTGCTCCACTTCACCTAGTGCCACATAACACCCTTAGGGGGTGATTAAAATATGGTTAATGTAACCCCTTGTCAAATCTTATTGCTTAAAATGTTTGGTCTGATTTATATTCAGATCCAACATCCCCCCAACCCCAATACCACCCCCAGCGTTCATGACCAGAATCAGTTCAGAACTGCCACTTTCCTTCACAGTTTTTATTAGAAAGGGTTCATTAGAAAGGGCACTGAGGTAATTCTTTTCTCTTTTTAAGAAGTGCCATGTGACCTTAAATTTCCAGCTTGGCAACCACACAAGAGGGGCTGCAGGGGCCACAAATCTTATGTACTGTACTCCTAAGGGCCTCAACCTCACCATCTACCTGGTACCACACTGCTGTGTCCACAATGGGTATGAGCCCAAGTTCCTGGTGTGGGATGTGAGTTCATAAACTTTTACATCAGATGGAAGGCAAGTTTCCAGCTTGTTCCAAGTAAAATCCTTTGTTGCAGTCTTGCATATGTTGTTACTTAGGAAATTTTCATTAAAACAATATCTGCTTTTTCTTCAAGTCACATTACAATTCTGTCCATGACAGTACAACAGATTACTGTAAAAATAATGGCAACATGACAAGCAGAGGTCTATCTGGGTTATGTTGTGGTGAATTCAATAAAAAAAACAAGTTAAAAGACAAACAACCTCAGTGTACAAGCACTGAGGCAATAGACCATCTTAGGGTTGCTGGTTCATTTCACTGGGGTGTCATACAAATGAGGCACACTGATGAGTCCTGGTAGGATGAAACACGTGTCTGTGTCTTTCTTTTGGCACTCTTTCCAAACTGTGTCAGAGGCCTTTCGGCACCATGCATTTCTGCTTAAAGTTGAACCACCATAATATTCTGTGGTGATTTGCACATACAGCCCATGATGCTTTGCATTATGGGGATATGTGTGATTTTGTATTTCTTTGAAACTTGGCTTCCCAGCCAATGCCCTTTCAGGTTGCCATTGCCTCAGTACTTGTGCACCGAGGTTCTTTGTCTTTTAACTTGTTTTTTGTTTTTTAATGGGTTCACCACAACACAACCCAGATAGAACATCTTAGGGTAGCTGGTTCATTTCACTGGGGGTGTCATACAGACATGGCACAGTGATGAGTCCTGGTAGGACAAAACATGTGTCTGTGTCTTTCTGTTGGCACCCTTTGCAAACTGTGTGAGAGGCCTTTCGGCACCATACATTTCTGTTTAAAGTTAAACCAGCATAATATTCTGTGGTGATTTGCATATACAGCCCACGATGCTTTGCATTATGGGGGTATGTGTAATAAGCGCAGAGTGGCTTATGTTTTGTTTTTTATAATAACTGGTATGGGGAAATAAGTAGAAACAATGATGACAACCAGGGAGATCCACACATGTCAAGTTTCCTGGTATTAAACTTTAGAAAGGGAAAGTGACGCATAAGCACTACAAATGCTGTAATAACTGGGTATGAGGTCATACCATGTCATTATGTTGTTTGAGCACACTGATAATCAATGTGAAAAAGGGGATCAAAAGCTACTATATTCTCATTATACACATTCCTCCCGGATTATTCTATATGTTACAGCTTAAAAGTGATGTTAATAATGAAAATGAGAATTACATATCTCTAACTTTATACCCACTGCATGAATTCCTTTTCAGTCAAATAGCATCCCAGTAGTACAGTGGCTGTTTCTCTTAAAGGCTTCTCATAGCAGCTACTGAATTAATGCACATAGTATTGATGCTGTTTCCCCAGTGTATTGCAACAGAATATTGACATGCTCCGAACAGTAGGTTTTGGTTAATTTATTAAAATATTCTGCTTGTTAATTGAATATTCTGTATGTATATGCTGTGTATGTTTCCTCCTATTTTACTGCAACCTTTGTAACTACACTTGCTGTGGATGTCACTGAAAATTATTGTGGCTCAATGGCAAGCAGACTGTCTCTTGGAATAAACAGAATGAATGAATGAATGAGTGAGTGAGTGAGTGAATGAATGGATAAAAAAGATTAAATGTGTCACTTAAATGGGGGGCTTCTCATTCCAAACTGCACCCCGTGATGAAGTAGAAGAGTGAAACCAAGTGCCAGGGTGTTTGGAGTCTGTTTATGTCACTGCACAGTATTTCAGTACTTGGCTTATAATTCCCTGAAGTGCACAGTTCTCTGTTTTTTTTTTTTTCTTTGCTTTTGAATTATGCTTGGAGTGAAGCAACTTGCTTGAGCCTGCACAGACCTGTTTATGCTTGTTTAAATGCAAATGCAAGCTGCACCCGTATCTGCATCTCTCTTATTGTGCCTGACTGTCTGGATGCAGTTTTTATACACAGCAATCCTTTTTGCAACAAATGTTCATAATTCGGAGCTTTTTTGCATCACAAAGTGACACAATGACACAAATCGAGATTGTCTGCATTTGAGAATATGCTTGGAGAAATCCAAGGTTGATCATATTGGAAATCTTGTCCCAAAGGTTACTGTAGAGAAACATAGTGACCGCTTCACCCTCAACCAGTTCCAGGAACCAACTGATAGGCAATTCAAAGAAAGCTAAATAAAGGTACCAAACAAAAACAAAGCTCTGACTGCAGCCCAGTAAAGATGCATGGAATTTGCTGCCACCTCGGTGTTGTAGAACACATATCTCAAATGCGCCATCTTCTAGCTGGCACTCACCACACACACAGATGAACATAAACATAAACACACACACACTTCATATAAAGCCAGGGCATCAGTTTTAAATGTGGTTGGATAATAGTCAGAGCATCAGCACAGGAGAGTCTTATGGAATACTGAAATTCAAAATCCTGATGGTCAATATCCTGAGCCCAACATCCCAAATTGATGATTGCCTGACAGATCACCATCACAAGGACAGAAAGCCCAATACCACAATTTGTCATGACACGGAGATGATTATATTACTTAAGGGGGGAGCGGGGAGCATCCACCAACATAGCAGAAGTCCAGTGTCATGCTTTCCATCCCCAGGATAGTGATCTGTCCAACGATCATCGTTTTGGGATGTCAGGCTCAATATACTGAAAGTCGGAATTTTGCATTTTGGCGTTTCATAGCTAATCCCAGCACAGGGATATGGCTGCCATCTGTTACCACCTGCAATGCTGGCAACTGTGGTTCATATGTGAACCTTGGTTGAAGGGGGCCGGCCAGGGATAGAGGGAGTTAACATCCCAGAAGGCACTCTACCTTTTTGGGGAGGGAGGCTGTGTGATGCCACTTACACAATGCCAAGTGGGTGACCACAGGTGGCATTACAGGCACAACATGCTATAGCGCTGGTGGGATGTTGTCTAGTGCCATGCATCCACACATTCTGTGCGGGAGTGCATGTTTGGCATCATTAAGGACTGTCATCTTAGCAGCAGAGGATGAAAAAAGTGAAAATGATTCTGGTGTATGTAGACGATGGTATATCTGAGTTCCATACCTCCACCATCCATCATCTCACATATGATGCTGTTGGGGATAGAAACCCCAACCTGACCCCACCTGGAGGGCTATCCAGAGTAGGAAAGTGGCAAGTGAGTGTGGAGATGAGGCACTGAGGGTTGTGGTGTGCCTTGGGGAGACAGGCATTGGGGGTGGTTTCTGAGAGGAGACATATTTGGGTAAAAGAAAAAAACTATGGTTGGATAAGATACGAAGATTGTCCTGATGGGCTGGTAGGGATGGTGGGTACTGCAAAGAAAGAACAGAAATCAAAAGTGTTATTAGTACCTCCTTTTTAATGGGGAGATGGTGTATATGTGTTTGGGAGTATAAGGAAGGGATTATGAGGGAAATAATATTTAATCTTTGTTTTTAATTTAGTAGAGTTTTATTTGTTTGGCCAAGTTGAAGTTTTTCAGTGAGTAAATGTATGTGATGGCAACCAAGCATAAGTGAAAAAGCCATTGTTATGTCAATGGACATCATGCATCTTGGTTGCCAAAAGAAGACAAAAGTCAATGGCTGCTGATCTATGAACACATGGCTTTTGAATCCTTTTGACCAATCAGGATGCAGAACATTCCCTGCCCATGCTATAATTTTCATTTATGAACAAACCTTCCAAAATCTGGTCTCTGTATTAATGGAAAAATGTAAAAACCATTTACAGCATATATACCGTTTTTAGGTTTTTCACATAGTCTCATTGTAAGTCTTTTAAAAATATTCACAAAATGTAGCACCTGTTTTTGTCTATGTTTCCAATGTCACTGATGGTCAGAAATTGGCTCCTCAATTGTGTTGTTTGAGACATCATGATCTGTTGTTATGGAAAGGATGTGATGTCATACATAATTGTAAAGAATTTTAACAAAACAAGCAAGCAATCTACACTTCTGGATAAGTGTGATAGTTTTCCTATCTGTCTTTTCACTTTGATTTGTATCCATTTGTATTTATTTAGGAAGGATGGAATTAACTTCATGTTGAACCCTTTTTGCAAAAATATCCCCCACTCCAAACCACGGCCCAAGATTTTTTATTCTGGTATTTTTCATCACACAACTTAAAAAAAGGTATACCACTGTTATTTCAGTGCATTTCATCATTGCTCCCTTTCTCAAACACTCTGGTGGGAGTTTATTGTTGCATCTTGGAAGGCAGTTCTGGGTGTTGATTTCTGTATTGTGGAAGGCACTTCCTGAAAGCCTGGCTTCTTTCTTTGTCCCTTAATTACCCTGAAGACCTTCTGCTCTTGAAATTTCTGGGAGGATCCCACAGCTGCAGTCCCACACTGGAATACTAACAGCTTCACATCACTTACATGCAAGGCTCTGCACTGCACTGATTGGTGCAGATCAATTGCAGTGTTGCCTTTTTTGTGTGTGAAGGTAACCTACACTGCTTCCACAAGGAGCGTTCACTGAAACGGCGTTCCCTGTTTTTCTGGGTTCACTGTTTCAGTGCATTGTTGAGAAGCACAACCATTGACCATGTAATCAGTTGGCAGCGCTTGCACCTTGGCCCGCGAAAGTCTCACAGGACCCTTTGGGATCCCTGTGTTCTCGCACTATCACTGCCTTCCGATGTTTGTATGAGCAGTACTGTGCCCGAGTTCAGTTACTTACATTTTTCTGACAGCACAAAGAAAGCAGAATTTGGGCAAGTAATCAGTTTTGTGTAATGTTTAGTAAAAATGCTTTAAAATGACTCGGACAGTGTGGCTTATACTGGGCATGAGCTTATGCATATTCATAAGGGCATGCCCAGTATAAGCCCCACTTTCCAAGTCATTTTAAAGCATTTTTACCAAATGTTACACAAAACTGATTACTTGACAGAGTTCAGCTTTCTTTGTGCTGTCAGAAAATGTAAGTAGCTGAACTCGAGCATAGTACAGCTTGTACGAGCAACTGGAGGCAGTGATAGTGCAAGACGAGGGAGACCCCAGAAGGTCATGCGAGACTCTCTCTGGGATCGATTTGAGGTGTGCTGTGTAAAAGCACACATCTGCACAAAAATGTGAAAGTTACCACAACAAATAATTGCAGTGCAGAGGGGCGCAATGTTAAAGTGTCTTTATACTTTATTGAAGTTTGAAACAAGTCCACATACCAAAATGAAACAAGACAGCATAGCCTTCCAATATAGATCCAGATGGTATTAAGAATTGATCCACTAGCAATACAGACTTTTTTATAAATTCATTGGGTTGTAGTTTTCTTACATACTTTGAGGATTTTCTTACTTTTAATTTGTTGCTTTGGGATGCTTGACCCTGCCAGCCTTATTTTTAACACTGTTTTAGAGAAGTGAAGTTACTTCTCAGCCTCTTGAACGGACCTTGACACAGTGTTCACTTAACCACAGGAGTCATGTTGAACCCGCATCAAGCTACATTATTTCAGATGTATGGACATAGCTGAGCTTTACTATTTATTTTATTTTGAATCCAGTGGATCAAAGCCCCATGTAATGACCAAGTGATTTATAATGATCATTAAGCAACTATTCAAAACAAGGGGGTCATTTTATTGGGGGGGGGGGGTGTTCAAGTGAAGAAAACAATTACAGTAAAGCCAAAGTTATTTATGATGTTACCAGAACAGCAAGATGGAGAAGAAATCAATGTTATTTCAGGTTATCTTAATTTTTCATATTTTCTCACAATGTGAACATGATCAAATGTAACTGATATCAAGCAAATTTGAATTATTCAAATTTGAATTTATGAACATTTCAAAAAAAAAGAACTCCAAACAAAAATCCACCATGAAAGTTTTGGAACCATTGATGGTACAGTATACACATTTCAAAACATGGTTGTATATTATAGGATGGGTTGGGTTCCACCGTTGGGATTGGTGAAGCCTGCAAATCTTGGAAGTGATATAAAAGGCATATATTTCAGAATTGGTAAGGGTAAGTGTTAGTTTCAGGAGTGTTGGGCCATATATATTTCAGAGATGGTGGGACTGTGCATTACAAGAAGGATAAAGGATATAACCTTTGACAGGTGCACAGGGGTTGAAAATGTCTAGTGGAGCAGAGAGCACACATTTCCAAAAAGGAAACAAGAAACAAGCCCAAAGTTACAAGGGTGGAGGGGTGTCAATTTCTATATGCTAGAGGTGTGTGGGATGTGGATTTCTTCCAGTGGAATTCATGCAGAATGGCAATTCCACTTCCAAAATATTTTTTTTGAATTTTGCTTTTGTTTTTATTTTACTGAATTCTAAAAAGCATGTTTTATATAAATTGTGGAATACCTTTTTGCAGAGCATGAAAATCATGGACTAGACCATGGAAAAGGAATCCACTGTTTGTAAAAACTGTGGGTAACTAATCCACAAAAAACATTCTGGTTTAAAACATTTTGTAATGCTACCAGTGATAAACTTCCACCAAATTAGGTGGAATTTTCTGAAATTCCACGGAATTAGTTCCATCAGAATTTGAAAACTCTGCACTTTGGCAGTATGGTTATGGAGGTACATATTTTTATGATTGAGGGGGCTGTGTTTTGGATTGGGGCCAAGATACTTTACAAGTTGTCAGGGGAGTGTTGTACACATTTTGGATGCAGATGCAATGTAATTTTAAAGCAAAAATTATTGCTGCCATACTATAACCTGAGGGGTTTTAATTTTAAATTGTCAGTGACAGTGAATGTTAAATTTGATAAGGAAAATTGATATTAGAAAGTATTAATCCCATTATTCTGAATTCTACTGTGATATCACTGGAACAGTATTGTAATGGTCAGAAGTCAAAACAGCCATGTAACAAAAATTTGCTCTAACAATTTCTCCATGCAAAAAGTGGAGGCTCTGTATATCAAATGTATGAAATTCAAAATTCAGCGGTCTAAAATATTCCCTAAAATGAAAACTCAGACACTTTGGGTAATTTATCAGGATTACAATATCTCACCTAGCACAATATAACAGGAGGGGGTCCTCTGGCCCAGTTGCTGGAGCCTCTTTAGTTATGGTGTAAACAGTCAGGCAAATGATTCACAACGCTCCTGTTTAAAGACTTGCACACCACTCTGAATGGCTTTATTATGACACTTGAGCATTTTTAAATTACAGTATAGAACGGGAGATCACATGATGTGCTAGTGCCGTGAAGACGTGCGGAGCGCTACTCCCGGGCCGACTCAACCTCTAAACCAGCTTAAAATCCCCGATTAGCGTTAACGGGCTGACACTCTTCAACAGAACCGGCAGCTGATTGTTGGACTTACCGTAAGTCGCCCGGTTCGCTATTCGCTTTGGCAGCGAAGTGTACTCTCCTGTGCTGCAGTACCGAGATGGATTCAGGAAGCCCCGAACTCGCCGACGCACGAGCGCCGCCCTCCAAACACCCGAAACCCCCCTCACCAGTGCCAGATGACCAGGAGGCATGTATGGGTGTGGAGGAGAAAGGCCAGATCCCTCCGGATGATTTAGTTGAAATTAAATCGCTCCTCCGAGGGCTGGTAGCCGATTTTGCTACTATCAAACCTACTCTTAACGCTCTGGCACAGACAGTAGGGGATCTGGAAGCTAGAGCTGCCTCGCAAGACAGGAAAACATCTGCACACGAGCAGGAATTGGTGACCCTAAGGAGACAGGTGAAAAAACTGGAGGAGAGAGTAGATGATCAAGAATCTCGCAGCAGAAGAAATAATTTAATTCTGGCTGGTCTACCAGAGCGCTCTGAGGGTGCGGACTGTATCACCTTTATTCAGGGGCTGCTTTTAAAGATCCTGGGCCCTACTCCTTGTGGAGGCATAATATTGAGAGGGCACATCGGCCTCTGAGAGAGACCATCAGGGGCTCGACCCAGGGTTACTGCACGCGCTTCCTGAATTTTAGGAGAAGACCCACGTTTAAGGGAGAGCGAGAGCACTTAAAAACTTGCATTGGAATGGAGCTGCAATCTGGCTTTTTCAGGATCAGACACCTGCCATCCGTGAAAAACAGAAAGAATATATTGACATTAAAAAGAAGCTCTATTTAGCAGGTGTGAAGTTTCGGATGCAACATCCTGCTACTCTGGTGGTCAAGTTGCAATCGGGAGACTGGAGGTTTTTGACAGCGAGGGATGCTGCGGAGGGGCTGAAAGCTGAAGTTCTGGATCTGTTCAGGGCGACAACCTGAATTTATGTCTTGGGACAAGTCCGTGGATGTGGCTGAATTCTGTTTTCTCCAGTTATGTTACTTTGGAATAAGACTTTCTACTAGTACTACAGCACAATGCTTCCTGAGGATCATGGAGACTGTGACTTTTGATTTAAAACCTTAATGAGGGTGGAGTTATGTGTTGGGACCACAGAAGAAGTATGGGGGGGGAAGGGGCTTTCAAATAAAAATATTGATTTTCCTGGTAAGGGGGAATAGATGCTTGATTTGGGTTATTTCAGGGTTGGAGGGGACTAGGGAGTGCGCTCAGTGACTGGCTCATCTCGTTTTCGACGGTGGTTAGGAGGATGATCAGCGGATCGGGGGTAGTGCCAAAAGGGGTGGGGTCTGGGGGAGGGAAGAGAGAGAGTCTAAATTGCAGATTTTGAATGTTTCTTCCTTTTTTCCTTAGCGGCAGCCGGGTTGGGTAGGGTGTAGTACATTAATATGTTTACGGTCAACATTTTATCCTGGAACGTTAAAGGCCTTAGAGGGAGGAAAAGAGACTAGTGATTCTAAAATTTATTTCACAGATAGGGCTCATATTGCTTTGTGCAGGAAACACACCTGTTAAAGGAAGAGTTAATGCTCTTGAGAAGGCTTTGGGTGGGTCAAGTTTTGGAGAGGGCGCACTAAAGCCTCAGGGGCGTTATGATCTTGATTGCAAAAAGCTGTCCGTTTACTCCTGTGCAATATAAAACTCGGGAGGATGCGCGGGGAGTTTTGTTCAGGGTACTATTATGGGGAGGCTAATAACAATCACTTCTGTATACGGGCCAACTCTCCCTAACCCTGAATTTTTCTCCTCCCTGGAATTAGACCTCACCAGTTTTTCAGCTCACCCCCTAATTATGGCAGGGGATTGGATTCTGCTTTAGTAACTTGGTGGATAGGAACCCCCCCTCTAAAAAACCGCCTTCTAGAGTGCAGGTATCTCTGGATAGATTTTTGGAGGTGGCAGCACTGACAGATCCCTTTTGGAAGTTTAAACAAGGAGATGGTATTATGACCTTCTATTCAGGGGTGCATAAAACTCAAACACGTATCGATTTCTTCTTGGTTAATCAGGAGGCCCTACGAGGGGTTAAGAAGCTGTTTACTCATAGTAGAATTTTGTCTGACCATTCTCCATTACAGATGTGTTGGATATTGGAGTCTGTTCCGACAAAACCGCTCAGGTGGAGATTGGATGAATCTCTTTTTTTAGAAGACAATATGTTATCTCATCTGGAGGAATCTCTTAGGGATATTATTTTGACTTAGATCCCTACCCTTGACAATAAGAATTTAGCATGGCCTACTTGTAAAGTCCTATATACCAGTATAGCTCAGACCCTCTCCATTAGGAGGAATAAGATGAGGAAAGCAAGGGAGGAATTCATTGAGGGTGCTATTAATTCACTTGCCCCCCTTGAGGGAACTGATGAGGAGGTGGATAGGGAACTTCGTGAACTGAGGGACAAGCTGATGGACATTATGTACTATAAATTGGAGGCTTGGACTGAAAGGCTTCAAGCTGAATATCTTTTGCAAGGGGACTTGCCCAGTAGGCTTCTTGCAAGCAGGGTTAGAGAATGGGAGGCCGCTAGCACGATACCATATTTGGAATACTGGGGGGAATTGATCACAGACCCACAGGATATGGCAGATGCTTTTGCTGATTACTTTACAGATTTATATCAGGGGGTACCAGGTAGCACTGAGGAAAATGTGTGGGAGTTTCTGGAAAGTATTGCCTTACCAAGACTGGAGCAAGAACAGGCCCAGGCCCTGGTAATACCTATATCGGAGGCTGAAATATGTGATGCAATTAACACCATGCCTAGGGATAAGACTCCAGGTCCAGATGGTCTTTCAGCTGGGTTTTATAAAGCCCACTTGAAGAGTCTCATACCTTTACTCCTTGAGCTTTTTTCTGGTATTTTGTCTGAGGGAGTCCCCCATTTGCCGTTATATCAGGCTTATATTACACTTATTCCTAAACCAGATAAGCCCCGAGAAACACCAGGGAGTTATAGGCCTACTGCCCTCTTGAACCAGGACATCAAATTGTTAGCTAAAATATTGGCTAATAGAATTTTAAAGATAGCTCCTCGGATTATTAGCCAAGACCAGGTTGGTTTATGCCGGGCAGGGGGCTCATGATGCCTCGTGAAGCTTCACCATGTCCTTGTGGAGGCTTCCAGCTCTTGTTTGATATGGCGCTTTTCTCCTGATGCTGAGAAGGCCTTCGACCGGTCTCCATTCCTTTTATTTGCCACCATGGAGAGATGGCTTCCGGAGGGCCTTCTCAGGGGTATTAGGAATCTATATGCTATACCTACGGCCAGGGTGCTCTGTAATGGCTTTTTTGTCAAAGGAATTCCATCTCGATAATGGGACCAGGCAGGGTTGCCCCTCTCCCTAATTTTATTTAATATTTACCTGGAGCCTCTTGTGGCATGCATTCAATCAGACCCTGAAATACGGGATTGAGGTTAAGGGGAGAGAACTGAAGTTTTTGGTTTTTGCAGACGATATTCTTCTGCATCTTTGTGACCCGGTGAAGAGTTTTGATAGGGTTCTGGAGGTTATAAAGAGACTCTCGGTAGTTTTGAACTATAAGTTAAACTTGACTAAGACCCAGGTCCTCCCCCTTACCTCACATGTATTTAAGGCAGACTTTGGCCATCTCCACCTAAAGTGGGCTCCAGATGGTATTGACTATTTGGGGATTCGGGTTACTCCTAAGTTTCAGCAAGGTGTAGAAGCAAACCTGAACAAAGTATTAGTAGCAGCTAGGGCTGACTTGGATAGGTGGAACAAGCTTCCCCTAAATTTGACAGCTAGAATAGGATTAATTAAAATGAATCTATTGCCTAGATTTTTGTATACTATATATTTGTCCCCCTATAATATTCCTAAGTCCTGGTTTATTAGAATACAAAAACTTTTTTCTAACTTTTTATGGAATTCCAAGCCTCCGAGGAGGAAACATGTGGTTTTGCGACTCCTTTTACTTCAGGGGGGCTTAAAATTCCAGATCTCTACTTATATTACGTAGCTGGGCAACTATCGATAATGACACGGTGGAATAGCATTCAGGAGGGAGAGGGCTATACGCCAACTTGGTTACATATTGAACAGCAAATTTTAAGAGATAAGGGTATCTCTCCTGAGTCATTGCTCTTTACTAATCCGGATCTCTCCTGATGTGGGTAATGATTCCCCAGTAGTTAAGACAGTCCTGGCTTGGTGGGCTCTTTTTGCCACTGTAAGAAGCTCCAGAAGAGCTGTAGAGGTCAACCTATTTTAGGTAATCCCAACATGACTATTGGTGGCCGACTTATTAGGGACTCCTGGGCTCCACAGTTAGCTAATTTTGTTTGGTCAGACTTGATTCTAGATGACAAGGTCATGTTTCCACCTCAATGTAGTGGTATTAATTTTTCAAGAAGATTCAGATTACCAAAATGTTACAGAGAATGCAGAGGATAATATTTGTCCAGCAGGGACTCCATTTACCTGGGATAATCTCAAGGGAATTAACTGTGCTCGAAGCCTCTGTCAATGATGTATAAGGTGCTTCTCGACTTCTTCAGTAAGGAAGTCTCGGCGAAGGTGGCCTACTGGGAGAAGAAGGATACCCTACTGAGGCCGGACTGGGAGATAATATGGAAAAGTGTGGCTTACATACCTATACCCAAATTTAGAACTATGCAATTTTTCATTTTTTCTAATTTGTATTTCACCCCTGCCAAACTTTGTGCTAGGAAGCTTGGACAGACAGATCTATGTTTCAGGTGTGGTTTGACTTCAGGAGATACATTACATATATTTTGGGACTGTCCTAGGATATACCCAATTTGGGTTTTAATTAAGCAGAATATGGACCCCCTTCTAAACTATGTAGACTACATCTCACCTGAGGTCTGTATTTTGGGGGATATGACTCAAATCTCAGGATCGCAGATCAAGTATCATATTGCCCTGATGTCCACCCTGGTTAAAGCTTATGTGTTGAGGCACTGGAAAAGTGAATACATTTATTCATATGACCACTGGCTAGCGGATCTTTTGAGGGTACTAGGGAGGATTAAGCACCACTTGTTTCAGAATGGGAAAAAGGGAACATATGATAAGAGGTGGCGAATTTTAGAGGCTATCTACTCGATCCAGCTCTAGCCTCCCTGCCATCGGGTCTGTCTGTCTAAGTGTAGCTTTTGAAGTGGTGGGTATTCATATTATCTATGATTGATTGTTTACAGTACATTAATTAGATAGGACCTGGACTGCCAAGCAAGGGATTTTAATTTTTTCTTTTGGGGCTCTCTCCCTTTCTCGGGACACAGCTGCGGGAACATCCTCCTCCTGACTTGAGGGGTTTTGGGAATTATAGGACTGGTGGACTAATTCTAGCTTTTACACTTTGGGGTTCTCTTTTTTCATTAATATCCAGTCCCAACTTGGTACTTTTTTGTTCTTTTTCCCTCAATGTGAGGAGTGGTGTCCTGGTTTTTATGTCCGGATAGGGTCTGGCAGTTCTCTGCAGCTGTGATTGTATATTGTTTTTGTACATAGTTTGCCTACCCAGTTATAGGGGTGGGCACCCGGGATTCCGGGTTTGTTATGTATGTTTGTTTGTATGTTCATGCAAAATACAATAAAGATACTTTTAAAAAAAAAATACAGTATAGAACTTAAATTCTAAGAAAATGTTATTGCCATTTAAGATTATCTTGCTTACACCATGTACTGTGTAGCAATGATTAGCATAAACCTGCCTAGCTCAAGAAAAGTCCATCACACCTGCAGAGTCACAAAAAATGAGCAACAGTTTTTAAAGCTCCCCAGTAGGTAAATAGTCTTAAAATTCATAAAGCACTTGTGACTTTCAATCTACTTTATCTACATATGTGATGATGCTCCCAGTGGGCTTCAGCCCTTCCTGGAACAACTTGAAGTCCTGCCAAGTGATGTATACTGTACATCTTCTTGTTATGCCCTGAAAAATCTATTACTGCATCTTGAAAGCAATGCATGCTGTTTGGCGAATAAAGGAGAGAACAGTAATGGATATGTCTACTTGGATCACTTATCAATATTCAATTTTCTAAAATCTCCAAATTGCCCTGGATGCATGAAGTGAAAGCAGATAAACTGATCCCATTATAGATCCTAAGTAAACTCTTAACAAATTGGGAATCTTTGCAAATTAGTCCATGATGCACTCATATTTTGAAGCGTGTCTCATACACTAAGTTGTCTGTTGATATGACCCATGGTCTACTGGTGACTGACTAAGAATAAGATACTGCTGAATTTGTATTCAGTGAATGTCCTGAAATTCTGCATTTTTACTTTCAGTCTGGACTAATCAATCCTTTGGGCCACTTCGGGATCACTTTGACCTTTGACCAGATAATTAAAAGAAACACTTTCCCTTCCCATGTGGCTAGAGCTGGTTCTATGACCACCCTATAGCCCACGCTGGACATCATTACCCACCCTCCTTTATCCTTTACAAACATTTTACTCCTGGCACTGTATCAGGTGTGAAGAAAACACAAGCAGCAAACAAAACATAACAAGAAAAAAAACACCATTGGTTATTGTATCTGTGACATTTTAAAATGTCTGACCTTTGTCACTTGTTGCAGTCTAAACGTCACATGCTAGAACAGTGCAGCTTCCACTTAGTGTCCTCACACATGATGAACGTGCAACAAGTGGCTCCAGAGCACACATTAACACATATAGTATTGCTTCATTCAGAATTATGCAACCTTACCAGGTTTCACTATGCACCACAGGAATGTATTCTGTGTTGGATTTATATCCTATAATCTTTAGGATGCATGGCAGCTTATCTGAACATGCACACAAACATATACAAATAGTTGGTTTACTTAACCATCTATATTGTACATTTTTCTTGTCACCCATTTTGGCATCACATACTTTCTAGTTGTAAATAAATACAATTTATGTTTAAATGTGTTAATGTTGGTTGTTTTTTATGCACCCATTTTTTTAAATTAAAACACAAACATACATTATTTGTGTAATCATAACAACACTTGATTTTGTTTAAATTCTTTTACTAGTGCTACTGCATTCTTCCTGACCTTTAGTAACATCCACACATAGTCAAGCCACTTATGATGCAGCAGTCTCATCATATTGCATCGTGAATACCTAGACTGTGTTGTGGTGTTCCCAAGTTTCAGAAAGGATATAGTGGCAGTAGATTAAGAAACATAGAATTTGATGACAGATAAGGACTATTTGGCCCACCTAGTCTGCTCATTTTCCCCACCTGTTTCATATACCACAGATCCTAAATGATCTGTGGCTCACTGTCTCTTTCTATCTCTAGAATTTCTTTATGTCTGTCCCATATGTTTTTGAATTCCCCTACCGGTTTTGCCCCCACAGCCTCTGCCGGGATACTGTTCGATGGATCCACAACTCTGTCTGTGAAAAAATAATTTCTGACATTACCCCTAAGTCTACCTCCTCTATTTTCATATCATGGCCCCTTGTTCTTGAGCATCTTCTTTTTAAAAGATGCTACCTTTTTTTACCTTATTTACATCCTTGAGGTATTTGAAAGTCTCTATCATATTCTCCCCTCTGTCCTCTCCTCCAGGGAATACATTTTGAGATCCTCCAGTCTCCCCTCATATGACTTTTGGTGCAGCCCCAGGACCATTTTTGTTGCCCTTCTCTGAATCACTTCTACTCTGTCTATGTCCTTCCAGAGATGCATCCTCCAGAACTGGGCACAGTACTCTTGATGAGTTCTCAACAATGTTCTATATAGCGGCATCACCACCTCCTTCCTTCTGCTGGAGATACGTCTCCCTATGCACCCCAGAATTTCACTGGCTCTCCTCATAGCCTTCTCACATTGTTTGGTAACCTATAGATCATCAGACATGATACTCACAGGTCCCTTTCCTGTTTGGTAGCTGTCAGTACCCCCATCATGTACTTCTCCCTCACATTTATGTGCCTGAAATGCATGATCTCACACTTCTTTGCATCAAAACTTAGTTGCCACACCCTTGACTACTCCTCAAGCTTGCTTAGGTCCCTTCTCATTTTCTCTACACCTCCTGGAGTATCAACCATGTTGTAGATCTTCGTGTTGTCTGCAAAGATACACACCTTCCCTTCCAGCCCCTCTGCAATGTCTCTTATGAAAATATTAAATGGAACTGGTCCAAGCACTGATCCCTATGGGACCCTGATGGTCCCCCCTTTTCAGATTGAACTCTGTTCACCACCACCCTACGTGTCCTACCACTCAGCCAATTTTTTAACCCTTTTACCACTCTGGGACCCACTCCCAGGCTGCCCAGCTTATTTACTAGTGTTCTATTTGGGATGGTGTCAAAGGTCTTGCTGAAATCCAGGTAGGCCACATCCACCACCCCTTCCTGATCCACCTCCCTAGTCACCCAGTCAAAGAAATCAATCAGATTTGTTTGACAAGATCTTCCCACTATGAATCCAGGTTGCCTCAGATCCTGTGCTCCATTGGATTTGAGAAATATCACAAACCTTTCTTTTAGTAGTAAATCCATTAGTTTCCCCACTACTGAGGTCAAGCTGACTGGCCTGAAATTGCCAGCCTCCTCCCTGCTACAACTTTTGTGGAGAGGTACTATATTCGCCCTCCTCCAGTCCTTTTGTACCACACCTATTTCGAGCAAACTGTTGAGCAGGGCTATCAATGGTGCTGCCAGCACCTGTCTGAGTTCTCTTAATACTCTGGGATGTATCCCATCTGGCCCGATTGCCTTGTCCACTTTCAGATTAGCGAGTTCCTTTAAGACTCTCTTCTCCTTAAATGGACTGGTGTCCACCTCCCTCTCAGTGGTGCTTCTGTCATCTATCTCTGGTCCCTCCTCTTCCCCTTCTTCTGTGAATACTGAACAAAAATACTTATTCAGGATTTCTACTTTTTCTTTGTCCCCCTCTGCACACTTACCTACTGCCTTTTTTATTCTCACAATCCCACCTTTAGTCTTTTTTCTTTCACTAACTTACCTGAAAAAGTTCTTGTTATTGCCTGGACTGTTTTTTCTTCTGTTTGAGCCTCTGCACTACTAACTGCTTTCCATGCCTCCCTCTGCTTTTTCAGATACAATTCCCTGTCTTCTTCCCCTTGTGTTTCATTGTACATCCTGAATTTCACCCTTTTCGCCTTTACCTTCTCGGCCACTTCCTTTGAGAACTATAGCATTTTTTTCTCTTTGTTTTGCTTACCTGCCTAATGCAATGGCTCCACTATGAAACCCTTAAGATTCTCCCATTGTTCCCCCACCCACCCATTTTTCTCCTTCCCTGCCAGTGATTTCCTAAGACATTTCACCATCTTTGCAAAGTCATCCCACCTGAAATTCAGGACCATTGCTTTCATGTGGTTTGACTGTTCTACTGTTCTCACATTGAACCACACTTTACTGTGATTGCTTGATCACAGATGGCTCCCCACTTTTCTGTCTATAATTCTATCCCCATTGGTGAGTACCTGGTCCAAAGTTTCTCCCTCTCGGGTGGGCTCCATCACTATCTGTCTAATGCATGGCCCCTGCAGGGCTTCCAGGATGTCTCTGTTCATGGCTGAGGCTGCAACCTGGTTGCTCCAATCCAATTCCAGCAGACTGAAGTCTCCTACCAGCAGCACCACCCCTTCAGCTGTCATTCTGTGGATGGCTTCTACAAGTACCCTGTCCAGCTCTTCCCTTGTGTGGGAGGTCTGTAGATCACACCAGTGTGAATGGCAGTGCCATTTCCCATCTTCAGGGTGATTCACAGTGCCTCCACCTCTCCCTGCATTCTCTGTACCTCAATTGCCGTACTTATTTATTTATTTATTTAGGAAATCAGAATTATAACCCTTTGAGTCATAGACTCATTTCCAAAGGCTCCAGCTCAGAATAAAACATAGACATTCATACAGTACATACATAGACTAAATGTGGGTGAGCAATCATACAGAGTATAAGTACAATGAGCACTGGGTAATGCCTATCCATTTGGTAGCTATAGCAGGGCAGGGCAGAGCTATCAACATTTTTACCTAATGAGTGGTTAAGACTTATACAAATGGTAGCTAAAGCAATGCATGATGTGAGTTGGTAGTAAGCCATGTCAGGGAGGCCTTGTCTTATACATAATACAATGCATCCATAGTCCAGTGCAACTGTATGGTAACTAAGGGAGGTAAGGAGCCTGTAGGCTAGAAATATTGAGGGCTCTCCACAGCCAAGTCAAGGGCGGGTGCATGACATAGTGGCATGGTGCAGGATCCACAGGTTACCAGTTACACTAGCATTGATGTGAGGAGAGGATATGGGTCCTTAAGGCAGCTTTAAAAGGACCTAGATTGGTGATTGATGTGATGGCCGGTTGGAGGGTATTGTGCTTCCCTGATATAGATAGCCACTCCTCCTCCCTTTTTACCCACTCTGTCCCTCCTGAATAGAGTGTAACCTAGCATTGTCATATCCCAGTCATGGTTCCCCATGAACCATGTCTTGGTAACAATGATGATGCCCAGGTCTGCCTCAGCCATCAGGACCACTAGGTCTGGGATTTTATTTCCCAGACTGTGGGCATTTGTGCACATAGCCTTCCAATTTTTACTGCCTCCTTTCCTAATAACTCACCTCCTATCCCCATGTCTTTCCTCCATACCACTCTTGTCCTTACTCTTATTCTGCCTTTTCTCTACATTTTTACCTGTTTTGGTTTTAGTTATCTTAGGCAATTTCTCAACCTTATTTTTTTTTGTGTGGTAGCACCAATATGGTAGAAAATCAGTTTTTAATTCAGCTGTGTGGAATCCAGAATGCCACTGTCAGAATTCATGCAAAATGGCAATTCCACTTCCAAAATGTTTTTTTTTTAATGCTGAAAAGCATTACTGTGTAAACCGCATAATAATATTCTGCAGATTATGTAATCCACAGAATATTATTCTGCAGTTTGGGAAAATTAATATGCAGTTTATTTAAACTGCAGATTATGTAAACCCAGTTTAAAGAAAGACTTCTTAGCTGGCCCACTGGTGCAGCAGTTGCACTATTAATTATGATGTTGATGGTACAAGTTCACGAATGAGCCTGGATCATTAGATGGCCAGCCAGGGGAGGAGGAATGCATTTCCCATGGGATGCTTTCCCTCTTTGGGGAGGGAGGGAGGGGATCACTATCAATGTACAACCACCAACTGGCTGACCACTGGTGGCAGTGCAGGCAAAGTGTAGTAAGTGAGTTAGGGGACCACTGACTGTCTGAATTGACAGACATGACTCATATGTGAATGTGCATCTCAGCCAGCATCCCTGGAGGGAGGGAGGGAGGAAGGTAGTGATGGAGAAAAGGAGAAAATGCAGCTGAGCACATATGACAACTCCACACAGTCTGCAGACTCTGCACCCCACCAACCTAGGCACACTCCTGAAGTCCCAGTTTGCAGCTGTTCCCAAGGGAGCTGGCCCAGCCTGAGGACCGCCACAATGGGGAGAAGATACCATAGGGTACTACTCCAGAAGTAAGGTAAACACTTGGAGAAGTTGGGAGTGATGAGGCTAGGGCAGCATGGGGCTCTAAGAGGGGCTAAACCAGCTGAGAGAAGAGATTAATAGAAAGTTAAAAACAATCTGCTTTTTGAATTTTGGGCATCAACCAGCAATGGAATTCCATAGAATCAGGCATAATTTCTGAAATTCAGTGGATTTCTGGTGACAGTGGAATTAAACAATTCTGAACAGCTTTTGTTTTTCACCTTTATTTACAAAAAGGGGCAGTTATAAATCAACTTTCTACATCAACAAATTGCACAGAAGGTAAGCAATCATAACATGCTTTTATTAAACTTAGGACAATTTGTGGTCAATGGGGTGGAGGTGCAATGTCTCTAAAACCACTACTAGTAATTTAAAGACTTCAATTATTTCAGTTGAAATTCTGTTGCAAATCTATTGGTACTCTTTTTCTAGCCTGTCTAAATATTTCCTGGGGTGCTTAATACAGATTCAAAAAAAGATAATCATGCAAATCACATTCTTTTATATACCACAGAATATTGATATAATGGTGAAGTACAGTATATATTGCAATACTACAGAATCTGTGG
Source organism: Neoceratodus forsteri (assembly GCA_016271365.2). Classification (NCBI taxonomy): domain Eukaryota; kingdom Metazoa; phylum Chordata; order Ceratodontiformes; family Ceratodontidae; genus Neoceratodus; species Neoceratodus forsteri. The sequence goes on from JADMNL010000025.1 coordinate 87,589,880, forward strand.
AGCCCCAGCTTTAAATGGACTATAAGTAAATACTGTTAACTGGTGAACGGGCTACCAGGGTTCACATTAGATACTGTATATGGGAAAACAACACATGTGCACTCCCCTCCCATGATTCCAACATTTTGCATATTGCAAGTGGAACTAATAACTTAGTTTCAAGCAGAAGTTATTCATTAAATGAGCACACATCCTTAAATGGATACATGGAAATGTATGGAATGTACTGATGAGTCCTTATAAAAGCTAGAAAGTTCCAGTTACTTGTGTGATTTCTATGAACTCCGAATAATATGCTCTTTTTTCCTTTTTTTATTATTTTGTTAACTCTTCTGTTATTCACCCTTGATCACTGTACTAACTCATTCTTCACCAGGTGAACACACAATGCAACTACCCTTACCTGTGATGTGCATGAACCCCACTGTTACACCCAAGGGAGGAGGTGGAGAGGGACAGGTTTAACTCCCCTAAATTCTGGTTTTGTTATAGAAAGTGACAGGCATCTGTACATAGTCAAGTGTGCCAGGTTGTGATCTTGTAAGAGCAGAGCTTTACTAGCTACATTTGTCTTGAACCCAATAGTCATAGGCATTCTGGAAGCAAAAGTGGACATGGTCTGCATGATGATGTGCTCATTCCCAAGCCCGGATCATGTCCTACTACCCACTCTCCTTCTACTGAACTGCCAACTATTGGCACCCAGGTTGCAGTACTACAGCAGAGGCAGTGATCCTCAACAAAGTAGAAGAGTTTGTTGGGAAACACAGTCCTTGTCCCCCTTCAGGCCCTCAGACATGTTCAGCTCCATTCCCAAACCCAGGTCTCAGGCACTATGGGCAGTAATATTGGCACTGTTCTGAGGGGCTGGCATGCTCCTCTTTTCTCCACCAATTTCCATGTATGCAATCAATGGAATAAGATGGTGACAGGTAAAATCTATGCTTGAGAACTAATTTTTTATAACATCAACAAGTTGCCTTATTTAGTTTCTGGTGTAAATTCTTCATCCTTGAGGGTATATTACTATTATTGGGCCCTATGCATGAACTCTACATGCCACATATACACAGTGCAAAGGCTACTGTATGTGTGCTTTCCATTCATTGGGGGCTCTGTCTGATTGCCATGCATTCACTAAAGGGGCCTACACAACTTCTACACCTGATCCCCTATCTGGCTATAGAGCTCTGCATGTAGAATGATGGTTGAATGCCTGGGGGGCAGGGGTAGAGCATGACTACATGGGCAGGAATCCTACCATACACCTTATGCACTGCTTTCCTTTGCCTACACTGACACTTGGCCTCGATGTCTGCAAACCCCCACACTGCTACACCAGCCCTCTGATCACACTGTATGGGCTGTTGGCATGTTGGGTCACAAAGTCGAGGACTAGACATATCCCACAATCCCCTGCTCTACATGGAAAATGGGACCCAGTTCACTGGCAGGCCATTGATTTCTGGGCCACCCACATGACACTACCTGGCACATCTGTGCTAGTAGGCATGTGTGCAAAGGAACCAGAGACTGGCAGCTTGACACAGTGCATTGCTCCATGAGTGTGTCACTTCAAGGCCTGGGTAGATGCCTTTGGCACATAACTATGCTGTCATCAAGCACACGGCTCATTGTTATCATGTTTTGTTCATCAGTTGTTACCCCATTTGTCTGCCCTACCCCCACCCAAGGATCATGGCCCCTTTGGATGCACCAAACAACTGGGAAGTAGGCAAGTGTCTGCCTTTATATCTGGCACCAAAGCAGCTTGTCATTTGACCAGCAAAGAGGTGCATGAATGCTGGGAGGTTGGCCCACACCCTTCCTTTAGAGTAGAGAGGCTTGCTTCCTCTATACACCTGACTTCCAGTAGACTCTAGTATGGGATTCAAGTGCATGAACAAACTCACAGGCCATCTAGAAGACAGAATGAAGAACTGAATCTGCACCACACAGCCCTCAACCCCCCCACCACCAAAAGAAAGACATACTGGCCTATATGATCATGGTAGTCCAGCACTATTAAGTTTTTATAAATACAGCACTTAATGGAATGTTTTCCATGTTTTGCTCTGCTTCTATTCATATTATAGCTGCCTCTCACTCATTTGTACAACACAGCTTTTGAACTTGACTTGCCTCTCAAGATGCAAGTCTCTTGTACTGCTGGAAGCATATGGGAGTGCCTCTAGGACAACATTCACTAAACATATGTGTCTTAGCCTTTCACATCTTTTTGTGCAGCTTGTGGTTATTGCACAGTATGTGGTTAGATACTGTACTGCACTATGTTCACCTACTATTGAATTATTCATCTATGCATGTGCCACTCTACAATCTACCATTTTAAATATCAATTAATCACTGTTCAAGTATATGTAAGATTTATATTTTTAAACATATGGGAGTGAGTCTATTAAAGTTAGCATGTGCTCATTCTGCAATGGATTCAATTATTTGTTTTAACTGGGTGAATGAAGTTATCTGATTGTGGTGAATAGATGTTTGCTAATGAACTCATAACATTTATATTTAGATGCCTAAGAAGTATGGATTTATCAATGTAATATATAGCAGTTATAAAAAAAGTTGTTCCAGTTTTGGGAAACCTCAAACATATTTAGAGTATATGCATCACACTCATAAAATATTTTAAATATGTTTTTCAATTTTTGGGTTAACCATTCTATACTGGAATCTTAAAGAAGTAGATGATCAGTATTTCTTTTATAACTAGGAACATATCAACTATATAATTTATATACAATACCTTGCACTATACTGTACATTATATTTGATTAATATAGTATATTCTATCTGATCTGTGCCATACTGACTTTTTCTTGTGGACTACATCATTTAATATGCCATTAAAGCTATATGTAAACATGAAAACAATAGACCAGATGTTGACTGCTGTCTTGTGCCTCACAGACATAATAAAAGCATTGAAAAACTTCAAATATTGTAGGACAAATTAACAAAGAATATTACCCATGGTAAAGGCCTTTTGTGTTACCAGTAGTAAACAGTAAACCTCAATTACTAAACACCTGTCTCTTACTATCATATATGACTAGACAATTATTACAGTGATGAAAAAAATAGTTTGCATGCACCTAATAACATTCTGACTGTATGACAACCTGCAAAATGTAAAAACACATGACACAAAAAATCCAATAAATAAACATGCTGTTAATGCCAAGATGCTGGATTGATGATAAACGAATGCATGTTGAGCTAATTTTGTACCCAACTGACTTATTTAACTGAACAATACAAGCAGTAGCTATAAAAGTGTTTTTTCTTTCATAATACCTAATATAACCTCTCCAAGTTATATGTGTGAACAGTTTCTCGAATCTCTGTTTATATGTTGTACGGGTCTTTTAATATCCAGATGCCGAATAGACCAATCTGCTTTAGTCACGAAGGAAATCAATTGCAGTTTCCTTCAACTGCATAAGATGTGCTTTTATCCAACACACTAGATCAGGAAACAGTTATAATAAAAAAACAAAGTACAGTAACCCCATCCTGTTTTCTAATGTCACCTGTTGAATCTCTGTTCATTTTCAGTTAAACACTGTAAGATATAAGCAACCGAAACCATGTTAAAATTACGTTGATGAACTATGTCAAATGTTTATTAAATATACCACCAGTATAAATCAAAATACCATGTTTAAATCATAGCATAAAACTGGCTGGCATCTCAGTGTATGTCACAGTGAAATATTCAAGTGCACTGCAGATGGTAAAGAGTCTCTATAAAACTGAAATTCTGCAACTTATTAATGAATTTCAGCAGATATTTAATTGTGGTATCAACACTTCTACTGAATAGCATTCTATCTTTGTATAATGAAGTACCGCTTGTTTACTAAGGTTGTTCACTCAAACCTTTTTTTAAATTAACATGCCATAGTCATACACTGTGACAATATTACTCCATTACAGGCTACAATTTTGCTTTCCTTTTTATACTTTGCTTCAGATTTGTACATCTAAAGTATGAACACAATAACGCTCAGTCTACATAAAGTTTCCATATTTCATTCCATATCACAAAAATACAAGTGTACTATTAGGTTTAGTTCATAAATAGGATATGAACAGCCTTATGTGTGCTACTTTTCTCAGGAAGCATCAAAGCCAGCACAAATGTTTTAACTTGACTGACAAATTATACAGTATTATGGAAATGTTTCATATTTAAACCATGTTAAAAAAGCTGTGTGTGCAGTTTCAACATTAAAACATTTATTTTAGGTATGAGAAAATAGCATTTCTTTGCTCTTAACATGCAAACGTTTGCTCAAGGCATTTTATTTGGTTATTTCATAAAAAGAAGATCACATCTAATGTAATCTGCATCTCTTTATGCTAATAAAATGGTGTTCAGCCTATTTCCATAGACAATACCATAAAGTATAAAAAACAAATGGAAAACAAATGGAGGCATAACACCACAGCGAAGCAAACCAATCAACCTTAAAACAGCTGAAATAGATCTCATCCAGTAGTTCATTTATTCTTTATAGAAAAGCAATGAAAATATTCCTAGGTGAGTCAGATTAAAAAACCCTCAGAACCTCTGAAAGGTTGTAAAGCACTAAATTCTTTTGATTTATGAAGGCAGCATCCACCGCATTAAGCAAAACTGCTCAGCATGCTGGGACCCCTTTTTTCAGAAATTCCTTTATTAACAGAACCGGGCCCTACTAGCGAACAAAAGCAGTGGTGTGGTGTATATAAATCATTAATAGTGTGCCGTGCGACGGCTGAATTTGCTGTGTTAGCTGGAAAGCCCTCCTGCACTACAGGGATTTTGGGGGCTGGAATTGGCCACTATGAAATGTACTCCATCATTCTCTGAGCTTGACGCTTCCCAATAGCACTTTCCTTTCCTTTATATTTAGCCATGCTTTTATGCTGCAAATTTATTGCATTCTAATCTTTACAGAAACTCGTTTGCTACTGCAAATGATCTGAGTTCTGTCAATAAGTTCCAAATCATATTTTACTAACTCTTTTCAAGGTGAAGCCAGCTATCTAAAATTAATAATGTTTAATTTTTTTTGGGGGGGGCACTCAGGCACAGAGACAGAGGACATCCTGACTCATTGTACAAAACACTGACATTAATTAAATACTACCTGTTTTCAAATGTAATTTAGTATGTCTTGTGTGACTAAAAAATTATAGAATGTCAACATGCTGAATTTGATTAAGATATGCATTTTATAGATGCTTATTTATACTTAGGTTCTGCAGATTTAAAGGTCCCACAGGGCCCATCCCTGAAAAATAGGTGTTTAACCAAAATGAGGCTATCTTTGTGTGCAGAAATCTAAATAAATACATAAATAATATGCAGGTAATCCCTCATATTAACATTTTTGTGCTTCCACATAACAAAAAGTGAACCAGCATAGTATGGCTATTCTGCTGAATGAGAAGTTAAGAAGAAAATAAAACAAATAAATAGAATGGCATTCTTATATACAGTAGGAATGTATATGGAATAAAAAACATACAGGTTTCTAAATAGCTGAATTGCATGATTTCATAACAACAAACAGTTTAGAGAGGGTCTGAAATCTTTACATTTTGCATTATTAAATTAACCATTACCTGACAATTTATCTGTACCAGAACCATTTCTGATGTTTAGAAGTTATTCTAAATAAGAGCAAAAGCACTTCTGGACAACGACGAGTTACTTTCATCCAACTTGACTCATTCTGTGTTTTAGATTGACAAGAGTACACTGAGTGCTGATCAGCTAAGAAAGAATAACCAAAGCATGACATATGCTATATTTCATAAAAAATAGAGATGTTAAAAGCCTTATGTCAGCAGAGAAGACAAAATAGTACTTACAGGTAGGCCCAAAGATTTGCTCTTACAGGGAAGATACAGCTACTCATCTGATTGCTAAACCTTTGGAAAACCTTAAGATTACATTACGACACAAAGACAAGGAGGGATCCTACCATTTGAAGAAAGCAAACTATACCAATTGAGAAACTAAAGCAGCTATCCAGTATAATAAAGATTACCAGAATAAGCCTAAAATGCATGCAGAAGTCACTCTGCATTACATGATAATAACATTCCAAACTGAAATAAATGAAGCCCCCGCAGTGCTATTCTGTCAGCTTTTGAAAGTAAATAACTTTGCTTCTGACATGAGAGATATAATTTTTTCTCCCCCTGCCACAGAGCATTAATTGAGCTATGCAGCCATGTTACGACCTAGAGGCAGGACTTAGAGATGGTGAAGAAAGGCTTAGGTAAACTATATCTGACAGATATGTGCCACCCACCTAACAGACAGAACTTCATCTAAAAATGTACTCCTTCTGTGATGCACTTAAATCTTCATAAAGATGAGGTTTTCATCCCTTTATCCTCATTTTGTTATACCCTCTAAATGTATAATTCTGTAATGGATGTCTTTCACACAAGTTAACATGTAGCAGTGCAGTCTAGTGGTTGCTTTGCATATGGACCTACAAGAAAGGACATTCTAGGTTTGAACCTCACAACATACAATGGCTTACTGTGTGATCTTTAGCAAGTCAGTTAACCTTCCTTTGTTTCAGTCCTGACAGCTACAAAATGAAGTAGAAACAGCACTCACTACATGTAACAAATCAGAAGTGTTGTCCTAAAAAAAATAAATTGTACTCATCTCTCTTTCTCTTACTCACTCTCTTTGTCTTCCTCTCTCTCTCTCTCTATATATATATATATATCTATATGTATATAGATATATATATCTATATATATATATAGATTTAGAAAATTGGCTTTTTATTTCCTGGCATAAGATTGGCTACTACCCTTACCAGGGGGGTACATTAACTTACAATAGATGCCCAGGAAATAAAAAGTACCAGCCCAAGTACCCCCTCACCCACTCATCTATCCTTGTGCCCACCCTGCTCCTTATTGGCTGAAGCATTGGACACAAAATCTGAAATTGTCACCATTTTTTTAACTCACTCAGCGAGTGAACAGAGCCCCCCCATTCACTGAAACTGCAGTGTCATGTGGAAAAATGTCAGTTGGCTGATGTAATACAGCGATGAGAAAACATGCTTCTGTTGCTAACAAAAGTGTCTTTGAAAAAATGAATGAATAAGTTGTGGTGTGGAGCTCTGCACCTCACTCATCACTGGCGCCGCTTCTCATCCCATTTACACAGGGTCCTGTACCGACTGAATCTGCAAAGTGCAAGCGTGCTACTATAAAAAAAAAACAAAGAGGAAAGCATCGAGTAAAGAAACACACTGCTGTTCTTATTATGCTGTCAGGAGAGAGAGACAGGATACTAACAGACCATTTCTCCCAGACGTTCATTCACTCTCGCTAGTGTGCCCTCTCTCACCCCCTCCTCCTCCATATACCAGCCCACTGTCTTGTGCTTACGAGAATGTAGACATTTTTTTTAAAACAATCTTGATTTCATGGGTCTGCTTTAGTCCACTGAGTGAGCCACCACTGATGATCAGATCTAGTGGTAAAAATGGCAAGACAAAAGCATCGCTACATTACAGTAGCGCGGCTCGTGCTATTCCCCCATTCGTTCAAACTGTTTCCTGTAAGTACAAACAATCCCAAAGAAGAAACAACTTGTTTTCCTTTTCTTTCAGTAACAAGACTTTTCTCTGCCTACACACTGTCTACCGCAAGGTGCACTCCATCTCAAGAGACAGTGTACTTTGAAAGTGCTGTGGCAGACACGCACTACAGTTGCAAACCAATCCCAGAAAAAAAAAAATATGTGTTTTAAAGTGAAGGTCACATGCTTCCCTGCTCCATCGCAGCACTCAAAAACAGCAAATTAAAAATAAAAAAGTGCCTGTCCACTGTATTGGGGGGGCGAGAGTAGCGGACAAAGCAGCAAGCAAGCAAATCCTACAGCTGCTACAGTCATAGTAAAGAAATGTTACAAAAAAAACAGCAGTGCCCTCCAGCAGTGATGGTACTACAGGGACTACTTTACCACAAAAGTTATTTTTAACTGTTGTTTATATTTATGTTTTATATATATTTTCATTTTGACATATTTTCTTAAAACAATATCACATATAGCCCATTTTCTAAGCACAATAATACCCTCCAGGGTGGGCGGTATGGGCAATACCGGACCTTCCAGGGGCTATCAGGCCCTCCGCCTGTGGCATCGGGCCTCATTATACCCCGGGCGGTCCGGTATTGCCCAATACCATCCACTCTGTCGGGTATTATTGTTACATATATATATATATATATATATATATATACACACACACATATATATATATATATATACACACACATATATATCCGTATAGAACACCATTTTTAAATGTATTTATTTATTTGTAATTTGGGACCATAAAAGGAACATTAATCTGTGATAGCTTGTTTCCAGGTGTGTCCTAGGGGGTGTTTTGACTTGTAACCCATATTACAGGGATGCAACTGCACCACTAAAATATATATGTGGGTAATATAAGTCTTTATGTTGGAAACATTACAGTAGATACATAATCTCATGCCTATGTCATTTTGGCTGTAAATGTTTCTAAAGAGAAGAGTGCTACAGCCAAAAGTCTATGTCATAAAGCCCCACAACCTGTCATGAAAATACAAAAATCATATTTGAAAGCATACCATGTAATAATACATAATATATTAATATATACAGATAGAGAGAAAAAGAGATTATAGACTTTAAAAAATGGGCCCAACCATTATGAGAACCCCCATACCTCAAGTACAATCAACTCAACCAACTGAATACATATATAACTTGTATTGTAGTTTTAATGAATTCAATCAATTTTTGGTGTTCTGTGGTATATAAAAAAATTCACAATTTTTACAAACTGATTTATATATCATATGTTTTGGGATATCTGTAGAGATAATAATACTATATTAGGCACACAGTGGAAATATCACTGATATCTCCATGTTCCTATACATCATAGTGATATCCCCACATTCCTATAATGTATGTCATACTGATATCTTCATGTTCCTATACATCATATTGAAACTTATCTGGTTGATCCTGGCACTTTCAGACTGTCTCACAGAAGAAGCACTTTCACTTTTCTTCCTCTAATATAGTGTGACCAAGCACTGTTAATACTGGTAAATGACATCAGAGATTTAAAATAATGCACTATCTCTTGAAAAAGTTATAAAACTGTGTTTCTTATAACTTCCCTTAGCTTTTGTTTAAAAGAATCTGTTGTGGGAGCTACCAATTGTAGAGAGATGAGAGCAAGTGAGTCACCGGCTTCAGAAATGTAGACATAAGTGTGATCGTGTGTTGCTATAGTAATGGTCCCTATGGATTGCGTCAACTTTTCTGAAGCCGCCAACTCGCTCACTCTCATCTGTCTACAGTTGGCAGCTCCCGCAGCAGCTTCTATTAAACAAAGCTAATGAAACTTATGATAAGAAACAGAGTTTTCTAACTTTTTCAAGAGAGAGTGCCTTATTTAAATCTCTGCCAGCATGTCATTTACCAGTATTGACAGCACTTGGTCACACTACATTAGAGGATGAAAAGTGAAAGTGCTTCTTCTATGAGTGAGTCTGAAAGTGGCAGGATCAACCAGATAATTTTTTTAATTACATATCTCGTATGTTGTGTTGGGGGGATATGAGGGGTTTTGTTGTGGGGCAAAACATATCTGGTACAAAACAGTGCAACATGTCTAAGTCACCTCAATGTGGGGGATTGTGTTGAGGGGATGATGTGGGGTTGGGTTGGGGGACACAAAACTTATGTTGTATGAAAAGAACATGACAAGGCCTGACTGAAGATACAATATTTATCTTCACTTGAGGCCAATATATACATATATATATATAGATATAGATATATATATAGATATAGATAGATAGATATAGAGATAGCTATATATAGAGATAGAGATAGATAGATAGATAGATAGATAGATAGATAGATAGATAGATAGATATGTTGCATAAAACTTTGTTAATGCTCCAGTTACGGTCAAAGTGACAAAAGTTGGGAAATGAGGTGTTAGGGTTCCCTAACACCCCACCCTCCCAAACCAGGCAGGTGAGGGGTGTGCCTTGGGCTTCTCAAGCCTAATGCTCACCCCATTCCATCTGTAAATAAGGTCAGATGTGTAGACTTTCTGAGAATGGGGTGAGTGTTAAGCTTGAAAAGCCCAAGGCACCCCCCCCAACACCTGCTCTCCTGCCTGGTTTCGGACAGTGGGATGTTGGGGAAATGCTAATGCCTCATTTCCCAGCTTTTGTTAATTTGACCTTGACTGGAGCATTAACGAAGATTTTTGTAACTTATTTCCTTACTTTTTGAGATAGTATACTAGTATCCTTATTTTACTGTGGGAGTGCAGGGTCCCTTGGATCCTGCACTCCCATCCCTTCATAGATGTGTATATGTATGTAGCTGTGGAAGAACTGGGCCCACTGGGCCCTGCACTTTCATTTACAGGACAATGACCAATTTTTCAACATAGCCATCTTATTGTACCCACTACAGAAAACTTTTGAATCCCTGCCAAAATGGAATTCTGCACAACTGCAACACCATTCAGTGTCACAAATGAAAAAAACACATTTTGGCCAGCAGTTGAAAAATGATGACTGTGACATACATGAAGTGGGGTAATAAGAAGGCTACATTGAAAATCTGGGTCAAAATATTTAACATTTCTGAAGTTAAGAGCAGGCATAGCGAAATTGCAACAAATGGTCAGAACTTTGGCATTTTTACATATTTTGACCCCAAATTTTCAACATAGTCTTCTTATGACCCCACCTCATAAACCCCATAGATTAACATATTCAAATCCATGCCAAAACACCATTCCATATCACTGGTGCAAGAATACCTTTCAGACAGGATTTGAAAAAATGACAGCTGTACTGTTCATGTGGTGGTGTGAAAAATTGGCAATGTTGAAAATTTGGACTCAAAATATTGAAAATTACCAAAGTTGTATGTGTGCTTAGAAAAATTTCAATGAACGCATGTAACTCAGTCATTTTTAGGAATTTTTTTCACCAAATTTTCAACATGGCCTTTTTGGGACCCCATCTCATGAACACTGGTGGTGAAATTTCATTATTTGGTCCTGAATGGTGATTTCATTCAATGACCGCAAAATTACCTTCCGGGCCCGCTAATGAAATGACAATTATAATGTTCATGAGGTGGGGTCCAAAAAGGCCATGTTGAAAATTTGGTGCCAAAGTTCTAAAAAATGGCAAAGATATCAACAAAAGTTTAAAATGCCATTGAACTACATTATAATGCACTTATCTTTATTCTTCAGTTCATGGTTCAGCTTTGAAGAGTACAGTTGTGTCTCGATCCATAGAGAATGACAACATATGACTCTGGAGGTAAGTGTAGGGTAAGGGTGTGTGGAGAGTTGGGTGCTCAGTGGGAGGGTCGGGACATGGGGAGGGCAATGGTGGTGACAACAAGGGACCATTTTCTTTATTTCAGGTTTTAAAAAAAGGTGTTGCTGGACTGTTTTCTTTTTTGCAAGTACATATAAAATAAATATATTTTCAGGACACTGGAGGTGGGCTCCCCAGTCATCCCACACCTCATGCTACACCCACTGGGTGACATACCACACCCCATGCACCAGGCACTGACAGACCTCCACATCCCATGCACTGGCACCTAACAATGACTCATGGGACTGGACTGGGCAGCAGCAGAGAGGGCATGGCAGCTGGATGAGCTGGTACCATCACCCAGCAGCTGGAGAACTTCTGAGGCACCAACCTTGGAAAGTGGAGCTAAGAAAAGGGGGGTGTCATGGGAGAAAAACAAGGAGAGGTGTGGCAGCAGTTCTCAGCCTTTTTGGTCAGTTCTCTGGTGTAGCACTTAGCTCAGCATCCAACTAGCCACTCTGTTCTGTGTTGGACTTGGTCCAAAAACATCAGTTTAAAATGATCTAATCCAGGTTGTGCCAGTGACTGGAAGCAGCAGTGAGTACCAGTCTGAAAATCGGCCTTGCCTTCCAGGGGTGTAGTAGCCAGAGAGCTGGAGATGGGGGATTTTGTGAAGGTGTGTTGCAGAACTTAACTTTTATGTTAAACTAAAGTGAGGAATATGTGAAATTGTATGCAAGGCACAGGTGGTTTGGGCCCCTCTTGGCACCAGGCCCTGGGAATGATCCCCAGCTCCCCTGCCATCTCACAGAATCTGCCCCAATGTTCCACTCTGCTAAGAGGGGATCCTGAATGCCAACATGGGGATTGGGCCCCCCGATGTCGGCAAACATTAGTAAAGCAATAGGCAGTGGGGGGGGGCATCCAACATTGGGGATGGGCATCCCGGTGTTGGATTATATAAATATCATTAAAAAAAACAGGCAGGTAAGGGGGCTTCCACTAGACACACATTATAGTATGGGGATCACACAGAATTCACAATAAAGGATCCTTTACTATGACTCATGATATGAAAAGGATTCTTTTTCCATATCATGCAGTCACAAAAAAAGATTCCTAACAGTAAATAAAACACATTTCTGGAGCATATCTCTAACACTGAAGCACAGATTCCACCTAAGGGTGTCCCAATCAGCCAGCTAGGTGCGATGGTCTCTCTCCAGAATGTCATTGTTGTGGCTTTTGATCTTTTTTTTTTTAAACAGAATACAAGATGGCGGCTCGTGGAAAAGGATTTTTCTCTCATGAAACATGATTTTTACCTCATGATAAAGGAACAGATGTCACAAGAGTGAATCCTTTTTAATGAGGTCAATCCTTGTCAAACTTTATCCCTCCAATTTGGACAGGGGAATTCCCTTTGGAAACAACGGGAACTTAAAAATGTAATAACTTTGCAACAGATTAATATTTTTTCACTAAACTAAGCAAGGCATTTCTGTTATCACGCTGGTTGTACTATAAAAAAATCATACTACAATTCCACACCATGTGGACACAAGACAATGAAGAAAAAACTACAAAAAAAGGTGATTTTAAGGTTTTAGCACTATCTGGATCTCAGAATCCATACATCTGACCAAAAAGAAACTTGCCACATCAAGAGATCTACCCCAAGGGACAGCATCCACCAAATTTTGTACAAATCCATTGATCGGTTGCAAAGTTATTAAAGTTAGAAATTTGAGATTTAACATTAAATTGGCTACACAACCCTAACTATAGGGGCACAACCATGCCCCTATAATATATGTATGAAGATTTTGTAGAATAGGACAGAAGTAAGAGTAAATATGGACAGTTGCACTAATCAACAGCTTGACATATAGAGTAACTGATTGATTTACTAGAGCAAGTACATGCATGGACAAATTAATGAGATATATACATAGATTGAAATTCAAAGCATTATATATCTCAAGACTGAGAAGTGTTCTCTAAATTGGGTTGCACTTTGCTTGATACTTTAGTAAATCTAGATGAAAGAGCAGAAAAAAAATATTATTTTTATTTTACAATTTTTGGCCAGAAAAGACAAACTAAGCTGAGGCTTGTTTCCAGGCACATCCTAGGAACAAGGGAAGTTAAGCGATGAGAGGTTGTTTGAGAGTTAGTCTGCTAGAAGTGGGCCTGATGTGGGCTGTAGGGTAATTCTTTTATATCAGCCTCTGAGTGTGAGGGTGATATCCTGTAGGAGTTAACAGATTTTGTCCCCGATCTGATGTTGGAGGCTCCAAAATTGTTAGCTTTGGGGGAATTTAACACCTGGGTGGATGATGAAACCTCACTTTTTAGACAGCTACTCCTCCAGCTTATATCATCACTGGCATTACATAGGCAGTGCCTCTGTGACCCATCTGCATGGTCATACTCTTGACTAGAGATGGGCAATGTTGGCAAAATTTGCTCTATGAATTAACCCACAAATGTAGTGCAATTTGTGGAGTGCTGATCAATCTGCAAAGTGCAACTTATTGACTGTGAAGGGGAGAATTTTGCCCATGAATGGCAGAATTTCACTGTGAATGGTGGAATTTCACAGTTCATGGACATAATTCTGTGAAATTCTACTGTTTGTGAGCAAAATTCCACCTTTCATGGGTGATATTCATGACAAAGTTACATAGGTGAATTTTGACGCTAATAGCACAAATTCACAAATTGCTCTGCAGAGGCAGAGTGGATGACTTCACCGAAACTTCACATGTGAATTTAAATTTCACATCTCTACTCTTGACCTGGTCTTCTCATCATGACATGAAGGTAGCATGGTCAAGATTGATCTGGTCACTTGATTGGATCATCACACTGTGTCATTCCTTTGTGGGGTCTCCCATGTTAATATCCCTTCTGTGGAGATGATCCACTACTGTACAAAATTTAATTTGGAGCCTCACAATCTCCAGGCAAGGCTGGATATCTCAGGCATAATGACAGCTTGTGTTCAGGGAGCTTACAAAGCTATGGAGTACTTTACCACAGTTCTTACAGCTGTCTTGAAATCTCTAGCACCTTCCTCTGTCCATTCTTAGACCTTTCACCACAGCTCACCATGATATTGTAAGGAGCTGAAGTGGCTGAAGACTGAAGGATGGAAGTTGGAGAATTATTGGTGGAGATCCCACTCTAAAGAGAACAAACTGGCTCTGAGAATTCACTATGGTGAAAATCTGAGGATAATTTCATTGACAAAGACAGAGTTCCTGTCACAGATTATTGCTTCAAGCAAAAACAGACTAGCTCAGCTTTTTCACTCTGTACATACATTGATAAATCCTCTCTGTGTGTGGTCTGAATGAGCCTTATCCACAGATACAGTAAGTGCAAATAGTTCAGCCTGTTCTTCATTGACAAGGTATCCTCTATTCAGACTGGGATAGCCTCAAGTGACCTGTCATGGTCCGGAGATGTTCAGGCTCAGAGGGCACTGATAATCTGCCATCTTTGGCTGAGTTACAACCAGTTGTAGAAGAGATGGTGGTTTTAGTGACCTTGAGTCTGCACCCCACTTACTGTCTGCTGGACATTGGTCCTACTTGATTGCTTGTTGGTAGCCTTGAATCCCTAGGGCAAGTACATGCTGAAATTATCAGGTGTTACTGAGGGAGGGTGTTTTTCCATCTGCTCCAAAAAGGGTAGTGGTGACATCTTTCTTTATAAAGCCATCTTTGGAGCCCTGTGGTGTGGTCAATCACAGGTCTGTCTTAAATCTCCCCTTTTTAGGGAAGCTTATAGCGGATGCAGTGGTGGCACCACTTGAGGTTCATCTGGAACAATATAACATCTATAAGCCTCTTTAGTTGGTGTTTAGGCCTTGTCACAGTGCTGAGACCACCCTCATCATGGTGATGCATGATCTCCTCATGGTGAAACACCAGGGACTTTGTTCCATCTTAGTCCTTCTGGATCTCTCATTGGCATTTGTCATGGTGGACCATGATGTGCTTATTGAGTACCTAAGGAACTATGTGGGACTCTCTGGCACTTGTTTGTGCTGGCTTGGATCCTACCTCACTGGGAGATCAAAGCAGGTAGCCCTAGGTAATTACACCTCTGGGGCAGCAGCTGTTTCCTGTGACATTCCACAAGGCTCAATCTTGGTGTCTATGTTGTTCGCCATGTACATGTTGTCACTGAGTGAGATCATTAGACAGTATGGGTAGAGTTTCACTGCTATGCAGATGGTACTCAGTTCTATCTGTCTTGCACCCTGGTTAGGTTGAATGCTGTCACAGTCCTTGGGCATTGCCTGTAAAAAATCAATGATGGGATGGCCTCCAATTGGCAATGTCTCAACCCAGGCAAGACAGAGGTTATGACTGTCAATCCAAGTCAGCATGGATCAGCTAAGACAAGTGGAGGCCTACCACTGTCATCTGTGATTGGACAGCCACTCCAAGATGTGGATGTGGTGAATAATCTGAGCATTGTTCTGCACTGCAGGCTGAAAATAGAACAGGTGTCTTGGGTAGTTAGGAACAGTTTTTGCCATCTTTGTAATGTCACCCTGGATCAAACTTGCACCAGCTGATCTGAAGATGATAGTCCATGCCTTTGTTACTTCCAAACTTGATTATTGGAACACTCTTTACTTAGGGTTGTCTGGAGGTTTGATGTGATGCCTGCAATTGGTCCAGAATGCTGTGGCCAGACTGGTGATGGGAACTTCTAGAAAGGGACCATATTATGCTAGTACTGCATGGTATACACTAGCTTCTGTGCAGTGGTGCATCATCTTCAAAATAGGCTTGTTAACATTAAAAGCCTTACATGGTCTGGGCCCAAGTTACCTGAAAGACATTTTGATACCCTACACTCCCTCCCACTGTCTCTGATCCACTGGTGCAAGCTTGTGCTATGTCCCCTGTTCTTGCTTGAAGCAAAAATCCTTTGGGGTTGCTCCTCCACTGATTTGGAACAACTTCCCAGATGTTATTACATCTGCTATAATGTGTAGACCTTTAAGCAAAAATCATACTTTCATATTTGCTCAGTCCTTCCCTGAATAATTTTAATAAGATTAGCAGTGATAATTTATATCATATTTATTTACTTCATTATAATTTGTTTACATTTTTACTGCTGTGAAGCACCCTGAGTCTTTGGAAAGGGTGCATATAAAAAGGTTCCTTGCCTCATGGTCACAGAGTATGCAAGTGGTAGTTGTGGGATTCTAACCCAGTACTCCAGGTTTGCAGCTCAGCGTTCTTAACTACTATGCTATACTGCCTCCAAGTTAAGCATGTATTATTAATGTCTATTCTACTGTGTGTTCAAGTGCAGTGTCTTTGTTGGAATGCCTTTCTTGCTTGTTTATAAAGTACAGTAGCCTAGTATTTGTTCAATGTCTGCAGAGTCATGACCTCACTTTGAACACAGAACTAACCCTTCATTTCCTTTAGTTCTCTCTCTGCCTAATTCGGATGCTGCATGTGTTTAACATAACAAAAGGAGCAGGATCAAAACATGGAGAGATCTCCCCACAGCTGGAGTCTGCTTCAGTGCAGAAGAGCAAAGGCCCTGGCTTCAGCTACTCAGCATACTATAAACATTAAATATGCCATGTTCCCTAATTAAATTCTCTGAGCTGCTGCCTTGACAGGGGAGGAGGGGAACCAAAATATAAAAAAGTCAATGGCTCTGGATTCCTGTTAGACAGCAGTAAAAGACTGCAGCTAGAAAAGAACTGATAGGGATTCTTCAGGAGCGCACACACTAAACACTTGAATATAAAACAAATAATACAGCATTCTACTCAAGGCCTTAATAAAAATTGTGAGCATTTTTTGGGATAAAATGTAGTGGTCATGCTGCAACTAAGAAACATTGATTTGAATTGTTGGAACCCTACTATCTCAGAGTTGAATGTGGTTGTATTGTCTCAAAGGGAAACACCAGTTAACACTGTGTAGCAATGCTGTTTTACATCATTCATTCTGGCTTCTGTTTCTGGATCTTTTTCCTGAAACACACAGATATTTCTTTAAAAATCACACTTCTAGGCCTCCTTACATTGAACGCAGTTTCTACCATGCTGTGCAGCAGTTCTAGCCATTGCCACACCAAGAAAGTAAACATTGTGGGTGGGCACATTTATGTGGTGCAACACTCATACAAGCTGCACTGCTAACTGCACATGTGCAAAGGATGATGTGCTTCTGTGATCATGCTCTGCATATCTGTCTTGTCAAACTCTGCCTGCTGTGTCCAGTAATCTCTTAATTTTTTTCTTTCTGTTTCACAGTGCACTGCTACATACATGGAACTGTTGGAATGCACAGAAGCCCCTTATGCAGTCATTGACTTAAAAACTGCATAGGTCACTTACTTGTTTAGTCACTATCCTCTAAAATGGATGTGGGCATTCAGAGGTGTTTCTTCAGTGAGATGCCATTACTCACTGTGTTTACATTTATATTGACCTCTCACTCAGTCATGAGAGGTCACACAGGCATGAGAGGTCAAGAGACATATAAACACAATGAGTGTAATGGCATCTCACTGAAGAAACACCTCTCAATGCCCACATGTACTTTATAGGCTAGCGACAACAAAAGTAAGTAATCTATGTAGTTTTCAAGTCAACAACTGCATAAGGGACATGCTCTGCATTCAAACAATGCCATGCATGGAGTGATGCACTGTGAAAAAGAAAGAAAAAGTGAAGAGATTACAGGCCACAGCAGGCAGAGTCTGACAAGATGGATATGCAGAGTGAGGTCACGGAAGCACACGGTCCTTTGAGCATACGCAGATAACAGCATAACTTGGATGAGTGTGACACCACGTAAATGCACCCACTCACAATGTTTACTTTCTCAGTGTGGTAAGGGCTACTACTGCCACACAGCATGGTGGAAAACATGGTCAGTATAAGAGGGTCTACAAATATGATTTTTAAACAAATATCTGTGCCTTTGTGGAAAAAGACCAGAAACCAGAATACATGAGGTAAGACAGCAATGCTACACAGTGTTAACTGGTATTTCCCTTTAAGATGGAGGGTCCATCACTGGAATGACTTCTGTCAGCCTCACTTTAAATACTTCTTTCTTATGAAAAGCATTATGATGACTTCCAGACTCTCCTTTAAAAACACAAAGCTGTCTAATGCTATCAATGTGAGAAAAATATAATTATTTTTTCTCACAGGGCATTAAAACTCATTATTCTTGGTTTGATGAACTTAGAGATCCTAAAAGGATTGTCTCCCCTCAGTCCATCAGCTACTGGACAATTCTTCAAGGCCCAGCTATAAGAAAAACAGATGGTGAGCGACCATTAGTAATGTGTACTTATTTTCACTCATGCAGGCATGAACAGTGGTTGCGTGTTCTCACATGGAAATTGCCTTGAAACAGCACACCAAGAAGCAAAATTGGGCAAGGCTGAAATGATATGCTAACAGATGCTTTCATTTTTCATAAGCTAAACAGTCAGATTAAATAATTTTAAAAGAGACAGCAAGACTCAGTGGGTCAGCAGTATTTACCATTCAAAGAGACTAAACCACTATAATTCACAATGATCAATTCATTGCTTACTTACAAGTAAATTATCATTATTCCAATGATGAAATACTGAGAAAATATAAAACTGAAAACAGTATTTTCTTATTCTTGCTTCACTGCTTTTAAATATTTCTCCTTCTTAGAATGAGGCTCATAATTAATAAAGTTACTTCTTTAAATATGTTTTCAAATACTTTCAACCACACCACTTGCCAAACACAGTCAGTACGTATCTAGAGCCAGCATCTTAACCAGAATCCACTGATATTTTTGTGTAACATGAAAAGTGATTAAAGGCCTATATAACTGCATAATCAGACACTTCAAGTACGCAGACCTTGCAAGACCCATATACAGTGGCAGCCAGTGACATGATGTGGAATATACAGATATATCACATTATATCAAAGGAAATCCCCATTCATTTCAACTGGATTTCCAGTGATATTTCCTGATATATATATATAATATGTTTACGTATATACATGTGTGTGTGTGTGTGTGTGTGTGTGTGTTTGTGTGTGCGTGTGTGTATATATGTGTGTGTGTATGCACCTGGCTACCACTGTATGGACCATTTTAACAGTCTTCCTATCAAACATACCTATCACTTTTTTACTAACTATTTTCTGATTAAAGCCAGGACAAGCTGACGTTGAGGTTTCAGTTCAATTGCCTTCGATCTGAAGATGTCCACTATAAGGAATGGCTTCATTTGGCAACCATTACCCTTTGTACAAAATGCTTCACCATGAAAAACAAACCATATGCATCATCAGTAACTGAAAGAATTAATCATCCTAATGTATTGACAGTAGACTGGGATTCTGGAACTCAAAATATCATATTATGGAATTTTGTAAGGGTGGACTTTGTTGACGTATGGTAAATAAATGCTATGCCATGAGAAAGATGTCTACTGTAACTTTCTATACAACTGTATCAGGCCTGGATGTACTTACAATAAATTTGCATTTATGCCCCCCTTCTAATATGTAAGGGATATGCATGAATGAATTTCTTCTGTGACCAGTTCAATATCATTAAGACAATAGTAGAAAATTTCTCTTCAAACCCAGATATACTTTATGAGCTGGGCTGCTGTAAAATGCAACAACTATATAGATACCATTGTTGACAACAAACTCACTAACATTAAGTCATGTTTGTGCCTGGCCTGACCAAGTCCCAAAAAGTGTTCTTAGAAAGTACTTAGGTTCAAGCTGCAGTAACAGAGAACAAAACATAGGGGTTTGCACACTGATATTTAAGATAATGTGATATAGTAAAAGACAATACATTGATGCAAACTGAACCAACTATATATTTATTGACATGGATCTAGTGTAATTTCACTCACAATACAAATGGTTTCACTTATCAAATGCTGGCAGTGAATGTTTATCAATATACCATACAGAATCACTGCTACAATTACAAAACAATTGTCAGTAAGCAATCAATTAATGCTCACTTCTTGTATTAGTATTCAGTGTTTGAAATATCCACACTAAAAGAGGTAGAAACTATTTTTGTAGTTTTTAGTACAAGTGGTTTAATGCTCAAGTTAACAGTTAGCTTCTAACTGGTTAGTTAAGTGTTATATTCTTCCATTGCCTCTTAGCAGTTACAATTAATTATTTCAATTTCAAATATGTATATTGCATCAATTTATGACAAATGTAATCATTACATAAAAATGTGGAAAAATAGTGCTTGACTAGCAGGACATGTAAAATGGACACTGTATTCTTATCTGAAAGATCACACACACAAATAGCATATTAACACACACATTTGAATGCAAGCCATTCATGCTGAAAGATTAAAAGTAACTTGCATCCGATGTCATGTCATGCCTCTACACAATGAGAGGTCAGGTCACTGAGCCTGTTAGTCAGAGGAATAAGGATGATGAGATGGGGAAAGGCGCATGCACATCAGCTGGGGGAAAGGACTGTAGTTTAATAAAGCATCTGACATGAAGGGTGTTATGTTAATGACAGCATTACAATATTTGAGCAGCTGTGTAAATCTCATGCATGTACCATGAAAAGAAAACCTTAAATAGCCACAACTCAATTCTAAGACAATGTTTTAAAATCAGTTTGTAAGCCATATTCAGGCCTTTTCAACACATTTACACTTGAATACACATTTCTCTTAAACTAAAAGTATGAAACATTTGCATATATCAGAATTTTACAACAATTAATTTAATTGCCACTTGAAACCAACAAGAAGGGCTTTGAAACCTAAAAGTAGTAAACAGCAATGCACCAATGCTTGAAATAGTTAACTTAGGTAAACAAATAATTATTGTTCCACACACAAAAACAAATAAATTGGTGAAAAACGTAAGTCTGGTGACTAAAGCACAGTTTAAGTCAACAGAAGCTCCATGTAGTGGCTCATAAACTGAAATGGAGGTTACCAAATTTCAACAGTTGATATCCAATGACTATTCACCAAATCATGGGCTAAATGTCCTGGTGCTTGTTGCACCTGTTAACAAAGTGCTAGTATAATAGGAGAGGCATTTTTCTTAGTTTAGAGAGAACACAAAATAAACAGAAACAGATTTAAAGGCATAGCTACCATTTTTTTTTTATTTGTTTAACCAGGTATAGCACACTAAGCTGAAAGCTTTTTTACAGGAGCAACCTGGGAGCACAAGGAGATTAAGTGACTTGCTCAGGGTCACACAGTATGCAAATGGAAGCTGTGGGATTCAAACCCAGGTCTAGTCTGCTGGATGTCACCAAATATGCAGCTCAGAGCCTTAGACCACTGCGTTATACTGCCTCCAAAATTATTAGAGTATGCTTTTTACTAATGAACCACTCAGAGAAACTCTGAAATAGGCTTCATTGATGGCAAGTTCTTAAATATATGTGCAGTCAAAGGTGCTCAGATTTGACAGTAAGAGCAGCATTCAATACATTGTCAGCTAAGGGAAAGCCCAGACCTCAGTTGCTAAACATACAGACATTTACAGTCCAAGGGGATTTACTTCAAGAAATAAAACTTATATAGAAAGATGTATAAACTTGCCTTCCTTCTAATTGTACTACCAGTAGTACCTCACTGAGAGGGTTACTTCACTGAGAGGGTGGTGGAGCCATGGAATGTGTTTCCAGGGGAACTGGTGGAATTGAAATTGGCAGCGGGCTTCAAAATGGGCTGGGACAGGTATAAGGGAAGATTAAACTGAGTAATTCAGGACCTGGAGATGCACACCCTATGGGGAGGAGGTGAGTAAGGGGAGGGCAGTGAAGAATGCATCTGCCAAGTGCTGATCTTCGAGCAGACTAGCTAGACCTTTGGGCCTATTCTGCTGGCATCTTAGTATGTTATTATGTTAGTACCTACTGTGTTAATCATTCCGCAAAGATAACCTGGGATTTTGGTTTTTAAATCTTTATACATACAGATAGAAATATAGCTCATGACTGATAAACATGCAAAATAACTCCTTATTGTTTAAACAACATTAACAGTGTATTAGGAACAGTGGCACTCATTTAATGCATTCTCTTAGTTTCCCACAGGCCCCACTGATCTTTAACCCTTGTGTCACATCTATCCCTTTTAAGGATGATTACTTAGTATAGAAATAGAAATTGCTGTTTTGTGAGTTTGGGTGGCCTTCAGAAGGTCCAGTTCATGGAGGAGCTGTTCCTCATTATTTTGAATTGCATGTGGCTACTTTTAATTACTAAATGCAGTACAAAAGGAAAAATCATAATGAAAGTAAAAGTGGACTTTCTGATGTTTAATTCAGAATGGTTGTAAAGGTATGTTTGTTAATTGGTTTTACAAAGGTTACAACCTGTCTTCTTAGTTTTAAATTTCAACATTCTGTACTATTTCTTTAAATAAATATCATATCTATAATTAATGTTACATTCAAGAATTTCACTCTTCAAAATGCATAACACAGATGCCAAAAGTGTATTGACACAAAAATGTTTAATCCTCACTACTGCTGCCCTTGGTCTTGAGTAGGAAGGATGTTATCAAGTAAATTACTCCCCACAGCATTAAGAAACTAAAAAAAATATATAGAAAATCTAAACAAATAATAAGCGATAGTTAAAGCTTCTGCAAGCAGTTATAAAATGTCAAATGAAAGTAAACTGTTCCCACGTGATCTGTATGCTAGCCACAACAACAGTCATCTGATACTGCACATTAATTCCAGCTATATTACATTTTCCTCCGTCAGCTAATCTGCACACTTGCACTGTTCCAGCTGATCTACATTACTCATTAATAATGTTGTCCTGTTTATGGTGGTGCAACATCAGTGCAATCTGAAAATGAATAAAACATATACACACAACAAATGTTTAAAAGAAGAAAGTAAACCTAATTGCTTTGTGTGTGTAGTGAAGAAATGTTACAGATGTGTTTAACTGATACAGAACATGTTATAAATCTTTAAGTCCCTTTGCCCCAAATGCCAGATGGAAATGGTAAAGGCCATATACTGTAGCTAGTTCAAAGCACTAGGCTGCCTTGTAAAGCATCCACATTGTGCATCTGAAATAACTGAAAAATCATAACGTCCAACTGTTAAAATAATGTCATTCAAAAAGGCTGGATGAGTATAAGTACAAACTGACATGTATACCTATGGACCACTATAGGCAAGAAAAAAAAAGGATTTGCCACAATCACAACCCTAGATGTTTCAGTTAAAACAAGAAAGTTACAAAACAAGAATCACATACATAGTCTACTGAGCTTCAGGCTTTAAAAATCTTACAGTATAAGGCGCTCATAAAATCTATACATTGACAGATCCACACCAGTTTTGAAATGCATACTTGCACTACTGTATTGTGAATCTAAATGTGCCATGCTATGATCTAATTAAAAAATAAATGGCTATTTGGGGAAAAAAATAAGTCTCTCTTCTGCTTTGATTTGACAACAGGCATTTTACTTTTCATTAACAACATGTTTACACATGGTCTAAAATCCTTAAATGAAATAGGAAAGGGCATCAAAGTGATGGAATTGCTTTAGGGCAAATTTGCATTTGAGGTGCAACTTATGATGCAAATGCTAAATGAATAAAATTCTTTCTGAAGTTGCACATGTTGTGTGGAGACAGAGAGCATTCTTAGGATTAAATATTAATTCCACAGTTTTCAAAGATATGTATTTTATAATTAGGATTTAAGTCAGATGTCAAGTTGGTAACAATGTTATGATGTAAGCTACAAAACCTTTACATTCTGTTAGTTTTGTTTGCACATTATTTGAGCACCATACACTTTACTACACTGAACCTTTTCTGCCCCTTCCATGACACTGAAATGTAATATAAATTTAACCTTTAGAAGGCTACTGTATAGTGCATGCTGTCCTTCACAACCACATCAAATATCTACTTCAAATGAAAACAAAAACTGTTGCAATTTTATTGAAGCCTTTTCCATATGTATCAATTAGCAATCAGAAGACAACACTAGCTCTGTGAAAAGAAGTCCACTTACCTGTTGTAAGTACATAAAAGTCAAGGCACAGGAGAGCTGAGGACACATGCCCACATTGGGCAGAGCGACGCAGGTTGCACCCGTGAGAGGATGCTGCATGGTGTTGCTCTGGAGTCGACGTAGAACAAGCGAAGGGGCTTGCATGCACGCACACTTGTCCTGTCTTGTCAGCACAGTTCTTATGGTCAGCTCACTCAGTAACAGTGACTTGATTTTGGGGATGGGGAGAGTGCTAGTACCTATATTTGTCCAATAGCTAAGGTCATTTATAGTAGATTTAAACTGCAAATTGTACACTGGAAAAGAAAAAAAAGGAGACAGACCCTGTAGCCTATTGATGAGCAAGTACAACTTCCTCTAATGACAGTGTGTGCTGAGGCTCGTCACACAACGGGATCTGCTGACTAGTGAAGAGAGAGACTGAATTGCTGGGGCTCAGTCGGCTGGTGCTGATGCTGTACAGCTTCTCATTTGTCAAATGGGTCCTAGGGCAGGGTCTTTTCCACTCACCGAAATTCAAATACTGCATTTTTAAAATCTCGGGGGAGGGCTGGGGGATGTGAAATAGAATGAGCAGCATCACAGACGTCTGGGAGATTTGAGCAATTATTGTCATTGCCCAGCTGAGGTTGAATGACCCTTTCACTTTTTTTGTAATCGGCACCTGGCCAGGAAAATGGGAGTGTTTCCCCTGACAAAGAAACATGTAAACAAGGAAGCAAGGAATCTGTAAAGCAACAACATGAAAGGAAACTAATGCTAAAAGGAACAGTACAGCTTAGAATGAAGAACTGCAGAACACTGGAAATAATGCAGCTCATGTTGTTTGTTAAAACTTGTTGTGGTTTACTTTTATTGCTGCATTTTAAGACCTCAATTAGATTTCTCCATTCTTGTTTTACAGTGTGTGGGCAATATAAAACTACTGATAGTAGGAATGACACTACTGCGTTAACACAGTAACAGTGGAGAAAATCTTCCAGAAATATAGTAAA
This sequence comes from Neoceratodus forsteri, assembly GCA_016271365.2. Classification (NCBI taxonomy): domain Eukaryota; kingdom Metazoa; phylum Chordata; order Ceratodontiformes; family Ceratodontidae; genus Neoceratodus; species Neoceratodus forsteri. Next base: position 87,615,380 of record JADMNL010000025.1, read on the forward strand.
TAGCAAACACTGATCTTTTGCAGTAATTGCATTACTACATATGAAGAGAAAATCATACAACTTAAATGTAAATACACTGCTTGCAAGTTATAGCCGCTTGCATCTTTTTCTTGTATTTCATATAGCACACTAATGCAAATATAATTACTATCCATAAGTGTGCTGGTTTTATCTCATGCTTTACAGAAGTGTTAGGAGACTGGCATATCAAAGTCACCCAAGATAACTTTTTTCAATGTAACATAAAGAAACAATACATAAAAGCCTGAAGCAGTCCTTTTCTATCATGAAATAAAATTTAATTTTAAAATACCGTTGAACTAACTGTAGCCTAACTAGACATTTAAAGGCCCTTATTCAAGCAGTCTGTTAAGCAAAATTCACATTCATCTATGCACATACAGAACAAAGAAAACTTTCTAAACTGGACATTACAATTAATTATTTTCAAAGAAGGTCTGCTTAGGAATATTTACCTGAGTTACACTATTATTCAAAGAGGATTTACGTACAGTCTCAAAGGATACCCCCACTTTAGACATAGCTCACTTCAAAATGTTAAGGGCATCATTCAACATTAATTTTAAAGTAGGGGGAATCAGAATTCACACACTAGGTAAGCCAGAGCTCTGCTTAATGTGTCAATTGTTTACTAACCAAATCATAAACTTCAACATAAAATTTACAGAACTCTACTTTTTCCCAAACATAGTTATTTCAATTAATTCATGTAACAGAGTATCAGCCAAGTTAATTTGAAACAAATACACTGATAAATAACTGTTTCACTGACCAGGTCCAATTTAATGGCAAAAACCAAAAGAGCCTATCTTCAGGATTCCCTTCTACACAACAATATCAAGAAATGAACATAATCCAACTCACCTCAGATGACTGATAATTTCAACTCTAGTACATCATCAAAATGCCAGGCAAATTATTTGGGAATAAAAAGAAAAACTAAATAAATAATTGATGAACTGTCAATAAAGGTTCTTGCCTAGGAAGTGCCGATGTTTTCCCAGTATGTCATGGGCTTGAGCTGCTAAAATAGCAATGCTTTTGAAACAGCACAAACTACTTTATCATGCAAACACAATGCCATGCTAATGCTCTTCACGCCCTTTCTCCATTTTTATTCTCCCTCTTGCCTTGAGCAAAATCTCCTGTTCTGACAGGAATATGTCACACTTTCCTTCGTTCTCTTTTCCAGCATAGTGCGACTGTTATTCTGCAAAGCCCTGAGCATAAAGAATGTTCCCTTCAGCTCATTTCCATAATGAAACATGATAAATAATACATGGTACCCAAACAGGATCTTCTTAGAATGTTTCAGGGGAAAAAAACAAACAGATATCTAATTTAAGGGCCAGGAACCCTTTCATTCACAATGCAGCTGACATCACCCTTAAAATTCTCACTGATAAAAAAAAAAAATACAATGAGCTTGGAAACATCTACTTGTACAGCATGCGTTCTTAAAAATGTGATTACAGGTATTGCTCTAAAATCCTAACTTGTACCAGGTTGTGGCAACCCATTATCCATGACTGCATGTTTTGTATTTAAAATAAGTTGAAATGATTCCTCTAGAACTTAATACTCATGGGAGTATGATGTCATTACCGTGCATATACTCTCTCCTATCTAAATGTTAGAATACCAATTTTCAAGAAAACCTTAAAAATTCCATTAAGGAAACAATAAGGAACCTTTCACAAACAGCAGCACACATACTGACCATGTGAAAACAATATCAAGCCACGTCAGTAAACATGTTATCAGTTAACAAAATATATTTATTTATGACACTCCATTTAAATGCTGCAGTTTCATAAAACTGCCACTGCATCCCACAAACACACACACACACACACACGCACACACACAATTGCATATATGAGCAAACATTTTTACAAATGGTTTTCTAAAAAGGAAGCACAAGCACTGAGCTGCAAACCTGGAGAACTGGGTTTGAATCCCACAGCAACCACTTGTGTACTGTGTGACAATGAGCAAGTTACCCTAGTGCTCCCAGGACACACCTGGAAACATGTCTTGGCTTAATCTGTCTTTCCTGTTCATAAATTGTAAAATAAAAAAGAATTATAAAACTCAGCTGGCATGTGGCCATGTAAAAAAATGGAGAAACTTTGGAATGTTATGTTTGTCACCATATTTAATACAGTTTTGTATAATCATATACACAATTCTTTAGTAACATTTCCATAACCTCTACAAAAGCCATACTTGGAAAGATTTTACTTGTTTATGTTGGGGGGGGGGTGTCAAGTTACTATATAAGCCCTTAAATGCTGTATGGAATTTGAATAGCACAACCTTGTGTACAGTAGAAATGTACAGCCAGTTTTGTAAACCATTTGTTTAATATCTTGATTATCACACCTTGCAGTTAAAGTTTAAAAAAATGACCACACAGGGTAAGACACATTAAAACACTAAAACACTTTCACTGTTCATTGTTTTGGGTTTCTCTGTATTTACAATTTTTTCATACATTGATGAATGCACAACCACATAACTAGAAGGGTCATATTAAAACAGTCCCAATTATGAAAAAGATTATTTAAAAATAAAAAGAAAGTTCTTTCTTCTCTTTCCATCCCCAGGTAACAGCACTTCATTCCAGCTGCATTTTCCTGTCATGAAAATCCCCATTTCTATTTTAAGATTTTTATTAAGACTGCTTTTCTTTGCAAGCTCTTTGCACAAAGATCAAGACATTATGAAGGCCTGAACTTACCCGAGGCAAAAAGGAATTACTAATTTTCAGTTTCTATTAAATACTGTGTTATTTCCATTGACTCCTCCAATATTTCATACCCAAATTCTACAGGGACTTAATGCCAGACTTAACCCTTCCTGCATCACTTAACCATGTCTAAAGAAATGCAATTTCTACAATTCTGCAGATGCAAGAGGTCATGGCATTGCAAAAGTCACATTTCTGACACAGCACAAATGCTCTTGCATTTCGTTTCACCTCTTTAATGTTATTAGTTAAACTGTTTCTTCACTATGCTGGTGACTAAGAGATTTTCATTAGTTTAAAGGCAGTCTTTTGACTAGCAAAAGAATAACAGAGAAAGGCAGTGCACAGAAGTCTTCCATTAGGGTCAGCTATTAGAAGTAACTTTGCTGTAGTGACAAGAGACTGTAATTTTTTAATATGGTTACTACTGGCTGCTACAATATGTCAATAATCCTTAACAAAGTTAGTCATACAGTGTAAACACAGACTGAGTGGATGTCATATCAATTAGCTTCACAACTCCCTATAACATGATCATGGGAACAGTTAATGTTAAAGGACCCTATCCAGCAAGCAAGTCTTTTTACTCAGAACAACCAGTGTGTTCCTTTGGGCATACCTATCATCTTCTGCCCACCTGGGACACTCTTCTGACCCCTATGAAACTCTTCTGAACATCCCTGGACACTGACAGATATAGGCATACAATTCAACCTGGTGTAAGGGAGACTCCTGCTACCATCATCCAAGGTCATAGGCAAAAGCAACCACTCATTTATTTATTTATTTAGTTATTGAACAGTTTCACCAGGTAGGGCACACTGAGCAAAAACATGCTCATCTCCCGGTGCAACCTGGGGGGGGGTACATGGGAGATAGAATATACATTACAAGAGTTATACATAGGAGGCCACAGTACATGATACAGAGTGTACATATACATTTCATACAGTTATACATAGGAGATCATGGTACATGATTCAGAGTGTACAGGGAATACATAACATTGAGTTTTCATTAGGGTCTTGGTACATTGCTTCATACAGGTTTACAGAGTGCAGATATATACAGGGGGGAGGTGGAATATCCTGCCTAGAATACAGATAATAGAGTGATACTGAGAATTTTTACTGCTGGTGAAAGGACTTGTTGCCTATGTAGAGGCTGAGTGCAGGGTGAGTAGGAAAGCACAGGAATTTTGAATGCGCCCATAGCAGACAGACATAGTCAGAGGGATAACTGTGTTACTGGGGGCTGAGCAGAAGTGCTGGGGGGCAAGTGCAGGGTTGGATGAGCCTATATGCCAGCATGAGATGAGAAATGCTAGGGCTGCTGGTCAGGCCACAAAAGAAGAAGGGGGGGTTGAACGAGGGGATATGATGATGGGGGAAGGGGTCAGGAGCAGGAACAGCTTGTAGCATAGTAGTTAAGTAGGGCAGAGGATATTGAATGTCTAGAGGAGGAGTGGTGGATTTTGGCCAGTCGGGCGTCCCATAGCTTGGGGAGTTGGTAGGAGACAGCTGATTGGCCTGTGGTGGTCCGCCGGAGAGAGATTGTCAATAGCCAGGAATCAGAGGACCTCAGGGCATGGGAAAGGGGTTGGTAGGGAGGAGAGGGTGGAGGTGAGGTAGGAAGGGAGAGCACTGAGCCAGAAGTTGGACACAAATTTGATACTGTGAATTAGACGACGGTTGCTTAAGGATGGGCGGGCCAGTGAGTGATAGAGCTCACAGTGGTGTGTACGTGGGGGATGGGCATCTAGGGCAAATCGGCAGAAAGCATTGAAGAGTGGGTCCAGACTGGCTAGGGTGGATTTTGGGGCCAAGCTGTAGACTATGTTGCAGTAGTCAAAGGAAGGTAGAATCATTTTCTGGATAATTTCACATTTCATCGGGGGCAGGAGACAATTGTGATTCCTGTAGAGGGCACCAAGCTTGGGGCAAAGCTTTTTCTGGATAGCGTCCACATGGGTGGAAAAGGACAGGTGACGGTCGAGCCAGACTTCAAGGTACCTAAAAGAGGGCACATCCTCTAGAATTGTTCCATCAAGGGTGTGGAAAATTGGTTGAAGTAAATAAAATAAATAATCATATTATCAAAACCACAATAACCTTAGGTCACCATGCCACAAACCATCACACCCTTACCTGGAGCTTGCCCCAATGCACTTTCACTACCTTTACTTTTCTTTTGTCTCATATACAGAACTTAACGTTTTGTGTTGCAGGAGTCTGTGACAGCATTAGCACTCATGATTTTGAGAGAGGATTGATCTTTGAGGAACTGATTATGAGAATATGTTGGCATGCCCTGTAAAACAGTATGTGTATTTAAGGCTTTGAAACTGTAAGCAAGCAAACCGCTAATGGGAATATTTAAGAAGCTAAGATAAAAGGTGACCACTGAACTATGGGCCTGGTAAAGGGTCACAGCCCATGAAACTTTGCCTGTGTATCCTACAGTGTAGTTTATGATAAATAAGTGTGATTTATGATTAAGTAAATTCAAGTAGAAGGATAGAGTTCTAAAGGGACTTGTGAATCTGAAAGTGAATAAAGCTATAAGGCTAGCCAGGGCACACCCAAGGGTGTTAAGGGAGCTCATGGAATTACTGACTGCACCTCTGGCAGCACTATTCAGCAACTCAGTGGAGACGGGAATGATTCTGGAAGGCTGGCAGAGGACAGATGTAATCTAGCTTCATAAAAGTGTCAGCAGGGAGGAAGATGATAACTATAGGCCAGTCAGTCAGATGTCAGTGGTGGGAAAGTCAATGGAGGAGCTTTTAAAGGAATGGCATGTGGAGTATCTTGAATCCCAGAGGCTTGCAAGACCCCAGGCAGTATGGATTCATTGGGGAGAAGTTATGTGAGAGATGAACATGATCAATTTCTTTGATCAGGTGACCATGGAAACAGATTAGGGTGGGGCAGTGGATGTGGCTTGCTTAGACTTCAGCAAGGCTTTCAACACCATACTGTATAGGAGGTTCATAAATAAACTTTGTAGTTTGGGGATGGATCCTAAGGTGGCAATCTGGGTATGAAATTGGCTGTTGGAGATTCAACAAAGGTTAGTGGTAAGTGGCATTCACTCGGGGGAGAGGAGGGGAGGGTGACCAGTGGGGTACCTCAGAGATAAGTACTGGGACCAGTCCTCTTTAATGTCTTTATAAGTGGAATTTCATTGGGGCTGCAAGGGGAGGTACGCCTCTTTGTAGATGGCACCAAAATTTACAATAGGGTGGACACTCAAGAGGAGGCGGAGAGAATGAGAAGAGACCTGAGAAAATTTGAGCATTGGTCTTAGGTAAGGCAGCTGGGATTTAATTTGAAAAAAGTGAAAAATCATCAACTAGGGCTCAGAGGTACCGGGACATTATGTCGTGAACAAATCCACTCATAAAGAACTGTGCGGTCTATAGTGCGTAGTGCTTCAGAGTGACAGGGGAATATGAGCGATATGCAAGTATCACTACCCCCGTCATTCTGCACAGGAAGGGGAAGTGGATGTAACCACTACTGGTCAGGTGCTCAGTTGGGCCACTCCTATGGTGGGGTGGTGACAGCACCCGAGCCTGCAGTGGAAAGGTGGGGAGGAACAGGGTCTGAGTCCCTGCTAGGGAACCTTTTTAATTTTCTTTGTTCGTACACCAAAGACAAGTGCCGATCGGGATGTTCTTTTTGCCCCTGTGTCCACACACCCTCAGAGTTAATTATAGTAATTCTGGAGGATGTGGAGTGAAGCCCCCGCAGAAATGAAGAGACCATTTAGGTGTGCACCATTTCTGTTGTGGCAGCATTATGTGCCACCACTCTGTTTTCCATGCACAGGTTTGACGTACGTGGTTTCTTCCTTGACATAGTGACCCTGTGCAGGGCCCAGAAACCAAGAGGTGAAGTATAAAATTGGGGAAGAGGTATAGATTGTACCAAAACAGGAAAGGACTTTGGAATAATCATATTGGATGGCTTCAAGGCAGTGAGGCAGTGTGGTAAGGCAGTAGGTGTGACCAGTGAGATGCTGGGTTGTATATTGAGGGGGTAACAACAGAAGAAAGAGGAAGGTAATATTACCATTGTATAGCTCATTGGTGAGGCCCCACCTGGACTACACTGTCTAGTTCTGGAGACCACATCTGAAGTAGGACATAGACAGTGTAGAGGCTGTTCAGAGGAGGACAACTAAAATAGTGCAGGGGCTGCATCAGAAGCCCTATGAGGAGAGACTGAGGGATCTCAATATGTATACCCTGGAAAGGGGGGGGCATAATAGAGACCTATAAATACCTCATGACAGTGAATAAGTAAAAGAAAGGGAGTATTTTTCAGAAGAGAAACTGCACAAAAACAAGATGGCATGCAAAGAAGCAGGATGGGGGAAAATTAGGAGGGATGTGAGGAAGTACTTCTTCATTGAAAGAGTGGTGGATATCTGGAACAGTCTTGAATCAGGGTAGTGGGGGTGAAAAGAGTTTTGGGCTTCAAGCGTCATGGAATAGACACAAGGTAATCTTGGTAGGGACATTTATAAGGTAGAAAAAGAAATGAGCAGACTGGATGGGCCTTGAGGTCCTTTTCTGCCGTCAACTTCTATGTTTCTATGTTTCTATGGAAGCTGGGGTGTAGCTGGAGATTAGGTAGGGTCTACAGTGTCAGTATAGGCTGGGAAAAATGGGCAGACTAGGTGAGCCAAGCGGTTCTTATCTGCTGACAAATTCAATGTTTCTGTGTTAATAAATCTTATCTGAGAAGATTTTAGTATTGGAGCAAGGACCAAATTATTTACTTGTTTGCAAACTTCAAGTCTGGACACTTCATATAGTGAAGTAACCTAACTATATGTACAGTAGATATAAGTTAATAAATGTTAAATTATAATTACCATAATTTCTAAATACACCCAGTTTGCAAATGTATTTTTTTAGTCTTAGTGGGTAAGAGATGTAGAAGCTGTAGTTATCAGACACTGTGGTAAAGCCACTGAAACCAAATACCACAGCCACTTCAAGATCCCTTTATTCATAAGCAGACAGCAGAAGGAATATGCTGATCACTTATTGGCCACTCAGACCCAGTAAAAGTACAGTCTGTTCAGCAGAATCAAATAATCTGCAATGTGAATTTGATAGTAGTCAGTGCTTGTTCTTTGCAAGCCAACTCATTATGAATCCAAAAAAGGGGTCACTGTGACCTCTGGTGCCTGGCAGCCATGTGCCAAAATCTACTGCATCAGTCATGAAGACCTTGGATAGCTCTCCTCTTTAAGGAGAAGGGTTAACACTAAGAGCCCCAAACTTGGGTCCCAATTTGCACTTTGTATGCAAAATCATTCTTTTCACTTACTATTTACTGCAGTATAGTAGAGCGTATCAAACTGAGTCTGCTGACTTGCAAGCTGGAATTTTCTGTAACTAATAAATCTCCCCTGCGGCTGATATCAGAGGAGGGCTATAGCAGTGAGAGATTCAATAGCCTGCAGTGCATGTTAGACCTTTTACTACCTCTGATCAGATGTTTTCCAGTCCTCAAGTTCTCCCAGTTCTAGGTATAATCCTCTATGAGTGCAGTAAGCCCAGGTAGGACAGCAGAACCAGCAAACAATAGATCAGAGCTTATGAAAGTTCTAACGACATGCTCTGCTTGCTATTGAATCTCCCACTGCTGCAGCTCTCCTCTGATGTCAACTGCTGGGGATTCTGGGATTTGTAGTTACATAGTTACAGAAATGTCAGCTTGCAAGTCAGCAGAATCAGTGTGATGCAATCTACTATACTGCAGTAATCAGTAAGTAAAACAAAAATGTTATTGCATACAACATGCAAATTGGCACCAGCTCACACTTGCATGTGGGGCTCTTAGTGCTGACCTTTCCCCTTTCAGGAAGTTTTTGCATTTCAGTATCTGGAGTGTCTGGTTGGAATTTCACCTTGACTTCTCCTGCAACATTGATACCATCCATATGGAACTACTCTGAGTGCTTGGAGCACTATACCAGAAAAAAGCTCTTATTCCTCTCCTTGTTCATCTCGAGACTGTTATGAAAATGATCCCCTGGGTGTTAAAGGAATGACTTGCAGAGCCAAACTCCTCCAGTATACACCATGGAGGTGTGGAAGATGCCTGGTCTGTCAGAGGTTTGTGGTACTTCACGCTGAGCTGGTGGTAGCATGGAACATAATACTTCAGTGGCAGAGCAGGTCTGTGTGGTGGCCAGGGGTGTCCACTATCATGCCCCCCTCATCATCCTCCAAGAGATGGAAGGCGGTGTAGTAAGATCATGGGCAAGGAGGCCAGATGGCTGCTACTTCAGGAGGGTTCTATGTGATAACGGCAAGTGCCGAACGGCGACTCACATTATTGTGACATCAGGGAGGCAAAAACAATTTCACCACCCTGACATCCTCAGCGCATGGAGGAATAGCACTGAGGACTTGGTTCTTTTGCTTCCAGCAGGAGACCCTGGTTGTTTTTCCATCAGGGGTTCTGCCCCCGCACCCCCAAACTTCAGGATTATCAGCTCCAAGTTGGAATTGATTCGGGGAGGGAGTGCAGGAGCAGGGGACAGAGTGCCGGGGTCTCAGGTGGACCATTAGAGCGAACTGTCAATGTTGTCGGCATCAAAGTGTTCGCTGTAATGGTCTCACCATAAAGGGGGCATACCCCATTGTGATGAAAAAGGAATTGGAACAATTGACTAAGTCCTAATCCTTTTTCATGATAAGGGATCCTTTTTCTTTCAAATAAAAAAGGACTCATTAAAAAACCCTGAAAAAAAACAAAGTCCAAAATCCTTTTTTGTGACTCATGATCCATTTTCATTTGAACGAAAAAGGAATCATGAAATAAGGATCTTAGCAAGTGATGAAAAAAGATTTAAAATGTTTAAAATATAAGTCCAGGGTCATTTTGCCATTAGACAACTGCAGAGAGATCTGGAAAAACTGTCAAAATGGTTGGAAAAGTAGCAGCTGGGGTTCAACACAAAGAAGTGCAAGATCATGCACATAGGGAAGAGAAACCCTGAAGCAACCTATAGGTTGGGAGGGGAGATGATGGCAATCACAAAGGAAGAAAGAGACTTGGGTATCATCATCATCACAGATGACCTGAAATTATCCAAGAGACCACTAAAGCAGTAGATAAGGCTAGAAGGATGTTGGAGTGTATTAGTAGGGGTATCATAAGTCGTAAGAGGGAGGTATTAATCCCTATTTACAAGACACTGGTTAGGCCCCATCTGGAGTACTGCATGCAGTACTAGAGGCCACACCTGCACAAGGACATTAATAAAACGGAGGCAATCCAGAAAAGGGCAACCAAAATGGTGCAGGGACTGCATCAGAAAACATATAAGGACAGATTAACAGAGCAATATGTATACCCTAGAGCAAAGGAGGGAGAGAAGTGATATTATCAAAACATTCAAACATCTTAAGGGCATTAACAAGGTGAAAGAGTCTAACATGTTTCAATATAAGAAAAATAGTAGGACGAGAGGACACAGCATGAGATTAGAGAGAGGCTGATTAAGGGGTAATGCAAGGAAATTATTTTTCACACAAAGAGTGGTGGATGCATGGAATGGCCTACCTCAGGAAGTGGTGGATATGAATACAAGGTAGGGCTTCAAACAGGCATGGGATAGGCATAAGGGAGCAATACAGGTGAGTATGAATAGATAGGCCATTGACAGAGTAAAGGCCTATGGCACATTCATAAGGTAGAAAAAATGGGCAGACTGGATGGACCTTGCGGTCCTTATCTGCCATCAACTTCTGTGTTTCTAGAGTCCAGCTAACAGAGTTTTAATGAGCAGGATACATGTGTTGGTGGCTGTAGAGGACCTCATTTTTGTCTGTTTTCAATTTTTTTGTTAGAAAACTGAAAACAAGATGGTGGAAAATGAAAAAGGAATTTTTTTCTCACAAAAAAGGATTGGTCCCTGATGAAAAAGAATCCTTTTTTGTTTGACCAGATACTTATATCAATCCATTCCACTATGCTGGAGAGTGATATTCCCATTAAAAGTAATGGGAACTTTAAAATGTAATAACTTTGAAAAAGATTAATATTTTTTCACCAAAAACAAGTAAAAGGCTGTTCTGTGACCCAAGTCTTTTCTACTCAGAACATTTCAGACCAAAGTTCCAAACCATCTAGGCGCAGTGCACTGACAATAAAACTACAAAAAAGAGTGAATGTTTACATTTTTTCACAATGCACAACTCAGAATCTGCACACCTGACCAGAACAAAACTTGGAACATCAAGAAATCTACCGCATGAGACTGTGTATGATGAATTTCGTGCAACTGTGTTGAACAGTTGCAAAGTTACTGAACTGCAAAATGTGAGGTTTAACATAGAAAGCCTAGCTCAGTCCAAAATGTAGGGGCGCTACTGTGCTCCTGAGAAAGAAAGAAAGAAAGAAAGATGGATGACACGTCATATCTATTTCTACATACATACACACAGTAGATTTTTTTTTTATTATTATTTAGTTTTTTGTTGACCGGGTAAGTGCACTAGACAAATCCTGCCTATTTTCAGGCACGACCCGGGGAAGGGGGATACAGATGAATGCCAACTGACCTTGAACCAGATTAAGCTGTTGGTGGTATTTGTACTGAATGTTTTAATCTGTGTATCTGCTCTATCAATCTCAGGACACTCTTGAAAAATAGATGTTTCATCTAAAAGAGGCTATCCTGGTATTTGAAACTGTGAACTAAAAAAACAACTCTATATATATATATGTATATATATATATATATATATATATATATATGTGTATTTTACAGTGGCATGATAGTGCCACTATAGTTAGGGTTGAGTGCCCCATTTAGGTTAAATCTGAAATTTGGCTGCTTAATAACTTTGCCACCGTATGACTGATTTGCCTGAAATTTGGAATGCACGGTCTGGTGCCATAGATCTCTGGATGTGACACATTTTGTAGTGGTCAGATATATGGCTGCAGAGCTACAGAGCAACAGAAAATGCACCAATTATGCATTTTTGTGCATTCTTTGCTCGTGCCTACAGATTGCACAGTTTGACGACCAGTCCAAAACTTTAACGGAACATGCAGCTGGTGTCCCCGATGTGCCTTTTGAAGATTTTGTGAAAAAAAATTCAATGTTTCGAAAGTTATTCAAAAACAAGTTTCCCATTATAGTCAAAGGGAACAGTTAACAAATTATGCAAAAGTGTAGCAAATGTACTTTTTACTTTCACAAATGACCCTGGTAGTGTCACAAATCAGCCATCTTGTTTTCAGTTGGTGGTCACAGAAATGCCTGACATTTAAATTTGGGACCCTCTACGGACACAATTCTTATTGTGTTCACCTAGTCAAACCCTGAGGATGCTAGCCATGTCTTTTTTTGGGGGGTAAAACACCCCAGAAATATATATTTTTTAATTTTTGTAAAAAGCAGTGTCACAAAGTTTTATTTATTTATTTGTAATATCAGAAAGACCTTTGCGCATGAGCTCTTTTACAAAGGTTCCATGTCAGGGTGGACAACAAGACAAAAGAGAAATACAGTGGTTACAGGGTTCAACTCATTAGGCATTAAAGAGCAGTTACATGATCATTTTCGACAAACAGGAGAAAAACAAAGTGGTTGTAAGAGGATACAAGCTACATCTAAGATGTTGCCCTGGGTAGCTCAGCCCTGGATACCACCAAAATCCATTGATAGATTATGGTTGAGCAAGTGGGTGAGGGGGGTTGAGAGGGGTAGTACCAAGAGTGGTAAAGAGGATTAATAGCTTACTTGTGCCCCTGGCTAGGCTGGATTGAGGGGAAGGGTTTTCTAGGTTTCCATGCTGGGTGCTACCTTGGGTGTAGGCTAGTCTTTTAAGTAGGGTCTGAGAAGCAGGTGCATTTTGAGATAGTCATTAGGTGCTGTTTGAGGCCTGTTTTGAACTGGGGCAGGCTGTTTGTTTGTAGTTTCAATGGGAGTTCATTTAACCAGAAGGGGGCTCGGTAGGACAAAGTATGCTGCTCAAGTGAGGTTCGCTGGAATGGGATGGACAGTGCTCCATTCTTCCTCCTTCTGGTGATGTGGGATGAGAGAGAATCCTCGAGCAGGTTTCCTATGCGGGGGGGGGGGGGTTTCCAAGGAGTGCCTTCTTTCCCAGGAGACAAGTTTGGTATTTGATCCTGTCATTTAGGTTAAGCCAGTTTGTACACTCACACAGGGTGCAAGTATGAGTATATTGATCTGCACACAGTGTCAGGTGTCATGGCTTATTTAGTGCATTTTGGACTCTTTTGAGTGCTGTATCAGTGGCAGCTCCATAGGCCACTAGCCCATAGTCTATCGTGGAGAGTATGGAGCTGGAGACTGAGATTCAGAGTGCTTCTGGGGTGAGGGATTTCTTATGTCTATAGAGGACCCCAATCTTTGTATTTACCGCTCTGACAATGGAGTCAGTATGGTTCGTATAAGTGAGAGAGTCATCAATGGTGACCCCTAGGTACTTGAACAATTGTACCTGCTCAATCTGCTAACCAGTGTTATTGATGATTTCGAGGGGAGTGTGCCTGCATTTATTGTAGGGGCTGGAATGAAGCATGGCCTTGGTTTTCTTGTAGTTCAGTAGCAGCTTTTGCCTACAGAACCAGTCCTCGAGTTTGTCGAGAGAGGTCTGTAGTTCTGTTTGTAGGGAAGCCTGGGAGGTGCTGCTGCTCAGCAGCACGGCATCATCTGCATACAGGATGAGTTTGGTGTCACAGGCCGTGGGTAATTCATTAACAAAGAGGCTGAAAAGCAAGGGCCCTAGAATTGATCCTTGAGGAACTCCTAGGAGTGCATCTCTGGAGCTCGATAACGTCTACCCGATTTTGACTCACTGACTCCTGTGTGATAGGTAGTCATTGAACCAATTTAGGGTGTTTGGAGCCACTCCCAGTCTTTAGAGCTGGAGTACTAGTAGAATGTGGTTGATGGAGTTGAAGGCTTTGGTGAGGTCAATGAAGATGGACTCCACCAATTTGCCTTCATCTAGTGCCTTGTGCACATAGTCAGAGTATTCCAGCAGTGCCTTGGTGGTACTGTGTTTTTGCCTGAAACCATGTTGGTTTGGGCAAAGCAGATTGTACTTGTTGAGGTATTCTGTGAGTTGATTTACCATGATTTTTTCCAGAGCTCTGGATAGTGGGGAGAGGATAGATATTGGCCTGTAGTTGATACCAGTGCCTTATCACCATTCTTGTGCACTGGAGTTACCAGGGCTTGCTTCCATACTTCCGGGAATTGAGCTAGGGCCAAGGATTTATTAAATAGCATTGTTATGGGTATGATCAGAACATCAAGGGTCAGAGATAGTAACTTCATGTCTAGCCCATCACTCCCCAACCTAGTTTTGCCTAGGACTTTCCTGACCATCGTTTGGGCCTCCTTTGCCATCACCTTCTTAAAGTAGAAGGCTGGGTGGTTAGTTGTGATCAGGTTGGTGCAACATTGGTCCTCCATCGGCAGAAGGTATTCTGGGGGCAGTACTGGGGACAGGTCAGTAGAGGCCTGGTTAAAGGCATCAGCAATGGCTAGCAGATCTATGGAGGGTGCATTATTAATATTGAGCATTGTAGGATTCTGCTTCTGGTCTTTACCAAGGGTGTTCTTGAGGTTGTCCCAAAACCTCTTTCCATCTCCACAAGCATTGTTGAGCTGGGTCTTATGGAAGTTGGCCTTCACGAGCTGGATAAGTTTGGTGCACTGATTTCTAGCAGTTTTGTAACATTGTAGGTCATGCTTACAACCTGAGTTTAAGGCTTTTGCCCAGAGGCAGTCCCTTTCTTTTAGGAGGGAGAGGAGCTTAGCATCCAACCAGCCATTTTCCACCCCCCGAATTTTCCATTTAGTGCATGGAGCATAGATATCACAGATGGAGTTGAAACCCTCCGTGAAAAAGCTGAGTGGCTGGTCCAGCATAGGTGCCTTGTTTATGGGGGACCAGTTGTAGGCAGACAGAGATGATTTGAGGGATCTAAGTTTGCCTTTCTGCAGGACCCTGCTCTAGATGAGGCATGGTGGGCTTTTGGCAAGTTTAGTGGTCCAAAGAAAGGAGATCAGAGAGTGGTCACTCAGCACGTCCGGGAGAACTCTGAGTTCAGAGAATAGAGTCTGGGTGCTAGCTAGGACCCAGTCAATTAGGGTGCTGGTACCAGCCTTGTAGTTCTGCCTGGTGGGGTGAGTTACGAGTTGTGTGAGATTGTGGGAGGTGATTAGGTCTCTGGCCAGTGTCACCTCCTTACATAACCAGTTAATGTTAAAGTCACCCATCAAGATGAGTTCTGAGCTCTTTTTGAGTGCGCTTATTTCTTGCATAACCAGAAGAATGCTTTCCTTGGCTTTTTTGGGGGGTAGATAGGTTGTGGCAATGGTAAGGGTCTTGCCATTTAGGCTGGCTTGTATGTTTACCACTAGTAGCTCATAATCATCCGCAACTTTGGAGATGGGGAGGACAGAGCAACTTGGTGAGTTTCTGGCATACAAGAGGCAGCCGCCACCTTTCTTGCCTATTCTATCGAGTTTAAACATTTGGAATCCTTCAATGCTCACCTCACCTCACCATCTTTGATCCTATTTGACAGCCAGGTTTCAATTAGGCAGAGTATGTCTGGGACGTGAATGGTCATCCAAGCCTGGAGCTGGTCAAATTTTGCAGTTAGGCTGCAGATGTTTAGCGGTGCTATCTTTAGGCCATTCACTGAGCTGGCTTCCCTGCTTCTCAGGGTTGTTGGTCCAGGGTTTAGGTGAACATTGCCACAGAGTAGCAGTAGCATGAAGATAAACTTTCTGGCAGATAGGGTGATGTTTATCTTCCCTCGTGTCTTCTGTCGCTTGCGCTTCAGGTGGGGGGGCGCCTAGACACCTGTGTTAAATTGGGGGGAAGTTAACTGTTAAGGTTAAGGAAGGGGAGGCTAGCTTGGTGATAACTGTGTATGGGAGGTGTGGGGGGATGGGGAGCCTAACGTTACCAGAAGTGGTGGTGGCCATGTGTATGCTTTTTATCCAGCATGCCCCCAAAGAGGTTTCAGAGTGTGGAGGTTTGGGTCTGAATTCAAATGTGGTGCCAGCAATGCCAAAAGAGGTAGTGAGAAATAGTTGTATGTAGTTGTACCCCATGGTAATTTGTTTGGTGTGGCTGTACTGCTTTAACTGCTAGCTGGTAAATAGGTGATTTACTTTGTAGCTTTAGGCTAGATTCAGAGTGCTAGAGGACAGGGAGAGAGGGAAGGATCTACAGTCAAGTTAGGAATAGGAAATAGACACAGTTAGGCTAAGAGCGGGCACTGAGGAAGAGCTAGAAAAAATAAGGAAGCAGCAGGTTAGATGCTCAGTTTAGGCAGGATTGGATGAGGCTGGGTGTGCTGTATCAAATAGGTTTAGCAGTCCAAAGGTGGGAGGGGCAAGAGTGTATTTAAAGGAGGCCTGGGAGGGGGTGGTGGGGGTGAGAAAAAATAACCCAGGTAGGAGAAATACTTCGGCTGGCAGAGAAAATGCAGATTTGGCAGCAGTCCGTGAGCGCACCGATGGCTGAGGTGCAGAGGCTGTCTTGTCCAATCATGGGCCGCTGGCAGTGACGCTGCACCAATCTGTGAACAGCCGCAAGGTATGGAGGTCCCACTGAGTTAGGCACTTGTACCTGTGTTTGGGATAGGGGGCAAGTTACAGGGAGGCGGGCAGAAGTCCTGTGAGGAGTTGGCGTAGAGGCTGTTGAGCGCCGCTTTTCGGCGGTAGTGCTGAAATCACTCCAGGATACCTAGTGGGGCCAAAAGAAGAAGCAGAATTATTAATAGCTGGCTAGTGCAGGAGGGAAGCTGGTGACAGTTCGTCAGCGGGAGGTGGGGGTGCTAGAGAAAATTAAATAATAAAGAGGTTGCGTGGCTGAGGGTGGGGTGGAAGGACAAAGGAATCAGGTAGTGCAATTAGGAGAGGGGAACGATCTTGTTAAAGATCAGGGGAGGAGAGAGGAGGTGAGAGCTCGGATGAAATAGGGATGGGCAGTGTGGTAGAGCAGAGAATGGGCCGAGCCAGGAGTTCGCAAACCACCGGGGCGAAGAGGATCGGTATTACAGCTATTCAGGCTGTGGAGGGGTTCTGGGAGAGATTCGGTGCAAATGAGGGGGCATATAGAGGGAGACCAAGATAGAGAAAGAGAGAGAGAGAGAGAGAGAGAGAACAAAATGAAAATAATAGGGTCTAAAACAGAATTACAGCATACCAGAGTACTGGCGTTAACAGTGGTTTTACATTCTGTTTGAGAAAAAGGCTAGCAGTCATTATAGAATCAGTGCAGCTATGGACATGCTCATGTTTAGGATAAACAGAAAGCAGCTTAACAAAATGTTTTTTAGACAGAAAATATCAGTATGTAAGAAAAAATAACCCAAGTAGCAGAAATACTTCAGCTGGCAGAGAAAATGCAGATTTGGCAACAATCTTTGAGCTCACCAATGGCTGAGGTGCAGAGGCTGTCCTGTCCAATCACGGGCCGCTGGCAGCGATG
Source organism: Neoceratodus forsteri (assembly GCA_016271365.2). Taxonomy (NCBI): domain Eukaryota; kingdom Metazoa; phylum Chordata; order Ceratodontiformes; family Ceratodontidae; genus Neoceratodus; species Neoceratodus forsteri. The sequence continues at coordinate 87,632,680 of JADMNL010000025.1, forward strand.
CTGCACCAATCTGTGAACAGCCACAAGGTATGGAACTCCCACTGAATTAGGCACTTGTACCTGTGTTCGGGATCCAGGGGCGAGTTCCAGGGAGGCGGGCAGAAGTCCTGTGAGGAGTCGGCGTGGCGGCCGTTGAGCACCGCTTTTCGGTGGTAGTGCCAAAATCACTCCAGGATCCCTGTGTTCTGGATCCAGGGGTGAGTTCCAGGGAGGTGGGCAGAAGTCCTATGAGGAGTCATACGGCAGCCATTGAGTGCCGCTTTTTGGCAGTAGTGCCGAAATCACTCCAGGATCCCTGTGTTCAAGATCTGGAGGTGAGTTCCAGGGAGGTGGGCAGAAGTCCTGTGAGGAGTCGGCATGGCAGCCGTTGAGGGCTGCTTTTCGGCAGTAGTGCCGTAATCACTCCAGGATCCCTGTGTTCACATATGCGACACTTTCAGGAATTTTATTTGCGAAAGTGTTGTGATTTGCAAAAGTACTTTTGCAACACTATGTCCAAAACAATAGGGAATTTTTGCCACTCTGCTGTAAAAGAACGGGTTGGTCTTTTCAGCTGAAATTTGGATGGACAAAAGCCATGATCCCACAGATGTGCCTTTTTGTGATTTGGTGACAAAATATTAGAGGGCTGCAAAGTTATGGCACTCCAAAATTGACAATTTTTCCCATAGGCTAACATTACAGCACCAGCCGTGCATTTCGGGGCACGTATCTCGAAAACGCTTCAAGATACAGACTTTTCGTCGTAAGAATTCTTAGCCCTCCACTAGAGGGCTAAGTGCAAAACTAACCAGGAAAGTCACGAATATGAGATTTTAAATTTTTGTCTACATCGTACGGTTCCTGAGATATAAGCAATTTAGTATTCTAAGTGTTCATTTTCTGCTCCGAGGGCTATTATTATGCATACATTCTTTGTATTCACTGTGCTTCTGAATGCACCATTTTGGGAAAAAAGTGTGTGCGTTTGCATTACTGTTACAGTTAGCATTTTCCCTTGCGTTTCCATAACCGTTTGCATTAGAGTTTACGTTTACGTCACCGTGTGCGTTACCCTTTGTTTGCATTTCCGCTTGCGTTTGCATTACTGTTGCTATTTGAGTTTCCATTACTGTTATTGTTTGCATTTCCTTTTGCAACACCGTGTGCATTACCATTTGCATTTGCATACGTGCTTCCATTTGCGTTTCCGTTTGTGTTTGTGTTTCCTTTGGAATCATCGTTGGTGTTACCATAAGTGTTTGTGTTTTGAATTGTGTTACCGTGATCATGCTTGTTACCATTTGCATTTGCGTACGTGCTTGCATTTCCGTTTATGTTTCCTTTGGCATCATCGTTGGTGTTACTGTAACCGTTTGCATTTCCAATTGTGTTAAACATAGAAACATAGAATTTGACGGCAGATAAGGATGCCTAGCCCACCCAGTCTGCCCATTTCCCTACCTGATGAATAAGCTGCAGATTCAAGTTAATCAATAGCTTACTTCCTCTTGGCCCCCACTAGAATTGCCTTATGCCTGTCCCATGCATTCTTGAATTCTCCCACTGTTCCTGACTCCACAACCTCCTCAGGAAGGCTGTTCCATGCATCCACAACTCTCTCTGTGAAAAAATACTTTCTAACATTACCACTGAGCCGTCCCCCCTCTATCTTAAAATTGTGCCCCCTTGTTCTTGCACATCTTTTCTTCTGAAAGATACTACCCTCTTGTACCTTGTTAATTCCCTTGAGATACTAGAAAGTTTCTATCATGTCCCCCTCTCCCTCCTTTCTTCAAGGGTATACATATTAAGCTGCTTTAGTCTCTCCTCGTATGTCTTCTGGTGCAGACCTTGCAACATTTTGGTTGCCCTCCTCTGAACAGCCTCCACTCTGTCTATGTCTTTGCAGAGATGGGGTCTCCAGAATTGCACGCAGTACCCCAGATGGTGTCTCACTAACTGTCTGTAGAGAGGGATAACAACTTCCTGTTTTCTACTGTTGATGCCTCTCCCTATGCATCCCAGTATCCCTCCAGCCCTCCTTACTGCCTTCTCACATTTCTTGCCCACCTTTAGGTCATCTGACATAATTACTCCTAGGTCTCTTTCAATTTTTGTTGTTATTAACTCACCCATTGTGTACTCTTCCCTGGGTTTTTGTTTCCCAGATGCATTACCTTGCACTTCTTTGCATTGAATCTGAGCTGCCACGTATTTGACCATTCCTCCAACCTTGCCAAGTCCCCTTTCATTCTTTCCACTCCACCTTGTGTATCAACCCTGTTGCAGATCTTTGTGTCATCTGAAAAGAGGCATACCTTTCCTTCCAGGTGCTTGCCAATGTCACTTATAAAGATATTAAAGAGGACCGGTCCCAGTACCAAACCTTATGGTGCCCCACTGGTTACCCTCCTTTCTTCACTGTGGACTCCGTTTACTATTACCTTTTGTGTCCTGTTGTCCAGACAGTTTTTTATCCAGGCTACCACCTTGGGACCCACTCCAAGGCTGGCTAACTTGTATATTAATCTTTTGTTTGAGACTGTGTCGAATGCCTTGCTAAAATCTAGGTAGGCCATATCCACAGCCCCTCCCTGGTCTACTACATTGGTCACCCAAAGTTACCATTACTGTTTCCCTGTTCATCACCATTTGCATTTGCATTTCTGTTGGCCAATACCGTTTGCATTTCTGTTTGCGTTTGTGTTACCGTTTGCATTTTCATTACCATTTGCATTTGCATTTCTGTTGGTGTTAGCATTTGCATCATTGTTTTCATTCACGTTTGCATTTTTGTTGCCATTTGCATTACCGTTTATGTTGCCATTTCTGTTTTCATTAACATTTGCACTTGCGTTTCTCTTACCATTTGCGTTATCGTTTATGTTTGCGTCACCATGTGCATTATCGTTTGAGCTTGCATTTGCATTACCATTATTATTTTATTTTACCTCACTGTTTCCATCACCGTTTGTGTTAACATTGCCGTTTGTGTTTTTGTGTTTGCATAGTGCGGTGCAAAACATTATGTTTTTACTATTTTTCTGCACTGTATTCTGTGACTTATAGCACAGCCAGTGTGTAATTGATTGGACTGAAACTTGGCAGATAGAACGACCTTTGCTCAAGGAATATGCCAGTGTATGTTTGGTGAAAAAATGCTGTTCCATTCCAGGATTATGGCCATTTGAAGTTGGCCCACTTCACAGTTACTGATTTTTCGGCCACCAAGTCTGCCATTTTAGTGCATTTTCAGCCACAAGTTCTGCCATTTTGTGGTGGAAGACTTCTTAAAGGTACAGAAATATAAAAATTGAATATCTCTGGAATGGTTTGGTCTTTTCAAATGAAATTTGGAGGGTGTTGATGTCCTGGAGATGTGAATTATGTTGTTTACATGTTTGAAAAATAATTTGCTGTGGAGATACTGTGTGACACAGTTAACATTTTGCACATCGCGTTCTGCAAGGTGCTACTGTCTTTAAATTTATACCATAGGTAGCCCTAGTGGCACGGAGGTGCCTTACAGTGGTATCACATGTAAAACATTAACAGGTGCAGAATTATGCCACTCTGAAGAATGAACATTTGGTTCATTATGCTTCAATAACTTCTGAACCGTGTGTCCGATTTGCCTGACATTTGTAATATACAAAGAATTGTAGTTTGTCTTTCATTGTGCCAATTTCTGGGTCACTGGCCCTTACGGTTGCTGAATTGTGCATGTTACGTTGTTTGCTGTGCGACCGTTGAATGAATGTACACACAATTCTGGACACATGGTGTGCCATGGTACATGTCTTCATTTAACAATTTTCATTTCAGTCGGTCATACAGTTTTTGCACAGCAAAGTGACAAAAATGGTGGGAGGGCCCTGCGCTCCCACCACCACATTGCATTCACTATTTATAGTGCACATTCTCAAAAAGAAGGGAAATTCATGGCAGAAAAACTCACTTTAATGCATCAGTTAGGGTTGTTCCACAGTGACAAAAGTGAAGAAATTCTGTCTTAGGGTTGCCACCCCTTGAACCCCACGTCCACCCAGTCCCCACCAACAAGCATCGAGGTGTGAGTTGGGGTCATCGGTCCTAACTCTCATACCATTCTCCTATACTGCACTGCCTCAGCTTATTTACACATGGAATGGGGTGAGAGTTAGGGCCGATGACCTCAACGCACACCCCGATGGGAAATTTTAAAGTTTAATAACTTCTGAACAGATTAATATTTTTTCACCAAACCTTCAAAAGGCACATCTGTGAGGCACAACTTTCTATCCTGAAAACTTCAGACTACAACCTAAAGCCATTTCTGAGATCCAGGTGGACAAAGAAATGTCAAACAAACATAGATTTTACTTTTTTTTCAACACTCTATATCTCAGAAACCACACAATGAATTGCCATGACAGTTGGCATATCCAGAGATCTAACCATAGACATTATGAATGCAACATTTCAGACAAATCCCTTGAACGGTTCCAAAGTTATTAACGTTCACAAAATTCAGGTTTAACATAGAAGTCATAGAAGCTACCTTTCACCTTAACTATACTGGCACTACTGTTCCAGTATGTATGTATATATATATATATATATATATATATATATGCTAGCATGGTAGTGCTACCATAGTTAGGGTTGAATAGCACTTTTAAGGTTAAAGGGTCAAATTTTGCACCTTAATAACTTTGCCACCATTCAACGGATTTGCCTGAAATTTGGTATGCTTAATTGGGCATGGTAGGTCTTGAGATCTGCTAAGTTTTGTATTGGTCAGCTATATGACTGTGGAGTTATTAAGCAACAACCAATTGCTCAATTACGCTTTTTGCAATTTCTTTGCTCTCACCTACAGGTTGCATGGTTTGTGCGACCGGTCCGAAAACTTCAGGGAACATGCATTGAAGATTTCATGAAAAAATACTGAATGGTTTCAAAGTTATTCAAAAAACAAGTTCCCATTATAAGTCAAAGGGAAAAGTTAACAAAATATTCCACACTTTCACAAATGCACTTTTTAGTGCCGCAAATGGCCCTAGTAGTGTCGCAAATCCGCCATTTTATTTTCAGTTAGTGATCAGAAAAATGCTTGGCATTTAAATTTGGGACCCTCTTGGGACACAATTCATTTTGTGTTCACCTAGACGGACCATGAGGATGCTAGCCATGTCTTTATTTTGGGGTTAAACACTCTAGAAATATGTTTTTCAAATTTCTGGAAACAGTAGTGTCACAAAGTAGTGTCGCAAGCATGACACTTTCACAAATTTTTGCGAAAAGTGTCACAAATTGTGACACTACTTTTCAGGCTATGGCCAAAATGACTGGAATTCTTTGTCACCCTGCTGCAAACAAACGGTTTGGTCTTTTGTGCTGAAATTTGGAAGGAAGGCAGCCAACATCTCACAGATGTGTGTTTTGGTGGTTTGGTAAAAAAATATTGCACGGCTGCAAAGTTACAGTACTCCGAATTTGGCATTTTTTTCCCATAGACTAACATGGTGGCATATGCCGTGCCTTTCAGGGCTCGTATCTCGAAAACAATGCGAGATACAGATTTTTTGTTACAAGTTGCATATTCCACAAGCATTGCCCTGTGGGCTATGCAATAGCAAAATCCTAGCCAGGAAAATCAAGATTTTTGTGACATTTACATTTTTTTTCTATGTCGTGCAGTTGCTGAGATATAAGCAATTAAGTACTTCCAATGCTCATTTTAAGCTTCGATCCCCATTATAATGCATACATTCTTTGTACACACTGTGTTTCTGTATGCACCTGTTTGGTAAAAACAGGGTATGCACTTCCGTTACTGTTACAGTTACTGTTTCCACTTGCGTTTATGTCCCCGTTTGTGTTACTGTTCCCGTGTACGCCACCATGTGCGTTACCCTTTGTGTTGTCATTCGCGCTTGCGTTTTCATTACTGTTACCATTTGCATTTCCACTACTGTTTCTGGTTGCGTTTTTGTTTGCATCACTGTGCGCATTGCCATTTGCGTTTCTGGCAGCCCTTTCGTTTACGTTTACGTTTCTCTTTCATTTTGCATCTTCCTTGCTGTTACTGTTACCATTTGCGTTTGCAATTGCATTACTGTGCCTGTGCGCATTACGGTTTGCTTTTCCATATTCGCTTGCATTTTCTTCTGTGCTTTTGTTTCTTTTGCTGCTATTGTTGCTGTTACCATTACCATTTGCATTTACAATTGCGGTACTGTGCCCATGCGTGTTTCGGTTTGCATTTCCATATGCGCTTCTGTTCCCATTTCCATTTATCTTTCCTTTGGTGTTATTCTTCATGTTAACTTTATCATTTGCATTTACAATTGCGGTACCATGCCTGTGCATGTTATGGTTTGCATTTACGGGCACTTATGTTCGCGTTCCCGTTACTGTTCTCTTTCGCATTCTTTTTGCTGTGACACTTAACATTTCCATTTAAAATACCATTGCCATCACTGTTTGTGTAACCAGCTGTGTTTTTGTATGCACTTCAAAGTCTGTTTGCGTCACTGTTCACTTCAGCGTCACTTTGCGCTTGCGTTTCTATTAATGTTTCCTTTACCATTTATGTTTGCGTAACTATGTGTGCCACTGTTTGCACTTCTGTTTCCATTGCTGTTCCTGTTACTATGTCACAAGACATCATGCGGCGGGGTGCTCCCGCCACCGCATTACATTCAATATTTCTCATCATCGTTCTTGAAAAGAAGGGAAAATAGAAGCATAAAACTTTGTTTAATGCATTAGTTAGGGTTGTTCCACAGCAACAAAAGTGAGGAAATTCAGTGTTAGGGTTGAAGCCCCCCCTTGGACCCCCAGCCCACCCCCAACCGGCATCAGGGTGCGTGTTGGGGTCATCAGTCTAACTCTCACCCCATTCTCCTATACCTTTGCTTCTTCACATGTGATGGGGTGAGGATTGGGGCAGATATTAATCGCACCCTGATGAGAATGAATCAAGAGGACTCAACAACACTAATTTCCTCACTGTTACTAGTGAACATACTACCTAACTAATAATGGAGTTGTTTGCCTCTAATATATATATATATATATATACACACACATATACATATACATAAGTGAGTGGAAAAAATCATACAATATAATGACATTTTTAGTAATACATTATAGCTACCAGTTCATCAGTACTCTGCCAGACTTTTACCACCATTAGAGTTTTTTTAGCTTATGATATGAAGTGGGGTATTTTCCTGTTCTCCTGAAGCAGCATGCCTTGCTATCTCCCTACTAAAATAGGTACTTTTAAAATATGTATTTGCCTCCCAAGGCAGATTAACATTTCCACTCTTTTGTATCAGAATGTGTGGTCATTTAGGTGATTTTTGCAGGGAGAGGGTTAAGCTGCCCTTCAAACCTAAAATGGCCCCACTGCCATAATTGAAGTGGCACAAAGACCTATGACATTTATTCATTTTCTGTTCCAGTTATTTAAATGTTTTATGGTTGTCTCATCAAAGGCAGGATTATTCTCAGGGCTTACAACAACCAAGTCAGAAAAATCAATTGCAAATTATATCTAAACTAGAGTCTCCATTTTCTAAACCTTGTCAGAAATGCTCAATGGATTTCAGGTAAATTTAGAGAGAGAAAATGACAGCACTGCTGCATAATTTAGCAACCATTTTAAATCCATGGCTTAGAAATTATATTCCTTCCTATAATACTTTTCAAGAATGTCTATGAAAAAATATATTAAAACTGACAAAGTATCTTCAGAGTTTCACACACCAAGCTATGTATTTAAAGCTCTTACTTAAACTGAACAAATTATCTTGCTGTTATGTTCCTAACATTAGCTTTAAGAAATCTGTAAAAACAATTCAAAGCAAAATAATTTGAAATGAAAACATTACCCTTAAAAAAAGAAAAGGACTGAACATTCAAAACCAAAATATCAGATTAAAATGTTCAGGGAAAATTAAATATAGAATAATATATGGACAACCATACACAACAAGGCTGTTTCCATCAGGGTTTGAGATCCTATCATATGGACCTTAAGATCAAAGCATGAGAGGTCCATGGTATCATCTCAACCCGAGCTGGAAACACATGCCAAGCTAGGCATGGTGTCCATATGTTTTATAGTATGTGGTTTTAAGTCAAAAATAATTTTCTGTTTATATAGCCATCATCATTAAGTTTTATTTAAAACAGCACACATCTCATTATGAATCAATACACTTTCCAGACAATATAAAACATTACAGTAAAATTATAACTATAGGACAAAGACATATAAATAAAACACATTCAATTAGCAGTATAAAATCATTAACCCACAACAGAAATGCTTGTTTAAATAAATGGGTCTTTAGCTCCCACTTAAAAGCATCTAGTGTGGGACTGTCTCGGATGTATCAAGGAAGACAGTTCCAGAGAATAGGTGCAGCACAAGAAAATGCACGAGTACCTGAGGACTTTAGTGCAAATCTCAGAATGTCTAACAGTCTCTCATCTGCAGAGCAAAGAAAGTGGAGGGGATGATAGGGACACAAGGGGTCCTGCATGTAGCTGGGCCCCTGACAGTGTAGGGCTCTACAGGTCAGCAAACCAGCCTTGATGGCGATCCACCACCTAACCAGCAGCCAGTGCAGATAATGCAGCACAGGTGTAATATGACACAACCTAGATAGGCCAGTCAACAACCTGGCTGCTGCACTCTGCACTAGCTATAGATGGTGAAGATCCACCCCCAGTAACCCTAGGTAAAGGGCATTGTAGTAATCTAGGCACGAGGTCACAAAGGCATGGACCAGTGTCAGCAGATCACCAGGGGATTCTAGATGCTTAATTCTGGCAATGTTCCTCAGATGGAAAAAAAGAGGTCTGGACTAAGGCTGACACCTGTGCTTTAAGTGTTGAACCACAATCCAGTACAACGCTAAGATTGCTCACCCTGTCAGAGGTAAGCAACTGGGAGTCCCCAAGCCTAAGCCCTGAAAACTGCTCAGATTGCACTCTCCCCCTTGGTGACCAGGTTCCAACACCAGTACTTCAGTCTTGTCCAGATTTAACTTCAACCAGCTGGCCCTCCTCCAGCCCTGGATCTTGGCAAGGCAGTTGTTAAATACAGAGACCATCTCCTATTGCTCGGGTGCAAAAGAGAGGTATAGCTGAGTATCATCTGAACAGCAGTGAAAACTTAGCCCATACTGTCTTATAATGTCTTCCAGTGGCAGCATATTTACCATGAACAACATGGGAGATAAAATGGAGCCCTGTAAGACTCCACATAGCAGGGGCACAGGGGTAGAGGGAAAAACTCCCCAACACCACCCTCTGTGACCTGCCAGTGAGAAAAGATTGAAACCAGTTGAGGACTGTACCAGCTAGGCCACAACAGACCCGCGGGCACTCCATAAGTACCCCATGGTCCACGATGTCAAATGCTGCTGAGAGGTCAAGCAGAATCAGAATGGAACATCTCCTTTGATCCTTCGCTGCCAGGAGATCATTCAGCACCCTAACCAGGGCAGTCTTGGTACTGTGTCTCATCCTGAAACTTGACTAGAGAGGGTCATAGATGTCATGAGATGTTACATAGGTCTCCAGTTGCATGGCCACTACCTTCTCAATAACCTTACCTAAAAGAGGTAGGTTAGAGACAGGTCTGTAGTTCGCCAGGCAGTCTGGGTCAAGTGAAGGTTTTTTTCAGAGGTGGCCTCATGACCACCTCCTTCAGTAGTCCAGGAAAGCCCCCTGTCACTAGAGAACAATGGACTATCCTGGCTAGGACTGGGCTGATGACATCAACACATCCCACTTGGAGGCTCGTTGGTCCTGGGACCAAACTACAGCAGGTTGGCCATAGCCCCTGGATAACCTTCACCACATCTATGCTGGTCAGGTGGTTGAAGTCCAACCAGACAGACTGACTGCCTGTGATCCCAGGCCCACACCACAAGGCCCACTAGAGGGAGCCAATTGGATTTCCGATCTGATGGAAGCAACCTTTTCAGTGAAAAACAGAGTTAACTCTTCACACCTCAACTGTGAAAAAACTCCCCTGGATTGCAGACAGGCTGGATTGCATAACCTATCCACAATGCAGAAGAGCTGAGCCAGTCTGTTAGTCACTGCAGCAATATCCTTGGACAGGAACTTTGCCTTTTCACATGTGATTGACGACTGATAGCTCCTATAATGAGCCATCAATATAACCTTCTTCTCCTCCAGATAAGTCCTCTGTCAGTGCTACTCCAACCTTCGACTCCTCATCCTCATCTCCCTGAGACTTCTATCAAACCAAGGGGATCCCTGGCATGAGCTGAGGGGGTCAATCACGGACAGGGGCAATGGAGTGGAGGGCATCGGCAATGGCCCTATTAAAGGACACAACCATCTCCCCTGGATCCTCGCATGCACTCATCACATCTGCTAGATCCAGCACCACCATCAGACCCTGTGGGGTCAAACCCTTTAAAGGGCAGTACTGGACCATCTCCATAGGGGAGGGTCTATTTGAGGAGGCCTTGAACAAGAACCTCACAGTATGGTGATCAGACCAAATGACCGGATCAAAAAAAGGTCGAAGACCTTCATTCTCAAATGGAAGATGAGGTCCAATGAATGACCATGAATATGGGTTGCAGATGTAATAACCTGTGTAAGGCACAATGAGCACGATAGTTGGAAGAAGTCTTGACCAAATTGTGAGAGTTCATTGTCAACCCAGGTGTTGAAGTCCCCAAGAATAATCCATCTCAGAGATTCCAAAACCAGCCCAATGACAAAGTCTGTGACTTCCTGCAGGAATTCCCTCCCATCCCCCTGGCAGACAGTAGATGAGAAGGATCCTGCAACCCACATCTGCACACCCTACACATTAGAAAGACCTCAAGGTTCCAGTCCAGAAGGCTGAGGTGTTCAGGTTTGACTTAAAACAAATTGCAACACCCCCACCCTTACGATCCTTTCTTGTGCAGTGTATTACTGAGTACCCAGTTGGAACAGCCAATTCCAGTATTGGGCCAGCATTTTCATCCAGCCAGGTACAAGCCAGATCAGATGTTGCAACAAGATTGACAATAATTGCCATCTTGTTTTTGATAGATCTGGCATTGTACAACACTGCCTGAGAAGAACAGGCAGACGAGGCTGGTTCAGCGACCTGCCCACTAACAACGGAGCCCTTCAGTATGGTCACCATGCAGGGAGGACCCCTTTCCTTGGCCCATTTTATGCCAGGGCACCTTCTGGTCCCTACCACCCCAATCTGCCCCCCTCTGCAGAAATCCCCCCACCAGCCTCCACGAATCCTAGTGTCCTTCCGCTTCAGATAATCCTGAGCACTCTACAGTGCCCATGCACCTCCACTGCCAGTAGAGGGCACTCAAAAGGCTGGAGGTCATGAAGCCTTGAGGGGGAATAGTACCTTCTACTGGGAGCTTTTGACCAACACATCTTACAATCTTATTCACTATCCCAGCTATACTCAACTATCCTCAGTACTAAAACAAATAAATGTTATCACCATTCACTCCTATACATATACCCTACACATGCACTCACACAGTCATACAACTACCCCAAACCCCAACCCTCCATAGTAATCATGATTACCAGGACTCACCTTCTTCCATCTTTTTTTTTTTTGGTTGTTGATCATTTTTCTCCCTCTGGCCCTGGTCTGCCTACCTCTATCACGTCCTGGCATCCCCTTCAGGTCTCCAGCTGCCATCTCCAGGGATCCCTGGCTCCAATTCAGGTTCCACAGCTAGTACCCCAGTGGTTTACTCCCGTGGTGGGGCAACGGAGGGCTCCCCTGCACCCTCTGCTGAACCATGATTCAGTGTGTCACCGCGTACCTTCGGAGCCAATGTTCCCTATCGGAGATGGCCATCATGTCACCACAGCCAGTGTTCCCATTTTCTCCCCTAAGATGTGCGAGGCATGCAATGATGCCAAGGGATGGGCGCACACACGCTACCACATGCACTCCTTCTCAGCATCGGCCCCGGCATGTCCCCCCCGGCTGCTTGTGCTACTGACTCACCCCAGCCACTGCTAGAGGCTACCAGAGCACCGGTGACAGCATTCCCCACTCCCTGAGGAAGGAGAGCAGTCCAACGGACGCTCCATCCTTCACCCTCCCCGCTGACCCCCGCCGATCCTGGATCATTCCCCAACCCAAGTCGCCAGCGCAGCGCGAGGTGTGGTGTCCAGTGCCTCAACCCTCAGCGCCACTGGGCCGGCCACCTTGTTCCCTCTTGCTGGCCTACCTGTCAATATTTGCAGTTAGTAACCGTCACAAATGCACTCCGCAGGTCAGGCCCTCTGCTCCCACAGTGCCAACCTTGAAGTGCAACAGTGTGAACAGGAGACAGATAGGGTAACCCTCCAGTTTGTTTTGGGTCTCAATCACCTACTAGTCTCGAATCCTGGTGGTCAATTGTGAACCTTATGTTAGCACACCCAGTTAACAGACTTAGATATTTTTATTTATTGAATTTTGATGGTCTGGTAGACCCACTGGGACTAGAAGTCCCTTTTCCAGGGGCGACCAGAGGATACAGATGGTAAGCAACTGAAACTGAACCAGATTAAGCTGGTGTAAGATATGTACCCTCTTCAGGAATGCAGTACAATCGTTCACCCAGAGGCATCCAGCCAGGTTTTCAAAATGTACCCTTACGACTCAATATGAGACTTAGGTATATTCTTACCGTTAGCAAGATTAGTAACATATTCAAGCCCTTAACAGCTGTCAGACTTAAACACTGGTTCAGCATTCACATACAAAAGAAAGTGAGAAAAAAACAGGCAGAATTTCAAAGAAAATATTGTTTGCTAAAAATTGTAAAATAGGTAAAATATCAAACAGAACAAATGTATCAACAAATTACAGTCACATAAAATGAATGTGAAGTTACAGAACACAAACTCCTATCAAAAATACTTAAAAGTTCCAGCTGAATTATCCTTCTAAAGTTCCTAGTTATCAGTGCACAGGATAAGTGTGTCTTTGATTTTCAGAGAGTCCTTTGACACCAAACATCTCTTGCATGCAGTATTCAAACGTCAGTTCTCTCCACCTCCTGGTGATGCCACCCATGAGGTCACTGTTTGATCTGTGATAAATCTGTAATCTGAGTATGGGTATCCACAAGGATGTATTTTATTACAGTGAAAAATCAGCAACTAGCAATTTCCCAAAATATGAGTCTCTGATCAAAACGTTTCTCTTTGATCTGTCTGCTGGTTTCCTGCCTTGCAAGAATGATTCTAGATTTATGACTTAACACGGTTCTGTGACCAAATTGTCTCTTCCTACAGGAATCATAACATTTTATGAGGTCCTATCTCCTGGCAGATGGCCAGAACCCTCTGTTAAAAAGAACAGGAAGCCTTTGATTCAGTTTTCCCATAGCCAGCTTTTCTAACAGCCAGCTGCTTCAACACTGTCACCTCTGGGGTCAAAGGTCACTTATCACTACTAGGTTGTTTTCTTGTCTAAGCAGACCATCACATACCATATATTTATATTACAAATATTATATACTATAACAATAAGCAGATGGCACAGCGCCACAGTCCTCCCCACTTGGACTGAATTTGGGGGCTTTATCCCCTGCTTGGGATGAGCTCCCCAAGTCAGTTCATTGCTCATACTTACATGACAATCGATCAGCTTTGTCATTGACTGCCCCTGCCCTGTGTGAGACCACCATCTCATACTCTTGCAAGGCAAGACTGCATCTTAATAGTCTACCATTCGTTTTACCCATTTGTGCCAGCCAAACCATGGGGTTATGGTCAATTTGTACCTCAAAATGCTGCCCTTATAGATATGACACTAACTTCTTTAGTGCCCACACCATGGCAAGACACTCTTTTTCCAGAGTAGAGTAAGCCTGCTCCCTGGGAAGTAACTTTTTACTGAGGTACACTATAGGGTGATCTTTCCCTTGGTTGAATGTCTGACTCAGCACTGCCCCAATACCCAGATCTGAGGCGTCAGTCTGGACTACAAAGGTTCTGATATAGTCTGGACTCATCAATACAGGAGCACGGCACAGTGCATCCTTCAGTCTTGTAAAGGCTTGTTCACATGTTGGTGCCCAGGTAATTTTCTTTGACATCCTTTTCTTTAGCAGGCCAGATAACAGAGTAGCCAGGGTACTGTAATTTGGTAAAAATTACCTGTAGTACCCTGCTGTCCATAGAAAACTCCTGACCTGCTTCTGTGTTACTGGTCTGGGCCATGCCTTGATTACCTCTATTTTCACTTGGTTTGGACGGAGCTGTCCCCGGCCTCCAAAGTGCCCATGGTATGCCACCTGGCACTTCTCAGCTTTGACAGTGAGTGTAGCCCTCTGTATACTACCCAGCACTTCCCTAGGGTGAGACAGGTGTTCCTCCCAGCTGGCACTAAAGATGGCAATGTCATCCAGGTACACCACGGAGTACTCCTCAGCACCATTTAACACCTGGTTCACCAAACTTTGGAGAGTGTCCGGGGTGTTCTTCATTCCGAAAGGCATTACTTTAAATTCAAATAATCCTATCGGAGTGATGAAGGCTAACATCTCCCTAGCTCGGGCAGTTAACTCTACCCGCAGATATCCCTTTGTCAGGTCAATAGTTGTAAGGTATGTCGCCCCTCCCAACTTGCCTAGAAGTTCCTCTGTCCATGGCATTGGGTGGGCATCTGACTTCATGACTGCATTCAGTCCACGATAGTCCACACAAAAATGAGTACAGCCATCTGGCTTGGGAACAAGGACTACGGGTGATGCCCATGGGATGTGGGATTTCTGGATTACCCCTAAATCCAGCATTTCCTCCTCCTGTCTCCTAATGTCCTTTTGGACAGCCTCTGACACCCAATATGTTGTTCACGGTATGGGCACCTGTGTCTCTGTCTCCACATTATGTGTCACTAAGGTGGTTAGTCCAGGCTTGGCACTAAACAGTGGGGCAAAGTCTGCTAAAACCTCCCTCACTTCCTGTATCTGGTCCGGGGGCAACTGGGGTGACATTTTATTTGCCTCCACAGTGGACTCCCACTTACTTTCTTCCAGCAAGTCCAGAAGGGGGTTTCCTTTAACTGTCCCCTCCCCAGGACTACACACTGCAAACACCATGTCAGCCCTATTAGCATATGGCTTCATTATGTTGACATGGTACATTCTTTGTGCATTGCTTCTGTCAGGTAGCTCTATAATGTAGTTTACATCATTTTTCTGTCTGACTACTTTGTATGGTCCTGCCCACTTGGACTGCAGCTTGTCTTTCTGGACTGGGATTGCTCTGGGCTGTCCCCATAAGCTCCTTCAGCTTTTCCCTAAACCTAAGGACATAATCTACTATGGAAATTCCCTGAGTGGCATGCTTGCCTTCCCAGTCCTCCTGGAGCAAGTCTAGGGGCCCACGTACCCAGCATCCATATAAGAGCTTGAAGGGGGAAAACCCTGTTGATTCTTGGGGCAACTCCCTATATGCAAACAACAGGTGGGGAAGGTATTTCCCCCTCCCATGCTGTTCAGCAAATGCTTGAAGCATTGACTTAAGGGTACCATTAAATCTTTCCAGAAGCCCATTGGCTTGTGGGTGATAAGGTTTCATGCATCTCTGCACCACTCCACACTTCTCACACAAATATTTCATCAGGTCCGACATGAAGGAACCCCCTTGATCAGTGATAACCTCCTGCAGAAACCCAACATGGGAGAAAATCCCTAGTAAGACATCTGCCACTTTGTCTGTCCTCAGTGAGGATAGAGCGACTGCCTCTGGGTACCGGGTGATATAATCCACCACAGTCAGGATGAACCTCTTCCTGAAGGAGCTGGGGGTATTTAAAGTCCCCACAATATCCATTCCCACCCTCTGGCATGGATCCTCCATTATGGGTAAAGAAATTAGGGTGGCTTGGGTTTTCTTACCTGCCTTTTCTATTTCTTGGCACCGGTGGCAAGACCTGTAATACTCCTTCACCTGCTGAGTGAAGTTGGACCAATAGAAATTCTGGGCCAATCACTGCATAGTGCGCGTGATTCCCAGATGGCCAGACATGAGAATATCATGTGCAATCTTGAGCAACTGCTCACGGTACCCCTGAGGAATGACAAGCTGCCTGCCCATCACCCCTTCCTCTGTCTTAGCATCCTGCGTATAAAGCAGTACACTATCCCAATAAACTTTATGTTTCCCGTCACCTCCCTGTGCTCCATCAGAGTCTGCCCAAGTCCTCAGTTTCTCTAGACTAGGGTCACTTTTCTGAACAGCTGCAAACTTGCACATTCTCAAGGCATGGGACAGGTCCCCTTCAGTGTCTAAACTAGGGTCCCTAGCTCTAGCATCAGGGCATTCAGGAACACTGCCATACCTAATCCTCTGACAATGGGTCACCCCTCCTTCCTCAAAGTAACCCTCTGTAGCTGTTTGGTTAACTACTACCTGGGTAATTTCTACCCCACTTTCAATATTCTCCATATCAGGAGACACAGGCTGGGGAACCAGCCTCCCAGTGGTTTCCACAGTGGCTTCTATGGGGTCCGGGGAGCTACAATTTTCCTTTGCCACTTGGCTGTGGGTAACTGCACACACCATCCCCAGTTCGAGATTGTTACCAAGAATTACATTGACAGCCAAAGTCTCTGTACGGCAACATTTTGCACAGTACAGTCCCCTCCGTCTCACCCCAGTCTAGGATGACACTAGCGAGTGGCAAGGTTTTCTCCTCCCCAGTGAATCCCAGTACAGTCACAAATTGATAGGGTATAAGCTGACCCAGCTCTACCAAATCCCCTTTTACCAAAGGCAGGGACACCCCCATGTCCCTCAACCCATGTGTCTGTACCCCATTCATAGTGACTGGGTGTATGTGTTCCCTCATGTTTACTGGCATGCTTTCAGGGACACTCAAACAGCCCACTTCTTTCCTAGCACCACTCTGTGCACTGCTTGTCCTTTTGGAACACTGCCTTGCAATATGTCCAATTTCTTTGCAAACCCAACATTCATTTCTTTTTTCAGGTAACTCTTTTCTTTGTAACCTGGGACTACCTGGTTTTGGTGGAGGCAGGGAGGGTTTTAGCTGCCCTGAAGGCATGCTTTTCCCTTTCTGTGCTGCCATGCCTGCCCCATTCACTCTCAGAGCAGGTCTAGTGCTGCATAGTGGTCTGAGAGTTCAGCAGCCTCTTGCACTGTTGTTGGATCTCGGTCCTCCAGCCAGGTTTTCAGCTCTGCTGGGCATGACTCAAAAAATGCTCAAACAGCACAGCATTTCCAATTTTCTCAACAGTGTTTGCTTCAATTCCTTCCCACCATTTTAAAAACTGACATTGTTTAGTGGCTAGCTCCTTGTAGCTCATGTCAGGGCTTCTCCTGGGCTTATGGAATTTAGATCTGTATGCCTTTGCTGTTAGCTCATATTTTTTTTTTTAAAGTGCAGCTTTAAGTTTACTGTAATCATTACTGTCCTCATTGTCCATTTGATGCAATGCATCCTGACCTTTTCCGGTAAGTAGCAGGGATAGCTGGAAGCCCCAGGACCTTCTAGGAATACATACTTTTTCAAATGAATTTAAAAAGGCATGCATATCTTCCCCATCTTTAAATTCAGCTATAAATTTGGAATTTAATTTGTATCTCAGTTCTGGAGTCCCAGTTAACTCCAGGCCACTTACCTATTCTGGTGCTGGTGTTTGGAGTCGTAGCTTCTCCAGTTCATGTTGTCTCTGGTGCTCATGCTCTTCTCGCTCAGCTTCTCACTGCTGTCATTCAGCCACTTGCTGTTCTCATCTCTCTTCTCTCTGGAACTCCAGCTCCCTTTGCTGCTGGGCTTTGAACCTTTTCTGTTCAAACTCCAGATCCATCTTCCATAACTCCATCTGCAGCTTGATCCCTTGTAGCTCCAGAAAGCTGATGACCTTCCCATGCTGCTGCGGCCCTTTGCTTGCAGTGGTCCTGCTGTCCTACTCACTGGATCTGGACACTGGACTGGACTCTGGCCCCTCCATGCTCAAGGGTTTATCCTTTTCAGTCACATACTGTGACTAAAGGCTCTGGGCATCGGCTGCCACCAGAACCTCTACGAGGTGCTTTTTGGTTCTGCCCTCAAGCTGGACTTCTCTCTCTTAGAACAACTGCTCAGTTGGACTGCAGTGTGCTCGCTGTAGTTGGAAGCCATCTTTTTCCCTAACTACGGCTACACTAAGTTGCACTCGAAAAAAATAAAACAGGTAGGAGCTTAGACTGTAAACACAATGATATAGTTCTGTTTAGTTTTTAAAAATCACTGCCTTATTTTGCATGTCTGCTGTACAGTGTTAATCTGACACACTGAACTGTTAATGTTCGTGTTACCAAATACTTTTAAATTACACTGCTGCCAACCAAATCTGTCACAAACGCACTTTGCAGGTCAGGCCCTCTGCTCCCACAGTGCCAACCTCGAAGCACAATAGTGTGAACAGGAGACAGACAAGGTAACCCTCCTGTCTGTTTTGGGTCTGAATCACTTACTAGTCTTGAGTCCTGGGGGTCAAATGTGAATCTTCTGCTAGCGCACCCAGTTAACAGGCTCAGATATATACCCTCTTTGGAAATGCAGTACAATCTTTCACCCAGTGGCACCCAACCAGGTTTTCAAAATGTACCCTTATGACTCAATATGAGACTTAGGTATATTCTTACCTTTAGGAAGATTAGTAACACATTCAAGCCCTAAACAGCTGTCAGACTTCAACACTGGTTCAGCATTCACAAACAAAAGAAACTGAGAAAAAGCACAGGCAGAATTTTGAAGAAAATATAATATACTAAAAATTGTAAAATAGGCAAAATATCAAACACAGAACAAATATCAACAACTTACACTTACATAAAATAAATGGGAAGTTACAGAACACAAACTTCTACCAAAAATACTTAAAAGTTCCAGCTGAATTATCCTTCTAAAGTGCCTAGTTTTCAGTCCACCGGATAAGTGTGTCTTTGATTTTCAGAGAGTCCTTCTGCACCAAACATCTCTTGCAAGCAATATTCAAAAGTCAGTTCTCTCCACCTCCTGGTGATGCCACCCATGAGGTCACTGTTTGATCTGTGATAAATCTGTAATCTGAGTATGGGTATCCACAAGAATGTATTTTATTAGAGTGAAAAATCAGCAACTAGTAATTTCCCAAAATATGATTCTCTGAACAAAACATTTCTCTTTGATCTGTCTGCTGGTTTTCTGCTTTGCAAGAATGATCCTATGTTTATGATTTAACAAGGTTCTGTGACCAAATTGTCTCTTCCTGCAGGAATCATAAACTTTTATAAGGTCCTATCTCCTGGCAGATGGCCAGAGCCCTCTGTTAAAAAGAACAGGAAGCCTTGGATTCATTTTTCCCATAGCCAGCTTTTCTAACAGCCAAATGCTTCAACACTGTCACCTCTGGGGTCAAAGGCCACTTATCACTGCTAGGTTTTCATGTCTAAGCAGACCTGCATAAACAATATATTTATATTATAAATATATAATATCACAATAAGCAGATGGCAGAGTGTCACAGTAACTATATCAAAAATAAATTATTATTATTGAGTTGACTGTGAGACTTTAAAGAAGATTAACACATGCAAGTTTTTAAGATCTTTGAAATCTATACATTTTATGACTTTTGAACTGTGCACAACTTTTTAAGACCATTGAGCTTTGCACAACTTCTTAACATGCACAACAAGGATATGATATATGAAAATTAAGACACAGCACTTAACAAGACACTGTACTGTACAAGGATTGACATAACTATACAAAGATTAACACAAAATTAACATTTCAATATTGTGATGGCTAGTTTAAAATGTTGAGAGGTGACTCCAGTTTATGGCACACTGTTTATATATTTATTTCAAAAGTTTTACCAGGAATGTCATACTGGTATCATTTCCAGATGTGTCCTGGGGGGGGAGAGAAGATAACAGAACTAATCCATGGTGCAATGTACAAAAATAGTACAGCAATACAGAAATAAGTAAACAATATATACAAATTACACACAAAAAAAACTTTGGAATAAAATTGCCATACAATAAAAATAACCATGTAGTACATTATGAAACAGGTAAAAGAACATTAAACTGTGAGCAACAAAAAAAGTAATATGAGGAGTAGGAAGAAGTGACTGATTAACTGAGGGAAAGGGGCAAGCTAGAGTCAGTGTAGGGAGGGGAATGGTAACAGTAGTCAACCCAAGTATCAGAAATAGCTGAAGAACTGAGTAGAGAAATCACAGAGGAGAGATTTCAGAGCTAGAAGGGAAGTAAAAGAGAGAATTGAAGGGGGGGTGGCCCAAATTTGGGGGAAGTGTAACAAGAAGGCAGCTTGGCCAGCTAGATTTCACTGGTGGGAGAGCAAGAGAGTGAATGTAAGTGTTGCGAAGGGAGTATGAAGTAAAAGGGGGAGGGGGGACAGGGGAGAAGCAAGATATGAGGGGAGGGAGAGAAACCAAACTTTGGAGATAAAGGAAGCACAGTGGGAAAGGTGTCTGGCATCAAGAGAGAGGAAGGAGAGGGAGGTATACAAAGAACAGTGATGAGTACACAGGTGTTTGTCAAGGTCAAATCAACAGAAGGAATGAAAGTGGGGGTCCAGTCTAGCTAAAGTCACCTTTGGAACACAACTGTAAACAATGTCTCCATAGTCAAAAATGGGGAGCATTATCTTAGTGAGGATTTTTCTTTGAACAGAAGGCAGAATATTTCTCTTATTTCTGTAAGATGTTCCATGTTTGGGAGGGTGCTTCTTGTGGATTCCATCCACATAAACAGAATGATCAGCATTGCGATCCAACCAGACACTGATGTACTTGAAGGAAGAAACATCTTCAATAGTGCACCATCAAGGGTATGAAAGGAAGGAAGGGGGGAGACACTAGCAAGCCTCTGTCTGGTGCCAGAAGTCATAGAGACAGTTTTTTTGTTTGTTTTTGTTTTTTCATTGTGGGATAAGTGATTTTCTAGGAACCAGTGCTGGATGTTGTTAAAGTCCAGTTGGAATTATTTCATGAGGAGTTTGACACTGTTAAGACTAGATTATCAGTGAGCAATTTGCCACTGAAGCCTGGGTGTGACTAAAATGATCAATTTAACAAAGCTTGTCATGTTCAGAATGAAGGAACTTCACATCTTTATAACTCTTCTTTGCAGATTTATTTTTGAACAAGGTCACTGCTGGGGTAGGCTATGAGGGTATTAGTAATGTTAGCTTCTGTGCATGTCTATAAAATACCTCTAAAAAGGGTGTGCTCAATCAGTTTTCTAAGTTTCATGTAAAGTTTGCAGGTTTACATTTGTACTCCACCCCCTCAACAAGTCCCTACTGCTGAGGCTTTGCTTGTGGGCTAATTACCCATGCATATACTTACCCATGATCTGTTTTGGGAACTCACTGTACTGTGCCCCTCATCTGTGAGAGGTGAAGAATCCTCATAAAGCAATGAAAGGCCCCAACCAATTGTAGGGGTTGAGAGCCAGGTAGCCCTGCTGGAAACCCCTCACTTCGATCCCTTAGAGAAGAAGCATTGGGATTCCATTTCTGCACTGAAGCAGCGTCTGTTGAAGGCCAAATACTTTTTATGGATGAAAAATCCACAAACCTGAAGAGGGATGTGGGGAGGGTTCCATGTGAATACAGCAAAAACAGTTGGGTGAGAGTCAAAACGGCAATGTTTTTATAGCAACTTCTATAAGGGTGATACAACAATACAATGCTATGCATTAGGCAAGGCAAGGCAAATTTAATTTCTCAGGTGCCCAATCCTGGAGGATCTGGGCACCGTACAGCAATAACAAATCTAGTATAGAAATGACATAAAACATAAAACATTTTCAATATACAAATATCACTTTCATGTGTTAAAATCACTAAAACCAGAAAGGGGGGAAAAAAAGGGGGGAGGATTCTCTACACCTTAGTCTAGAGAATCAACAATGCTTGACTAAATAGGTAGGCCTTGAGGTGAGTCTTAAAGACCTCTACCAAAGGGGCCTCCTATATAACTGATGGAAGCAAATTCCACAGGATGGGGTCGGTGACACTAAATGCCCTGTCTCCTGCCGTTTTCAGCCTCATCCTGGGAATCGCTAGGAGGCCCCTTGTGGATGAGTGGAGGGAGCCGGTCAATGCAGCAGGTGACAGGAGGTCAGACAGATAACATTAAATAGCCAATACAATTACAGTGCATTAAGGTTTTGCCAACAATTATACATTGCTCCAGATAAACTTGTAAACAGACATCATCAGCCTCCAGTCATTCAGATGCTGCACCCACCCTTCCTGTGCACCTATTTATCGAATCTTCCACAGGTGTCTCTCATTCACATATGGGGGACTCCACCCCTGTACCCCCCCCATCTTAAGTATTACCCCACCGAGGCACACATTGATCATGAGAATAAGTCAATATTCTCTTCCATGTGCTCATGTGTACTGGGCACTATACTGTACACATGTAGCCATGGAATGCTTAATGCTATTTAATTGCTGTTTCCGCCCAATAGCTATGAAATACTGCTCACTATATTTGTGGTCGCCATTTCAGGTTAGCCCAAATCGGTTCGCTGTTTACACTTCGTTATATTCACGTGATACCTGTGGGGAGCAGGTGTTTTATATACCTTTTAAGTTGTTTGCCCATACACACCTTTCCACATGTCATGTTTTCCTGAATGCTTTTTTTTGTTTGCCTTGCTGAAGTGCAGATGTATAACCATCACTCAAAAGTTGGAAAGGAATTTGATTTTCTTCAGTGCCCTTTTTTATAGATGGCCCGTTGATGCAGTGGCAGAGGTACCTCTTGGAATGCCAACAATCTGTGTTCTCGAGATGACTCAGGACATCTGGGGCTGCCAGAGGGAAAAGGATCAAGCATTCCTTCTCTGAGGGGGTAGGGTTCACATGCTCCGGCACAATACTCACATCTCAGTGACCACAGGGTAGTAGAGCACTCATGGGATGAAGGAGATGTCACCAGCATCAGCTTGGCTAGCATGCTATGCACGCATGCGGCCATTTTGAGATCTGTGTGTGCGACTGTGACTCCCCCTGGGGAAGTCAGGAATGGCATAAAGCATACCAGCTATAGCAGGATAGTTCCTGCCCTCTCTCTAGGCCTGACAGCTTCAACTGTGGCACTGCCCTTCTCATTAGCTGGCTATGAATACTTAAGGAACCTCCTAATGAATGAGCCCCATCCTGAGGTGTAAGCCATGAGGCAAGATGAAGACAGGGTAAATCCTAAGGGAAAATGAGAGGGCATATGTAAGGGGGCACACCAGTAAAAAGGGGACATAAAGAGAAAATAAAAACAATGTGTGTTACAATCCAGGAGAGGGAGGTCAAAGCATGTTGCTTCGATTAGTAACATAGGGAGATTATTGCAGTGCAGAGAGGGATTAGAGTGTGATGAAAGACACTTAAGCACAGATCACAGCACCCATCTAGGGTTACACAGTGAGTATGTGGGATCCAGAATTTGGTCCAAACAAATCACAGCTGTGCACTCATTATCACTAGGCCAGCTTAAGAAGCTGAATGAATATTATTGCTGTAGTTTCTTTTATATCAGCAAAAGTTGAAAATAAAACATATAATTTTTTGGAAGACGTGTCATGTTTAGGAATTAGAGATGGGAGAAATGGCTAATATTAGCTTCACAAATTAATTTGCAGAGCTGGCTAAATTCACAAAGTGTGTAATGCCGATTTTGTAAAGTTCTTACCAGGTGAAGTGGTCCTTTTTCTATGCAAATTGAGCTAAAGTCATTGAAGAAATTGTCATGTTGCCATAATGTCACATGACATTACCTGAAAAAAATTCACTTTGCCAGGAAAACTCATTGCAAAGCAGTAGAGTGCAAAGTGGGAAATCTGTGCAGTAATTCACAAAAGCGAATTTTGTAGCATTGCTGGAACTTCACTGATTAAGTAAAATTTTGCTACATCCCTTTTAGGAATGTCCACCCAGAATAAAGAAGCAAGTCAAAAAATGCCTTAAAAGACAGAACAATAAGTAAATTGTGAAAAGCATCACCTTTAAGCAGGCTGCAAGGTAAATATCCAGTTCTCTACATACAGTATATTTGCACAGGATGACAACTTTGAAATAATGGTCTACAATTTAAATAGGCATATAGTGAAACACAAAGAAGCCTTGAAAGTCTAAAATGCTGACTTCACTGAAGCAAAACCAACTTTATGGGCTTATAGTAATTTAAATCAACTGAAATATGATTGTTTCTCTACATTTACATTATCACATGATACTGCCATGAAAAAAGTAAACTACAACATAACTTTTCTAAATCATACAGTATGTAGAGCCTAGTCAGCAGGTCTAGAACATGGAGGACACTGCCCCCTCTTTGTCCTAACACCATGATATTTTGTTTAGGGTAGATTTTTAGGAATACATTTATTTTTATATCAGATTTACTCTGCTGTATCTGTGGTTTTTAAATAATATTCCATGAATAAACAAATACTGTTTTAAGGTTATCCACTAGTATGCAACAGAAGCGAGGGATAAGGTTAGAAGGGAGGACAGTGAGGGCTAATACTCTGCAGGACATCTAAGTCCTGAGGATAGATAGGGAACCAGAGGCAGACTAGATGGACCATCCGTTTTTTTCCTATCAGCATTGTCTATATTTCTATAATAACAAAGAATAATATCAGTTGGTCAAGATTTTACTCTTCTAATTTTAGAACAAGTCTAGCACAAACTTCAGAAATATTTTGTGGGAATCTAAAAAATTCTAGATTCCCCAAATAAAATCCATAAATAGAGGCAAGGATAAGTTTAAGCTGAATGGTATTACATACAGTAAGACAAAATATCCAGGCAGACTTTATTGGTGTACTGCAAATCAAAAATTCTAGAACGTACAACTCAGGCTGTCTTTCCTTATCCAACAAACATAGACACAAACACCATATAAAATGAACACTGACTACTATTACTATTTCAAATTCCTAATTGAAACATATGTTGGTAAGACTTTTTTTCCAAGTGCTCGAACACTGTTTCTTCATATAAAAAAATCTACTCACTTCAAATGTAAAGCTGGTCTCCACATAAGAAACATCTCTCTCTTCTCTTTGATCAATACCCTCCTATAAAAGCCGGCCTGCTGGTGCAGCAGTACTGCTACCACCTGCATCACTGATGACCCCATATTTGGAAGTGAGCATGGTGCATCAGAGGGTTGGCTGGGGGGAGGTTGGATGAGCATCCCAGGGACTGCTCTCCACCTCCAGGGTGGAGGGTTGTGGTCTCTGAATATACTAGTGACACCCAGTGAAGTCTGGCTGTCTAGCAGCCGGGACCACCTGGCTCTGCAGAGTCATCTGCAGATGTCTGTGTGATGAGTGCAGGAGTGTGCTAATCCCTTGTTGACATCATTGTATGTTCACGCTCTAGGGGAAACTAAAAGGAAAATCTCCTGGTTCACAGAGTTCCATGAAGCTCCTGGACTCCGTCCCGAATAAAGCCCCAGGTGTAAGCCTCAGCAGGGGCCTCTGGTTGATTTTAGTCTCTCCCTCAGCCCCCTAGGGGAGCCCCACAAAAGGGGGAAAGCTATAGGCCACCAAACTGTGCAGCCAGGAAGAAGATGCCAGAAGAGCAGTACAGGTGCTGATAAGGGGCATATCCCCCGCCCGTCCACCAGGAGAATAAATAGAGTTAAAAAAAAATACCCTCCAATAAAGGAGTAGAAAAGTCAAGATTCCCTGCTGTATTTCCAAGAGTAACATGTTGAAAAGAAATCAGATTTATTCATATGTCAGACTACTGCCTCAATCTGCTAAATTGATGATAACTTTAAGGCTTTTGTTCAAAAGCTGCAGTTCCCTTCAGAGAAAAGCTTCACTTCCTAAAAGTTGAAGATCCATGCATGCCACATCTAATGTTCCCACTCCAGTTCTTCAAGAATGGTTGTAGTGGAGAAATTTCAGGTGTTCCAAAAAACAGTCACTTAACTAGGGCTCTGTGAATGGGGAATTCTGCCTTCTAAATTAGTGCAAAATGGCAATTTCTCTTCAGAAATACTTTTCAGAATTTATTTTTCAATTCAGCAAAATTCTGAAAAGAATTCCTGTGTAAACCACAGAGTAATTTTTTGCAGATCATATAAACCATGGAATATTTTTCTGCAGATTGTGGAAAAAATTCATAGTTTATGGAAACTTCAGATTATTAATCCACAAAATCATTTTGCATGTGAAATGTCAAAATTCAGCTACTGAAGAATTCGGTTTCATAGAAATTTGAACATTCCACACACCCCTAACTGCAAGCATGAAACTGCATCTCTGAAAGTTCCGTAGTCTTGTATACTCCAACATGGGACGAGTGTGAATTAATAAACCACTACTAGGGATGAGGGAAGGATATGCTCATGGAAGATTTCAAACCTTTTTACAGTAACCGTGCTAATGAAGTCATGATGGTCATGTTCATTTCACCAGAGGACACTAACAGAGACATCAGGATGGATTTAAGGAACAAGAAGACTTGATTTCAGATTATAACCATTAGTCTTTGTAGCAACATTTAAAAATCATCCCAATCAAGCCAGTTTATGAACTCATCCAGTATTTCAACAGATGCAGTATCACGAGAGAAGTAACTAAGTAGCAAACTATGACAATAGGACCCAAATAAGTGTTGCTATAGGAGGTTCCAGCTCCTAGTCTAGCTATGATCATGTACTCTGACTTTGACGTTACAGACCAAAGATGCTGTAGTTTGTATGTGTGCCTAGGTGAACGGGACCTCTAGCAAGCTAAAGTGTTTACACATCATTCTCACAGCAGAAGAAGACCTGCAAACATTTTATCCACTATTATTGAACAGTGGAGCCTACTAAGTGCTGAACCTTGAGGAAATAAATGAATGGGTGACACCAATAAGGAACAGATGCTAAAACTCCCTCTGGCCTAAAGGTGCCATTTTACAGAAACAATGAAACAGTTCTATAGCATATTAAAATAACAGCCCACTGCACGTTCACCCAGAAACTGATAGCATTCTAGATGTGCAGTTGACTATTTTTTCTTACACTTAACAATGTGCATCAAATGTGCATCAGACCAACTCTTAATCCAGATGTGGCTGTACGAAATGATTTATTTTCTAGAACTTAAGTTCTATGGAACAGTTTTTCATTTGATTCTTTCATGCCTTTTTTTGCAATTAATCATTTTTGGTGAACAATAAAACATAACAAATAAAAACAGTAACCAATAACAAGAAAACATGGTAAACTCCACTTAAAAACTGTTTCACAATTGGCATATAGCATTCCATTAAAAAGTACAGAGGTAAGAATAGATATAGCTGCAGAGTGTGACACTATACAGTGCAAACACACAGAAGACAGAGAGAGTGCACCAGGTTGATTGGGAAAGGGGAAAGGTGGAGGGAAGTGAACCAGGTGTAAGTTTCAGAGGTCCAGTTCATGGAGGGCATAATACATCCTTGGTCTCCCTCAAATGGAACCAGGGTCCAAGGTACAGAAAGGCAAAGGAATGTCAGGCCTCCAGCAAGCGTGGAACATGGATAATGTGCCTTTTACCAGATGTGAAATTCTGGCTTGAATGGTGTTCTGTATTAAGAATGGAACACCTTGGCATCATAACAAACGTCCTTAGCTACCCCTCAACAGGAGCTCCATTCTTGTTCAGAGATTGGACTATTGAGGGCAGATTCCCATTGCCGGTTACCTTCTTGAAACTGATCTGGAATATAATCAATGGTGCACTTATAAAGTTTACTAGCATGCCCTCTGGAGATTCTACACCAGGTTGGCAGGAGTGAGGAAGGAACAGAGGCTTTAAGACTGGACAGAATTAAGGGGTGCAGAGCACTATGAAGTTGGAGGTACTTCAAAAAATCATGGTTCTCCAATCCATATCACTGTCCCAAGTTCTTAAAAGACTCTAAGGTATGTGTCCCCATGAGAAGCAAACTTTGACCATTATGAAACCCAGCTACCTTCCATTTCTGCCAGAAAACACCCCATTTATCTATAGTGATAATCATATTTCCTTATAGAGGGGCCCACGTCACTGGAGTGAGGGGAAGGCAGTATAGTGCAGTGGTTTAAGACTCTGAGCTACAAATCTGGTGACCTGGGTTTGCATCCCACAGCCCCTACTTGCCTACTGTGTAACTCTGAGCAAGTCACTTAACTTCCCTGTGCTCCCAGGTCACACCTGTAAACAAGCTTTCAGCTTGGTGTATGTCTCCTGGTTAAACAATTGGTAACAATAAGATTGATGAGCTCTGACAGTTGGTACCATGCACTGATTGAAACTCTCAAAGTAGGCCATTGCCAAAGGGGGGCTTGTGGTGGCACATAGAACATAGAGCAGTAATGTAGGAAAGAAGCCTGGGCAAAGGTCTGTCTCCATCCATCATGAGCCACAAGGGGGGAAGACACATGATTCCACCGAAACCACTGTGTCATTTGGGGCCCCAAGAAAGACACATGATAAGCATATGAGCCAGGGGAGAGTCCACCCCCCACACTTTTTTCCAATGAGATCTCAACTTAGCCCTGCTACTATATACTGTATATAGGTGGTTTGGAGTCCCATAAAATCCTGCCTATACTAACATACTAAAATGCCAGCAGAATAGGCCTAACGGTCTTTCAGTGCACCTAATCTGGGATACCAGGAGGCTGGAATACTATGAGTAAATGAGATAGATGATGCAACAGTTTCAGGGTCACAATCATTTTAAGGGCTAAGATTTGGCCTGCCAGGGACAAATATAGCTGAAGCCACCAGTCTTACATTGCCTGGAACCCCATCAAGAGTGGAGCAATATTGAACCTACACAACTGAGAGAAATCAGTAGTCAGCTAGATACCCAGATATCAAATTGCCTGGGGGGGACTAGTGTAAGCCCAACTGGGTGAAGGGTTGCTGGGGGTAACTGCTAGAAAGGGGTAGAATCACCATTTTGGAAGGGTTTGCCATTATACCAGAAATGCTGTGTAACTGGGTGAGCTGGTGTATCAGACAGGAGCACCTGGAGGTTGTCAGTATAAAGATTTGTACAGTATTCGGCAGTGCCCAGTCTAATGCCTAAAATTTGGGGATAAGCATGAATGGCAATGTTCAAAGGCTCTATAGTTAACGTAAACAAAAGGAGGAAGAGGGGACACCCATAACTTGTACCTTTTTAGAGAGGTAAAGGGTCATAATATGTTATTTGTCAGTACCATAGCCAATGGTCTAGCATGCAGAGCTTTAATCCAAGCAAGAAAATGGGGTACAAATCTTATTCTTTCCAGGACATGCAACAAGTAATCCCACTCCACCAAATCAAATGCCTTCTCAAAACCGATTGCCACAGCTGCCATGGGGGTGAGATTAGCCTTCACAGCCTGAAACAGGTTAAGAAGGGAGCAAAGATGATCCATGCTCAGATGGCACTTCACAGTCTCGAATTGTGATGGATGCACCAAGTCATGGAGAATATCCTCCAGTCAAGAGGCAAGGGCTATTGCAGGGATCTTCACATCTACATTTATCAGCAAAATGGGATGATAGCAAGCAAGATTAAAGCAGGTCTTTACTCTTCTTAGGCAAGATCATAATGACTGCCTCATTGAGCAAAGGTGGGAGGAACCACTAGTATGTGCTTCCACAAACATTCTGGAAGAAGTGGGCACTGAGTTGAGCACTGAAGGGCTGGTACGAATCCACCAGTATTATATGCCCCCCCCGGTGACTTATATTTATTCATGGACCTGCTATCTTGAGAGATCTCCTTCTCCATATATCAGGATTCAAATAATGTGAGCTGGTCTTCACTGATCTTAGGGATCTGTAACTTGGAGAAAAACATCTTCCTAAGCCAAGGCAACTATCAGCCTCTTCGAGGTGTAGAGAAATTTATAGAAAGCAGATAAGGAGTTAATTTCACTAACTTCATGAGAAATAACCCCTCAATGGTTCCAGAGAACAGAAATATGGTGTTCAGCCTGCTGCTTACAGAGACTGTAAAAACAATCATGAGGGTTTATCACACCCTTACCAAAACCTATGTTTGATGCATAGGAACACAAGCTCAGCCTTGTTTGATAGTAAGGTGTTCAGTTGTAGCTTGACTCCAGTCATCTCATCAAATAACAAAGGTTTCTGCCTGGCAGATTTAGAGAATTTCAGTGCAGCCTCCTTTTCCTTCAGCTTCAGGAGTAATGCATTGAGTTCCACCTCCCTAGCCTTTTATCTCTGGGAGGCAAATTGCATTATGTGCCCCCTTAGAGTTGCTTTATGGCACTCCCAGAGTGTAGAGGTTGTGACCCCACCAGTACCACTTGTGCAAAAATACTCGTCCGTGGTTTGTACAGCCCAGGTCAGAAAGGATTTGTCTTGCATAAGCAAAGGGTCCAGCCTCCAGAAGGATGGTCTTGGTAATTCCAGGCCCCATACAAGAAGTACAGAAATGGGGCAAGGTTGGACAAAGTAATCAGCTCAGTTACTGATTTGATAGAGTCATATAGAATCTGAGGGTATCTGGCTGAGGCATGAACTGAGGAGGTACAGGAATAATTGCTATCCCTCTGATGAAGGGTCCTCCAAACTTCTGTGAGGGAGAGCTCAGACATCATGTTTTTACCCACCTGTGCAGACTGAGGGTGTGTCTCACTGACAGACAAGAAGTTGTCCACTAAGGGATCCAGGGTAAGATTAAAATATTCCCCTTAAAGGCATGACATTCCCCGATCAATGAAGTCCACCACCGCCTGTGTCAAAGGGGTGAACAAAAGGGAGCATCTGAGTTACCACCATAAATGGACCCCAGGACCAACAGGCTCTCTGGGGTGGATACCTGAAGAAGAACCCACCCCATCGGCCATCAGCTGTGTCTGGAGAGTCCATTTTGAATTCCATTTCAAGGATTTATGTGTCAAAACAGATAACGCTCTTTTAGAGGAAGTTGTAAAGTCTCACCCATTCCCTACACAACTTCCTGGCTTACTCCTCAGTCAACGTTGTTTCTTGCAGCAAGCAATATGGCATTAGAGCTTTATTAAATGTGCCAGCACTGCTTTATGCTTGATAGAAGAATTAAGGCCACATATGTTCCACTTAAAACAGGATATATCAGCCATAGGGGACAGCCAGAACTGTGATTGGTACAGGGGTGAGAACAAAGCAGCCTGAGACCCCAGAGATCCCCCCACTACCACCAAGTTGTTTGGAATCCATGTATACCACCCAAGGACTTACATTTTGCCAGCAAGGGGATCTTCCTCAGAGAGACAGCATTGTGAAGCTGACACTGTAAAATACATTGACAACATTAAAGCAAAACCTCTCTCACTTCCATCCTAACTCCCCTTACCCCACACCTCTGACCCCTCTCCTCACCCCCCATAGCACTTAACGGTGATACCACATGTTCTCTTTGACAAAGCCTACTCTGGCTGTACTACTTCTGTGTTCTTACCCCTGTCAAAGCCCTGGCCATATACCACCCCTCTGACTATAGGATCTTGTCCCAACTAGTTGGTTTCCCTGCACCCTTGCAATGAATTTTAATCTGCACCAACAGTGTGCTGACCTAATGTACCCTGACACCCTAGTGCTTGCCACTGGATTTCCTATTGTCTTTATTCTTGACTATATGTTTTGATGTTTTGACATTAACTGTAATCATCTGTAGCAACTAAGTGATTTTATCTGTATTGTTTTGCCCTGTACTGTATTTTACTGTATTGTATTTGACTGACTTGGAACCTTTGGAAAAGAGTCCCAGACTCAAAGGTGTAAATCCAAAACTGAAATAAATTAAATAAATAAATAAACAAAACATCAGAACATTTCCATGACCCTCGCAGTTCTCAATGCATGAGTACTGATATGAAGGATTAAATGCCTACTGTGAGCTTTAGCTAAACTTGGGCTGGTGACCATGCATATATCTGGCATACCAACTACACTCAAAGCACAGGCACAGACAGCCCTTGTTCAGGAGAACAACTCCAGGGGTAACCTACTGGAACCCAGTTAGGTATCCCTAGGTTTCGTGGGACTAGAACAACACTAGAGACTGCAGAAGTAGGATACATCTCTCACTACCCCACAGTTAGAATTGCAAATGCAGTCAACTTTTTCAGTACAATGTAGAAGCCCCCAACCCACCGAAGTACCATCACAAGTACATACACAAAAAATTACATAGAAAGCACACACAGTATGCTCATCTTCAGTACATGTAAGGTAACATAATCATATACCCCAAGCCCAATAAGAAGTGAAAATAGAAGGGCCTAACATGACCTTGAGCTGCCACAACCCTGCAAGGTACACAGTATGCACAGATATGCCTAGACTGCAAAAGAAAAAAAAAAGGGGTAAGTACAGGCAAGGAAAATGACAACCCAAACCAAGTGGGAAGGGAGGTAACATTCAGGAAGGGAGCTCACTGATAGTGTGTTCACTATGGGACTTTGGGTCCATGACAGAAGACTTCTACCTGAGACAAGTAGGAAACATACATCACAGTATCAGCATGCCTTGCTCCCAGCAAGTTGACAATCCCACCATGAACATCACACCTCCTAATTCCAACACAACCATCCCATGTACTAAACCCCACCAGATCAGAGGAGCACAGCAAGCCCACCTAAAAAATCAAGAACCAAATGTGTTGATGTGGGGGAAGGATATACCTCCTAGTCACTTAAGGGCAGTGCTGGCCAGACCAACCAGCCAAGTTGGACTCCTAGGCCCAGGACCATCATTGAAACCCCTAGTCCTAAGAACCAGTACACACCTTCCATGGGAAATGGAACCAACTGGCTGCCTCTAGTTGTATCTGGAAGGTGAAGTATCAGGAGCATATCTAGCATGGGAAGGCAACATAAGCAGAATGAATTACAAACTAGGGGCTGCCATCTGTTGGCATCATGAAGAGTCAGTTAGGACAAAGGTTCACCCCAATCTGACCTCATAGGCCCTACCACACCTATACAGGAAACCCTGCAAGAAGCCCAAAAAAGAGCACAGACCCTTCCAAAGGAACCCCCACTGCCCCACCAGACGTGATTGCAGCCTTTACACACTTCACTGGTAAAGAAGAATAGCAAGAACCCCAGAACAGTCCTGCAATTGAGGTATAGAAAACAGCAGGGATGTAGGGGGAAAAACTGCAGCTCTACAAGTCATTTGGTTATAATGTACAGGTCAAGAAAGGAAGTATACAAAGTGAAGGATGCCTTGGTTGTTGTTGATGAGGTAGAGTAAGTCTGTACAAACTTTGTGGTCAGTGAATAGACACCTTCATGACATGTTTATTCAGAATGCTGTCAGGCTTCTACACAATGGAAGTTGGTCTGGGTCCTGGTCCTGGTCCTGGAAAGAGAAAATGGGGGATACAAAAACAACTTATTTTTTCTGTTCAAATCTAGTTAATGAGGAGGGTCGGAGCAAAAATAATTTTCTAAAATGATCAAAAATAAGGAAATGAAAAAATGGCACATGGAATGGAATTGGGCCATCACTCTAACACCTAAAACATCCTTCACCAGCTAGATATACCTCTTTTTAAATAATTTTAATTGTGTGCCCCACAAATAAAAATTATAAAAAATCTTTAATAGGGCTTTTGAATATTCAGTCAATGTTCACTTTGTTGCTTCTGTTTTTCGCTCTAGAGTTGTGTAACTAAAGTTTGATCCAATAGTTTAATCATTGCAGAATTCACCCTAAAGCTGGTTTGTCATCCTGTGTTCTCCTCCCTGCTTTAATGTAGATGAAATTAAGTCTTCACAATGGAAAGTAGCGTTGGTGGACGGGTGTAATAATGTACTCTCCATCAATAATTTTATTAGTCTATCTGTTTCATCTTCTCAAACTATGGCTTACTTGATATATGAACAGTTATGAATTTTTTATTGACTTGCTCATTTCATTCGGTGCTCTCAACAGTTGTTTATTGTTTTATAGTTTAAATCATCTTTGTACATATGTATTTTCATATGATTTGTAGTGCACATTCCTACTAATTATGTGTTTCCTAATTCTCTCCTTTTCCCTTTGGGTATTTTGTGATTCATGTGTATAAAAGATACTGCACAAAATAAAACTGCATTGCATTATAACCTTTCCATATCTCAGTAGTCCAAAGGTCATGCAGGGCAGTAGTCACAACTTAGGGAGCACTATATCCTCACATATTGTCAACTTTATCAGTTTACTTATCACAGCAGTTAACTCTATTTCTGTACCAGCTGGGAATATAAACTTTCATTTTGGATTTTTTTTTCTGCTAGCTGTAGTCCTCTGTAACCATCTTCGATGCCTCCATCTTTTGACTGTTGAAATCGCAGATTGTTTCCAAGAGCTGCATAAGCAGTGAAACATACACACATAGAATTTGCTGGCAGAAAAAGATGGCATGTCCAACCATGTCTGCCCAGATGGTCCCTACCTAGTCTGTCTCCATATAACCTAACTAGTCTCTGACGATCCTCCATCCTCCGTGCCTATTTGCTAATATTCCCCTAAGTCTATACCAAGATGCTTGAAGCTCCCTACTGTTTTTACCTCCACCACTTCTGCTAGTTGTCTATTCTAGGCATTACCACTCTTTCTTCCTCACATACCTTTTAAACATCCCCTATTCCAGCTTTATTGCATGCTTTCTGATCTTGGTGTTCTTCCTCATTCAAAAAAGACTCCTGTCCTGCACCTCATGAGGTACTTGTAAGCCTCTATCATATCCCCTCTTGCTCTCCTCTCCTCTCCTCCAGGGTGTATATGTTGAGATCCCTCAGTCTGTCCTTGTATGGCTTTTGATGCAACCATTGCATCATTTTAGTTGTACTCCTCTGGACTGACTCCACCCTGCCTATGTCCTTTCTGAAATGTGGCCTCCAGAGTGGGACACAATACTCCAGGTGGGTTCTCACTAGTAAGTGACACAGTGGCAACACCACCTCCCTCCTCCCTCTGAAGATACTTCTCCCTATGCATTCCAGAATCACACTGGCCCTACCCACTGCTTTGTCACACTACCCTGACACTTTGAGGTCATCAGATAAAATAACCCTTAGGTCCCTTTCCTGCCTAGTGATTGACATTACCTGCCCCATCCTATACTCAGATTCTTGGTTCCTATGCCTGAAGTGCATGATTTTGCACATTTTGGCACTGAATCTCAACTGCCATGTTCATGGTCACTCCTTGAATTTCCCAAAATCCTTATGCATTCTCCCCCCCCACCATGAAAAGGCATACTTTCTCTTCCAGTTTACATGCAATGTCCCATATGCAGACATGGAAGGGGACTAGTCCCAGTACTGAGACCTTTGGTACCCCATTGGTCAAACTGCTGTCATTAGAGTGAGTGCCATTGACCACCACCCTCTGTCACCTATCTGTTAACCAGTTTTTAACCCACTTCACCACTTTGGATCTCACCCCTAGGCTGCTCAATTTCATAATCAGTCTCTGCTGCACAGTGCCAAAGGCCATGCCAAAGTCCAGACAGGCCACATCCACTCTTCCCCCAAGCTACTTCCAAGGGCTCGCAGCCAAAGAAATCAATCAGATTGATCTGGAATGACCCGCCCATGAATCCATATATGCTTTGGTCCTGCAGCCCATTGTATTCAAGATAGTCTACCAACCTTTCATTTATCTTGCTTCAATTAATTTCTGCACCACTGAGGTAAGACTGACTGGTCTATAGATGCTAGTCACTTCCCTGCTCTGTTCTTATGAAGAGGGACCATATCTGCTCTCCTCCAGTCCTCCAGAACCATGCCCAATTCCAGTGAACTGTTGAATAAGGCCATCAGCTGGGTAGCCACCATCTCCATGGGTTCTTCCAGTACCCTTGGGTGTATTGCTTCCAGACACATAGTCTTGTCCACTTTCAGAGCCACAAGTCCCCTTAGGACTCTCTCCTCTGGAAATGGACTTGAGACCACTCATTTGTTCCTGCTGCTCCCTGGTGATCCATCCCCCAACTATGAAAACTGAGTAGAAGTACCTGTTCAAGATATTTGCTTTTTCTTGGTCCCCTTCTGTGCAGTCTTTCTCTGTCAACCTCCTTATTCTCACTATCCTTCTCTTTGATTTCTTCTTCTCACTTATGTAGCTGAAGAAGGTCTTATATCCTTTAGCTACTTCTTTGGCTCTTCCTTGCTGTGTATGTGCATTTGCCCCCCCTCAGTGCCTTACCTAGTCCCCTCTGTTTTAACGGGTATACCTCCCCACCTTCCTCCCTCTGTGTTTCCTTATACCTCCTGAATGTCACCCTTTTTTTCTTTACCACAGTGGCCACTTCACTAGAGTACCATAACGGACTCTTTTTCCTTTTGCTTTTACTCACTTCCTTCATGCAGACTGACTGTCATAATTATACCCTGCCTTATTTTTCCTCACTGTTCCTTTACCACTCCTTGGCAATCACCCCCTTCACTATACAGTTTCTGAGGCAGCCTCCCATTTGTTTAAAATCCACCCTCCTAAAGTCCAAGGGTCTTTTGGGAATGCCACATCCCCTGGTGCACTGAACACATGGAGCACAGGGCTTGCAGCAGTCTCTGGGAAACATGCAGGAATTTCCATCCCTTGCATCCCTCACACGTCCTTAGACCACAATTTTGTGGTCTAGCGTGCACCACTCCTGAGGGATTAAGGCCCTGTCCACACTGCACTGAAGATCTGTAACATTTTGAAACCATTACAGACTGAAAGGCCCTGTCTAAACTACCCTTGGAAATCCCCTCTGTAACATTACAGAGGGCCCAAACAGTTACCGTAATGGTTTGCGTTTACACTGGTAATGTTACAGAAAGTGTTTTCATAACCGTTACAGAAACCTGTTGTGAAGTGGTTTCAACAACGGTTTCTGTAATGGTTTCAAAGCTCTGTTTGACCCTGTCCACACTACACAAGTAAAATCCTGTAACGTTTTCAAAACATTTTCAGTGGTAGTATGGATGCACTGTAATGTTTTCAGTCTATACCAGTTTCAAAACGTTACAGATTTTCACTGCAGTGTAGACAGGGCCAAAACGTTGCAGTACATCCACCCTTCCTCTGATAACATTACAGGACTTTACTTATGTAGTGTAGACAGGCAAAAATATCAGTTTTCAACAATGGTTTTGAAAACGCTTTCTTTGACGTTACCAGTATAAACGCAAACCATTACAGTAACGGTTTGGACCCTCTGTAATGTTACAAAGGGATTTTTCTGGTGAAGTATGGACAGGGCCTAAGTCATGGAGCTTGCACCAGATCTTTGGTGCAGGCTGATGTAAAACATGGAAACTGTCGCAACTATGCCCAGGATTGGAAATTCAGGGGCAGCTGTGGCAAAGGAGTTTGGAGCACCGGCAGAACCCAAGTCCTGAGGCACAGGGCTCAATTCAAGCCCTGCCCCACCTTTTGAAAATCAGGCCCCAGGACCCTCTTCCTCACATGATTTGCCTCTGCTCCCATATTCATGTTAAACCACACTAAAACAGTGATCACATGTACCTAGGGACTGCACACTGTGATCTCTGCAATGTTGTTCCTGTTTTGTAAGCACCAGGTCCAGCACTCCTCCATCCCTAGTGAGTTCATTGACTAGCTGGCTGAGAAAAGCTCCTTATAGGGAATCAAGGATGACCCTGTCTGATGATAATGATCCCTATATTCAAAAGGTATGTGCAACGCTAAAATGAATATCATATCATATCATGTCATGTCATATTATATCATATCATAGCACATCATATCATAATTTGGGGGCAGGGAAGAAAAGGGGGACTGATAGGGGCTCAGTCCATCAGATAGAGAAGGGCAGACTGGATGAGCAGCAGTGCCTTTGTCTGCAAACATTTTTCCATGCTTCTATGTATCTATCCAGATATATCACAGAAAATCCCATTGAAATGAATTAGGAGTTCCTGTGAAATTTCTAGATATACTGGGACATATTTCTGGCTACCACCCTGTCATAACCTTCTTTTATTTACAACTCAGCTCCTCAAAAGCATTATTTCACAAATAAAGTTAATCAAAAATTAATAAGACTGACTACCTTACAACAATGTGGTGCATAGTTAGAAAATCAGTATACATGACAGTAATTACTAAAACAGATGGGCAGGGAGCCAGAAAGTAGCATCACACAGACGATGGGGGCTGAATACATCTGGGAAATAAGGAACTGTGCCAGATTGTGTGGCAGCTGAGAAACCTATCAGTTGCAATTTGCTGTGCACTCTTAAAGCAACCCAAAAATTATGCAGTCCTCATTGGTTATTTGCTAAGGGTTTAAAGCAAACACCATTTATGGTTGGGTTCAACTGTGAGAAAACAAAGTAGTACCTGTTGGAAGGCTATAAAAAATACTGCACATCTTCAGCATATTTACTGTAGCTCCCAAAATTTCAGCTATTTACATCACTTTATTTATGTATTTTTGACCTAACAGTCTGTATTGGTCACCTACTGAAGATTGTAATTAATTACACTATTAAAATTAACTACACTAATTACACTACTTCTGTCATATTTATTTCATTATTTCGTTCTCCCCCCCTTCCCAAGTTTACACATTGGAATGACCATTCTTTTATCAATTACACAATTTCAATAAATAAATACTGACCATCTTCAGAGGTCTTTCAAACACGTTTAACACACACTCATTCTTTTTAGTCAAGAAACTGCAAACTAAATTATGAAGTCGTCCCCTGAAAATACTTACTCAGCACTTGAAAGGTACTGAGCTTTACGGATGTTCAAGACTTGCTTGTTTACTAAGTGCACTTATAGAATGACACCCTTTGCTCTCTATTGCTGCTGATGATCTGAAAGTGAAGGGTCGAAATACTGTGACATCAGTGTACTTCACCACCACAAAAAAGAGCAAAAACAAAACAGGAACATCATTATTATTCTTTGTAGCAGTAGTAGTAGTAGCAGTAGTAGTAGTAGTAGCAGTAGTAGTACTTTGAAGGAGATGAGTTTAGTTTTATATAGCACATTTCATACACTTTATATCCCAAAGAACTTGAAAATCTCTGAGCAATTGCATTAGCCTTCATGAGGCTAAGGAAGACAGAGAAAGTTAGGGAAAGATACAGACATTTAAGGACATTGTAGGGGAGAGCAAGAGATGGGGAGGTTAAGCACAGTGGAGTTGAATGATTAAAAATTAGACAGTGAGTAGGGATCACTGGTGGTATTCAAATGCAGGACCCCAGTATCACAGCTCAGTGATCTAATCACTAGGCTTCACTGCCCAGCAGCAGTACAGGTAAAAGTAACAGTAGTCCTTTTTCACTAAATATGGGGTATAATATAGTGGCTGGATAATCCAAGGGCCTGCAAGCATTACGAGATACAACATGTGGCACTGTGGATTTTCTAACACTTGGAGTTGACAGGCTGTACTAGAGATTGTCTGCAATTCTGAGCTATTTTCCCATCTGACACTGCCTCTAAGAACAGGAATTAGGAATGTAGATGGGAAACATGGCCGAAACATATCCTAACATCTACAATATACACCTACAATACTGATGTAAAACCTTTTACAAACCTCGCTGACCTCCCTAATCCCTTATGCGGTGAAATATTATTTTTCCATTCTTTTCTTCTATTAAGCATACATCTTATTGATTAGAATGTGATTTAATATAGCATCTTTCATACACACTGCACCTCAAAGTGCTTTTAAAATGAATGAGTTAGACACTGGTAGTGTAGGAGCTGCATGGATTAAACAGACAGCAGTCACCAAGCACACTAATACAACCCACATAGCCAGAATACATTAGAAACAGTGTTATGGTGAGAGGGAATGTTCATCAAGAAGCTGGTGCTTTCTTCTGCATTCTTTTGAATAGTGCCATGGGATTTTTAACTTCCACCTCAACAGCTGCCAGAGGTGGGCAGAGGGGACCTTAGTATTACCATCTCATTTAAAGAATAGAATCTCCTAGAGTTCCACACTCCCCACTCCTTTTGGGGCACTGCAGTTTCAGTAGATGGTTTAAATGATGTGAGTGCCTTGTGATGCTTAACTTAAACACGATAATCCAATCTTCTTGGCACTACCAATTAAGCCTTCAAATTGTATATATACACAGTACGTGTGTATATATCCAGTTATAATGTATCTATATATATATAATAATCTACATTTAAGATGTTAAGTTTTACTTAGCCAGTGAAATTCCAGTAAAGAGCCAAAATTTACCTTTGTGAATAACAGTAAAATTCTCACTTGCCCCAAAAGTTTGCACTTTTCAATGAGTTGCCCTTCTAAAGTGTAACTTTTTCAGGCAAGGTCCTCACAGAGTGGTAGCTTCACCTGTGAATTTGCATGACTTTTCTTGGCAAAGTACCACTTTGCCTTTGCAAAGTCAACACTTCATAGTTTGCACAGTTGGCAAATTAATTCGCAAAGTGAAGTTTCCCAACTTTGCTCATCTCTGTCTGTATTATACTGGTTTGGTAGTGATAGAATATTAGAGTTAGTGTTTATGTCAAAAAGTCCTATTTTTGACTGCTTATAACTCAGCCATCCTAGACTTAGAGTTTTTAAAACTGGCATGTACCCTTTTAGTCCTAGGGGCTAAATGCATGCCAATTTTCAAAGCAATAAATCCACTACTTTTAGCACTGTCGCAGTTATGTAAAATACCCTGAACCTATGACACATTTTTGCACATGGATAATGGAAAAGAAAATAAATTTACAGATTTAAAACCTGAAACCCCCCCCCCCCAATTTTGAAAATTAGGGTGCTGACCACCCCACTTACACAACTGCAAAATCTGAGGGCATCAAGGTGGCCCAAAATGCATTTTAGGGGGCACTAACTTTGCCTGTGAATTTGTAAGACTTTCCTTGAAACAATGTCACTTCACCTGCCAAAAACTTTGGGAAGTCAGTACTTTTTACTTTGTAAAGTTGGCAGACTTTGCAAACTAGATCCTGAAGCAACGTTCACTCATTCCCAGCTATATTATACTGGCATGATGGTGCCAGTGTACTAGGGTTTGTATAAGTGTATGTCATAACTCCTATTTTTGACAGCTTATAACACGACCATCCTAGACATAGGGTTTTGAAAACTGGTATGCACCCTCTTAATCTTAAGCAATAAGGGGAAGGGAACATTGTTTAACCAGGAGTAGCACACTATGCTGAAGCTTGCTTCCAGATGTGACCTGGGAGCACAAGAAAGTTAAATGACTTGCTCAGGATCACACAGTATGCACCTAGGCAGTTTTGGGATTCAAACTCAGGTCCGCAGATCTGCATCTCAGAGCCTTAACCCACTGCGTTATACTGCCTCCTAGGCAAATACATAAATAAATAAATGCACCGAGAGAGAGAGAGAATGATATATATATATATATATATTTTTTTTTCATTGCAACAAACTCCATTAATGCATCAGTTAGGGTTCCTATTACAGCAACAATTGTATGGAATTTCAGTGTTAGGGTTCCCAACCCTACCAGCCCAACCTCCACATACCAACAGGCATCAGGGTGTGCCTTGGGGTCTTCAGCCCCGACTCTCACCCTATTCATGTGCAAGGAAGCTGAGATTGTACCGTATAGGAGAATGGGGTAAGAGTTAAGCCCAACGACTCCAAGGCAAACCCCCACACCTGTTGGTATGTGAAGGGTGGGGTGTGGGTGGGTGGTAGGGTTTGGAACCCTAACACCAAATTTACATACTTTTGTTACTGTAACTGGAACCCTAACTAATGTATTAATGGAGTTTTGAAATGAATTTCCTTATTGTTTGGGATAGTATAATAGTATCCTTATTTTACTGTGGGCGCGCAGGTTCCATTGGACCCTACGCTCCAATCCCCTTGTGGATGAGCATATCTATGTAGGTGTGAAAGTGCAGGGCCCAGAGGGACCTGTGCTTCCATGTATCAAACAACAATGCTCAAATTGTCAGCATAGCCATCTTATTACCCCACCTCTTGCACCCCGGTACAGAGAAATTGTGACATGCAAGGAAAAACAATTATACACAACTGCAACGCCATTCTACGCCATAGGTGCAATAACACATTTCAGGCAGGATTTGAAAACTGAAAGCTGGACTATTTATGAAGTGGTGTGAATAAATGACTATGTTGAAAATTTGGTGGCAAAATATTGAAAAGTACCAAAGTTATGCACGTGCGTAGAATATATTCAATGGACACAAGTAACTCCGGCAGTTTTATGAAATTTTTCACCAAATTTTCAACATGGCCTTTTTGGAATCACACCTCATGAGCACTGGCACTGGTAATCCATTAGTCTGTCCTGAAAGGTAATTTCACACAACATCCATGCCATTCCATGCCACAGTTGCGAAAACACATTTTGGCCTGGATGTGAAAACTGACAGCTATACTGTTCATGAGATGGTGTGACAAAATGGCTATGTTGAGAATTTGGAGTGAAAATATCAAAAGCTGGCACAGTTATGAGTGTACATAGAAACATTTCAATGACCGTCATAACTCTAATGATGTTAGTATTTTTGCACAGACTTTTCAACATGGACTTTTGATTCCCCACCATGAACACTGGCACTGTCATTTCTTTAATCTGTTTCAAAAGGTGATTCTGTGCAGTGACTGCAAAATCACCTAACAGGTTTGATTAACAAAATGATGCTGACAGTGTTCATGAGGTGGGGTCCCAGAAAAAGCCCATGGTGAAAATTTGGTGCAAAAATACCATAAAATTGCCGAGATAGCAACATAAGCTCAAATCACCAGACAGCCATTATACAGCACTTACTTTGATTCTTCAGTTCATGGTTCAGCTTTGAAGAGTGCAGACATGTTCTGGTCCACAAAACAAGGCAGAAGATGACATCCAGTGGTAAGTATAAGGCAAGGGGTGTGTGGGGTGGTGGGTTGCTCAGTGAGAGGGTCAGGATGGGGAGGAGGGATGGGGAGACAATGAGGAACCATTTTCTTTTTTACAGGGGGAAAAAATGTCGGGGGACAGTTTTCTTTTATTTTACAGGGTTAAACTCTATATTTTGGGACACAGGAAGTGGGCTCCTCTGTGTCCCACAGTGTTTGGGGGGGTCTTCATAATGCCAACATGGGGATTGGGCACCCATATGTTGGCAATCATAAAGGTTACGAACTTGGAGGGCATTCGACACCAGGGGTGGGCATCCTGCTGTCAAAAAACACATTAAAAATTAGTATTTCTGGACACTGGGAGTTTGCTCCCCAGTGTCCCACACTACTGGGAGGGAATAAATGCCAACACAGGGATTGGGCACCCCGTGTCAGAAAACAATAATTACAACAGACTTGTGGGGGAGCCTGATACTGGGAGTGGGCATCCCGGTGTCAGAAATAATCACTAAAAAAAATAAGTATTTCAAGACACTGGGGGTGGGCTCCCCAGTGTCCCACATTACTGTGGGGGGGGGGAGTAAATGCCGACACAGGGACTGGGCACCCAGATGTCGGCAAAACAATTGTTATTATTAAAACATGTCTCTGCCCCTTTGGAGGCAGTAAAAGGAGAAATCCTTCTTTTAAACTGGGTCTGAGGAACATGATTTTGTCATTATTTGCCCCAAAAAGTGGCCATAAAAGTTTTTTGTTTTTGTTTTTTTTTACAGGGGCCATGTTTATTTTACATTGTAGTAGTGCCACAAATTTGTGGCAGTTTTCATGAAAAGTGCAGCAAATTTGCATCACTTTTCAAATAACAGTGCCATTAGTTGTGTGAAAAGTGCCACAATTTGTGGTAGTTTTGCAAAAGTAGTGTCACAAATTTGCAACAATACCAATGCCTGAATGGGAAAAACATATTTACAAACATTATTTTTAAAATCTAATGCCAGAATCGTGTTCCTCAGGCCCCGATT
The DNA here is from genome assembly GCA_016271365.2 of Neoceratodus forsteri. Taxonomy (NCBI): domain Eukaryota; kingdom Metazoa; phylum Chordata; order Ceratodontiformes; family Ceratodontidae; genus Neoceratodus; species Neoceratodus forsteri. The sequence goes on from JADMNL010000025.1 coordinate 87,676,591, forward strand.
AGGAAAACACAACTGTTGGTGTTTACCAAGGGGCAGTATTTTTTTAATTACAGCATTTTTAGCCATTGCTAGCTGAAAACAAGATGGCAGCTGTGTAAAAGTACAAAATCCATTTTCAGCAGTAAAACAGACTTTCATGAAAACAAAAAGTGCTTTCACATGGAACATCTAATTTTTACCATGGGAAGTAATGGGAAAAGAAAAACTTCAATAAGTTTTGAATGGAATAATATTTTTCACCAAACCTTCAAAAGGCACATCAGTGACACAGACTCCATATACTCTAAAAATTTCAGACCAGACACCCAAAGTATTTTGGACTTAGAGATGAGCAAAGAATTTGCATCTGTATAGTAAATTTAAAATTATTTGGCACTCCACAGCTCCACAACTGCACTACTGACCAGAACAAAACATACTGTACCAGATCAAGAGATCTATGTTACCAGACCATGCATGCAAAATTTCAGGCAAATCGGTTTAATGGTTGCAAAGTTATTAAAGTGCACAATTTTGGGTTTAACATAGAAGTGGCTGTGCAACCCTTACTATAGAACACTACTGTGCCCTATAATATATATATATATATATATATATATATATATATATATATATACACATATACAGGAGATATATATACACATGTAGATATATATCTGGAGCGTTCACCAGCCAAGCTAGTGGCAATTCAGAGCTTGCTTACCAAGACTCTGCTACAATCAAGAAAGCAAACCCATGGAGCATTCACCAGCTGAGCCAGCGGCAATTTGGAGCCTGCTTACCAAGGTAGCTAGAAGACTGCAGTTTGTACTGTTGGGCTAAAAACATTACTTGCCTAACACTACATGCTCATTTCTTACCCTTGTTAAACTGCTCTTACAGTTTTACCTTATATTTGCTGATTTGCTGACTGTGTGCTCTCTGCCTCATCTGTGCTTTAAATATTTTCAGTCAGCAGAGAGCTAGTGATTGAAATTGTGTGTTATTAGAGTTTACTTCTCCGCTTACCTTGTACGGTGTTTTTGCTGAGCTCCTTTATTTAGATTTTCTGCATTTCTGCCACACTTCAGCCATTCTTAGGACACTGAGTTGGCACATGTGCAGTTTGGTTCCCACACCCTATTCTTTGTTCTGTTTCCCACTCTACTATCTGGCCCTTTGTGCTCCTGTTACATCTCTGATCTAATCCCTTAACTGTTCCTTCCAACAAGCTCTACTACAGTCAAGCAAGCACACCCATGGAGGGTTCACCAGCAGAGCTGGTGGCAGTTCAGAGCCTGTTTACCAAGGTAGCTAGAAGACTGCAGTTTGTGCTGCTGGGCTAGCCCATTCATGCTTCGTGTAGACTGCCCCGCCCACCTTGAATTGTCCCTAAATTTATAGGTAGCTAGTGGTCACATGATTAGTCACATGACTTCATACCTCACAGGATAAATTCTAAGTGCCCATTTTCCCACTTGCATATTATACTCCATGGCCACTAGGAGTTACTAGTGCATATCCAGCCTTTCCTTACTTCTTAACTTTTTACTTCCTTAATCTCCAACTCTTTTTCCTTTGTCTCTAGTATAACCCTCCATAATCCACCAACCCATACTTTTCTGACTCTTGCCTCTAGCCAGTTTCAAGCCCCCAACCCTTAACACTGAAGGCACAGCCCTACAACTGTGCTATTCCTGCAGCCCTACTGCATACCATCTCTTGCCCCTACTTTAATTGCTGTCTCAACTCCAAGTCACTTCCTTGGAACTCAACACTGTTTCCCCCTCTACCAGTGTTGGAGAATCCAATATGGGTTACCTACACTTACAGACCACATTGTTCTTAATACTAATCACATCTCCCACCACCATACATGTTTCTAAAACAACTGATTCCCTCAATGCTGACACCAGATATCTGCTTGCATGGGATAAACTAGGTCTCTCACATTGGGCTACAAATACCTTGATTATCAAACACATCTACTAAGAGGTCATCCAGTGTTTCCTTATGCATGCTATCCTCTGCCCAAATTACAAATTAATCTGTTCATCATAACTATCAAGTCAGGGAACACAAAATTACACAGGAGAGCCCAAGCTTATACCTTAGACTTCTGAAATGGCAAGTTATAAGTCTTGCATGGTTACTCCTGCTACTATCGGGAAACATCTACTCTAATCTGGGGCCCCTGACTTCTACACATAAAAATTTAGGTGCCCTAACTATTTCCTTGATGAATATTTGCAGCCTCATGGCTAAGCATGACTCCCTCCAAGCCTGGATAACCCAACACAATCCAGACATTTTATCAATCATGGAAACCTGGCTAACACCTAGAATCCCAGACATGACCATCCAAATTGATGGCTATGCCTCATTTAGACAGGATTGACTCGGGGCGTGTGGAGGTGGCTGTATCATCTACATCAGAGATACCCTTCGGCCTCTAGCACTTCCATCCTACCACAGACAGAAACTTTCAAATTCTACCTATCAAGGTCCAAATTGGCACCCAGGGTAAATGTCTCACATTGATCACCATATATATTCTCCCAAAAGACCAAACAGATGGCCTCAAAGCTACTCTGGACTACCTCGCCACTATATGCAAGAGTTCTGAGATCTTGGTCCTTGGCTACTTGAATCTAAAGTGGTTATGAATTGAAGCATCCACATTTAAGCATACCATCTCCTCTCTTGGCATATCACAGCTAGTTCAAACAGCAACCTGCACAAGCTACCAGTCTGGCACTGGTACACTTCTTGATTGGCTCATAACAAACCATCTGGAGAGGATAACTGGAACTACCGACAGTATAAGTGACCATTTCCCCATCATCTGTAAATGGTCTAACAAGTACCACAATCCCCCCAAGAACTATATGTTCCAGAGTACTAAAAACAGGTCAACTTGACCTACTAAAAGTACACCTTAAGCAGCAAGACTGATCTGCATTATATCAAACCAATGTTGTTGACTCAGCACTTGAGCACTTTGTCAACATCTATAGCACCTCATGTAACATATGCGCCCTTTAAAAAAAAGAAAGATGAAAGGAACACATAACTCCTGGGTCTCCCCTGCCCGCCTCCATCTGATGCAAATAAGGGGCAATCTCTGGTTTTAAGCCCAAAGTACTGGGTCATGCTCCAACATGCAAAATTACAAAACTGCCCGAAACAATTGCATCAGATCCAATCGTATTGCTAAAAGTCATTTCTTTAAGAAGGCACAAAACGACTCCTGGAGAGATAGTCAAAACTTCTGGGAGAATATAAAAACATTAACTGGAAAATCCAGTAAAACTCCCCCCTTCCTGCTCAATATTAATGGAAGTTTTACACAAGACACTACAGAAATCTCTTACTCTTTCAACAAGGCATTCATTGATCTCAGTGGTGTGCTTCCACCTAAATATTCTCATCTCCCAAGGTGATAAAACCCTCAAAAGTAGAAGGCTGTGATCATGAAGCCCCCCACCCCCCTTCTATCTTAAAATCATTTCAATCACAGAGGCTAAAATGTATATCTCAAATGCCATAGGGAAATAAAGAGCCTGTTATGACTCATTGGACCCAAAATTAATAACTCTCACACTAAATGAGGTTATCCATCCATTAACCCATATCCTCAATTTGTCCCTAATCACCGTGAAGTTCCCAAAACAATGGAAAAAGGTAATGGTCACCCCAGTTTTTAAAAATGGAGATCAAACCAATATCTCAAACTACCATCCCATCTCCATACTCCCGCCATTCTCTAAAGAGCTTGAAAGGATAGTCAGCTCAGTTCTGGGACATTCAAATGTAACTGTGAGTGTATATAGTTGGGGGGGTGTACATAGTTTCCACATCCAGTTTGGGGAGGTGGGCCCGGGGGTGTATCCTGGGATGTATGTGTGTATGTCATTGTGTTGGAAATAATGACAAAACTTCAATAAAGAAGATTTAAAAAAAAAGAAAGGATAGTCAGCGATCAGCTTGTTGATTACCTGGATAAAAACAAGCTCCACTGCACTGAACAACATGGCTTTAGGAAGCAGCACAGCATTACCTCTGCCTTGGTTGAGTTTACTAGCTTCATACATGAAGCTATGGATCGAGGGACTTTGGTTGGAGCAACGTTCATTGACCTAACCAAGGCCTTCAATACTGTTAACCATGGCTTCCTCCTTCAACAACTAGCATCTCTGGGCTTATCCTATGAATCCCTGCAATGGTTCCAAAGCTACCTTACAGACCACACACAGCAGCTAAAAATACTAAGCACCATTTCCAACCACAGATTGGTTTCCACTGGGGTGCCCCAGAGCTCCATTCTGAGACCACTCCTTTTCAGCATATTTCTCAATGAGCTCCCTAAGGCCTGTCCAGGCCAAGCTCTCCTGTATGCTGATGATGTTGTGCTGTTCAGGAGCCACCCTAACCCCACTAACCTGGAAAAGCTTATGTAATCAATTTCTCCACTGTTGAAATGTGGTTTCTACAACATAAGTTTCTCCTCAATTATAAGAGGACAAAGACCATGATCGTTGTCACTCCTCAGAACAAACACAAATCCTTTCAGCTGCAAATTCACAACAGACAAGAAGCTCTGGACATGGTCCACACTTTTATATATCTGAGCCTCACCCTTGACTCCTCCCTCACCTACGTGCAGCATATCAACCTGATTGCAAAAACAGTAAATTCCAGAATTGGTGTGCTATATAAACATAGAAACTGTCTCACCAAAAAAAAAACTCATGCCCACTGTGACAAGCTCCGTCCTGTCGGTTATAGACTATGGTCTAGTAGTCTATAGAGCTGCAATGGAAACAGCACTACAGAGAATTAAAATGGCTGTTAACAAAGCCTGCAGGCTTATCTTGGGGGTTAATTGATTGACTCACACCTGCCAGCTATATACCCATACAGGGCTGCTGAACCTGGACTGTAGGGTACAATACCAGACCTGTCTACTTGCCAAAAAGTCCATCCTGGTTCTCATCACACCAGGGGTTCTCGGTCTCCTCTGACCCAATAACTTAAACAGGAGTACTAGAAGTGAATGTTCTCACACTTTAAAAATTCCCTTCTGATGAACCTCTCAGGGTCAGTGCTCCTTTGGGTACAGAGATCCAAAATGGCTAAATTCTCTCAGCCCTGACCTACAATCCTGTAGCAAAATAGGCCTTTTTAAGGCAAACCTGAAGACTCATCTGGTATCTGCCAATACCAAGTGTGACTGTGGCCTGTAATCCCCGGCACAGCACTTCTAAACTATTAACCAAGGCACTCCCTATGTAGTCGCTCTCTCTACTCTCTCTCCCCCCTTTCCCTCACCTAATACCACTTATCCTCCCGTTTTCCTCCTCCCATCCCCATCCCCTCCTCTGACAATGCTATCCCATTGCAGCCCCCTTACTCCAGACATGCCACTCTGTAGCTACACCTTTTGCTCCCCTAGATCCTTGACAATGCTTGAGTCAAGCAGCCCCTTGACACTTCTGCCTGATTAAAACTTTAAATTGTTATCTTAAAATCTTTCATCCCTTACTGTACATACTGTTCTAGTGCCATGTTTTATATACCTTCTCATACTCTGTATATATACCTGTTCAATTGTATAATCCTAGTTGCTTTTATTGTAATGAGTTCCCCGATATTTTCTGTCTGTACTTATTGCATTTACTCTATTTATTGTATGATGTGGAACCTCTGTAAATGAGCTTCTAGTGCAAAGGTTTTAATCCTAGTTTCAATAAATATAAATATATATATATATATATGTATGAGACAAGCGTGAGGCAAATGTTTGATAAAGTAATTTTCTTGTGAAGTTGCCATTGACCTGAAGTAACCTCACGAGTGGCGGAGCCATGGGTGATGGTTACGAGAGGTCAATGGCAACTTCACATGACAAATGCTTTATCATACAGTCATCCCCTGCATATTTCATTTATGCAATGGGGAAGACAATGTGCGATACTTTATTTTTCTTAAAAAGTGTTCTGTTTTCATTTTTTTGTTTTTTTCATTTGGGGTTTGCTTATTAATTTTTTTTAAAAGCTGCTTCACTTCTTGTTTGTGCCATTGCCATGACTGTTACCATGGATGGTGAATCATGACACCAGCAGTGACATATCCGACGTTTATGCTGATTGGTGCAGGAGTGACGTTCTGAAAATAATTTAAAAAAAATGGCAGCTTAGTGAAGAGAGGGAGTGAGCCTGTCTAGATTTTGTCTGGCGGGTGTTTTTTTTTGTTTGTTTGTTTGATTTTTGTTAATAATGATTGTATTGTAGTCAGCATTTGTTTTGGACCCTGGGAGTGGGATCAGAGGCAAGCAGAATCAGAGTTATGTAAATACAGAGCAAGCTGGAGCGGGAGCCGTGCCAGCAGGGTGAGCCAAGGTGGGAGCCGCTGTGAGGTGAGACATGCTTGCCGAAAACATTTCAAAATAACAGAGAATGTAACAGTTTTATTGACTGGGTTGTTTATGTGAAATTATGCTGACAATTTGTGTTGTGCCTCAGCCCTCCACACTCTTGTGTTTCTTGTGCTCTGAGGAGAGGAGTGTGGTCATTGCAGCATTGGGGATGGGGTGCATGGTCGAGGGTCAGAGGAAGGAAAGTAGGAGCTACCTGCCCTTACTTCTGATAAAGAAAAATACATTAATCTGCTTTCATTTTTGGTGGGGACGGGTCTGGTGAGGAGTTGAGTAAGAGAGAGGTTGTGGTATTGGGAAGTGAAAGTGATAGACTGTCCTATTGGGCTAGTGTGTGTGAGAGAGGGAAAGTGAAAGTGGCTAGAAGTAGTGTCAACTGGCCTGCGGTGGTTAGGGGGACAGTGATGTAGTAACTATGTAGATAAATGAGTATCTGTGTGAATAAATGAAATTTATACACACAGTTACTTAGATATATGGATTTGTCACACTCTGTTTATGTCCACCTTTATTGCATAAATATAGTCTGTTCCACTTGTATACCTTTCAGTTGTATGCACAATTTTTTCAGGTCCCAATTCTCAGCCTATTCTTCCCATGTTATTTCATTTGGAGGGATGCAGCACTATTTTCAGATGTATGCCACTGTTTTCTGCCATTTCTATTGTTATGTGCTCTTTTCCTTCCTAGTATGCTGCTTTATTGTTAACTGATGGTCAGCCGAAATGAGCTGCTAAGCTGGGGCAGTCTCGTTCAGAGTACTGTTTGAATGCTATAGTGGGAACGAAGACAAAGAGAGCAAAAAGTTGAACTCCTTGATAAATAAGTCTGTCTTGCCAGTGGGGGTGCAGATATAACACTGACTGCAAGAGAAATTGTATGGGGGATTGCTGAAGATGATGATAGTATCACACAGTATGGACAGCACGGGAGATATGGTGTACAGTATGTTGCAAAAAAATAGGCTGTTATGTATAGACCTGCAATTTAAAAAAAGGTAGAAACTCTGGCAGGGAGCTCAGCTCACTGAACGGAACTCACAAACTGGTTGAAAGGACAGGCAGCAGCAGTCAGTGATACTGACAAAGTCAATAGAGATACTGTGCAATAACAAAGCAGTACAGTACTTGTGAGTTGTTTGTAATCTTTTAACATCTTATCACTCTTTCCTCCATTTTTATCTTTTTAAGATGGAATACTGAGCAATACTGAACAATCGTGAGTAAATGTGATTAACAAAACAGCATTTTCAGATGTATGCAATTTCGCTTGTATAGAATTTGAAACATAGAATTTGACGGCAGATAAGGACCGCTTGGCCCACCCAGTCTGCCCATTTCCCTACCTAATGGATAAGCTGCAGATCCTAGTTAACCAGCAGCCTACTTCTTTCTAATGTATGTATGTAAATTTTCTCAAGGCCCCAAGCATGTGCATACAAGCAGAATTGACTATATATATAGGAAAACCCACACTATACAGTATATGTAATAGATCATCCACTGTGGCAGTGTAAGGGAAATGTATGAGTACGTGCATGCCTTTGGTGTGTATGCTTCAAACCACCCAAGGCATACATATATCAGACCATGACTGCACATCCAACAGTGGGTTATCTATCTTATAAAATGGCTAAAATGGTTTTGGATGGGGTGAAATTGCAGGCTTGCAGTCGTGTTCTGATATATGCACGGTCATGTGATGTGTTTTAGCCAACCAGCAGAGAGTATTTTCCCTACCCATTTTATAAATATATAGATATAGATATATAAACTGCAAAAAAACTTTGTTAATGCACCAGCTAGGGTCAAAGCAATAAAAGTTGTGAAATGTGGTGTTAGGGTTAAAAACCCTACCCCTTCCCCACAGGCAGCACATCAGGTGTGGGCTGGGGTGTGTCTTGGGGTACTCAAGCTTAACACTACCCATTTCATCTGTAAACAAAGTCAGATGTGTACAGTGTAGTAGAATGGGTGTGGGCAGGCTTGAGCACCCAAGGCACACCCACATCTGATGTGCTTCCTGTGGGGGAGGGGGGTTTTTAACCCTAATGCCACATTTCCCAACTTTTGTTGCTTTGACTCTAACTGGTGCATTAACAATGTTTTTTTTTTGCAATCTATGTCCTTACTTTTGGAGATAGTATAATCATATCCTTATTTTTCTTTTGACCCTGTACTCCCATGCATTGTGTTGTGGGATTGCAGCATCCTTTGGACCCTGCACTCCCACCCATACATAATTTTGTCAGATTTTGTTTTTCTAACTGAGATTTGTCTGCTCCCTGGTATTCACTGGACCCCACCACCCTACATTTGTGCTCAGTCCCCATTAATTGTAAGTTAATAGCTGGTGTCTAGTTGCACCTCCCATACTCCAATTTCATTATATATTCTATATACATTTTTCATTGGTGTTCAGTGGTACCCCCCACCCTCTAACTACACCCCGGTCACCATTAATTTATACTTAATAGCCCTGGTGTGTAATGACACCGTCCACCCTGCCAGTTCTATATATTTATTTTAATGTATTCATTGGTGTCCAGTGGGACCCCCACCCTCCAATGTTTCCCATTCAGTATTATGTCAAAATCTTTATCCCTTGTGTCTAGTGGAAGCCCCCACCTTCTGATCCCCATAGTAGTTTTATTTATAATCCCATTGGTGGCCAGTGGCACCTCCCCCACCCTTCGATGTCAGTGCAACCCTTTAAATAAACAAACAGTCCCTCGATGACTTGAGTATTTTTTTAAAAGCTGAAAAAAACAGTCCACTGTTGCTCTCACCTGCACCTCCCACCCAACCTCCCACTGTACACCCACCTCCCCGTATCACCCTCGACTCCCCTCCACACACCGTTACTCACCTAAACTTGGCCCACAGTGAAGATCAGCTCTCTGATAAAAGATGCAGCTTGCTGCTGGAATCGATGACTGCTGTCTGATGGTAAGTAAATTGCAGTTGGAAAATACACTGAACTGCAGTTACTTTATTTCTCATACAGAAGTCGCCACTTCCAGCAGCAAGATGCGTCTCTGATTGGAGAGTGGATCTTCACCGTCGGCCAGTTTGGGTGAGTCAGGGTGTGGGGGGAGGTCAAGGGAGTGTGGAGTGGTGGGTGCACAGTGGGAGGTCAGGTAGGGGGTGCTGGTCAGAGCAATGGTGGACTTTTGTTTTTACAGGCTTTAAAAAAATAATCAAATCATTGAGAGACCATTTTATTATTTAATGGATTGCACTGGCAAGGAAGAATGGGGGATGTACAATAATTGTAAGATATAGTCCAATATGTCCATTAAGATTAATATATTTATTATTATCTTCACTTCACACCAGTATACTGTAGGCAACAGTTTCATGACTGAACACATCACTTCCTCAGGCCATTCATATAGAACAGTAAGGATACTAGATATAAAACATAAATGTATTCATTAAGTTTCTAATATTTGAAATCTCTTTCCTTATTCAATAAAATATCAAATGGTCATTGATTAATAGTACTCTATATCAAAAAGGTACAAAATGTTGCATTGAATTATTCAAAATCATTTAAGTAAAGTAACTAATAATACAGTTTTTACACCTATTATTATATGAAAAATTCATTCACTTCTTTAAAAATCTTTCTTAATTTACTCTTCCTTGTGAACTTCAACTTAACATCTATTCCCCTATAAATAGGATATAATTCTAAATAAAGTAAAGAAAAGTGAAAAAATATCTTAATTCTAATTCATTATACAAGTAGTGCTACAATAGCATTTTGTATTCTTATAGAGGTTCAATTTCTTACTTTTCTTTTAATTCACTTCCACTAGTCAGTCAAAATGATGTGCATCCTTTAACGAGCATTTAAATGCCTTATTTCATTCACTTCCTGTTGGGGAAGGTATATAGTTATTTTTAAAATATTTAGATCCATGAAATTCAAATATTTACTTGCCAATACTCATAATGATCAAAATTGTACCTTAATAGCGTAACGGAGCTCATTCAAAATGAGAAATTTTGTTCATTAAACGGAGCTCCTAGGTATGAGACCTCATTCAATTTATTCAAACTTACAACCTCCTTGTTGTTCAATATAGCTGAGGGGGAAAGGGACAGACATAAAGTATATTTACTTTGGCATTTAATGTCTTTTGATGCATACTACCTATTCGGACATTTTTACCTTAAAGGATTTGAATCAATATTTATTACCTTATTAAAGGTTCCTTTAAACGGAGTTCTGAATTTTTAGAAAAAAAGGGCTCATTTAGCTTTATTAAAGTTTTAAACTCCTCGTTTCTCAAGGTAACTAAAACAGGGAAGAAAGGACATAAACGTAATACTTCACATTCATATTCCTATAAAACAAGCTGTCTGTTTGGATATTCATCCTAAAAGGTTTTAAGTTAAAGTTTTTACCTGGCTCCAAGCCACTGACAGACTGCTTCTGCCTTTCACAAGGAACTGAGCGGTCTGGGCTAGGGGTTTAAATACGCTTCAAAAAACCCATGAAATTGATTGGAGGTATTGCGTCATTAATGTTGTCAGACCAACCCACTTTTGGTTTGACAACTGCTGGAAATTAAATGAGCTGCATGACTGACCATGTGGTCAAGTGGTGGAAGTTGGTAGACTTACCTAGTACACAGTTAAAGTCAGTGGTTTGCCTCCTGTCCTCGGTTCATTGCAGAAATCAAATTTCTTCTATTGACAATCCAATATAATTATTATTCATATGTTTGAACTTATTAATCCTGTAAATATGTTATTCAATTACTTGAACTTAAAGGATTTTTATTTATTATCCTAATCGAAATCCATCTATTTATATTTTCAAACTATTTGAGATTTCCCTAGTGATAACTATCTTCACTTGAAAAGTTTTTTTTTATTATGTTTGAATAAACTATATTTATTTATTTAAACTTAAAGTTTAAGCTTGACAGGGGGTACATACCATTCTCATTGCTAGACCTGAACCCACTATAGATTTAGCAACTGTTGGAAAATGAATGGACCGCATGACTTACCCTGTAGCTAAGTGGAAAATATAAGTGGTCTCACTTAGTTCTTGAGGGAGTCAGCAGATCGTCCCCTGTCCACCGCTAAATGACGACAATATATTCTTAATTTATAAACATATTTACTATTACCTAAAGTTTTCATGTTTTTAATACTTTCTTTTTCTAACCTTTACAAATGTATTTTTTCTTTTATACTAATCCTCCATTCAAGTTAATGTGTGAATTGGTTATTTTAGATATCAAAAACTATTTTCCTTATTTTTACTTGCATTTTAAACTAACTACTTCAATAAAAAACAATCTAAGCATGAATATAAACTCAAAAAATCACCTTAATGAACTTAAAAAGATAAATTCCAATTGTTAATTCAATTGCATCTTTAAGTTGAGCATAGGTTAAACTCTCACCAAAACCACTGGAACCATCAATAAGTAATACTTAAAAAGATAGATTCCAATATTTCAAATTCAGTTTGATCTTTTGGTTGAGCAAAGGTTAAACTCCCACCAGAACCACTTGAACCATCAATAAATGATTCTTTTTCAACAAATAAATGGTATTAAACACCACCTTCTACATTTTCTAAGGAAGTATTATATTCCAAAGTGCAAATATAAAAGAAACTGTGAATGATACATATAAATGCTGGAATGATACAACTGATGTTATTACTTAATGAAAACTTAATTCCAATATAAATTCCAGTTGCATGATTCATTCATGCCAATCCTTGGATTTATGCTGTCCATAATGTATATCCAATAGACTTCTCTTTTTAACAGTAGAATGTCCCATGAACTTTTATGTCCTTGTGGTTCAATAACTTTCTCAAGTCCCCAGAATCTCAATGATGCTGGTGAATGTCTTTTATGGTTGAAGTGCTTTGCAACTGATGATTTTTCATCTTTGGTTCTGATGTCACTCTTGTGTTCACCAATCCTCGTTCTTAATTCCCGTTTTGTTTTCCCAACATAAAGTTTGTCACATGGACATTGGATTATATAAATTACATGATGTGATTTACATGTTATGTGTTGTTTAATTATATGTTTTTTATTTGTGTATGGGTGTTCAAAATATATTCTCTTTGATGTGTTGTTACAATGACAACATTGACCACATGGGGAAACTCCTTTCCTTTAGGGGTCCTAAAAGTAATTGTCTCTCTTGTATAGGATTTGTCAAATGTTTTGTATGTTGTGTATGTACTAATGTGTCCTTCAATGTTTTATTCTTTTTAGATGTGACTAATGGAATGTCTGTGAACCTTTTATTGTGGCTACCACCTGTCTGAAGTATATACCAATTACTAACCAATGTATTTTTAATTTTTTGACTCAAATGACTGTAGGACGTTGAAAAAACTATCCTGTTTTCTATTTTCTTCTTTCCTTTGTGTTGTAATAAAGATTCACGTGTTATTGATGATACCTCTAAAATAGTTTCTTCAACTTTTTGATAATTATAACCTCTTTGTAAAAATTTATTTTTCATAACACCTGTTTCTTTTTCAAAATCCTCATCCGTGGTATTATTTCTTCTGGCCCTGATCAACTGAGATTTTGAGATAGTATGTTTCAATTTGGGATCATGATAACTTTGAAAATGTAATAATAAAGTATTTCGATCAGTCTCCTTTCGGTATAATTTAGTCCCTAATTTTTCTTTGTTCTTAAAGATTTGTAAATCCAAAAATGATATTTGCTGTTTATCGCTATTTACTGAAAAAATTAAATTCTCATTTCTACTCTTAAGATATCTAATGAATGAATCTAATACATCTTTTGTACCATCCCATAATAGTAATACATCATCTATAAAACATTTCCATCTAATGATGTTATTTTTAAATGGATTATTATCATCATTCAGTATATGTGTTTTCTCGAAATGCCACATGTACAAATTTGCATAGGAAGGGACCATGGTGCTTCCCATTGCTGTACCCTGAACTTGTAAATAGAATCCATCTTCAAATGAAAAGTAATTTTTTGATAAAACAATTTCTGCTAGACCCAATAAAAAGTCTGTGTCAGGAAATACATTTTCTCTATCCCTTAGTGCTATTTTTAATGAGGCTAATCCATCTTCATGTGGTATACTTGTATATAAATCTTTTACATCAAGTGACACAAACCACATTTCTGTTATATTAGTGTCACTTACATTCACCTCTTGAATGGGGGCTGCAACTCGCCACCAATGAGAATATAAGGCCCTGTCCACACTGCATTGAAAATCTGTAACGTTTTGAAACCATTACAGACTGAAAGGCCCTGTCTACACTGCCCTTGGAAATCCCCTCTGTAACGTTACAGAGGGTCTAAACAGTTACCATAATGGTTTGTGTTTACACTGGTAACATTACAGAAAGTGTTTTCGTAACTGTTACAGCAACCTGTTGTGAGGTGGTTTCAACAACGGTTTCTGTAATGGTTTCAAAGCTCTGTGTAACCCTGTCCACACTACACAAGTAAAATCCTGTAACAGTTTCAAAACGTTTTCAGTGGTAGTGTGGCTGCACTGTAATGTTTTCAGTCTGTACCAGTTTCAAAACATTAGAGATTTTCAGTGCAGTGTAGACAGGGCCAAAACATTACAGTGCATCCACCATACCACTAATAACATTACAGGATTTTACTTATGTAGTGTAGACAGGCCCAAAATATCAGTTTTCAACAACGGTTTTGAACACACTTTCTGTGATGATACCAGTGTAAACACAAACCACTACGGTAACAGTTTGGACCCTCTGTAATGTTACAGGGGGATTTTTCTGGTGTAGTGTGGACAGGGCCTAAATGAAACTAATATTGGAATCAGAGGGTGGGGGGTGCCACTAGACACCAGGGATGTAGATTTTATTATTTTACACAATGGGGACTATTGAAGGGTGGAGGTACCACTGAACACCAATGCAAAATCAACTTCTGGCACTGGCAAGTGGTTAAAAATCCTGTTGCATGCCAGTAAATCCCTTTTTGAGATCTATTTTCATTCATGTGATAAAGGATCTATTGTCATACGAATCTATTGTCATGCAAAATAATTTTGGTCTTGGTTGCTTTTCATCCTTTTTCAGAAGAAAGGATCCTTTAACGTGAATTCTTTCTCATTCTTGTAAAAGAGGATCCTGCCTCATGAAAAAGGGTGCTGGACTTAGTTGATTTTTTAAGCCTTCTTTTGAGCAATAGGATCCTTTTTTGTGACTCCTTTTTCGTTTTGACGAAAAAGAATCATGTGTCATGAAAAAGGATTTTGGACTTAGTTGTTTTTTTAATCTTTTTCACGAGATAAGATCCTATTTCATGAATCATTTTTTGTTTTCACAGAAAAAGATCCTATGTCATGGAAAATGATTACAAAAACAACAAAGACTGAAATCCTTTTTCACCAGAACGAAAAAGGATTCATGAAAAAGGATCTAAACGAGTCATGAAAAAGGATTTTAAAAATGACAAAAAATCATCATGGAGACATATTGGCATGAAATATTTTTAGAATCCAAACAATGAAGTTCCAATGAGCAAGATACTGTGCATGTTTTGGTGTCTCTACTAGGCACCATATTGTAGGGCTTTATGATTTTAAAATAAAAAAAAATAGAAAAAAAGATGGTGGCTTGTGAAAAAGGAATTTGTCCTCATGAAAAAGATTGCCCCCTCATGAAACAGAATCCCTTTTTGTGACAAGAAATTCCTTTTTCATTCCAGAAATCTATCCAAAAGACTGTACTGAGCATGCTCAGAATCCAAAACTTTAAAATTAAATAACTTCAGAAAAGTTTATATTTTGTTACCAAACCAGCAAAAGGCACTTCTGTGACCCAAGCTCTATCTACTGTACAAATATGACACCATAATTCCACACCACCTGAGTGCAAGGTGATAACAAAAAATGGCAAAAAAGGTAGATTTTTAACATTTTTGCACTATCCGGATCTCAGAATCTGCACATCCTACCAGAACAAAACTTGGCATATCAACAGATCTACCCACACGAGACAGTGCATGACACATTTTGTGCAAATCTGTTGAACACTTGCAAAGTTATTAAAGTGCAACATTTTAGTTTTAACATGGACACAGACATAACCAGCTCAACCCTTACTATAGAGGTGCTACCGTGCACCTATAATATATATTAAATATAATATATATACACACACAGTATATAGGTTGGATCTTCAGCCCCACAGAAATGGTCATCAGAAATGTTTACATATCTAATGGTACTCATTGACAGACACTCTAAGGCACTGCATTGTGTTACCGACACCTTAGTAATGCATTAACTGCTAACAAACACACCACAAACCAACTGATCACAACCTTTATAATAACACATGGCACATCATTAAGAGCTCATCAGCCTAGGCACACAGCCAAGTACATGGAGTATACTGACCTGTAGCTGATTCTTAATACCATATGTGTTTCTTCTAGTGGTCTCGGCATGTGGACCTTCATGTGTTTATATATTCACTTATTGTATAGCTTCAAATTTATTTATTTGTACAATTTCAGATTTAGAACCTTTGAGCCAGAGGCTCGTTTACAAAGGTACCTCGTCACAGAGAGGACAGACAGAGCTACAAGTTTACAGAGTTCATGACAATAGTAGACAAACGTTGCACAAATGGTTTCATACAGAGAACAACTTTAAACATTCAGTTATTACAAGGTTCATCAGATGCAGGTAATAGCAGAGGGCAGGAAACCAGGTGTGGCGTGGGGGTGTGTGTGGTGGGTATGCAGCCCAGTGGGCATTGTCTGGTGCTATGTGGTAGTAGTGCAGTGCCAATTAGTGACAGGAGCAGCTGCAGGTATTAACTAGTTGGTTACAAAGGGTTGTTTTAAATGTGGCAATTTTGGGGGAGTTGGATATGGTTACTGGGAGAGACTTAAACCAGGTTGGGGCTCTGTAGCAGAAAGACCTCTGAGCATGGGTGGTCCTAGTTCTGGGGACCAGCAGAATGGTCTTGTTGGTGGTTTGTGTTGCGACAGTGGAATGGGTATGCTGAATGGAGGCAGTCACCTCAGGTGGGGAGAGCACGAGCAGAATTTTCTTAGTTAGAATGCAGGTTTGGTAGTGGAGATGTTCATCAAGGTTAAGGAGATTTGCCTTGTCATAGAGTTGGCAAGTGTGGGTGAGCCTGGAGGCACCAGTTATTAACCTGCAGGCCTTGTTTAGGGTGATGCAAATTTTGTTAAGGGCAGTGGTATCAGAAGCACCATATACCGACAGGCCATAATCCACAAGGGATAGAACTGAGGACGTAACAGCAAGCCGGAGGGCATTGGGCGGGAGGCAGTCCTTGTGGAGGTAGAGGATGCCAAACCAGGTGTTAGTGGTGGATGCAAGGGCATTGACGTGGGCATGAAAGGTGAGGGCTGAGTCAAAAGTGACCTCAAGGTACTTGTAGGAGTAGACTTGTTCAAGTGGTTGTTTGGTGATAGGAAGGATACTGAGTGGGCTGTTGCTGGCCTTGTTTTTGGGGTGGGTAAACAGCATTGTCTTTGTTTTTTGAAATTAATGATGAGTCTGCGCTCCTTAAACCAGGTTTTGGCATCATTGAAGGAGTGTTGTAGACAGTCCTGGAGGGAGGTGGGATTTTTGTGGTTGGCAAAAATAACGGCATCGTCAGCATACAACAGAATATTACCAGTGCAGGCTCTGGGCAGGGTGTTTAAAAAGAGACTAAACAGTAGGGGTCCCAGGATGGACCCCTGGGGTACTCCTGAGCAGAAGGGTCATGTTTCTGAGAGTGTTCCATTGATTTGACACACTGGGAATGGGCCGATAAGTAGCTCGAGCACCAGGCGAGGGGGCCAATAGAGAAACCAGTGTGACAGAGTGCATCTAGTAGAAGAGGATGGGAGACAGTGTTGAAGGCCTTAGAGAGGTCAATGAACATTGCTCTAGCTAGGGAGCCAGCATCCAGGGACGAGTGCAAGAAGTTGGAGAACTCCATTAATGCTGTGCCAGTGCTGTGACCAGCACAGAAGCCATGTTGCTCCGGACACAAGATATTATGCTTAGCTAGGTATTCTGTGATTTGATTGGTAACCACTTTTTCTAGGGCTTTGGAGAGGGGAGGAAGAATGGAGATAGGCCGGTAATTGCTGGGGGTGGTCCTATTGCCCCGTTTCTGTATAGATGTATCTATGGAAGTTTTCCAGGCAGAGGGGAATTTTCCCAGACAGAGGGACCGGTTAAGTAGGCTGGTGAGGGGGACAAAGACTTCATCTAGGACCAGCCAGAGTATTGTAGTTCCTCTGGACATGTTAGCAGGTCAGTTGTCTCCTGCTCTTCCCGCATCTACTGTACCCAGTGTACCCACTGCTTTCTCTGCAATTAAGTTACATATAGTGTTTTTGTACTGTACAGTCCTTGTGTATGATGCTGTATATGTACAGCAGCATACAGTATCATACACAAGGATGCTGTATATGTACTTTATAATCCTGGTGTATAGTACTGTATATATCCACTCCCCACTCTCCCCAGGATGCATCTGGAATCGAGCGGTACTCCACTCAGTATGCCTTCCTGGTAAAACTTTTAAATAAATAAATAAACAACAGCATTAATAATATATATATTTACACATCATATCACACTATATTACATATTATCACATTATATCCAAATTCTGGTTTGACTCCCTTCTCTCCTATCTTAAATCCCTTTTATCTTCTCCTCCTTCTTCCTCCTACCTTCTTCACAACACTAATTACCCTTCTCTTTCTATTCCTTCTAGAAAATCTACTGTTGGACAATCTGCTTTTTCTTACTGATTTCCTAAATTTTAGTCCTCCCTTCCGTCATCTGTTAGTTCTGCCTCTTCTCCTTCATCCCTAAAGTCCCTTCTTTATGGCTTTTGTTCTCTTACCTGCAGCTGTCTATGACCCTTTCCTCTTCGTATTCCCTTTTTCTATACTATAAAAGTGTGTTTTATTTTCTACTTGCATTCAGTTATTAATGTGCATCAAATTATTTATATTAATACTTCATGTATTACTATATTACTATAATTGACTTCTTATTGTCATCAGTTTATGGTTTAGCTATTTCCTTCATCCATTTACCCAAGGACATATTTGGAAATAAGCTGTTCTCAGCTCAGTATGTCTTTCCTGGTTAAACTCTTATATAAATGAATAAAGATATGTATAAAATATATATATATATATATATATATATATAGGACCTAAAAACACCCAGAACACCCACATTAGAGCCATAACAACTTCTCCAACTGCAGCCCCTGAAAAAAACAGAAGCTGGAAAAAATACAATCCCTCACTTAATAGCACAAAATCAGTTCCCCCAGCATCACATAAAAAAACAAACATGTCTCTCAGTGCTCCAGCTCTCTGCTCTCCAAACACTCACTGAAACCACTCAAGCTACTGTACTATAGCCTCCACACACCCAACCACCATGACGCTCCTGCATCCATGTTGGCATACTTCTCAACTGTCCCTGATTTTCAGGAACGTTCCTGATTTTGCCTCAAAATGTCCCTCTGTCCCTCATTAAATTTGTTTTTGTGACAGAACAGCGGTGATTAAAATTGCAAAATAATGTCAAACATTAAAGTTACAGACTTGTTCTTCTTCAGAAAATGCATCTTAACAATAATCCCCTTATTCTATCAGCATTCTGAGTGAATAGTACCAATTTTTAAGATGTGCCACTGATTTGGGGTATTTTTCCTGATTTTTTAAGCCTTGTCCCTGATTCAGGAGGCAAGAGGTTGAGAGCTATGCATGCTGGTCCTCCACAAGATGTTTCTGACAGCTGCTCCAATTGCTTGTCCTGAGTGTAGACAGTTCAGTGCAACTCCCAAACACATGCAAAGCTCTGATGTGCCACTGAATGCAACAAAGGAGAATCAACTGCTCCCAACTGAAACACAACCACTGCACTAACCAAACCTCTTCTGATGCCATCCTGAAACAAACTAAGGTAAGCCACACCACAACTATACTTCCTTCAATGGGAGGCCACTACACTAAGCTTATTATGGGACTAAGCATAACATAATCACACATGCCCACACAATGCAAAGCATTATGGGCTACATATGTAAATCACCACAGACTATTATGCTGATTCAACTTTAAGCAGAATTGCATGGTGCTGAAAGGCCTCTCACACAGTTTGCAAAGGGTGCTAACAGATGACATAGACACATGTTTCGTCCTACCAGGACTCATCAGTATGCCTCGTCTGTTTGACACCCCAGTGGAGTGAACCAACTACCCTAAGATGGTCTGTTTGGTTTATGTTGTGGTGAACCCATTAAAACAAAAAAACTATTTAAAGGACAAAGAACCTCTGTGCGTAAACACTAAGGCAATGGTTACCCCAAAGGCCATTTGGCTGGGAAGCCAAGTTTTGAGGAAATACAAAATCACACATGCCCACACAATGCAAAGCATCATGGGCTGCATATGCAAATCACCACAGAATATTATGCTGGTTCAACTTTAAGCCGAATTGCATGGTGCCAAAAGGCCTCTCACACAGTTTGCAAAGGGTGCTAACAGATGACATAGACACGTGTTTCATCCTACCAGGACTCATCAGTATGCCTTGTCTGTTTGACACCCCAGTGGAATGAACCAGCTACCCTAAGACGGTCTGCCTGGGTTATGTTGTGGTGAACCCATTAAAACAAAAAACTATTTAAAAGACAAAGAACCTCTGTGCGTAAACACTGAGGCAATGGTTACCCCAAAGGGCATTTGGCTGGGAATCCAAGTTTCAAGGAAATACAAACTCACACATGCCCACACAATGCAACGTATCATGGGCTGCAACATAGCACACAATGGTAGGAAGGTGGACTCAATGGGCCTAGTTGCCTTCTTCTTTTTATACTGAGTAATATTGAGTAATACTACGGAAACTATAAAAGGCAAACAATCTAAAGCTGTAAAAATGCCACCACATTACAGAGCAACACTAAGAGAATACTATCTGACAAACACCACTACACTATGGAAACACAGTAAACTAAATAAAAACACTGTACTTCCATAGAACAAAAACCAGCACACATACTGTAGCTAAAGCAAACATAGATATGAACATATGATAAATAAGATTGTCAATTTCAGGCAACCAAAGTTGTCAGTGGTTTCCTGCAAGAAATGGCAGGATACTAGAGAAAGGGGATGGGGAAGGGATGTGACAGTAGGAATAATAGAATGGAAGGGAGGGGGTAGAACTAGATGAGATCAGAAGAAGGAGGGATGCAGAAAAGAAGGGAGGTTTGTTATTGGTTGGAAGGAAGAGCAAGACAGGGGTCATTAAGGGGTCCTAAGGGGGTTTAAAAGTAGATACAAGGGAGACGTTCTCCCTTCTTTTCTGCTAGGAGATTCTACTGAAGAGTTGTCTTAGCACATAGATTGCCATGTTATTGATCCACAAGAGGTAAGGTTAGTGATGCTGAGACCTGTGATGACCTGTATGCAGTGGGCCCAGAGCCCAAGGTATGGTAAAAGTATACTGCAGGCATCTCCAGAGAATGGTGATTTAATTGCAGTTAATTTAAGAGTGAGTAGTGAGTGGATTTAATGCTTTTTCCTGGTTAGATGGTTTATCAGTAGCTGTTTCTTGACACTGGAATACCCAGGTTATTTTGTGGTTACTTGCTGTGTTCTTAAAGGAAGTGTTACCACGAGTTTTGTTTTTGGTGTAAATGGAGTAAAGTTGGTGGTTGGGCCGGTGGGATGCCCAGGTGGTGAAAGTTAGTAATATTGGTGCAGGTTTTCAAATTGTCTGCAGGTACTCGGTTTGGTAAATGCAACTGGGTTTTTTCAGGTGGAATTCTTTCTGGTGAGTGAGGTTCGGACAGCCAACCATGTCCAGGGCAGAGCAGGTTGATACCAAATTGTGCCCAGGAGACTAGGGCTAAAGAGGCTATCATGGCACAGTCATGGTGAGTCCCAGATACAATGGCTGATGGCCCCTGCATTTGGATAGTAGTGGGTGGCTGGGGGGGATGGTAGACGCAGTTGGAGTGTGCAGTAGCCACTCACAGGCCTGAAGGCCAGTGAGCATTTTACCTCTGAGGAGCCAAGTAGTTATATTAAGAAGGGATGGGGATGCTGGTAGTGAGCTGCTGGCTGCAGGCCCTGGGCTCAGGGGCCTTGTTGGGGCAGAGGGTACAATGCCTGGGATTGGTCTAATAAAAAAGAAAAATTCAAGGAAAGGATTTTGGGAGGTTTCCAGGCAGGTTGGCAGTGCACTTGGGCCTAGTCGGCAGTGCAGGTAAGTGGCCACGTGGTTGGATGCAGGGAGGAGGGGACCATGCTGGATCCCAGGGATTTTGGACAAAGAAACAGCAGGTGGATGAATGGGGTCAAGGACACAGCATTTTTGAGGGGCCAGGCCAGGATGGAGGAGCCAAAGTGCATTTTGAGTGGCAGTCTGGTCTCACTAAGAAAGCGGCTGTTTGGGAGTGTTTTTTCCAGTGGATGCACGAATGGATGGCCAGTGCTGTGGCACAGCAAAAGGCTGGGTAGTGGTCACACAACACCATGTTACTGGCAGGTTTCTGTATGCAGGTTGTGCTTGGGAGGGGAATTGAGTAATGCTGGCCTGGAGATTGAATGTGGGGCAAAAAAAAAAAAAAAACGAAGGGGTAGAAAGTCATTGGTCGACCAAAAGCTTTGGGGAGGGGAAAGAGTGGGACACCGTATGGCTCATTGGCAAATTAAAACGGTGGCTGCACCTGAACAGGACAACATGGCAGGCAGCTCACTCACGGCTATCAGTTTGGTGGGGGAGTCTGGTAGGGCCAGGTTTCATACAGATGGAGGGGCGTTGGATTAGTATGGTTACAGTAAGTGCGCTATGGCAGAATTGGGGTCAGAATGTAATGGAGCAGAATGCTACTGATAGCAATGGGTGCAGAATGGTAAGTAGCAAAGTAGTAAGTAAAATTTATTTTTTAAGCGCTTTTCAAAAACCAAAGCGCTGTACAAGTGAACAGACATTAAATTACAAACTATAACAATAACAACAATAATAACAATAAAATCACAGTAAAAATCACTCTCCATACGCTTTCAGGAATAAATAAGTTTTTAACTCTGACTTAAAACTCTCGATGGTCAGACAGCTTTGTATCCGACGAGGCAGAGAATTCCACAGGGTGGGGGCAGCGTAAGAAAATGCACATGCCCCAGATGTTTTTAAATGAACCCTGGGAATCTCTAGCAATCCCTCGTCGGCGGATCGGAGTGAACGAGAGGGACAGCAGGGAGTAAGGAGATCTTGTAGGTACTGCGGTCCCTGTTCATGTAAGGCTTTGTAGGCCAGTAACCTGACCTTGAAGGTGATCCACCACTGAACCGGCAGCCAGTGCAGTCCGCGCAGCACAGGCATAATATGACTGCTTCTGGATGTCCCAGTCAAAAGCCTGGCTGCGGCGTTCTGCACAAGCTGACGGATATCAACCCCCAGTAGCCCTAGGTACAGGGCATTGCAGTAATCAAGGCGAGAGGTCACAAAGGCATGGACCAATGTAGAAGGTCATCCGGAGGAACTAGGTGTTTCACCCAGGCGATATTCCTAAAATGGTAAAGGAAGATTTGACAACGGATGACACCTGCAATTTTAGGGTCAAACCATCGTCAATAATAACGCCCAGATTACGCACCCAGTCTGAGGTTGGGAGCTGGGCACCATCGAGCCATATGCCCGATGGAAGCCCAGCCCTGCAACCCGCCTCAAGGTGACCTGGGTCCACCACCAACACCTCAGTCTTATCCGGGTTTAACCTCAGCCAGCTGGCACTCATCCAATCCTTAATCTCAGATAGACAGCTGTTAAGCAGAGAGACTGCATCTTCCTGTCCGGGATTAAAGGACAAATACAGCTGGGTATCATCTGCATAGCAGTGAAAACCCAAACTGTATTACCTAATAATGTCTCCCAATGGCAGCATATAGATAGCAAACAACATGGGTGCCAAAATAGAGCCTTGTGGTACCCCACAGGACAGGAAGATGGCATCAGAGGAATAAATTCTGGTGACAACCCTCTGTCTCCGTCCCATGAGGAAAGATCGAAACCAATGCAGAACTGTACCAGACAGTCAGCAATAAAGCCGCAGGCATTCCAAAAGCACACCATGGTCCACAGTATCAAATGCTGCAGAGAGACCAAGAAGGACTAAAATAGTACGAGCCTTTCGATCTCTCGCAATCAGGAGATCATTTAAAACCTGGACAAGGGCAGTCTCAGTGCTATGTCTTTTCCTAAATCCTGATTGAAGAGTATCATAGATACTGTAATGCTAGCAAAAGCTACTGATCTTGTGTAAGAACACTGCATAGCCTGGGAAAGGGTGTACACAGTTTTAAACGGGAAGTAGCGTGGCCCTCATCTAGAATGTTGATGTATATGAACAAAAAAAAAAAAAAAATACAAAGGGAAGGAAAAAGAGCTTTCTGTCTCTTTATGTGATGGGGATTTGGAAGAGGCAGACAGAGGCAGCCTGAGCCAGGTTTGTTAAAAGCACTTAGATAAAAGGAGAGGAAGCAGGAAGTAAGTGGTGGGGCTAATATTTCACAAGCAATTGGTCAGAATTTAAGCAATTGTAAAAACAAAAAAATTAATATTTTTATGTTGCATATAATAGGAACAGGGGATATATATATAATAAGGTTAAGTATATAGAACACCTTTGAAGTAACACAGTTGGTACAAGATGCAAATAGGACAGCTGGGCTCTGGCCCCGCTGGTGAACTGATCTACACTACGTTGCATAAAGCAGCAGAGGACTAGCGGGTGCAGGGTATGGGTGCGGGAAGGAAAAGGAGATTTCTTAATTTGGTCCCTAGAGCTGATGGATAGTGCTGGGGGAGGCACAATGGGGGGGTGCAGAAGTTGGGGTGGTGATGATCAAGAGTAACGTGTGTGGTTTTGTGTCCCTCACCCATTTTTCCCCCACCCCATCTTTGTTTTGCCAGTGACAAGATGACACCAAAAAAAGGGCATCAGTCCCCTCCACCAGTGCCCAGCTGAGAGAGGAGGCTGCGGAGGTAATGGGAAAGATGAACGAATTTATCGAGGCAACAGGAAAGAGGAGGCGATATCTGGGAAGAGGAAGAATCCACCTGGACAAAAGGGAAAGGGCAGAGGAAAGTGACTGCCAGCACCAGTGCCCGGGATGGCCCCAAAGCCCCTCCCAGAGCTGGAGGAGCCAGACACAGGGAATGGTAAGGAGAAGGTTGATTTACCAGGTGATAGAGACCTGAAGGAGTTATCTGGAAGGGATTATTAATGTCATGGGGGAGAAGGATATGGAAAAAATGGAGAAGATGTAGAAAGAGATAAAAGGGGGCAAGACGGATGATTCAGGGACTAGGGTGGGAGAGCAGGGTAGAGGAATGTTTGAAGGAGGTGTTCCTAGGGTTACCCTGAGGGACCAAGTGCCACTCACAATTAAAGAAAAGATATGGAAAGGTGAGTTTTTGGATATTTTTGCCCTGGTGGACAAGGACACAGCGAAGAAATATGAGCAGAAGGAGATGGTGGGGAAGTCAGAGATGGCAGTGGCATTAGCGGTAGTGGGGAAGCTAGCCGAGGAGGAAACCTACAAGGGGAAGAATATAGAAACATGGCTGGCAGGTTTTACAATTTTTAGCTCCATACTTTTAGAAAAGCAGCTGGATTTAGCTATCCCTCTGTTGACATATTCAACCATCTTAGGGATGCATACAAGGTCAAGATGGGATATGGGTGTTGCAATATGATAAGGCTTTTCATCAGAAGATGGCAGCACAGGGCTAGCTGAGATGGGACTGCACCCATTCAGAGCTCTGGGTGTGGACACTGTCTGGTCAGGTGGGGGGCAGTGGGGAGACTAGTAGGAGAGGGAGCAGTACGCATGTTACCAAGATGTGTTGGGATTACAACAAGGCCTCTTGCATGTGGGCGAAGTGCAAATTCCAGCATATCTCTTCAAAATGTGCTGGTCAACACCCCGTATCCCACTGCAAGGTGATGGGGAATAGGCAGGGATACCAGCTGCAGGGTGAACAGCCCTGTTGGGGAGGGGGGTTTAAATCCAATCCACAAAAGGAGGTGGGGCATGTCACAGAGGTAGGGGGAAGGAAGCAACATGAAGGGGGGACACACAGTGGGGGATACAATGGGAACTAGGAGGTGAATGAGTAGAGACACGAGGTGGGGATTCCTGATGGCCAGGACTCCCATTAGGCTTAGAATAATTCAGGAGTGGACTGAGGGATACCCGGATGAAGAGGAGGAAAATTGTTACAAAAGGGTTTTACACTGGGTTTTGAATTAGGACACCAAGGGGTAAGAAAGAAAATGGCAGCAAAGAACCTGGGGTCAGTCATGGATAAAGAGGGTATAGTTTACAAGAAAATTAAAAAGGAGAAAGCGGCAGGCAGGATAGAAGGACCGTTCAGTGAACCTCCATTTGAAAATATCAGGGTATCACCTGTTGGGGTGATTCTGAAAAAGTAGCCAGGGCAATTCTGTCTAATTCATCAGCTCTCTTATCCAGAAGGAGCATCGGTGAATAATGGCTTACCAGATGAACAGAGTGCAGTATCATATGCAATGCTCAATCAGGCACTGGAATTGATTAGTGCAGTTGGGGGGGGGGGGGCATGGCTGGCAAAAACTGAGATTGAATCGGCTTTTAGGATATTGCCAGTGCAACTAGAGGATTGAGATTTGTTGGGTTTTCAATTCCAGGGTGAGTATTATTTTGACAAGGCTATGCCCATGGGGTGTTCAATAGCATGTGTCACTGTTGAGACATTTAGTACATGGGTTCAGTGGGTGTTTGGGAAGCACTATGGACATGCATCAGTAGTGCACTATTTGGATGACTTCCTGCTAGTGGGGCGGGGTGAATGGGAGACAGCAGCAATGTTGAAAGATTTCCTGGAGATGTACAGGGAAATAGGGATACCATTAGCTGAAGATAAGATGGAAGGACTGGCTAAAAGGCTGGAGTTCCTGTGGATCGAGGTGGACACAGAGTACGAACTGTTTCGATTGCCAGAGGACAAGGTAGGCAGGTTAAGGGGACTTACACACCAGGTCAAGGCCAGGAAAAGGGTGCCATTGGCAATGGTACAACAGCTTTTAGGGCATCTTAATTTTGTCTGCAAAGCAATAGTGCCAGAGAGGGCATTCATGAAGAGGCTAGCCCAGGGCACAGATAAGGCAAAGTTATCGCTCACTGGGTGGATGTTACCAGAGGTGTGCGTCTGGATTTGGAGGTTTGGGAGCAATTCCTAGACAATTACAATGGGGTCACATTTTGGCAGAGGCATTGGCTATTTAACACCGACTTAGAATTGTATACGCTGCATCAGGGGCCCTCGGCATGAGAGTCTATTTCAAGGGAGACTGGATGTTAGAGGCTTGGCCAGAAGAATGGAGACAAAGGGGTTTGCTAAAGGACATCACTTTTTTAAAAATATTTCCCATATGGGTGGGCCATGGTGGTGTGGGGCAGATGGATAAGGGACCACAAAATCATAATTTGGTGTGACAATAAGGTGGTGGTTGAGGTAATTAACAAGCAGAAGGGGTCCATTGAGACTGTGATTAGGGTACTCCATCAGTTGGTGTTAGCAGGGCTTAAGCTTAATTTGTCATTCAGAGCAAGACACATTGAAGGAATAAAGAATGACATTGCTGATAGCCTTTCCCGTCTTCAGTTGGACAGGTTCAGGTCTTTGGCACTGCAAGCAGCCATCCGGAGAACTATGGTTCCAACCCAGTTATGGGCAGTTGGATGGACCAAACTCAATTGCTGTATTGAAGCTCTTGTTCTGCAAACACACTGAGGGCCTATGTAGTTGCCTTTCCTAGGATGGCTTTCCCTCTGCCTATGTTCTTTCTGAGGTGTAGCCTCCAATACTTGATACGGTACTCAAGGTGGGGTCTCACCAGCGAGTGATACAGTGGCATCACCATCTCTCTCCTCTTGCTAGAGATACCTGTCCCTATGCACTGCAGCTTCAAACTACCCTATCCACTGCTTTGTCACACTGCCCTGCAACTTTGAGGTCATCAGTTATGATAACCCCAGGGTCCTTTTCCTACTTAGTGACAGTCAGTACCTTCCCTTTTCTTGGCTCAATGCCCCATACCACAGAAAAATAGAAACATAGAAGTTATCGGCAGATAAGGACCTCTTGGCCCAATGAGTCTGCCCAGTTTTCCCTACCTACTGTGCCACAGCAGATCCTACTCAATCTTTGGTCATCTCCACTCCTTGCCTTACTTCCAAGGTCACCTTGTATCTGTCCCATGCATGCTTGAATCCTGTAACCATTTTGGCACCCACTACCTCCATTTATAGGCTGTTCCAGGCATCCACCACCCTCTCTGTGAAGAAGTATTTCCTCACATTTTCTCTGAGCCTCATCCCCCCAGCTTCATATCATAACTCTATGTCATCTAGCTTCTTGTTCTATGGGAAATGATACCTTCCTGTACCTTATTTATACCTGTTAGGTATTTGAATGTTTCTGTCATATCCTCCCTTTCCCTTCTTTCCTCTAGAGAGTACATACAGTATTTAGTTCATTGAGTCTCTCCTCATAGGGCTTTTGATGCAGGTCAGCACCATTTTGGTTCTCCTCCTTTGTACTGCCTCCACCTTATCTATGTCCTTTCAGAGGCGGGGCCTGCAGAACCCTTCTACTCTTCATACTGCCTTACATTCATTTAGAGTCTTGCTCTTTTAAACCATGCCCTCCCTACAGGCATCACCCTATCAAACAGTGGGCACCAACACCCTCAGCTTCAATGCTTCATTGCCCTCACAGGCTCAGTACTAAGCATCAAGAGCTTGGATCCCCTCAAGGGCTCAAAAGCTCAATGATTACTAACTGGAGTTAGCATTTTAGAAGAAATAAACCAGGTAGCTGTGCTAGTTGCAGTTGTTTTAAGTAGGTCTTCACTTTCTCCTTGAGGCCTTCATTTCCCAATATTGTGTGGGCTGAATGTCCCTTTAGTTGTAGAGTAGTGCTGTATAGCAACTTCATGATGGTGGAAGTCTAAGCCATGCAGCAGAAGGAGAGGAACATATTTATTGCTTATTAATAAAGCACTAAGTCATGGATTTATTCACACTATGCTTACTTTGAGTCTTTGACATTGACTTTTTTAATTATTAAAAAATTATATGGCTAGCCCAGTGGCCCTATGTGCCCAACCTCAGCTTGCTGCATGAACCAGTCAACCTGCACTGGACCAGTGGAGCCAAAGGAACACTGTAAATGTAGTGTTATTAGGGCTTCAGATTAAGGTTTATCATCCTTTCTACCCTAGTGCCTCTTAGGGCAGAATTGGGGCAGCATGAGATGTCATTTGATGCCACACAACATCCGCCGTACTTGGTATTGGGAGGACACCTCTGTGATTTGTGGGAGGTGGGAATAAATCTAATAAGGAAAATTACCGGCAGGCAGAACCTCATTATACCAGGGACTCCCTGGCCAACTTGCTTGCTCCTGCTTCCCAATCCCACACCCTCAAGTCCTCCTCAGTCCCAATGCTCTCCATTAGCCCTTGTGCTACAAAAATGGGTGAACAGGCATTCTCCAACTTTGCTCCTAAGTTCTGGAACTCGCTCCTCCCTCCAGGTTAAAAATTCTGCCTCCCATCGGGCCTTTAAAAGCTCGCTGTTCTCTCACATTTACACCCTTGGTCACTGCAAATGCTCCTAAACCTAACTCCACTAGGCCTCCTGGCTGTGGTGTGGACCTATTGCAATTTTGTTACATTACTTCTTTTTCCATGTGTTCTTGTCATTGTACCTACTTGTTGGACTAGTACAGTTAGTGTGCCAGCATTTCCACTTCACTACACTACCTTGACTCCAACGGTACCCTGAATTACTAGTTTGTTGATCTTTCCTAGCATGTATTCTGTTACATCATTGCTTGTACTCTTATGTTGTTCTTATTTATTTATTTGTACTACTGTGGTTATCTATACTTTTGTCTTGTGCTCTCCCGGGTCGTGCCTGAAAATAGGCAGGATTGTTGCCTAGCACACTTATCCAGTTACCAAAAGCTAATAAATAAATAAAAATATATCCTCACCCCAGAGTTCTGGACAACCTCCCTGCTTCCTCCCATACATGATAGCAAACTTATGTGAAACCAGAGGGTGAGTCAGTACTCATGATGGCCTGCCAGGGTGGGGCCATTCTCCTGGATTGCCACTGCAGGTGGCAGGTATTTGCTGGAGGTAGGGGACAGACATGTGAGACTGGAAGTAAAAGACTGAGTGGTACCCAAAAGTAGTGGGAGTGGTGAGGAACTAAAGGAATGGGGGAAAAAATATAAGATAGAAAACTGAAATAAGGCAGAGGATGGTGACCTAAGGTTTTAGATCTGCAGAGGTTTCCTTTCACAAGGTTTTTCTTTTCCTTTCCTGCATGGTGAAGGTAATAACTTTCTGCAGAACTTAAGTCTGGATGGTGTTTTCCTTTGGGCCTAGTTGGTGCCTTCACCAGTTTCATACACCTTTCCCCCACCTCTTACGTTATTTATCTTTACTTCCATGTGGTATGTTAAGCCTAAGGGGCTCTCAAGAGGTTTCTCACAGGAAAGAGCCCTGTGCTACCTCAAAGGGGAGGTATTCCCTGTCATGGGGAAAGAGAGGATGAATGGACAAATCTGCATGGCATAAGCATTTTAAACTTAAGTACCAAACATTTTAACAAGTTGAAATGGTGAACCAGTGCTGAAGATATGTTCAGTGGACCCACTAAAAACCAGCACTTTTGATGCTTATGGGGGAGATCTGAAGTTTTGTGGCCTCCCTACAGCTCTATGATGCTTCAACAACATTATATAGCTTTTTTACAGGGATCACAGACTGAGCTTGTGCAAACCACATGAGCTAAAGTAGCCCATAAGCAACATGAAGATTAGAATCTCCAGCAGTGCATGTCTCTGTACCATTTCTAGCTCTCTCTTGTCAGAGAAGGATGTGTGTGCACTAAAAAGCAAAACACTTCAGCTCATTTGAAAACTTTTTTGATATTTTTAATTTACACACAACTTGTGAAATGGTGTGAGAGCATGATTAGTCAATGGCAAGCAGACTCATAATGATTCAATCCAGTTCTAGCAAGACATGTAAGTCATTTGCTTAAACTGGCTAAAGTTGCTCTGTACTTTCTGGAACACCCTTCAACATCTGTCACTTCAGACATATGTTTCAGTAGAAGTAAAGGATTTCCTGCATTTCACTGCAAAATGTTACATCCAAGGAATCCCTAAATTATTAAATTCAACTTCAAATTCAAATTCAACCTTGGGCCATGATATGAGAGAGGAGACAGGAAGGTTCAGGAGGGAGAAGAGGAAACACTTTTTTACAGAGAGGGTGGTAGCTGGGTGGAATGCATTACCGGCAGAAGTGGTATCCAGTAGAAAAGTGGACTACTTCAAAAGGGGCTGGGGCAGGGCAAGGGGGAAGGTCAAAGGAGGGAAAGGGTGAGAGGGAAGAGCAGCTGCAGAATAAGGGATGCTAGCTGCACATTCGAGCAGACTTGATAGACCACTAGGCCTTTATCTGCTGTCAAATTTCATATGTTTGGAACGTACCACTGTATTAACTATATCCTTTGATTATTGACACGTCCAACAAGTGATATCTACTATTTCCTTCCTCACACCTTCTAGTGGCATGTCACCCTGGAGAGCTACTTGTACTGACAACACTAACACCGTCTGTTTCACAACTCCCAGCAGCAGCAACACAAGGACTCCTCTGATATCCATCATCCACAAGTCCCCATGACAATATATGACTATGATACTGTCATCACAAGCTAACTCATAACAGTTGATAAGACCCCCCCCGAGTGTGATGAGTGACCCCACACTTCACAGTGCCTCATTTGTCTGTTTGCTACTATTCTACCTCTCTTTCTACTTCCTCTTCTTCTGCCTCATCATCGCCCTCCTCTACAACCATCTGTTGTGTTCAATTCAAAAAATTAAAAAGTTAATATATATGTAAAAAATAAATTTATATACAAGATTAAAAAATTGCCATTGATGAATGCAGAATTATTGTGAAGGGCAATGCACAGCCCAACATTTAGTTTTGCATTTGTTTTATCTGTTTCTTTATCATTTGAACCTCTACAGGGCCAGGGAGAATGCAGTAATTGGCAAGGAGGTAAATTGGAGACTACAGGGGAGCATAAAGCTTGAGGTCAGAAAAAATATTTATTACTCAAGCTCAGCGGGCTTCACCACAGTGGTCTTACTGGTTACCAACTCTGACACGGCCACAAACACCATATTTCCTAGCAGTAGCACACTAATACCACCACCTGCAACAAAGAGGCTAGAATAATGAATATTCATTGCTGACCTTAAGGCTTTTATTACCCCTCTATATGAAGTATGGTCTGCCCATATAAGTTACTTCATTAGGAACTGAAGTGGCTTGGACAAGTTACTGAAGCCGAACTAAACTTATGGAGATTGAATCATAGCAGAACCAAATTTGCCAATGGTTAAACATCCTTCACCCGTAATACAGTATGTTGCAAAAGCATCATACACATGCACAGAACCTGTGACTTGCATGGCAAGACCTGTGGATCAGTGCGGCAGTGGGAGATTCACTCCCCACAGAGTATTATTTATAGAGCACATGCCAAGTGTCCTTTACACATCCATGCTTCACTATCCTCCTTGCCTCTGTCAGCTTCATCTCTCTCATTAAGAGCATTCATCTGCACTCACTTACTGTAGATGTACCTTTAGGTGACTGTAGTCTAACATTACCGTCTACTTAAAGTGCATTATCCCCAAAGTACCTCTAGGGATTAAATACTTCTCATGAGGGTTCCTTTACTTACTGAAATGAGGTCTGTGGTACGTCAAAAAAGTGGTAGCCCTTGTCATGAGGAAAGAGAACATAAACAATCAAATCTACACTAAATAAGCATTTGTACCTACTGTATATACCAGACATTCTGCTATGTTCCACATGCATTTTACTTATACTTACTGATTCTGCCCCCTGAACCATTGAACCCCATGGTCTACCACATTCCATGGCAGGTGATTAAACTTTGCTAGCTTGTTTTTTTCTTTCAATTAATCAAGTATTACTAAATGTTGACAACACAAACATACATGTTTCACTTGGACAAAGAAGAAACACCAAAGAACAATACATGCCAGTATATCATTCAGTGTATTCTGTGTCCTAATAACCAGATTCATGGGTACATCAGTGCAGTCAAGGATGTATATAACAGAGAAATCACAAATACCACAAAGACTGATAAGCTTCCAGGTCATCCCTCAAAGAGGGAGCTGTTATAACCTCTCACATGGGCATCCATGGTCTTCCAGGGGGCAACTACTCCAGAGCAAAAGGTGGGGGGAGAGGAACGGCTAGAAGAGGGGGGAGTGGATAGAGGGATGGAGGGAGCAGACACTGTGGATAGCCTTCACATGGAGCCCTATTCTGAGAAGGAGTGGGAAAGGTCTCCAACATCATAACCATCATCCACTCAGTACTACTATGGGGGAGTCAGTAGGAAGAGACCAAAGACTTTCCATATCCCCCCTCAGAGGAGGCCCACCACAAGCTTGTAACCCATTCCAACTAAACCAGGGGGAAGGGTATGGAGGGGAGAGTGGATTGCACAAAACTGCAAACTCTTGGAGTCAGACTGCTGATGCAGTGGTAGCAGTACTGTGCTGGTTGATGATTACCCAAGTTTGGAAGCAAACCAGGGCCATTGGAGGTCCAGACAGGGGAAGAGGGACTTGCACATCAACTGTTCTACTGCCCCATGGGTGACCACAGGTGGTGGTTCAGGGGAAAGCATTCTGAGGGGAAGTTTGAGTGAGCATCAGTGTCAGCTGTATTGGCATGCTGGCAACCAGTGACATGGCATGCTCCTGGGGAGAGGTCAGGATTTAAGAGAGAAACTGGGGCAGGGCTGGGTAGATGAACCCTCTGCCCACCCTCCATACTCACAGTCAGACAGCCACCACCACTGTTCAAGAAGCACCCCAGGTCTTCACCTCTGCTGTGGGGGGGGCCAGATAGACAGAAGGGAAGTAATGTTGAAGTGGTTGAATGTGTACCTGGCCTTGGGGGGGGCAAGCTGTGGGGGCAGGCAGCACAGCGACTTGTTGCAGGTGGGCCTCACAGTCCTGGAATGGTTGGTGAGTTGTGTCTCAACAAGCAGGAATAGGGGCTTGACACTGGTGTCAGTAGGTCCCAGCCTATATTCAGGGGGAAAATATCTTCAAAAAAAAAATTGGAGAAGGATTGTTTAGATGAAACCTCTGCTCGACCTCCTCGCTCACAGTCGGACTACCCCCAGAGGTAGCACTACCACTTGTGATGCCAGTGCAACTGTAACCATTAAACTGTTGTGTTCTGTTTCTCTCTGTGCATATCCTGTAACGTATTGTACAATGATCTGTATGGATTTTTCAAAACTGCATGCAATTGTTCTTTTTTATATTCTTTGAGCCTGACTCGACTGCATTTCCTCTGCAACTGCTTATTGTACTTGTAATGTTTTTGTGACTATATATTTGATGTGAAACCTTTGCAAATGAGCACCTGTGCTCAAAAGTAATCTCTGAAGTTCTCAATAAATAACTCAATAAATAAATAAACAAATCACCACCACCATCCAAGAAGCAACCCAGGTCTCCACCTCTGCTGTGGGTGGCAAGATATAAAGTAAGAAAGTAATGTCAGAGAGGCTGAATGTGTACTTGTCCCTTGGGGGAAAGTCAGGGGAGCAGCACAGCAACTTGTTGCAGGTGGGCTTGGGGTCCTGGGATGGCTGGTGAGTTGTGTCCCAACGAGCGGGAATAGTGGCTTGGCATTGGTGTACGTAGGTCCCAGCCTGTGCCCAAGCAGAAAAATATGTTTCTGAAAAGGAACCAAATAAAACTGTAAAATCTTCAAACTACTGGCCAAGGGAGGAGAAAAGAGAGAGGGATGAAGCTAACTTGTTTTTCAAATGCAAAATCCTATGTGTTCTTCACACCACTGAAAACTGTAACTAGGAACATAGTGAAATGTGGCAGAACTTGATGCACTTAATCATTTAACTTCATTACCACCTGTAAGCTTTCAAGACAGTCCTCCTTTGTATTTATTTTTACACTGTGCACCCCCTGCTAAATCCCCATTTAAGGAAAGCCTGACATCCACATGGTTTTCATATTGAACTATTATTTTCAACAGCTTAGAAAATTGAGTAGCATTAAGTCTTATTAATTGCCAGTAATTTTTGGTTACTTGTCCTCTGATTAACTACTCTTGAATTTAGTAAATACTGTGCATTTTTCTAATTCATACTGAACTATGTAGCCATCAAGCAGAATGTCAACAGCCAGGCTGAGTAGATTAAGATCAATATTCATATTAATCAAGCTGCCACAATGATTAATAACCTTTGATTGTTAAAACTAGTAAGGTAATAATTAAGCATTCTACTCAGTCTAAAC
This sequence comes from Neoceratodus forsteri, assembly GCA_016271365.2. Taxonomy (NCBI): domain Eukaryota; kingdom Metazoa; phylum Chordata; order Ceratodontiformes; family Ceratodontidae; genus Neoceratodus; species Neoceratodus forsteri. Next base: position 87,711,574 of record JADMNL010000025.1, read on the forward strand.
TGATAAGTGATGTTATTTAGATACAAACTTTTCAATTATTGAACAAGTCAAAATAAATGCATGTATCTTCTGAAATAAAAATAGTAGAATAGTGCATTTTGTTTCAAATCCCTGTTAATCTATATTTGTGCCAGCGGTATTTTGATTTGAAATATCAAAACATATTTTACTCAGCTATAAGAACATCCCACTTGGAAGAATGATTTTGTGGTTGAATTTTTGGCAAATGGTCTTATATCAGCTGTGACACTAACATGAACTTAAAGAGCAGGAACCTACTTCCATGCATAATCTCATAAACACACATTATTTGGCTATTACATTTCATTAGAGAGCTCCTTTCTTAGTTTTGCAATACATATGTTCAATGTATCCCTGATTGTAGTGTAAAATGCCAGCATTAATGCCTGAATGCACATTCATATTCTAACATAGCACAGCCAGAGTTTAGAGAAATGGTTGCCAGACTTTACAGAAAATATAACTTCTCAGGGAACAATTGTGTATGACTAAATGAGTCTGGGGCACATCACAACCACAACTATAAGTGAAATAAACAGAGAAAGAGATAAAAAGAGACAGAGAGGCAGATACAGAGAGAAACAGAATATGTTAACATAAATCATTGTAATAAGTGGAAAAAGATTAAAAATACACTTAAAGCCCTGGAATGATTAATTGATTTTTACTTTTTTTTGTTGCCCCATTTCTCTCTCTAGGTTGCCAGGTCCTCCTTCAATCTGCCCAAGCCCTTCTGCCTGCATTAGGAGTATTCTGATTGTCCAACCCACCATTAGCCTCTGCTTGACATCCTCTATGGAACCCTACCGTAACCCACAGCCTTTCCCCATGCACTGAACCCCCAGTTCCTCAGGTCAGGAGAAGGATACTTCACTTGCTGGTCAAGGTTTGGGAGGAGGAGGAGCCAACAAGGGATGAAAAGATTCAGTAGGCATTACTTGGCACAAGGTGCAAGGCAGCTTCATCTGCCTGGGGCAGCTGGTATACTTTATCAAACTAAACCCTCCCTTATCCCACTCAGGGTGTAGATCTGAGAAGCAAAATAGCAAAATGTCTGTGAAGGGTAAGTAAGCTTTGCCCTACCATAAGAATGACCCTACCAGCCATAGTCTAGCCATGTGATGCTCTGTGCCACTTGACATGTGAGTGGGGGTCTCCCAACATAAGGGCACTTCAGAGGGACCACTTATTACTTCCTGCATGAAACACCCTTCCTCTAAGCCACTGGGGTTAGTCATGCAGCAGAAGGAGGCACCTTCCCTTCCTGAGGCAGGAGAAATTTGAGTTGAAAGCAAGGATCCTGCCTCGTCAATCAGCATGCAATGTCCTTTGCTTGTGGCATGAACCTTGGTAGTGTGGATGACAAGCAGAAGTGCTACCACTGCATTTACCAGCCAGCTCACCCTAGGTTGTCTGAAAAGTGAAAACGTAATGTGAGAGTTATATCTCCTTTGAATCCAACTATTGTAGAGCTGCCTTGGGATTTTCTCTAAATTGTTGAACTCTAAAGTCTTATCAGCTAAGTCTCCTAGCCTACCATACTCCTAACTGCAAAGGTTCTTGAGATCATTATAACACTGCCACCTTACAAATGTGCAGGTCTGGTTTAAAGACAGCAGGAAAGAAGTTTTAAAATCAGCATGATATTGGTGCCTCTGTGGTTTTATTTTTATTATGTTTTGAATTCTGGGACATTTTTTGACAACACTGTAAAATAGATAAGGGCCTTGCAATATTATTGATACATTTCTTATTTGAAAGTGTCTAATCAAATACAGAATGGTATCCAAAATTCAATTTGTGGAGCCAGAATTGCCATTATTTGATGGGAGTACGACTTAGAGAAGACATTCTTAAATTTAATAAACTCAAGCTACTGGTAATATTAATATCACAAAATTGATATATATATCTGCAGATTCACTATGTGAGAAAACAGCATTTTTTTCACTAAGTAGAGTAGCATTAAATTGCGACTGGTGGAAAGTCTGCAATGACAGCAGTATGGCTGCTATTTATGCTTTTTGTACACACTATACACTGAAAATCAAAGCAAAATGCATACTTCTGAAAAAAACACTTTATAGAATATTGTTTTATACTACTGGCATAGGTTTTCCTACATAGTTGTTTGCATTTTATTTTTCCTCTCAAAACTCTACAAAAGTTGTACTTCCTGGTTTTGTTCTCATTTGTTAATCTTGAATAATCCTTGCATTTTTGTTAATAAATCAGGAACTGTTGATGAAAATGTGTGTATAATCTGGCATTATAAAAAAACTAGGTAGGTTGATTGAAGTGACTTCAAGAAGGCAACTGTTTTCCCAGTACACTGGGCTAACATGTTGTTTGCAGAATGCATGCCCTCCGGCAGATAATCAATAATTTTTCATTAAAGTACTGCTGCTCCTGCATTTTTGTTGCCATAGTTGTGCCACTTTGCCACAAGTACACATGAATGGACAGTGCTTACCAAAGATGGCAGATTATTGGAAAATACTGCAACAAGTGGATTTAGTGAAGTCAATGTTTGAAGTATGGTACTTCTAAGAATAGAATACAAATGAGTGTTGTGCAGAATGTGGAATTCTACTGGTGGAATTAGCATGGAATGATCATTCTGCTGGTGGCATTTCTACTGGAATTTCACTGGTCCTTCTGCAAAATTTTACATGCAGTGATCCACAGATTTATGTTCTGCAGAATAGCAATTTTCCACGGAATATTATTCTACAACCTTTTCCACAGAAAATATTGAGATCTGTGGAATAGAATTCTGTGGAAATGCAGCAGAAATCTTATTACACATTTTTCTGCCATGGAATTCCACCGTTCCACTTCTGGCAAAATTTGGCAGAATTTCAAAACTTCCTCAAAATTCTGTTCCACCAGAATGTGAAAATTCCACACACCACTAATACAAATGTTTAAAATAAAAGGGGAGGAAGTACAATATTTGACTTTAAAAAATATAGCATGTAGATTCATAATCTCAGAAGTCAAAATGACTTATTTTCTGAAATAAAGGATATTTCATCAGTAATATTTTATATTAAACTTCAACAAACCAGTCTGTTTTAGAGTTTTGATCAGACTACATCAGCAAATGTCTGTTTTTTGAAAGGCTGTGCCTGCAGTTCAATGGGCTGAAGCAACCAGCCACGCCCCCTGCCTGAGATATATGTCAGTTCCTTCCAGCCTCACTCTAAGGCACATTTTCTTTGCCTGCCCAGCTGGAGGATCTGCCCCTCCCCTTTTTCTGCTGTGTTTATCTCCCGCCTTCCTCTTGTGCTTGGATTTCTACTGGTATATGCTGGACTTTCAGCTTGATCTGCATTTCTCCTGTTTTTCTAGGGCAGTATTTTGCTTTCTACCTTTGGCTGCAGTCTATGCTTCTTTCTCAGTTGTCTGTTTCTGCTCTCTCCAGCTCTTGTGTTTGTGTTTCCTTTCATTTTGCTTTTTGGGGGGCTTTTCTAGTATCCTGTGCCCTCATTGCTTTGTTTGTACTACACAAGCTCACATATAGCTGTTTCCTTACATTTTGCATTCCATCAGTCCAACTACAATTGTTAACTGATTACATCTGGCTCCAAACTAGGCAGCCTCTCCCTTCTGTGGTCTTTGTTTTATGCAGCAATCCACTGCCTAGTTTTAGTTATCATACCCTCCAGCTTTCCCTAGCAGTTCATTTGTTATACTACTGCCTTGGCTTACTAGTTAGTTTGTGAAACATCAGCAAATAATTACACTTGGCTCCTATCTAGGCATCCACTTCCTTCTGTGTCCTGTTGTTGTTCTTCAGAAGTTTATACCCACTGCTTCCCTAGCAGTTTTACTTGTTGCTTCTACTGTTTCAGCCTTCCTGACTCGCACTCCTTCAGCTCTAATTCTAACCTGCCTTATGAACTGGTTGGCCTGCATTCAATATTCAGTCCAAGCTCATATCATTGTCTCATTCTCTGTCTTAAGTTGTCATTCGATGTCACAATCAGTGTTCATCTTTGATTACATTTCATTTCTTCCTTGTGCTCCTGACCATCATGTTTGCTTCAGCCTCCTCCTCTTGCATTTTAATATGATCAGCTGCTCAGCATATCTATATTTAATTTATTAAGCATCACTGAAATGTAGTCAGTGATGTGTGTGCCCTGCTGAACCAGTAGGCAGTTGCAATAGGTAGGCTCTGGAGTGCCACTGAAATGTAGGCAGCAGTGCGGGTGCCCTGCTGAACAGGTAGACAGTTGCCAAGGCTTAGGGCACCTCTGAAATGTAGGCAGCCTTGCGGGTGCCCTGCTTAACTGCTAGGCAGATGCCAATCATATAACTGTTGCTTCCTTTATTGTTGCTCAAGCACTGCCAATTTGTAACTGTACATTATGTAATTGTGCCTCATCTTCATTCTTGTAACTGTAGCTGTACTTTCACCTGCACCATATTGTACCTATGTAACTGAAATTGTGATGTTTAACTACATATGTATGTGCCATCTGCATAGGTCGGGTCATACCTGAAAATGGTCCTTTGGATCAGTGTGACTACCTGGTAAACAAATAAATACATAAATAAATAAATAGGTAGGGCCATAGCAGATGTCACAGGTAGGGCTGTAGGGTGCCGCAGAAATGTAGGCAGCAGTGTGGGTGCCCTTCTAAACCAGCAGGTGGTTGCCATAGGTAGGGTCATGGCAGATCAAAGGTAGGGCAGTAGGGTAACATTGAAATATAGGCAGCGGTGTGGATGGTCTGCTGAACTGGTAGGTGATTGCCACAGATAGACTTAGGGTGCTACTGAAATGTAAGCAGCAGTGAGGGTGCCCTGCTGAACCAGTAGGCAGATGCCATAGGTAGGGCCATAGCAGATATCATAGGTAGGGCTGTTGGGTGCCACTGAAATGTAGGCAGTGGTGCAGGTGTCCTGCTGAACCAGTAGGTGGCTGCCACAGGTAGGCTATAGGGTGCCACTAAAACATAGGCAGCAGTTGAACCAGTAAGCAGATGTCATAGATAGCCACTAAGGTGCTGCTGAAATGTAGGCAGTGGTGTCGGTACCCAGCTGAACGAGTAAGCAGATGCATAGATAGGGCCATAGTGGATGCAAGTGGTTTGTTTGATGTGTATGTAATGGACCGGCATTGTTATTGTGGTGCGCATGCATCATGCAGGGTTGTAATGGTGTCGCTGTGTGCTGTTCATAGGTAGGGATGTAGGGCACCACTGAAATGTAGGCAGTGGCACAGTATGCCCAGCTGAACCAGTAGGTAGATGCAATAGGTAGGGCTGAAGGGCACCACGGAAATGTAGGCAGTGGTACAGCATACCCCGCTGAATCAGTAGGCAGATGCTGTAGGCAGGGAACGTCTCTCTACCACCAAATTCATGCTTAACAAGACCTTGTGCACTGCTTAAATCATAGGCAGTGAATTGTCATTCATTTCTACATGGCAGTTGCTGCATCATCACTAAATTATCCGAAGCCTGGAGGGAAGACAAACCAAGGCCTATGGTCCGCAGAGGTTTCCTCCTAATAGGGGGGTTTTCCTGTTTTCCGTGCCAAAGGTCATAAAAGTTAGGTAGTCCATAACAAACTACATTCCATTAGTTTACCCAGGTAGGTTTCTGCTGTTGGATGGAGTTGGATGGTGGCCATTCTCTTTGCCATGTCACTGGGTCAGAAGAGAGCCTGCAACAATGCAGCCGGCAAGAACAGAGCTCTAGAAGCAGTGCAGGCAACAGCAGAGACATGCAGTAACAGTGCATGCCCAAAAAGAGTGCATGAAAGAACAGTGCATGCATGAACAGCACATGGGGATAAACAGTACCTGCAAAAACAGTGCGCAGTCAGGCAAAAAAAATTATGGGCAGCACACTGTGCAAAAGGAGGCAGGACAAGTGGAGAGGGTTACACGCAATGCCCTACAGGTACTCATATGTGGTGTGGGTACCGTACTCAGACACAACAGCTGCAATCCTAGCTGTGAGGGATCTGTTCTTTTTCTTGCCAGTCTTCAGTTCATGCCCCACAACCAGCTGGGTATATTTAATGTCTGTCAGATATTGCTCGGCACAGATGCGGTCTATGAAACACTAAATCATAGGGTCAGATCCAGAAGCAAATGGTTTGATACCTTTTATTGGACCAACATAGATGTTACAAAAAGAAAACAATGTCTAAGCCTTCGGACCAACCAAGTCCTTCTTCAGAGACTTGTGACAATTGTTCAGAGAGACTAATCAGTTCAAATCATAGGGTGGCATTCACCAATGTGGGTGCTGAAACTGCTGTGCCAAACCTCCACTGTGTTGTTGGTGCATGGCATTCCCTCCTTAGCCATCAAGTAGCAGTTCCACATCTGCAGGGGGAAAACTGGGCACCGCCGTCAGGATCTGCCCACTGCCTGGCCCAGCCAGGTATCCTCCACATAATCCAGAAATGGGTGCAGCAGGTCATCATTGTCCTTGAAGAACTCCCATTCCCTGAGCTCTTTGAATGCAGCCACCACTCCACCATGGGTATGAGCACCAGTGCAGCCACCATGCATACATGCAGGGCAAAGGTGGCATCCGCCATGTACCTTTCCACAGCATCCCCCACTGCTGCAGCCATCTCCACAGGACCTAGCAGAAGTGAAAATAACAGCCATGGACCTCTGTGGTGGGGAATACAGCCTTGAAACCCCTCATGGCAGCCTGCTCAAAGTCAACCATGATGATGGCAGGGGCAAGGGTGGGGCACAGTTCCTTAAGCTGCGTGAACACCTGTGTGTGGGCTGCGCCAGTGCATGTCATCATCAGTATGTATGCAGCAGGCAGCACCATGTCGTGGCTGATGGCACACATGGTGTATGGCTGGTGGAACGGGGTAGACTGCATTTGAAGGTGCCATCCATGTACAGTCAGGGCTACTCTCTAGTCATACCATGCTCTCCTATGTGCAAAAAAACAGGAAACACCCTGGCCTGGGTCCTCTGTCATAGGAGAGGAATAGCTCACCCCCCTCAGTCACACAATATTCATCTGGCACCACCAGCACAGACACAGATGTTGGCGTGGCAGGGGGTCAACAGGCAGCATTATGGGCCCTGCCAACTCTCCTCCGCAGCTGGCCCATGGCAGGCAGGTGTCCTGACACAGCCGCTTGGCTGTTCCTTGTGCAGGCAAGCACCACCTGGCTATAGTTCACTGCAGATGTGACTGCTGTCTCTTTCACAGGCTCAGCAATATTGTGTGCCAGGATGGCTGCATTATCAGGCATATGGTTGTGGTGACCCAGGCTGGTTACAACCTTATCATCCTCTGTGTGCAGGAACCATTGTACTTGCTATGGTTGTAATTCACACATCTCCAGTATATCTTCCACCTCCTCCCCCTCTCTTTCCTGTACTGGTGGCCACTGTGCACTAGAAGCCTGCCACCTTTCTGGCTCTGAGTGTAATGAACCCTATAAATGGGCATGGTATTTGTACATGACTCCCTGTGCTGCACTGCCTACACCTGGTGCCGCCCCCGTTTACACCATTTCAATCACACCCGTCAAGCTGTTCAATGTGCATACTGCATTGTATTCAACCCAGTGGAGGATCTGCACACATAGCTTGCCATGAACTTCCCTCTGCTAACAGCACAAAACTATGTGGACAAGAACTGAGCCTGCACAGGGAAAATACAAAATCACTCCCTGCACTCCAGATGTGCCCCTTGCTGATGTATGGAACCAGGTGGTTAAAAATAATGTAGGCAGCACAACACTTACCCGATTCCAGTGCGGTTGACACTATGGGGTTCAGTTTCATTCGGAGTGTTATTGCCGTGTCTGTGGGTGTTTCTATAGGACCAGCCACAAGGCACCATGTTGGGTTTTGAACTACTGCCACGAACATCCTCCTACCCTAACCTGCCTACATGCACATCTAGTTGTGCTCTCTATGTGGTGTGCCACACCGCAAGCACAGTGTTGGCCAGTGTTTTGGACCACCTTGACACGGCATCACAGACAGCCCTCCATGTCCACATGTGTTCCTGGTGTTGGCGGCATGTCCCTCCCACATGGCCATCCCCCCTGTGAACTGACTGCAGGGAGCCCCCCCCCCTGCCAACAACCACACCAGATTTGGCAGCCAGTCCCTGCTAGTCTTTGGTCTCCATTACTCCAGAAGGGATTGCTTAATCTCAATCCACTCTGCTGACAAGGGCCAGTCATGCCAAGACCTTAAATGGTTGGAATGAGCACTATCAATAACCTCTTCTCTCTCAATACCCAATGTAAGGGAGGCTACAAAACTGGCTTGGCAGCATAGTCAAGACATTAAAGTAACGAAATGTGAATAAACTTGGTACATCCAGAAGAGATGAGTTTGATTCCCACAGCCTCCACTTGTATACTGTGTAACCACTGGCAAGTCACTTAAACTCCCCAGTGCTACTGGGTCACTCCTGAAAACAGGTATTGTGCCTAGTGAGCCGTACCCAGTTACAAAGAATAATAATAATAAAAACAAGAAAGAACTGCAGCTCTAAGGCAGCCAGGTGATGTCAAGAATGTCAAGAGCCTGCACTGCAACTGGTAAACAGGCTATATTTGTTATCTCAGGAAATTCACTATGGAAAATAAATTAAAAAATCTTAAACTAAATAAGCCTATATCATCATCATCTTCTCTGGTCCACAAAAACGCATGCCATTTTACAAATAGGGACAGTAGTCAAAGCTTATGACTAATGAATCCTCATTCAGGAAGGAGAGTAGCAACTAACAACGCCATATAACCTTAAGTTACCATTTAAATTCTGGGTGGTTATCCACTCTATTTTTGATAACCCCCCAGTGTACCACTACCCTCCCCTTTCCTGCTGGACCCTTTATGTCCTCCCTGTTCCGTCTTCCACCTCATCAATCTCTCCCTCTTTAGTTCATCCTTTTTCTCCTCCTACAAGGTACAAATCCTGTTCTTCTTTCCCTAATGCCCTCCAAGGGTAGATGCGTAGGTGAACTCCCCCAACTCTCTACTCCTGCTTTTCTGTCCTCATCTCCCTGATAAAACTTTTCTTTCATCTTGGCTAGGTCCCTGGGGCATGGATACATGCAAACAACCCCCTCCCCCCACAAACAGGGTGACCCCTTCTCTCCAGAAAATATTAGCCCCATTTCTTTCCCCTTCGTACTTTCCAAAGGATGATGCATGTGGCTTCCCAGTGCTCCACCTTTCATGACTCCTTTCTAATCTGTCCTGTTTGCTTCTTCCAGTCTAACTTCCAGAAAACCTATTCTACAGTCTTGTCACTCGTATGGCTTTACTGACTGTTCTGAAAAGACCGGTTCAGGGCTGCTTACATTTGTAGTCTTTATCAACTTATTCAACACTGCTTTCTTCCCACTCCCACTTGACAAAATTGTGGAGGCTGGTCTACATTATTTATAAAGTCGGCTGGTTCCATTCCTACATGTTTGACAGGTACCAATTAGTCCAAGTAGGCAATGCTCTCTACCTCCATTTCTCATCATCTTAGGAGTCCCCCAGTTTTCCATACTGGGCTCCAGCCTGTTTTCTGTTTTTCTCAGTGACTTTCCCTCAGCCTGTATATCCATGCACATATCCACATGTATGTGGAAGATACTGCACTTTTGCTTCTGCAGTTTTGGCCCCCAACTAGAAACAAATCTGCAGTGTGACACTGACAATGCCCCACACTGGTCCTACTCTAAACACCTATTGCTAAATACAAAAGAAATGGTCTAACTCACCTTTGGTAATAGGACGTGACTTGCCAGACTCCATAAAATATTTCTCTTCACAGCTCTGTTTGGCTCCCAGTTGAAGACGTTCCTCACTTTATGAAACGTGGGGTATCATTGGTTTGAAACCTCATTTTTTTCTCCCATATTGGTGCCATCCATTAAGAAGCTACACCCCCCACCTCCGGTCAGTGGTCTGTACCGCAACAAGTCCTGCCTCCCACTCCCAGTCTACTGAAAGATGTTCCTCAAAAGAATCCTCCCAGTGTTTGACTTCATACAGTTGATAAGGGTATTCAGTGCCATCCCCTCAAAATCAACCTGACTAGACTGACCCCACACTTCCTTTTCCTTTTGTGTCCTAAACTATCCACATACACAGCACTGCCCCTCTACACTTAGTGCTCGCTCCCATCTATGGAGGGCAGACACCTATCACTCTGCACCCTCCTTTCTTTTCAAATACTGATTAGTGTTCCACCCTGCTGTGTCTCCTTTCATATCTTCCTTTCCATCCCCTTTCTCTTACTCCACTCTGCTGCAATCCAATCCTTCACTTCCCATTGATCCAAAACCTCTCCTGGACATCAATCTTTATCTCTCCCTTCCCACCTCTGTAATGCCCACCAACGCACACACACATTCCACACTCCTCTTCTTAACCCTCTCCTTCAACTTTTTCATTGGTAATCCTGTGCCTGATTGTACTTACCTCAGGCTTTTGTTCCTCACTGTACTACCTATTTAATTATATCCTTCTACCCTGCCACACTTGGCAATGAGCCCCAACTCAGTGTCCCCCCAAAAAAACAAATTCAAATAAATAAATGTCAGCTGCCATACATTGCAAGACCAATAAATGGTCTGACTGATATCAATGTCTACACTGGCCTTGCTAGGCATGGGAAAATCACCTGCATTCATCCTTTTGGGCTCGTAAGCCTCCCCAGAAGTACTACTAGTCCTTTACTTTTATTATCTGTTTCAACAGGCCCTCAACACCGAAACATACTTTAAATTTCAAACATTCAAATAATATGCCATTCAGACGCAGAATGTTTTACTCTACAATTAATTGCCATCTGATGTCATTGCCTCCACCACACACACCCTCATCATTTCTGCTTCCATTTTTCTGAGTATGGTTCTTGATTTTTAACTGAGTCACTGGAATGCAGGCCTTTCTTCTGGTAAAGTGGTAAGACAAAAATGATAAATAACTTATAGTAAGGGTGCACATGTCAGCCTTAATGAAGCACTGTCTACAGCAGAAATTATTTAGAGAATTCCCAGATCATTTTATAATGTCTGTAAACCCAACTAAAGGAAAGCTGCTGTATCCTATACTTAGACAGCAATACAAAGAGACATATTCGAAAGCCAGGGCAAGTGCTATGGATGACTTTCCCCTGCTTTCACCAGGCACTACCATTAGAGTGCTTTAGCTTCCATTAAGTTGTCACTTTTCTTCACTGCCAACTTTTCATGGGGGACGATTCATTCTGACAGAACCATGGGCTGTCACATACAGTAACGGTTCAGTACAAATGAACAGGAAAACCCTCAAAGCTGATGGATTCCACAGTGATTGGAGCCGGCAAGCATACAACCTTTAACGGCTACAGCTTAGGTGTGGAGACAGGAGTTTATTAATTAGCCAAACTATGCGTGGGGAGGCAGCATTTTTCAACTGTCAAAACAGCATGAAGTTTACTGACGCCCTGTTGTTCAAGAACTGATAGATCTACTGCACAATGCAAACGAGCAGTACTCTTTCATTCTGCAGAGATATTTTTGTGCATGGCTTGGTTCTGACAAGTGTCCATCACAATTTTTCTTTGAAGGATGTGTGTTGCTTTAGATATTTGTTTTGTGTTAAACTCCTTAAATCTCATTTAAAGCAGTGGTACATGTTGCGGTGAAAATTTTGGTCTATACTATACTTTTTTGTTTCACTTTTGAGGGCCCTTTACCTCCAGTTTTGTTGTACAATACCTTTCATTCCCCCTTTTGAGTCTGCTTTAGACCTTTTTTTCATTCATTTGACATAGTGAAAGAAGTGTTCTTTTTAATACTGCTTGGGCCAGATTCTCATCTGAATTCTTAGCTGTTTTTGCACACCTACAGTATTGTCTCATAAGGTAAGCGGACACATTCTGCTGCAGATCTAGTTCATTCTAGTCAGAAGAGAAGTGATGTTAAACAACTGGGTCGAGATATTCAAAAGTTAGTGCGGGCACCAATGGGTATTTGCCTGCGCTATCTGGGTTTTGTGCCCGTTTTTGGGGTGAGTTCTATATTCAGAGACCCCCGTAGTGTAGTCTAAACCCGTTAGCACCTGATCACTAAAATATCGCTGTGTTCATACAAAAGGGTTCAGTAGCAGTTTCAAAGGTTTGCATCAGCTGTAAATTCCACCCGAAGCAGTGCTATTAGAACCTTTGAAAACCTAGTCTTAACTGGATGCAAAGCTCATGCTCCCACCCCAATGGTGGCAGGATGGTTGTACTGCAGCTATCCACCACCCCACCCTCTGATCCCCTGTCCCAATAATACATAGTATTCCCTGGTGTCTCATGGCACCCTCTGCACACCTGTTCCAATGATGAGAATAGTTCACTGGTGCTTAGCAGCACCTCCCACCCTCTGATCACTTGTCCCAGAGCAGTACATGGTTTCCTGGTATCTAGTGGCATCCCCCACCTTCCAATTACCCAGCCCCTATCCCATAGTGTCCCCGGTCTCTGGTGTTCAAACATTCAAATAATATGCCATTCAGATGCAGTGTTTTACTCTACATTTAATTGTCATCTGATATCATTGCCCCCACCACACCCACCCTCATCATTTCTGCTTCCATTTTTCTGAGTATGGTTCTTGTTTTTTAACTGAGTCACTGGAATGCAGGCCTTTCTGTGAGTGTTTTACCCAGAGTGGTACCCCCACCACCACCCCCAACATCTGGTCAAGACGTAGACCAGTGAACAGAGGTGGTCCAGTAGCCCCCATTCGCACCTTGATCACCACCCAGCCACCCCCTCTTACTAACCTGGCTAGGGACGTGCAGGACATTCCATGATGGTGACTGGCATAGCCCTCCACTCACCTCCTTTGCTGTACTCTGTACAAGTTGTAAGGAATGTGCATAGAGTATGTGTATACTGTACATACATTCCCAGTAGCTCATATGGCAGTTGGCTGAGGATGTGAGAGGAAGGCTGTGCCAGTCACTGTCTCAGGATATACCACATGTCCGCAGCCATGTCAGCAATGGGGGGTGGATGGATGGTAGTCAGGGTGCAGGTGGGGGCTACTGGACCACCTCTGTCTGCTGGTCCTTCTTTCAATGGACATTCGGGGGTGGGGCCACCACTGGACACCAGGGATACTGCAGAGACAGGGGCCAAGTCATCAGAGTGTGGAGGGTGCCACTAGACACCATGGCATACTTTGTTTCATCAGAATGGGTGATTGGAGGGTAAGGGGGTGCCACTAGACATAAGGGAAGCAATGAACTGCTCTGGATGGGTTCTCAGAAGGTGGATAAGGATGCCACTAGACACCAGGGCATACTTTGTGACACCAGTATAGGGAATCAGTGGGGGACAATGCCACTAGACACCAGGGCACTCTTATCATCGGGACAGGTGTGGGGGGGATGCCACTGGATGCCAAGGAATACATGGACATAGACAGGATTGGTGATCAGAGGGTGGGGGTGACACTGGATACCAGGGCGGTGGTTTGATAGTGGGATGGGTGATCGTGGGGTGAGGGGTGCCACTAGACACCAGGGATAACATTGTATTACCAGGATGGGGGTTCAGAGAGGTGCCACTAGTCACCAGGGACATCTTAACACCTTCAGGATGGGTGTGCCAGGGGGAGCACTGGACACCAGGGAAAGTATTAACATCAAGGGGACATGTATATTGGGGTGCCATTAGACACAAGGGAATATGATTCCATAGCCAGGGCAGGTGTATGGAGGGGCCCCACTAGATGTGAATGAATACATTTACATAAACACGATGTCAGTGTTTGGATAGGGGTGCCACTAACCACCAGGGCTGATGTGGCCGGTACCCACTGGGTAGGTGCAAATGGGCTGCCTTTTCCAATGCAAATGATCCCATAATGGACATTCTAATGGCCCCTTAGTGCCTTACATGCCCAATGGGCTCATTTACATTTTGTAACTGAATGTTGTGCGGTGGCTCCCAGCGCTATCTGTTCTGGGGGAGCGCAATTTCCTCTGGGCCAGATACAGCCCAGGTCCATGTGGGAGCAGTGCAGATTGGTTAGTGCAGCACTGACACCAGATGATATTCAGATAGCACCAATCCTCTCTCTAACTGAATATAGCAGCCTCTGGGTGGGGCACAGATGCAGCGCAAACCTTTGTGCCCCACTTTTGAGCATTTTTGAATATCTAGCCTCTGCTGTTCAAAAACAACAGAGAATACTGATAAAAACCTGGGCCAAGCCATATTAAAAGGAGCACTTCTTTCATTATTTCAATAGTAAAAAAAAGTGCCAATGCAGACTCAAAATGGGGAAAAAATGGTATTGTATAAGATAGGCACCAACGGGCAGTCAAAAATAGCATAAAAAGTATAGGTCAAAATGTTCACTATAAAATGCACTGTTGCTTTGACATAGATGGGAAAAACTGCAGCGTCCCAATTCACATTTCCTTAATCTTTGTCCACTTACTGCATACAGTACATCTCTTGCTTTTCTTTTCCCTCTCACTGGTCTTAAAAGAGCTAGTAGCACTGAGGAACAGTAGAGAGAAAATATTATTAAACTTTCAAAGTAATCTGTTCCTATTTTTTATTTCTGAACTAGTTTTTCTTTTGCTAATCAGATAGTTTATTACTTAATAGTAATATGTTTGCTAAATAGAACAGTGCTTTACCTGGCAGTGGACATATCTAGTTCTAACCATCTTCAGACCTCATCAGCATTGTGACATCACTCATTATGACATCACAAGTGATCAATCTGACATCTGCTATGGGGCTCTTCCTCAGCAATTTTGATGTTACAGTCAGTGAGATTACATTGCTGATGAGTTATGAAGAGGAACAGAGCTAGATATGTCAGCCTCCAGGCAGAGAGGTGTTCCACACATTCGATTTGGTACTGCCAAGTAGTAAACCTCTAATTAGCAAAGGGAAAAAGAACAAATACTTTAGATATGAAAAGTAGTAGTTGACTACTTTGAAAAATTAATAATAATTTCAGGCAGTAAACTAGGTCTTTAAATCCAACTCTGTATGTACCCCCTCCCCCCCCACATTGCAACATTATACATTCTTCAACCAGTGCCTGCTGGAGCTTTGAGGAATGCAGAATTCTGCTGGCAGAATTTATGTGGAATGGCAATTTTCTTATGAAATCCTTTTCAGTTTCTTTTTCAATTCTGTGAAGTTCTGAGAAGCATTTCTTTGTAAACTGCGGAATTATTTTCTGTAGATTGCAGAAAAATAATAATTTTATATATTTATTTATTGAATTTTGATGACCTGGTAAGCCCTCTGAGATAAGATGTCCCTTTTTCAGGGGCAACCTGGAATTAGTTATATACAGTGAAGGATATTTATGTACAGAATAATACAAGACATAAGTACAAGGTCAACATACAAAATAGTACATACAGATATAGACATGCATAAAAATTAATTACATGCTATAATATTACATAAATACAATCTTTAAATTATTGTACAATGGCTGTAAGTAGCTAAATACAGCAGAGACTTGTCAACCCTGGGCAAGTTCTGAGTATATCTATAATGTGTGACAGAATAGTCATGAGGGTGAAGGGGGAGAGACTCTGGGCTTTTGCAGTTGCAGGGTGCTGCAGACCAGAAGAGGGACTTTAGTCTCTTTTTAAACAGTGCTAGGGTAGGGCAAGTTTGGATCAAGATGGGTAGGGAGTTCCACAGATGTGTGGTCAAGTATGAGAAAGACCTCCTCCCTATTTCGTACATCAATTTAGGGACTAACAGCAAGGGACTAGCTGCAGTTTGGAGAGGTCTGTCAAACTGCTTGTGCTGTAACATGCCATGGAGACTTGGATGGGAGGGGAACTACATGAGCTTAATGGTGAGGCAATATAGTAGGTAGCACAGTCTAGCCTCAAAGGCAGGCCACCCCAGGGTTGTTAGCACAGAGCAGTGGTGTGATCTAGAGTGTACACTACTCACAAAGTGCCCTGTCCTATGACAAAGAGTTTTAAGCCTGGATAGGGTGGCTTCTTGTCCAGCCTTTAGAACTGGGGCACCATAAAGTAAGAGGGGTAGGAGGGTGCTGTTAGCAATGGTAAGGCATGCCTTTCTAGTCAGATGGGGGGAGAGTCAATAGAGTAGGCCGAGTTTTTGGTTTAGGGTATTGGTTAATGTGTCCATGTGCTGTTCAAAGGTCATGGATTGATCTATGACCAGATCTAGATATCTAAAGGCTTGGACCATCCCCAGAAAGATTGGCAAGTCTAAGGAGATGCTACCTATCAGAGTAAAGATTTTTATGGCTGAAAAGCATAGCTTTTGTTTTGTTGGCATTGAGAATGATTTTATTGGCCAGGAACCAGTTTCCAAGAAATCTGAAGTCATTCGCTAACTGTATTGATCAAGGCTGGGTCTGGAGAGGATCAATATAGTATAGCATCGTCAGCATATAGCTGCACTGAGGCTTTCCCACAGTTCTGAAGAAGTTCATTGATGTATAGGGAGAAGAGAAGGGGAACAAGTGTAAAACCTTGGGGTACCCCATCGGAGATTAATCTTGGTGATGAGATCATGCCCTCCCGTTTAACACTCTGTTTCCGACCATTTAAATAATTTTGAAACCATTTACAAGAGAGGTCATCCAGACCGCAGCTGCTGAGTTTTGTAAGTAAAAGATTGTGATTAACCAAATCAAATGTCTTCATTAGATCTACAAGGATCACCCCAGTGACCATGCCCAGGCTCATCATGTTGATAATGTCACTGGTGACCCAGACCAGGGCTGTAGTAGTGTAGTAGTGCCATGGTTTTTGTGGAAACCATGCTGGAAGTGCATGAGCGTATTCCATTCCAGGTAGGATAGGAGTTGCTCATATAGGAGCCTCTGTTGGAGTTTTCTATCTTGTCCTTTTACTCTCCCCTTGTGGATGGACACAACAGTAGCCATTTTCCATTTGTCAGGGATACAGCCAGCTAGGAAGGACTTATTTATAAATTCTATGACTGGGGAGGCTATGACTGGAACTGCTATTTTCAGAAAGCGAGGCTCTAGAGTGTCGCTACCTAGTGAGCCTCCACATTTTAGCCTCTACAGTTGTTTAAGGACATCCAGTCTAGATACAAGTTTAAGGTGAAATTTTGATGTGGATATCATAAGTGAAGTCTGTGGGTGAGGGGTTGTAATATTTTCAAAAGACCATTGGGTTAAGGAGGATTGGGAGTAGGCTGTGAGAGTGGGTAGGGAGACCTTGAGTCTATCTAGGTTAGTGAAAAAGTGATTGAATTCCAAGATGATTGTTTGGAGGTTAGATAGGACATGGTCATCATAGCAGATATCATGGACAGGAACAGAATTTTTACCATGGAGAAGCTGGTTTATGTGGGATCAAAACTGCTTGGGGGAGGAGAGATTTGTGGTTTGGCGGGATGTTAGGTGTGTCTGCTTGACACTTTGTATTGTGCTTTTACAGGTGTTCCTAAGGAATCTGTAGAGGTGCCAGTCAGCAAGCAGCCCAGAGAGCTTGTATTACAGCCAGGCTTTGTCCCTGAGTCTGGAGGCTTTATGAAGCTCTCTACTGAGCCATGGAGCACAGTGACCCTTTGCCATGTGTCATCTAAGGGGAGCAAATCTATTCACAGGGTTAGTGAAGTTACATATAAAATATCCAGGTGCCTGGTCTACACTGGGGATGCTGTTTATTGGGCTCCAGTCAATTTCTGTGAGACTATTAAGAAAAGCGGACTCACTGAAGTGGATGAGGTCCCTTGCCTCAATATATTTGGGAGGGGGGTTGTGGGAATTGTTTCTCCATATGCAATAAACCGGAGAGCAGTCATTAAGAGTATCGGAGAGAATCCTGGAGGTCCTGATCCTATCTACCCAAGATGCCAGTATCCAGTCCTGCAGAGAATGGTTGCCAGATATTGGGTTAAGTCTGGTGGGTTCAGTAATTATTTGAGTGAGGTGAGCATTGTCCAGAAATAACTGAAATGTTCTCTGGCTGTGGCCCAGCCAATCGAGGTTAACATCACCACACACTATGAGTTCTGTGGGGTGCAGCTCTGGGTGGCGGGAAGTGACGGAGGACAGAGCCTGAGTAGTGCAGTTGGGGGGATGTAGATGCAGCCAACAAATAGGGACTTAACTTTCCTGAGGTGACAGATATGAAGATGGATTCCCTAGGGAATTTCTTCAAGGATGGTACGTTCAGCTGAGTGGCAGCTAGGAGAGAGTGGGCACAGAGTAATACACCCCTCCTCCCAATTTAGATGCCTGATCTCTCCTAAAAGCTGAGTACCCTGGTAGTGCAAACTCATGCAGGAGCACGGAGGATCTGAGCCACATTTCAGGGATCTATGTCATAATGGTGAAAGCCTAAAGGCAATTGCCATTATGCAGAAGTCAAGAGTGCCAAATATTTATTTCAGCACTCTGACACCCCCCTACTAAAGGATTCTCAACTCCAGGGGGGTGCATGTCAGGAGGGGGGTGAAAACAACAAAAAAAGGTTTGGGCCAGGTGCAAAACAAAATGCACCAGCTCGGAACCAAAACCTAGTACCTGCCAACCGACACCAGCAACCCACCACCATGCCACGGGTTGGCACAGCAACTGACTGCAGCACCACCACCCTGCATCCCTCACTGTGTGCCCTCCCACCCACCCTGCATGTGTGGCACATATATGGCGAGATGTCACTAAGTTGCCACCCCCATACACCACCGTATCCCCTCGGAGCCGTTTCTGCAATGCGCTGGGGAGCGGGTTGCCGTTATTGTTGGCGCCATCTCCCCAGCATCCTCATCACGGGCTACCCATTTCAGAGAAGGCTATTATGTCAGGGGAGTAGTAAATGGTTCAGACTTCAAGCTCTGGTAACTTGAGATGTAAACTATGGATATTCATATGAACAATTTTTAGTCCTTTAGTAGTAGACCAACCATGCATGGGCTATGGGAGAAAACACCGTTGGTTTCTGCAGCATAAGACCAGGGTTTTATTTGACATCCCCTGATAGTAGAATTGCATTAAGAAAGGTTAGGAACCATGGGTAAATGCTCAGAGAAGAGGGTTGGAGAGTCATACAGTAGCGTCTAATACCAGTCATTATGAAGTAGCAAGTACCATTTCTGCGGAGACTATACAGGAACAAGGTATAGGGAGAGTGATGTATTGAGACCCACAAGGACACAGTGGCACCCAGTGTATCATCTAGCATGGATTGCCTTGTGTTGTTTAGATGGCCAGCTGTGAGATGATCACCACATAGCAGGAGGCAGATGAGCACAGCAGCACTATTGCACCATGGCAAGCCATATTTCTTGGGAGAGGGTTAGATGAGATACAGTTGATTACTAGTGAAGGGGGAAGGGGTTACAAACTGAACTTCAGGGTGTGTTTACTGACTCAGAGTCAGAAAGAGCTTCCAGTTTCTGAGTGTTCAGTAGAGAGAGAGAGAGAGGTACTTTGGAGCCCCCTGGTAGATGGCTAGTATAACCTTCACATGGCAAAGTCAGGTGATAGAAAAATTATGTGATACACAACTATATAACTAGGGGCAGCTAAGAGTGGGTGGGTGGGAAGCTGCAGCGCTTGCACGGCAGCGGGAAGTTTAGCTGCCTGCAGTCAAGTAATCAGGAGCAACAGGCTGGCGATGGATTCAATAAATTAATAAAGTGGTGCAGCTGATTAAATTAATTAATAAAGAGCTGCAGCTGATTTAAATACTGAGCAGGCTGCTGAACGGAAAGCGGGGCTCCCAGCAGCTATTCTTAATATAGCAGTGGAAAAGGGGGGTGGGTTCCATGGTGAAGAAAAATGGCACCAAGTTCAAAACTGGATTAATCAGCAGCAACCCTGACTCTGCAGTTTATTTAAAACCATTTCTCTTTTGAAATGCTGGAATTCCACTACTGACAGAATTCTGTGGTACTTGGCAGAACTGTCCAAAATTCCATGGAATTCTGTTCAGACGGAATTTGAATATTATGCACAGCACCAATGCCATCATCAGGTGTAATCAGCCAGTGGCTCCTGACACTGATACTGATGCTTGCATGGGCCACTACATGGCTGCAGTAGGAGCAGCTTCACACTGTGCTCATTTGTCACCAAATGGGCAATCTATTCAGACAGCAGTATCAGCATCAGGAACCTGACTGCAAATAATAATAGAAACTTAGAAACATAGAATTTGATGGCAGATAAGGACCGCTTGGCCCACCTAGTCTGCCCATTTCCCTACCTAACGGATAAGCTGCAGATCCTAGTTAACCAACAGCCTACTTCCTCCTACCCCCCCACTAGAATTGCCTTATGCCTGTCCCATGTATTTTTGAATACCCCACTATTTTTGACTGTATGACCTCCTCAGGAAGGCTGCTCCATGCATCTACAACCTTCTCTGTGAAGAAATACTTCCTCACATTACCTCTGAGCCATCCCCCCTCTATCTTCAAATTGTATCCGCTTGTTCTTGCACATCTCTTTTTCTGAAAGATGCTACCCTCTTGAACTTTGTTGATTCCCTTGAGGTATTTGAAAATTTCTATCATGTCCCCCTCTCCCTCCTTTCCTTGAGGCTATACATCTTAAGCTCCTTTAGTCTTTCTTCATATGTCTTCTGGTGCAGACCCTGCACCATTTGGTTGCCCTCGTCTGACAGCTTACCCTGTCTATGTCTTTGCGGAGATTGGGTCTTCAGAACTGTACATAGTACTCCAGAGGGTCTTTACCAACCGTCTGTACAGAGGGCCAACAACTTCCTGTTTTCTACTGGTGATGCCTCCCTATGCATCCCAGTCTCCCAGCCCTCCTTACTGCCTTCTCACATTGTTGGCCCACCTTTAGGTCATCTGATATGACTACCCCAGGTCCCTTTCCATTTTGTTGTTGTCAGTATCTCACCCCATTGTGTACTCTTGCCCTGGGTTTTGTTTCCCAGGTGCATTACTTGCACTTCTTTGAGTTGAATCTAAGCTGCCATACATTTGACCATTCCTCCAACCTTGCCAAGTCCCTTTTCATCCTTTCCACCCCACCTTGCATATCAACCCTGTTGCAGATCTTAGTGTCATCTGCAAAGAGACATACTTTCACTTCAGTCCCTCTGCAATGTCACTTATAAAGACTTTAAAGGGCCGGCCCCAGTACTGAACCCTGCGGTAGCCCACTAGTAACCCTCCTTTCTTCACTGTGGACTCCATTTACTACTACCCGCTGTGTCCTGTTGTCCAGCCAGTGTTTTACCCAGGCTACCACCCTGGGACCCACTCCCAGGCTGATTAATTTGGAAGACTTAGCTATACTCAAAGGTGATCATGTGAATAATTATTATTCTTAAGTGAAAAATTAAACTAATAGGGCTTACTGAAATAGTTTCAAGTAAACTGCTAACATCATAGGATTTGTTCTTTGCTTAAGTTATTAATACTTGTAGCAAGCTTTTAGGAAAGGAAAAGGGTTAATTGTTTAACCAGAGAAGGTACACTAAGCCGGAGCTTGTTTACAGGTGTGACATGGCAGCCCAAGGAAGTTAAGCTGCAAACCTGGAGACCTGGGTTTGAATCCCACGGTCCCCACTTGCATACTGTGTGACCCTGAGCAAGTCACTTAACTTCCTTGTGCTCCCAGGTCACACCTGTAAACAAGCTTCAGCTTAGTGTGTCTCTCCTGGTTAAAAAAAAAAAAGTGACTTACTCAGGGTCACACAGTATGTAAGTGGTGGCTGATAGGATTCAAACCCAGGTCTCCAGCTCAGAGCCCTTAACCACTACACTATACTGCATATAGAGATGTAGTTTTGATCTAGCACCATTCAGTTTGAAAAATGCTCGAAGTTCAAGCTTTAAGTGATTCGGATGTGTAGTCTTATTAACATTTCTTCTCAAAACACACTGAAGGGATTTGGGCAAAACTGGATTTTTTTTTAAATGCATTTACTTTTAAATTTCTGTAGAAATTACAGAATGCTATTATACCTTGCTATAAACAAACCCATCCATTTTAGAATGGCTGGGTTGTCCAGCAATTGATTCGCCTTACAGCCTGTCCTTTTATATTTCTTTGTTGTCTTATCCATACAAATTTAACTGAGTACACACCGCTATGTAGACTAATCAAGCCAATTATCCAGGCACCCAAAGTAATTGAATTACAGCGTTGGCTTTTGCTGTACTGCTACATTTGTCTATTTGGAGTTCTCATTCCAGTTTCCTCAGACCTACCTGTATGAAGACCATCTTCAATCACACTGCATCACTTCATTTGAACTAATGTTCTCATTCAAAAAAGTAAATTGCACATCAGCATTACACTTTTTATTCTGAACTGTATTTACCTAGAGACCTTACTGATAGCCACCATCTCATTCTCAGTAGTGTCTGGCTTTTTCTCCATGTTACAGATGGGCAGACTGAAGAACACTGAGGTTCAGTGACTCGATTAAGGTAACACAGATATTAAAGCAGCCAAGATATTGCAATGCAGGGCTATGAAAAATAAAAGATTTGTTGCCAGTGCTCTTTTCAGGTAACCCATGACACGCTGCTTGTGTGCTGAGGTTCTTTTTCCTTTTGGAAGATAAAAGCTTTGTGAAGATACTGGAGGCTCTTAACGTGTTCACTGTGGAAAAAAAAGGTGGCTGAGAGTGAGCATAGTCTCAGTTTTACACACATTCAGTGTATCCGAAGGATCAAACAGACAGAGATGCTTGAGTCAGCTTCCTTCAAGAGGACACAGGGACAGACACTTAAGATCAGAGGTGGTAAATCCAGGGGTAGCATTAGGAAGCATGTCCTCATCCCAAGGGTGGTGAACTGACAGTAAGCCAATCAATGGAGACAGTGGACAAGAAGACAGTACAGACCTTCAAGGTAAGCCTTGAAACATTTCTGCTTCCCATAGGAATCATTGGATATCCTGGTCAGTAGAGTGGTTATGGAGGGTAATTGTTTACACTGCATTCTGATTCATATTTGTTTAAGAACTGTTGGGGTGGGCATGAGAGACCTAGATTCCTTCTGACCTTTAATTACTCTGTGACTTTGTTACTGGGTTATATCAAACTGCCTTCACCATATTTTTACTATTAAGTCTAGTCCTAAGTGGTAAAACCTGTTCTTTTGCTGGCTTGTGTTTTGAACTGAGGTTGCCTAAGTCACAGTGTGCAGTACAGTATGTTACCCTCCATACTGTACTTAACAGCATCTTTCTAAAGACAAGCTTAATAAATGCATATCTTCCTAAATCCCTGACAATCTTTTTTTTTCTTCCAGAACTCTTAACTAAGCTCATCAATTACTCTTAACAGTTTAAATTGTTGGCAGTGTTTACACAACATCCTTTCTAGGTTACTCAGCTCGATCCCGCAGCTCATTAAAAGCTTCTCCATTTATTTGCTGTGTGTTACAGCCCTTAACTTTGGCACAACACAAAAAAGGAGGCCAATTTTACTTTTCCCTGCGGTGTTAATTGGTAGAGCATGCTGCCTGCCTCTTCATTAATTATGTCAATGCGTATAAAACTTCCATTTTCATAGTGGTGCATTAACAAGGCATCAAAATGTGGTTGACAGAAAGCCAGCGCACCACTGTGTATGAGAAATGCACAAATGAAGGCTACTAGTGGTCTGCCTGTTATTTATCTAAAGTTCTACACACACACACACACACACACACACACACACACAGACACACTTGAATACACGCAGATGCCATCACCAATTTCAACAAGCGTTTCAGGAGGTAAACAAGATCAACCTCACTGTTCAGAGCAGATAAATCCTCATATAATACACAGATAGTGGATCTGGAAACACTATAACTTCACAGGACAAATAAAGAATGAAAAGAAGGACCTCTGGCCCATAGAAATGGAGAGGCTTCTCCGACCATTTTCAGACAATTTACTGATCTCATCACAACAAGTGCTAGGAAATCACTCACCACTGATAGCACTCTAAACTCTGCCCTTTTTTCTTTCTTTATAGCACAACAGATAAAAAAAAATAGAAAAATAAACTATGAGGTCTAACTGCATCCTGTAAAGAAATGCTTGTCGGAGGTTTCAGGTGTAATTTTATATCTGTTTACCAGCTGCTAAAGGGCGGTAAGACAGTGACACCTAGAGTAGCTTTGTTTACTCAGTCTTTCAAGTACTGTAATTATCAGATATTTTAATATCGCTGCCTCTAAATCATTTTTAGCACTGCTGTTAAGGTTCTGTATATTGAGGGGAATATTCAACATACTTTATACAACTGGACCACTTGGATAGATTACCAGCAGAAGATAAATGCCCTGTGTATTTTTCACCAAAATGAGGTATTTTGTTTTGAGGTTTAAAACTTATGAAAAACTGTTAGTGGGATAGTGTATCAGTGAAGAAAGGTTAAATATCATAACACTTTTTTCCATGTAACAATGTTCACAGAACTTGAATAATCCAGGAGCAGTTAACCATTATATCTCCTTCTCTTCAAATAGATACAGCAGGCGATCTTAAGATGTTTCCTACAAATTAGTCTAACTTAACACAATGCATGTTATTACCAGTACAGATAACTGTAGTTTTTAAAGTGATACAACTCAGGCTCTAGTCTGAAATGGCCAAACAGTATCCGCCTTCAGCTTCTATTTTCATTTTTAGCATAGTTCTTTTTTTCAGAGCAATAGTGTAAAGCCTCCTCTTTTAATTTATTGAACAGTTCACTGCTGTAGAAATCTAAACAGGTATACACATGTTTAAGTCTCAAAGTATGTTTTTGTGCTGCAGCTAGGTACCCTATTTTCCCCTTCCTCCCCCACCAAAGCTCCCCCCAGAGAGTATGACATACACAAATGCAGCAGTACGAGGTGCTGATGGTGGTGTTGTCCAACAGCATCTTCTCGTAGCACATCAGTGTCAATGATTTAGTTGGTAGCATGCTCACTTCAGGAGCTGGAAAACTGGAAGATTGTGGGTTCTAACCCCACACCAAGCACATGGGGTAATACCCATAACTGACTCTGTAGTGCAGTGTAACTGCACTATTGAGATGCCATGCTGTGGATGAGACATTAAACAGAGGTCCTTTCTACCTGTCCAGGTGGAACTTAAAAGATCCCACAGGACTAATGCTGTGCAGAATGCTGAATTAGTGTGGAATGACCATTCTGCCAGCAAAATTACACCTACTGTTATCTGTGCAATAATATTCCATGGAACAGTATTTTTTCCATGAAAAATTATTCCACAACAATTTCTGCAGAAAATATTGAGATCTGCAGAATAATATTCCACGGAACAGTGATTTTTCTATGGAAAATCCTTCCGCAACTATTTTATGCTGCGGAGTTCCGCCATTCCATTTCTGGTGGAATTTCAGCAGAATCTGGAATATTCTGCAGAATTTTGTTCTACCTGAATTTTAAAATTCCACACAGCACTACACAGGACCTATTGGAGAAGAGAAGTGGAATTTTATTAAAAGGAAGGAATCATACATTCAAAATACAGAGTTACATCATTCATCATCAAATCTGGAACAAAAAGAAAAGAAATTCTGAAGATAGTCTATAGTGACATAGTACGTAACTAAAAAGAACAAGCATTTGTCAATGCCGAATGTTGATTGCATTGGTGTGTTGAGCTCGCTCACTGCCCCTCTATCACTCGCTCAGTCTGTTTCTCCCGGTGCTGCAGGCTGCTCTTTTGTACTGGGCTTCTGCCTGTGTTGGCATCTTGTTCTGCCCACTAAGAAATCCGCAGCTGTCCTGACAGAGCTCCATTGAAGTGGCTCACTCCCTCTCTCTCACTCGCTCATTCTGTTTCTCCTGGTGGTGCAGGCTGCCCTTTTGTACTGGGCTCCTGCCTCTGTTGGTGGCTTTTTCTGCTCACAAAGAAATCTGTAGCAGTCCCAACACAGGTCTGTGGAGCCTGTTGACTCCCCCTCTCTCACTCACTCACTCATTCCGTTTCTGCCGGCGCTGCAGGCTGGCCTTTTGTACTGGGCACCTGCCTGCATTTGCACCTTTTTCTGCCCACAAAGAAATCCACGGCTGTCCTGACAGAGCTCCATTGAGGTTGCTCACTACCTCTGTGTCACTCACTCATTCTGTTTCTCCTGGTGCTGCAGGCTGCCCTTTAGTACTGGGCTCCTGCCTCTGTTGGTGCCTTTTTCTGCCCACAGAGAAATCTGCAGCAGTCCTGACAAAGCTCCATTGAGCTTGCTCACTCCCCTTCTCTCACTCGCTCATTCCATTTCTGCCAGCACTGCAGGCTGCCCTTTTCTATTGGGTTCCTGCCTGCATTGCCACATTCTTCTGCCCACAAAGAAATTTGCAGCAGTTACAATAGAGCTCCATTGAGCTTGCTCACTCCCCATCTCTCACTCACTGATTCTGGTTTCCCCACCACTGCAGGCTGTCCTTTTGTCTGAGCCCCTGCGTGCATTGCTGCCTTTGTCTGCCCACAAACAAATCTGCAGCAGTCCCAACAGAGCTCCGTTGAGCTCACTCACTCCCCCTTCCTCACTCGCTCGTTCTGTGTCTCCTGCCGCTGCAGGCTGCCCTTTTGTACTGGGCTCCTGCCTGCATTGGTGGCTTATTCTGGCCAGAAAGAAATCTGAAGCAGTCCTGACACAGCTTCATTGAGCTCTCTCACTCACTCATTCCATTTTGGCCAGCGCTGCAAGCTGGCCTTTTGTACTGGGCTCCTGCCTGCGTTGCCACATTTTCTGCCCACAAAGAAATCTGCAGCAGTCACAATAGAGCTCCATTGAGCTCGCTCACTACCGCTCTGTCACTCACTCGTTCTGTTTCTCTTGGCGCTGCAGGCTGCACTTGTGTATGGGGCTCCTGGCTGCATTGGCACCTTTGTCTGTCCACAAAGAAATCCCCAGCTGTCCCAACAGAGCTCCATTGAGGTCGCTCAGTCTCCCTCTCTCACATGCTCATTCTGTTTGTCCTGGTGCTGCAAGCGGCCCTTTTGTATGGGGCTCCTACCTGCATTGGTGCCTTTTTCTGCCCACAAAGAAATCCACAGCAGTCCTGATAGAGCTCCGTTGAGCTCACTCAGTCCCCCTGTCTCACTCGCTCTTACTGTTTCTCCCACCGATGCAGGCTGGCCTTTTGTACTGGGCCTCTGTCTGCATTGTCGCATTTTTCTGCCCACAAAGAAATCCGCAGCAGTCCTGACAGTGCTCCGGTGAGTTCGCTTACTCCCCCTCTGCCACTCGCTCTCTCGTTCTGTTTCTTCCAGTGCTGCAGGCTGCCTTTTTGTACTGAGCTCTTGTGTTGGGCCCTTTTTCTGCCCACAAACAAATCTGCAGCACTCCCAATAGAGCTCAGTTGAGCTCGGTCACTCCCCCCTCATTCGTTTGATCTTAATCTGTCCCAAACAGTGATTTCCCACAGCAACCATGCTTTTCCCCGGCAGGAGTGCAAAAACATATTTTGGCCAGGATGTGAAAAATGGCAGCTGTACTGTTCATAAGGAGGTGTGGAAAAATGCCACAGTTGAAAATGTGGCATGAAAATATTACAAAATTGCGAAGTTACAAGGGTGCATGGAAACGGTTCAACGCACGCTTGTAACACAGTCATGTTACGGAGTTTCGTCACCAAATTTTCAACATAGGCATTTTAGGACCTCTGCTCATGAACAGTGCCACTGTCATTTTCTTAATCTGTCCCAGACAGTGATTTCCCACAGCGACCAGGTTATTCTGCACTGGAACTGTGAAAACACATTTCAGACAGGATGTGAAAAATGACAGCTATACTGCTCATTAGGAGGTGTAGAAAAATTCCACTGCTGAAAATCTGGCATGACAATATTACAAATTTGTGAACTTACAAGGGAGCGTGGAAAGTGTGCAGCGCACACTTGTAACATAGTCATTCGATGGGCTATCATTACCAGATTTTTAACATAGGCTTCTTAGGTCCTCTGCTCATGAACAATATCACTGTCATTTTCTTAATCTGTCCTGGACAATGATTTCCCCCAGTGACCGCTCTATTCTGCGCCAGAAGTGCAAAAACACATTTTGGCTAGGATGGGAAAAATGACGGCTGTACTGTACATAAGTAGGCATGGGAAAATGGCAATGTTGGAAATCTGGAGTGAAAATATTACAATTTTGTGAAGTTACGAGTGTGCGTGCAAACTGCACAATGCATGCTCGTAACACAGTCATTTTATGGAGTATTATTACCAAATTTTCAACATAGGCATTTTAGGACCTCTACTTATTAACAGTATCACTGTCATTTTTTTAATCTGTCCCGAACCCTGATTTCCCACAGCGAATGCGCTATTCTGCGCCGGATGTGCGTAAACACATTTCCACCAGGATTTTGTTTGCCAATACCTCCAAGATCCACCTCTCTAGATGGACCGTTGCCTATAAAAACATCTGCCGTTTTGCTCTTGGAGTCCCTCGTCTCACTCACCACTGTGATCTGTACAGTAAGCTCAACTGGCTCTCCCCACCCAATTATTTGAATTTTGTTGTGGGCAGTTTCATGGGTAAGTTACTGGGTACTGGCACCCCCCGGACTGGCGGAGCTCCTTGTGCCAGCAGCCCCCGCTACCTACCCCCTAAGGTCACTGGGCCCTGCTATCCTTAAGGTCCCTCCTACTCGTACCAAAATGGGGGACAGGGACTTTGCGTCACGTGCCCCTAGACTGTGGAACTCCTTTCCTGTCCAGGTCCAGACCTCTCCCCAGTTGGGCCTAGGCACCTCCCTGTGGAACCACTTGAAGCTCTCGTCAGTATGTGACTGTCTTAACCCTCCCTGATTAGCCTGGTCCTCTGCACAGTGTACTTGAGTGTATTCATTCCATGTATCTTGCAAGTGTGTAAATTTTGTATATATCTGTAAATATATTGCTGGTGACGTTGTGTCAGTGACGCTGTACCTTAGCATATTGACTATAATTACTGTCGTGACCTGAGATATCTTACTATGTATGTTATGCTTCTCCTGACATCTGTGTATCTGCCCTACTTGCTTCAAATTGTACTCTGTATGTTCTTTGATTTCTTGTACTCTCCCGGGTTGTACCTGAAAATAGGCATGTGTTTGTCTAGTGTACTTACCTGGTTAACAAAAGCTAAATAAATAAATAAATGTAAACAATACATAGATACATAGACAGTGTCGGCAGATAAGGGCCTATGGCCCACCTAGTCTGCCCATTTGAGTTTGTAACTTCAGTTTATGTTTTCCTAGAACTCTGTTGCCCCTTATCCCTGACCTCCAGAATTCCTTTATGTCTATCCCATGCATTCTTAAATTCCGTGATTGTTTCAGCCCCCACCACTTCCTCAAGCAGGGTGTTCCACTTGTCCACCACTCGTTCTGTGAAGAAATTCTTCCTCACATTTCTTCTGAATTATCCTCCCTCCAGCTGCATCCCATGCCCTCTAGTCCTGGAACACCTTTTTCACTTAAAAATAGTGTATTCTTGCACCCTGTTCCTCCCTGTAAGATACTTGTATGTCTCTATCATGTCCCCTCTCTCCCTCCTCTCCTCCAGGGAGTACAATAACAATGACAGCTGTACTGTTCACAAGGAGATGTGACAAAATGCCAATGTTGAAAATCTGTCTTAAAAATATTGCAAATTCATGAAGTTATGAGCATGCGTAGCAACTACGCAGTGCACACTCGTAAAACAGTCATTTTTTTGGATTTTTCCCACCAAATTTGCAACATAGGCTTTTTGAGAGCCCACCTCATGAATAGTGGCACTGTCATTTCATTAATCAGCCCTGGAAAGCGATTCCGTGCAATGACCACAAAATCACCCTTCAGGGCCGATTAACGCCACAACAGTTCAAGAATTCATGAGGAGGGGTCCCAAAAACCCCATGTTGAAAATTTGATGCCAAAATTCCCAAAAATGACTGAGATATGCGTTAAAGTTAGACAAACCCCTATTTATTCCATTATACAGCTTACCGGCATTTCCTCAGTCCGTGGTCAGCTTTGAAGAGTGCAGACGTGTTCCCGGTCCACCGAAGATTGTCGTGCCAAGCTCCAGAGGTAAGTATGGGGTGATGGGGGTGTGGGGAGGCAGGGTGCACAGTGAGTGGGTGCGGGTTATGGCAGGGGGGCCAGGGAGACCACCGAGGGACCGTTTCCTTTGTTTCAGGTTAAAAAAAAAAGATGTCGCAGGACCATGTTTCACGTTACAGGGCAATGTGGCACGCTGGGGTGTGCTTCAAGCATGCCAAAAGACTCTTTCTTTGGGGTGGCAGCAGTAGCCGACGGGGGATTGGGCACCCCCATCGGCACACAACAAAGGGAGGGCTTAGATTATGCTGAAGGGGATTGGGCACCCCGTCGGCAGATAATAAAAGTGGGGGTTGGTTACACCGTGTCGACGGGGAGTGGGCTCCCCCATCAGCAAAATCAACATTGTGGCACCGGAGCCGATGGGGATTGGGGCCCCTGTCGGCACATAAACATGGCGGGGGATTATATTGTTTGTGAACATGGCAGCAAGCCACCGCCATGTTCACAAACAATATCAGGATTTGGAAGTTCCACTCCGTAATGACAGTTCACTCCCTCATTGCAGCAGATGGCTGATGCTGCAATGACGAGGTGGCCCTTGATTGCAACGGCGAAATTGTCACAAGTTGGTGGCAAGGTTCCAAACTACTGTCACCAGCAGTGTGCAATGGCATTGGGGGAAGTGGGACAAGCCTGTGCAGGCTGTGGGGGCACTGGCCATGACAGTGCCACGCCTCCACAACCTGCTTCTGAGCAAGCTGTCCCAATATGTTTCTTGCGCTACACGTAATCAACATAAAAATACAGGAAGTATAAAAGAAAGTGGAACATACACACATCTTAATATTTCATATTAGAGAATGGGTAGGGAGGTTTCCTGGCATCTGACTGATTAAACCCCTTGCCAAGTGGTAAATTTATATGCCAATGGAGACTGGGAAATAACAAATTGCACTGTTGCTTGCTCCTTTACTGAGCATATCCCTGTGCCACATGGAATTTTGAAGCTAGATTGATGCAATGTTTTTGTCCACTTAGCACTCACTGCTCATTTCCCCCACCTGGCAGTGACCCCCTGTCATTATTCCACAGTCCTGATGCTCATTTAAACCACCCTGCTCACAACACTTTAAAACAAAACCCCAAAAAAACAAGCACTGTTTCTTCCTGTTTTCTTTTATCCTCGTACTTGACAATATATTCTGAATGACATCTGATTGTGATCCTAATTAGTCTCCCACTCCAGGCACACAGATGACTTGCATTTATGATTTACATCCTCATTAGTACAGCTCATGGCCACACTCCACTTCCACTGTGGTATGATGTTGAATTTAACAAAAAAAAAAGGGAAACTTGAAGTGTTCCGGCATCTAGGAGGCTTCTGCTTCTCCTTGTTCCTCTGCTTTCAGGTTCACATAGTGGGGTCACATGAACACTGCATCCTGATTTCCCACCATGCTAGTAGCAGTCCCAACCACATTTACTTGGCTGAATATTCAGACTGCACCAGGCAGTGGCACAAGCCTGGCCGCAGCGCAACTGGGCTGCACCGGGGCCAGGACCAGGCGATATTCAACGGTGATGCGCCATGGCTCAGTACCACTGAATATGGCATGGTCAGTGCACAGACTGCGCATGGTACAGTGGCACTGCACTAGCGCAAGCCACAGAGAGGGAGCACAGGGATGCATCAGCGCAAGGTAGCAGTTGCACTAGGCGCATCACCCGTGATATTCTGCGGGGGGCAGGCAAATGAGGCCATAAGCTATGCAAGATGCAAAGGGGCCATTTGCATGTCATTATGGCCCCATTTGCATGCTATGTGCTGGGTGTCCCAGTGAATTGCGCCTGGTGCCCAGCCAAGCTGCTGATGTCAGGGGTTGGCTCTCTGGTGGGCTATTGCAGCACCCCCCAGGTTTGCCTGATCGTGGGCCATCATCAGCATCTGAATAATCCTATGCCCAATCGCGGGCTGTAGAGTCCAGTAATAGATCCCTGGTGGACTAGTGGACCCCCCCATATGCCTGATTGTGGGCTGTAGTGTAATGAAATTGATTCCTGGTGGTCTAGTGGAACCCACCCCTAAAGCCCGATCGCAGGCCGTAGTAATAACTGACATCTACCTGGTGGTCCAGTGGTGCCCCCCCTCCCCACCCACAAGGCCCTGGCCACCCCAGCACCCTCATCATCAATGGGTGGCAGCACCCCACCCGCCTGCCTGCGCCACCCACCGAATGACAGGCACAGGTTTGATCTGTTTGCCCATTGGGGACACAGTGTGGACCAATGGGCATACAGACCATACGAATACTACAGAGGTCCAGATCTGTGAATGAATGCATTCATTCATGGATCTGGACCTGTGTAGTCTGAGTATGGTCTGATGCCCATTGGTCCACACAGCGAGCTCCAATGGGCACACAGATCAAACTGTATGCTGTCATTTGTGGCAAGCCAAGCGGTACGCGGTGGGGTGCTGCCAATGGCTGGATGACGGGTGCTGGGTGGGCTAGGGGCCCTGTGGGTGGGGGGAGGGGGCACCACTGGACCACCAGGTAGACATCGTTATTACTTTCACGGCCCGTGATCAGGCTTTTGGGGTGGGTTCCACTAGACCACCAGGAATCTATTTTATTACACTGCAGCCCGCGATCAGACATACAGAAGGGGGGGGCCACTAGTCCACCAGTGATCTACTATTGGACTCTACAGCCCATGATCGGGCATAGGATTATTCAGATGCTGCTGACTGCCCTCGATCGGGCATACGGAGGGGGCACTGGACATCCAGGGGGGCACTGGATGTCTGGGGGGACCGGGTGCTTGTGGACGGTGTTCCCACTGGGCAGGTGGCCACCCATGGCTGGCGGCTGTTGTGTTGTGCTTTGCAATACAGCCGTCCGCCTGTGGGTGGCCAGCTTTTGAGCCTATATGTTACTGTTCAACTTTAAGCACCTGTGAACAGCGCATGTAGGGATTGCACCAGCATATTCTCCGCACAACCCGGGCTGAATATCGGGATGTGCTGCATATGCATTGGCACACCCCCCGCATCTGCACCGCATAGGATTACATTGTGCCCCAGTGCATCGGGATTTATGCTACACCAGGCAGCCTTTTCAATATCCCGCCGAGGCGCAATATGGAGTTGTGCCAGCACAAATCAGTTGTGCCAGGTGCAACCCCTTTGAATATCCCGCCAACTATGTACAAGCCTAAAACTGTAACAGAAAAAATAAAAGTTACTGGTATTCAAACTTGACTTTGCAACTGCAGCATTACTGACTGTAGATAAAATGGACAAGGGGAAGGGGTGAGACAAGTGCAGTCTTTGAGGCAACAAAAAAAAAAGCTCTCAGACACTGCAGTGTCCTCTCATGGCAGGTATCCCAACAGACGGACTACTTTACAAAAAAAGTGATTTGTAATATGCTTTTTTTTTTTTTAGTCTTGTATAAAATTGTTACATCAAACCCATTTTCTAAGCATAGTAATACCCTCCTGGGTGGGCGATATTGGCTATACCGGACCTTCCAGGGGCTCTATGGCCCTCTACCTGTGGTGTCAGGCCTCACTGCAGTCCTGGAGCAATCTGGTATAGCCTAATATAACCCACCCTGTCAGATATTATTGCTAGCTGGGAAACACAGAGTGTTAATAGTCTGTTGCTACTAGTCAGAAATAAGCATTTATAGGAATATATATGCCTGTCAGTTACAATCTTCAGAGTCCTCTTTATATTATAATCTCTTTAAATCCCCTCCACTTGTCCCTTATGGAATGTGGATGCAGCCTTCTGCACTCTGTTTGTTATACCTTCATCATAGCATGGTTGATCATTTTAATAACAATTTTTGAGGGATAATATTTTTGCTGCAATGCACAAAGTGCTTGCAAAAAGTAAAACTTACAGCACACAAAGCACAGCTGTAATCTGGAAGAAGAGAAGGGAAGTTTTGCCAGTGTCATGGCAATCATTCCCCATCAGTATAGCAGGTCCATGTGAAGGTGGCCCATCAGCACAGCAGTAAGGTTACCACTCATAACCTCAGCACCCGGGTTCAGGAGACACACTGGGACATCACAGGCAGTCAGTGGGAGAGGACTGAGCATCACAGTGAATAATCTCCTTGGGAGAGTGAGGGCAGTGGCTCTGCTGCAGTACTGCCCCCCACATGCCAAGAGGTGGTAGAGCAGTCAGATCAGCTTGCCGGGAGAGAGGATGCTGGCTAGTGCCATGAACAACCACGCATAAGTATACACATTGTACCCTTTCTGTTGGCATCTGAGGGTCAAGGGTGCAACAAAAAATGAAAAACACCAAAGCATGATGGGTGATGCCTGGCACTTTCAGGCCATACCTTTCCAACTGGCAGCTCAATCTTCTGCATTAGAGGGCCAGAGGGGGTGTGCGGAGCAAAGACCCTCCCAATGAAACCACCACAGGGCAGATGCTGCCATATGAGGCTGGTGGTAACCTCCCGAGAAGGGAAGGGATGGGGTTGACAGTCAGGGCAGAAGCGGGCAGCATTAGTGATGTAGGGGATTAAAAAAATTTTCATTGTTACCCACCCCCAGGTCACATCTAGAAACAAGCTACCAAAACTCAGTGTGCCGTCCCTGATTATTAATTACAAATAACTAAACAAGTAAATAAATAAATAAATAAAATTCTTGCTCAGTAACCTGGCCTATGTAGAGGCGTTACATTACAAGATGATCTAGCCCTCACTTCCCAGAGAGTGAGTACTGCCTCCTTTGACATGTCTGTTCCCTGCCCTTCTGTGACATGCCTCTGCAGCTCATCCCTCTGCATGCTGGGATACTGCAGATACAGGTGCTTTACTAGAAATAGCTGGTTGCTGGGGCACCCTTATAGGCAGGTGCCATACCTGGGTCTGGCTGACAGACTGTCACAGGAACTACTGCATTATGTACTGGAGAGGCAAAGCTCTGTCCCACCGCCATCCCATACTTGTCAGAACCCTGACAGTTCCATGTCGAGTGGGTGGGTGCTACTGTACAACACCCATGGATCTCACAGTGACAGTCCCCGTCTGTCCAGTATGGCATTTGCATGGATCTACCTATACCTGCCCATGAAGTCATCCTCTGCCAAGCACATCTATGTGGATGCCCTACTGGACAGTCAGGAACTGTCAATGTGAGATCTGTGAGTGTGGTACAGTATGCACACACCCACCCAACATTGCACTGACAGGCTTTTGACACTGTATGGTACAGTGGAGGGATAGAGCTTCACCACTGTAGTACATATTGTAGCAGTCCCTCTGCCAGACCCAAGTATGGCACCTGCTTATTGGGGCACCTGAACAACTAGTCAATCCTAATACAGTACCTCTGGCTGCAGTATGCCCACATGCAGAGGGATGAGCAGCAGAGGCATGCCACAGTACTGAATACCTAAATAGCTGAAGTATTTTGTATTTGATCCTGAATATTTAGGAACCTTACTATTGATTATATTTGGAAATTATATTTGGGGGTGTGTACACACTTATGTTGCAGGGTTAGCAGTGCACCATGATTTGACAACAGTAAACTGTACAGTTATGCTGGAAGCAAGGTTTAGGACTAACCCTAACTCTCTTTCTTCATAAATGACCAGAGAACAGACACTCGAGTTTAGTGTCCATGATTTATAATAAAGTTATTATTTTTTTAAATTTATTGTGCTGTCCTCCCCTGGCATTAAAGTATAGTGCTTCCAGCTAGCACTACCACATGAGAGCAAACTGTACACAGAATGAGAGGTACAGTTGCTCTGCGTGCTGTTTGGCTGAAATCAAATTAGTGATTTATGATCTGCAGAATAATTTTTCTGCAAAAATATTATCCTGTGGAAAAAATATTCAGTGGAATGCAAAGTTTTCCATGAAGTGCAAAGACCCCACTTCATGGAAAATACACTAAGAGCAAAGTGTAGCACTTTGTAGGTACTTCGCTGGTGATGTTTAAATTCTCTGCATCTTTACTGGTCACCAGCTAAGAACTTACTGCTCAGTGGGTAATGAATGAGAACGCCTAAGTGCTTACATAAATGATAAAATGATAATAAACGAGAGGCCACAACAATCAACTGTAAGGGAAAAAGCTTTAAGGGGTTAGGTGAAGGCATTGCTTCTCACAGATGGTGGTAGGCATATGGCATGCACTTTCACGTAGCATACAAAACTTAGAAACAGAGATACATTTAAGAAAAAACAATATGATCATTTATGAGATTCGAAAGTTGACAGATATTACCACTGATATGTGAAGAGACAGACACGATGGGCAACTGGACTTCTTCCATCTTAAAATGTATACATTTATATATATATATATATATATATATATATATACTGTATATATAATTTTATTATATTTATATATATTATAGTGGCACAGTAGTGCCACTGTAGTTAGAGTTGAGTACCCCATATAAGGTTAAATCTGAAATTTGGCAGCTTAATAACTTTGCCACTGTACAATGGATTTGTGGAGCTATAGAGCGCCA
The DNA here is from genome assembly GCA_016271365.2 of Neoceratodus forsteri. Lineage (NCBI taxonomy): Eukaryota > Metazoa > Chordata > Ceratodontiformes > Ceratodontidae > Neoceratodus > Neoceratodus forsteri. Next base: position 87,748,089 of record JADMNL010000025.1, read on the forward strand.
AAAAACAAATAAATTACAGGGTTTTGCGTGTTTCTTTCCTCGTGCCTACAGGTTGCACAGTTTGCGCGACTGGTCCAAAACCTTCACGGAACATGCAGCCAGGGTCCCCGATGTGCCTTTCGAAGAGTTCATGAAAAAATATTCAACGGTTCAAAAGTTATTTAAAAAAAAAATGTTCCCATTATAGTATATGGGAAAAGTTAACAAAATATTCGAAAGTGTCGCAAATGTACTTTTTACTTTCACAAATTACCCTTGTAGTGTCGCAAATCAGCCATCTTGTTTTCAGTTGGTGGTCAGAAAAATGCTTGGTGTTTAAATTTGGGACCCTCTAGGGACACAATTCTTGTTATGTTCACCTAGTCAAACCCTGAGGATGCTAGCCATGTCTTTTTTTTTGGGTGGGGGGGTAAAACACCCCAGAAATATGTTTTTGTAATTTTTGTAAACAGTAGTGTCGCAAAGTACTTTTGAATATCCGACACTTTCATGATTTTATTTGCGAAAGTGCTTTGAAACACTATGGACAAAACAATAGGGAATCTTTGCCACATTGTTCCAAAAGAACAGTTTGGTCTTTTGGGCTGAAATTTGCAGGGAAGAAAGCCAGGATCCCACAGATGTGCCTTTTCATGGTTCAGTGACAAAATATTAGAGGACTGCAAAGTTATATCACTCCAAAGTTGATGATGTTTCCCATAGGATAACATTACGACATCTGCCACGCCTTTTGGGGCCTTATCTCGAAAATTGTCTGAGATACGGACTTTTTGACGCAAAAATGCTTAGTCCCCCACTAGGGGGCTAAGTACAAAACTAACCTGGAAAGTCATAAATAATATTAGCTTTTACATTTTTTTTTCTATGTCGTACAGTTCCTGAGATATAAGCAATTTAGTATTCCAAGTGCTCATTTTCTGCTCCGAGGGCCATTATTATGCATACATTCTTTGTATTCACTGTGCTTCTGAATGCGCCTTTTTGGGAAAAAAGTGTGTACGGTTGCGTTACTGTTAGCATTTTTGCTTGCGTTTCCACTACCGTTTGCATTGGCGTTTCCATTTACGTCACCTTGTGTGTTACCCTTTGCATTTTCGTTTGGCTTGCATTACTGTTACTGTTTGCATTTCCATTACCGGTTTTGTTAGTGTTTACTTTTGCATCACCGTGTGCATTACCATTTGCGTTTGCATTCGCGCTTGCGTTTGCATTACTGTTTTCTTTGGCATCATCGTTGGTGTTACCATTACCATTTGCGTTTCCAATTGCATTACCATTACCATTTGCGTGTTCGTTACCCTTTGTGTTTCCATTGGCCTTAGTGTTTGCATTTTCATTAGCGTTTCCGTTGAGTACATTACTGTTTCCTTCTACATCACTGTTGCCATTACCGTTTGCGTTTCTGCTTGTGTTTGTGTTAACGTTTGCACTTTCATTACCATTTTCGTTACTGTTTGCATTTGCGTTTCCATTGCCATTAGTGTTTGCATTACCATTCGCATTACCGTTTGTGTTTGCATCTATGTTTGCACTTGTGTTTGTCTTACCATTTGCATTACCATTTCCGTTTGCATCACCATGTGCGTTACCATTTGTGCTTGCGTTTGTGTTACCGTTAGCGTTACTATTTTCTTTTACCTCACTGTTGCCTATACCATTTGCGTCAATGTTAATGTTTGTGTTTTTGCATTTTCATTACTGTTTGCGTAACCATTTGTGTTTACGTTAACGTTTGTGCTTGTGATCACTAGGGGGATCACCTCCAGAAGGAGGGAAGTGATGCTCCCTCTGTATAACTGCTTGGTGAGGCCACACCTTGAGTACTGCATGCAGTTTTGGAGGCCATACTTAAAGAGGGGCATTAAACTCCTGGAGAGGGTCAGAGGAGGGCAGCCAAAATGATTTGGGGCTTGGGGGACAGGACCTATGAGGAGAGGCTCAAAGAGCTAAATCACGTACACATTGGAAGAGAAGGGACCAGGGGACATGATAGAGGTCTTCAAGTACATGAAGAGGGTAAATAGGGAGAAACAGTCAGGGTGCTTGAGAAGGAAGGAGGAGGGGCCACTAGAGGGCATGGGTGGAAGCTGGAGGGAAGATTCAGGGAGAAAGGAGGAGGTGCTACTTCACTGAGAGGTGGTGGTGGAGCCATGGAATGCACTGCCTAGGGGCTGGTGGAGGCAGAGACGGTGGATGGGTTCAAGAGGGCTGGGACAGGTACAGGGGAAGGGTTCTGGAAGCAAAATCCAATGCAGCAAGAATATCTGGAACTGGGAAGGGAGAAGCCAGAGAAGGCGAGGGGGGCAGCAAGGTCAGCATCCAGGGTGGGGGCTGACCAATCGAGCAGACTCGAAAGACCGTTAGGCCTATTCTGCTGGCATTTTAGTATGTTTACATTACCGGTTGCGTAAGCATTTTTGTTTGCATTAACACTTGCGTTTCCATCAGTTTCTGTGACATTTGTAATACTTGGTCTACTATGGTACTTCTGTGCATTTATCAATTTTCATTTGATATCTGCATATGTTTTTTGCAGAATGAAGTGCCCAAAAATTTATTTTTCACCACTTGTGCAAAGCCTTATGCTTGTGCTGCTCTGCGAAGAGATTTGGATAAGATTTGATATACATGGAGTGGAATGGTGCATCTATTGATTTTCCAGTTTATATTTGACTGGTCCATACGGTTTTTACATAGTGCAGTCCAAAACATTATGTTTTTGCTATTTTTCTGCACTGTCTTGTGTGATGCATAACACAGCCAGTGAGTGGTTGATTGATCTGAAACTTGGCATGTTGAACGGCCCTTGTTCAAGGAACATGCCAGTGTTTGTTTGGTGACCAAATGTTGTTCTGTTCCAGAGTTATTGCCATTTGAAGTTGGCCCTCCTTGCAGTTACAGATTTTTCAGCCGCCAGGTCCACCATTTTGGTGCATTTTTGGCCATGATTTCTGCCATTTTGTGGTGGAAGACTTCTTAAAGGTGCAGAAATGTAAAAATTGAATTTCTCTGGAATGGTTTGGTCTTTTCACATGAACTTTGGAGGGTGTTGAGTGAATGTCCTGGAGATTTGAACTGTGCTGTTTACATGTTGGAAAACTAATTCACTATGGAGATACTGTGTGACACAGTTAAAGTTTTGCCCATAACATTCTGCATGGTGCTACTGGCTTGAAATTTATAGCGTAGGTAGCTCTAGTGGTATGAAGGTGCCTTGCAGTGGTTTGTTGTGTAAAACACAAACAGGTGCAGAATTGCGCCACTCCAACTAACAAAAATTTGGTTCATTCCACTTTAATAACTTTTGAACTGTTTGTCCAATTTGCCTGGCATTTGGAAAGTAGAAAGATTTATAATAGATCTTTGACTGTGACAATTTTTGGGTCACTATCACTTACAGTTGCTGAATTGTCCCTGCACAGTTGTTTGCTCATGGCGCTGTGCGACCATTGAACGGATGGTCACACAATTCTGGACACATCGTGTACTATGGTACATGTCTTCTTTCAACAATTTTTGCTTTGTCGGATATATGGTTCTTGTGTAGCGAAGTGGCAAAAATGTTATTTTCGGCACTCCTGCGCAGTTTTCCCCCCGTGACGCTGTGCAACTGTTGAACAGATTCAGATAACATTTGTTATACATGTTGTGGTATGGTACATGTCTTCATTTACCAATTTTCTTTTCAGTCGGTCATACAGTTTTTGTGCAGAGAAGTGACAAAAATTCACATGGTGGGCTCCGCGCTCCCACCACCACATTCCATTCACTATTTATAGTACACATTCTCAAAAAGAAGAATTCATGGCAAAAACTCTGTTTAATGCATCAGTTAGGGTTGTTCCACAGCGAAAAAAGTGAGAACATTCAGTGTTAGGGCTGCCACCCCTTGCACCACACACCCACACCGCACCTACCAACAGGCATCGGGGTGTGCGTTGGGGTCTTCAGTCCTAACTCTCACCCCATTCTCCAATACTGCACCACCTCAGCTTATTTACACATGGGATGGGGTGAGAGCTAGGGCCGATGACCCCAATGCACACGCCAATGCCTGTTGGTGTGGGTAGTGTGGGTGTGGGTGCGGAGTGCAAGGGGTAGCAACCCTAGCACTGAATTTTCTCACTTTTGTCGCTGTGGAACAACCCTAACTGATGCATTAAATGGATTTTTTGCCATGAATATATATATATATATATATATATATATATATATATATATATATGTTTATAAACATAGTGTTGTGTGGCTGTAATCTCCTGGAGTTTTAAGTCTGATACCTTTCATCATCGCACTACCATAGTACTGAGATGCCAGAAGGTGTTGACCCACCTTACTAATGGAAATAAGGCAAGGCAAGGCAAATTTTATTTCTAGGGCACCCAATCCCTGAGGCTCTGGGCACCTAACAAACATAACAATAAAACACAAATGAAAACACAATAAAATATTCAAGATAAACAAAATCAGAATAACAGCTATTTAAGATTAGTATCTGCTAATTAAAACAGTTGGTCTGGGAGATTACTCCATAAAAGCCAGGCTAGAGAGGTGGGTCTTCAGCCTTAGCGTGAAAACACCAATCGAGGGAGCCTCCTGGACTGCAGATGGAAGCGATTTCCACAAGGTCAGCTCAGAGACACTAAAAGCCTGATCACCCAATGTTTTGAGCCGAACCCCGGGAACATCCAGGAAGCCCCTCGAAGAGAAGCGGAGAGAGTGAGCAGAGGTCACAGGTAGCAGGAGCTCTGACAGGTAGCCAGGACCCAGACCATATAGGGCCTTCTAGGTGAGCAAAGCCACCTTGTAAAGGACCCTCCACCTGACCGGCAGCAAGTGTAGAGCATGCAGGACCGGGATCACATGGCAGGACCTGGATAAGGAGGTGCAATGGACTGCCACCCCCAGTTGCCGGAAAAGGAAGGAATGAAGGAGGTGCATGACAATTTCTCTACACATGCTGATGCTGATTTTTGATGCGTTTTTATTTTCAGTTATTGTTTTGTTTTCTTTTATTTTAGGGGCCATTCTTTACTGTTATGAAATTAACATGAAAACTGGATCTTTGTCCAGTAACAAGAGTTAGCTGCTGTAGAAATGATTACGATGTCACAAGCAGAGCATTATGATTTAGATCAAGAGTATGCCCCAGCAGTGGATGACCTAAAGTATAAGGGGGAGGAACTTGAAATTCCAGGGTTCTTAGAAAGTGTACTACAACTGAGTACTGCTGATGCCAACAGGAACTGTGTTGGAGGATGAAGCCACTCTTTTAAAAAGTCCTCCTTGTCTTTAAAAATCACAGAAATGTCCTGTCCTACCTCTTTGAACATGTTCACTAGTGCATGCAGAATTTTAAATTCCTGTGCAATGCAATTCAGCAGAAATTTAAAGAATTCCAACTTTGTCCATGCGTAACCCCATGCAAATGGAGGTTCTCAAAAGTCTTCTCGAAGCTGGTTAAGTGCTCTCTGCCTGAATGGTGTTTGGCGTTTAAGCCATTTATCTGTGAGTGCTTTTAGAGCCTCTGGTACTGTCTCTTTAAGAGCTGCCTTTTCGCAGGCTAAAATAGTTTAAATGGGGGGACTGTGTATTTAATGCTCGAATCCCACCCAAGCTGCTGTCTGATCACTTCATTTCTGCAGTTGCTAAGAGCACAGAGGGAGCCCATCTGAAGGATGTAACTGTTTTCCTGAAATCATTTAGAGCATTTATAAAATTGCATTTTGTCTAACCTGCCTTTATTGCAGCTGGGATTTTGTGTGTGTTGCTGCTCCATTTTGGACCTGAACTGCTAATCTGGGCCAATTGGGTAAGGGGAGCCCTAAAATAGAGACTGCCTGAGCCAACCAAAACTTGGACTCTCACCTGGAGCCTGCTTAAAGTGGGAATGTATGGCAGGTGCTTCTGGGAGCTGTAGTTTGGACCTTGGCACCTTTTTGCACCAACAAAGGGAGCCCTGCAGTGATTGACAGTTGAATCCACCAACCGAACCTGTGTGGAGCCTAAGGGAAATGCCCTGAACTGTTTCTGGAGGGCCAGATGCGAGTTGACTGTGAAGGGAGTAGGAGCTCTGTTCTGCTATGGTGTGCAGTTCGCGCGGGAAGTGCGTGTAAGGTCCTGAAGTCAGTCTGTAGCCATTAGCGAGTGCACATAGGACTGAATCTGAGTTGTGGAAAGAGAAGGAGGAAGTGTGCCGAACCAGGCTTGCCCATAGAAGACCGAAGATTTGCTGAAGTGCGATCGGCCTGTCGGGGACTTTGATGCTGCGTGTGTTCTCGAGTTTTGCAGTATTTGCAATTGGGGTTGAGAAGCAGCTGCCTGGTATAGTAATTTCCTTTACATATAAATGTGTCTAGTGCTTGTAGGGGATTGCAATTCTTTTTCTCCTTGTTCTGTGAGTTGTTGAGCTGAAGCTGGAAGCTGGACACAAAGCTAATCGGACTGAATCCATCCACTATCCAAATCAGTTAGGCCCTGCCACAAGGGTCTCATCTCCATGCCCTGCTCATCCTGGCCATCCAGAGCCACCTCCTCAACCCAGCTCTCGGTTTGGGGTTTGTGAGTACAAATAGGTGTACCTCCCCTCACCTTCATTTAATCAAAGTGTGTCAACTGATTGTTTTGTGTTCTTCTGTTTGTGGACTGAGCCATCTGGCTCCAGATTACAATTTGTTTGTGCATATATTTTCTTCCTATAGGGCCCCATCGAGCTGCACCAGCCGGCAAACCCCAGGCAATGGACCTGGCTAGCCCTCTACCATCCTGGGTACCCAAAGTGAGACTTTTTGTACTCTTTTATGCCTGTACAGTACTGTGATTTGAATATTGCCAATCAACCTGATTTCACCCTCCCATGTTCCAGTCCCCTGAATAAACCAGATTTGTTATTGTTGAACTTTATACTGTCTGAGGTGTCAGTACATATAGAATCAGCATTGCAATCTGTGTTTGTGTATGTTGCTTAACCTTTGTTTTACAGGGGGTCCTCAGAGACGTGCCGCAAAATCCGTCTCGAGGGTAAGTGGTTACTATATGTGCAATCAGTGTTCATATGTGGGGTATTGGGAATGGACCTCCTGTGAACCGTGTGGGCCACTAGTGGGAACCAAGGGGGGGGGTCACAGTATCCCAGAGGCCTGTGCCCGAGCTAGTTTAATCACTATCAACCCTGACCTCTGGGTGGAGGCACCCGTCATAGAACCTAGGCCCCTCAACCTGTCAGTAGCCAAGCAGGCAGGGGTAGTAGCCCTTAGGATAGTGCCACCTGGGGGTTACACATGGAATTCCATTTGAAGTGGAATGCAATGAAATGCCACAGTTCTTATCCCAAATTTTACAGATCTGTATGCTTTTCTGCAGGTTTCTGTCTCCAGGTGAATTTCATTGAAGCAAGCGTGGGAATTTCATTGGAAAAACATTCACTTGCTTCTGGATGGCCCTTAAGACACCTGCCTGGGGGTTCCATCTGATGTTTTGTTTGTCAGTTGTCTGTGTTATCCCCACAGTGTGTGGGTCCTTACTGTTGGGCTCACCAAAACTGCCTTGCCCCCCAGGCCTGTCGCCTCCACTCCTGGTGCTGCACACATCAGTCCCCCATACCAGACTTTTGCTGCCATGGGGACCAAGCTAGGAATGAACAGGAGTGTCAGGAATTTTCAGCACTGACTGTGCCAACCAAAAGTGATTCTGTGCTGCACAAAGTATCTGGCTGCTGCCCCCAATGGACCTAGCACATCAGTGTTCCCGTTGGCAACAGAAATTTCCTGACTGACCCCCACTGTTCAAGTGAGCATTTAATGTGATCGCTCACAACTGCAGTAAGGGTGTTTAGAATATTAGTTGCAGGCAGAGTACTGTTAAAAACCTTGAGATCCAGTGCCCCTACAGCAAACAGGGCACTTCCATCTTGATGCACCCTGACCCCATTAGCAAGTAAAAGGGATCGGGGTGCACATCAGTCAATCCAGCTGCAGAGCCTGGAAGGAGAGCCACAAGAAGCTCTTGGGAGTGAGGAGGACTGCCTGAGCTCCGATGCAAATTTCTGGCAATCATCTGAGAAGGGACAGATCTCCAGCCTGGTCCCAGAATGAATGCCACCCCTGTAGACCAATGGAGAGCTGCAATTATCCAGTGAATTGCCAAGGCTGCCAGCTGGCATTTCCCAGAATTAAATAAATCTGTCAAGCTTCAACAGATATTACTTTCTTTATTTTAGCCTTTCAAGTACTGCATTTTTTGTTTCATGTTAGCGTGTTCGGCTAGCAATTATGTTATTTGTATTGTTTGGGCCAGAAGCAAACTGGTGCCTGTATACTAAGAGACAGATGAAGCTGTGCTGCATCTCTAGAGACAGATCACATGTCTCTGAGAGACAAGAAGAGAGTAAAAAGCAAAGAGCCTGCAGGAAAAAAGGAGGTTCTCATGTGCTATCTCAGTGTGAACCTGATAGGAAGGCTGCAGCAAGTCTTTGAATGACTTTTGCTATGCTGCAGTCCAAGATGCCAAACTGTGACCACAGCTAATCAGGGATGTCATGCAGCCAGTACCACAGCCCGGTGCTGGTTATCAGCACACACTAGGGACTGGATGCCAGGATGTAGTAATTAGGTACATACTGTAGGATCAGGTTTTTACAGACTGAGCCACCCTGTGTGCATCGGAAGATCATCTGCCAAATGTGGAGGATGGGAGAGGCCTAACTGGGACTGGAGACAACAGCTGACACCAGAGTCCCACAAAAGATTAAAGAGAGAGTGTGAAACCAGCCAGAGACGGGCTTCCTGCAACTGCAATATCATCCCTGTGTATTGAGGGACATTCCCTGGTCTTTGAGAACCATGCTCCTGCATTCTTTTATCATAGATGAGAAAACATTTAATGGACTTAACCATCCAACCAAGATTACAGATAACACTTGTGGGTTAAGAGCATTTGGGTTTGGGGCTTGATTTGCAAATTATAAATCATTAATGCGATTTCAGCCAATCAGTGCACAGATCCACTGTACAACTTACTCTGAGTACAGTGTGCGCTCATGTAGGAGCACTAGAAGGGCATACTCCGCTTTGGTGTTGGGGGTTGATGGAGGCACAATAAAAAAAAAAAAAAAAAACACTCTAAACTTATTATAAATTCCTTGAGCTAAATGTGAATGAATGATAAGCTAATAGGGACTCCGAGGGATGTTTCTTATAGTATAAGAGACTCCTCTTGTAAGGGTTTGGCAGACAGAACTGCTCAGCATCGCTTTGCAGTCCTTTCACCAGACCTCACACTCGGTGTCTCTTATATCATAAGGAACATCCCTTAGAGGCCCTATTAACTTACATCATCGCTTTGTTTGTTTTGAACCACTCAGCGACGCATGTGTAATGTCACTGAGCCTATACCATTTCCATGGCTTGGTACCTAGTGAAGCACTGGGAGCTCCATAGTAGAAATAAAGGGTTATAAATTTGGTACCAGTGAGGAGAGGTTAGTGCCTCCAGTACAGCTGGACAACAGTAAAGAAAAGTATTGTACATTGCATGGTGTGGGAATGGGCACTGTTATTGGGTTGAGCCTAGAAGGGCACTAGAGGCACAGCTCAGGTTATTAATATTTCACTCTGCCTGGTAAGGCAACGGAAGTGAAGTCCTTATGTTGCTTTTGGCTGATCTGGCATTGGAAGGACAAGCCAGTATTGTACTATACTACCTCATTTACATAAATGATTCCTTGGTCACCCCTGAAAACAGGCATTTGTGCCTAGTGGGCCTTACCCAGTTTTCATTCCCTTTAGAGGCTTGTAGAAACCCTAAATAAAGCCCATGTTATTCTGCTTACATTCACCACCTGGATGTCTATTATAGAGTATTAAGTTACATGCTTACAGACATACAAAACTGCCAGCAGAAAAAGGCAATTTAATCCATCGAGTCTGCTCGATTTAGTAGCTTGCACCCCTACTCTGCCGCTGCCCCTCCCACCCTATCCCATCCCATGACCCTTCCTTTTGTATTATCCCAGCGCCTCTTGAAGCATGCCACTGTTTTACAGGCCACCACCTCTGCCGGTAGTGCATTTAACTCTGTTGCCTTTGTGGTGAACTGTTTTTGCACTGATTTGGTTCATAGATGGGTTGATCCCACGGGAGATAGAGAGGTACTGAATTCCAAGGGGTCATACCATACTTACACCAGGCCTACTTAAGCCATTGTCTGAGAGGAGGCACGGCACATGTACAGTAACTTGTATCTTGGCTACAAACCCCCAAATCGGGAGTTTATCCACCCGGGCTCCTCAGTCTTGTTTCAGACCTCAAGGCCAGGGTAGTAACCTCAACACAAATAGCAACCCAGTTTCATATGTTTAGAAATTGTCCACAAATACCACAGTTTATAATGACTCTTCAAAGTAAATTGCAGGACACCATTCCACTGTGAATAGTCATAAGAGGAATTCTCATTCATGGTTTAAACAAGACACCATGATATTTAGAGAATTGATAAAAACATTGGCTAAAGCATTCTGGAAGTGAAATAGCCAATCTACTGGAATTCCACTGGCATATTTCCTTATTCTGCACAGCTCCAAAGTTTAACCAAGCCTGCCATTTCATTTGACTCAGTGCTCCTTGCTGCTCCCACAATAAACTATATAACTTTATCACTGATGGTGGTGGCATGGTATGAATTAACACAGCCTTAATCATCTGAAACAGCCTTCCATCCAAACTAAGAACTGATTGGTTTACCCACTGTATCCCCACTTAGCTCCTTCCATTGAAATCTGATCTGTTATTCTGTTCACCATGCCCCCCCCCCCACACACATACCTTTTCATCTGACAACAGCCAGCAAACCTTGCTCTTTCAGATAGAAATTGTTTTGACACACTTACATGAAAGGCAGCATCCAAAACTGGTATTATAGTGCACTGTATTGTAAGACCTTACCAATTATCATACTGAAGTGAATGGTTTCAAGTAACTGAATAACTGACTAACTGGAAGCTCTATTATGAGTGCTAATAGAGCTGGCAATTGCTGTAATTCTTCAGACTTACAGATCTAATGTTCAGTAAATTGAAACAATGATGTTAATTTTTCTACATGCACACTGCAGTATCTAAAATCAGCCATGAAAAGGTTCTAGAGCAGCTACCCATTTTGTAGAAATACTGCAGGAAATCACTGCGACACTGCTGGTCTCTTAAAAGCTTGAGAGTTTGTTTTGTGGGTACAGTTTTGTAATGTTTTTAATAAGCACCTTTCCTTGAATAATAAGTGCCCTTGTCCAGGACACAGCTGTTAGAATATACATGTTGGCAAATGGTAATATTTAATGTTAACAACATGAGTGACTTTTAGTGTTTCCACAATGAGAGAGGGATCCAACAAGAAGAAAGACTTTAAAATAACTTACCCATTCCACATTTATAAAACGGCATTTGTTTAATCTTCAGAAAAGTAGACTGCTTTTAAAAACACAAATCGAGAAACACAGCAGAAAAACAAACACACACAAAATTCCAATCCCAAACTCATTTAATCTATCCTGAAAGGTCACAACAAAGAGAGAGAAAAGCACCATTAATTTGTTCAAGTTCACTGGAAAATCCCATTACGGTTCTGATTCCCCTTCCTTCGTAAGAACAAGTTCATGGCCATGCATATGAAAAGACAACATGGTCACACATGAACATAAACAACAAATTACAAAGCACACAGAATCTAATTTGGGGGGAGGAATGAACTGGAAAATGTCCAGAAAAATAATGAGGCACAAAGCTACATGTGGGCAAAGCACATGGGTTGTTTCTGTTGAGGTTACAGGTAACGAATGAATGAGTTTAGCATGTTTGCAATGACTATAATAAAGTATTATTTGATGATGCAATATACATGTAAATGGGCAGATATGTAACAGGAAAAAAGGTAATGAAGAAGCTATAAAGCAAAATAAATTGCAAACCTCTTGCTGATCAGGTAGGAAATGCCATTAAGATTGATGGGGTTATTTGAGACTCAGCTATCAGCTATGCTAAGGCATATACACACATCTGCATGGTATTTCCATAAAGCCTCTGAAATCACAGGGATGAAAGATGAGATTATGATGAGCCGCAAAGGGCTAAATTGGCTCCGAAAGGCCATCAAACCGTGTGAACTGTCAATGAACCGGCACAACAGCAAAAAGAAATGAACTAGTGTTCCGAGTCAAGACGATTACTTCCAAAACAGAAGGCTGAATTTCCGTTTCTTCATGATATGTGTATTATTTGATTAAGTTTATAAATCCTGGATTGCAAAAACATCTCTGCTTTTGCCTTAATTTATTCTTTTGTACTGAACCTGATGTGTGCTACTGAAAATAATAATAATAAAAAGTTTTCACTTCTGTCAGTAACCTGGAATTCAGTTATTGAAAAGCTGTCAGGAAATGTAGTGGGCATGTGTTTGTGACTCAGTGTAAATCCTTGTTCTGTGGCTGACATGATTCTGAAATCACCTTTTAAAGATTATCAAAGTGTGGGATAACACAGGGTTCTGAGCGCTTCATGTCAAGTGCAGTACAATATGGTTGGCAACTAAGTAAGTTAAATGATTGGCAGCAACATACTTTGAGCCTTTAATTCTTCTGGGATAGAAAAGTTCTTTAAAAGTTAAAATCATCACCACAGCATTTCTTAAAACATTAAGTGAAGCTATCTTGAAGCGTCTCATGTGATGGAAAGGTTTGTTAAACAAGCAATAAAAACATTCTTGATGACAGGTCTGATCTGAAGATTTAAACAACTACCCAACTGGAAGGCTGTTGCCTGAGGTTCTTTGGGGGGGAAATAGCTCCTCCCCCATCCTCTTCATAAGCATCCTGCTAATGCCCCCTTTACTTAGTGTGAGTAGCACTAGCTTGTCGTGCTCTGTGCTGCATGGTCCTTGTGCCTGCTCTCTGCCTGTTTTCCCCACTTTTCTCCTTGTTTTTCTGCACTTTTGCCCTGCTCCCTCTCTCTTGCCCCCCCCAATCTCCCTAGCCTGTTTGCTCATCCCCTTCCTGCTTCTGTTCACTTTCTGCTCTTTCCCATGCCTTGTTGGCTCTCCTGTCTCCTTTTGGGGTTTACCTCTCCATTTCACTTTCCAAGCTGCCGCTCAGCCATGCACCTGTACATTCCATTCCACTTCATTTCTGCCATTTTGTCTCATTTTGGAACTCCTTTGGCTATGAACTGCCATCTGGATTCTGCTCCTGCTTCAACTCCTGCTGGGGATCCCACAACTGGTTCTGCTTCACTCCCCGATCTCCACGGTCTCCTCTACCAGCGCACGCCAGCAAGCCCTCTGGATGTTTACTGGGAACACCATTCTCCGCATTCCTGCTGCTTCCTTGCAGTGCACCTCCAGACCTCTGCCTACTGCCTCCTGGATTTCTGTCTCGCTTGGTCAGACCCTTCCTCCACTTCATCACACCGGTCCTAGCCCTACTTAGGCTAATTACTGTTATGCTATGCCAGTTGCTCTGTCACGTGGATCTGGGCTCCATGTCTCTGCTGAATTCCAATTTGCTAGGCCAGCCAACACCATGGACTGGCTTGTTGGTTCCTTGGGCCTCCTCTGGCAACTCCAACTACTGCAGCACAATGGCAGCTGCTTCAAGGTTTGATCCTTGCAATCTCTACCATGTTCCATGTCTTCAGTGTGCATAACAATGACTGCAGCTTGAGGGGTGAAGAATGTCACATCAACTACCTATGAACTGTTATTAGCAGACGCAAAGTAGTGGCAGTGTTATTCTGGGTATCTTTGACAGGTGAGCTATTGTCAGAACTTCCTTATCGAAGGGGACCCTGCTCTACTACTGCTGTCAGCATCTCTCCCTGGCTCTTTAAGGGACATACATTACTGCTACTCACTCTCCTCCTAGGACTGCCACTTGGACTTCAGGCTTCTGCTTTCTGTTCATCAAGGATGCTCTACTTGCTAGCCTCATCCCTCAGTGCCCTGGCATACCTGTATCTGCCTTATGATGTTTACTGGATCTGCCGCCAATGCATTTCTTAGTACCATGGCAGACCCATACAGGGGTCCCACCCTCCATGCCTGGAACTTCTGCAATGGCAGACCACGTGGGGTTCTGCCATTGCCTCCTGCTTCAGTCTGGCTGCTGTCTCACCTCATTCCATTTCATCATGGCCAACCCACATGAGGGTCTTGCCTCTGTACCAGGAACCAATGCAAGGCGGTCCATGTGGGGTCCTCTATCCTGACCATCTTGCCCCTAGTGGGCTTCCTTCTCTGTTTCTAATGCTTTTAACTCCCTGGATAGTGCCCTCACTTTTTCCCTGTTGGGGCTGGCTCCCCCTCATTCCCAGCATCATGAGCTATACCCCAACGTGCTTTTATCCATGCCTCATATGTTATACTCATATCAAGCCCTCTGCCATCAACAATTCGGCAGCTGGCAATTCAGAGCTCCCATCAAACGAAGATTCCAGTGCTTCATGAACTGCAGCCATCCACAAGGGCTATTTTTATATGGGCTCCATCGCTTCTGGATTCCGGAGGCATCTACCGCCATCCTTAGCCCAGACAATCATTGCAATGGAGATGGCGGCCCCACGTGTGGGCTCGGCCATCCCATCTACTATGCCTGATGAGGAGTCCTTTTTTTGTTGCTCTGACTCCTTCCATTCTGCTACTGGCAGACTCATGAAAGGTCTCATCCTCCTCCTCCTCAGACCATGTCTTAATACATCATTGGCGAACTGCATGAGTGTCTCACCATCACAAACTGATATGCCCATGACAGGGCTTAACTCATCATGCACATGGAGTTCTACATCATTCACAGGTGTCTCTACATAGGCCTTGCTCTCCATACCTCGGATCATACATACCATCCTGTGACCGATGCTTCTGCTTGACTGTTTGAACGCTGCACATGCTGGACCTGCAAGGGGTCCAAGCAAGACCTAACCATGTACGTGCCTAACTGTTACTTCATCAACTCATTGCTTCTCCTTGTAATCCACCTTCCTGTCTCAGTTCCAGCCCTGGCTTTACGCTGGACACCTCCTTGGAGCACGTCTCAACTCCCTGGATGTCCTGGGAGGATTCTCCTTTCTATCCAGTTGGGCAACACTTCTGATCCTCCATCACCTATGATATCTACATCCCTCAACTCTGCATCTCATGGACATTTGCTAGCCAAACTACTTTTATAGGTACATCCTATGCCTTCCTTGTCCACAGCCATCTTGGATATGGATTATCCACCTATCACATCCGGACAATCATCTGAATTGGACATTGCACCTTCCTGAGTTCTGTGCCTCCCAGGCAGCTCTGGAATGCATTCAACTCCGTTACGGACATTCTTATCAGGCACGCTGCATCGGATCTCCTACCCTACATTCCTACTGGACCGCTGTCCCTGCAGGACTTTCAAAGAGTGTTTCCTCGGGAGTGTGCTCCACTCCTGCCTATTCTGCACTACGTAATACTGTACACGGACTATGATTCGTACCTCTCCAGACCAGACTACTCATGCTACTCTCTCCAGGGAACATGTTTACTACAGCTCGCTCTCCTCCTGGACAATCCATAGTCATCTGACTACTAAATGCTGTCCACAAGGAACAATCTCCATTGCTACCCTATGATTTCTGCATTGCCCCGGGGATCCCTGTGTCTGCCTTACGATGTTTTGCTGGAACTGCTCCTCTCTTGGACCTTTAGCCCTACTGAGAAAGCGCACCACGTGGGGTTCTGCCATTATCTCTGGCTCATTCCCACTTTGCCACGCAAGGGGGGGCTGGCTGTGTATCTTCCGCTTTGCCCACAAAGAGGCCTGGCCACCTGCTCTCCACATTCCTGCTTCACCCTGCAAAAAGGGACCTAGCTGCTTGCTCAATGCTGTCCATCTCTCCTTGGCTGACCCATGTGGGGTCTAATCTTCTCTACTGGAACCTATGCAATAGTGGACCATGCGGGGTCCCACCATCCTCTCCTGCTTCACCATGCAAGGAGGGCCTGGCTGCTTGTTCCAATGCATTCCATCTACATCGGCCAACCCACGTGGGGGTCTCACCTTCTCTACTTGAACCTATGCAATGGCGGACCACATGGGGTCCTGCCATTATCTCCTGCTTCACACTGCAAGGGGGCCTGTAGCATTGCTCAGTGCATTCCACTGCTATCCTCTCACGCTCGCCCTGCATGGGGGCTACGCTTCTTGCTCAACACACCTCATCTCACCATTGAGCTGCCTGCATAAGTCATTCCACACCTTCCTTACCTGCAGCTATCATGGACAAGGATTAACCAACTCATTCAGTCTTTTATCCAAGCTGGATATATTCAGCTGCCACAGTCTATGTTTTCCAGAATGGACCTCCAACATCATCGAATTCACAGACACGACCATCGAGCAGCATCCAAACTGGATGTCTGTAGCAGCTGCAGCCTACAACAATCTATGACCATCGTAGACATGGATTACATACCATCTCATTCCTCCATCCATCCAAGTTGGACTCGTCATTCACCAGAACCGTGTTCCCCAGGATTATTCCTGCCTACCATTGAATTCAAGGATATGATTTATCAATCAATTGCTGGATCTCCTTCAAGACAGTCATTTATGCCTATTAGCCTACCATAGGATTGCTCTCCTCTTAGTATGCCCAGAGGATGGGTGGGTCAGTAGCCATGGGTCCTCAGAGGTTTCCACCTAAGGGTTTTTTCCTCTCCTACGTGCTACTGGCCACACTCTCCAGAGTTGGAGGAGGTAATCACAATGTTACTCTGTTCTTTTTGGGCCTTTCTCTTCTACACTTACCTAGCACCCCTCAAAGGTGGGATATCGAGAAAGGCCAAAGATCAAGCTCATAACAGCAACCACATATTATCCAGCAAAAATGTACGTAAGCACCAACCACAGCTTATCCAGCTTTATGTACTACAAGCACTGAACTGTATATCAGTCCAGCTCAAACACATCTAAGCACTATCCATATCTTACCCAGGGATTTTCAAAGCTCTGTACCTGCATTTAGCCAAGATGTATTTTCCAAAGGGCTGTGCCAACACTGTCATCACTGGTGGGACTTTGAGAAGGCAGATGCTGTCTAAAGAATCAACAATTCCATCTGCCTCCATCATGGGATGCAATGCAGGCAGAGCTTGCGATGGTACCCCATTTTCCATTGGCCCTCACATTAGCCAGCACTGAGTGATTCATCTGGGGGCCCCATACTGCTGTCTGGACCACCACAGTATGGGCTGTCCTATGGGGTGAGGGGTGGGCTGTCCTATGGGGTGAGGGGTTACTTATTGATGTTTGGAGAAAGGCACTGTAGGATCCCTTGGGAGAGCCATAATCTGCCACCCATCTCTCTTTGGCCTTGCTTAGCCCAAATACTTTCCTGGCTGTACAGCCAATCAGCCTTGACCACACATTTGATGGTTTGCCATCTAGACTATACATGGCAAATGCATCCAAGGCTGGATGCTTTCTAGCATAAACCGTGTTCAGCTTTTACAGCTGAACCTGGTTTTCAAATGGCACTCCCTGTGTCCAAGCAGGCAGTTGAAGCCACTGGATCTAGATAAACAAAAGCACATTCTGGGTATGCACCTGAGTCAGTGCCTTAGAAATCCTGATCCCAGTATCCCAGTGGAAGTTGGACATGCTGCTGACCCTACCACTGGCTTTATCCTATCAAATTTGCTAGAAACATTTTCAGCATATTATCTGTTTTCTACGTATTGTATTTTAGATGGGTTTTCTTTTAGATTCATTTTAGATTTTTAGATGGTTCAGGAAGCTTTATTTCCCATGATTCCATGGAAAATGGAGGGTGATAAGTAATGCTTCCTTTTAATCAAATAAATTATACAGTGCATTTGTTCATACACATACATTATTACACAGTTTTATAATCAAGGTGGGGTTTAAAGACTTGGGAATTTAGCTAGTATTTTACATTCTATGCGTGGTACATAGCTCAGTGCTTGGTTATGTAAGAACCGGGTAAGATATGGATAGTGCTTAGATACATTTGAGCTGGATTGGTATATAGTTCAGTGCTTGTAGTACATAAAGCTGGATAAGCTATGGTTGGTGCATAGATACGTTTTTGTTGGATAAGATATGGTTGCTGTTATGAGCTTGATGTTTGGTCTTTCTCGATATCCCACCTTTGAGGGATGCTAGGTAAGTGTAGGAGTGAAGGCACAGCACAAGGTGAGATATGAGTGCCGGAAAAAGAGGAGGAGGCAGGGGAGGATGGAGGGTGAGTGTGATTCGCTCTAAGCAAAGGGGGCATTAGCAGGATGCTTATGAAGAGGATGGGGAGGAGCTATTTCTCCTCATAGAACCTCAGGCAACAACCTTCCAATTCTATGTGTGGTACACAGGAGTGTAGCCAGAAATTTCCATTTGTACACAGTCTCCAACAGTTACATAGCATCTGCCTTCTCAAAGTCCCACCAGTGATGACAGTGTTGGCACAGCTCTTTGAAAAATACATCTGGGCTAAATGCAGGTACAGAGCTTTGAAAATCTTGCCTTGAGTTTCTTGTCTGAGCTCTGGTGACTTACTCAGGAATTGACTTGGAACTCAGCAGTTCACATGCGTGAGGGGCTCAACTCCATGACAAGGAGGGCATGTGCTGCCAATCATTCATGCACACCCTGCTGACAGATCAAGGAGCAGCACTGGCACTGGCTATGACAGCAGTCTGTCTCCCACCCTCCCACCTGAAGTAAAGGTGCAATCACAGTGACCTCAAATGTTAGCGAAGGAACAGGAAAATAAGGCTGAATAAGTAGGAACTATAAAGAGTAATTAACCCCCTAGTGTTAAGAATGAGTGGATTCTTAACACCGAGTCTGTTATGTGACATTATGTTAGCTCAAGAGCAAAGCTCGAGAGAACCTGATGTCACTTGACACACAAGGTGAATGAGAATCAGCCTGTTCTGAAAATTGGTGGGGGTGTTTAATTTGCATAATACAAGGGTTACCACATTTTGCAACTTGCATTTGTGAGTAAATGAAGATATTGGGTTTGATTCTGTAAGCAACCCTGAGATTGATGTAAGCTGTGGGAAACAGCAGCTTGCATCAGTCTTCCATATGCCTGAGACCCTGCATCCCATTCTGTATCGGGAGGGGTTCCGGCACCAAAGTCCTGTAGCTTGTGTCAACTGCTGCCATGCACCAAAGGCAAGGCACACAGGTAGGGAATGCCACAAGCTGTAGGACGGCCCTGCGGCACCTCAACTAGTGTAAAGAACCCACCGATAGATGTCTATATTGGCTGTACGGCACAGGGAGGGCTGGTGGGGAGGTTGTGGGTGTCACTGGAAGGGGATGCCATGTTATTAGAGGTGTGGGGGGTTGCGGAGTGGAGCACAACTGGTGTGCCGATGGCTGGCAGGACTGGGTGCTGGTCTTGTGCCGGTGAGTGTGGGGCCTGCTGCAGGATGCAGTGGTGCAACATTGACCTGCAGCACCATGAGTAACATCATTTTTCATATGGTGCTGTGCCATATGTTGGAATGGGTCAGCATTCTTGTGGTCCCAGTGGCAGCCACTGACACTTAGTCACTCCATGCCAGGATTCTCTGTGGGACGGTGGTAGTGCAGTGGCTGTTAACCAGCTCTGGCTGGTCTATCTCAAGTGGACCCTGAGCCCATTGGGGAGACTTGCAGAATCCCATTTAAGGGGATACTGCAGCACTGCTCTGGTGCAAGCCGCTTCCCACCATGGTGCACCGGTGCATCCATTGCAAATATAGCACAAGCCCAGCTGGTGCAGGCAGTCCCTGAACTGGTTCAGGCAGCAATGTAGAATTGGGAATGACACAAGGTGCAGGGCAGCAGGGCCCTTGCATCATTTTTCTTTGATGGAAGCACCTTGCATCATCCCCAGTGCTTTGAGAATTGGGCCCATTGTTTCGGAGTCTGGGGAAAACTTGTGCAAAAAAGTAATGAGACAAAAAAAAAAAATCTTTCAGTTGCAGTTTACAATGGAAGCTATGTATGCTTGCACTGTACTGACAGTTTTAACTGAAAGATGTACAGTATGGGGATAATGGTAATACCATTCTTAATGACTTTCTTAAACGGATTGCCAGACTTGGGTTGAAAAAAAAAATAATTCTTAACAGCCAGATGTTAAGAATGCCATTTTAAACCACTGACAGAATGAGATAACCATGTATTATAAAACAATACATAGTAAAAGATGTTTGCAGTGGTTAGAAATGTTTGGTGTGAAGTATTGCTGTCTGTGGCAAAGTCAGTTGCTCTGTTTACCTTTATTCTAAATCAAACTGAAAAATGTATCTTTGTGCTACAAAAAAGTTGCAATATTAGCAATATAGAAAGGCTTCAACCTGTTCAAATATCAACATATGTCAAATTAGGCCATTGCAAAATGTCAATGGTGCCCCATGTATGCAAAAATAATGTAAGCACCACTAACACAGTACAATTCTCATTAAACTCCAAAGCCAATGAGGGACTTTTACATTTCTCAATCAGCTGAATAGGTTTTGCTGGACTGAACACAAAGCCTAACAAGAAATGCTGCGTAAGTGTTGCGACTGAGTTTAATTATTTGATTTTTATTTAAAAAAAGTTGGGCTGGAAAGGTACACTGAGCTGTGATAGTTAATTTCCAGTCATGTCCTGGACGAAGAGGAACAAAAGGATCAGCTGAATACAATAAGAGACTCCAGCACACAGTACAAACAATAACAACAAAGAAAGAACTGGGCAAGATGTACCATGTGCAATCCTTGAAGTTATAGACAAATGTCTTCAAAACAGAAGTGCATAGCCAGTTCCCAGATCCCACCCAAGCAATATACAGTATAATCAATAATAAGAAAACAAATGTTAAAAACATAACATGGTTAATGAAGTTGTCACAGACAAATGTGTGCAAAACAACAGTAAGTATACTAAGTCCAAGACTGCATCCAAAGTGATAAGGGCATAAAGGCTGAGCTGTGGACAAGACATTTTGCACTGTATTGTGACAGATGCAGATGTATTCCAGTTGAGTTACATAAACATCTTATTCAAGTTTCGCTTGAGCTGGCTAAGTGTTGCACAACAAAACACTATGAGTTACCAGTGCACTTCCAACTTTAAAACTGTATGAAAAATGAATTCATTGATGTGAAGATTTTAATGAAAATTGTAATGTAGTCATGACTTACAAGATAGGAAACTAAAGGGAGGTCTAAATTTAAATGTACATTTTCTAAACAAGTTCAAACTGGCTTACTCGCCATTTGATACCAGAAGGTTCCAACAATAATGCACCATTTGAACACAGAATTAAATTATTCTGAGGGTTCAAACTACAGCATCACTGCCCCTGCCCAGTCCCACATAAATATACACATGGGCAGAGCAGGACCTGGTGCAAAGGTAGTGCACATTTACAACTGTGGATTGCACTTGAGTGCTTGGCATGGGTGAAGCAGGCGCTCTGCGGCTGCACAAGGCCCTCTGCACCTACAGAAGACAAAAAATAGTTTGTCGGTCAAGACGTTAATGAGGAACTTTCCCACTAGGGTACCCCTACCCCAATAAATGCAATTTAAACCAACCCCCTTTAAAACAGCAACTGCATTTTAGTATGCACTTTCATAAACAGAATGCACCAGCTAATACAGTTTTCAAGAGATCACTTTTTAATATACAACTGTCTTTTCCAAGGTTTACAACACATCCCTGTAATTTATCAAAAAATGTGTATAAAAAACATTTGACTATCCATGATTGATTTCAAAGTGTATTTATTTCTGCTGTCATAGCGCTTACCATAATGACACTATGATGCCAGAAGCATAACTCTGAGGTCAGTTGTGTACAGTTACAAACTTTTTGACAGGTATTGAAATAAGCTCTGCAATATCTGAAATATTTCGTAGACGAAAATTGGGGAAAGTACAGTCAAAACAAAGTAGAAAATGCTATAGGTGAAATGGCTCAGAAACACAGAAAAGTAATGGACAGAAAATGGCCATGTAGCCTGTCCCCAAAAATGTATGGTGCTGAGAGCTGAGCAGAATTGTCAGATATTACATTTACCAATTTGGGTGGATAGTGGACCCCTCCATCTGCCTCTTTTCACCACTGCCTGTTGTCAGGAAGACAAGCCCTACAGCTGCCCCCATCCTTAAGTTGTGGAGGAAGCAAGAGGGCTGGTTACACATGCCCCTCATCTCCCTGTCACTGCTTCCTCTCTGGGGAAAGGAGGGGGCCACCCAACTCATTGGGCAGCTTGGAGTGAATGGGATCTCTTGCTCCATTAGATGTGTAGCTTATGCACCTGGACTCCTTTGAGATCCTTAAGAGATTTAACCTCCCAAAAGGGGACCATTGAAAATATCTCCAAAATCACAGTGTCACAGGTGCAGTAAACACCAAAAGGAACTCTTCCCCCAGATCCCACTGCTGCCCACATACCAACTATAATCAAGGCTAAGAGCCACCAAAGGCAGGGCAGACCTGATATACAAATAGATTCTGCA
Source organism: Neoceratodus forsteri (assembly GCA_016271365.2). NCBI lineage: Eukaryota > Metazoa > Chordata > Ceratodontiformes > Ceratodontidae > Neoceratodus > Neoceratodus forsteri. The sequence goes on from JADMNL010000025.1 coordinate 87,770,629, forward strand.
GGCCATCCCAGACCAATTAGAGGGGGCAAGAAGTAAATGGTCCCCAGTCTTGGGGCTAGAAATGTCTGACACACAATGGCCTCAGCTCTGGCTTCTCATCCATGAAACCCACCCAGACAGTGGGTACCTCCTTATTCAAATTAAGATCACACACTTGTGGTCTTATACACCTGCCAAACTGAAATCCCTCAGTCTCATGTTCCAGGATGTATGCTGGAGGTATCATGCACCAGGGGCTGGCTTTCTTCATGTTATTTGGAGCTGTCCCATCCTCCATCCATTTTGGCCCAGTATCCAAGAATGCTGTCACAGAATTCTGGGAGGCACATTCCCACTCTCTCCTCAGATGTACATTCTAGATCTGCCTCTGCCTACCTCACTCCTTCCATATAAATGGATACAGTGGATCCTGATGGCCAGCACTGAGGTCAAGGGGCTCATACTCCAGAGGTGTTGGTCTGAAGACTTCCATTCTGCAGTGGTTGACAGCAGTAAAAAATCTGGCCATGTTAGACCAAATGTCACACTTTGAGAAGAAATCTATTCCCACATATCACAGTGTCTGACAACCATTCTTATCATCCCTCTATGCACTGAAAGATCCTACTCCTGTCCCAGGCCTTGGGCACCCCCCCCCATGCCCAGCTATTCTTAGGTCTTGGAAGCATCTCCCCTTAGATTCCCCCAGAACACCATGTACTGAAGGACTACTCAATGGTTACCATTTCCACCAAGTTTTCTACTGTTGTAACCGTGCATCTGTTATCTCTGTTGCTGGTATATTTATTGTACTGAATTGCATATGTAAATGTTATTCTACAGCATGTCTGTACTGCTGTCGTGACTGTTTCTTGCGTGGAAAAAAATCAATAAAAAGAATTAACCACAAAAAATTCCACTTCCACTGCAATTCTATGGAATATCAGAAATGATGCCTAATTCTGTTGAATTCATTCAGATGCAGAATTCCAAAATTCTGAAAGCAGAATGTTGATTACAGAACTGTATTCTGCAATTTATGTAAACTGTAGATACATTTTCTGCAAACTATAGACTATTATTCTGTATATTTCATTGAAATGCCTTTTTTTTATTCCATGGCATTAACCCTTGGACTGCCAACAGGATTAGAATGTATAGGAATTCTGGACTGATATATCAGCAAGGGTTAAAAAAGAAATTAAAAAAGCATTTCAAAAGTGAAATTAACATTCCACATAAATTCTACTGGTGGAATTCTTCATTCTGGAGAACTCTAATAGTTCCCTGCATCCATAGCTAGTTTAAGTTCCACTGCATCATTGAGATGTAGTAAAAACAATTTTTCATGGCCTGTATCAAACCCACAAAATTACTGTCAGTATCATAGTTTTATCCTTGTACGTTAGTAACCAGAAAAGCACACAAAGACAGCTCTTTGTGGTACAAAACAAGAAGTAAATGCACTTAATACTGAAAACAGGCCACAGGTTTATTTTGCTGGAAAAAGCATTAAGCCCCTTTAGCTTGGTGCTGTTTTCAGTGAAATAAACGTGTGGTCCGTTTTCACTATTAAGTGAGTTGACTTCCTTTTTGGGTTCGTCATGGCATGCAGGTGCAGATGAACTCATTGACATGAGAGGTGCTATACAGGGGTGTGAGGGGGGTGCGCCCAATGGAGAGCTCCATAGCAAGTGGCAGGCCAATGGGTCAGCAGGCTGGGGATGATTCCGTTTCTGTTGTTGGGGCAGAGCTGGCCAACTTTTCAAAGGACAGAGCCATACCAATAGTGGTGCGACCCTGTTCTTTGATGTGTAAAGCCCTGCATTACACTGACTTCCTGGTTGCGTATTCACACTGCCGTAGCACTTACAGTGTGAACACGATGAGCCTGCCCACTGCTCCTGTCTTCCTTGCATTCCCATTCAAGCCCCCCTGTCAGCAAATCACTCTTGCCTGCTTCCTCCCACTGCTGCTATCTTCCCCACACCCACTTTCTGTTGGAGCCCCCCATACCCCAGCCAGAAAATTACTCCCTCCCACTTCCTCCCACTGCTGCTATCCTCCCCACACCCACACACACACACACACACACATCCCTCCCTCCCTCTCCCTCCCACTGCTGCTATCCTCCCCACACATGAGTTCTACTGGAGGCCCCCCCCACCAGCAAATCACTCCCTCACACTGCTGCTGCTGCTGTCCTCCCCACACCCACATTCTGTTGGAGCCCACACACACACACACACACACACACACACACAGCAAATCCCTCCCTTTCCTTCCCACTCTTGCTATCCTCTTCACACCCTCCATTTTCCGTCCCCCCCCCAGACACTGGAGAGCACACTCCCAGTGTCCAGAAATGCTCACATCCTTTCCTATATAAAAAAAAAAAAGAAAACAGTCCTCAGTGTCATATTTCTATAAACCTGAAAAAAAAAGTCCATCGTTGTCTCCAATCCCGAACTGCCCACTGTGCACCAACCTCCCCACACACCCTCTTACCCATACTTACCTCCAGAGGTCAGGAGCAATGATCGTCTGTGGACCAGGACAAGTCTGCATCCTTCAAAGCCGACTGACAAAGTGAAGATTTCAAGGTAAGCCGTATAATGGGAATCAATGGGGGGGGTTCAACTTAGGTTGATATTTCAGTCATTTTTAGGAATTTTGGCCCCAAATGTTCAACATGGGGTTCTTGGGACCCTACCTCCTGAACACTGTTACTGTCATTTCATTACTCAGTCCTGAAAGGTGATTTCGTAGTCACTGTGCGGGATCACCTTTCAGGACTGATTAATGAAACAGCAGTGCCACTAGTCATGAGGTGGAGTCCCAAAATGTCCATGGTGCAAATTTGGTGAAAAAAAGGTCCAAAATATGACTGCGATACGAGCATGCATTGCACATTTTCTACGCATGTGCCCAACTTCACCAGTTTTTAATATTTTGACTCCAGATTTTCAACATTGCCATTATTTCACACCTCCTTATGAACAGTATAGCTGTCATTTTTAACATTCTGCCTGAAATGTGTTTTCTCACCAGTTGTGCAGAATGGTGCGGTCACTGTATGAAATCCACTTTAAGGATGGAATAACAAAATCACAGGGCCGATGTTCATGAAGTTAGATCCCAAAAAGACCATGTTGAAAATTTGGTGAAAAAAATTCCTAAAAATTTCCGTATTACGGGCGTGTGTTGCACAGTTTCTATGCACCCTCATAACTTTGCCAATTTCCCATATTTTCACTCGAGATTTTCAGCATTGCCATTTTTTTACACCTCCTCATGAACAGTACAACTGCTATTTTTCACATCCTGCCCAAAACATGTTTTAGCACCTGTGGAGCTGAATAACGCAGTCACTGTGCAAAATCACCTTTTGGGATTGAGTAACGAAATGATGTTGCCACTGTTCATGAGGCGGGTGACCTAAAATGGTCATGTTGAAAATCTGGAGTGAAAATACCAACAAACAACTGGGGCTTTAGGGTTTCCAACTGTAACACCCTCCTCCCACAGTGTAAGGACTGACAGGCATTGGGTGTGTGCCTTGGAGTTGTCAGCCATAATGTCACACCATTTCACCTCCACCCTGCAGCCAGTGACAGGCATTGGGGTGTGCCTTGGAGTCTTTGGCCCAAATGTTTATCCCATTCTCCTACACTGCACCCATCTCAGCTTATTTTATTATGGAATGGAGTGAGGTGAGGGCCAAAGACCTCAAGGCACACCGTGATGCCTGTCAGTGTCTGCAGGGTGGGGGTAGAATGGCGTGAGCATTACAGCCGATGACCCAAAGAGACACCCACAATGCCTGTCAGTCTCTGCAAGGTGGGGGGGTGGGGCATTAGGGTTGGAAACCTTAATGCCTCATTAAGAAAGTAAATAAGGGAAAGGCGTCTGATGTCACCTACAGTACCTTGATTTCAGCAAAGCCTTTGACAATGTCCAACACAGAAGGCTGATTAACAAGATGAGTAGTCTGGCAATGGTGCACAAGCTGATAAGCTGGGTTAGAAACTGGCTGATGGACAGGAGGCAGAAGGTGGTGGTAATGGGATCCAATCCAGGGAAAGGGTGAAGCCAGTGTGGTACCTCAGGGATAAGTCCTGGGCCCAGTCCTGTTCAACGTCTTATTTACAGACATTGCAGAAAGGCTAGAAGCAAAGGTCTGTCTACCTGTTTGCAGATGACATCAACATCTGTAACAGAGTGAATACTCCAGAATGGGTGGAGAAAATGAGCAAGGACATTGAGAGGCTTAAAAAATGGCCTGAGGAGTGGCAACTGAGGTTCAATGCAAAGAAGCCCAAATAATGCACCTGAGAAGAGGGAAGCCTGTGGAGAGTTACAGGATGGGGTGGAGGTGCTGATGATCACCAAGGAAGAAAGGGACCTAGGAGTTATCAATTCTGATAACCAAAAGGTGTCAAAGCAGAGCACATATGTTGCAAGGATGGCCATTGGCATGCTGGGTTGCATAGACAGAGGTATCACTAGCAAAAGGCATGAGGTGGTGATGCCATTGTATAATACACTAGTGAGGCCTCACCTACAGTACTACGTGCAAATCTGGAGGCCGCAAATGCACAAGGCCATTGACAGAGTGGAGGCAGCCCAGAGAAAGACAACCAAGATGGTACATGACTTGTAACACAGAACATATCAGGAGAGATTAAAAGGACCTCAACACGTACTTATTGGAGGAAAGGAGGGAGTCGGGGAACATAACAAATACATTCAAGTACCTCAAGGGCATAAACAAGGTGCAGAGGTGGACATCTTTCAATATATCAAATGTTCAACATTGACAAATGCTTGTTTTCTATCATCCCCCAAAAAAGAAAAACATCCATCATTGCCCGCTATGTAACTTCCCCTTCCCTAATCAGTATACAGACACTGAGAGTCCCCAATCCTCCAGTGTCCTCATCTGTCTGTCCATTGTTGTGCGCTCTGTAACCCCCCCAAATAGTATGCAGACACGGGGGTGCCCAATCCCCCAGTGTCATCTGTCCATCCATTGCTGTCTGCTGTGTAACCCACCCCTTCAACAGTATACAGACACTGGGGGTGCCCAAACCCCCAGTGTCCTCATCTGTTCAGCAAACTCCCTGGAAAAACGAAAACTGTCCCTCATCGTTTTTTCCCCTGTAAAAAAGAAAACTATCCATCTTTGTCCATTCTGCCATTACCCAACCCCGTACTCTCTCAGCTCAGGACCCATCACCCCACACCCCACATACCCCATACTTACCCACTGGAGGTCCGTCGCCATACTCTACCTTGGACTCCAGGCATGTCTTTGCTCTTCAAAGCCCAACCACGAACTGAGGTAAGCACTTTAGTGTATTTCAAGAGGGGTTTCAGCTTAGTGGTGTAACTTGCCCATTTTTAAATATTTTTGCCCCAAATTTTCAACATATGTTTTTGGGAATCCCACCTCACAAACAACTTCACTAAAGGTGTGACCCTAAGCAAGACACTTAACTTCTTTGTGCTCCCAGGTTGCACCTATAAACAAGCTTTCAGCTTAGTGTGTCTCTCCTGGTTAAAAAAAAACAATTTAAAAATTAAATTAAAAAAAATAATTTTCGGACATCCCCCCTCCCCCCATGACACCAGTGTACACGACGAATGTTTGGCATTGACAAATGCTTGTTTTCACTATAGTGTTGCTTTTGTGTGATTTTCTGTTCTGTCATTCTGGATAAGCACGTGTGACCGTGAGCATGTGTTTCTATTTGTTTGTGTTTTAGTAACCACTTGCTCTTTAACTTCAATACATTTCTCTCCCTACTCTTTCTATAATTAAAAATATCTGAACTGAAAACAGAAACTTCCCCACAATGCATCTACTACTGCTAGGGTATGTAATGACATCATAATCCTACACTTGTAACAACGCAATCTGCTGTCCCAGCAATGACAAGCAATGCACAAATGAAGAATTATGATGTTTTTCCATGCCCAGCCAATGAACTTGTAAGATGAAGATGGGAAAATTCCTGTTACACAAATCTCTTCAATAATCATGAATAACAGGATGAGAAGCACAGAATTATGCACAGACAATAACTGGAGTTTTCTTCAAATACTATGAGCTATCAAATGTTGCCGTTAGGGTCCCTTTTCAAAAAAGTGTAAAAGGAAGCATTCTTTGCAGCTTTCAATGAAACTGAATCACCTGCACATCACACAGAAAATTAAAGTTTTCAATCAGTTAAAAAAAAATACTTTATGCTAGTATGAGTGTCACTCTCAGACAAAAGCCAAAGGTAATCCACACATGCATCCTTAATATGTGAAAGAAAGCTAATATTGATCTGATTTACAGAATGATTTAAAAAGTCACAGATGGTTACTTTCTATCTATAATGGGTTGTCTACAAGGAACCCAAGGCAGAGGATTTGCTAACTAAGCCAAATAAGTCTATTTTTTAATGCCAAAAATGTCTGCATGAAAACTTTTCTTTATAGGTCTAGTCCCTTCAGCTTTTATTATTACTTACAGAATTGTACTGATCTGAAACAGTATTCTAATTCCTGTATCAGTACTGCAACCAGACATAAGAACTGATTAAAAAAAACAACACCCTAAGTCCTAACTAAGTTGCAAATCTTAAGTACACATAGCTCCAAATAGGAAACATTTCCTCTTATATTGTAAATGTCCCCACCTACAGTTGATGCTTTTGCTGCAGTATTTACAGTGCATATTGTAGATAACATATGTATGTAAAAGTAGAGGATAAGTGACTGTTTAAAACACATGGGTGTAGTACAAAAAACTCTTCAAGTAATAGTCAGATACAGCATCCAAGAAGGAACCACTTGCTTACATGTGGTGTGCTTCAGTGGTGTTTTTCTTTGTGCTTGTGCAGACATCAAACACAGCAAGTAAATGACATCCAACAGAACACTTGATAAATCCTTAAACCAAGCTGAATTACTAACTGTGATAGTCCTGTGCAAATCATTCCATGTCAAACTCCCAGACCTGGATAGTAGCTGATTTTTTCTGCACTAGGCTGACATTTTGATGGGAGTGACTCCCTTCTTCAGAGCTATGTACTGCACAACTTACCCCTGGAGCCAAGCACTGCTATTAAACATAGAAACATAGAAGCTGTCAACAGATGAAGACCTCTTGGCCCACTTAGCCTGACATATTTTCCCTACATACAATACCACCACAGACCATACTTGGTCTCCGGTTTGTACCCCCCCTTTACCTTACTTCTAAGATCCCATTGTGTCTATCCCGTGCTTTCTTGAATCCTTCAATTTTTGCCCCCATCACCTCCATTGGGAGGCTTTTCCAAGCATCCACCACCCTTTCCTTGAAGAAGTACTTCCTTACATTTCCTCTCAGCCCCCCCCCAGCTTCATAGTGAGACCCCTTGTCCTCAAGCATCTTTTTCTTTGGAAAATGCTCCCTTCCTGTACCTTGTTTATACCTGTGAAGGGTAGTCCATGACCAAAGTGACCAAGATTGAGCACCTAGAAAAATAGCTACTCAGTTTCGGCGACTGTGATCATGGCTACATAGGGAGGAAGGCGACCGGATACTGGGGACAGTGACTACAGCAACAGGAACTCACGTGTATACTTACGCGCATGCCCACGGTGGTAGAGAGATGTGGGGGAGGGATGGGATGTGGGAGGGGTTGCGGCATTAAGCTGCCGAGCCAGATCGCTGGCATTGTGGGGAGGGTGGTAGGCTGGAAGGCATGGGGTACTGGGTTTGGGTCCGGCTTGACGCGGCTGCTTTTTTTTCCCTGGTGGCATGTATAGCCCCATGTGTTTGCTCCCCCATAACATGCACCCCCTGGAGTTGAGAATCCATAAGTAGGGGGGTGTGGGGTGCACAGCCCCCACATTAAAAATGAGACCTATAGGTCTCAATTTCCAATTGCTGAAATTATTTTTCAGCAATGTGCACTCACCATAATAGCGACCGCTGTTTTGTGATCGCTATTATGATATGGAACCCCTGTGAGGTATTTGAATGTTTCTATCATATCCCTCCTTTCCTTCCTTTCATCTAGGGAGTGCATATTTAATTCCATAAATCTTTCTTTGTAGGGTCTCTGATGCAGGCCCTGCAACATTTTGATTGCCCTCCTTTGTAAAGTCTCTACCCTGTCTATGTCCTTTCAGACGTGGGGCTTCCAGAACTGGTCACAGTATTTGAGGTGGGGTCTCACTAATGATCCATACAGGGGTATTATTACCTCCCTCTTTCTGCTGGTGATGCCCCTCCTTATGTGCCCATGCATCCTATTAGACTCCCCTACTGCCTTATCAAACTGTTTAGCTATCTTCAGGTCTTCAAATGATTATCCACAGGACCTTTTCCTATTTTGTGACTGCTACTGCTTCTTCTCACAGTTGATATGTTGCACCTGTGTTTCTGTGCCCCAAGTGCATGATTTTGCACTTTTTTGCATTGAAGCCCAGCTGCCAAACCCTTGACAATGCCTCCAGCTTTTTTAGATCTTCTCTTATTCTTTCCACCCCTCCCCCAGTGTGTCTACTCTGTTGCAGGTTTTTGTGTCATCCACAAATAGGTATACTTTCCCTTCCAGTCCTTCTGCAATGTCACTTATAAAGACATTGAAGAGGATTGGGCCTACTACTGACCATTGTGGCATCCCACTGGTCAGTTTGCCCTCTCCAGTGTGGACACCGTTTACCACTACCCTTTGACTCCTATTGTCCAGCCTGTTGTCTACCCATCTTACTACTTTAAGACCCACTCCCAGGCTTCTCAGCTTGCTCTCCAGTCTTCTATGTGAAATGGTGTTGAAGGCCTTACTGAAGTCCAAGTAGGCTATGCCAGCCTCTCCCCTGCGATCCATTTCCTTGGATACTCAGTCAAAGAACTTGATCAGGTTTGTCTGACAAGAACTCCCCCTCCTAAAAACCATTGGAAACAAGGTATTCTTCAATTCTTTCCTTCAGTAGTGATTCCATTACTTTGCCACTACCGAAGTCAGGCTGAAAGCCTCTAATTTCCAGCCTCTTCTCTGTTTCCATTTTTGTGGAGTGGGACTGCATTAGCCTTCCTCCAGTCTCCCGAGACCTCTTCTCTTTCAGTGACAGGTTGAACAGGGCTGTCAGAGGTGCAGCCAACTCCTCCTTGAGTTCCCTAAGTAGCCTGGGGTGTACCCCATCTGGTCCCATTGTCTTGTCTATTTTTAAACTGTGACAATTCCCTTAGGACTCTTTCCACCATAAAACAGCTAGTGTCCACCTCCCTTCCCTTAATGTCCCTGTCTTTTTTCATTGGACTGCTACCTACCTCCTCCTCTGTAAATACTGAATAGAAGTATTTTTCAATATGTCTACTTTTTGGTGGTCCTCTTCCACACACATCCCTCCTCCCCCTTTCAGCCTTACTATCCCTTCCTTGGTCTTTCTCTTTAAGCTTATGTATCTAACAAATGTCTTGTCCCCTTTTTTTACTGATTTGGCATTATTCTCCTCTGTTCATGCTTTTGTACTTCTAACTGCCTTCTCCCCCTTGTTTCTTCTGACAAGTCTCCCTATCCTCCTTGTGTTTTTTTATGCTTTCTAAAAGTCCGTTTCTTTGCTCTTTCTTTTTCTGCTACCTCACTAGACAATCATAGTGGTTTCTTTTTTCTCTTGCCCTTGCTAACCTGCCTGACATAGAGTTTTGTAGCTTTTTCAATGCCCTCTTTTATTTTTGAACACTGGTCCTCGACTCCTCTAGTTTCCCTAACTCTGTCAGGGTGTCTCTGAGGCATTCTCCAATTTTCTTAAAATTGGCCCTCCTGATGTCCATGACCCTTGTCCTCATGCGGTTGGACTCTAACCCAGTTCTTATATTAAACCACACTATTCAATGGTCACTGGTCCCCAGGTGATCCCCCACTGTGACATCAGCAATGCTGTCCCCGTTTGTCAGTACTAGGTCCAGCAACACCCCCTCACGAGAGGGTTCCATTACAAGTTGTCTGAGGAATGCCCCCTGCAGCAAGTCCAGGATGTCCCTAATCCTGGCTGTTGCCACAGCTGGGAGACTTCAATCCATGTCCAGTAGATTGAAGTCCTCTAATAGTATCACCTCTCCCTTTTGAGCCATCCTATGGATTGCATCCATAATTTTCCCATCTGCTTCTTATTTACATATACATACATATTCTGTTTTGGTGTGATGCATTCTGGGAGCAGATTTATCAGACTGGGACCCTTCCTCTTCATATATTTATCTATGTATCTATGTATCTATCCATGCATGTATGTATGTGTAACCCTCTTGTTCCCAGGGGTTACTAGAATCCCACTTAAAATCACTGGCAGGCAGGGTAGGCAGCTTGTGAGATGCCAGTTAAATGGGTTTCACACTGTCTCACTCTGTTTTCAGTTTCAGCTGAGCTGGAGTGATGATGTCACCTTAGAATTCTCGCAACAGCATAAGCTACAATGGAATGCTAACTGCAGGGGTTAGCAGTAGAACGTTGGGGTATTCAAGCCAGTTTTAAGAGAGACTCAGGAAAGAGAGAAGTGCTGCAGAGTGCAGATCCTCAGAGCCTAACTCTAAGAGAGAGCTACCTTAGAGAAAAGGGGTTGTGTGTTCTCACCCTAGAGAGGAACACAGAAGACATGTAGAAGGAAGTGGTAGAGACCATTCCTAGAAGTTGATCCAGTGCCCCATCCCCGGAGGGATGGGGGAATTCCAGAAATTCAAGGGCAATCCCCTGGTCCAGCCTGGAGAGGGAGAAGTTGCATGAGAGTTGTTTTATTTGTAAGTACCTGAGACATTTTTCTGGGAAGAAGCCGTGGGGCACCTGCATACTGTGGTGAGTTTTGCTCTGCAACAGAGACTATGTTCACCGAGAAAGAGTTTGAAGTAAAAGTGTTTGCCTACTGTGAGGTCAAAGAGAGACTTGCCAAGTACAGAACTTTTAGACTGTGTATGACTTAGAAGCATCTGCAAAAGTGGGGGTCTAAGATAAAGACATAGCCACTTACAGAACTTTTAAAGTCAGGACACCTCCAGTGAAAAATAGAATGTTAAATGTGTAAAACATTTCGAGAGAGCATCTACAAACAGTGTTTAGAAGAAAGGCGTTGTAAACAAATGAATGACCGAGTATAAATTTGGGAGCAAAGGGTGGGAGACCCCCCCATCTGGAGTAACCAGGTTTACCTTTCCGGGTTCAATTTGGGCACCTATGGTTTTCTCTCAGGCACTTGGCCAGTGCCTGAGGAAAGCACCCAGACATGGGATTTTGGATTTTCCCTGAGAGCCGGAAAGTGCTCATGGGTGGTTTAGGGAGCCACCATCAACCTCCTTGCTATATGGAAAAGTGTCTTAGTACTGGACAGGGTGCCATGTCAAGGAAAAGAAGAGAAGTGTACCAGTTCAGGCCATGTGTGCCCAGATCCATTCAGAACCTGAGAGTTCATAGTGAGGAAGTGTGTTCTGTACCTCTGTAATCTGCATTACCAGCGTGTAGCCCTGTGGGGGTCAATCTTTCCTTTGTTATTCTCTGTGTTATGTGAATAAAAGCCCCACTCTAGAATCCCAACCTGTTTTGGACATTAGTTATTGCTTCCAGTGTCCGGATTTAGTTGGTGCCACTGACCAGAAGTACAAACGTAGCATAATGCTGAGCAAATGTTTCTCCCAGGGTCCCAGGTTGATGGCCATGCTAAATGGTCCCCCCAGGTGTGAGCCCGGTAGTTGCCACACTTGGTTTGCCTGTCTGAAGGATGGCAGGCTCTGTGGTAGAAGTAATGGGTCCACAGTCTGTGAGATATTTGTAGTAACTACCCCCACCCCTCTCGGTGGCACCTAGATGTGAGAGGAGCAGCCCAGCTGGTAGAAACAAGGGGGGGCGGTGAGGGGAGGTTACAAAATGGAAGCACCGCTGAGGATTTGTTTGGAATTTTGGGAGCAAACAAGAAAACTTTGCTCAGGTTGTGGCTAGTATTTTGTCTGTCTGGCAGCTGGTAGCCCAAAAAATTGGAAGCTTTGCGCATAAGGGATTTACCAGAGAAGTGCCATCCATATGTGCCGCTGTGTGCCTGCTGTTCATGTGCTGCTGTTATTATGCCAACGTTTACCAAGGAGCTGTAAAGCCAGATTATGTGTGCCCCTTTTCCTGCATCAAAAATAACGTTTGCTAGCTTTTAATTTTCAAGTTGTGACAAGAAAAAGTATGGAGAACAGTGGGAAACAAAGAGACATTTGTGCCCTAGAACTTTAAAGTGCTTACTGTGTGGACTGGGAGAGTCGCTAAGGAAATTGGCATGAAAAAATAGTTAAAATGGTGTTCCCACCAAGGAGTTACAGTTGAAAAGAAAAAAAGTTGCTTTGCAGTTTAAAATTTTGCCTGCTCGATGATCGCCATGGAGAAGAAGAGCACGAGAAGAGAGAGAGGCTCATTTGCATGGCATTTAGTGATTGGTGAGACTGCAATCAGTCCTGCCCCCAAGCCTGCTTCAGAGGCTGCCCAGTGTTCGAGAGGAAGACAGCGAGTGGTGTGCGAGCTGGCTTGCCAAGAGGAGCGTTGCGGTGACTGCAAACGTTATAAAAATTAAAATATCAGATTTTCTGTTTAAAATCGGACTCAACCCACATTCTGATCGACTGGGGAGAAAGTGTGGTGTTCGCAAGGACAATTGGCAAGCTCACCAGCCCGATTCAACCCAGAGGCCTCCAGGATTGGCTGTACGCCGAAATTTTCATTGTAAACACCAGCTACTGATTCAGTGAGTACCATTCAGAGAAACAGCTCAAACTGTGTGTGGTTTTTCTAAAGCCAGCTGGATCTATATGTAAACAGTGAGATTGTTTTGCAAACAAGAACTGTGCAAAGTTAATCAAACCTAAACAAGAATTCTGAGCATTAGACTGTGAGCATGATTATGGATTCAGCAACAGTGTGATTTTCTGAGCAAAGTGAGAGACTGTGGATTGTATGAGAGATGCAACAAAATAGGCAATCCTGTGCATGAAATACTGTGGCTTTAGTGACTTTAACCAAGAAAAAGTGATCAAAAGCTAATTTAAAGTTCTAGAAAAATCATATAGATGTGCTAAGGGAGCAAAAAAGTGCATTCTGTGCAGTTTGAGTAAACTTTTTCAGTATGCAGTAAATCGGATGTGCAGTGGCTTGAGTCAGAGACAGAATGTTGATGAGCTAGGAGTGCTGCCGCCACCATTACAGGGTGGGGTAGTAATGTAAACACAGCAGCAGGGGAGCCATTTTGTGAGACTTTTCCAACCAAAGTGAGATCTGAGATAACAGTGAACTTTTGTGTTTTTTTCTGCAGCCATGGCTTCAGGATCATGCCCGGGCTATGATAGTGGAAGAAGTTAACAAGCTAAAAGACATAGATGTTACTACGGGGGATGTTTGCCTCCTCATGTGGTGATTTCTGGATGTCCAGTTAGAGTATACATAATGTGCCTCAAGGCTGGAAGGGACGTCTTCATGATTCCTCACTGTTCTGAGTGCCTAGAGAAGCAAGGCCTAACTAATGCACCCAAGATTCGTTTGGCTCCCACGTGGACAAAGCTTCAAGATCCTGCAAGTGGCAGCACACAGCACCAGGTGGAGCCTGTTAGGGGAAGCCCAGCAGAGTGTGGCACAAAGGAAGAGGGTGTGGATGTACAGGCAGATCAGAGTAGTGATGATGTCTCCAGCTCCAGGTCACAGATGGACAGTGCGGAGGGAGCATCAGCGGATCCATAGAGAGAGGGGCCAAGCCCTAGTCTCATAGGAAAAGATGAGATGCGAAAGACTCTAGAATGGGAGGTGTCAACCTCCACACCCAGTGAAGAGTGGACAGTCTCAGGAGTGAGGATGACTGCTCACTCCTGGGCTTAGATCCTTAGTGAGGAATTGGGGGAGAGGGAAACTATGTACCTTATGAAGAAGGTGCTAGTCCACAGCCTTGGGCCCTTGCCTCGGAGGAGCCAGAAGAAGAGATTAGTGACTCCACAGCCCTGTCCCCACAAGGAGGAGTCAGAGATCTATTTTACATGGCATTAAGCATGCGTCACTGGCAAAACCAGGACTAGCCACCCCCAAGCCAGGCCAGTGGTCTTGAGCTGATCAAGAGTAGTAAGGAGGAAAGACTGGTTCATAGGAAGGCAAATGAGATCTATGGGATATCCTTTCCTACCTTTCCTCAGAAATTCTGGGAGGAGATTGAGAGAAACAGGAAAGCCTGAATAGTGGAAGAGGCAACTAAAGACCTGCATCCAGGTGCAACACGATATGTCAGAGACAAAGCTGTCAGAGACAGATTCAAGTATTGTAAAGTTGGCAGGACACTGTTCATAGACACTGTACATATTGTGGACCAAAAGGGCAATGAGACTTTCTACAATGTGAATTATGAGTGCCCTGATGGGGTAATAATTCTTGCACCTAACCCATTGTGGTATTGCCCTTAATGTAACCAGCTTCCTGCGAATGTGCCCATGCCTACCAAGTGGAAAGCAGAGCAGTGGTAGCCAGCACTGCCATCCAGCCATTGCCGTACTCATGTTGTTCCACCAGTCTGGTGTTCCAGGATCCAGGTGCCTCCAGATTCATCAGCCTTACAGTGCATCTTCCAGTTCCAATGCCTGGCCTTCCAGAGATGACATCATCCAGAGAGGACACCAGCCCAGCTGTTCCCTGATTCATCACCTGGGATTTCGAATGACTTCAGACCAGCTGTTCCTTTCCTATTCCAAGGTTCCATCTCCAGATGACATCATCCAGAGATGACATCAATCCAGCAGTTCTAGATGTGCCATCTTGTCATTTCCAGAAGATTTCCGACCAGTTGTATCAGAATAATGCTGCCAGGGAGAGTCTTCGGCTGGAGATCCAGGTGCCGTACCATTTTTGTTCTTCAAGGGACTGGTAAGTCCAGAGTTTTCTTACCTTATTGACATTGCAATATACATCCTACACCTGGCAGAATACAGACTGTTTGAACTGCCCACAAAGACTATCCCCTTCGGGACTACAGTCCTACAAGAACTGTGCTTCACCGGGCTCCGGCCCAGGACAGACTCTTTCTTGGACTTGCCTTCAGGTATTGTTGTCACTAGTTGGGACTTTTAGGGCATTCTATCCCCAAAATGTGTATTGTATATAATGTTAATGTTTTTCTACTGTTTTCTACCATTTTTCTACTTTTCTAAAAAATCTTTTTTGGGATTCTCCAGTGCTTTGATGGTAAGCGTTATGATTGTGTACTGTGTTTGCATTTTAGGGATGTGTTTTTTTTTTCTTTTCTCTTTCAGGTGGCTCCTGAGAAAACAAGAAGAGGATTGAAGGGACTCATCGGAGTTCATCATGTGTGTTAAAGTTTTGTGTTTAAAGTACAGTGTTGTTGTTAACATGTGTTAACTTTTTCTTTCACAGGTGTAGTTGTGGGGAAGTGTGGGAGTGTAATGCTTGGGTGTAGTGTTAGCTCCTTGGTTTGGTTTGCAGGTGTCCAGGGATGGGGGGGAGGTTCCCCTGTTTTGGGTAGTTTCGTTTCTGGTCAGACAGGTTTTCCCTAGAGGGCTAGGGGAATAGACAGGCTGTGGTCCTGACCTGCAGTAGGGACTGCAGTACTGGTCTGTTCAGGCTATGCTCTGGATAGTTCTTCCAGGGCCACTGGTTACAATAGTAAGATCATAGTGTAGGGGCTGATGCATCAGCCAATGGCCTCTGGGCCCTTAGTGTTGCCTGCCTGTGCCTGACACATGGTAGGAGAGGGCCTGATCACCCCTCTCTCTAGGTAACACATAGGGTAGGATGGCCTGGTGCTGGGTAAGTAATGACTGTGGACAGTCATTTTCCTGGCAGAGGGTGGGTGTAACCTCCTTGTTCCCAGGGGTTACTAGAATCCCACTTAGAATTAATGGCAGGCAGGGTAGGCAGCTTGTGAGATGCAAGTTAAATGGATGTCTCACTGTCTCACTTTGTTTTCATTTTCAGCTGAGCTGGAGTGATGATGTCACCTTAGAATTCTTGCAGCAGCATGAGCCACAATGGAATGCTAACTGAAGGGTAAGCAGTAGAATGTTGGGGTATTCAAGCCAGTTTCAAGACAGACTCAGGAAAGAGGAGTGCTGCAGAGTGCACCTCCTCAGAGCCTAGCTCTGAGAAAGAGCTACCTTATAGAAAAGGGGTTTTGTGTTCTCACCCTATAGAGGAACACAAAAGACTTATAAAAAGAAGTGGTCGAGACTGTTCCTAGAAGTTGTTCCAGCACCCCATCCCCGTAGGGATGGAGGGCAATTCCACGAATTAAGGGGCAATCCCCTGGTCTAGCCTGGAGAAGGAGAAGGAGAAGCTGCCTGAGAGTTGTTTTGTTTGTGAGCACCTGAGACATTTTTCTGGGAAGAAGCCCTGGGGCACCAGCATACCGTGGTGAGTTTTGCTCTGCAACAGAGACTATATTCACCGAGATAGAGTTTGAAGTAAAAGTGTCTGCCTACCATGGGGTCAAAGAGAGACTTACCAAGTACAGAACTTTTAGACTGTGTGTGACTTAGAAGCATCTGCAGCAGTGGAGGTCTAAGGTAAAGACATAGCCACTTACAGAACTTTTAAAGTCAGGACACCTCCAGTGAAAAGTAGAATGGTAAATGTGTAAAACATTTCAAGAGAGCATGTACAAACAGTGTTTTGAAGAAAAGTGTTGTAACCAAATGAATGGCCAAGTATAGATTTGGGAGCAAAAGGTGGGAGACCCACCATCTAGAGTAACCAGGATTACCTTTCCGGGTTCAATTTGGGCACCTATGGTTTTCTCTCAGGCACTTGGCCAGTGCCTGAGGAAAGCACCCAGATGTGGGATTTTGGGTTTTCCCTGAGAGCCGGACAGTGCTCGTGAGTGGTTTAGGGAGCCACCATCAACCTCCATGCTATATGGAAAAGTGTCCTAGTACTGGCCGGGGTGCCATATCAAGGAAAAGAAGAAGAGAAGTGTACCAGTTTGGGCTGTCTGTGCCCTGATCTGTTCAGAACCTGAGAGTTTGTAGTGAGGAAGTGTGCTCTGTACCTCTGTAATCTGCATTACCAGCAAGTGTAGCCCTGTGGGGGTCCATCTTTTCTTTTATTCCCTGTGTTATGTGAATAAAAGCCCCACTCTAGAATCCCAACCTGTTTTGGACATTACGATTATTGCTTCCAGTGTCCAGATTTACTTGGGTGCCACTGACCAGAAGTACAAACCTAGCATAATGCTGAGCAAATTTTTTCCCAGGGACCCAGGTTGATGGCCATGCTATATGGTCCCCCCCAAGGTGTGAGCCAGGTAGTTGCCACACTTGGTTTGCCTGTCTGAAGGATGAAAGGCTCCATGGTAGAAGTAATGGGTCCACAGAGTCTGTGAGATATTTGTAGTAACTACCCCCACCCCTCTCGGTGGTGCCTAGATGTGAGAGGAGCAGCCCTGCTGGTAGAACCAAGGGGGGGCCGGTGGGGGGAGGATACATATGGATGTATGTATGTATCTAGCTATCTATCCATGCACGTACAGTATGTAGGTAAATAAGGCTTTAAAACATTCCTGTGTGTGGGGCTACACTTCAAGGGTGTGATTCCCATTTGGAGTTCTGTGCTTATCCATAGACTATACGGTATCAAAACCACTTACATTATCTGACTTATTATTACCCTATTTGCAAATTGTTATCCCATCTTTTCTGTTTGGATGGCCTAGTGACTCTGTGCTCTGTAACAAAAGTCATGAGTGCATGCCCTATAACCAGGGGTGCATTTTGCTATGGGGGTCCACTTTAGTAACCAGTAGCTAATAGCAGAGTTCTATGCCTCTCTAAAGGTTTCTGTCCCTTACTGTGACTGTCCAGTGGTTAACCATCCACTTAGTGACGTGTATGCAGTGGCTGCACTGTTTGTACTGAACCATTGAACCCCCCCAACATTATTACTGCAGTTAAATGCCTGACATATCTGTCCTCACTGCTTTGCCAGGCACTGCAAGGCTCCCTAGTCCATTTTCATGTGTTTGTTAAAGTGGGGAGCAAGCATGCACTCAGTTAAAACATATCTTTCAAAGCTGTTGGTGACACTGTGCTAGCATAAGGTTAAAGCACTGCTCTACCTTTGAAGATTGCAAAACAAACTGTATTCAGGTCTCCCACTCTCAATTACAAGTGCACAGTCTGACATGTCGCAATATAGAAAAAAGTACTTTGTGCCATGAATTTTTTGGCTTCCAGTATAGCAACTGGTGAACTTATCAGAGATCCAGCATGCAAAGTCACTTTGCACAGCAAAAAGTGTTTGACAGTGCTACTCTGGAATAAGGCTGTCATATGCACATGGCTCTGCAGCACATAAATGGTTGCCAACTCAAATGGAATGATCACTGAATAATTGCAATCAACAGAAAGGAGCATTCACTAAGTGAGCAACTTACAGATGGATTGGAACGCTAGTGATGAACACACATAGTTCTGGACTCTTAGCTATCTATGGACTACTTAATTAAGTTAATATGGCATTACCTGGGTGCCTTTCATAGTTTAAAGAGACTCTGACTGTGAGGTTTGGGCGAGAGGACCATGAAGCAAAGTTGAGCGGTTCTGGCTGCCCAGACCTTACAAGAGGAGTTTTTCATACCATAAGAGACATTCCATGAAGGCCCAAAAAACTTATTATGAATTCCTCTAGTTAGCTAGAGTGATTTAGAGTAAGTTCTAAGTATTTATTTTTTGATTGTAAAACTTAAATGAAGCTGCACACCCCCTGACTGTGAAATGAATTGCTCTACTCCAAACATTCTTGCACAATTGACCACTATACGCAGGATAAGAGGTGTTATTGCTCTGTGCACTGATTGGCTGAAATTATGTAGGATAAGGTGATTTACAATGCAATTTGAAGAGGGAGTTTGGCCACCAGTAAAGAACTTTAGAATTCTCAGATCTCACTTGTGCAACATTCTAAGAATGTCAAACCATTTTATTCCTTATTACTCAGGGCAGTTACATGAAAATGGGAGTTTTTCTCCTAGAAGTTCATCTTCAGCAGCAGAATTCCACATTCCCACAAACTCTAGCAATTACTATGACTCACTAATGAGTTCTAAAAAGTATGTTTCCTTACAAAATGAGCTGGTTCATGTAAGATGCATGGTCATTTACAAACCCAGCTAGAGACCATGTTCTCCTCATTATGGAGACGTGCAACAAGTAATGCAGCTCTACCCTTAACTGTTGTTTTTTTAGGGGCTGCTAGTTGAATTATAGATATGGTATCCTACTGCCATACAGATAACTTGGGGTAATTTGCAAGCTTGATCTGCAGACAGCAGTTGCCAGGGTAGAGTTACTGCCCAAGGCAGTGCCCTCCAGCTGAGGGAGAGAGCAGCACTCCATCCAAGCCTCACATTGACACTGAAGCTGGACCAAGATTAGCTCGACACAGTATGTGTTGAACTCCTCAGGCACAGCGGAGCTGCAGCTATTGGTATGTTGGAGGAGCAGGGGGATGTCTTATTTATTTTGTCTTTTATTTAACTTTTGTTGACCGAGAAGGGAGTGCTAGACAAGTTTGCCTATTTTCCTTCTTGTCTGGTCGGGGGGGGGAACAGATGCAAACTGACATATTGAATCCGGTTACATTGTTGTTGATATTTTAGTGAATTAAGTCTTAGGCATGTGTAACCCCCCTACAATTGGGGGTTCCCAAAAGTCTTCCTTGGGTGTGCCTAAATGCCCACTGCCAGGATGGTATCCTGTGTCTTAGAGTTTTAAAAGCTATTGCCTGTGAGTGCCTTTATAGCCTCTGTGTCCTGTCTCTTTAAGAGCTACCTATTTCGCAGTGTATAATTAATCTGGGTGGGGGCCAAGTGTGTCTAGGCTCGAGTCCCTCCTCGGCTGCAGTGCTTTTTCTTCTTTCTGCCATCACTAATAGCGCAGATGGAGCTTTATTGGAATCTGTAACTGTTTGTTGATTTCTGCTGTAATAGCAATAATACTGTAATTTGTCTAATCTGCCTTCTTTGCAGCATGAACTTTCTGTATTGCACCACCATTTTGGTTTTGGACTGCCAGTTAGCACTAATCAGTACCTTTGGGGACTCTAAAATAGAACCTGTCCCCAGGGGTCTTGTGGGAGCAAATATCTGTAGGAATTGTAGTTTTTACATTTTGGTGCCAAACAGAGCTGGAGGGGGAGCCCTTGCTTTGACAGACAGGTGAATCAACAAATCGAACCTTTTGAACTGAAGGAAAATTCCCAAGTTGCCTGCAGCAGTGGGGCAGAAGTGAGTTATAGCTGGAGGAGTAAGCAGCTCATGCTGCTTGAGCCGCTGCCCTGCGCGGTAGCAGGGACATGACAGGAAGCCTGAGACTGGCCTGCCTGCCTTCAGCTCTCCCTCATGGAGAGATAAAAGAAGCCTCATTTTGGACTACGTCTCTGAGCCATTTCATCATGCCCTGATTAATATGTACAATGAGTGGTGTGTCAGTCTGGAGGTAGAGTTTGGAGAGTGAACAGCTCGAGTGATTCAAGCAGCTGCTTCTGCGTAGTTCGCACAGGAGATTGGTGGAAAGATTGAGTTTGACCTGTCTGCCTGCTGTCCCTTGAGAGGAAATCCTTTGAAAGGCTTAGCAATCAGACTGTATCCGAATTGGAGTGTGACAAAGCCACTGAAGAGTGACCAGATCTACACCTGAATAAAACCAAAGATTTGCTGTATGCGATTGGCCTGTCATGATATCCAGTTGCCACAGAATTCCTGGTTTTGCTCAGAAACACTAATATTGCCGCCAGACTGCTATCCGTATTTTGGTATGGTGACTGCTTTACTATAAATGTGTTGTTTGCTATTAGTGGGTCGCGATTTGGTTCCCCATTGTCTAATTGTGCCACGCTTGCTGGAAGCTGCATCCAGCCTTCGAGGACTGATATTCCAACTGTCTTACCTGGCCTGGGCCCTGTCACACTGACCCAGCCAGCTACTTCAGGCAAAGAGAACACCATCGACGAGAGATCTGCCTGGGGATCAGCCCCCTGCTCAACATCACGAACAGGAACAACACCACGGTGAATCATGTGGGCCCTGCTTCTCCTGGCAAACCAGCAAGTCATCCTGCAGTCTCCATTTCGTCCATCCTATGTCCTGTACTGGGTAGCGTGAGTAAACACCAGGGTAGCTCTCTGCAACAACAGCTCAATCAAAGTGTGTCATCTGATTTAATTGTATTGCCTAATCTTCACAAACTGAGCCTCATGGCTCTGGATTACAAATTTGTGTGGTTGTGCATGCCTTTTCTTTTCATCACAGGACCCCAACCAGCTGCGACACCGGCCTACCCTGGGCAACATTTCAGGCTAGCCCACCTTACTTCCAACTGGGTACCCAGAGCGTGTGACTGTGCAGGGACTAAAAGTGCATGCATAATTGCCTGATTAGATCAGTTTTAGAATCAGTCAACCTGATGACACCCCTCCCTTGTTCAATTCCCTTGAATAAATCAAATCTAACTATTTTTGCATTTAATCGGACTGTGGTTTCAGTTTGTACCAAAAGCACTGTACTGTTGTTGTTTGCTGTGCCTAATCTGGTTTTACAGGGGGTCTCCAAGGGTTGATCTGGTGGAACCAGCCCTAATGGTAAGTGCAAACAGTGTGGGGATTTGTATGCTGAATAGGTACTACTGTGAAAGTGTTTGTTGCATATTATCTAGGCCACTAGAGGGGAACAAGTAAGCATTAAGCCATGACAAAGGTGGCATCTAATGCTGGATTGATGCATGGTTGGGAGGGTTGTGGCCCGAGGCTAGAGGTCGAGGGTGAACAACGGCCCAACCATGCATCAATCGCATTAGATGCCACCGCTGGAGTGGCTTAATGCACTTGTAACATGAGCCGCGTGAGGACAGAGTCGCCAGGAGCATATGTCGTGTGCGCTGAACAGCATTACACAGGGAGTCGGAGTTCTGAAGATAACATTTGTACAGCACTTTCAAATCTTGTGACAAACCAGCATTAACATGCTGATGCAGTCAAAATATTCACCACGTCTAACTAAAGCAAATAGGGCGGCTCACATGCCAGTCTGGAAAATGTGTGGATCTGCGCGGCTATTTCTTTCATGCCAGGTGTTGGAGGTCTCTGGTGCACTGCTCACTCGCCACGGTGTGCGATCACTCCCAAATTTACATGCATGCTGGGTCACTTCCCTTCCCTCTTGCACACTCGTCCGATGTTGGCCACTGTGTCTTGTGCTCCGTGTGCTCCTAGTGCCTCTCTGGTGTGCTGCCTTCCGCTGTCCTGCCCTCTGCGTGTAGCTCGTCTCCCTCTCCCTCTGCCACACTTGCCTGTCTACAACTCGCTCCCCACCTGTGCCCACTGCTGCTAACCTGGGGGTCTGGCTCACTTTGGTGCTACCATTTTGAGGATGGCATCTATCCTGGATTAATACCCGCTCCACTTTGGACCACGTGATGCCGTTTCACCAATCGCCGGTGCCCATTCCAGCCTTCTGATTATTGCCATGTTACAAAGGGGGGTTACAGTGTCCCAGAGGGCTATACCCAGGTTAGCCTTGTTACTAACAACCCTGTCCTCTGGGTGCAGGCCCCCATTTCAATACCCAGGTCCCTTAACCTGCAACTAGCCAAGCAGGCGGGGTAGTAGCCCTTGGGATAGCATTACCTAGGGGTTACACATGCATATGATGGTTACTGGGTTCCTGTTCACTGGTATCGTTATTAAGTGAAAAAAAAACAGAAGACAACTCCCCTGCTTTCATGGCCATAAATGCAACATTTACTTTATCTGGCCAGTTTAGGGTTGTGGTGACACAGGATTTGGTGAGCAGAGGGAATCCGGGGCATGCCTAAGTATAGTTAGTCAGGTTATAACAAAAAAATGAAAACAGCAATTTTTAAGTCACATTCATATTGGGTGGGGGTGCTGTTTGTAGAGGATAGTTACTTTGAAAATAAATTGATCTTATATTTGGATGGTTAGTTTCAACTAAATGAAGGGGGGGGTTATACCATCTTAAGAAGGTGTTAATCAGGGCCAGTCAATGTTACATTCAATGGCATTAGCAAGCACATTGTACCAGCCTGCTTCACACTCACAAAGGTGTTTGCAATTGTGATGCTCGTATACAGTCTCAGATGGTGGCCATCATTTGCATGAGGACCATAATGATATCAGGATGGTCAATGGCAATGCAACAGAAACATGGTACCATCTCTTCTATGGGGTGCAAAGTGTTAGCTGTATACCCTCTGTATTCCTCACTAGGTACCAGGCACGCACTGGGGCTACAAACTAAGAGACCAGGAACACAGAGCAGGGATCCTAGCAACTGAGGATGGGGCACTGGACTCTTTATCTGAGACACAGGCTGTGGCCTGTGGGAGGGTAGGCTGATAGGCCTTTTCATAGATTTGAGGTCCAGGGCCCCATGCACAGGTCCTTATCCATGGAAGGGTGTGGACTGGTGTCTATGCATGGAGCCATGACTCTGAAATCCATGAAACAGATGATCAGGCTAGTGACCTATTGACCACATTGGTTTTACAAACTGCAACCTATGAAACAGATGATCAGTCTAGTGATCTATTGACCACATTTGGGTTACACACTGCAACCCTATAATCAGACCAATGCTAATGCTTACTGTTAACTCCTTAACTGCAAATTCTAAATGCATGCATTGCATGTGTTGTGGCAACAACACATGACCCTGTGTTGCATGTTTCAACCACCATTTTTTGTTAATATGAGACTATTGGGCCTGAACACAAATTAGCAGGCACTAAATACTCATTGGTACACATTCCTAACAGTCTACACATATGCGGCTCAAGCCCATTAAAACGCACACACACACACACACACACACACACGCACACTCTCTGGTAGCCAGGCATACTGTATGGCCACATATATAGTACAGATATCGCTAGATATAATGTACAGTACTGGTACAGTGGAGATCCCATTGAAATGAATTAGTATTTTCTGTGATACAGAACATCCAGATATACAGTACATAGCTTTACTGTGACTTGTACTGCGATGAATGTGGCTTTCCACCAGAATTATTCATGTAGAATGGCAGTTCTGATTCTACTTTACTTGACAGAATTTCAAGTTCAGTTCAGTGAAATTCTGCCTAGTGAAAGGTGATTTGGTTAAGCAAATAGAGATTTCTGTACACGAACAGTGATTTTGTTTTTAAATCGTGGATACACATTTTGCAATTTAAGCAGCAGTTTTTGTTAGTCCGTAAATACTTTCATCATGTAGTTTTTAACAAAAATGTATGTCTGACATCCTAAGATTCCTAATCATCTTTTTAATTTTCTCTGACAATTAAAAAAGCACCTTTTGTAACTATTTTGTAATTAATGACACAAGTCATTAAACACGGATGCCACTCCTAATATTTAAACATTTTTTCCATTGAGGGAACCGTTTGACTTTTAGTACTAAAAGAATGTTTAGTTTCTAATCTGTAAATATTATGTACATTGTTTCTCACTTATTGTATGTAACTAATTCCGGGTCGCCCATGAAAAAGGGACTGCCATGTCTCAGTGGGTCTTCCCGATCATCAAAATTCTAATAAATAAATATTTTTTAGTGTGGATGCATTATGATGGGGCTAACACATATTTCTGATGGTAAATGGCACACCAAGATGTTAAATTTGTTGTTTTGTTTAGTTTTTTTCATAAAGTGTACATTCCAAGGAAGCAAAAATGTTCAAACACTTTAAAATACTGTATCTCAGGTCAGGAATTAATGAAAAGTAAAATAAATTTTGTTATACTGATGCTTTTTTGCCAGAAATCCATTTTTACTAATAAAAACAAAGAACAGCATAATGACTAACAAAGTCTGCTGCATTTAGATTGTATGAAACAGTCTGAATGTGACAACTCACCAGTTCCTTACCGCAACTCCTCATCCTTTCTTGATTCTTACCTGCAGGTATACTAAGATAAAGTTGAGCCTTCCTTTGCTGCTGCTACCACTTGAGAAGATGCGTGGTCTTCATATGTCTAAGCTACCCAGTGTTACCGAGAAGTCTGTTTATGTTTTTTTTTTTAATTCTTTTGGTACCCAAGTAAGGCCCACTAGCAGCAAGTACCTGTTTTCAGGGGCATCCTTGGAGCACTGAGGCGGTTAAGTGACTTGCTCAGAATCGCACAGTATGGAAGCAGAGGTTGTGGAAATCAAACCCAGGTCTGCTGGATGTACCAGGTTCATCCACAGATCATTATTCAACCCTCTAGGCTATACTGCCAGCCCAGTTTATTTTTGTTAACCAGGTAAGTCCAGTGAGTACAAGTACAAATATCTATTTTCAGACACAACCCAACTGCAAGGCACAATACTATACAAACATAGTTTACAAATAGAATAACAGCTAGGAAATCATCAGTAACAAGGCTGTAATTCCACTGTGGGATTCTGTTGACATCATACACCACAAGAGCAGCGCTTAAGTGGTTTATGATGTCATTAGACTTCCGAGATGGAATTACATGCCTAGTTACTGCTAGGCTCCTATCTGTTATTGTTTGTAATACATTGGACACTCCAAACATTCCATCTCATGATACCATTGTTCTGATGTCAGAATGAATATTATGGTTTTCTGATGTAGTATGAGTAATGATATTATGAGTTTTTGATGTCATTGATTCCATATGGGATAAAATGACTCCCATATATTACATAACAATTCATAGTAGAAATAGTACTTTGTCAAGTTAAAACAGTGAACATAAATCATTCCTTAAAATGTTTGCCTTTACCAGTATCCAACAAATACATTTGCACTGCATTTTTAAAACAAGCTATTACCTTGGCTTGACGTGAACCATATATTCCCCCTCTTGACTCGAGCACTGCATATTTGGAATTTTGTAACACTATTTATCATTTGTCAGTGACAAAGAAATCCCATTCCAAAGAAATCTGGGAAAAGTGGTGCTGCTTAGCTGTTGTCTGTCCTTGATTGGGTGGGGTACCAGACTAAACCTGCACTTTCTGCACCATCATGCTTACCCGCATCTCCACCTTTCTTAGCCCAATCACCACTTTCTTTCTTTCCCTGTCTTGCCATACATCATCCCAATTCCTTGCTTTTCAGTCAAGCTTCAAGTGGAGGACTAACACCCTCCTCCCCATCTGCCGTCTCATCTGCGTTGTCCAATTACACTTGCTCTGGGTGGTAAAAGAGGCCTTGTCCATTATGGGCTACTTGGATGGTATTTACATAAACCACTGGCTTATCAAAATCACTGCTGCTTCCCTCATCGGACTCCATATCCCCCTCTTCTTCTTTGTCATCTAGTGGCACATGACTAGCAGTATATACCAGACCCACAACTATCTTCTGCTGTGATTCCCCTTCCTCCTCGCCTGCCTCTTCCTGAAAATCCTCCAACATCTCCAGCTGAGACTTTTCCACCTGCACTCCCTCATCCTGTGCTTCCACCTTCTCCTCCACTAACATGTTCTGATAAGCCTCCTTCTTCACTGTCTCCTGTGTCTCTGGTTCTTGTCTGGACTCAACCTGGGATTCCACCATTAGCATTTCTTACACTTCAGCAACTGATTTTTTAGCATGGTTAATCTGAACACTGACACTTTTTCTAGCCATGACTCTTTTGTCAGACTTCTGAGGCAGCACTGGCACTACTGGTGGTGGAGTTACCATGTGAAACACTGAGGGCTGTACAGGATACACCAGGGTCCATATATTCAAAAGTCTGCCCAGTAGGCAATATGAGTACCCTCAGTTTGCATGGGATTTGTTCCTGGTCACAGTATTCAAAGGGGGCATTTGCATGCACTAACAGGAGGCAGTATAGCACCGTGGTTTAAGGCTGTGAGCTGCAAATCTGGTGACATCCAGCAGACCCGACCTGGGTTTGAATCCCACAACTTCCACTTGCATACTGTGTGACTCTGAGCAAGTCACTTAACTTCCCTGTGCTCCCAGGTCACTCATGTAAAAATGCTTTCAGCTTAGTGTGCTACTCCTGGTTAAACAACTAAAAAAAAAAATATATAACAGGGTTAGCACACACAAAACAAAATAATGTATGCAGCAGGTAAAGGGAGGGGCAGGGACAGGAATACCCGAGCAGTATGATATTTAGAACATTTGTACTGTGCAAAGTGGTTAGCAAAAGCCACTTTGCATAGTGCAAATACCAAATATCAAAACCTAGACTTCATCTGGGTAACCCTAGTGGTTGCCAGAGCAACTGCAGCCAACAACCAAGTTGGTGGAGGGGGACCGCTCCTACTCCTTGCTATCCAGTGGTCCCTTCCCAGTCCCAATCCTAGGCTCCATAAAGATAATCATATTCCCTGGCATCCAGTGGTCTCTCCCTGGCCCTGTAAAGCTAATCATATTCCTGGTGTCCAGTGGTCTCTCTCCAGTCTCAGTCCCTAGACCTGTACAACTAATTACATTCCCTGGTGTCCAATGGTCCCTCCACAGTCTCTGATCCTCAGCCCCATTAATGAAAACAGACACCTTGGCATCCAGTGGTCCCCCCAGTCCCCAGTCCCTGGCCCTGTAAAAAAAAAGCAGGCCCCCTGGTGGCTAGCGTCCCCCCTTGTCTCTGATCCCCAAATGCATTCCAAATACACGAGTTCTACTTTTGGATACAGTGAGAAGTCACATAATAAAAAGTTGTATTGAATCTAAAAAAAAGACAATATTCCCTGGTGTCCAGTGGTACCCCCCCCCCACCTTCTGATTGCCATTTCCTTGTCAAGACATTACTTAATAGCATCTAGCAGCCTCCTGTGCTATGGCATTGACAACCTACCCTGCCAACCCCACCTTACGTAAAATCCCGGTGCCACAGGAGCACATATGGTGACTGGCACAGCACTCCTCTCACCTCTTCAGCGGGCCATAGTATGGAAATCCAGAGAGCATGCCTCCTGTGTATTGTACAGAGTGTGCATCCTCTGTACTGTACAAGGAACTTGAGGCCTGTGCACTATACAAACAGTACACAGGCCGTGCACTAACTGTACAATACATGGGACATGCATCCTCCAAATTTTCATACGGTGGTCAGCCGAGGAGGTGAGAGGAGGGTTGTGCCAGTTGCCATATGGGCTCCTGTAGCACCAGTACTTCAGGTAAGGTAGGTTGGGGGGGTGGCAGTAATGTGGTGTGAGGGAGGCCCTATACTCCAGGGAATAATCTCTTGACAAGGGAATGGCAATCAGAGGGTTGGGGGTATCACTGACCACCAGGGAATATTGTCTTTTTTTAGTTTCAGTACAACTTTATGTTCCATGGCTACTCATTTTATTCAAAAGAAGGATTTGTGTATTTGGAACCCGGCCAGGGACTGGAGACCAGTGTGACCACTGGCAGCCTGCTTTTTTTATGGAGCTGAGGATCAGGGATGGAGGGACCACTAGATGCCAGAATGTCTGTTGTCAATAATGGGGTCAGGGATCGGGGACCAGGGAGGGACCACTGGACACCAGAGAAAATGATTAATTGTACAGAGCTGGGGATTGGAGACTGGGGGGTCCACTGGTCACCAGGGAGCCTGCATTCCTTATGCAGCCAGGGATCAGGGACCAGGGGACCACTTGATGCCATGGAGTATGTTGCCATTAATGGGGCCAGGGATTGGGGACGAGGGAGGGACAACTAGACACCAGAAAATATGATTAATTGTATGGCACAGCAGATCGGGGACAAGAGAAGGAGTACTGGACACCAGGGAATAAGATATGTTGTACGTGGCCAGGGATTGTAAACCAGGGGGACCACTGTCCACCAGAGAGCCTACTTTTTTTTGGGGGGGGGCTGGGGATCAGGGACCAGGAGGGACCACTGGATGCCAGGAAGTCTGAGGTCATTAATGAGGCCGGGGATCAGGGACAAGGGAGGGACCACTGGACACCAGGGAATATGATTAATTGTACCGGGCCAGGGATCAGAGACTAGAGGCGACTACTGGATGCCACGGAGTCTATTGTTATTAATGGGGCCATGGATCAGGGACCAGGGAGGGACCACTGGACACCAAAGTATATGATTAGTTTTATGGCTCCAGTGATCGGGAACTGGGGAAGGACCACTGGACATGAGGGAATATGATTAGTTGTGCGGGGCCAGGGATCAGAGCCCAGGAAAGGACTGCAGGACACCAGGGAGTATGATTATTTGTATGGAGCCAGGCATTAGAGACCGGGGGACCACTAGCCACCAGGGAGCCTGCTTTTCAATGGGGCCAGGGAATGGGAACTGAGGGGGGGCACTACTAGACACCAGGAAGTCTGCTGTCACTAACAGGGCCAGGGATCAGGAACAAAATGAGACCACTGGATGCCAAGGACTCCTCATATGACTACAGGGACAGCAGTTGGAGGGCTGGGGGTCTACTAGTCACCAAGGCATTCTCACATGACCTATGGGATGGTGATCAGAGGGCAGGGGGCCACTAGGCACCAGGGAACATTACAATAACATACAGACTGGTGATCAGAAAACGGGGGGATCGCTAGGCTCCAGGGACTATTACGTTACTACATAGGATGGTGATTGAAGGGTGGGGGGACTGCTAGGCCCCACAGAATCTTACAATAGTATACAGGCCAGTGATTAGAGAGTGTGGGGGACAACAAAGCACCACAGATACATACATACATAGATACATAGACAGTGTCGGCAGATAAGGGCCTATGGCCCACCCAGTCTGCCCATTTGAGCTTGTAAGTTCAGTTTGTTTTCCTAGAAGTCTGTTTCCCCTTACCCCTGACCTCCAGAATTCCTTTATGTCTATCCCATGCATTCTTAAATCCCGTGATTGTTTCAGCCCCCACCACTTCCTCTGGCAGGGTGTTCCACTTGTCCACCACCCGTTCTGTGAAGAAATTCTTCCTCACGTTTCCTCTGAATCGTCCTCCCTCCAGCTTCATCCCATGCCCTCTAGTCCTGGAACATCTTTTTTGCTTAAAAATAGTGTTTTCCTGCACCCTGTTCCTCCCTGTAAGATACTTGTATGTCTCTATCATATCCCCTCTCTCCCTCCTCTCCTCCAGGGAGTACATGTTCAGTTCCTTCAACCTGTCTTCATAGGACTTGTGATGCAATCCATGCACCATCTCTGTTGCCCTCCTCTGAACCTTCTCTACCCTGTCTATGTCCTTACGTAGGTATGGTCTCCAGAACTGTACACTGTACTCCAGGTGGGGCCTCACTAGTGTCTTGTATAGCGGAATTATGACCTCCCTTTTCCTGCTGGTGATGCCCCTGCCTATACATCCAACATCCTATTTGCTTTACCTGCTGCCTTGTAACACTGTTTCCCTTCCTTGGGAGGTCATCAGAGATGATAACCCCAAGATCCCTTTCCTGCTTGGTGCATGCTATATCCTCACCCCCAACTGATATATTGTGCCAGGGTTTTGTGCCCCATATGCATTATCTTGCTTCTTTGCATTGAATTTCAACTGCCAAACCCCTGACCATTCTTCAAGTTTCTGCAGGTCACTTCTCATTCTATCTACACCCTCTGGTGTGTCTACTCTGTTACAGAGCTTTGTGTCATCAGCGAACAGTGAAATTCTGCCTTCTAGGTCCTGCGCCATGTCACTGATGAAGATGTTGAATAGGACCGGTCCCAGCACTGATCCCTGTGGTACCCCACTGGTCACTTTTCCCTCTGTGGAGTGACAGCCATTTACCACCACCCTCTGTGTCCTGCCTCCCAGCCAGTTACCTACCCACCACACTACTGTCCTTACACACAAATTTACAAAGTACACAGAAATTTGTTACAGTTGACAGGACGGTGATTGGGGAGTGGGGGGGGGATCACTGGCCAGAAAGGGTATATTTTAATTTCACAGGGATAGGAAATCAGAGTGGGGGCAGGGTGGTTGCAGAGGTGCAAACCTGCCACCATTTCCCATGCACATGAGCCCATAATGGCCATGCATTTGATCCCTTTGTGCCTTACATGCCCAATGAGCTCATTTGCATGCTGCTGTTTGAATATTGCCCCGGGAGCTACTGGTGCTATTTGATCTGGGGCAGGGCTCCATATCAGGGCAGCATTATTCTACTTAGCCCTGAGCTTAAATGACCCTATATTCCATTGGATAGCGCTGGTGTGCTATCTGACTG
Organism: Neoceratodus forsteri; assembly: GCA_016271365.2. NCBI lineage: Eukaryota > Metazoa > Chordata > Ceratodontiformes > Ceratodontidae > Neoceratodus > Neoceratodus forsteri. The sequence goes on from JADMNL010000025.1 coordinate 87,801,778, forward strand.
AATACAACATCCTCATGGTTGTGGACAATGGGCAAGCACAGTGTAAAACATTGCACTCCGCTTTCCCCCATTGTTGAACAGTATCCTCAGATGACCAAAGCAACCCTTTCTTTCTCTTTATCAGTGCTTTGGGACTACAGAGTGCCACACACACTTGCTTTAAGGGAATTAACATTTAATGTCATGGGAAACATGTTCTGTGGAAAACAATTCGAAATGCAAGGAAAGTGAACGGTGCAGGGAAAGACATGAGGAAAGAAAGGAGATGGTGATTGGAGCAGTAAAGAAGGCACAGATGTGAATGAGCAGAATGGTGGAATTTGGGGAGAACTGCAGAATTTCAATGTATTCTACAGTGGCATTCTCAGTCTGCATCTGGGTAAATTCCATGGAATTTTCTTCTATTCCAAGGAATTCCATTTTATCTGAATTTGTAAATTATATAGTGCACTAACTGGGACTTGACTCTACTATGCAGTAACTGCTGATGCTTCAGTAGTGATTAAAGGAGAAAAAGAAATAGCATGAAGTAACTGGTACAGCAGTTTTCGTTTATGGTAAGTGTTTCAATAAATGGTCCTCTTTCAGACATATACATATTTATTTAGTGTTTGTTGACCGGGTAAGGTGCACTAGCCATAGCAATGACTATTTTCAGGCACAACTCGGAAGTATACTGAAACAACCAATTTGAACAATGACAGTACAATCATATAAACAGTAGGTGCATAGAAAATAGTAATACAGTGCAAGTAGTGGAAACAAATAGATACAAATAGATACAACTGATTCTGCAAAACTATATAACAATAGAAATAAGGGAGAGCAAGAGTAAAAATCTCTAGGCAACATTTAGGTAGCAGTCCATTGAACTAAAACAATCAAAAAGTGCCAACTAATAGTCGAGGAAGATGGAATGCAAAAGAAAGAGGAGTAATTGGGGTAGAGAGGAAGTATATGGAGGTGGGATAGGATAGGATGGGAAGAACTGAGTTGAGGTAAGGGATGATGATTAGCTGTAATTAAAATTAAATTATCACAAGCTAAGAGACAGGAGGCCAGTGCAGAACTATTTTGTTGAGGAAAGGAGCACAGAAAGGATGTTGGGGTAGAGGATATTATGTAGATGTACTGAGCAAAGGGGGTTTGATGTAGGAGCAAGAGCATGAGACAGCAAGATGGCCATGCAACAATATTTTGAAAGAGGCATGGGATGATGCCAGATGCATAGTTAGTGGGAGGGAGTTCCATTTATTCAGGGCGTGGCAGGAGAAGGCGCTAGCACCTTTGGAGGAGTGATGTCTAGGGATAACAGCATGGGCATTGGCAGCTGAGCATAGTTCATAGCTGGATGTCTGGTTTAGAAATAGTTCCGCCAAAGATTTTGGCATTTGATTTCAGATGATATTATCTATGATAGAGCAGAGTGCATAATCACAGGAGGCTGCCGGAGAAAGACATCCTAGCTCAGTGTAGAGGAGGCAGTGGTGTTTTAGTCAATGTGAGGAGAACGCATATCTACAGATACTGCTGTATGCAAAATCCCACTTCTGAAAACTAGTCTTACCTGATGAGGCATATGCTGCCACTCCATACGTGAGTGACAGAAGGAATAGGCCATGAGCTATGGCAAGCCTAGCTGATGGAGTGAGTACGTAGCTGGAGTGGTAGACCATACCAAGTTTTATGTTAGTCAGCTTGCAAGTCTGCTGGATATGGAGATCAAAAGTGAGAGCTGGATCAAGTGTAATACCCAGATATTTAATGGAGGGTACAACCATGACTGACGAGCCATTTATAGTAGAGATATTAATAGTGGGTTGGGCGAGTTTACGTTTAGCATTGGAACCAAACAGCATGGCTTGAGTCTTAGAAACTATTAGGACAAGCCTATTGCTTACCAACCACTCTTCAATTTGTTGAAAATCTTGGGAAATATATATATTTATTTTACATATTGGATATAGATCCATATACTGAATCAGTGGGGGAAGAACAATACTACAGCAGAGGAACGTGACCTTGGAGTCATTATTAGTGACGACCTTAAGCAGGCTAGCCAATACAACAAAGCTTGCAGTAAGGCAAACATGGTGCTGGGATGTATAGGGAAGGGTATGGACAGTAGAAGGAAGGAGGTGATACTCCCCCTCAATAGATCCCTGGTGAGACCCCATCTGGAGTACTGTGTGCAGTTTTGGAGCCCATACCTTAGAAAAGACAAGGTTAGGTTGGAGGTGGTACAGTACAGGGCAATGAAGATGATTCAAGGCCAGCAAGGAAAGTCCTACAGGGAACAACTTAGGGCACTGAATATGTATTCGCTGAAGGCTAGAAAGGAGAGGAGGGATATGATAGAGACATTCAAGTTCCTGAAAGGAATACATAAGGTGGACACCAGGGAACTGTTTAACAGGAACACTAGCTTGCCAACACAGGGGCAGGACTGTAAACTGACAGGGGAAAGTTCAGTAGGGAAGTGATAAAATATTATTTTATGAAAAGGGTGGTGGAAAAAATGGAACAGCCTGCCAGTCGAGGGGTCTTAACCCTCCCCATCCTCCCCCCATTCCACTCCCAGCTTTTGCCACCCTGAACAACCGCTATACCCTTCATTTTCTCCCAATGATGCTTGATCCCACTAACAGTTTTAGCACCCACCACTTTGACAGGCAAACTGTTGTATGGCTCCATCACCCTTTCTGTAAAATAATAAGTCCTCATGATCCTTCTGAGCCTCCTCCTGTCAGTTTCAACTCATGTCCACATGACCATAAACTAGTATTCAAGCTAGATATTTCTCCATAATTCACATTATTAATTCCTTTTAGGAACTTGAAGGTCTCCATCATATTTCCCCTCTCCCTTCTGGTCTCCCATCAAGCACACAGTCAGTGTACCTTGAGGCACTCCTCATAGGACTTCCCATATTGGCCATAAATCAGTTTTTGTTACCCTGCACTCTGCCATCTCCACCTATCTCTATCCTTCCTGAGGTGAGGAAAAAATAAAGAAATGGGTGCAGTACTCCAAGTGTGGCTTCCCTAAGGATCTATATTGGGGAAGTATTACCTCTTCCCTTCTGCTATCAGTGACTCCCCCAGTACATCCCAGCATCCTACTCATTTTGCTATATGCCTTGTTGCACTGACTCAATTGTTTTGTAGGAGTCAATGATGATGACACCTGGGTACTATTCCTCAGCTGTAGTTTCAAGTCTCACCCCACCCATCCAGTACTCTGTTCTGGAGTTCTTGGTCCCTAGGTGCATTACCTTGCACTTTTTGGCATTGAATTTTATCTGCCAAACCTCAGACCACCCCTCTAGCTTTCATATGTCACTCTGCATTTCCCTGGTTCCCTCATCATTATCTATCCTCACAGAGAGCTTAGTGTCATCTGCAAAAAGACACCGCATGCCCTGGATACCCTTACCAATGTCACTAATGAACATATTGAAGAGGACCAGTCCCAGAGCAGATCCCTGCGGTACCCCGCTCATGATCATCCACTCTGCTGACTTGACCCTATTGAGTACAATCCTCTGCTGCCTCCTCTTACCTACCCAGTTTACTGTTACCTTAGCTACACACAGATTCTCTATCATCTTCAGCAAGCGTCTGTGAGGCACAGTGTAAAAAGCCTTGCTGAACTCAAAACAGGGCTAATCCAAAGTGTAGCCTCTACCCAATACTTTTGTCACCCATCAAAGAAAACTATCAGGTCAGTTTTTTCAATAACTACAAGGACCACTATAGGCTATATATCAAGAGCTGCAATAACCATCACTAAATTCAGTGTCATATAAAATGGATGCAGACAAAAAGGCCTCCACCTTTTTTTAATATTCTGAGCATTTAATGAGAAAAAACTTCTTTTAAAACAGAGGGCGTACAACAACTTGTCATAAAATAATGCTGCTTAAGACAATAAGATGGCCTGAGAAATTTTGCACTTCACTAAATCTGATTTATGCATTAAAGCAATGCATGTATATGAAAACAACACATCAAAAAAAGAAGTTAAAAGGGCAGCGTATCAGCCGAACTTTTCCTGCTCATTCCTTGATAATAACTTTTTACTGAGAGCCTTTGTAATCATGACATTTTATCCTTTTATATAATATGATATATTATTTATATTTTTGTCTTTTCTTTGCTAAAAGCATTCACCATGACCTCCGCCATTTTTGAGTACTTCTTACTGGCACATTGGTTTCTTTTTCCCATCACATGCTTCACCCTTACTTGAAAGGTATGATTTCTACACGGTGAAGGCTTCTGCTTTTTTCACCGAGTCATCATGTCCATCAAATGCAAGCATAAATTGCACTGATACGCCTGACTTTAATGCTAATCTAATCTGCTTTCTTATTAAATATAAATGTGTTTAAGGCTGACATGGCTTGAAAATGATATGTTAAGTAGCTGCTTTCTCCTCATAAATGTCAGGTATGAAAGGTATGGAAGGTTGATCAATGCATTAAATGAGGTATTTAGCACCATGAGGAAAATTCTGTAAGTCCTGCAATACAGCTCGTCACAGTGCATTATTCAGTGCCTAGGAACAACTGTGCTATTTGTCAGCAACAGATTCAACATTATGCATTGGAAGGAACATATGGTATATTTCTGACATAAAACCAGAATGAAATAAAGTATGTTTAGTATATTGTATAAAAGACACATAGATCACGTTTCTAATTTCTAATTTTGTTTTATGTGCTGTACTTTATGTCCCTGATTTTTCAGTCATGCAGAATGCATCTGTTAAGACCCATACCTTCACTGGGGCTGTCTTCAGCAGGCCATCACACTTTCAAACTTGAACCCGCTTTTCTTTTTTGTTGTTAATCATTTTTATTAATCATTTCAACAACAAAACAGAGCATATTAAATATCATGTGAACCATAAAACATAGGGCAAAAGGAGATACAGCTATGTCACAAGGACCTGCTTTTCCAAAGTACATGTCCCAAGTCAAGCTACATACTGCCAGTTCCAGACTTAGGTACTTTCTACTCCAACTAAAGAGTGGTCCTACCACTTACTGCATCCTGCATTTATTCAAAGTGCGGCACTAGCTGGATGCTGAAATGCATTGACTTTCAGCCACTTTTGAATATCCAATGAAAGCATGAATCAGTCTGAAACTCCTGCAAATGGTATCAATTAATATGACTGTTGCCTGAATAGTAATAAAGTTAATAGACTTGGATATTTAGAATAGCCTGATGTGATCCATTGCAAGTGCCAGATATTTTATCAGATCAGAGTTCTCCAATCTGATAAAATTTCTAGAACTCTGACAACATAAAACAGCTGGAAAATTCTAAAAATACTAAAAAAGCAAACACTGTAAGACTCCCACAACTTGGTCCCCTCCCCAACGATGACACATAATATTACCCACACACATCACACTTTCTCCCCCACCTGGCCCCTCACATACATGACCCTCTCAAGCACTGTACCTCAGGTGGGCCTATCAAGTATAGCACCCACTATTCAGTCTTAGTCAAGTTCACTCCAGAAACTGCCAGTATAGAGTACAAGTGACACCCACACCCACATGGAATTATAAAGTGTGGTGTCTGGGCTTGAGTCAACTCTGCATCTATACTCTAGTTTTAAATTCCAAAGGTTTAACTTGACATACGCAAAGAAAACGTCCTTGCTTCCTATCTGCCCTTTGTGTTCCTGCAGATTCATCCTCTTTCACTGTCATTAGCCTAGTGTCTATAACACCAAACTGCATGTACGAGACTGGCCGGTGGTGGTGATGGTAAGAGAAAATGGGGCTGTAGAAATACCAAGGGCAGTCAAGCAGCAAGGAGGTTTTGTGCACTTTACTTACTTTAAGATGAAACTAGTGTGAAATGTTGGTCTGGTGCCTGAAGCCAACTCAAGCGCCCCTGGGCATTCTTCAGTGTGGGTGCACTGGAGACATGCTGGCAGTAATCATTTTGAAGTGATCATGGCTGAGACTGGACAGTTGGTGCTGGGACTTGGGAGGACCATCATGAGTTACATGATAGGGCCATGTCTTGGGGGGGTGCTGTGAGTTGGTAATAATTTATGCATGATGGGTGCAGAAGGGGGACAAAGGAATGGGATTCTTGACATTTTTGTTTTTCAGGTGCTTTGGGGTGTTGGGGTGTCTGATATGTTATTGGATCAACGGTGCGCAGGGCCAAGCAAGAGGTATCTCAGCTAGCAAAGGATTGTGGGGGTTCCCCTGACATACTGGTCCACCTGAGTACAAATGACATTGAGAGAAATAGCGAGCTAGAGATACAGGCAAGGTTCAGGAAGCTTGCCAGGGTCTGTCATGACATAGGGTGCACTATTTCCTTCTCGGAAATCCTGCCGGTGCCAAGGGCTAGTGGGGAACACAAAAGGAAGATTAGGGAGATAAACCAGTGGCTCAGGGGTGGTGTGAGGCGAGAGGGTATGGGTTGATGGGGAGTTGGAGGAGACCTGGGAGGACAAGGAGCTGTATGCTAGAGATAGGCTCATCTCAATTTGGAGGGGAAGGGAATCCTTAAGTTGAAAATAGAGGGGTTCATTGGTGAAAAGTGGGGTTTAAACTTGTGAAGGGGGAAGGAAGGGAGAAAAGGCTGTCGAAGGGGGTCCAATAAAGAAGAGACTCTGTCTCCACCCCCCTGGGGACCTGGAGGAATGCGTGAAAAGGCCGACTGGTAAAGTGCAGACCAGGGGAAAACAGAATCCCCATGGGAACACGAGCAGGGGAAATGGAAGTATAGGGAAAGGGTGGAAGATAGTCCTGCTAAATGCCAGGAGCTTGGGCAATAAAATGCCTGAGCTCCAGGCGATGCTATCTGAGGGAGCGGTGGATGTGGCAGCAGTCACTGAGATCTGGGCCACCGCAGGACACGACTGGGACCTGAACCTGGAGGGTTACACTATGTTCAGGAAGGACGGGGGAGGGAAGGGAGGAGGCGCAATAATATCAAAAACTGCATTGGCATAGGGGAGTAGAGGAGGTGGAGGGAACCATGGAGGCGATTTGGGTCACCTTGATAACAAGGGGCAAGAGAGTAAAAATAGGAGTGGTGTATAGACCCCCTGCGATGGTGGAGGAGCTGGAGGAGAGTCTGGTGGCAGATGTTGGGAGACACTGAAGATTGAGCAGGGGAAGGGTGATGGTGCTGGGGGACTTAAACATGCCACAAACAGACTGGGAGACTATGACATCCTTGGTGGCCAGGGAACAGAGGTTGCTGGATGTCTTTCAAGACGCATTCCTAACTCAGCAGGTGGGGGAACCAACCAGGGAGGCGTGGGTACTGGATGTGGTGCTGGCAGACAGTGACCAGATTGGGGGCCTGGAGGTAAGGGACCCATTGGCGGGGAGTGACCATGCCACGGTCTGGTTCTGCCTGGACCTATGAGGGGTAGAAGGCTGCACAAAGACGGAGGTAACTGACTTCAGGGGGGCAGATTTTAAGGAAATGGGAAGGCTCCTTAAGGAGCATTTGGATGTGATTGGGTCAGATATGGACACTGACAGTAGGTGGGAAATAATGAGGAGGGGGGTGCAGAATGCTACCAGCACCTGTGCCAGAGTAAAACAAAAATGCGGTAGGGCACGAAAACCCTGCTGGTGGACCAGGGAGGTCCAGGAGGTGGTGTGGGGAAAGAAGGCAGCCTATAGGCCATTCAAGTGCTCAAGGAGTGAAAGGGATCAAGGGGAGTATGAACTGATGGCTAGTAGGGCCACTAGGGTGGTGAGGGCGGCTAAGGCAAGGAAGGAGCAGAACCTGGCCAGGGAAATTAGGAGAGGGAACAAGGGGTTCTTTAGATACATTGGGGAAAAACGAAGGGTGAAGGGGCAGATTAGCAGGATTAAAACAGGGGAGAGATGGGCACAAGACCCAGGGAGCAGGCTGAGGTACTAAATGAGTACTTCACCTCAGTTTTCACCAAGGAAAATGGGGGTGCTGCATCATACATGGGAGGAGACAGTGATACTGAGGAGGGGGGGGACCCTTACCGATCGGCGGGTCTGGGGAGAGGGGGAGGCATCACTGGCAGGAGGGGGGAAGGCTAAGCAGGGAGAAGAGGCAGTGGAGGTAGAAATCACAGCAGAGAGAGAGTGAGGGAAGCCCTCAGGTCCCTTAAGATGTAGAAAGCACTGGGGCCAGATAAATTACATCCCAGAGTGCTGAAGGAACTTGTGGATGTCCTGGTGAACCCCCTGGTGGAGCTTTTTACCATCTCTCTGAGGACAGGGTGGGTGCCCCAGGACTGGAAGGTGGTGCATATAGTGCCTATCCACAAGGGGGATCAAGGGAAGTGCCAGGGAACTACAGGCCTGTCAGCTTGATATTGGTGGTAGGCAAGGTGATGGAAGGCATTGTCAAGGAGAGGCTAGGGGGGGACCTGGAAGAGTCAGGGTGCCTGAACGATAGACAGCATGGATTCATCCCAGGGAAATCAAGTCAGACAAACCTTGTGGAGTTCTATGACTGGGTGATGAGTGCCCTGGACCTGGGTAGACCAGTGGACGTCCTCTTTCTAGACTTCAGCAATGCATTTGACTCTGTTCCTCACGAGGGCCTACTGGATAAGCTGGGAGAAATAGGGTGGGGAACCAGATGATCAGATGGATAGACAATTGGCTCCAGGACCGGATAGTTGGCAGGATAGTTTCATCCCCAAGGAGGGTCATTAGTGGGGTCCCTCAGGGATCAGTGCTTGGGCTTCTCCTGTTCAACGATTATGTCTCTGACATAAGGACAGGTATTAGGAGTGAGATGAGTCTCTTTGTGGATGACTCAAAACTGGGGGGGGGTGGATGGGGAAGAGGGGAGGGTGGCCTACAGGGGACCTGGAGGCTCTGGAAGATGGTCTAGAAAGTGGAAGCTGAGGTTCAATGCAGGAAATGCAAGGTACTGTACCTGGGGCCAGAAACCCGGTCAAGTGTACACCCTGGGGGGGGATGCTACAAGTCTCAATGGCTGAGAGGGACCTGGGGGTCATGGTGGATGTCAAGATGAACAACTCGGAGACTTGTAGGAGGGCAGCAGCCAAGGCCAATAGGATGTTGGGATGCATCACTAGGGGGATCACCTCCAGAAGGAGGGAAGTGATACTCCCTCTGTATAACTGCTTGGTGAGGCCACACCTCGAGTACTGCATGCAGTTTTGGAGGCCACACTTAAAGAGGGACATTAAACTCCTGGAGAGGGTCCAGAGGAGGGCAAACAAAATGATTTGGGGCTTGGGGGACAGTACCTATAGGGAGAGGCTCGAAGAGCTAAATATGTACACATTGGAAGAGAGAAGGGACCGGGGGCACATGATAGAGGTCTTCAGGTACATGAAGGGGGTAAATAGGGAAGGAGCAGTCAGGGTGCTTTGAAGGAAGGAGGAGGGGCAACTAGAGGGCATGGGTGGAAGCTGGAGGGGGGAAGATTCAGGGGAGAAAGAAGGAGGTGCTACTTCACTGAGAGGGTGGTGGAGCCATGGAATGCGCTACCCAGGGGGCTGGTGGAGGCAGAGACGGTGGAGGGGTTCAAGAGGGGGTGGGACAGGTACAGGGGTAGGGTTCTGGAAGCAAAAGCCAGTGCAGCGAGAATATCCGGAACTGGGAAAGGAGAAGCCAGAGAAGGCAAGGCGGGCAGCAAGGTCAGCTCCCGCGGTGGGGGCTGACCAAACGAGCAGACACAAAAGACCGTTAGGCCTATTCTGCTGGCATTTTAGTATGTTAGTATCAGAGAAATTTATTCCAGTAAAATAATAAGAAATCCAAGTTTTATCTTTTTGGTGGAAGTCATTCATTCTGGATTTTGTACTGTCCAAGCAACACTAATTAAAATACAACATTAAGCCCAGAACTTGATATTTTCTTTCTTAATTATACAAGTCATAACAGGTTATGAGGCTAGAGATCACAGGTTTGAATCCTACAACAGCCACTGGTTTTCCAAGGGACCTCGAGTGAGTCACTTAACCCCTTGATTGTAAGTCTTCTCACCATGGAATAATAAGGTAAGAGAACTAAATGGATGAAAGGTGCTCCACAAAAGCTTAGTCAGCAGTCAGAAGTACTACAAAACATGAGGAGTTGATTGTGGCTGAAAGCAAACTTCACAACCAGCAAACTTGGACACTTTTTTAAATATATATATATTTTGTGGGGGGTTTTGGGTTTTTCTCCTTGCTCATTCCCATGCATCCCTGATGCGACACATGCATGTGGAGGCACGCACACACACACACATTATGGGACGTCCCTCCCTTCTAGTCGCACTGTTAACTGCCTACACCTGCCACCTGACTTCCATCCGGTGGTAGAGGGACTACAGGCGAGCAACCCCCACCAATCCCAGGAGAGGAGAGTCACTGCTCGATCCTGCTCCGACTCTCCCCCCCCCGGTGCCAGAACCCCGGTGACCTGAGGTCACTCTCAAACCCGGGTCACTGGTGTGGCGTGAGGTAAGACATTCAGTGCCTCAACCCTCAGTGCCACTGGGCTGGCTCAAACCTGGGCACTTTGAACTCTAATCATGTTCTTCCTTAGGGGAAGGGTGCAACAGGGTAAAACCATTGCTCCTCCCCCAAAGATAAAGTAGATGTGGCATCAGAGTCAGGCTATCCTTAGTAAGTAATAACCTGAAAACAAACATCCCTAAATGGATAACAATGGTGGATAACTTGAAAAGTTGGGTGTGAACTTTTCTGCCAGTGCTCAACAAATAAAGCAAATAGCAAGAGTTGCATTATAAATTTGCTCCAAATGAAATGGAATACTAATCAAAGCCCTGACATTACATTGGCCCTGAATCTTGTTTCTTTGAAGTGTATCTGTAATAAGAATTGCTCAGTTTGTGTGAATATAAATACTGCTACTAACTCCAATTCCATCAAGAAAGATACTACTCCAGACAAAAGTATGATAAAAGTTTGTATGTACAGTAAACAGTCTTTTCATATGAACTACTTGCATATACTGTATTGATTTTCTATATAACTGGAGCTTGATCTGTAGCTGTGTGGTATGGTTATAAACAGTATTATGATGCCATGCTGTCAATTTTGAAAACTGTTGCTTTAGACCTGGATAACAAACCCTGAACTCCCCCAGAGCAGTCCATGAAACACTAGTAAATTGTCAGAGACAAGAAAAGTCTCCTCCCAATCCAATTCATGTTCCTCTCTCAGTGTTTGTGCTCTAGCCAAACTTTCTTTTGTGTCTTTTTTCCATTTATTTACCCAGTATAGCCGGGATAAAATGCGACATCTCTTTTCCAGTGGGGTCCTGCTTCTACCCATTTCAGCATCCAAGAGGAGTGGAGTACTGGGAGGTTAAGTGGCATGCCCAAGGTCACACAGTGAGTATTTAGCCCCAGTGGTAGTATTTGCTCAACCTTGTTCAAGGAGACTGGATTTTTCTGAATGAATTGAAGCACATATCAGTAGTAGACCATAATGTTTCCTGCAATGGTAACTAATAGCTGTTGCATTTGTGTTTTTCTAAATCTTGATATCCCTTTTTGCAGTCAATCACAATCTTGTTCAAAATGTTTCTGATGGGGACTGAACAGTCCATGTTTCGGGGGCAATATATTGAATCTGTATTTGGACAGCAGGCCTCAAAAATGGGAGTATTTTTGGGACAATGGGATGATTTGGATTAAGATTTTGTCCCCCAAATCCTCTTGTGGGCTGCCACAGATTGACAGATCCAGCCCATATCACAGGAGATCTAGGATGGAATTCAAGCCAGACCAATGAGGTATGGTCTATAATACAACCCAACAGTTGGCCCAGCTCAGATAAGAATTCCACTTTTTCCCAAGGTGGACTGCATCGAGAATTGCTCTGATCCTCCAGAACAAATTCTAAAATAGCCAAGTCAAAATCCAAATCAGGTAGCAGCCCCTTTACCCATCCCCTTTTTATTCATGTACTTTTTATGTTTTCTTGCACACATGTGCAAGAAACACAGTGCCACCATACTAGTTTTCGTAGGTGTGGTAATTCCGCTTTCAATGGCATGAGGGTTTCTGCAGGTGTGGCCCCACTGCACTAGTGAATGTCCCAGCTGTCTATGACAGCAGTTCATATGCAGTGGTGTACAGTTGAAAGCAAATGACCGCTACAGTCAGCGGTGGTAATGTGTAAGCAATTAGCATACTGCCGTGTCGTCAGCAGTATGTAAAATGACCCACACATCACGACCACTGATTGTAACAGTGGTTGTATGCACACCCTGCCCCCATTTGTTGTGTGCAGAGGGGGTGCCCAATTCCCCTCGGCTCATGCACACTTCCCCCCCTAAGTACACTGTATCTCTGATGGGGGTGCCCAATCCCCATTGGCTCCAGTGGCCCCCAAAAAACACAAACTTCCAGGTGCCTGCTGGGAGCTCACCCTAGCATGGCATAAGCCCAACATCCTCATGGTCCCACCCCAAACACTGTATGGGCAACGGGGGTGCCCAATCCCCTGTTGGCTCCACTGCCCCACCAAAATTTCCAGGTGCACACTGGGAGCCCATCTCAGCATGACAAAAGTCCCATGTCATCTATGTAAAATTTAAAAAATCCTGTAACAAAAGAAAACGGTCGGCTCTCTTGCCCCACCAACCCGTGCCCACCGTCTGCGTACCCCACCTCCCCACAGCCCCCACACACCCATACTTACCTCCGGAGGCCGGCACAGCAATCTTTGGTGGACCAGAAACACATCTGCACTAGGGATGTGTGAAACAAAATTTCCGCAGGCAGAATTCAAGTGAAAGTCTGACTTTCACTTCCATGGAAGTCTGGAAATTGATTACTGAACTTCCACAGAAATTGCACCCTTGGTCACTGCCCAATCCAGCTGCCCCACTTGCCATTGAAAAGCCCAGTCCAGTCCTGTCGAGTTGCAATCCCTCCCCCACCCCATCCCTGCACAACAATAAATGCCCTGGTGGCTAGTGGTCCCTCCCCTCCACCTCACCTGCCAAAACTAAAATTGTCCACAGGCATTTAATGAGTCAACCCTTCCCCCATCCCCATACCCATCTAACCTGTACTTTTTAAAACAAATTCCCTGGTGGTCTAGTGCTCATTCATTGACAGCTCAGTGGGCGGGCTGGAGATGGAGGAGAGAGGAGGGCTGTGCCGGTCCTCCCACTGGGGTTCGAGATGGGGGTGGGAGCTGGGTGGTGGGACACCTGATGGGGTGGGGGCACTAGACCACCAGGGAAATAATGTGACTGGGAATCGGGGGTGGGGAGGGTGTGGGAAATCAGTAGACCACCAGGACATGTTTTATATAAAAAAGTATGGGTCAGACAGAGATGAGGATGGGGGGGTTGATTTGTTAAATGCTGCTGGACAATTTTAGTTTTGGCAGTTGAGGTGCAAGGGAGAGACCACTAGCCACCAGGGCATTTGTTGTCAGGCAGGGACGGGGTGGGGAAGGGATCACATCCTGGCAGGATGGGGTATTTTTGTTTAAAAGTTGAGCCACCAGCAGGTGATCTAGTGGGGGAAGGGACCTCTAGTAACCAGGGCTAGGGATGGGCAGTGGAAATGTGGTTTTCTGCCCCAGGGCGAAATTTCACCCATAACTTTCATGGACGTTTTCCGCTCCTCCACAAGCAGAAGTTCATAAACTTCTGTGAAAGTTCATTGGTTTCTGCAGAAGTTCCGCGGGGGCAGAAAACACACTTTCACCCAGACCTAGTCTGCACTCTTCAAAGCCGACCACAAACTGAAGAAATGCCGGTAAGCTGTATAATGGCATAAATAGGGTTTTTTCAACGTTGGTGCATATCTCGGTCATGTTTTTGAATTTTTGCACCAAATTTTCAACATGAGGTTCTTGGGACCCCACCTCATGAATTCAGTGACTGTCATTTGGTTATTCAGTCCCAAAGGTGATTTTGCGGTCACTGCATGGAATCGCCTTTTGGGCCAAATAATAAAACAACAGTGTCACTGTTTATAAAGATGGAGCTCTCAAAAAGCCTATGTTGCAATTTGGTGGAAATTCCCAAAAATGACTAATTCTGATGTCACGTTGTGCAGTTTCCATGCACACTGCAAATTCGTGAATTGTAATGTTTTCACTCCAGATTTTCAACATTGCCATTTTTTCACACCTCCTTATGAACAGTACAGCTGTCATTTTTCACATCCTGGCTGAAATGTGTTTTCTCAATTCCGGCGCAGAATTGTGTGGTCACTGTGGGAAATCAATGTTTGGAATAGATCAAGAAACTCACCTTGACACTGTTCATGAGCAGAGGTCCTAAAATGCCTATGTTGAAAATTTGGTCACAAATGTCCATAAAATGACTGTGTTACGAGCGAGCATTGTGCAGTTTCTACGCACCCTCATAACTTCACAGATATGTAATATTTTCACTCCAGATTTTCAACATTGGCATTTTTCCATACATCCTTATGAACAATACAGCTGTTATTTTTCAAATCCTGGCCAAAATGTGTTTTCGCACTTCCAGTGCAGAATAGTGCAGTCACTGTGGGAAATCAGTGCTCAGGACAGATTAAGAAAATCACAGTAACACTGTTCATTAGTGGAGGTCCCAAAATGCCTATATTGAAAATCTGGTGCAAAAAAATTCCCCCAATAATTGCATTATGGGTGTGTGTTGTGCAGTTTCTATGCATGCTCATAATTTCACCAGTTTCTTTTATATTTTCAGTCCAGATTTTCAACATTACTAATTTTTTACACCTCTTCATGAACAGTACAGCTGTCATTTTTCACATCATACTGGAAATGTGTTTTCACACCTGTGGTGCTAAATGGCACAGTCACCGTGCAAAATCACCTTTTGGTTAACAAATCGATGTGTCACCATTCATGCAGTGGGGTCACAAAAAGCCCATGTTGAAAACTTTGAGTAAAAATACCAAGACACGCCTCACGGTCTTAGGGTTTCCAACCATAACGCCCTACCTTGTAGGGACTGACAGGCATCTGTCCTACTCTGTAGGGACTGACAGGCATCAGGGTTGTGACTTGGAATTGTCGACAGTAATGCTCACGCCATTCCACCCCCAGCCCCACCCTGCAGCCAGTGACAGGCAATGAGGTGCACCTTGGACTCTTTGGCCCCAGAGTTCACACCATTCTGCTATACTGCACCCATTTCAGCATATTTCTTTATGGAATGAGGTGAGTGTAAATTCCAAACACCCCAAGGCACACTTCGACACTAGTCAGTGTCTGTAGGGTAGGGTGAGGTGAAATGTAATGACCGTTATGGGTGATGACTCAAAGGCATACCCCAATGCCTGTCCATCTCTGCAGGGTAGGGGTGGAGTTGGCGTCAGTTCAATATATCATATCATTCCTATACTGCATCTGTCTAAATCCTGCACTTCCACCATTAATGCCAGCAAGCAAACATTCGGCATTGACAAATGCTTGTTTTTTGATTGTGTGCAAAACAAGTTTAAACAGCAACATTTTTGAATCTGTGCATCTCCCATATAATTAACTAGCTCTACTGACATCATTTTGTGTGGTGTCCCAAAAGCAAGAGAAGGGAACATATGTTGGCTCTGAGAAGCCAGCAGCCTAATCCATTTCACATTAATCAATGGGGTTATATATTTACACTGTTTTTCTCACCCCACACCCCCGATACAACAAATCTCTTTTCACACAATAAATCAAGCTCCTGATTTATTTTCACTTTAAATCTATCTCCCATGTTTTGTAAAGGTAAGAACTGTCCATTCCATCACCTTTCTAAGTAGGGCTCTAAAGAATTCTGTGTCCACAGAACACTGAGCTTCTGGCCATATGTGACCACAGTGGCCTCATTTGAGAAACATCATTCTGGATGTTCAGTTGTTTAGAATCAGTCATCACACAACCAAAAAAGACTCTTGTTAGCTGAGTAGTGGCTTTGTTTTTAAACAAACAAGTCTCTGGCATATTTACAAACTGAAGATACCAACATGATTCCTAAGCAGAGCACTGCAGTGCTTCTGAAACATATCCCAAAATGTCTACATAAGGGGATGGAGCTTTGGACTTGGTAAGTAGACAGGAGCAGGGTACCAGCTCATCAACAGCAAAGTAGGATTCCTTCCCTTCCTTTTGGGGTACAAAAGCATGTGTCATTAAAACTAACCGATACAGAGGGAGGTAAGGCACCTTCCTGTTTTTTTTGGAGGGGGGGCAGTCAAGGTGAGCAGGACTAGTACCTTTTGATCTTTTATTGAAAACTTGTATTTAGTTCAACATGTTTAAAATCTTGCAGCAGCTGTTCACACAACTGTGTCCTGATTCACAACCCATCTTAGAAACCCATAGCCTGCTCAGGAAAAGACACTGTCTCCACTATCCTGAAATCCTGTTATTCTAGATCAGAAAACACAATTTGGAACCCAGATGTTCCCATAAGGTGTGCTACAATAGGAACTATTTTTGTATGAGTGTATCCCATCTGGTCATGAATTCTGTCTCCCACAGAGACTATCCGTAATACCGTGGGACTTATTAGGAAGCGGTATCCTTGCAGGCACTCAGCACCAGATAACCCTAATCTAGTCTTATCACTTGCAGACAAAAGCATGGGATCCAATAGGAGTCCATGTAATCCATCTCTGTCAGCTGCATTAAGGAAATTACCTGTCAGAAACATCATGGCCAAGATTCTGTGATTAAACACAAACGAAGAAAGCGCTTAAGGGTACAGTATGGGAAAAATGCTCCAAAAGCAGAGCTTTACAAAACTGATTTCAATTGAATTTTCTTTACATTAATTTTGTGGCCACAAGCACTTGAAAAGTATGAAGAATAATGCAATCTATCAACAAAGAGTTCAGTAGCCAAAGGAGACAAATGGAATTTAAAATTCAGTTATCAGAACTCTGAGAAATTACTTTGTGCTCTAAAGTGGTTCACAGTTAAAGCCCTGTGAAGCATATTCAAAAGCAAGCCTGCAAAAGAAGAAAAGTACTATTGTTATTAATGTTCACATGAACTAAAAATGGGATGGATTGGTTAATTTGTTCTCAACAATCAGTTCTGTGGTAATTACTTCTACTCTCCTTTGTATAAATATGTATTTTATATATGAAGGATGAAACCTTTCTATTACTGGACTTGTAATATGGATGTGATTTGAGTAATCAAGATCTAATGAGTATTATGAATAAAACATAGTGATAGGAAAGGTATATTACATGATACCCAATGTAAGGTTACAGGCAATCATTTTAAACTCTGACCTGGAGGACACGCTTTTATCCATCCATTTTTAAAATAAGATCCTTTAATAATTTATCAGTGCTGTATCAAAACAGCCCCCAAATGAGCAGCACATAGCCTTCTCACAGATTAATTGTGACAAGGGAAACACAATGCTTTACTAAAACTAATTTTCATAAAACAGTTGAAGTATAAAATATTAATAACTTTCTCTAATTTCAATACTCAAGAATGTTAAGCTTATGGAAGGAAGTAACTCTGCACTAATAAACACTGAAGATGTAACTGTTGCTAGGAAGATCCCAAATTCTTCAAAACATGAAATTTATTATTAGATATCAAATTCAGAAAATACATCTACCTGGTGGGAGTTACAAAATGAAAAGGTTGTGAAAGGCTTTATTTTTCTTGCTTAACAAAGTGTTAGTAATTTCTGTTGCAGTACACTTTTAAAAGATCAGATTCCTATGTTACTTAAAGTATCTTGTAAAGGCATAAACTGCAGAAGAGACGCTTTAAGCAAACATAAATCAGACAGCAGGCATTTAGCCTGGCAAGCTTTTTGCCCAACCCCCCAAACAAAAAGGCCATCAGAATGTTATACAATATGACAAATGGAGTCGCTCACTGTGCCTAAAGTGTTAAAGATAACAGTGTCGCAACACTTTGTACCACCTCATCTATTAGACCGTAAAGAACTATTCAATAAAATCAACAAAAGAATCCACTGGATGAGTCAATATAAGTGCATAAACATGGTTCAGACTTCCGACAAGCGTGCCTTCAGAACACCAGTGCTTTCCTCTGTCATGCCACTGGGGAATGGACTTCCCACAGTGAAGGAGCATACTTCAATAAGCTTCTGTGTACAGACAATGTAACATTTCTGCAAATGGGCAGCAGGTCAGGAGAGACACCAGCTCAGCTATCACTACATATAATTGAGCCTTCTTGGCTAAAATGACGTCTTTCAACAGGCAGAGGCAGTTTTTAATCTTGCTGAAAAAAACAGTGATTTTTGAGTAGATGTCAGCAGGTAGACTTTCAAAGTGCAGGCATCAACAACACTTGGATTACAGTATTTTTGTACATACCTTAATCCTTAAAGGGGAAGGCTAATCTGTTGAAATTGGAAGATCATTGGTTCAGAAATATCCAATCAATAAATTCATCTAATGTTAAGCAATTACTGAATCACTAAATTTACATGTTGAATAATGTCTAACTAATTGCTACAGTGACCTTAATATCATGCATTTGGTTGTTGCTGCTGTCATTACTATTTTTCGTTTTAATCCCAGACAAATCTGAACAGACCTGAGGATGCAGATATCACAGAGTATAAGATACATCATTCATAGTTATGGGAACTGGGGTGCAATGTTTGTGAGTACCTTCTGGGTTACTGAAGCCTTGGAAATCTGACCTTTTTGGACGTCAAGATGCCTGTGTTTTTGTTTCCAAAACATAAAGGGCACTGACTTTGCTCTGTAGGCAAAATGCACCATGTTTAATTGAAATAAAGTTAAACACACACACACACACACTTTTTCATACAGGCTTTATTGTGAGCATTAATTATGTATAAGATGGAAGCAACAGTTGTAAAATTAAAGGCAGATCAGGGCTCCATGTGGCAGTTTTATTATTTAGTTTATGTCCCACCATATGTAGTGCCACAGAAAATTACAATTGGCTTATACTGCTAACTATAAAAGAAGACAATGAAATATTATTTATTGTCTTGTTAACTGAACTAGTAAACTTAAAGCAACCAGGTCATGATAGCAAATCAAGCTGGTCATTTATTTTATTGCCAAGTAAACCCATTTATGGGGGTAATCCACTTTATAGCAACTCAGAAGTAGGGCATGGTGAGCAAGCTGAGCATCAAAAAGGTTGAAGAGGTATAAAGTTTAGAATCCAATAATCCCTCAGCATGCAGGTTTTTACCCAAACATCCTGAACCTCATGAGCAGACCAATGTCTTTTATTACCATCAGGTTAACCCTGAGCCCATTAAAAGTGTGTAAGTGGGAAATCTGAACAGCATCCAATCCTGAGCAACAGGAACATATGTGTTCCAAATAATTGTAATCATTTTCCATTTAAAATATATATCACTCAGTTCTCATTGCAGCCAATGTGCAATATACTGTACTTTCAGAACTGTAAAGGCTTCTGCTTTTTAAAATGGTATCATTGCAGATACAACTGCTTAAACATCTGTGAAAGATGGTATTTGTAAAAACAACTGAAGTACTGCTGCTTGAATGTGAGTGAAATATAATAAGAAACATTGACTCTTAAAGGCAGAAAAGGATATATTATGCATGAGGTCTGTTTGGATTCTACCTAAGCCATCCAGTCTATCACTGATCAGTTTAGGCAGAGCTTCCCATTTGTATCTCTCTCTCTTTCTCTCTGTCTCTCTCGCTCACACACACACACACACACACACACACACACACACACACACACACACTATATCATGCCCTCTAACTCCACAAGTGTTTTTAGCAAACACTGATGTTTGCCCCAACCATTCTTCTATCCAGTCATCACCTTAGCATTAACCACTTGTCTGGGCAAACAATTCCCCTTGTTCAAAACTCTCTCTGTCTGTCTGTTACACAGGGCTGGTCCACTTTAAAGTCTTTATTAGTGACATTGAACAGGAGTTAGGAGGGAAGGTATGTCTTTTTGCAGATGAAAGAAAGATCTGCAACAGGATTGCCCAGAGGGTGTGTGGAAAAAATGAGAAGGGATCTAAGTAAGCCTGAGGAGTAGTCAAGGATGTGGCAACTAGGATTCAATGTGAAGAAGTGCAAAATCATGCACTTGGGGCACAGAAATCCGGGGTGGAGTAATGATGGGGGAGTGGTACTGATGAACACCAAACAGGAAAGGGACCTGGGGTAATCATATCTGATGACCTAAAAGTGGTCAAGCAGTGTGGCAAGGCAGTGGGGAGAGCCAGTGTGATGCTGGGGTGCATAGGGAGGGATATCACCAGCAGACAGTAGGAGGTGGTGATACTACTGTACAATTCATAGGTGAGACCTCATCTAGAGTACTACGTCTAGTTCTGGAGGCTACATCTCCAGAAGGACACAGACAAAGTTGAGGTGATCCAGAGGAGGGCAACTAAAATGGGGTCAGCACCAAAAGCCCTATAAGGAGAGACTAAGGGACCTCAATATGTACATTCTGGAGGAGAGCAGGGAGAAGGGGGGATATGATAGAGACTTTCAAATACCCCATGGGTATAAATAAGGCACAAAAGGGAAGTATTTTTCAGAGAAAAAGATGCTCAAGAACAAGGGGTCATGCTATGAAGCTGGAGGAGGCTAGATTCAGGGGAAACGTGAGAAAGTACTTCTCTACCAAAAGGGTGTGAATGCGTGGAACAGCCTCCCAACAGAGATGGTTAGGGGAAAAATGGTAAAGGAATTCAAAAATGGGTGGGATAGGTTTAAGAGAACCTGAGCAGTTAGGAAAGGGTGAATAAAGCCAGAGATAAAGTAGGGTTTCTGGTATTACAGTAGGAAGAGAACATGGGCAGACTAGGTGGGCCAAGCTGTCCTTATCTGCCATCAATTTCTATGTTTCTATGTTTCTTCATTTCATGACTTAACAGTGTCAGCAGCTCAGTAGATAGCTTGCAGATGACTGGGTGATCATACGATTTAATGTAATGAAACATTAATTAAATGCAACAGGGTAATTACACTGTAGTTACATGTTTGTTGCATGCAACTACATTGCAATCACAATGCTCTTACAGTGTAGTTACACTGTAAAAACAGGGTATGTACTTCAGTGACAATTATAACCCTGTGAAGCCTGTACTTTATTGTGTCAATGTAATTAATCATTAATTACATGTAGCAGGGTACTTACACTGTAGTTACATGTTTGTTGCATGCAACTACATTGCAACTGCAATGCAGTTATAATGTAGTTAAGTGAAACTTAAAGTGTAAACGGGGGAGTGCTATACTGTTGAGATGCTCTCCTTTGGATGTTAAGCCAAAGTCCCTTCTGCCCATCTCTGGTCACTGTCCAGGTGGAAGTAGAATATCCTAAGTCACTTTTCAAAGAACAGTAGTGGAATTTTAATATAAAAATGTGTTGCCTGTTGGAAGGCAACCTCTCTTCTTAGGGGTCACCTGACCTGAAAGTGCTAAGGCAGGTGTGGGGGTGGGAAAGGAGGAGGGGAAATGTAGGGAGGAGGATAGAGGGAAGAGAGAGAGAGAGAGAGAGAGAGAGATCCAAGTAGTGTTGGGAAAATGGATGAGTTGATTCAAAAGGAGATAGGCCAAGAATGGAGGAAGGGGATTGGAGGGCAGATAACAAAGGGAAGAAGGGGTTTTAAAGCAGCTGCAAGGCTGAGATTCACCCTTCTGCTTTTTAATTTTTTTTCTCCCACCTACCCTTTAGGAGAAAGGGGGACAGCAGGACGTTTAGGGGGCCAAGGGGGGTTGCTAAAGGTGGACAGCTGCAGTAGCCAGTGGGGAAGGCTGTTCCTGGTCAGGAATGGGAGAGATGAGAAGAAAATGGGGGAGAAGGAGCAGAATAAAGAAAGATGGGTCCCAGAGGAACACGGACTAAATATGCACCTAGGCATGTGGGGCCCTTGGAAGTTTGCACCCAGAAGGCCAAAAAGTAGATTGAGTGTGCATCCAAATATGGTGGTGAATTACAAAGAGATAGACTAAGTTTTTGGAAGGGAAGATGTAAAAAAATGTATATATGGAAATAATGTGGTGATGTGTTGTAAGGAAATAATATCATGATCTTATTTTGGAATGATGGAATAAATAAAGTGTGGCTTAATAAATTAGCCAACTGAGCACCCACAGAGATGAAGTCTGAATGGTTATTTCAGGGAAGGGGATCCCATGGCAAGAAAAAAAACATACCATCCCAAGCGGAGGTTGCATCTAACTTCAGTGGCTTTATAATAGAAGTAACTTCTTTCTTGTTAACTGCAGCTGTCAACAGTTTGTTTTTTAAGTTCTGGCAACTGCATGGAAGGATTGCCTGAAAATGACTGTAGGTCAGATGACACCTCTGGGGAGAAACCAAAGATATTAGTAAAATGCTGATTTACTAGGTTCAACATTTCAAAACTCTTTATAGTCATTCACCTCTGTGGTCTTTTAGGGCCATAAAACTAGAAGCTTCCCTACTATCCTTGCATGCTACAAAAGGGGCTACCATATGGTATTTTCGGTGTACCATATTTAAGCTTGAAGATGCACCCCTATCATGTCAATAGCACTGCATTTCCATTTTTAGTTGCTGTATCTGATCAACATATCTGCCAGTGCCATCATTAGCTTGTATGATGACCTTCTGTAGTTGTTCCTGTAGTTTCAGATATAGAAACTGTTATGTTCTTTATAGTTTTTTTCCAAAATTCTGGAACTAAAATCTTAAATCTGATTTAATGTCCTCCCACCCTTCTCCCATATCATCATATTAACACATGACTGATTTTCTTGCCTGAAGTAGGTGGTGTGCTTCCTTTTGAACCTCAGACAAGGACACAGAAGTAGAATTCAACCTCCATCTTTGCCCTGTTTTCTGGACTTCTTGGTTCCTGTCAAATTTAACTTTTAACATAACGTGATACGAAAATTCTACTGAGGTGATTTTTACCTCCGTTATGACAAAATAAAATGATACAGAAATATAGTCAATTCAGGTTGATAAAGCCCCTTTCTCATAAGTGCCCTGCAATCCCCATGTGTAAGGGCCGTAAGCTGTCGGTTAAACCAGCCACAGTACACACACTTCTGAAGAGCTATGGAATCATGAATAACTTTCTTGCCACACAGGTGCCGTACTGACAAAGCTAAGCTTCAGTTAAAGTTGCCCCCTAAACACAGTCATTTGGATTTGGCTGAAAAGAGCCGAACTGTTTCAAAAAGTGTTACTCACTCAGATTTTATTTGAGGAGTATAGACAATAATGAATGTACTTGGACAATTTTGCCACAGTCCATCTAGAATTAATACTTGGCCTGGAATAAAATCTAATAATTTGGCATTTAAACCCTGCCCCTAGAAACAGAATTACCACCCCATCTGCTTTATCCTCCCCCAAAAAACAGAATGAGGGTCCCCATAACCAACCTTTTTTTATTTGTGTGATGCTAAAATCTGAGGCCGTCCAAGTTTCTTGAACAAAAGGGTCTGGTTCTGTCTGCTGAAGCATGTAAAAGACAGCTTTCCTCTCCTGAGGATTCCTAACACCAAACAAATTTAATGAGACAGCTTTAAACTGTACCATTAATTTAAATGAGTTTATGTTTTACAACCAAACCAGAGACATCAGGTAACATCCCCCTCTTGCACAGTCACTAGTTTCATTTTCCTTTTGCTGTATCTGTTAACAGCTTGTTTTTACTGTAAGACAGACAAGAACTGGAAAGACTGCATGGAGGAAGTATCTGAATCTGGCTCTCCTGTATCACAATCTCCTCAATTCTTCTTTTCCCACAGTGCCTCATACTTATTATTTGATAAAGATATGTCATGGAGTTCTCAAGGTGCTTTAGCAACACTTGAACTTCTGCTGGGAACTTTGGTCCTACCTTTGGGGGAGCATGATAGATTTTCCCTCTCCAAGTTTCTTCCCTCCTTTCCTGCTTGTGAAGTTCCTGCTTATTCTGAGTCAGTCTCTACAGATGACTGCAGTCATACTGTGGGATTTTCATCAGGTTTCCTGACCTGTGTGACCCTTTCATTGGGGTCCAAGACTCATTCACTGAAAGGTGTCTATTTTGCTGAAGTAGGGATCAGATTAGGGGGTATAGACTGAGGTTCTGTTCTACTCTAGTGGTCTATCAAGCTGTCAGCTGTGGATAGGAAAGGTGGCTGGACAGGAAAGTGCTGACTTGTCAGCCAGACCAGTCCTCTGAGCTGTTCTCACCATAACATTTTGGTCAAATCCATACATCATGTTATTGGGCACCCACGGGTAGTTTAAAAAATGTGGCCCATCTCCTCATACAAGTTACACTTATGCCATCTTCTGCAGGAGCAGCTTATGTGACCAAATTCCCCACATAAGCCACATCTTACTTATTCACAAGTGCTGGATAAGTGAGACCTGTCACCACTCTTATAATGGACCTTAGGTTGTTCAGAGTAAAAACATACCCTCATCCCTACCAAGGAAAAAACTGTTCGGGACATGAACCAACCCAGACTCATTTTGACGAAGTTTCACTCAAAACCTCCAGCCACAAGTCCAGAGACGTCCCAAGTCTGTTTTAGTTTTTGCAGGGCTGAGGATGTCACATCGTTAGCTTAAACAATAATGAATGTCCCCTACATTCACCCCCTTATTGCAAAACATAACAGTTACTTACTTTACTACTGGTTTTGTGAGGGTAATTACCATGAATGAGACTCATAAATTTTATTTGATTATATCACAGACAAAATCTTTCCAAACCTTGATGAGTCTTGAAACTCACATCAAAATTGTCCTCCCAACAAACATTAATAAGCACGTATATCTCTGAGGCAAAGAATCTCAGAGAGGCTATCAAAAGTTGTTGCCGCACAAACATCTTGTCTGGCCTTTCCTCCTTTCTGCCTCTGTACCTAATGTAAACTACATTTTCCTTGGAGTTGGCTCTGGTCTATTCTTGAAAAAGTCAGAAAATCTGGGACCTGAGTTGGGGGGGGCATAGCTTGCGGAGTTGCTATAAGAGGTCTTTCTCCCTGTTCTCATATGCCTTGCTTTGCTGTCCCTAAATCATTTTCATTGCCCTCCTCTGGACTGCATGGAGCAGGTTTATATCTTTCTCTAGTGGTGTTTCCAGAGGTAGATAGGTTGCTAGAATCACAATACTATGTAAATCATCTTGTGGCCCATGTGTATGGCAGCTCCCACACCTCATTCCTGGCACTCACAAAAAAAAAGTTTTGGGCACCCTGCAAGAGCTAAGCGTGGCTCAGTGGGGTCCGAATCTTTGTGTGGACACAAAGTGACTTTTGCAATCATTTTGCACCCCCAGCTGCAATGTAGAATTTGACTCTATATGTCATGATGCAATGTGTGAGGCACTATCCTATGAGATAATACAATACACTGCACATGACTGTGCTGTAGGCCCTGTGCACATGGGGTGAATAATATGGTTTAAGCTAGTTAAACCATTCTAGGGTTAAGTTAAGTGGCCAGGACTGTACAACCTAATGGCCATAATAACGGATTCAGCTATGTAGCAAAGCAGCCACCACCCCCACCC
This sequence comes from Neoceratodus forsteri, assembly GCA_016271365.2. Classification (NCBI taxonomy): domain Eukaryota; kingdom Metazoa; phylum Chordata; order Ceratodontiformes; family Ceratodontidae; genus Neoceratodus; species Neoceratodus forsteri. Next base: position 87,827,267 of record JADMNL010000025.1, read on the forward strand.
ACTTAATCCTAAAAACAGAAGCTGTTTTAACCTAATCTGAGATGTAAAAGGGAACATTTTACATTTTTTGGTGAATGTGCTACCCCCTTGAAAAAAATGATATCACCTAAAAAAATATTCTAGATCCACTGCTGGATGGTTGTGAGGTTCATTTTTATTTTTATTTTTTATTTTAGTTTTTGGTAAGGCCCACTAGGCACAAGTGCCTGTTTTCAGGGGTTACCTGGGAGCACTGGGCGGTTAAGTGACTTGCTCAGAATCGCACAGTATGCAAGTGGAGGTTGTGAGAATCAAACTCAGGTCTGGTCTGCTGGATCTACCAAGCTTGCTCACACCTTGTTCTTCTAACCTCTAGGCTATACTGCCAGCCCAACCCTACCCATGTGACTGGTATAACTTGGTAGAGTATGGCAATGCCTTATCCTCCACCCTACCCATCAGGTCACAGTTCCATTTTTGGTCCCATCCTCTTTGGCACATTTTTAAATGGCTTCAGCCCAGTCTGTGTCTCATCACAGATCCACATGTACTGTATGTGGATGACAGAGTTTGCTTCCGTAGCCTCCATCCTTGAGCCAGAATTATCACTTAGGTGGAACTTTGACAAAATTCAACACTGTTTCAACTCAAACCAATTCTTGCATTGTATTTATTCATTTATTTATTGGAAGATTCAGACAATACCTTTCAGTGCAAGTGCTCTCTTACAAAGGATCCACATCAGTTTACATTGCTACAATCAAGATTGAGACATAAGGAATCCAATTAAATTCCAGAGGACAAATTTACTTGAAAGTGAGCACTGTTCAGATTAAATAAGGACAAGTTCAAGGAATCAAGCTGCATTTAAGACAGTAGATAGAAAACACAGAGACAGAGCTAGCTAGCATGGCAATGATGTGGGTTTAAAAGCTGAGCTCAATAACAGGTGCACCTACACTGAGTTGCTAACACAGTCCGCATTTATCTTTTCAGTTAATCAATTCTGGGGAAGTTTAGCATGGTTTCTAGCAATTCATTGAACCAGCCTGCAGCCCTACCAGAAAAGGAGTGTTTACCTAGTGGAGTTCTGTGGACAGGTATCTCAAGTGCATTCCAGTTCATACTCCTTGTATTATATTGCTTCACAATGTAGTGGAAACAGTCTTTAACAGCAGGAGGTGTTGGGAGTATTAGGCCTAGAAGTGCTTTCTTGGCTAGTATGGAGGTTTGCAACTTAATTCTACAAACTAGGGGTTGCCAATTTGTTTGTGCATAGAGGTCAAAGATATGAGTGCACTTGTCATAAATAACACAAAGCTACAGGTGTTACTGCAGGCCACCTTGACCCTGTTTAGTACAGTCACAGGCAGCTGTGTAAACTGGTAGACCACAGTCAACTAGGGACAGGATGGAACTGGACACTATCAATCACCTGGTGTCCACTGTAAGGTTGTTCTGATTTCTGAAAATGGCATCCATCCTTCTGTTTACCAGTGATACAAGATTATCTAAATGGGGGGGGGGGGCCAAGGACAGAGTGTCCTCCAGCACCACTCCAAGATACTGTTGTAGCTTCTGACCTTTATTATTGAGGATGCCAAGGGGGAAGGCCTTTCTCCTCATCTGTGGGCTAGACAAATGCATGTGTTTTGTTTTTGTAGTTGAAGACAAGTTTATTAATGGAGAACCAGTTGTCTAGGGCCTCAACACCACCTTGTACGCTACGGGTGAGGTCACCAGGGTTGTTGTTTTTAGTGTAGATGACAGCATCATCTGCATATAGTAAAACATTAGCTGACCAGCAGGCACTACACAATTGGTGAATGAAAACGCTGAAGAAAGGGCCCAGAATGGAGTCCAGTGGCACACCTATGGTTACACTCTAGTGTCTAACAATGAGTCATCAATGTTCACATGTTGTGTTCATTCCGATAGGTAGCTTTGGAATCAGGCTACTTAGTCCCTAGACAGGCTGAGACCAAGGAAATTACTAAGCAGGAGTTTGTGGTTGACTGGTCAAAGGCCTTTGTTAGATCAATATAAATGGCTCCTACCATGTTACCATTATCCAGGGCCTTGTGCAAGTAGTTGATGTATTCTATCAGTGCTGTATTAGTGATGTGGTATTTCTTAAAGACATGCCACTGGGCACATTGTAATTTTTACTCTTCAAGGTAAATGACTAGATGATCCTAAGGTTCATACTAAGGTAGATGGCGCTTAGTGAGGCGGTGAGTCCATATGCGCTCCATGTCAGGTCAATAATAGACTAGTATGTTACCATTCAGATTGTATTTATCACATTTTTTTTTAAATTGCTCCCTGTTCGTACTGTTGATGATATAAGATGGGAGTCTGTCCCAGGGGTTAACAATCCTTTGTGTGTAAAAGGCCCTTTTTTCAGATGTGAATTTGAGGGGCATGAGTTGTTTCGAGAGCCCATGAGTACCTATGTTATCTGTTTTATATTCCAAATGTAGTTCGTTAAACAAATAATCATCTTGCATCAGGGAGTGACAGAAAAGCAAGTCACCCCTAATTCTCTTAGTATGTAATGACATTAAATTTAGTTTATTAAGGCAATCTGTATAAGATAAGTTCTTACAGCTGTAAATCAACGTATTAGCCTGTCTCTGAACCTTTTCAGGCCTGTCCTTACAACCACCTTTTATTGGCCCCCATAACGGTGAATCATAATCAAGGATGGGCCTTACATAAGACCTGTACAAAGGCATCAGTGCCCCTTCATCTCTACTCCTAAAGATTTTTTTGATTGACCACAGGGCCCTTGTAGTTTTAGCTACTTGGGTGTCTACATGTGTTTCAAAAGTTAATTTATTGGAAATAATAATTCCCAGATCCTTCTCGTTAATATTTGTTTTTAAAGGATGATTTTTTATGAAATACTCTTTCTGTGGATTATGACTTCCAGAATGCATAATGCTGCATTTGTCCATGTTAAATGCCATATTAACTTAGCCAACACAATTCACTCCGAGGTCTTAGACAGTGGAGAGAGAGAGAGAGAATTGAGATGGATTTGTAGTTGGCCAGATTGGAACAGTCATCACTTTTGATGGTGTGACCAGTTCAGATTTCCATTTCTTTGGGAATTGCAAGCACTGTAGAGAGAAACAAAAAATTTTGGAGATGGGGTAGGAGAGTTTCTACAGAGCCAGCGCTAGTAGCTGCATGCTACATGAGTCCCCGCCCCCCGGTTTTACCAAGGACCTTCCTGATTTATCTGAGGGTGTCTTTGACTGTGAGAGGTCTGAAGTAGAATTTGGGGTGCTCTAGGATGGGGTCCTGCAAGAGGCTAGCTACTTGATCAATGCCACCACAAGGGGAACTGGTCTGGAATATTGTGGACGACAGCACTGAGGTCAGTGAAAGCTTCACTGAATCTTCTGTCTTGTATGGTTCAAATACCTCTTTCCCATCAACCATGAGCATTCTCAGGGGTGTTTTCTTTCCTTTCCTTTCCCAAGAAGTTGTGAAACATTATCTCAAGATATTTTCCCATTTCCCCAATTTAGGGTTTGTTGGGTCTTGCAGTACTCAGATTTGGGTAGTCTAATCCTTCTGGTGCATTTGTTTCTTGCATCTTTACATTTCTGAGGTGAGCTGGGGACCCAACCTCCCTAACCACAGACCACAACTTGTCCCTTGCTTTCATGCGAGCAAGAAACTCTGGGGTGATCCAGACAGAAGGCATACCCCTGACAATATGTCTTTTGAGGAGTGAAGATTTGTTGCAGGATTTGGTGAATTCTATAATAAAGAATTCAAGGGCTGAGTCAATGTTAGGTATGGTATCAAAGAAACTCCAATCAGTCAGGGTCACTTGGGACTTGAAATCAGGCAACTTACTTTTTTGTTAAGAACCTGGTTAGTGATGAGTCAGGTGGACTTCAGCCTTTTAACTGCCCACACACATACCACTGGCCAGTAGTCACCAAGGGTGTCAGGCAGCACCTTAACTGATTTAACCCTGCCAAGATGAGTTACCGGAATCCAATCGATGAGTCACTGTGCCAGTTCTATATTTAGTTCTGGTGTGTTCTGTGACCATTCGGGATAGGAAATGGTTGGTCATCTTCCCACTATGGCCAACCATTTCCTATCCCAAATGGTCACAGAACAGGGATATAACATCTGGTTGTACTGCTACTGCTCAGGCTTCAAGATGAGTAATACCATAAAGACACTCCCCTCTTTGACCTTTGGCACAAAGCATGACACTAGATAGGCTTCAACACATAGTAGCCTTTAGGACTCTAAACAGTGCCACACTTGAAACTGTACCTCATTTCAAGTATCTCGGTATGTGGCTGGACCAACACCTCAACCTTTAAACCCACATCATTGCACTGCATAACAGATTCTGCCACAAACTAGGCATTCTATGGACCAATAAATCTTGCCTGCTAGTCCTGGTCCACCGTGAGGGTATCCTCAAAATGATCTTGTTGGTGTCTGACTATGTGAATGTGGTTTACAGTGCTCAACCCATATCCATGTCCAGACTGGATGACCATTTGTATTCTTTCTGTTCTTTCACACTTAATGTCCTGCCCTTTACCCATCACTGCTCTCTTTATCTTTCTCTCTTTCTCAGCCCCCCCCTCCAAAGTCCAATATCTCTCCCATTGCTTTTCTTTTCTGGCTAAATGCAGATATGTCACCATCCCTTCCTACCTCTCCTCAATCCTCACCCCCTCCACCTTATCATCTTACTCACTTTGCTATTCTAATGTTCACACATTTCATATTCCTCTCTGCATAACCTCTACTTGCCAGGCCTAATTTATTTTCTAGCAACTTTACTGCTCTCTAGAATTATCTTTTTCACCCTGTTTGTCTTTTGTCCTCACTTTCTTCTCTTAAACTACTCCTACTGGCTCATCTCTTGCAACTCTCACTACTCTGCTCTTGCAGATCATCATTCATAAAGGTTTTATCTGGCACATTACTTTCTCCTGGCCACAACTGCACTCTACATAAATGATTAATCATTCACACTTGAATTTTTGGAAATGTGTACCACTACTTTAATGCTTAAAATATTTTAATTTTTACCATTAAAATAGCAAATGTTTGTATAGTACTTTTGCAAATTTTGGTACCTTCCACCACATGATGTTCTGTGTTATTACACTGCACACATCACCTTTTGCCACTGCAAATTCTTGCAAGTCTGTAAATGCACTGTACTTTGCACTACCTGATATTCATTACTGTTAATCACACGTATCACTTTATTCAGTATTGTATTTTGTGGTTGTCACATTTGTTTATTTATTGCATGTCTTATCACTTAAGACCCCCCAACACACACACACACACACACACACACACACAAATGATCTTCAGCTTAGTGGGCCTCCCAAGGTCAATACATTTTAAAGTACTAAATAAAAAACAATTTGGTTAATAAAAATCATAAACACAGGTAGCATCCAGATTAGGCAGCATTTTAAAGTATTTTGTGAAACTGTTTTTAAACCCTGCACACTATCTAGTCTGTAGCATGGTTTTAAAAGCAGTTTCCATGCTACATGGTTTTACTTTCAAGTACAGATGCTGGACTGTACCATCTCTGGCTGTTTGAGTGGTATGTGTGCTATAAAATGACAGTGCACTTTGGGATACATAGACATCCACATGAAGTAGGATGTGCAGATGAACATGGAATGCAATATGCTGCAGACTGCAACGTGGATACAATGATACCATGTGGAAACATGGTTTTCCAATAGTCTGAATATACTAGCATGGCAAGCATAACACCATTTAAAAAACATTTTTAAAACCATGCTTGCAAGTGTGTACAGGGCCGTTAAGGCCACATCAGAAAATATTGCACATGATATATGGGAATGGTGTAATAATTTCAGTGCCCAGGTACCAATGACCCTAAAAATGCATTTGAATGGCATCCATCCATCATGTTTTGGGGGTCAATCTTGTATGCTGTAGGTGTACTAAATGGCCACAGGAGACAAAACCAGTAAACTGTTGACCTACTGTAGCAGCCACTTGCATGCAAGTTTAAGACGTTATGATTTTGTCAGAATTTCTGGTTGAATTCTAAGGGATTTGATCAAGCAAAAACAGTCTTAAGGGTCACACTGGGTTCTTCAGTGTTAAGACTCCTTATAAAATGTGTGGTTAACATGGATGTCAAAGAACAGTTTTATTCTGATTGACTAAGAACATACAATACTGTGGGTTTTACAACCAACAATAAAACACCTATTTGTTTTGTGATATAAATTTTCAAACTGCATTTTAAGTACCATTATTTTAGCTACAAAATATAATATTCCTAAAATCAAAAGAATAATGCAAGGGGAGTGTGGTGGGGATTACTGGGCCATTTTGTTGCTTAAAATCAGAACACTGCTAATGAATTTTAAATAGCAACACTTTACATTGATATAAATTGATCAGCAGCATATGCTAATCCATTTGAAAGACTAAAAGATTTATTTTGCTGCCTATTATGTGAAACATTTTTTGTCTAGTTTGGTTAGAAGCCTGCTTCAGATCTTCAGAGCTTTTTAGAACATGATGAATACTGCTTCCTTAGTCAACTCTGCCATCTAGCTCATGTTAGAAAATGTAGACCTGCTGCATTGCGCTTTGGAAATTCCCTTTCCAGAGTCCCATTTGGGCCTAATTCAAACCCACTCCACCAAGAATGCCTAAACCACTTCATTAAACTCAGGTAATACTCTATATTTTTCCTCAAGAAATGGGCCTGCGCCAGAGGTATTAGAAGAAGCCTGCAGTGAATAGAAAACTGTCACTTATAAATGAACTTTAATTCTGATTGATTCCACACACAGCAGCCCATTTCACAGCATTTAATCCTTTAACCATTGTTAACACTATAAAATATTCCAAGGGGTTTTACTTTCCATGTGGGAAGTAGAAAATCTACCTTATCCACAATAAACCTGTAATCTGTTTTTCTCTTCACTGGTAAACATCTTGAATAATAAATGGAATTTTTCCCTACAGGGCAGTAAAAGTTTTAGCATTCTGGTACATCAACCAGATTTTTTTCCTTAGATGCAAAATCTTTTCTTGTTATATCAAGTTTTCTGGAGGTTACATGAAAAAGGAATTATTTAAAACAATACTCATAACTTAACTGCAGGCATTTCTGTGATGCTTCTCTTGCCCCCATGAAAAAACAAAGATGCAATGTTACCTTTCTACACTGCTCTGTTTCATTTTGTTCTCCCTTCCTTTAATCTCCTTATGGTTTCCCCTGTCCACTGCTGTCCCAGTGCTGTTAGTTGGCATAACTGCATCTCTTCACTGGCCAGGAGAGTAGGCAGCAGCTGCCTTCACAGCCAAAACTAATGGTGTTCTTTAATTGGCCAGCTGGCAATGTGGTAATGCCAGGTAGCCAGTCCCCTTCCTCCTTGGGAGTGTAACATCTCCCTTCTGACCTGGATCCAGCAGGGGATTCAGAGAAGTGTATGTGAAACTCATTTTTCCAGGCAGCAGCACAACATTCTGCCACTGCACCACTCTACAAGCCAGCAACTCAGTTTTAAACATTTCTTAAATTTTATTTTGTATTTTAAGTTTCAGCTTTCATCACCTACTGTCTATGCAGACCTTGAATAAATTGATACTTCAGCAAAGATCAAAATTTAAACTTGGCACATTTGTAAATATGGACCTGTTTTATGTGCCTACAAGGTGCAATATACACTGCATAAGTGTCCCTACTGCTGCTTAGGTTTAGCTCTGCAGCAATGGACCATAATACAATATCATGACCTTGACCACAATCCGTCTGTAAAACACAGAATCAGGATCTGGAAATTAAATGTCCAGCACTGTAAATTGGCAACCCAGATTGCTAATTCTTCACTGGTCTGAAAATAAACCCTTAAACAACACACATTGATGCCATCTCTAAGTATGTTACTGTATTTTTCAAAAGAAGCATCTGACTACGATCAACTGAACACAGAATTACTTTGATTGTGACATCAGTATCTATTGGTGTGGTTAGCTTTAGACTCAGAAGAAACAGGAGCCCTAGCCCAGTAACATGCTTGCCAGTATTGTAGCAAATTTCATGTCAGGGAATGTGGAAGTACCTGTTATATTTGTTAGGCTATCTGGTCAACTGAAGGATTTCTGCAGCAAAGGATACCTGGATGCTCAGGATGGGTGGCATACGTACCAGGCGGGAATGAGGGTACAGTCCAGAACAATGGAGAGGACAATCAGGGGAATATTATTTTTAACAAGACAAAGGGGAGGGGTTGGTGCAGGGGAACACCAAGTACAGCAGGCAGATGCAGAGAAGCAAAGAGGGAGGACTACAGAACAGGGGAGTGCTAGGAGAGGAGACTTGGGGAGGAGGCAAGGAAACATGGAGGACCAAGTATACTATGAATGCCAGAACGTAGTGCCCATCACAGAGACCTTGTGGGGGTAAGAATATGACTGGGACATCAGAACAGAGGGTATAGACATTTCCAAAGGGACAGATATAATAGGAAAAGAGTTGATGTGGATCTTTTCATAAGGGAAGATACCGATGTGGAAAACAAGGTAGAAATCAGGAAGCAACTGACATTACAGAGTCTAGTTGGGTCAAGCTAGGAGAAAAGAAGGGTAAATGAATTACCATGGGGGGGTTCTTCAGGCCCCCCAAATGCTCAGTGGTATGTGATTCCCAGCTGGTTGGGGACAATTCAACAGCTGTCAAGTCCAATGCAATGAGACTCACAGGAGACTTTATTCTCTTGGATACTGACTGACATCTTGAGAGGGCTAATTGCAGGGCTGAGACAGAATTTCTGTCCACCTTCAAGGACTGCTTCCTAGAGTAGCATGTCAAACAGGGGACTAGGATAGAGGACACATTTGACCTGTTCCTAGCAATGATGATGTGGTCATCTCTAGCGTGGACATTAAGGAACTAATGCAAGGAATTCACCACAGATGGCCAACCTTCTCACTGGTGACTGGGAACACTATAGCCATGCCTCAGCCACCAGGAACTGGAACTTAGGTGGACTTTGCCAAAATGATGGACGTAGTGTCCAAGGGTCTGAAGCAGGTCATGAGGCTGGTATTGCTTGCTAATACATATTGTAAGTGGAATGTGGTGAAGAGGGTTCCCAAAGAAGCAACAAAGGCCTGCATCCTTGTAAGTAACAAGGATAAATGAGGCAAAATGAGGTCACCTGGCTCCAAAGAGGAATAAGGCAACTGATCCTGAACAAAAAGAAAGTCTTGGACTACTGGAAATAGAAAGGTTCCCACCTGGCCAGTGAGGAGTACGGAGCAGCACTGTGAAAATGCAAGGCTAGAATTAAGAAAGCCAAGGAGGGACTGGTTGCAAGGGTAGCAGTAGGAGCTGCAGAAAATACCTCCTTCTCCAGTACATAACTGCAGGGAGGAGGGTAAAGGAAGGATCTCAGAAATCTGGGGAATAGTGAAAGGAACCAGTAAGAGCACCTTGAGCAAAGGCTGAGATGCAGACTAAATACTTCACATCTGTATACACCACATGCCCCCCCCGCCCCTCAGAGGAGAGTGTTTGCTCACTGGGAGGGCCCATGGCATTAGGACCAGCAATGATGCAGCCCGGGACATCACATTCACCCCAGAAAATGACTTTCAGGTGAAGATTAAGCCCACATATGGAAGACCACATGTAGTTCTGGGCTTCCCAATACAAAAAGTACATTGCAGCAGCCAAGATGGTGCAACATAGTGCCACCAAAATACTGGAAACAGGGTCATTGAAGACCCATGCTATGAGAAGATGTTGGTGACTCTTAACATGTCCATATTGGGGGGGCCGGCCTGGTGGCGCTGAGGGTTGAGGCACTGGATGCCACACCTCACCCCATGCTGGAGACCCAGGTTTGTGAACGGACTCTGGTTGGCAGGGACAGAGAGGGATTGAGCATCCATGGACTGCTCTTCCTCTCCGGGGGAGGGGGAATCACCAGTTGTCGATACACTAGCAACCTCTGGCGGAGGCTGGGGGATGGTGTGCTGGCACTGCATAGAAGGGGGTGGGCTTGGGGTACAGCAATGGGAAGGATCATGTGTACACATGCATGCTCACTCCATTGGCATCACTGCATGCCCCAGCCCATGTCAAGTTAGGAACAAGTGAAAATGTCTCCAGTCGTGACGGCATGATGGCTGTCTCTGTTGGGGACCATTCAGCTCTGAAGGTGCGCGGTGTATACTAGATCCTGGTATGGTGGACGGGCATGGGGGCTCTCCACACACTGCCATGGGGGTAGAAAGCTGTGGGACCTGAATGGGAACTGGGGGATCTTCAGAACAGCAGCCGGATGACCGAAGGGATGCCACGACGTCAAGGTAGGCAGACCGGGGCCGGGGGGGGGGAGAAAAAGGACCAAAAAAAAATCAAACATGTCCATGTTGGAGAAAAGAAAGTTAAGAGGGAACATTATCTCAGTTTACCACTCACCCACGGGTACTGAGAACACAGAGATGCTTGATTTGGTGTCCTCCAACCAGAGACAGGGATATGTTCAGAAGGTCAAAGGTGGTAAACGTAAGGGTAACATTAGGAAGCACTTTTCCCCCTGGAAGATAGTGAATCTATGGTACAGCCTACCAGTAGAGAAAGTAGACATGAAGACAGTACAGGCCATAAAGGTATTCCTGAACAAATGTGTGCTTACCATGAGAATGGTATGCATCCAGGATGGTTACACCATTACAGCGAAAACGTTGATGCCGACAACATCAATGTTTTCGCTGTAAGAGACTGCCTGAGACCCTTGCACACTCTCTCCCAGTCCTGCATCCCCCTTCCCAATCCAACTCTAACTTGGAGTTGGAAACCTAGTGATTGGGGGGGTGCAGGGGCAGAGTCCCCCACAGGGGGAAGCCCCCTATTGAAAAAACAGCTGGGATCTCTGATCAGATTTATGTCAATCGCAAGTTGTGGTTGACATAAATCCATCACTCTGATGGCAGTTGACAACTTCGTTGTTGAATCAGCATCGTAGAGCCCATGAGAATCATTGGATACTCTCGGTGGAAGAGTAGGAAGGGATCCCATTTAATTTTTGTCATGGTTAACTAGGAGACTTATTTGTACCAGCTTATAAAGCTGGGGGGGGGGGCAACCAAGGTGACCAAGAGTCCCTTCTGACCATAAATTATGTTACCATGTATTTGAAGCTCAGACCATGGCCAGGTCAAGGGCTGTAAAAATAAGAAAGATGAGAAGAAGCAGACAGGCATGCTCAACCCCCCACAGCAAATCCAGTGGCTTACAGTTTGGCCAGTCCAAGAGTCAGAAGAATGTGGCCATCAGCTGACTGCAGTAGAACATAATGTGTTGTTGCAAACAGGATGTGCCTATATTGCCTGTGGCACTAACTGTAATGTTTCTTGAGCACAGACTAGACATGTCATTTCTAGCTGAAACATTAGAAGAAATAAAACACAGCAAGAAATGAAATCCATGGTAAAAGCAAGTGTTACTTTTCAGTAACATCTAGTGCATTAATCAAATTATAAATGTCTGTCACCCTGCTAACCAAAATATAAGTGTAGGCACTCAAAATATTGTGGATGCTACAGAATATCTATCTATCTTGTGCCATACATTTCCTCTTTGTTGGAGCCATTTGGTGGGCTATATTAGTTCAGTGTTTTTAATAAGACATGCAAGAAAATTATGCTCAATTTCTTTAGCATTGGCAACGCAACAGCAAAAATCTGATCATTGCTTAGGTTGCACTTTTCATGAATACAAAATTTATACTTCCCTGTTTTGGACACTGAAGTTACACCTCAGGAATTTTATTCTGCTTTTAAAAGCAACCATTAGAGTTTAATTATGCACCACCATGAGATTACAGTCCAAGACTGGAAGACTTCTATGTTATTACTAGATAGATAAATAGACAGACAGAGACAGACAGATAGGTTGATAGACAGATAAGTAGACAGACAGGCAGACAGACAGATAGGTAGGCAGACAGAGATAGATAGATAGATAGATAGATAGATAGATAGATAGATAGATAGATAGATAGATAGATAGATTTTTTAATTTATATAGCACCTTTCCAGGACTCAAAGGGCTTCACAGTATAACATTCAACAATGAATAGTTACAAAATAACACATACCCACAGTGACAATTGTTAGATGAAAATGTGATTTGCTCCATTTCAATGGTGTAAATACTACACTACTAGAGGTGGGCAGAATTAAAAATCCACACGCAAAAATGTTTCACATTATTGCAAAAATACTGATTTTTTTTATAAATGTTTCACTACTTTGTACACATGGAATTATTTCCCCACAAACTGTGGAATTATTTGTTTGAACCATTACTCTTGGCACATGCTTCTGGCCAGGTCTTAAAAACCAATTAGAACGGTAACATTTTTATGTTGGTTGCATTCATGTGCAAACCAACGTATTGTTGCAGTATGGAATTTTGGGTGTGCGTCACTGCCAAGCCCATTGCAGTACACAAAAACAAGGGCTTGTAATGGACTTGGCAGTCAGCACCAATGACCACTCGGTATGGTCCTGATGCAGCTCTCTGCTATGTGGGCTGAATGGTCATGTACTTCAAAGGACCAAAGCTGCTCCAATCAGAGAGGGCTTCAGTTCTTTGATTTGCATGAAGTCCACATTAGTAAACAGCTGATCGTCTTGTGGCATAAAAGGGGATTGTCTTGCGTAACAATGGCTTCCAAAAAAAAAAAGAAATCTCCCCAGACCAACAAAAATAGGCCCCCTATCCCCCTCAGTGAGGGACACTGGGTAGCTCACTCCTAGTGTCCCCAGTTGTCCTTCAGCCCAGTATGGTTCCCCCTCCCCCCAGCAGTGTGCCCTCTTGATATAAGGTTTGCCGACAGTGGGGTGCCCAATCCTCGTGTCGGCAATAGCCCCCCCGACAGTGAGGAACACTGGTAACCCACTCCCAGTGTCCCCAGTTGAATACAAAATCCCCTTATTATTGTTGTGGAACACTGAAGAGCTGACTCCCAGTGTTCCCAGTATGTCCACCCTCCCAGCAGTGTTGCCATTTCCTCCCCCTTATGTTTGCTGACAGCAGGGTGCCCAATCCTTGCATCAGCAGTAGCCCTCCTCCCCCCTATAGTGTGGGACACTGGGTAGCACACTCCCAGTGTCCCCAAATGTATAATGTACCTGTAAAAAAGAAAACAGTCCCCAACATCTTTTTTTTTTAAACCTGAAAAAAGAGAAGGGTACCTCTCGTCTCTCCAAATCCCCTCCCCACCCTCCCTCTGCACACCCACCTCCCTGCACCCCCATTACCCCATTCTTACCTCTGGAGGTCAGCGGCTGGGATCTTCTCTGGACCGGAACACATCTGCACTCTTCAAAGGCGAACCGGGCAACTAAAGGAATCAAGGTAAGCCATATAATGGCTGTCAAAGGGGTTTTCAACTTATGTTGATATCGCAGCCATTTTTAGGAATTTTGACCCCAAATTTTTAACATGGGTTCTTGAAACACCAACTCATGAACACTGGCACTGTCATCTTGTTAATCAGTCCTGAAAGGTGATTTCGCAGTCGCTGTGTGGAATCACCTTTTGGGACTGATTAATGAAATGGCAGTGCCAGTGTTTGTGAGGTGGTGTCCCAAGAACCCCATGTTGAAAGTTTGGTGCAAAAGTCCCAAAAATGACTGTGTTATGAGTGTGCATTTCACAGTTTCTGTGCACGCTTGTAATTTCACCAATTTTTTAATATGTTCACTCCAGATTTTCAACATTGCCATTTTTTTCACACCTCCTCAAGAACAGTACAGATGACAATTTTCACATCCTGCCTGAAATATGTTGTCACACCTGTGGGGCAGAATTGTGAGGTCACTGTACAAAATCAACTTTCGGGATGGATTAATGAAATCACAGTGCAAGTGTTCATGAGGGGAGGTTCCAAAAAGCCCATGTTGAAAATATGGTGAAGTAATTCCAAACAAGCATTTGTCAATGCCAAACGTTCGCTTGCAGGTGTTTGCAGTGGTGTTTGGCATGTATGGTGCTTTACCCTAATGCCCTGTGCGATTGCTGATATTTGCACAATAAATTGTCAGCATGACCTTTTTGTTACCCCCATTGTGCACTACATAGGCGGAAACACATTTTGGGCAGGATGTGAAAAATGACAGCTGTACTGCTCATAAGGAAGTGTGGTAAAATGGCAATGTTGAAAATCTGGAGTGGAAATATTGAAAATTTGCAAACCTAGGAGCGTGCGTGGGAACTGTGCAATGCACGCTGGTAAAACAGTGATTGTTAGGAATTTTTTCACCAAATTGTCAACATTGGCAGTTTAAAACCTCTGCTAATGAACAGTGACACTGTGATTTTCTTAATGTGTCCCATACACTGAGTTCGCACACCGACTGTGCCATTGTGCGCTACATGGTGGAAAACATGTTTTGGGCAAGATGTGAAAAATGACAGCTGCAGTGCTCATAAGGAGGTGTGGTAAAATGGCAATGTTGAAAATCTGGAGTGAAAATATTGAAAATTCGCAAACTTATGAGCGTGCGTAGGAACTGCGCAATGCAGACTCATAAAACAGTCATATTTAGGAATTTTTTCACCAAATTTTCATCACAGCCATTTTAAGACCTCTGCTCATGATCAGTGTCACTGTGATTTTCTTAATGTGTCCCATACATTGAGTTCGCACACCGACTGCGCCATTGTGCGCTACATGGGCAGAAACACATATTGGGCAGGATGTGACAAATGACAGCTGTACTGCTCATGAGGAGGTGTGGTAAAATGGTAATGTTGAAAATCTGGAGTGCAAATATTGAAAATTCACAAACATACGAGCGTGCGTAGGACCTGCGCAACACACGATCGTAAAACAGTCATTTTTAGGAATTTTTTCACCAAATTTTCAACATGGCCATTTTAAGACCTCTGCTCATGAACAGTGTCACTTTTATTTTCTTAATGTGTTCCATACATTGATTTCAAACACCGACTGCGCCATTGTGCGCTACATGGGCGGAAACACATTTTGGGTGAGATGTGAAAAATGACAGCTGTACAACTCATAAGAAGGTATGATAAAATGACAATGTTGAAAATCTGGAGTGAAAATATTGAAAATTCGTGAACTTACGAGCCTGCATAGGAACTGCGCAACGCACGCTCGTAAAATAGTCATTTTTTGGAATTTTTGCACCAAATTTTCAACATTGGGTTTTGGGACCTTTGCATGAATAATGTCATTGTCATGGCATTATTTGAGGCCAAAGGTGATTTCACACAGTGACTGCGCGGTGCCTCAGAAATCACCCGCCGGGCCCGAATAACACCATGACAGTGACATCATTCATGAGAAGGGGTCCCAAAAACCCCATGTTGAAAATTCAGTGCAAAAATTCCAAAAAATGACTGAGATATGCAATAAAGTTGAACCCCCCATCTAGCCCATTATACAGCTTACCAGCATTTCCTCAGTTCGCGGTCGCCTTTGAAGAGTGCAGACGTGTTCCCGGTCCACCGAAGATCATCGTGCCAGAGTCTGGAGGTAAGTATGGGGTGAGGGGGTGTGGGGATGTTGGGTGTGCAGTGGGTGGAGTGCGGGTTGTGGGAGGGGTTGGGAGACGTGCCAGCGGGACAGTTTTGTTTTACAGGTTTGAAAAAAAAGACGATGTGGGGCGTTTGCCACTCTGGGTGGGCTCCCAGCATGGCAGAAGATGGCTGGGGGGGCGAGGGAGCCGATGGGGGTTGGGCACCCCTAGCCGGCAAACTATGCTGGGGTGCCGAGGAGCCGATGGGGATTGGGCACCTGTCGGCGAAATAAAGCAAGCGTTGCCACGCTGGGGTGGGCTCCCAGCGTAGCAACAGGATAACTGGGGGCCATGGAGCCGCCGGAGGATTGGGCACCCGTCGGCAAACAATGTTTGCCATGCTGGGGTGGGGTCCCCAGCATGGCGAAGATGGCTGGGGGGGCGAGGGCGATGGGGGTTGGGCACCCTGTCGGCAAACTATGCTGGGGGTGCCGAGAGCCAATGGGGATTGGGCACCCTGTTGGCGAAATAAAACAACGTTTGCCACGCTGGGGTGGGCTCCCAGCGTGGCAGCAAGATGGCTTGGGGGCCGGGGCCGGCCGGAGGATTGGGCACCCCATCGGCAAAACAATGTTTGCCATGCTGGGGTGGGCTTCCAGTGTGGCACGGAAGCTTTGGGGGCGTGTGACTTGACGTGCACGGGGGAATTAGCACGTGATGCGAGGGTGGCTCTCAGTATGGCAGCGGTGTTTTTCTTTGAAGCAGAGGAACACCGCTGTCATACTGAGCTGCTGCACCCATTGGTACAGGACCGCCACGCCTGCTCAAGGGAGCAGTGTATTGGGTGAGAGAGGCACACCTCTAAGTGTGCTACTCTCCCAAAACATTCCTTGAGCATGCGCGCAAGCGAACGTAAAAATGACCGTAATATGAGCTGGCATTGTGAAGGTTGTACTCATGCACGTAACTTTGACAATTTTTCATATTTTTACTCCAGATTTTCAACATTGCCATTTTTCATACCTCTTCATGAACAGTATACAGCTGTCATTTTTCACATCCTGACCGAAACATGTTTTCACACCTGTTGTGCAGATTGGAGTGGCCGCTTTGCAAAATCAACTTTCAGGACAGATTAATGAAATAACAGTGCCAGTATTCATGATGTGGGGTCCACAAAAGGCCATGTTGAAAATTTGGTGAATAAATTCCTTAAAATGCCCAAGTTATGTGCGTCAGTTGCATTTATTCTATGCACGCACATAACTTTGTGGGACTGTAGCAGAGGGTCCTTCCACAGTAAAATAAGAATACTATTATACTGCCTCAAAAGAAGGGACATTTATTGCAAAAAAGTATGTTAATGCCTCAGTTAGGGTTTTTATTAAATCATCAAAAGCTGGGAAATTCGATGTTAGGATTGCCATCCCTACCACCCCAACCCCTCCCTGCACACAACAATGGGCGTCGGGGTGTGCCATGGTGGTCATCAGGCCTAATTCTTACCCATTCTCCTATACTGTACCATGTCAGCTTGTTTACACATGGAATAGGGTGAGAGTTGGGCCTGATGACCCCATGGCAGACCCCAATGCCTGTTGGTGTGTGGAGGGTGGGGTATTAGGGGTGGGAACCCTAATACTGAATTTTCCAGTTTTTGATGGTTTAATAAAAACCCTAACCAATGCATTAACTTACTTTTTTGCAGTGTGATCTGCTGGCTGTACTATAGCAACAAGCAGTGCAGTTTCATGCATTAGAAGCCGACGCTCAGCAGTGGAGGAGGGAGGGTTGTGCTGTGCTGGACCGGCAGGCACTGGTGGCAATTGCCTTCTTCTAAAAAGGAAAATTGGACACTGGGTGTCGGAAGCAGAGGGGGCGATGGATGGACGGAGTGGTCAGGTCACTGCTTGTTGCTGGGGAGGATTACTCTGTATTCTTGGCACTGCTGCCTCTCACTTAAATTTGGGGGATTACTCTGTATTCTTGCTGCTGCTGCCTCTCACTTAAATTTGAGGGATTACTCTGTATTCTTGGCACTGCTGCCTCTCACTTAAATTTGTTAATAAGATGGGGGCTGGCTGTGGAGGTGGGTGAGCTGTGCGTTTTTTTTGGCAGAAAAAAAATTTGCGGGTGCTGGGTGGATAGGAGGGTGGGATTTAAATAGGTGTTACTGAAAGAAGTTGCTGCCTTGAAAGCACATAAGGCTATGGGACCAGATGAGGCACACTGCAGGGTATAAAGGGAGCTCAAGGAAGTGCCACCATTAAACAAGCAACCAACATTCGGCATTGACAAATGCTTGTTTTATTAGCTATCTGTATATAGGACTCTGAATTATTTACTTTGTTTTCTAATTATGTAGCAATTCTTTTCTATAGCATAGGTTAGCTACAGTATGCCTGTGAGAATAATTTTTGGTATTTTATGTCTTCTCATCACAGGTGTTAATAATCCTGGCATCAGTTTATTATTGGAATTATGACCCTGAAAATTCATATTTTAGGACTTTTTATTTATCATATGCTTGAGTCTTATAGGTCAGTGCAAACTAAATATTTATAGACTTTGTGTATTTGGTATATTAATGTTAATATTCAGTGTGATTGTAGTGAGGATTATATAACAAAGGAACACAGAATTTGTTGGCAGAAAAGGACTGTTTGGCCCACCAAGTTTGCCCAGATGTTCCCCACCTAATCCATTTCCGAAGACCCTAACAGAATGCCAATGACCCCTCCTCCTCCCTTCCAGTTTTCTAATACACCCCTGTGTCTCTACCATACCTGTTCGAAGCTCTCTCTGTTTTTGCCTCCACAATTTCTGCTGCCATTCAGTTCCAGCTGTCTATCACCCTTTCAGTAAAGAAATATTTCCTGACTTCTCTTAACGGCTACCCTCCCCCCCCTCTCTGCATGCCCCTGGTCCTAGTGCTACTTTTCATTTGAAAGAGACTTCGCTACTGCACCCTGTTCACCCTGTCAGGTACCTGTAGGTCCATATCATGTCACCTACTACTCACCTCTCATCCAGGATGTACATGTTAAGATCCCTCAGTCTCTCCTTATAAGGCTTCCCGTGCAACCACATCACCATTTTTGTTGCCCTCCTTTGGATTGTCTCCACCCTGGCTATATCCTTTCTGAGTTACAGCCTCCAAAACTGGACACAGTACTCGATGTGAGGGCTCAGCACTGAGTGATGCAGTGGCAACACCACCTCCATCCTCCTGTTGGACATAACCCTCCCTACACACCCCAGCATCCCACTATCCCTGCCTACCACTTTGCCACAATACCATGCCACCTTGAGGTCATCAGATATAATAACTCCAAGGTTCCTTTCCTGTTTAGTGACTGTCAGTACCTACCATCCTATACTCTGTGCCTGGGTTCCTATGCCCAAGGTTCATGCTTTTACACTTATTGGCATTGAACCCCAACTGCCAAGCTCTAGACCACTCCTCAAGTTTCCCCAAATTTCTGCTCATTTTCTCCACCCCCTCCTGAGTGTCTGCCCAACTGCAGATTTTGGTGTAATCTACAAAAAGGTAACACAATACTTTTCCTTCCAGTTTCTCAGCAATATCACTTATGAAGACATTGAAGAGGACTGGTCCCAGTACTGAACCCTGTGACACCCTGCTGGTCACTCTATCATTCATGTGAGAGTCGTTTATCACCACCCTCTGTCTCCTATCCATTCATCAGTTTCTAACCCAATTCATCACTTTGGATCCCACCCCAAGCTGCTCAGTTTCTTTATCAGTCCTGTGCAGCACAGTGCTGAAAGCCTTGCTGAAGTCTAGCTAAGCCATGTCCAGTGCCTTCCTCTAATCTATTTCCTTGGTCATCCAGTCAAAGAAATCCATCAGATTTATTTGGCATGATCTCAACCTCCCATTGCCCCCCATGAATCCATGATGTCAAGGATCTTGCAGCTCACTGGATTCAAGATACTCAACCAGTCTTTCCTTTAGCAGGGTTTCCATTCATTTTCCCCAGCACTGATGTACTGTAAGTCTGACTAGCCTATAGTTGATAACATCCTCCCTGCTGCCCTTCTTATGCAAAGGGATAACATCAGCTCTTTTCCAGTCCTTTGGAACCATGCCTGTTTCCAGTGAACTGTTGAAAAAAGGCTGTTAGTGAGGCAGATTATTTATTTATTTATTGAATTTTGTTGACCAGGTAGACCCACTGAAAATAAAAGTCCCTTTTTCAGGGGCCACCCAGGATTAATTACACATATCCAGAGACATAGCATAGTATAGTATACAAGCAGGAGAAAATGGGAAATACATAACATAGAAACATTGAATTTGATGGCAGATAAGGACCGCTTGGCCCACCCAGTCTGCCCATTTCCCTATCCGATGGATAAGCTGCAGATTCTAGTTAATCAACAGCTTACTTCCTCCTGCCCTCCACTAGAATTGCCTTATGCCTGTCCCATGCATTCTTGAATTCTCCCACTGTTCCTGACTCCACGACCTCCTCAGGAAGGCTGTTCCATGCATCCACAACTCTCTCTGTGAAAAAATACTTTCTAACATTACCTCTGAGCCGTCCCCCTCTATCTTCAAATTGTGCCCCCTTGTTCTTGCACATCTCTTCTTCTGAAAGATACTACGCTCTTGTACATTGTTAATTCCCTTGAGATACTAGAAAGTTTCTATCATGTCCCCCTCCCTCCTCTTTCCTCAAGGGTATACATATTAAGCTGCTTTAGTCTCTCCTCGTATGTCTTCTGGTGCAGACCTTGCACCATTTTGGTTGCCCTCATCTGAACAGCCTCCACTCTGCCTCTGTCTTTGCAGAGATGGGGTCTCCAGAATTGCACGCAGTACTCCAGATGGGGTCTCACTAACTGTCTGTAGAGAGGGATAACAACTTCCTGTTTTCTACTGTTGATGCCTCTCCCTATGCATCCCAGTATCCCCCCAGCCCTCCTAACTGCCTTCTCACATTTCTTGCCCACCTTTAGGTAATCTGATATAATTACTCCTAGGTCTCTTTCGATTTTTGTTGTTGTTATTAACTCACCCCCCATTGTGTACTCTTCCCCTGGGTTTTTGTTTCCCAGATGCATTATCTTGCACTTCTTTGCATTGAATCTGAGCTGCCATGTATATGACCATTACTTGAACCTTGCCAAGTCCCTTTTCATTCTTTCCACCCCACCTTGTGTATCGACCCTGTTGCAGATCTTTGTGTCATCTGCAAAGAGGCATACCTTTCCTTTTAGGTGCTCTCCAATGTCACTTATAAAGATATTAAAGAGGACTGGTCCCAGTACCGAACTCTGTGGTACCTCAGTAGTTACCCTCCTTTCTTCACTGTGGACTCCGTTTACTATTACCCTTTGCATCCTGTTGTCCAGACAGTTTTTTATCCAGGGTACCACATTGGGACCCACTCCAAGGCTGGCTAACTTGTATATTAATCTTTTGTGTGAGACTGTGTCGAATGCCTTGCTAAAATCTAGGTAGGCCATATCCACAGCCCCTCCCTGGTCTACTACTTTGGTCACCCAGTCAAAGAAATCTATTAGGTTCGTCTGACATGACCTTCCTGCTGTGAAACCATGCTGCCTTTGGTGCTGTGCCCCACTGGCCTCTAGGTACTCAACAATTCTTTCCTTCAGAAGTGATTCCATCATTTTCCCTACCACTGAAGTCAAACTAACTGGTCTGTAGTTTTCTGCCTCTGCCCTGCTCCCACTTTTGTGAAGTGGAATCACATTTGCCCGCCTCCAGTCCTCAGGTACCACTCCATCCTCCCATGATTTGTTAAAGAGAGTAGTCAGTGGTGTTACTAGTTCTACCCTTGGTTCTTTTAGTATTCTTGGGTGAATCCCATCAGGCCCCATTGCTTTGTCCACCCTCAGTTTCAAGAGTTCTTTCAAAACCCTTTCTTCTGTGAATGGACTGGTATCGACCCCCATATTCAAAGTTTCTCCCTTGTTTAGTTTAGGCACCTCCTCCTCTTCATCTGTTGTGAATACTGAGCAGAAATATTCGTTCAGTATCTCTACTTTTTCACTGTCACCCTCTGCCCACATTCCCTTCCCTTTATTAGGTCTCTGTATCCCTCCCTTGGTCTTTCTTCGCTCCCTAATTTGTCTATAAAAGGTTTTATCCCCCTTCTTAACAGAGTTGGCTAGCTTTTCCTCAGTTTGTGCCTTTGCTATTCTGACTGCCTTCCCTGCCTCCTTCTGCTTTAACTGATTAAATTCTCTGTCCTGCTCCTTCTGTGTTTCCTTATATTTCCTGAATGCTATCCTTTTCTCCTTAACTGTCCCTGCCACCTCTTTTGAGAACCATAGTGGTTTTTTCCTTTGTTTTGTTTTATTGATTTGCTTCACACAAAGGCTTGTTGCCTCTGTGATGGCTGTTTTGATTATTCCCCATTGTTCCTCCACCCCTACTTTTTGCCCATTTGCTAGTGCTTTTCTAAGGCACGCTCTCATTTTCCCAAAGTCAGCCTTCCTAAAGTCCAATATTCTTGTTTTTGAATGGCTTGACTCTATGGCTGTATTTATTGTGAACCACACTGTTTGGTGGTCACTTGTTCCCACTTCTAAATCTGAGATCCTTTCTCCTTCCCCATTTGAGAGTACCAGGTCTAAGATTGCTCCCTCCCGAGTGGGTTCCAACACTAGCTGTCTGAGGCATACCCCCATGTAGGGCATCAAGAATGACCCTGCTCTTGGATATGCCTGCAGCAAAGGTACTCCAGTTAACATCTGGCATATTCAGGTCCCCCATCAACAATATCTCCCCTTTTTCTGCCATTTTAAGGATGCCTTCTATCATTTCCTTGTCCATTTCCTCCCCCTGAGATGGGGGTCTGTACACAACCCCCATGCGGATTGTGGTGCCATTTCCTGTCTCCAGGGTGACCCACAGTGACTCATCAACTTCCTGTTTACTGTTTAGTTCTGTTGCTTTAATCCCTTCCCTTATATAGAGAGCTATTCCTCCTCCTCTTTTACCCACCCTGTCCCTACTGTAGACTGTGTATCTTGGTATGTTGACTTCCCACTCATGGTTCTCTGAGTACCATGTTTCAGTGACTGCCACAATATCCAGGCATCCCTCTTCCATCAAGGCCACTAGTTCAGGGAGATTGTTGCTCAGACTGCGGGCATTGGTACTCATCACCTTCCATTTATTTTTTATGGCCTTACCCCTTTTAGCCCCATCCCTGTCCTTAACACCTTTTTCTGCATTTATCCCTGTCCTGCTCCCTACTGACTTCTCTGCCTTGGTGTTTACCTCTCTAACTACTGGGCTTTGTGGGGGGAGGCTGGGATTTCCCTGCTCCTTTTCAGTACCTCCCCCCCTTGGCTAGTTTAAATGCTTGCCAATGATGCATTTAAACCTGTCACCTAGGATCCTGGACCCCCCCCCGGACAGATGCAGACCATCGCACCAGTATAAGCCTGCATCCCTCCAGGTGGTTCCCCAGTCCTAGAGAAGCCAAAACCCTGAGCTCCACACCAGTTTTTCAACCATTCATTGAATCCCATGGTGCGGAATACCCTAGCATCATCCTTGCCATAGACAGACAGCACCTCTGAGAAGGTTACCGTACATGCTACTTATCTAAGGCCCCTCCCCAACTCCACAAACTCCTCTTGCACCGCTCTGATCCCATTTGCAGCCAGATCATTTGTCCCTAGGTGGACAATGACATCCAGCTCCCTCCCTCGTGCAGCTGCTCCTGCGATCCTGAGGATTCGCTTCCTGTCCCTCCAAGCCGTGGCACCAGGCAGGCACCTTACATCCCTATCCCCTTCCTCCCCCATGTCTATCCCCCTAATGATTGAGTCCCCCACCAGGAGTTGTTTCCTTCCCCTGTGGGGTCTTGTACCACCCTCCTGTGGGTCTCCTTTGTGGAGGTTCCCAGCATCCTCCTTGGTCTCCACTGCAGGTGCCTCCATAGAGGAACCACTCTTTGCCAGAACAGCATATGAGTTGTGGAGAGCTACAACTGGAAGGCTGCACCTCTGTTCCACCACCCTCTCCCTCCCTGATTCCACCTTGGTCCAACCGCTCCTCTTTCTTGGCAACCTCTGAGGTAACGGTGGTAGCCCTGGTGGTCTCTGGGTGGGGGAAGAGGTTTCACAAATCCCAGCCAGGTCTGCCTGGAGACGGGCAACCTCCTCCCTCAGACCAGAGAGGTGCCTGCAAACAGGGCAGCATCGCAGCCTCCAGAATGTCTCCTGGAACACTGCTGCTCCACAGCCATTGCACTGCACATAAAAAGCAAAACAAGGTATAAATACAAAATAGTAAACATCTGATTACAAAAGATAGGCAGGCAGTTTAGGAGGGCATCACAGAGTAAACAAGGAATCAACTAAAAGAAGTGCATTAAGACGTACATAATATGGAAGGCTCAAGTTGCTTTGCAATTCTAAGACACTGAAAATCAAGTGCTTACCATAATGTAACCTGTCTGCATACACAAATACTCAGACTACGCTCAAGGACAAGTGTCTTGAGCCCTTCCTTGAAGCCACCAAGGGATGAGCACTCTTGTAGTGCTACTGGTAGAGCATTCTAAACTGTGGGGCAGAGTGCATAAGGCTCTTTTACCCACAGAAGACCTTGGTTAGAGATGTGCGAAATTAGAAAATGTCATTCCACTAAATATTTTGTGAGTGCAAAGCACAATATTCCACGTGCGAAATGTGAAATTTACCCCTCAAAACAAATACTTTTGCTTGCAAAACAACAACATTTGGGCAGAATTTGGTGAAATTCAAGCAAAATGTGGCAAAATTGCACATTTCGTGGTGAAATTTCTCATTTTGTGTACAAAATTCTGCAATTTCGCACTTGGCAAAAAATTTTGCAGAATGGCAGAATTTCACAAAATGTTTCACAATTTCACAACATCTCAAACCTTGGTAGCACATTTTTGAGTTCCTTTAGAACCTCTGGATGTATCCCATCCAGTCCTATAGCTTCTTTCCCCTTCAATACACTCTTGCTTCAGAAAATTGACTTCCTTTCATCTCCCTCCATTCCAGCTACTCCCTGGAGGTCTGGCCTCCTCCCCCTACTGTGAAGACTGAGCAGAAGCACCTGTTTGGGATGTCTGCTTTTTCTTGGTCCTCTTCTGTGCAGTCTCCCTCTCTGCCCTTTTAATCCTCATGATCCTTCCCTTTGCTTTCCTCTTCTCACTTATGTATCTGAAGAAAGTCTTATCCTCTTGTGGAACCCCTTTTGGTGATTCTTTTCTCTGTTTGCACCTTTACTCCCTTCACTGCCTTGCCCACCGACATCCCTCTGTTTTACTATGTATGCCATCCTGTTCTCCACCCTCCATGTTTCCTTATATCTCCTGAATGCCACTTTCTTTTCCTTCGCCAGCTTTGTCACTTCTTTAGAGAACCATAACGGTCTCCCAACCCTCTACTTTTACTCACTTCCTTCCCATAGAAGTCAAGTTTCTTGAGTTATACCCTCCCTTATTTTTGCCCACTGTGCCTCAACCCCTCTCTAACAATCCACCCCCCCCGAAGCAATTTCTGAAGCAGTCCCCATTTCTTTAAAACATGATCTCCTAAGTCCAGGACCTTGGTTCCTGTGTGGTTAACCTCTGTTCCTGTCTTAATGTTAAACCACACTATATGGGGATCACTGGTACCCAGGGGACTGCCCACTGTGATGTCTGCAACACTGTCCCTGTTTGTAAGCACCAGGTTCAGCACTTCCCCATCCCTATTGGGTCCTTTGACTTTCTGCTTGAAAAAGTCCCTTGTCAGGAGTCAAAGAGGGCCCTACTCCTTGTAGAAGCTGCAGTTAGAAGGCTCCACTGCACATCTAGCACATTGAGGTCACTAACTAGCAGCAACTACCTGTTACTTGCATTTCCGATGATGCCTTCCCCAAGTGCTGTATCCAACTCCTCTCCCAATGCTGGAGGCCTGTACACTACCCTGGTGCAGAGAATGTCTCCAGGGTGACCTACAGCACTTCTAACCCTTCATTTTCCTTCTGTTGCCCCTGTACCTCAATTGGAATGTTCCTCCTTCACAAATAAAAAATACCTCCTCCCTGCGCTGCCTCTCCTATACATGGAGTAGCCCAGTATGTCCACATCCCAGTCATGCTGCTCAGTGCATCACAACTCACTAATGTCCACTAAACCCAGGTCAGTTCCACCTCCCACCATGATGTCTTCCAAGTCTGGAAAGTTGATTTCAAGACTCCTTGCATTGGTGCACATTGCTCCCCATATCTTCCTCCCCCTCACCAACTGCCCTGCTTCCCCCTCCCTTTCCTGATTATTCACAGCATCCTGAAGAGGAACCAGGGGTTGCTGCCACCCCAGCACCCAGCACCCCTTGCAAGATTTCCCCATCATCCTAAAGGGGCAACTGGTGTTGGCTGTTGTCCCCCCACTCCCCCTTCCCCTCTCTTCCCCTCCCTCCTGCCCTTCCTCTTTGCCTCCTCAGCACTTATAAGCTGCTCCCCTCCTTCTCCTCATACAGCACTTATGTACTACCTTGAGCCTGCTCCTGATACATCATCACCCTAAGGTTTGTACTGCTGAATTATTGTTTCACCTGTTATATTGTACTGTACTCCATGTACTCCTATTGTATTATTTCACAAGCTGTAATTGTCTGTATCATGCCCTAACAGTTGCATTATTTTGTCTACCTGCTCCTACATAATTTGTAACTGTTCTTCCATCCATTAATTGTATAATCTCTGTGTTCTTATCCTCATATAACCCCCTTCCCCCAGGTCACACCATGAGATGAGCAACTTGTTGTTCAGTGTGCCCTCCTGGTGAAACATTTCAATAAATAAAATAAATAAATATATTGTTTTTCCTTAAACATCCCCTGGCATTCCTCCTACCTTTTTATTTTCCTCATCCCTTGTCTTCTTCGATCCTCTACTCTCTCTTACCTGAGTTTTATCCACTTTTTTCCCATCTTGTCCATATCCTTACCTTTCTGCACCCCTGTCCTACCCCAGCCCCTCCCTTCCTGCTGCTCCATCATATGGGGGCAATTTTTACCTCCCTTTGTTTTTCTGCCTCCACCCAGCTAGTTTAAATTCTTATCCAAGTAGCATTTAAAACTCTCACCAAGGACTACAGTCCCCTTCCTGGAAGGATGCAGGCCATCTCCATTATAGAGGCATGTATTCTCCCAGGCTGGCCCTTCATGCAGTTTCATAGAATTCCAGGGCCTGTTTGCATTGGGAATGCTTGCCAGACTTTGGATGTATACCTGTAGCAGCAGAGCTACAAATATCCAAATATTTTGAAACTTTTTGCACATATTTCTGTTATCTTCCTCTCCCCCCACTGACCCACATCTGACTGGATACCCCTAGTCCTATCACCCACTGATCACAGGACTTCCCCAAACTGCTGTTTCCTACCACCATGGGTAAGCGGGTACCTTGGGAGGTGTTGTGGGACCTGCGGAGTTGCTGACATCATTATGTCAGCTGCAATTTTCTCTCTTTTTATCCCTGACCCAAGACAGAACACATGCTATGGTAAGCATCTACTGCACTGAGACACAGCACACCTCTCCACCTGCTGCCAGTCCACTAGGTATGCAACTTCTGTTGTGCCACTGGGCATCCTCTAGGTGTCAACCAAGCAGCTGTATGTACTGTCCCCCCTTCCATAAAGGAAGAGAACTGTCAATGGATGCTCAATGTTCCTTCTCCTGGCTAGTCCAGAGGAGATGCTGGTCTGTTCCCAAACCCAGGTCTCTGGCTTGGCAAAAGGTAAGGCACTCAATACCTCAGCCCTCCTTGCCACTATTCAGCACAATTTTCACACAACTTAACAAATACTTACATTCTGAAATTGTGAACACTGATGAGTTACAATTTACTTAACCAGCTCCCTTTTATTAGCAGTTTCTAAAACTCCTTCAAGAAAGTTTGAAGGAGTTTTAGAAACTGCTAATAGAAGGGATTTGGTTAAGTAAATTGTAACAGATCGACATTCATAATTCCAGAATTTAATTCTTTGTTAAGTTGTGTAAAAATTGTGTGTGCTGGTGGAAATGAGGGTTGAGGTGTTGAATGCCTTACCTAGTAAACAGTATCACCAGTGGTGTACCCCTGGACTCCGTTCTGGGCCATCTCCTTTTTATCATATTCAGAAATAACCTGCCTACAGTCTGCAAACCAATACGATTCCTCCTGTAAGCAGATGATGCAGTTCTTTTCACACACAGCAAAGATATTGACAATATCAACCATTCACTTAGCTCCTGCCTTGACAGGCTCCAGAAATGGTTCTCTTGCAAGAAAATGGTCCTTAAGCTCCCTAAAACCCAGCCCATGCTATTTGGGACTAGGCATAGCCTAAATAAGTTATCTGCCAAGTTCTCCATCCTTACTACAAATGGCTCCCCCTCACTAAAGACCATGTCTTTAAGTACTTTGGTGTTCATCTCGATCCATCACTGTCTTTTGAGTCCTATGTCCAGCACACTACATCTCTTCTTCACCAGAAATTTGGTTCTCTCTACAGAATAAGCAAGTATCGAACACCTACTGCCAGAATTCGGATTGCAAAGACAAACCTCGTAACCTCCCTCGAATATGGTTCTGTTATCATCAATGCCACCAACAGTGTTGTGTAAAATTGGAAAATTTCACTAGGTGAAATATTTGGTGGAATTTGTGCATTTTGCAAAATAATTCGCGGTGCAAAATGAGAAATTTCCCCCAGGGGAGGGTGAAATTTCACCCTCAAACCAGTGAAAGTTGCTGCTCATGGGTAAAATTTCACTATCCACAGGCTAAATGTCTCAATTTCATCACCGGCCCCCAATCTTTAAAAAAAAAATTCCCTACCCTCCCCTCCACATCCCTGGTGTCTACTGGTCCCCCTGACTTATCACCAGCTGGATTCAAGAACCCTCTCACTTCCAGTCACCACGAGTTATCCCTGGGCCCCCAATCTTTGAAAAAAATAAATCCCTTCCCCTGTCCCTGGTGTCTGGGGGACCACCCCCAGTCAATCACCAGCTGAATTGAAGTAAAGAACCCTCCCCCCAAGTCAGCCCTAGTTATCCCCTCCCAGACATGACCCTGGCCTCAATCTTCAAAATAAAAAAAAAATCCTCCCGTCCCTGGTGTCTAGTGGACCCCACCCCCACCCTGACTTCATTCAGAGCCCACCTCCCCAGTACCTGACTGGGCCACCAGCACAGCTCTTCATTTGCCTCCACAGCTGGCAACCCATCTGAGTGCTCAATCAATAAGCACAAGCTTGTACAAGGCAGCGCTCATTCATTGAGTGCTCAGACAGGATGTCGGCCTTTCAAGTTAGTGGACGGCTGTGCCGGTGGCCCGACTGGGGTACTGGGGGGGTGAGGTTGACTGTGACTTAGGGTGGGGGTCCACTAGACACCAAGGACTGAGTAGGGGATTTTTTTTATTTTATTTTGAAGATTGGGGTCCGGGGTCATGGCTGGGTGGAGGGTAAAATAACTGGGGTTGACTGTGGGAGGATTCTTTACTTCAATTCGGTCAGTGATTGGCCAGGGGGGGTCCACTAGACACCAGCAAGGGGGTCCATCTATAAATTGTTCTTCACCCTCATATTCCTCCTCTAAATCTGCCTCCAAGTCCAAGAGGTCAGGATTATATACCATTTTGTAGTCATCATCATGAGTGATGATGGAAGCCACAGAAGGGACCAGCCAATGATGCTAGTTGTGGCTGAGAGGCAGTGATCTGTGATGTGCAGATGGAATCCATCTTTGGGAGCCTAGAACCAGATGGCCCCATCAGCAGAATAACTGCCTGCAATGACCCCCTAGGTAAAATGCATTGAATAATGTCAGAGAACAATGTCAGCACAACCTGGGAGTCCACAGCACCATATAATGGGCTGGGATTACCTGTGTTGACAGTCCTTGGCCTGACAACAATGGCATTATACTGTCCATAGTACATATGGCAGCGCCTAAGATAAGCCCCAGCCTTGATAACTCAATGACAGTGAGGGGGCTGTAGTCGACACCACAAGTTTGGGCATTGATGAGGATATACCTTTTCTCAATGGGGACTGGGACCACACTGGCAAAGCAAACTTGTTCTTGCCTCTGTGTCTGTGTTTATGACCAGACAACGTGGAAGCCCCAGACAATGGCAGTTCCTTGTCCTTAGCCTTAAACTTTGACAACTGTTTCTCAATGATGAGACAGAAGCAGAGTTTGAGCTTACCTTAGATGGTGGAAAGTCACAGTATACCAGACATTCCTAAGGTAAATTTAATTCATTGTTAACATTTGTTAACCTGGTACCTTAATGTCAGGCCTATTTTTTTCTCAAATAAATTGCAATGAATTCAATGTTATATCTTTTTCAAATACTGTTTTTTTCATTGTATAACAGCAATAATATACTCCAGGCCTAATCATATCATGGAATACCATCATTTCTTGGGTGCATGAGACATGTATGTAGCCTCATGACTCACAATGCACTCAAGTCATGACAACATGCCATAATATACAGTACAACACCCTGCCATGTATTAATTAAGCAATAATGCCCAACAGGATATGTGATGTGCTGGAATAACATTGTGCCTTGCATGGTTAGGTATGAGGCCGAAGGCGAAGTGCATCCAACACCAAGGCATGATTTTATCCCAGCACAACACACACCCTGGAGTACATTACTGCTATTATAAAATGACTTGACAGCAATAACAATGGGAGACAAGTGGGGATTTTTTATATTTTATTGCATGAAAATGCCCATGTAACATTACACCAGAAAACGTCATTCTTCAATTGTGGTTTTAAAAGCATTTGTTAA
Organism: Neoceratodus forsteri; assembly: GCA_016271365.2. Lineage (NCBI taxonomy): Eukaryota > Metazoa > Chordata > Ceratodontiformes > Ceratodontidae > Neoceratodus > Neoceratodus forsteri. The sequence continues at coordinate 87,857,652 of JADMNL010000025.1, forward strand.
ATAAATAAATAGGTTTTCATTCATAAATATTATGACAGTGAATGTTTTGTAATAGTTAAATATGGAAAAAATGTTAAGGATATAATAATTCAAATAGGTTACATTTAGGTAATAAATATTTGCTTGTGCAACAGCTGAAATTTATAACTTTGTAATTTTAAAACTTAACTGTTGAACTTTAATATTTAAGTTCAAAATTTAATGATTGAACGTTAACTTTTTTTACACACTGACTTTGTGTATGACAACATTCATTGAGTATAGGTATGCAGTTCACTTGCAGATTGTGATTCGTGTGCACAGTCTGGAGAGATGCTGCTTTGCAGATTTTGGGCAACACTGTGGCTAGATAGTTTATGCCCATTTACTCAAGGGTGTACCATGTGTAATCCTCGGCCTACGGCTTTGCTGGTTTATGTCTAGGGTGCAGGAAGAGGCTTAGTGATCCCTGTCGCAGTTTTGATATATGTTTTAAATGCAGCTACTGCACAGAATGGGTGGTCGGTTAGCATGAACATGCAGCCTCTGAGGTTGTCTCTGCCTCTGTCTTGTATTTTGTTGTGGTTTTTGGTTTTCTCATTAAAGGCCATACTTATATACTCATGTCCACTGGGGTCAGTTTTTATTTAGAAGGTGTCTGCTGTTAGTTGTCTCTGACCCTCGCATCTGCGTTTAGTGAAGTGTAGCTGGATTTCGAGCCAGATGCAATGTACAAGGCCTTCAAGTGTTTCTGTACTCAAAGCTTCAGACTACCGTAAGTGTTGCAGTTTTGTTTCTGACATGCTGTGGTGATGCTATGTTTAGCCTCTGCCTTGTCTTCTTAGATTTTTTATGTTGGCAGTAAATACATTAGTTGCTGACTAAAACTTGGCTTCATTCATAATATTCATGTTGGGGCTGATGGGGGACTCATTTAAGAATCTGTTGATGCCCGTTCTCAATCTGATATAGCTGCTAATGCTGTAAGGTTTTCCAGATGACTTTCTGACAGACTCATACAACTAACAGAGGATGTTGTTTAACTTGCTTGCAGTTATTGTGAGGAAGTCTATTTCTTCATTTTTTTTCTTTCAACCTGTCCATAAAAAACATTGACAGCCCATGTTGAGGCTCTTTTTGTTTTGGGCTTGTTTCTTTTCTTTTCAAGGGTGTCTAATTCTTCAGGTGCCAGTTCTAAGTGGTGTGTTTTCTCTGTTTGGAAACTGATGAGTGCTGTTGGTCTTGAGATGGATTAATTCCTTCTACAGACTATTTTTTCAGGTCAGGCATGATGAAATGTTTGAAGTTTATTTCAGGTATTTCTGTCATTTTTTTCCTGTGTACTTCACTGTGTCAAATTTGACAGGTGTAGTGATATCATGAAGATGCACTGTTTTGTGATCAGGTCGATAGGTGCTGAGAATAGAGATGTGATGTTGTACTGGGATAATGTCATGGGTCTATTCCTGAATGGATCAGGCAGCATTTAGGATTTTTTCTTGCCATTTTATAATTAAGCAATAATACTCGACAGGGTGTGTGCCGTGCTGGGATAATGTCAAGCCTCAGGTGGTTGGGCACGGGCCGCGGGCAGTCACGTCCAACTAACTGGTGTGACATTATCCCAAACATGACCACATGCTAGAAGAACATACTACTATTATACAATGGCTCGTTGTTATACAGAATAAAAAAAACCATTTTAAAGATGTTTTTGTGTGGAAAAAAATTTTGTTTTTTAAGAGCAGATGAAACAATCAAGCAAATGGTCAATGTGCTCAAGGTGCTCAAGATCATCTACAGGTTCGCAGTGAGGCTGAGACTAGACCCGTGATATTGTACTGGGATAACATCACGGGTCCAGCCCAAGACTGACCAATCAGAGTCCAGGATTTTTTTCTTGCCATTGTATAATGCTTAATCAGCAATTATTTTTTTCCGTTCTTTGTTCCAAAACCAAATGGCTGTCTGTAACTGACATCACAACTGTGGCACCAAAGTCTATGCTCATGGCAAGCACTATAAAGTCATAGCTAGTGTACAACGAGGTCAGAAATCCTGATAAAAGCTTTTTATACAGACTTTATGGGTAAATAGACAACATGTGCTACAGACCTGGAAGAGACGTGAAGTTTTAATAAAGAGGTTGTCTAGTAACTTGCAACAACAGAATAAGGTATAGTAGTGACACTATCTACTGAAGTGGATATAAGTACTCACAGCAGGAATGCACCATGGAGCTGGAGGTGCTCCTCTCCAAATCAGGGCATAATCTTCAAATCACATAAGAAGGTACAGTGGTACATTCAGAAAGCATTGCATCTAAATACATTTTTCATTATTGTAGCTCTTCACCCATCAGAATCATGAGCTCACAACTAACAAGCACTTCAAGGCAGTGAACAGAAGCTCATGAGTCTGATGTATAAGTCACAATAATATACAACTGATTTATACTGTACTCAGTTTTTCTGAGTGCACTATCTCCTTTTGTGTTATGTACTTAAGTCAATACCTACTCTTTAATAAGCACATTATAATATCCAGTGTACACCACTGCCTGTTTAACTAATTGAAAAAAAAAACTAACCTAAGTACATTAACATACTAACTTGCATAACTATACTTCTCCCATATAACAAGATATAACAGCAAACTCTCTTGTTAAGCAAGAGCTGTAAAATAGGTTACTGAACATGTTGACGTCATCTTACCATTCTCATACAGTAACACTACAGCTGGAGACTTCGACCATATTGTTTATAAACCAAGACTAATTGTTTTACTGTTGAGAATAAATATTTTGTCAACATAATGAACTGCTTACTGAAAACTACTCCACCTACATTAAAAAGTACAGCTGTTCTAATTGATCTTAACTCAACTTCTCTGGTAGCCATAGTACTTGAAAGGGCATTTCATTTAACATGCATTTTAATTAAATGATAAAAACTGCCATTTATAAAGCAACTGTGTTTAATTTCCCTATGAAGAAAATAACATAAATCAAATATATTTAAATGATTGACTGTTGGCTAATTTTGGATGTAACATAATATTTAATGGATACTTTGTCAAAAGTTGTAATCAATTCCTATGTATAAAGCATTAAAAATGTTTGCAACCATATCGGTCCTCACAAAGACAGAAAAAGTAGACAAGGTAATATTTGGCTTTCATTGGACACTAACATACTATAGAACACCTATATTTCACTTGGAAAGTATTTTCTCTATTTTCACTCAAGATGTATAGAAAGCAAAAATAGGTTGATAGTGAACATATTTAGCCATGATATATATAATGTAATCATAGCAACTAGTCTGCACATAAGCAATATCAGTCGTGCAGTGTATGTAGTGTATCAAAAATATTTTATTTACGTACAAACCAATAGCAAGCAGTGCATTTTAAAATGTCATTAAAAAATTATGTTAATATTAAAAAACCTACAACAGAAAGTGCATGCAAAAACATCATTATTAAAAAGGTACAGTAATTACCAAAAGGCTGCTTTTTTAAGACTCTGGCCCATCAAGGCAGTTCACATGAGCAGCCAGAATTCCTGCCAATCAAAGCTCAGTCTAATGTCAGAGGACCGGATTTTCAATGGCCCAATTCAAGCTGTGACAATGGCAGCTTGCACTGAGTGCGGTGCACCTGGGATCCTGCACCTGAATTTCTAAATTACAGGGTCCCGGTGCCTAAGTCCAGTGGCCTGCAGCAAAGGGGGTGCTGCACTGGATGAATGGCACACCCACCTGGAATGCCGCAATGGCTGTGGGGAGTCTGCAGCACTCACGGACAGGGGCTGGCAACCAGGCACTGCCCCCAACACCACCGCGCCACCGGCACTGGTGCCGCATCACTATCCAGAACCCTGGTGGGTTAGTGCCCCTCTGTACCCATCTCAGCACTCCCATCCCTTTCTTGTACCCCAATCCGGTGACTGGCACTGACCTCCACATGCCACCTGGCTGGCTGCTGAATGGGCAGTCCATGCGTGTACTGTATACTGCATACAGTACACCCACTGACAGCTCATTCGGTGGCCGGCCATGGAGGAGTGTGGTGGGCAGTGCCGATCATTGGATTGGGGTATGGGAGGGGGTGGAAGTGCTGTGATGGGTACCACAGGGGGGTGGCAGGATGCAGAGATGTGGGTGTCGGCGACCATGATGGGGTGAAAGGGGACCACCAGACCACCAGGGATCACCCACCAGGGATGGAATAGGGCAGGCCACATGGTGGCATGTACAGAACAACCCTCTGGAAGCTATCTAAGTCCCCTTAGACCAGCCCCTCACTGGTCTAAGGGTACTTGGCACTTGGTTCCAGTGGGGTCTTCAAAATCCGGATGTGAGAGCTGCAGCAGTTTGGGTCTACTGCAAGACCCCAGCACCATGCTGCAGCCACTTACATGGTGCAAGGATGGCACTAGCACACTTTGGTGCAGGCAGCCTGCTGGGTGATGCAGGCTGCCTTTCAAATTCCCATTTGGTGCAGCCCTTGGCACAAGGTGCCCTTGCATTAGACCTGTCTGACATAAGCACCTTGTGTCAATCTAAGGCCTTTGAAAATCTGGCCCAGAGTGTCTTTGGCTCAGATGTTGAATGCTGAGAGAAAATGCTGTAGTGAGTACTAAAAGGACCGATCATGAAAATTGAGACATGCGAACCCTGCACAGCATCTTCAAATGCAAAATATAAGCAGCATGAAATATTGTTTTTCTACAGTATTAGTACCGCATTACCTACGTTGCCTGTGTATGTGAATTTAGTTTCAGTTCCAATTCAGAATTTTCTGGTGACTGTTGCTGCAGCAGCAGTGTCATCCCAAGGTGTCGCACATATAAAGTAGTCCTCATCATGTCTTCTTCTACAGCTTGATCATACACCACATGGGAAGCTGTGCATAATGATTACAGTTCTTTCCTTTTAAGGAACTGTTTCATATGGATCATCTGTTTTATACTATGTCCCTCACTATGCTACAGACACAATAGGTACAGTTGCATTACAACTTTCTTTTGGAGGTGTTTCCTCCTTGTGTGTGGTGTGAAGAATGGCAACCATTTTGGATGCATCCACACTTGGGAACCTTGCAGCATTGCAGGTGGGTGGGCTGTTTCTTGGGGGGAGAGGGTAACACAAAGAGTAAAGCCATCTTTGGCAATGCTGCTGTTGGTAGCAAACTTCCAAACTGGATCAGCAAACTCCTGCAGTGTTTTGCTCTCAACAACCAGAGCATCTCAGTCCTGCCAAAACTAAGCAACTCCAAGCATGCACAGACTGCATTGCTTCTCACTGCTCACAGCAGTGCAACATGGTAAGCGTAAATATGCTTAATGCTGTACTATCAATCCTTATTTAACAAGAGTTAGTGTGTTTGTCTGAGTTGGCTGAAGTGAATTGTTACCTGTGCAGTTATCTAGGTGTAAAAGGAGCTATAAATTAGGGGGAGTGGCTTAGCTAGAAGGAAGCCAGGTGTTTTGGATTTAAAAAACTGCCCTAGATAGCTTCTGGCAGAGAACAGGCAGAGAACAGCAAGAGGAAGGTGGTGCTGTTAGAACTATACTTCTTTACTGGGACTAAATTGCCCTCCTTCCCTCCCCTCCACCCCCCACCCTTAGCCAGTTCTACTTTTATAGGCACAGGATTTGACTGACAACAGGAACTTCCTGTTTGAAAGCAGGAAGGGAGTGATCACAGAGCCACAAAAGACTTACCATCCTAGAAGGAAAAGAGTAGCTCTCCGTCGCCCCCCCCCAACTGCTGGAGGTCTGACTCTGAGCAAGTAAGGAGACTACTAAGAAATAAAGAAACTTCCTGTCTCAGAACAGGAAGATTAGGAGCTCTAAGGGCATGGAGGCATTAGGTAAGTAGGGAGAAAAATAAAGAAATAAATAGAGGAAAGAGTAAGTATTCAAAACAACAGTTAAGGGGCCAGAAATAAGACATGATGTGAGTGGTACAATGCAGTGGCAGTGGAGCAGCAATCTTCCGGGAGACATTCTGGAGGATGCGGTGTTGTCACATCTACAGGCACGTCTCTGGGCTGAGGGAGGAGGTTGATCATCTCCAGACTGAGCTGGCCAGGATTTGGGGGACCTCCTCCCCCACCCAGGGACCACCAGGGCCACCGCCATTACCGCCAAGGTTGCCAAGAAAGAGGAGCAGTTGGACCACAGTGGGCTCAGGGAGGGTGAGGGTGGTGGAACAGAGGTGCATCCCTCCAGTTGTACCTCTCCACAATTCATATGTCATTCTGGCAAAGTGTGGTTCCTCTATGGAGGCACCTGCAGTGTACACCAAGGAGGATGCTTGGAATCTCCACAAAGAGACCCACAGGAGGGTGACATGGGACCCCAGAGGGGGAAAGAAACAACTCCTGGTGGGGGACTCCATTGTTAGGAGGGAAGAACTGGGGGAGGAAAGGGAGAGGGAAGTAAGATGCCTGCTTGGTGCCATGGCTTGGAGGGACAAAGAGCGAATCCTCAGGATCACGGGGAGCAGCTGCATGAGGGAAGGAGCTGGATGTCATTGTCCACCTAGGGGCAAATGACTTGGCTGGGAAAGGGATCAGAGCAGTGCAGGAAGAGTTTGTGGAGTTGTGGAGGGACCTTAGACAAGTGGTACACATAGTAACCTTCTCAGAGGTGCTACCTGTCTATGGCATGGGTGAGGCTAGGGTACTCCACTCCATGGGATTCAATCAGTGGCTGATAAACTGGTGCAGAGCTCAGGGTTTTGGCTTCACTGGAGACTGGAGGTCCACCTGGAGTGATGCAGGCCTATACTGGTACGATGGTCTGCATCTTTCCAGGAGGGGAACCAGGATCCTAGGTGATAGGTTTAAATGCTTCATTGTCAAGCATTTAAACTAGCCAAGGGGGGGGAGGCACTGGAAAGGAGTAGGGAAATCCTAGCCCCCCCAAAAAATAATCAGGGTAGTTAGTGAGGTAAACACCAAGATAGAGATGTCAATAGAGAGAAGGGCAGGGGTAAATGGAGAAAATGACAAAGGTAGTAAGGACGGGGATGGGGCAAAAAGGGGTAAGACCATCAAGAAACTGGGGGGTAATGAGTACCAATGCCCATAGTCTGGGCAACAAGCTCCCTGAACTGGTGGCCTTGATGGAAGAGGGATGCCTGGATATCATGGCAGTCACAGAAACATGATACACAGAGAACCATGACTGGAGTGTTAACATACCAGGGTACACAACATACAGGAGAGACAGGGAGGGTAGAAGAGGGGGAGGATTAGCTCTCTATGTAAGGGAAGGGATAAATGCAACAGAACAAAAGAGTAAACAGGGAGGAGAGGAAGCACCATGGGTCACCTTAGAGACTGGAAATGGCACCACAAACTGCACAGGGGTTGAATACAGACCCCCATCTCAGGGGGAAAGAACGGACAAGGTTATGACAGAAGGCATTCTCAGGATGGCAGAGAAAGCGGAAATATTGTTTATGGGGGACCTGGATATGCCAGATGTTAACTGGAGCACCTTTGCTGTAGCCACATCCAAGAGCAGGGCCATTCTCAATGCCCTATGGGGGGTATGCCTTAGACAGCTAGTTTTGGAACTCACTCATGAGGGAGCAATCTTAGACTTCATACTCTCAAATAGGGACAGTGAGAGGATCTCAGATCTAGAACTGGGTAGCCATCTAGGAACAAGTGACCACCAAAAAGTGTGGTTCACGATAAACTCAGCTGCAGAGTTAAGCCATACAAAAGTGAGGGTACTGGATTTCAGAAGGGCTGACTTTGTCAAAATGGTAGAGTGCCTCAGAAAAACACTAGTAAGCAGACAAGAAGGAGGGGTAGAGCAACAATGGGGAAACATCAAAACTGCCATCACAGAGGCAACAAGCCTTTGTGTGAAGCAAATAAACAAATCAAAATGAAAGAAAAAGCCACTATGGTTCTCAAAAGAGGTGGCGGGGAAGGTTAGGGAGCAAAAGATAGCATTTAGGAAGTATAAGGAAACACAGAAGGAGCAGGACAGTGAACTGTACCAGTTAAGACAGAAGGAAGCAGGAAACGCAGTCAGAATAGCAAAGGCCCAAACTGAGGAAAAGATAGCCAACTTGGATAAGGGGAAGAATAAAACCTTCTTATAGGTACATTAGGTAGCGTAGAAAGAGAAAGGGCGGGATAGTGAGGCTGAATAGAATGGACAGTGGATGGGCAGGAAGGGACAGTGAAAAAGCAGGGATGCCAAATGAATACTTCTACTCAGTATTCACAAAAGAGGAGGAGGGGGAGATACCTAATCCAATTAACAGAAGCACTCTGGATTGGGGGGGGGGAATCAATCCCAGTCCTTTAACAGAAGAAAGGGTTCTGAAAGAACTCCTAAAACTCAAGGTGGACAAAATAATGGTGTCTGATGGGATTCACCCCAGAGTTCTAAAAGAACTAAGGGAAGAACTAGTGACACCACTGACTTCCCCATCCCAGCACGGTTTCAGAAAAGGCCACAGCACTGGGACAGCTCTAGCCATGGTCACCTCCATGATTAGGTCCGCTACCGACCAGGGCAAGCTGACTGGGGCTATATTTGTTGATCTTTCCAAAGCCTTCGATTGCGTGGACCACCCCCTCCTCATCTCCACCCTGCAGAATCATGGATTCTCCCTCCGTGCCCTTGAGTAGTTCTCCAGCTACCTCGAGGGTAGGCAACAACTCACCTGTTTCAATCGAACCCTCTTTACCCTCTCACCCGTGAACAGTGGGGTACCCCAAGGGTCTGTCCTTGGAACCATCCTGTTCTCCCTGTTCATCAACGAGTTACCCTCTGCCGCTACAAAAGGGCACCTAACCCTTTAAGCGGATGACCTGGTCATCTTAACCAGTTCGCATGATGCCACCAGCATCAATACCCAGCTCAATTCGAACTTCTCCCTTATCAGAAAATGGCTTGATGACCACAAACTGGCCGTCAACTTGAAGAAAACTCAGGTCATGCTCTTCGGCTCCGTGGCCAAAACTTCCTCCTGCTCGACGCCCCTCAAAATTTTGGGATCTTGTGACTCCCTCCTACCGACAACTGACTCTGTCAGGTACCTAGGAGTTACCCTCGATCCGCAACTGGATCTCACCTGTCACATCAGGAACATTTGTAGCATGACTAACAGCAAGCTCGGCCTAGCCTACAGAGCTAAAGACTGCCTTAACCCTGCTGCCCGGCTAGCCATAGCCAGTGGGATACTGCTTCCCACACTCTCCTATGGGCTCGTCGCCTTTGCTTCTGTCCTGTATTCAAGCCTTACTAAGTGGAACACTACGTACAATAACATTTGCCACTTCGCTCTCTCGGCCCCCCCGACTCACACATCGCTGTATGCTCTACTCCCGCCTGGAATGGCTTCCCCCTGAAAAACACCGCACCTACATCCTAGGAAATTTCATTGACAACACAGTTTGCACAGCCACTCCCGCCTCGCTCGCCCTACCCCTGAAACCCTGAAATACACCTCCTCTGTCTACCACCTCAGGTCATGTGCGTCCCAGGCTCGCCTGGTCCCCAAGACCCGCACCCTCGCTGGTGACCGGGCATTCACCGCCCATGTGCCAAAATTGTGGAACTCCCTTCCAGCCCTGGTTCATGCCTCCCCCTTCCATCCCTCCTTCAAAACATGCCTCTAGAACTTCCTAAAAGCTGGGGCCACCTGCCAGTGTGCCTCATAATGCTCAGTCTCATAGCTCTCTTGCCTTCACTGGTACCCCTACTAGGCACTTACTGCCCCTCTGTTAGTGCTATTTTTTTATTCTAACTCTAGGCTATTGTCTTGCTGTTCTAAACTCCTATGTAATGTCTTGATGATTTTCCGCCTCCCCGCAATGTTCTCTGAGCCTGTATGTACCTCATGCTGTTTCACCCACTGTTGGAGCATGTTGCTCCGGTTTTGTAACCATGATTCTGTAGTTGTTTCATGTATACCTTGTAACTCTCCCGGGTCGCACCTGAAAATAGGCACTTGGCTGTCTAGTGTGCTTACCTGGTTACCAAAAGCAAATAAATAAATAAATAAATACCCTTTATAACAAATCATGGGAGGATGGTGTGGTACCTGAGGACTGGAGGAGGGCAGATGTGATTCCCCTTCACAACAGTGGGAGAAAGACAGAGGCAGGAAACTATAGACCTGTCAGTTTGACCTCTGTGGTAGGGAAAATGATGGAATCACTTCTGAAAGAAAGAATTGTTGAGTACCTAGAGGGCAGTGGGGCACAGGACCACAGGCAGCATGGATTCACAGCGGGAAGGTCATGTCAGATGAATCTAATCAATTTCTTTGTCTGGGTGACCAAAGTAGTAGACCAGGGATGGGCTGTGGACATGGCCTACCTAGACTTTAGCAAGGCAATTGACACAGTCCCACACAAAAGATTAATAAACAAATTAGCCAGCTTGGGAGTGGGTCCCAGGGTGGTAGCCTGGGTAAAACATTGTCTGGACAACAGGACACAGAAGGTAATAGTAAACAGTGTCCACTTTGAAGAAAAGGGGATTACTAGTGGAGTACCACTGGGTTCAGTACTGGGTCCAGTCCTTTTTAACATCTTTATAAGTGACATTGTAGAGAGACTGGAAGGAAAAGTATGCATCTTTGCAGATGACACAAAGATCTGCAACAGGGATGATACACAAGGGAGCATTGAAAGGATGAGAAGAGACTTGGCAAGGATGGAGGAATGGTCAGAAGTATGGCAGCTTGGATTCAATGCAAAGAAGTGCAAAATCATGCACCTGGGAAACAAAAACCCAGGGGTAAAGTACACAACGGGGGGGGGGTAGTAACAACAACAACAAGCATTTGTCAATGCCGAATGTTGTCGCGCTGGCATTGGCTTTGGTAGTGCAATGCAGGAAAACATTTTGGGCAGGATGTGAAAAATGACAGCTGTACTGTTCATAAGGAGGTGGAAAAAAATGCCAGTGTTGAAAATGTGGCATGTAAATGTAGCAAATTTGCAAAGTTACAAGGGTGCGTGGGAAATGTGCAACGCACGCTTGTACCAGTCATTTTATGGGCATTCGGCACCAAATTTTCAACATAGGCATTTTAGCACCTCTGCTCATGTACAGTGTCACTGTTATTTCCTCAAACTGTCCCAAAAAGTGATTTCGCACAGTGACCGCGCTATTCTCCGCCGGAAGTGCGAAAACACATTTTGGGCAGGATATGTGAAATGACAGCTGTACTGTTCATCAAGAGGTGTGGAAAAATGCCAATGGTGAAAATCCAGATTTGAAATATTACAAATCCACAGCGTTACAAGCACGCGTGCAATCTGCCAACACATGCTCATAACACAGTCATTTTATGGAATATCGTCACCAAATTTTCAACATAGGCATTTCAGGACCTCTGCTCATGAACTGTGTCACTGTTCATTTTCATAATCTGGCCCAAACACTGATTTCCCACAGCGACCGCACTATTGTGCGCCGGAAGTGTGGAAACACATTTCAGACAGGATGTGAAAAATGACAGCTGTACTGTTCACAAGGAGGTGTACAAAAATGACAATGTTGAAAATCTGGCATAAAAATATTGTGAATTCATGAAGTTATGAGCCTGCATAGCAGCTGCACAATGTACGCTCGTAAAACAGTCATTTTTTTGATTTTTCCACCAAATTTGCAACATAGGCTTTTTGAGAGGCTGCCTCATGAACACTGGCACTGTCATTTTGTTAATCAGTCCTGAAAGGTGATTCCACGCAGTGACTGCGAAATCACCTTTTGAGGCTGATTATCACCATGACAGTGATAGAATTCATGAGGAGAAGGAGTCCCAAAAACCCCATGATGAAAATTTGGTGCCAAAATTCCAAAAAATGCCCGAGATATGCATTAAAGTTGGAGAAACCCTATTCATTCCATTATATAGCTTACCGGCATTTCGTCAGTTCGCAGTCAGCTTTGAAGAGTGCAGACATGTTCCCGGTCCACCAAACATCTTGCCTGACTCCGGAGGTAAGTGTGGGGGAGTGGGGAGGCAGGGTGCACAGTGGGTGGGTGCAGGTTGTGGGAGGCGGCCCAGGGAGACCCCGAGGGACCGTTTCCTTCTTTACAGGGAAAAAAAATTAAAAGACATCGGGGGACCGTTTTTGTTTTTAATAGGTGATTTGGCATACTGGGGTGGGCTCCCAGCATGCCACCTGAGTGTGTGGGTGCTTTAGCCAATAGGGGATTGGGCACCCCATCAGCAACAAGGAAAGGGGGGAGCCACAGGAGCCAAGGGGGATTGGGCACCCCCTCGGCAATCAAAAAACGGAAGGGGGGACCACAGTGTACTGATGGGGAGTGGGCTCCCCGTCCATAAATTCAAGGGAGGGAGGATACATGCCGGCGAGTTGAGACCCCCATCGGCAAAGAGAAACTATTGGGGGTCGCATGATGCTGAGGGGATAGGGCACCCCCATCAGCACACAATAAAGGAAGGGGGGTTGACAGGCAACAGCGGCAGTCACTGCTGCCATGCTGCCTGCACGTAGGGAGAGGCGTGCTGTGGTCACGCTGCATGAGAGCTTCGTTCTCATTGCAGTGGTCCTTTCCTCAGAATTCATCACCTCATTAGCCAGGCAGGGTGTTGGCCCCTGCTGCTGGCTGGACTGGGAATGCGACGCACTTCATTGCGTTGCCCTGCATTCGCCAACAGCGACTGTGCCTCTCCAAGTTCCACTATGCAAGATGTTGGCTGCACAAATGCGCCAACATAAAAATGGAAAGGGACCGGGGGTAATCATATCAGATGACCTTAAGGTTGTCAAGCAATGTGAGAAGGAGGTAGGGAGGGCTGGGGAATACTGGGATATATAGGGAGAAGCATCACCAGCAGAAAACAGGAAGTTGTTATGCCTCTGCACAGACAGTTGGTGAGACCCCATCTGGAGTACTGCATCCAGTTCTGGAGACCCCATCTCTGCAAGGACATAGACAGGATGGAGACAGTCCAGAGGAGGGCAACTGAAATGGTGCAGGATCTGTAAGAGAAGCCATATGAGGAGAGACTAAAGAAGCTTAATATGTATACCCTTGAGGAAAGGAGGGAGGGGGGAACATGATAGAAACTTTTAAGTACCTCAGTGGAATCAACACAGTCCAAGGGAGTAGTACCTTTCAGAAAAAGAGATGTGCAAGAACAAGGGGACACAATTTGAAGACAGAGGGGAAGACGGCTCTGGGGCAATGTGATGAAGTACTTTTTCATGGAGAGGGTGGTAGACGCATGGAACCGCCTTTCTGAGGAGGTTGTGGGGTCCAAAACTGTGGGAGAATTCAAGAATGCGGGGACAGACATAAGACAATTCTTGTGGGGGGTAGGAAGAAATAGGGTATTGGTTAACTAGGATCTGCAGCTTAGCCAGTAGGTAGGTAAATGGGCAGACTAGGTGGGCCAAGCAGTCCTTATCTGCCGTCAAAGTCTATGTTTCTATGTTAGCAGAGAAGGGAATTATTGTCAGATGTGCATCTAGTATAAAGGTACAAAATATATGACATCATTCCTCCCTCTTTGTGAATAAATTCAACAAAATACTATCTACCAACAGAAGTGCATGTCCTGGGGGCAGGAGTCCCCCTGCAAAAAAGTACAATATACCTGGCATATAACTCTGACCATGGCTCAACATGGCATTGTGTTAGATACCTGGCACAAAGACATACTGAGCCATTGTGGTGGTGAAGTGCAACTTGGAATCCCACCTGGGATTATCCTCATTTTATAGCACCTCACTCCTCCAATGATAAAGAGCCCTGTTAGTTCAGTGCACACACACCCATGGCCACATTTCTGGATACCTGGTGAAGTAACCTTCTCCTTCTATTCCCCCCTGATGTCAGCTGCCCTGATGGATGAGTGGTTCCTCCCTCCCTAACTCCAGTGTTTCTTCATAACTTGTAGTCCAGTGCCCCCCCCTTCCCCAATGAATCCCAGCTTCATGGGACAATGTGGGCTGTGTTCACCCAAGTGCAGGAGTGTTTTCCTATTACCAACTTTTACTAGCAGGTAATCAAATAGGTATTGATACAATATATTTTCCCATGCATGTGATGGCCACCATCTATTTATACATACAAATTTCCTATGCTTTGGATTTCCTTGCAAGCTTTCTTGGAAGGTAAGAGGCTTTACCCCACTGGTTGGCTCCATCCCTTTACTTTCTCTGGCCTCTAAACTGAGTTAAATAACACTCTTAATTTTTCTGAAATCCTGGGGGGAAACAGTGCCAGACAGCTGACTCCTACAGCTATTAGGAGTCAACTGGCTGGCATAGGAGAATGGATTTTTCTTCAAAATAAGCATAAACACAGCTGAACAATTCATAACACTGGCCTGATGAAGTTGTAATGACCAAGAAATGTTGCCATTTGACAGGTGTGGAGCTAATTACTAAAGACAATTGACTGAAAATATTGTGCTCGATTCTCAAAGAGCCCTTAGATCGCCACAATTTGTGGCAATCTAGGACTGCAGCAAACTCTGAGTGCATCAGGGACCCTGCAACCTATTCTGTAAAAACAGGGGGTCCCAGTGTCAAAAACCTGGGACTTGCCACACCTGTAGCCTAGTACCTTCGGCAATTGCCACAGAGATCTTCCACCCCAACCTGGCGCAACACTAGAGGGGCCATGATGGTTGGGGGAGGTGGTGAAACATGTTTGCCAGGAGGGGTCCAGGGACAGAAGGAGGATGGGGGGTGCCATAGGGGGAGTTGGGGAGATAGTGGGCATGTAAGGGGGGTGTTGTGGCACACAACAGCCAGAGTGCCATTCATAGTATATAAATATTAAGCTAATGGGATTTTACCACAAGGGTTCCAGGGACATGCAGTGTCAGAGTCTGGTGCTGCTGCCAGGGCTATGCCCATCTGGGGCCATGACACTGTTTGTCCCTGGGCCTCCCACCATGGCACCATCTCATAAGATTAATATTTATATAAACGGCACTCCTGACAGGTGCCACATCACCCCCTCACATACCCACCATCTTCTCAACACCTCCTATGGGACCCCATGCCCCTTCTGTCCCAAACCCCACTTTCAGATCCCCCCCTCTCAATTCACCACATTGGCACATGGCACTTAGACCACCTCATGGCTGGTCTAAGCTGAGCCGCTTGCTGTTCCCATGGCAGGGTTACAGTATACAAATAAAGAGGATGGTGTAGCCCTGCTGTGGCACAAGCCCCCTTGCAATCTGGAGCATATGCACTTTTGCCACAAGGGTGGTGTAAGGGTTTTTTTGCCACACAGTATCCTGATGTCATCACAACTGGTGTTTGAGAATTGGGATCGCCACAAACTATGATGCAAGGTGGCACTTGCAACATTCACATTTGGTGTAGGCATCTTGTGTCATAGTTTTGCTTTTGAGAATTGGGCCCATTGTCTGGTATTCATCCACTGGATATTTGCAAGCATTGATTTGTCAGCTTGAATGACACAAGACCAAGTTTTTACCTTCACTAGAGGGAAGGGCAAAATGAACTCCCATGCTTCATACAACCACCATCTATTTAACCTTGGATATCCATTCTCTTTTCCAACTACCTTCAATGACCTTTACTGTTGCATGGGAAGGGGCTGTGACCCCAGTCCAGCATGCCATGATGGAGTCACATTGTCAGTTGCTGGCTCTAAATAGTTGCAATGTCAAAATAGCACCAGCCTCAGCAAATGAGAAATGGGTTTGAAACACATGGGCTGGCAACAGCCTTATTTCACCACAATGTGAGCACAGTACACACAGCTTAGGAGTGAACACAAGGGCCCTGATATTCAGACTGTGCCAGGCTGTTGCGCAAGACTGGGCGCAGCGCAACTTGGCTGTGCAGGGGTGTTGACAGGGTGATATTCAACAGAGCTGCGCCATGGCACAGCATCGCTGAATATTGCACCCTGGCCACCCGCAGTGCACATGGTACAGTGGCACTGCGCCAGCACAAGTGGCCAGAGTGGAGCAGGGGGATGCACTAGCGCAAGTTTCTTTGTGCTAGTTGCAACAACTGCGATATTCAAAAGTGCACATGCAAATGGGACCATAATGCATGCAAGGTGCAAATGGGGCCATTTGCATGTCATTATGGACCCATTTGCATGCAGGTGTACCGATTCCCGGCGACTTGAGCCTGGCGTCCTGCCAGGCTGCAGCTGTCGGGGACCGACGCCCCCTGCACATTGTGGAAAAGTGCCCCAATGCCCGATCATAAGCATGTGCAAGTGAAGTACATGTCCTATATCCCTGGTGGTCCAGTGGACCGCTCGCAGGCTTAAGTATAAAACTTAATCGTCAAATATCCCTGGTGGTCCAGTGGACTGCTTCACACCCGATCACGGGCTTAAGTAAAAAAATGAAGTGTCCTATATCGTTGGTCCAGTGGACGCTTCACGTAATCATGGGCTTAAGTATAGAAATCAATGGTCCTATGTCCTGGTGGTCAGTGGACCGCTCACAGCCCGTTCACGAGACTTCAGTATAAAATATACGTCCAATGTCCCTGATGGTCCAGTGGACCACTTGTAGCCGATCACGGGCATAGATAATAAAAGGAGAGGTCCAATATCCTGGTGGTCCAGCGGTACCCTCTCCACACCCCCACCCACTGAGCCCCACCATCCCGCTCCCCGGTCAGCGGCAGGTGGCAGCACCCCACCCACCTGCCGCCCCACCACCGCTGACTGACACCATACAGTAGGGCTGTCGCCCATTGGTCCTGCGCGTGAGCCAATGGTGTGCAGCCTCGACGCATACTACAGTCCAGATAGTGAATGGATCCATTCACATCTGGACTGTGTAGTAGGGACGGGCTGCACGCCATTGGCTCACACACTGTGGACTATTAGGGCGCATAAGCCCTACCGTAGGATGTCAGTCGGCGGGCGGCGGGCGGTGGGTGCTGCCGCCAGCTGCTGACCGGGTGGCTGAGAGGGGCAGGCTCAGTGGGCAGGTGGGGAGGGGGGTACTGCTGGACCACCAGGGATACTGGACCTCTGCTTTTTATTACTTATGCCCATGATCGGGCTGCGAGCTGTCCACTGGACCACCAAGGATATTGGATGATTTCTTTTCATACTTAAGCCTGCGATCAGCATGAAGCGGTCCACAGGACCACCAGGGATATTGGACAATTATATTCTTCTACATATGCCCATGAGCGGGCATGGGGGGGGCGCCGCCACGAAGGTGCAGCCGGAGCTTGGGTGGCCACAGCTGTCATGTTGCACCCTGCAATACAGCAACTCACCTGTGGGTGGCCAGCTATTGTTCCTTTTTTTTTGGCTCACCTGTGTGCAACGCAGGTAGGAGTTGCACATGCATTGGCTCAGCACATCCCGGGCTGAATATCGGTATGTGCAGAGTATGCATGGGCATGCCCCCCCCACACCTGCGCCGCATACATTACTGATGCACTCCGGTGCATCAGGATTTGTGCCAGGCTCAATCCCCGTTTGAATATTGCGCCGGGGCACATCAGTGGGTTGCGCATGGTGCAACACTGTTCACCATGTGCAACCCTTCTGAATATCCAGGCCTAGGTGTATTCTATCAGAAACTGTGGGTGCTGCTACTTGTATTATTTATCCACACTTATGGGGGGGAAAAACAAAAATAAGGCCATGGAAAAATATGTTGACACTTGGGATTTGCCTATTCCCACATATAAAATATTCAGATATTTTGTTTATCAGATTATCCTGCTGTTGAAGTCTGGCATGGCATTTTTTGACCCTTGATATTTCTCTGTATGGAAGATGGAAGTTGATTGTGCCAGTACTGGATGCTATGGGACTCATGGGGTCCATTGTTTTTAAAAAGACCCCCCCCAGCTTTGTCTTTATAAGTGAATAGCAGAGATACAATACATGAGCTACTGGGGCTTACTTCCGAGCAGTGAGGGCCAAGTCCTGGTAAGCTTTACCCACCCCACCCTAACCTCCCTCCATGAAGAGCCCATCGCTGCTTTTTGTTACTGTAATTATCATGTATTTTTTTTTTTCCGTAAGCACTTTATCCACTGGAACCCTGGCAGGTGGCTACAGCCCTCTGAACAGAGATATACTCTCTCTCTGGTCCTGTTGCTCCCATGCTAGGTGGCTGCTTGTAGTTCCCCCATGGATTGCCCCCCACAATGGGGCCAGGAAGAGGTTGCTGGCTTCTCCATCCTCCCAGAGCCCCAATCCAGAATGCAGGGGCTGCTCCCGGGAGCAGCGGACAATCATTGAGCCTGCCAGGCTAGTTTTTCCTTTTTCACCTGGCCCCCTGCTCCCTTCTTACATAAGGATGTTGGATCAAGCATTCTGACCCATACTGCCCTCCACCTGCTGCCAGAGGGCAGTCAGTGAGCCAGACGACTAGTTCCCCTCCCCCCCAGAGAGGAGTGCAATTCTCCAGATGCTCAATCCTCTCTCCCCCTGCTGACCCCCAGTGGTCTGAGCTTGTTCCCGAACCCGGGTTACCGACATGATGCAAGGTGTGGCATCCAGAGCCTCAACCCTCAGCGCCACTGGTCCAGTCTGTAACTATCATATTAAAGCCTCCTGGAGGGAACTAAAATGAGGAAACTTTGCTTGCTGCTCTTGGAAATCTCCTCAAAAAATCTAAATAGCAACATATTTTTATTTTCTTGCCTAAAAACTGCTTTAGCAATAGTTTCATAAATTAAAAATACTGAAAATTCTGGGATTGCTATAAATACATTTCCACAAGTTGTAATGTGTGTTTACTATCTAACTGCCACTATTGACTAACTAACAAAGACTGTAGGTATCTTTTAATACTTATTTTAACATGTAAACCTATAGTGGAAACGTGCATATGTATTACTAACCTAGAGATCCTTTTGACATAATAACATAGAGATTCTGATATTGTATTAAGAGGAATTCAAAAATATATTTAAACTCAATACAACTGAAAAAGGGTTCTAGGGCCATAAGAGGTGTCTCTGGCATTCCACGGTTCTTTAACAGATGGGTAAACAGTCCCCTTAATAAATTCTGTATCAATGCTAATATATTAAATAATTACTACACATGCTGCAATATTTAACAAAAGCAGTAACTCCTATAATTTGTGTGTAGGCTGTACTGCTTTTATATCAAGCAACACAATGTATGTTCAACTGATTACATGTGCTATGTGTAGCCAGTTCAGGGAGTGAAGAGCTAAAATGTACTTTCAAATGAAAATGTACAAAGAGCTTCGTCATCTTTGTTTAGTGCAGTTATTGATTTTCACAGTATATGTGACCCAAGCCTGGAATGGACACTTTTTCAAAGCACATAAATTTTGTAAATGCATTTTTCTGGACAAGCAAGGTATGAATGTAGGAAAAATGAAGACCTATGTACTGATGCATATGCATAATTTATGCATGCATATATCTGTTATTTTTTTATGGGTAAATGGCTGCATAAAACAAATATAAGTGTTAATAGAAAGGACCTTATATTTACATTTCTTTATATATTTTTTTTACGTTGTGGTGACAACACTGTCTGTTTTACAATAACCCTTCTGTAACAAATATACATAAATATTTCTTGATATACCATCAGTAGCATATTTTTAAAATAGAGGCATATGAAACCAATAAGCATATCTAATTTTAAATATACAGATAAGATAGTGCTTGTGAAGAAACAAATTAATAGCTAGAATATATTTTTTATAAAGTGGAAAACTAAACAGAAAAATCTGTAGATAACTGCAGAAGCCTCCAAGACCACCATGAAGGTTGCCATAGATCATGATAGTCTTTGGAAAATGAGGAGAGCAACAGCAAAAAAAATGCTAGTTGCATGAACCAAAGTTGCCTATTAGTTACACATTTGGTTCCATGTTTGCAAATAATGTCTTTAAAACATTGAGCTAAAAATGAGTTAAAAATATTAAGCTGTTGAAATGTTAAAGATTGACAGTGCTTGCAAATTAAGATCAATAGGGTGAAATTTTAATTGTAGTACATTCTTTTCCAGTAATTTTAATGACCCTTTATATAAATGATCCTATAGAAAGCCTAATCAAGAGATTGCTTTAGCAAATAATTACCACTGATTGTTTGCCCCAATTACCTCTGGGAAATGTGCGAAGAAAAATCAATATCATCAATAGATTTTACTTTGCAAACCAAAGCCCCAATTCAAACAAAGAGACACCTGATACTTAAGATTTATATATTGGAAATTAAGCTATTGAAAGATTACAGGCTCAGTTCATGAAGATAGGACAGAAATGACAGTTAATATAGTTGAGGAGGGGCATATTTAGAGAACCGAGTTTCTAAGCTGCTTGGGCAAATACAATCAGTCAATTTTCAAATAGTTCAAAAAATGGTATTATCCATCCAAAAGCATACTATTGGTTCTTTTTAGATCTTCTGCAAGGCTATCTTTTTAGACTTGCTTGATCTACCCAGCCTGCCAGTACAGTGGTAACATTACTGCATGTGACACTGACGACCTGGGTTTGGAAATGAGCCAGGGTTGTCAGAAGGCCGACTGGAGGGAGGAGGATCGAGCATCCATAGGACTACTCTCCTTATCAGAGGGGAGGGTGCAGAAGAGCCCAGTGCATTACAGACCCCTGGTGGAGGCCAGAAGAGAGACAGCCCATGCTAAAAGGTTATGGAGGTGTGGCAGATGTCAGAGCATGCGCCATGATGTCATTGCATACCACATCTCCCTTGGGGTCCAAAAATGGGAAATCACTTGGGCCACCACAAGGATGATCACTGTCCTCTGCAGGCCCTATACCAAGTGACTCAGAATCCTCCTGGAAATCCAGATCCAGTCCTGGCATGTTGAGGGACTCTCATCACCCTGCCATGGAGGGCAAGCCATAGGGGACTACAGGAGAAGTAAGTTCTGAGGGAGGCTGAGGTGATGGGGCTGGGAGGATTGGCAGGAACAAAGGCTGTCCAAGGAAGGGGGAGCATAACAAAAAATGGATTGATATGATCTGACAAAACGTTATTTTATTTTTATACAGTACTTACACTTAGAGCACAAACTCTATTTACAAGTAAAAGCCTTTGGTAAACTAATACAGAAATTACATCAATTAAATATACATAACATTTAAACATCATGGTTAACCATTTATGATAAGAACAAGCTATAAATGGGCATATAAGAATAACAGTTGCAAATGTGGTTCAATTCCTTCATTATTTTATGTTTAAATATTGCCAAAGATCCTGAGTTTTGAGGACTGAGTCAGATAATGTGCATACAATCCAATTAGAGAAACTAGATCTGTAAAGAAAATTGCAAGCCTCCCTTCAGGAAAACTTTAATAACTTTATTTACTAATGGCCTAACCAAGGGAAAGTCTGAAGGCTTCATTGAACCAATCATTGGGCCAGCAGGGGGTGCTAGTCACAACCCTGAATGCCAACAAAGAACTCCCCAAATGTCTCATCTAGTGTCCTGTGTCCACTAACAACTTCCATTCTGTCCACTAGTTCCCCCCAGCTTCTATTCCAAAAACAGAGATTTTATTATTCCACTGTAGGGTTACCAAGTCCAGCCCAACAGTCAGTGAAGTCTGCCCACCATACTTTACTGAAAGACCATTAGTTCTTAACAGCAATTCAGCCCTAATTTCTGTGGCGGGACCCCTGATCTCCTGAAGCATTTCTTTTTCCAATTGTGCAATTTTGATTCTTCATTTCTGTGGCTGAATAATGATCAGCAATAGGCTAAAAAGTCATGTGATGTCTTCAATGACATCAAATGCTGAGTAGGATGCAGAGAGAGGAGTCAAGCCTAAACAAACAGTGCAAAAGGGCAGGTATTTTGGAAATAAATGCAGGCTTTAAGGAACAAATTCTTAAAATAATGAATTATGCAGCACTATAGAGATTCAGCAGTGTGATGCAAGATCAATTGTTAAAGCTGTAGCCATAGATCCATTGGATTTTGGGGGTCCCTGCCTACTGAGCACCCTCCCACTAACATTTTTTCTAACTCCTCCAGTTTCCTCTTTTAGCTGTCATTCCTGATATCTCAAATCAAAAGAAAAGAAATTATATTTACAGGGAACAATATCCATTAAATTGAATTTTTTTCAAATATAGCCTACTTACACATTATCAAATGTGCATGATAGGTTAATTCTGGTGAGAAAATGCTAAAATAAATGTAATATTCACATAATAATGAAATGAAAAAGACAACTTACTAAAACAAAAAGCCAAGGCATGAAAGACAAAAAAAAAACAACACTAGAAGTGATTTCAAAAACAGTTACATATTCCATGAATGCTTGATAAAAATGATTAGAAAATAGGTCTCACAGTCCAATAAACATAATTGGCTAACACTAGTCAAGTGACTGTGCATTATTAGAGCACAATGCATGGTTATCCTGCCCGTAGCCTAATAACATATCAATATACCTATTAAGACTAGAACCAAAATAAACCCTGAGACATTTTCTCCTTTGCTAAGCACACTTTTCATGCACCCCTACAAACAAAAAGCCTTATGTTTCTCTGTGAATTCAGAACTGCATGACAAGCAGCTCAAAACAATTTAAAACACAATCGCTATTTTTTAAAATAATTTTTACCATCATCTCAGTCTTGTCACGGCTGTGTCGTTATCCACTCCTGAGTCCTGCAGCAGTCCAACAGATGTCCCAACTCACAATGTAAGTCCAATTTACAGACTCTTGACAAGCAAAGCAGCAAATGGGAAAAACAGCCTGCAAAAGCGGAGACAGAGATCATGGAGTGGAAGGGAAGAAATTGATTTGTGACCTGGTGACTAGTGCTCCACTACTCCATTACCCAATAGCAAGAGACTCCTAATGCCACCACAACTCCCTTTCCACCACCAGTTCCAATCTAAGTTTAAACAGTTCCAGCAGAACCAGTCCCAATCTCATTTCAGAACAATGACAAACAGGCAGAACTACAGCAGAGACTAAAACTACAGTGTCCTTATTAGGACATGCAGCCCAAAGTCAAAACACTATTTATTTATTTATTAATTAGATTTCAGATATACTTTTGAGCCAGATGCTCTTTTACAGAGGTTCCATGTCAGCCATTGCATACACAGTAAAAAGTCTAGGAATTAATACTGTTAGAATAGAATGAAACACTTGGTAAAGAGTACAATTTATGGTAAAGGTCATCAGGTTAATAAAATATATACCAGGGTAGATAAGGATGAAGAATTAGTGGGAGGGGTATGAACTATATACAAAATTATACATTGAGGTACATATATCTGTTACAAATTGTTATAGATAGAGTAGCAGTTTTAAGTCAGAATATGTTACACAGGCAGTTGTCTTGTTTAAGTGCAAGACAGTACGGCTTCCAAGTGCCAGGCAGAAAAGAGTGATAGTGGCTGATTGGGGTGAAAGGCCATGCATTGAGGAGGAGAAAGGGAGGGTGGGACGGGGGATAGAAAGCAGGTTGACCGGGCAAGGCTAGGGACAGGTGGTTCTTGTGGAAGGTAGGGTAGGAGGCAGGCAAGGGGCCAAGGGAGAGCTGTCATGGGTGGCAGGTGGGAATGGCAGGGAGAGAGGTGGAGAGCCAGGGAAAGAGAGGGTAGGCTACAGGGGGATAGAAGGGAGAGGGAGGGTAGGGTAGGCAGGAGGCCTAGGTCTCACAGTCACAGTGACTGGTAGATGTCAGTAGAGTAAGAAGTTTTGACTTAACTAGACAAAGCCTGACTTCCTTTTGTAAGCCTACCCTCAGAGACTTAAACCAGGTGGGAGCACAGTATTCAAAGGACCACTATCCTTGCATGGTGTGACAGAAGGGGACTTTGAGAGAGTGGATATTTGTGCTTCTGGTGCTTCTATCAGAGTCAGGAAGACTGATGAGGTTCTGAACACCCAGCGGGGTAATCCAAGGGTAGATTTCTTTGCCAGCAGACAGACATGATATTGTATCCTGCTTTCCAAGTTAAACCAACCTGGCTGAGCAAATAGCTCGCACAAGTGAGTCATCTGGTTTGCATCCAGGACAAGCTGACAGGCCTTGTTGAGTGTATTCTTCACCCTTCTGAGTGCAGAGGAGGTTCTAGAACCATAAACTACAAGGCCATATTCGATGACGGAGAGCATTGAGCTAGTGACCACCATTTTCAGGGCCTCATTGGTTAAGCATTGTTTATTTTTATAGATTAGTTCTAATCTAGCATTTGCTGTCCTTGCAACTTGGTCAATATGCTGTGAGTATGATTAAGTGCTGTCCAATATTACTCCAAGATATTTGAAACAGTGAACCATTTCAAGGGGTGAATTAAACTTGTTGCAGATCTGTAGTTGAAAGGATTTGTGTTTGCTATGAGGAGATGCAAATAGTATGGTCTTTGTCTTTTTACAGTTTAACAGGAGTTTGGAGTTAAGGAACCATTGCTCAGCTGCTGAGAAGTTGGATTACATTTGTTGTTCTAGTCTGCTAGGGTCGCAGTGACTTGAAAAATGTACCACATTGTCATTGTATAGTAGTAGATTGTCCTTGACAGCCACTGGGAGCTGGTTAAGGAACAAACTAAAGAGAAGAGGGTCGAGAATGGAGCCTTGTGGCATTCCTGTATGTACCAGCAAGCTGTCGGAGAGGATATTTTGGATTTTATTCTTTGCTCTCTCTCCTCTCTCTCTCTCTCTCTCTCAGAAAGGTAGCTCCTGAACCAGGCCACTGAGAAAGAAGAGAGACCAATATGTGTTAATCAGTTCAGCAACAGTTCATGGTTAACAGTGTTAAAGGCCTTGGTGAGGTCAGTATAGGCTGTCCCCACCAAGAATCCTCTATCCAATGCATTGTGAATGAAGCCAGTAAACTCGACTAAAGCAGTAGTGGTACTGTGCTGTTTCTGAAAGCTGTGCAGGTGCCAGCACTGCAGTTTGTAGGTGTCAAGGTAGTCTGTCGATTGATCTGCAATGATGCATTAGAGTACTTTTGAGAGAGGAGGAAGGATTGAAATCGGCCTGTAATTAGAGTGGCTTGTTTGGTCTCCACATTAATGTACAGGTGTGACTACTGCAGTTTTCCAGAGTTGGGGGAATTTCCCCACAGTGAGGGATAAGTTTATTATTTTGGTTAGTGGAACAAGAAGATGATCAAGGCCCAGCCCAATGAGCTTGAGGTCGAGGGAGTCACAGCTTGTCCTAGATTTGCCAAGAACTTTAGATATGTATTTTTTCACCTTTGCCAGAATGATGACTTTCAAGTAGAATGGGGGTCCGGAGCTCTGATGGGACCCCTGGTCCTGCTGTGGAGGTACATCCTTCACAATTTCAAGGAAATCCAAAGGCAGTGCACTGCTTAAGTCTGTGAATGCCTTGTTAAATGTATCCACAATAGTCTTGGAGTCCAGTGTAGGTGCTCCATCTACATTAAGAATGGAGGGGGAGGTCTTAGTAGGGTTACCTGTTAGCTGCTTGATGTTTTCCCAGAACCTTTTGGAGTTTCCGCACGAGTTGGTTAGCTCGGTTCTGAAATGGTGGCTCTTGGCCTTCTGAATTGCCCAGGTGCAGTTGTTCCTGGCTGTTTTATAGTTATGTAGATCAGTTGGTGAGCTAGAGTACTTAGCCTTTTCCCACAGTTCATCCCTGTGCTTCATTAACTGCAGAAGTTGAGGGGTGATCCAGGTATTATTGGAGACCTGGATTTTTTATTTGGTGACTGGGGCAAAGATATTACAGGATGTGTTGATGTTCTGAATTAGTCCCTTGAGTGCTGTGTCAACATCATTAGCAGTATCTAGGAAGCTCCAGTCTTGATTTCTTAGGTGGTCTTTAAAGGCCTGCAACTTCCCTTTTTTTAGTAGTCTGTTTCTGATGGTTCTGGGTGGGAGCTTGGAGAATTTATTTGACCAACAGCATAGTATAGGTGAATGGTCGCTGATGGAGTCTGGAAGAACTGCTGTGTCTATTATCCTTTCAGCCTGGTTAGTGATGATCCAGTTAATAAGAGAGTTTGTTCTGGTACGGTAATTTAGCTGAGTGGGTGAGCATATTAGTTGTGACATACTGAACGCTGCTAGGGCATCTTTAATTGGAAGTGCCTCAGGGGATGTCCAGTTGATGTTGAAGTCGTCCAGCATTATTAGTTCAGTGTTTTGCTGATGATACAATAGGAAGTTGTGGTTAGCTTTAAAGCTGCTATGTTGGTCCTTTGGTGGGGTATAAATGGATGCCACAGTTAAGATTTTTCCATTTGTACCCAGCATAACTTTTACTGCTACGAGTTGGGTATTACTGGTGGAGGTGACATTTGGTATTAATTGTGCCTGGAGGTGCTCTTTTAAATAGAGAGCACAGCCTCCCCCTCGCTTTCCGGTCCAAGCTAGTCTAAACATTTTATAACCTAGAAGTTGAATGACCATGCCAACAATCCTAGGATTAAGCCAGGTCTCCATAATGGAAAGGATATCTGATTGGTGCTGAGTGACCCAGACTTGTAGTGAGTCTAACTTAGCCAATAGGCTACAAATATTTATGGACGCTAGGGTGAGCCCACCATGTCTTTTGAGTATTGGTGGGGGATCTGCCATAGGGCCTGGGTTGGGGTGTATATTCTCTGAGAGGAGCAGAAGTAGCCAGGTCATATGGATAGCTTGCCACTTGAGGTTTGCTAAGATTTGGGATTATTTGGGTGCCCTGGCTGTGCAACGCTTGGTTGGGGCATTGGTGTAAAATAGCTCACTGAGTGGTGGGGGGAGTGGGTACTTGTAGTGAGCATGGTACAAAGACATACTAGGATACAACTGAGTTTTCCAGTTGGTTTCTAGCCCTTGTGTCATGGTAGATTTAGGGCTGTGTTGGTAGGAAGAGATCTTGTAATTACTTGTAGTTCCAGCAGGTGGAAGAACTATTTGATTAAAAATGAATGCAACCATTTTTATTTTTTAAAAGTTAACCTTTTTTTAAATTTTTTATAAAATTTAATATAAAGTTAAGCAATTTATATGCAGAATAACACACTCCAGGGCATGCATCAAGTTAAATCGACACACTTTCCTGGTGGTTGAAGGCACTAGGCCAGTGGCTGGCGGGCCTCTTGCCTCACAACACACATGGGGCATGGGTCAATTTTGTTCAATGCATACCCTGTCATGTGTTATTGAACACTTGTATAAAAGCTTCACAAAGACAATGGCCCCCTTACTCAAATGCTTATTGCGGTGTTAACAGGAATAGCACCATGCTAAGTAGCTATACAGTAGTAGTTGCACAAACATTGACCAGTAGTATGTGGTGCATGTCATTGTGCAGTACCGTTATGCATGTTTTTCAATGGCTACCGTGCTAGTGCACCGCTTGGTATACTGCACTACTTACTGGTCAACTTTTGCGTGACTGCCACTGTAGTGGGGCTGACAGCCTCTTTGTGTGGCCACTGCTATATATTCAAACAGACATGTAGTGTGGAGGTAAGTGGTTAGCAGGATCATGCTAAATACACCACTGTGTCCATGTGAATGCAAGAAACCTCTGGCACAGATTGCAAAGTGGCATATTGATAGGATGTTGAAACACTAAATGGCCAATGTGGCAATGCTATGTAACACTTCCAAAACCGTACTCTTAATATACCCAACTTCTGTAATGCATGGTCGCGGGTTTCAGACTAACCTAATAGGCTTCTTTAATTTAGTGACACAAATGATAGAAAGGGTCCATACTGTGTATGTATCATATGTGGATTTTACAATGCCTGTCATATAGGAGACTGTTTAGGAAGATGAGTGATCTGGTGATAGGGGAAGAAATAACTACAGCAGATGGGTCAAAAACTGGCCGTCAGATAAAACCCAAAGGGTGCTTCTAAATGTCAAATTCTCTGAAGACAGGGATGTGAGTAGTGGGGTACTGCAGGTGATGGTCCTGGGACCACCTCGGTTTAATATGTATATCATTACATAGG
This sequence comes from Neoceratodus forsteri, assembly GCA_016271365.2. NCBI lineage: Eukaryota > Metazoa > Chordata > Ceratodontiformes > Ceratodontidae > Neoceratodus > Neoceratodus forsteri. Next base: position 87,885,552 of record JADMNL010000025.1, read on the forward strand.
AAAGGGTATCCAGGCAAGATGAACTTGTTTAGATTATACCAGGCTGCTGGAGGATTGACAGTGAAGGTTTTACATTATGAGGCAGGATGTGAAAAGATTAAAAACAAGATGCAGCATTTTTCAGATGACATTAAATAAATAGCAAAAGTGTAAAGAAATACACATAGGAGGGAAAAAATCAGGCACAGTGTACTTTATCTGTTTGCTTACAGTGTACTTTACTGATGGGATGCTGGTAGAGAACACAGAGGAGGAGATGAAACTGGGAGTAGTGATCAACAATCATCTAAAGTGGGCTGTTCAGTGCAACTGGGAATATAGAGGGCGAATGGAGTGCTGGGGTGAAAAGGAAGAAGAAAGATTATTAGTAGAAGAAGGGAAGGAGGTGATAATGACTCTGTGTAGATTACTGGTGAGAACGCAGCTGGAATAGTGTGTCCAATTCTGGTGCTTACACTGAAGGAAGAAAGGACACGTATAGATTAGAGATAGTTCAACCAAGGACCACAAATAGGATCCATGGTCAGTAGGGCACGGCATATGGTGTGAGAAACTAAAAGGACTCAATATGAATTCATTGGAGAACAGAGAAGGGGGGGGGCTTGATAGAGACATGCAAATTCATGAAAATATTCAGCAGAGTGGATCCAGCATACAGTAGCTATTCAAATTAAGAAACAGTGGCCCAGATATTCAAAAGGGTTGAGCATGGCGCAACAGTGTTGCACCATGCGCAATCCACTGATGCGCCCCGGCGTGATATTCAAAAGGGAAAAGTGCGCCGCACAAATCCCGATGTGCCGGAGTGCATCAGACAGAGCAGGCACAGAAGTGCCTCCTACGTACAACTTGCACAGCCCAATATTCAGCCCGGGATGTGCAGAGTCATGCATGCCAACCCCTACCGCGCCTGCACAAAGTTAAGCCATAAAAGGAACAACTGATGGTCACCCACAGGTGAGCTGCTGCATTGCAGTGCGCAACACAGCAGCTGCCACCTGTGGGTGGCCACCCGAGTTCCTGCCACACCTGGCGGAGCCCCCCATGCACCATGGCGGGCATCCGTGTCATGAAATCCCCCCAGTCCAATATCCCTTGTGGTCCAGTGGACCACACTGAGCCCGATCGTGGGCATCTGTAATAGAACCACCCCAAGTCCAATATCCCTGGTGGTCCAGTGGACCGATCGCTGCCCGATCGCGGGCATCAGTACCTCATCACATACCCCTACTACCCTGATGCTCTAGTGTACCCTCCACCCCCCACACGATCCCACCGCCCGCCTCCCCTGGTCAGTCGGTGGGCGGCAGCACCTCACCCACCTGCTGCCCTCGCTGCTCACTGACCGACAGATCAGTAGGCTCGCCCATTGGTTCACTGCATGAGCACGGGCGCAGTAGCCTACACCGCACTACCAGAATCATTCACATATCTGACTGAGTAGTACGGTGTGGCTGCACCACCACTGGCCTGCTGCCAGAACCAATGGACGCAGCCCTACGTAGCTGTCAGTCAGCGGGCGCGTGGGCGGCAGGCGGGTGGGTGCTGCCGCCCGCTGACGTGGGGGGAGCAGGACGGTGGGGCCCAGTGGCGGGTGGGGTACACTAGACCACCAGGGTAGTAGGGGTATTTGATGAGGTATTGATGCCCGCGATCGAGCAGCGATCGGTCCACTGGACCACCAGGGATACTGGACTGGGGGTCTATTACAGATGCTCACGATCAGGTTTCAGTGCGTCCACTGACCGCCAGGGTTATAGGGTGTTTTCTTTTTTATACAAATGTCCGCTACCGGCGGTAGGTCGCCGGTCCCTCGACGGCTACTGCCTGGCAGGGCGCCAGACGCAAGTCCTCGGGGATAGGCATACCTGCATGCTAATGGCATGCAAATTGGTCCATGATGAGATGCAAATGGCCCCCTGTGCGCCTTGCATAAATTATGGCTCCATTTGCAAGTTCCCTTTTGAATATCGCAGGTGCTGTGCATGGCCCAATGGCACTTATGCTAGCGCATCTCCATGCTCCACTCTGGCCACTTGCACTGGCGCAGTGCCACTGCTCCATGCACAGTGGGGGTGGCCAGGGTGTGATATTCAAAGCTGCTGTGCCATAGCGCAGCTCCTTTGAATATCGCCCAGGCTACACCCCTGCGCAACAAAGTTGAGCTGTGCCCAGGCTTGCACCACAGCCTGGTGCAGTTTGAATATCCGGGCCAGTGTGTCCACCACCAGAGTGCATGTGCTCAAGCTGAATAGGGGTGGAGGGGGCAGAAAGGACATTATAAAATGGCAAGAAAAAATTCCTGGGCTCTGATTGCTCGGTGCTAAGCATCAACAGTGATGTTATCCCAGCACAACATCAAGTTTATTCGAAAAGCGGCTTAACATGTATTTTAAAATTACTGTACTTCTTCACCTTTTTTTTTTTACAAGCAAGTCATTTGATAGTTGCAATAATGCTGTCCTGGGTGTGTGACATGAGGATAACATTACTTCTTGGGTGCTGCTTGCACTCAGCCTAAGATGTGATGTTATCTCAGCACAACACGCACGCTGTTGTATATTATTGCTAAATTAGTAAGTATTACTTCATCGAAAGGGTGGTGAAATATACTTGTAACCCTGGCATTGTCCATTTGAGGGCCACACTACCACTGCCTTGCAGGCCTAAACAAGGTTGAGGGGTCTGGGTTCCCAATTTAGCTTTAAACTGGTTCTTTCCCAAGATGACATAAATGTGCAGTGTCTCTACCCAGAGTTTACCTTTCTGTGGGCTAGAGGAATACCTAGTACTACCCTCTGGGATGCTGTACCAACCCACAATATCATAGCATCACTGCAAACATGGCCCAATAAACATTTCCCCACATTTCAGACATTTTTGAATTATTGACTATCTCTAATAATATGCTCACAACAACTGATGTATACAAAAAAGAGCAACAATTTATTTACATGGGGTGAGGGTTAGGAATGGAGAATTTAAAGTAGAAGTCAAGCTATTTACAAATGATTAGATTGGTTTGGTTTGGATTAAATAATCATTGTGCATTTAGATTTGAACAGTAATTATAGTGCCACCCACCAACCTATGATGTATTCAGCTTCTTTACTATCTAGCTAGCTAGCTGCACTGATGGCAGAAACAGTACAATGCCCATACAATGCCAGTCCCCAAATTGGCTTAGGACCCTGCAATCCTGAAAACCTTTTGCTGGCTACCCAGTACTAGAATTTCTTAAAGGTGCAGACCTGATGTACAGTGCAGCTGTGATGGCCAGCTGAGTTGGGGCCCTTGAAGAAAATAAACAGATTAACTTTACTTTACATTTTGAGACACATTCCTAACTGTAGGTCACAGAACTTAAGACTGGTTGATTTGAAAAGACTTTACTTTAAATACTGCACTTGGCTTGAGGCAAAACCATTAAACTATGTACAAGTTAATTCGGGTGTAACAGGGCTGGACCCCTGTGTACTCACAGTTTGGTAGTCATCCATAGGCAAGCCAGGATCAGGCTCTACAAAGCAGATTTTGGTGATTGCAGCAGGTGGGCTCTAACTCCAGAGGCTGGACAACGGCTTACAGCCAAGGCCTTATTACTGGCTGCATGATCTTGTAGTTTTTGCAAATAGAAAGCACCTTTAGCTTCTGTTGTAGGCACCCCTCTCTGGGCTGAAGTCACCTTCTGGCACTGACCAGACTGGGACTGGGGCCGACACACTTCAGGCCCCATGTCTAGACTTTAACCCTTAGGGGAAGCACATACGGCATTGTCCTAGGTGGCATTCTACCAGGCTGTGTCCAAGGTTGATCTGAGCTTGTTGCACTACATTCAGCACATTTATCAGTAGCACATTTATACATTAGCTCATAATTGTCACAATCAATTAAATAATTTTCCAGCATGGCCACCATGGTCCTCTCAAGCTTGCAGACACAATTTTCAACTGAAGGGTACTTCTTCCCTATGGCTAGGGTGATCCAGACTCTCAGAGTCCATGCAATGTAACTTGAATCTTTAATATCATCAAACAGAGCTTGAGGCTTGGCGCTCCACCATTTGATAACTTTGCTTGGTAATACATCTGGTCACATGCAGCTTCTCTTACGCTTAAGACACAATCAACACAGTCCCATGTGGCTTTGCTGGTGTTAGCAGCTCCAGCTTGGACAGGTACTGTCCTCACAGGCAATGTCAAGAAGAGTCACGTGCGCTGGGTACTCCCTTTCCAGTCTTGTAGGCACTTTCAAAACAGTCACATCAACATGCTCAAATACTGGACCCTTCTCTGGTCACTTGCAACAGATATCCACCCTTTCTCGGCATTAGACAGACACAGGGTGCAGACAAACAATAGGCACTTCTGGGCTTCTCTGCCCCAAACAGTTCTTTCACCAACTTATACTTGTAAGCAGAAGTTTATTAACTCAGATTATTGCATAAAGGTTTTCCTTTTCTCTGAAGGTTACCAGATTCATCAGTTCTCTTATGGCTGAGGCAGAACGTGCATGCAACTCTCTCACAGATGAAGATTCAGGTTTCACCCATGTTTTCCCAAAAACATGGAAAGGCACATGCTAGCCCTGGAGAACAACCTCTGGCAACCCCCCAGGATGGTGACTTCTCCTGCTGGCAGACACTCTTTTTCTCTGGCAGAAGTAGCAGCCCCCTTCCCTGTGGAGGGACTCACACTAAACTGAACTAGGCCCATTTTGTCTAGATGGGGGCCTGAGTCTCCTCCCTGTGAAGGGACTCCCACCTGAACTGAGCTCAGCTTGAAAATCACTGGGTTTTATGGAGTGCTTCTGAGGCTCCTGATTGGCCGAGTCCACTTGTGTCTCCCAAAACGATTGGTTGAAATCACTTGTCAGTCCAAACAATGACTATTCATTAACCTCCTTTAATGCTCAATAGGCTCCCTGTTTTGGCACCTGAATTAGGTCCCTGCTTTTTCCCCACAAGCACTTGGCAAAATCCCAGAAGTCTTTTACACTGTCTCAACAATCTTTGCTCTGAAATCCTGGCTGTCCAATTGGCTGCTGCTGCACAAGCATGGCTGCTAGTGTACACAGCCCCAAGGCAGATCATCATAATAAATTTCTGGAGCAGCCAGGCCAAATATTTAATTTATTTCTTTGCCCCTCTGTTCAATAGCCATAACTGTGCCATGTTACAGTGCTGTATTTATTTACAGGCAGGAGCATGTCGCTAGCACCAATATTTAAAGTGCTCTTGTGTTGAGGAAGGAGGTTCATGAATATTAATGCAGCCATCATTAATATTCACCAGCCCAACACACGGCGCACACACTGCTCTTCATTTATTTACAAAGAGAGCTCTCTTGGCCCTTACACTGGTCGCCGGACCCAATTAGTAGAACAGGGGCTCTGGGACCACAAGAACACCTCCCGGTTGACCACAAAATGGCAGTCGGAACTTCAAAGCACTTTTCGGTGCATTCGCAATCGCCCACTAGCATCTTGGTGCAAAGCAATGGAGTGGTGGATAATGGCAAGTGCTCTAAGCCCAAAACAGGCTCAAATTAAATGCTGGGGTTGATCTGTTGCCCTGGGTCACAATCTAGGACTTGGGCTGTGGCAGTGAAACTTTGGGGACACTTGAGGAATGAAGCGGGCATTCAGGAGAAATTGGAGAAACAGGCAATAAGATTAGCCCCCATTTGGGGGGGTACATCCTGTACTTAACAAGGTTGTTGAGTCAAAGAAACTGCAGGATTCAAGATGAAATGGAATACATATAAAGAAGTTATCAGATGGTAAGTGGAGGACTGGATGGGTGTCTGGAAGTGAGGGCAGAGACTAGAGCATTTTCAAGTAGGGAGTCTTGTAGCAGATAAGATGAACTTATCAGGTCTTTTTCTGTCACTTGTTTCTATGTTTCTATATAACTGCCACTTAACAGTGAATGCTCTAACGAGCTCCTAATGTCACGTGGTAAACTTAAGAAAAATATCATTTCTTTACACATTGCAACCTATATTTCATACTTTTTCTGTAACAGAGGCCCAATCCATAAAAGCTTCTTGGCCTTCCTACATATGCAGAGGGCCAGGATAAGCCAAGGTGTGCCCCCCAAGCACATGATGTGCACCTGCAGGGCACTACAAGGAATCAATGAACTAGGATCTGTGCCCCTCCTCACCCAATATTAAGCAACATGCAGGACTACATAGACAGCTAGGATTTTGGTGGACCAGGTGGTGGCTGCCTGTATGCACTAAATTAACAAATGGAGCTCTTTGTTGTGGATGGCCAGTGAAAGGGATAGAGACTGCACAGCCCTAAGGGCTGCTTTGGAAGCTATGCGTCCCCTCCACATGGCCACAATTTGGTCCTCGGGACCTGATCATCCCATTCTACCAGCTACTAACCCACAGAGCCTGCATGGTGGTCTGGGGTGTCATACTGGCACTACCTATTGCCAGTTCTAAACTGGACTGTTGTATCTCATGGTCCCCTGCTCTATGTGGAGTCAGGAATCAACCAGCAGCTTGGCATGGGCATCTGACTGGATGTCCCAAATTGGGTACAGTTCTGCCCCCTGCCTCCACCTTCCCTTACTAATGGAGCAGGGCAGGCATTGTGGATGTCATCAGGTGCAGAAGGGCATCAATGTGGAGAGGGCTGCAGCCGTAATACACTCGAACTGAGCATATCCTAGTCAGCTATGTGTATTGGGTCTTTAGTACTGCCCTTTTCATTATAACTCTACACATTAACTTGAAATTTGGGTAGCGGTCCCCTATACTACGTCTGTGCTGGCTACATATCCTCACCTGACAACATAATTCTCTGCTTGTAATATCACAGTCTGTTCCTGGGGAAATGATAAAGAGATTACAAGCAGAGGATTGCGTTGTTGATTGTAGGCAAGCAGCCAGAGGAGAAGTGAAATGGACAGTGATCCTGTTGTTATGTTGCTGTACAAAGTTGTAAGGAAAAAGGGAAAGATAAATATAGAGATTATGAGAAGTATACTGTAAGCAGAAATATGTCTGAATACTGTGTCTGCTCAAAATTTCTCCTGACTTCACTGACTCTTTGAACAAGCAGGTTATCACTAATATCAAGCAGAGCACTTTTGAAATGCTCTTCTAATGCAGTACACATGAATAATGATAACATGGACATCAGTGCTTTTGTAATGTTTATTATCATCTGTTTTCATTCTGACTGCAGAAAACAACAAACACAAATATCAAACCTCAGCATCCTTGCTAGCTCTGCAATAGAATGCATAATGAGCAGCCAATGGACACCTTTTGCCATTTCATCCAGATTTCTACGAGGTAGCCTTTGAATCAGCATGTTGTTAAATGAAACAAAAATGAAAACAATGTGCCTTCATTCAGGCACATACAATTGGACAAATGCAGAACACATCCATTTGTGTGATTGAGTTTGTGTTAACCTCACACATACAAGCTTTTTTAAAACAGCTTCCCCAAATGCAAAACATTCTGCACTGAAATATCTGCCAAATCTTACCACTAGTGCACACCAGCTTGGAGTGGGATGAACAGGACAATAAACTGTTTATTGACTCCGAGGAAGAGAACATTATTTTCCTCACACTGAAAAGTGTGGAATGGCATATTAATGTCCTATATGGGCATATGACTAATAACAACTGCTTTTTTTTTTCAGTCTAATTTTTCTCCCCTTAGCCCTGCTGTCCAACCAGAGGGAGATACCTTGTTGTCAGCGATATACCATATTCAGGCTGTATGAACCATCACGTACATGGCAGGGAGTTCTTCTCCCTGATTTTCAACACCTATGTCCTCCCTCCTTCACCTGCTGTGAGTCATGCCTGACAGCCTCATGTGTACAGCAAACCCCTGTGGGAAGAGGAAGAGGAAGCTCCCTAGTCCAGCAGCAGGGGTCACTGTTGCTCTGGAACCCACTGACAGACCTCCCTGGTCGAGGTGTGTTGTCTTTCAAGCTGCATACATTCCGGCCTGCCTCTGATGTGGCAAGTGGCAATCACTCCAGAACTCCAGTTGCTTGCAAAGCACTACCACTGGGGCAGCCCCTGTTAACACAATTTCTGACTGACATACTTAGTGGTGGACCTTGCTAAAAAAAGGAACAGTCCCAGTTACACTAAAAAGTAATGCAAAAATTTACAGAGACACTATCAACTCCCACAGTCTGACGCTGGCAACCTTAAACAAAATTAGGGGGTTAAAAGTGTTTTAAACACTCCGGTAAGGGCTCTGCTGTCTGAACATGAAGTCACACAATTTCAAACAAGTAAGCATTAAGCATTAAGCCACGAGAGAGTGTAGATCTACTTGAGAATTAGTCCATGCCTGTGAGGGGCCTCCAACCACCCAGGCGTAGATTAATTCTCAAATAGTCCCACGTTGTCTAGTGGATTAATGTGCTTGTAACATGGCACATGCGAGCCCTGTACAACAAGCCACAGCACTGAACACTAGAGGGACTAGTGAACAACACTGCTGATGTCTGCAGCAACTTTCTAGCATGGATGTCTGTTGGTGACCTGACCATGGAACTGAGGCTGTCATGCTGTGCCAAGTCACTCTTGCCGTCTCCCACCGAAGGACCTGTTTTCATTGTACCACCATGACAATCATGTGGGGGTTCTCTCTTGAGACTACAGCTCTCCACACTCCCTATTCTTCATGCCTCATCCTGTGACTGCGATCAGCTTACCATTCACCATACCACTGTATTCTGCACAGATCCCCCTCTTTGGTTTTGGTGTCTAGTGCTGATTCGCATTCAGGCCCCCATTCCCCATGCTTCATGCCCCATCCTCTCTGTGGAAGACAAGTATTCACACTATCTGTATCTGTGTAGTGTGGCCAGATCCCCTATCTGTTTTGGTTTCTGGCATGGAGTTGAAAATTACTGGCTTCAGGGATCACTGTGGTAAAACATAACTACCTGTAACATGGCTATGGGCAATGGTCACAAATAGGAGCACACAAACAGAATACTATATTACCCTGATACAGTGCAGTACGGTTTCCATGATCGCCATGGACAGAAGTGTGGTCCGATACCCCTGCCCCCACCACACAATGCTCACTCTTGATATCAACCATGGATTAATTCTCCCAAGCGCGTATTAATTGGGAATTACTCCATGGTCCGGTGACCTGTTTCAATGAATCCTTAGCTACCATCGTCCAGATCCATGTAACAACTTCATATTTTGAATACAATAAGTTTATTCGACTGTTACTTCCCACAACAATTCATAGGGTCAAAAACAGTTTCTTCATCACAGAGTGAGTAAAGATACTATTTACCAAGCAGACAGAACACCACAAAGCAACATGCATGAGGGTAGCCAATGGCAAACTAAAATCAGCATCAACAAGAAATACAGAGGGTATGTCTTTCAGTCCCAGTGGTGGCTAGCAGTCTCCTTTTTGACACAAAAGCTTGTAGTCAAGATGTTCCGCTGTCAGGACCTTTTGTCTCCGACATGCCCAAGCAATCTTCAGCCTGCATTAATAGGCTATCCATTAGCTGGTCTAAAGGCAATAACCAATCAGATGAAGCAGTGTTGGCACTTGCTTCAAAAAAAAATGATGCATGCCTCATTAGTTTGATGCAAGTTGCCGCAAACCAGCTGCAGCGTTTTTGAAAATAACTGCTGGTGGCAGCAGAGGGCATTTTCTGACACAGTCACAGGTTATCTCAGTCCTGCATCCTGTGACAGAGCCTGTGAAAATCTTGTCCTATGTATAATTCTGCTTAAGACCTCTCAGTGAGGTCTACTGTAGGTTTTTAAAAATTTGTTCTTAGCACAATATAGCACTCCAGCTATACAAACTCAGTGGTTTTAAAAATTGGTTCTTGGCACAATATAGCACTCCAGCTATACAGGGTCAATTATTTTATTGTTTGAGGTGCTTGTATAATGCTTTTTTTATGTTGGAATAATGCACTGTATTGCATTAAGCTGGAATAATGCATTGAAGTCACATATCTCTGTGATGAGTGTACTTACTAAATAAATGTTCCATGTCATAATAGTGATGGTGGAACAGCCAATCGTCAGAATTGTGCCAAACCCACAGCGCAAACACTTTTGTCAATGTCTGTTCTTACTGGGGGCTTCATCCCCTCACCCCCCCTCTTGTGGGAGGTTTTGCCCCCACACCACCCCTTAATATATATTCCAACTCAGGGGGCGACACACTCGGGGATGGGGGGGACCGTCAATCACACAAAAATGTCAGCACTGTGCTTCTGTCCCTGTTGTGATGGTTCGCCATTCCACAGTCACTATCATCACAGGCTACCCCAAATAAACATCAGTTTTCTCTTTTAATGTACTATGTAATGTCCTACAGGACACCTCTGTCAAACAGAGTTCTTCGAGTCCTAAAATTATCTCCTGTTAAAAAAATCAAGATCTCTATCTATCTATCTATCTATCTGCTTGCTAATAATGATTCTCACATGCCATGATTGCAAACAGTACAACTGAATACTTCATCTTTGTTTTGGTGTTACCACTCCAAAATGGATCTCCATGTTTCTTTATCCTTTTTAACTATATGATTTACAAAGGCAATTATAAAACAAGAAATTCAAGACCCACCTACCACCAACATACTTTATATTTTTCTGGGCCAAATTTTAACAAGGAGGGGGCAGTGTCCCTTTAAAATCATTCAACAGTTTTTTTTCTTGTTAACTGCTTTTCAAAGGGCATAGTTACATAACTGCACAGTCACTGAAATTACGCACCAGCACAAATGTTTAAAAACGCACAGTCCATTAGTGCCCTATTTTGTGCTCTTGTAGTTCAATCTGTTAATATCCTGTTTTCCAGAGTTCAAAAGTGCAGATGTATAACCAATGAAATGGTAATGATCCTGTTGAAACCATATTTTTTTATAAATAAATTATTACATCACCTACAAAAAAAGGGTTTTAATAAATAAAATGTGCATTAGTCTGTACCTCCAGGAACAACCTGATCTCCCTTGGACATGTTCTCTGTTTGTTCAGTTTGTCATACTTTAATGTTACAATTCTTCTGACAACATAACTTGTTCCAGTAAATGTCAGCTATAGCAATAAATGTCAACAGCATGTCCCTTTTGTACCATAAAATAGAGATTTTTTAAATAATATGTTATTTTTGTCAATGACTTGTAGCTCAACCGATCTTGAAATATACTCCTCTCTTAATTCCATTACAGAAATGCTGCATTTATAGTGGTAAGGACTGTATACTGAACAAATTCTGTACTTTCTGATGTAATTAGGAAAAAAGTTACAACTTCTCTTACTCCCTCATTCATTGTCCATCCCTACGAATATTCAAAAGGAATTTGAAACATCACCTCTTAGCTAAATCTGTCTGTTCCTGCTCATAACAATGTTCACCCTTTAATTCTCATCTCTGCACTAAAATCTGTTCTTCCCCCACTCACAACAATGTCCTCCTCACCAGCCCACCACTGTCCTCCTCCTCCTCATTCTTACCTCCTAGTGATTTACAGCTTTTTTAACACCTGTGTTGCTTTCTTTTGGACACATTGTCCTCTACTCTGTATATATGTTTATATGCTTTGTACATACAAGTTTATTCTTGTTGTCTTTGACTAGACACTTGTGAAAATCAGCAGGCATACTCACGTGCCTTCCAGTTAAAAAAATAAAACAAATAAATGTTGCTACATGTCTATGTTTCTGTGGTAGAGAAGGACATTGATAAAATGAAAGAGGAATAAGGGATTGCCAATTCCTTTGGGAGCATGGATTATCAAGGATTGTGTTGTTTTTCCATTTCTGTACAGCTGTAGCCAATGAATAAGTTGCAGGTATATCTAGATATACGGTATCAGGATATATCTAGATATATCATTAAAATCCTATTGGCAGTTTCCTGTGATATATGAAGATGTATTTAGATATATCTGGGTATATCCGCCCACAATTAATTTGCTGCACAGCTTTACTGGATTTGTGCTTTTGTTTTTTGGAGTGCAGAAACCTTCTGAGTGTTTGTATTCCTGGCTGGCAGCCTTTTTCTGCACAGATGAACTGCCTTCTGAGTGTACAGTTTCTCAACATTAACCTTGCTTCCATCAACCTCCAGAGAGTTTTTTCTTCTGGGTTAACCTTTTCTGTTGCACTAGTCTCAAGGGGACAATCTCTGCCTCCCTCAGTCTTTCTGCCTCCCCCTTGGCTAAACTAAATGCTCACCACCCACCTATTATACACTCTTTTCCAACCCTCTTTTCTGAAGAAGTATAAAGAATGTGCATCTTTCTTCTGATCCACAGTCCAGCTATTAACATATCTTACCCCACTGCCTGTCACTGTTTCCTAGTGTCTTTTTCCTCTATGTTTCTCTGATCTACCTTGACCTCCATGGCAAATGTAAAATCTCAGAATTACCACATCTGAAAACTGTTCTCTTCTTTATGGTCTCCTTTTCACTGTTCCTACCCATTCCCATTATTGCTTGCCACTTCTTTTTTCCTGGTGCTTTTCCCAACTCACTCAAAACTGCCACTGTATCTCTTCTCGTCCAGTAAGACTTATTCAACCCAAGCTCCCTCTAACTACTTTCCAGGAGGTCTCTAACCTCATGTTTCTTAGTTATGTGTCTGTGAATATGGCCTTTAGTTATCGCTGAGGCCATCATCAGCACAGTTATATTATTCTTCACTATCAATTTGATGTCCTTTCTAACTATAGTACAGAGGCAGTTGTCATCCAGTTTTCCAGTGTCCTCATGCTTTCTAACAATGGCACGGTCACCCTCTTTAGTATGTTTGACCTTGGTACAGTCTTCAAAATTGTCAGTTACTCCATTCTTACAAATCAGCATTAACACCATGTCTCTCTGTGACTTCTGTCTGTCATGATCCTAGCACTTAGTCCATCCCAAATTCATGTAGATTACTGGATACATGTGGGGTACTCATAGGTGTCCATTTATGGAGGACATTGAGTAAACTGCAGGATGTGACATGCAACAAAAGCTCATGGGCCTTTTCTTTAATGTTTGACTTAGTTATTAATTTAATGCTGAAGAAACCCAGCAAATAATAGTTTTACTTATGCAATGTTTGTGTGTGTGTTGAAACATAACAATGTTTAATTCTTTTCTTGTTATATCACTAAAATGAAAATAACATGTTATTTCTACTTTGGCTAGATATTCTGCATGTTATTACCTCTTTTGATAGGGCACAGATGAATACTTAACTCATGGGGGAACAGCTTGCACAATAACACAAATAATGGCATGTGTGCTATTCAAACTGAGCAGTGAAATTAAACAAAAACAATTAAATCTGCATAAAAAAGAACTATTTAAAATCTTTACAATCATATAGTATGTAAGCAATACGGCACGAAGGGGTGTATGAAAAACATATTCTACAGCACGGCCAGGGGTGTAGTAAGGAACAAGGCCGAAGGTTGAGTGACTTCAGTCATTGGCCGTGCTGTAAAATATGTTTTACACACATCCCTGAGTGCCTTATTGCACTTATAAAATTGTCTCCTTTTTTTTTTTTTTTTTACTTTTTACTACTGGGAAAAGCATGTTTATATGTAGAAACAATAAATTTACTTGTGTGCATTTGTGATAAAATGGTCCTTCCACCTACTGCAAGTGATGTCATTGAAGATGTCATTGTATTTTTGGTCTCTGTTTTTCTCCACATTCAAGATATGGAATGTTTATCATGGAGTGTTTACCACAGAATACATGGATTCGACATTCTGCTCCATTCCACTGGCAGAATGTTTCTCTCCTAACACTCTGTAAACACAGACAACAAAGGCCGTTGTTACAGCCAGAGGCTCAATTATCTCACTGTCAGGGCAAGAAGAAGAGAGTTCCCTGATGAGCAGCTAAAGACAGAAGGGGGATTTTTCACTGTCAGCAAAGAAACAGTTGTAGTGAAAACTATAAACAATAGTTATTGTTTCTAATTTGTTTATGCATTTAAGGAGAGTGTGATAATCAGGAAAACATGTAATTAATTTATAATGTATGGTAGAACGTTGTTATAGGTAAAAATCTACCTTTTTATAACAATGTTTTACCATCGATGTGATGTCACGATCTTGTTAACCCATCGATGGTGCATCACATTGATAGGTTAACAACCGGGAACAGTCTGGGCATGCGCGCAACTGGATTGGATGGCCTTGAAACGGCCGTGGCGGTGAGGGCAGAGCGGCGGTGACTGAAACAAAAATGCAGTAAGGAACTGCTTTCTTTTCTTAAAAACCTAAATGGTACCATATACTATAAAATATAACGTATGGTACATCGATGATTAACCCTTTTTTAACCAATCTCGAGGTTGCCATGGCGACTTAAACCTCTCGAGCTTAGCTCTCGAGTTTACATAGTCGCCACAGCAACCTGGGCAGATGGCGAACCAGTTAACCATCGATGACCATACATTATCCTCTATGTTTTATTTTTTATTTAAGGTAGTTTTATTTTTAGGGCCCAGTTGAAGTTTTTTTTTACAGTGTAAAGGTAGCAGCCATGTTTGTGGTGGAAGATCAGTTCTGGCTGCATGGGGCTAACTGAAATGCCTGTGTTCCAAATGCCCATTGATCTGGGTTCCAGACACTTGACAGCTGAGCAGTCCCTTGTAATAATCATTGTGATAAAATAGTCCTTCCACCCACTGCACGTGACGTCATTGATAATGTCACTGCATTTCTGGTCTCTGTTTTTCTTCACATTCAAGATATGGAATGTTTAATCATGGGATGTTTACCACAGAATACATGGATTCAAGATTCTGCTCCATTCCACTGGCAGAATGTTTCTCTCCTAACACTCTGTAAACACAGACAGCAAAGGCCTTTGTTACAGCCAGAGACTCAATTATCTCACTGTCAGGTCAAGAAGAAGAGAGTTCCCTGATGAGCAGATAAAGACAGAAGGGGGACTTTTCACTGTCAGCAAAGAAACAGTTGTAATGAAAACTATAAACAGTACTTACTGTTTCTAATTTGTTCATGTATGTAAGGAGAGTGTGATAATCAGGGAAACAACATTTAATTAATTTGTTTTATTTTTTATTTAAGGTAGATTTATTTTTAGGGCCCAGTTGAAGTTTTTTTTACAGAGTAAAGGTAGCAGCCATGTTTGTGGTGGAAGATCAGTTCTGGCTGCAGGGGGCTAACTGAAATGCCTGTGTTCCAAATGCCCATTGATCTGGGTTCCAGACTCTTCACTGCTGAGCAGTCCCTTTTATTAATCATGCGTAAATCATATTTTATACATAAATAAGAGACAATCAGATTACTGGATTTTACCCTGCCATTTTATAATACATTATAAACTGGACACAAAATGGCCTGATGGACAATATGCCATTGATCTTCAAGCATAATAGGAAGGGAATTTTGCTTTGATGCTCAGTAGTATTCTGCTCCCTTGCTCATGAAAATAAATAGTTTATTCTGTGTCAGGCACTGTATAGCATGAGGAGGGAGAGAAAGGGAGAGAGATCCTCTCCTTCAGTAATGTCCTCTTTACATCTGTATGCCTTGATCCGGTTAAGTTATGCTAGTCTAAATTTGAATCCTTGTTATCTAAATGTTTGTAAGATGAACTTGAGCATTTTCAAAATGCTGCTGCTTGCTTTCTCATCCATAGTAAAATTAGAGTCCCAACTGGATGAAACACATGTCTGTAGCAAGGATGAGCTGATACCGAATTTGTATTTGGCGACTGTGCCAATATTTGACACCTTTACTTTTGATTCAGCCCAAATGAACTTTTGTGTCAATCTGGATCCCTTTGACCTTTGGCCAAATAATAATAAAAAAAAACACTCAATCCCTTCACAAGTGACCAGGGTTAGTCCTATGCTGTCCCCTTTCATCATCTGAGGCAATTTCTACCCTCTTCCCTCTCCCTATTCATTTATATATTTATATATCTGACTCCTGGATCTGTTCCACATGTTGACTTTTCTATTTTATTTTAAAATATTTGGAGAATACCTTAGAGCACAGGTGCTCATTTACAAAGGATCCATATCAAAGCATAGTTACAAAGAGAACAAAAACACAATTACAGCAATTACAAGTATGGAGTTATTTAAAAAAAAAAACCTGAGTAGAGGAACAGGGGAGAGTGGAAGAGGGTAGGGTTAACTGGAGTGGGTTAGAGTTGGTGGAGTTATGCTTCTTACCCCTATCTTTAGCCAGCTAGTGCCAAATACTAAGGACTCAGACTGTCATTTGATGAAGTGTCAAAGCCAAATGGAAGATAGGGTGTCCAAATCGAAGCAGAGTTGAATTTGCCATTTTTCACATTCATTCACTGTTAGTCTGTAGTTTGTCTTTCTCGGCCTATACTGGTTCACCTGTAAAAGCTAATACTGTAGAAGGTAATATCAGTTTTGATTAAGCCTTATCATCCTGCCCAGCATAATTGTTTACACATCCATAAAGCCTTGCACTAAGTTTCAGGCTTTAGATGTTTATGACTGTAGTCTAAAACAATAGTAAAAAGTATAATTACAGGACCTCCTTCACCAATACCATGATAGGGTTATGAATACATTAGGGATTACATTTTTTAAATAGCTGTTTTATATCTTTGGAGTGATTGAGGGCTGCACAAATAAGTTATTCAAATATAAAACAGGAACCTACTTCAGTTTTTAACCCAAGAAGCCATGATACTGGCCTAGGAACAGCAAAACAACTGATGTACTGGTAGACAAAGCCATATCAAGGAAAGGGACTCTAAAGTTTAAACATCCCTGCACATGAAATCTTAAAACAGATCCTCCATATTTCCTTAATTATATCCTCTAATCAGTTAAGAGGACAATGGAAAATAGATGAACTCTATGCCTCTTGCAAGTGTACTTGATGATTTAAAGTAAAAATTGCACTCATTAATTACATACTGTAATAAAAGAGTAAAGAAATCATTAAACAATTAAAAATGATAACCATCTTGAGCTGCATGGGTACTTAGATGACGTGTTAGGGATATGCATACGAGTATACTAATTACAAGCAGCCTACAATCATTGGGGAGATGGTGTAGGAACAGACTCAGGCTATCATATCTAACATATCAAAGAGAGAAAAGATTTGCCAGATGTAAAACTTATAGATCCAGTTGACTCCTAAAAGTTGATTTGAGGAATAACACAAGTCTTCTGGATAACATGATGAATATAGGCAGGAGTGTGATATGGGAAATATTCTCACTCCTGCAGAGTGAGCTCTGTATTCTTATGAGTGCCAAAGGCACGAGTGAGAATGCACAGCTCACTCTGCAGGAGTGAGAATATTTAACTTAGCACACATGCTGCTCATCATGTGTGCTATTTATACAATGGGGTAAGAGCTTAAGAAGTGATTTTATGTTTTGCTGTGTCTTTTTCCTGTTTCTATGTGCTTTTTTTATGTTTGTTTTACTCTTTGGTAACTAAGTGAGTTTCTAGGAGTGACCTGGGAGTACTGGGCAGTTAAGTGGCTTGTTGAGAGTCACACAGTATACAAGTGGCGGTTGTGAGAATCATACCCAGGTTTGGTCTGCTGAATGTACCAAGCTTGTTCAGAACTCATTACTCTAACAACTAGGCTATACTGACAGCACTGTTTGTGTGTGATCTGAGGGTGTTGGAGTGTTTCTGAATGGGCTGTGATTGTTAGAAACACTATGGGAAACAAGTGATTGTGTTTTGCAATGCTAATTGAGTTCATTGCAGCTTGCACTGAGAAACAGAAACTGCTTTGTAAAGGACTTTGTTTCAGAATTCAGGTTGTTTTGAAGCTGAGATTAGCACAGTAATGGGCTAAGAGTGTTAGAAACTATGGGACACAGGTAAGTGTGTTTTGCAATGCTAATTGAGTAAATTGCAGACTTCAGTGAGAAACGGAAACTGATTTCTGAAGCACTTTAATTTAGAATGCTAGCTTTAGTGATTGAGTGGTGACATCAGCAGAGTATGGATAAATGGCCTATATCTCACTCCACTGATGTCACCAACATTTATCTCAC
Organism: Neoceratodus forsteri; assembly: GCA_016271365.2. NCBI lineage: Eukaryota > Metazoa > Chordata > Ceratodontiformes > Ceratodontidae > Neoceratodus > Neoceratodus forsteri. Next base: position 87,903,592 of record JADMNL010000025.1, read on the forward strand.
TACAGTGAACATTTATATCACTGCAGTGAGAATATCTTTATTTCTTCCACTGGAATAGCTCTCATCCCCATTGTGCATATATATATATATATATATATATATATATATATATATATACAGTATATATATACTATGATATCACGGTAGTGCTACCATAGTTAGTGTTCAGTAGCACTTTTAAGGTTAAAGGGTGAAACTTTGCACCTTAATAACTTTGCCACCGTTCAACGGATTTGCCTGAAATTTGGCAAGCATGGGGGGGGGGGCACCATAGATCTTGGGATCGGCCAACCCTCGTACTGGTTGGATGTACGGCTGTGGAGTTATTAAGTGACATCCATGTGCACAATTACGCTTTTTTGCAAATTGTTTGCTCATGCCTACAGGTCACAAGGTTTGTGCTACTGGTCCAAAAACTTCAGAGAATGTGCGGCCAGGGTTCATGATGTGCCTTTTGAAGATTTCGTGAAAATAAAATTGAACAGTTCAAAAGTTATTCAAAAAACAAGTTCCCATTATAAGTCAATGGGAAAAGTTAACAAAAAGTTCAACACTTTCGCAAATTCACTTTTTAGTGTCACAAATGACCCTAGTAGTGTCACAAATCCACCATTTTTTTCAGTTGGTGATCAGAAAAATGCTTGCCATTTAAAATCGGGACAATCTAGGAACACAATTCTTTTTGTGTTCACCTAGTCGGACCCTCAGGATGCTAGCCATGTCTTTATTTTAGGGTTAAACACCCAAGAAATATGTTTTCCAGATTTTTGGGAAAAGTAGTGCTGCACTTGCGACACTTTTCGCAAATTTTTGTGAAAGCTTTCGTAAATTGCAACACTACTTTTCCAGACTATGGCCAAAATGACAGCAGTTCTTTGCCACCCTGCTGCAAAAGAATGGTTTGGTCTTTTGGGCTCAAATCTGGAGGAAAGGCAGCCAACATCTCACAGATGTGCCTTTTGGTGGTTTGGTGACAAAATATTGCAAGGATGCCAAGTTACAGTACTCTGAAGTTGGCATTTTTTCCCATAGACTAACATAGTGGTGTACGCCACGCCTTTTCGAGGCTCGTATCTCAAAAACAGTGTGAGATACAGAATTTTCATCGCAACAATGCATAGCCCAGGGCCCGGAAACTCTTGAATCATGTGAAATTAAAATTCTTTTTCTACGTCGTACGGTTCCTGAGATAAAAGCAATTTAGTATTCCAGCTGCTTGTTTTCTGCTCCCAGGCCCAATATTATGCACACATTCTTTGTACACACTGTGTTTCTCTATGCAGCTGTTGGGCAAAAATTGGGTGTGTGCTTCTGTTACTGTAACAGTTAGCATCTTCACTTGCTTTTCCATACCCATTTGCATTACCATTCCTGTGTACGCCTCCATGTGCATTACCCTTCTCGTTTGTGCTTGCGGTTGCATTACTGTTACCATTTGTGTTTCCACTACTGTTTCTGTTTGTATTTCCAGCACCCCTTTTGTTTGCGTTTGTGTTTCTCTTTCGGTTTGCATCTTCATTGCTGTTACTGTAACCATTTCATTTCCAATTGCATTACTGTGCTCATGCACATTATAGTTTGCGTTTCCGTACGCGCTTGCGTTTGGTTTTGCATTTCTATTTCCTTTGGCATTATTGTTGCTGTTACCATTACCATTTGTGTTTACAACTGCGGTAACGTGACCATGCGCATTACAGTTTGCGTTTCTGTACACACTTCTGTTTGCATTTCCGTTTCTGTTTCCTTTGGCATTATTGTTCATGTTAACTTTACCATTTGCATTTACAATTATGGTACTGTGACCGTGCACGTTACAATTTGCGTTTTCATGTGCGCTTGCATTCGCATTTCCATTTCTGTTTCCTTTGGTGTTATTTATGCTGTTAACATTTCCATTTGCATTTCCAATTGCCATACCATTGCACATCATGGTTTGCGTTTCCTTATGCGGTTGAGTCTCCTTTTCCTTCACTGTTCGCTTTGGCATCACTTTGCGATTGCGTTTCTGTTAATGTTTGCTTTACCATTTACGTTTCAGTCACCATGTGCGCAACCATTAGTGGTTGCATTTCCCTTGAACTTACCATTACTATGTCAGAAAACATCACGTGGTGGGAGCACGGGGCCCCACCACCACATTCTATTCACTATTTTTATTACAAATTCTCAAAAAAAAGAAAACTAGAGGCAAAAAAATCTGTTTAATGCATCAGTTAGGGTTGTTCCACAGCGACAAAAGTGAGGAAATTTCATGTTAGGGTTGAAACCCCCCCCTTGCACCCACCCCACCCTTCCTTCCCAGCATCAGGGTGTGCATTGGGGTCATTGGTCCTAACTCTCACCCCATTCTCCTATAGTTCACCACCTCAGCTTCTTTACACATGTGATGGGGTGAGAGTTAGGGCCAATGACCCCAACGCACACCCCGATGTCCAAGAAGGCGAGTGGATAGTTTGTGCTACCCACTGTTGTGGGACCAGGGTTGGAGTGCTCTTGGGGGACACAGGATGCCAGGTACATATTGAGATAATAAAGGTGGTGTACTTTGATATCTGCCCCCTGTAGTCAGTGTACCCTAATATTATGTCCTAATGCCTTGTAGTAGACCTTGAACAAACACCACATTGGTGCCATATTTATTTATATATTTTTATATTTATTTATTTATTATTTATTTATTTATTAGAAGTTAGTAACAGGATAAGTTCACTGAGCTCCAAAAGACAGTTTACAAGAATGTTTCTGGTACCAAAGGTGCTACAAAACTAATGTAATGAAGTAGAATACTGACCCTTTTAACAAAATGTATACATTTATTTTAGTGTGGAAAGGCTGTGCTATAGCCTCACATCTCATCCTTCTGACATGTGAAACTTGGTAGCTCTGTTGTACTCTGCATCTCACAGCCTCCATCTTCTGTGTGGAGGAATGTGCCTTGACAATGCCATGTAGATTTAAAGGTAATGATGCTGTAACAATATGGATAGGGGTGGTAGGGCTGATTAGGCTTATTAGCATTTTATGGTTCTATGTGATAATAGCGAGTGCCAAATGACGACTTGCATTATCGCGATGTCAGGGCAGTGAAAACAATTTCACCACCCTGACATCCTTGGCACACAGAACAACGGTGCTGGGGATTTCAATACTTTGCTTTCTGAGGGGGGCATGCCCCCCCACATGGAGGGCTTTGCCCCCGCACCCCCACTTAAGGATTCTTAACTCCAGGAGGGGTGCATGTCAGGGGTGAAAAATCAAAATAAAGACATGTTTTGGTCCGGGCACAACAAAAATGCAGTAGCGCCCAGACCCAGACCTGAACCCGGAACCCCACACACCGCAAGCGGAGGCCAACCCCCAATGGCATGGCGCAGCTCAACAGCTGACCACAGCACCACCCCTACATCCCTCTGCCCCCTTCCAAGTCACACTCGCTGTGCTCACTTCCCCCCACGCGCATGTACGTATAGCGACATCCTGTCACTAGGGTCACCCACAACCCCACATCTGGTTACCCTCACTGCCCCCTCACCTTTTGGGCTTTTGCCCACATTGTTTCACTGTTTTGGATGGCTCCATCTTTCAGGTGCCAACCTCACATGCTACCGCATTTTATGTATCAGTACTGCAGCAGCAATACAATGTTTATGCCTCACAAACTGCCCACTTTACTTAGAGTGTAGTGCTGCTTTGTGAGAGTGGTCACCACTGTGGTTTGCACTCAAAAGGGTAAGGATTTTGTACAGTGCAGTCCTCTCAGGAGGCATGTTGGAAACCTGCTAGCACAGGACAAAGCTTTAGTGTGTGGTTTCCAGTATAACTCCTGCTATCTAAGGAGCACAGTTACTTGAGAACACCCCATTGAGTGTCACTTAGTGCGACCTCCAAATAAGGGTTACCCTGTACCGTACATAAAGATCTTTTAAAAATAAGAATCAGCCCATATAGCTGTGCAGAATTTTCAAATTCCACTTCTACTGAAATTCTGCAAGATTTTTGAAATTCTACCCTAATTCCATGAAATTCCATGGGAAGAGAAATTCTGAAATTCTGAAAATGGAATGTCCACTGTTTAATAATATTCTTCAGTTCATTTGAACAGTGAAATCATTTTCTGCAAACCAAGGAATATCGTTACATGATGTGCGAAATGGTTTTCTGTGGTTTACTTAGAAATGCTTTTCAGAATTCTGCAGTATTAAAAAAGAAATTCTGAAAAGCATTTTGGAAGCGGAAAAGCCATTATGCACAGATTCCACTGACAAAATTTTGCAGTCCTGCACAGCTCCGCCTGCATGTTTATGAAACAAAATGGAATATTTGGTATCAGTGTTGCTATTATCAGCAATGTGTTAATACAGGCGGTATGCCAAGGATTCCCTTAATATATGCATTTTCTTTAAGAAAATATATATTTGAAGACAAGAATGAAAATACACTTGATCTTTAGAAGGAAGAGATGATTACAAACCCAACTGAACTTAGCCAAATATTGAGAGCCAGAAGAGAAAATGCGTACTGCCTGGTTACTAGTCACCACCCCCAAAAGAAATTATCATTGACTAGTTAACAATGTTATTGCATTTATGCGTATGTTCTTTCTGGACCTGAGGTACTTGGGCTGCATTGTAAAAGTATTACAGAGGAATAAGTACTAGCTACCTAGGAGTTTAGCACCTTCACCGGGCAGCCCAGGAGTATAATTCACATCTGCGCTGGGGAGGTCTACTTATCCTCCTGGCTGGAAAAAAGTACAACTACTGTGGTCTAATTTATTTGGGGGGGGGCTAGCAAGTTAAAGAAAAGTATGGTATAGCAGAATAAAGAAATGGGGAAATCTTAAGCCTCCCCATTAAAGACCCAACATTTTTTGTCAATAACACACTGTAGATATGTCCTTGGTCTATAGAATGCACCCCTCCTCCACAGCCATGTTTCAGGCCCATGCTTGCACTAAATATAAGAATAGCCTTCAATAAATACTAGGTGCCTGAACAAGAAAACAAACACATTCAAGTAGAAAACATGAATGTCAGTCGTTATTGCTTCAATGTAAACCCCTTTCTATTATCATACAATCACATGGCAGAACTAGTGAACATGAAGTCCACGGGCATGTAACACTATTTGTTTGCTTCTATTTCCAAACACCCAAATGTTGATGGCTAATAATCTCTATGATCTTGTTAGTTGCATGTACAGTGTGTTATCATCAACTAACTTTTCTAACTGTCCAGCACCCACGTCGCCTGACTTACAGTACCAGATACAAAGCCTCTTTACTGTTCAATTAACCCATGCCTCAGCATACAGAATAGTAGTTATCAGATTAGTTTTGGAACTCTTTCTGCAATGGCATAAGGTGCATGTCTGCTGCATGCAGCATCAGAATGTAATTCACTGGCATGTCTTCACAAGTGTGCTCTGAAGACAAATGCGAGAAGAAATATGTCTGAAGAAATAGATTAAAGTAGATGTGTAACTCTCACTAAAAAGATATGTTGTGAAGTGTTTCCAGGAGAAATCATTGAAACATGATATCAACAATTGGTTTTATCCTTATAAACGCACCGCTGTACACTGGAGGAACCAAATAATCTCTTTAGCTGCCATATATGGCAGGTTATTGTTTAATACATCCAATGGCAATTTTAACAGACTCTGCATTTTCTTACTGTACCAGCTTCCTATAAAGAACAGTGTTCTAATTTTCTAACTTTACCAGCTATCTAGTAACTACTTAGTCTCTACTATTGAATCGATACAGCCACAGACATTGATAGCATTGTTTAGTTTAGTACAATAGCTGATGCTGGTCATCTGAGACAGCCTGATAAAAGCTTGTAAGTTCCCTCTATTGAACTTGACATTGCTTCATCAATAACAGTAATTTTCTTTAGACAAAACAATCATAGCAAGAAAGTCTAGATGCATGTACTATTCCCTCACTTTCCTTTTGCTTTTGACCAGACATAGAACAGACATAGACATTTAATGCAGTACATGGTTCTTCTCTTAATTGTAAAGCATTCTACATGCCTTTTTGCACTTTGTGGCTGCTTCAGTGATTACTATGGGGCTTTGCTAAGATAACCAACTATGGCTCACTGTAGTCTTATGAAATATTAATGCTGAATTTCTAACCTCATAAGTTAAAAACATACTTCCAAGGTTGCAGTATTAAAAAGCAAATTTGAAAAGCAAAATTTTAATAAATTATCCTTAAATCAACTAATCAGAATGGTTACTCAAGTTATGAAATCAGAACCTTTCGCAGTCTACGGATACCACACAAATGCTACTGTTCAGGGATGTTTGAAAATGACTTATTAAAGGGGATCCAGAAACAAATGATTTGATACCTTTTATTGGACCAACATGGATGTTACAGAAAAGAACAAAGTGCTTTAGCTTTCGAACCAACCAGGTCCTTCTTCAGAAGCTTTGTGGCAGTTTTTTCAAATATCCCATATTATTAACACCAGATTATATAGAAAAAGCAGAAATAATTCTCATTGGTTTAACATATACATTTAAAACATAATAGAAGATTACGTCAGAGAAGCTAATTAACACCAGTATGCCTTTAACTGAGGAGCCTCAGAAGGGCAAAGGTTATCAAGAATTTCTACAGCCAGAGAGTTCTTGTCACATAAATTTTAAATGTCTCAGTATGCCAAGAAAGCATTCTAGTGATAAAAACCTTGGAGTGGCATTCTCTCTAATACATATAAGATGAGCTTACAACTTACATTCCAATTGTCCTGGTATATTAAAGGATAGATAATGAGAGACAAAATCCTGAAATTAGGTATAACTGCAAGTTGAAAGCAAGCCTCAAATTAACCTACACATATAAACATGATGCATGAAAGTATCACTTGTAAGTGTAACTGCAAAAAAAAAATACTTGTCAAGGACCCCCAAGAAAACGAGACCATGAGCCTGATAAATGCAGATTTCAACACAGAGTCTGTGTATAACAAACATGCACAGAATCAGTCTAAGCAATCTAAATGAAAACCCAAAGGAATTACACCTTTAATGAACCCCCAAGTAAATGAGATATGTATCTTAATATGAGCAGTTAAAATGTGACAGTGTGAAATCCATCCACTGACAACTAATAGAAGGAAATAAATGCACACTATATGTGAAAACTAAGTGTTCTAGCCACATAACAACTGCCCCATGCCACGCTCCACCCACACATGTGTGTACATACACCACACCACAACCCCACACACACACACCTGCACACCCCACACAACCACAACACACAACAAATATAGCACACACATTCCACACACACCACACCACGCACAACAAACAAAACACACATACACACCATACCCACAACACACAAAAACACAACACACACAACACACACATATACATACATACATCAGTATACACACACACACACACACTTAAACGCACTCACCACAGTGTTAAGGTGAAAAGTCAACAATGTAGATAACCATAAACTTACAAAATCAAAGGCCGCTGAAGAACTAAACTGTTTATGTCCATCTTTTAAGTAAAGGTCTGTGTAAGTTTAAGTAGAATAATGTGTCATGTACCCAACATCAATGTTCAATCCATCTGCCACCATATTGAGAAGTAAAATAAGTCTAATTTCAGAAGCCTGCTCTGTTGTGTACTGTTGAAATGTCCTTTTAAGACCATCACAGACATATCTGAGATTGAGTGGTCATCCTGGGAGAAGTGCTGGGCTACTGGTTTCTCAATTATCTTGTGATTAATAGAATGTCTGTGTGAATTCATTCTAGTGCGGAGTTGTTGGCTTGTCTCCCCATATAACCTGGACATTTCTTGCATTGGATAAAATAGACCACATTACTTGATGTACATGTATAATTCCCTGTATCCTGAATAGTCTGTTTTGTGATGTAACCACACAGTCTGAAGTGGAAATGAGGTTACATGTCTTATGTTGCGTTGATGACAGGGTCGTGTACCATATGATGTCATGGTATTCTGTTCTGGTTCAAGTTGACTCCTAATAATCAGGTTGGCTAAATTAGGTGGTTGTTTAAAAGATAGTAGTGGTAGTTCTTGAAAAATACAGTTAAGGGTTTCATCCTCACTAATTATTGGATGGAGATCCTTAGTAATCTTACTGGGAGTTCAAGGTCAGGATGGTATGTGACTACTAAGGGTATTCTGTTGGTAGTCATCCATTCCTTATATTGCAGCAGCTGTTCTCTTGGGACCTGTGTTGCACATTCTACTGCTCTGTCAATTTCCTGGATGAGTGTCCCTGCTCAATAAAGGTGTTTTTCAACATCGCCAGATGTGTGTCTCTGTCTTCCTCATTTGAACAGAGGCAGTGATACCAAGTGCTTGACTATATATAACAGATTTCTTTGTGTGGCTCGGGTGATTACTTTTCTTGTGTAAGTATCTCTGTCTGTCTGTTGGTTTCCTGTAAAGACAGGTATGTAGGGTACCATCCTTAATAGTGACAGTGGTATCCAGAAAATGTACACTTGTGCAGAATATTCTAGGAAAGCTTTATAGTTGGGTGGAGGTTATTAAGTTCTTGGTGAAAATCTTTAGTGTGTCAGTGCCCTCTGTCCAAATTATAAACAAATCATCAATGTAACGGAAATAAGCAAGTGGTTTATGTGTACAGTGCCTTAGAAAATCCTCCTCCAAATTCGCCATAAAAGATTAGCATACTGAGAGCCATCCTGGTTCCCATTGCAGTTCCATAGATTTGAACATAATGTTTACCATTAAAGCTGAAGTTGTTATGTGTCAGAATGAATTCAGTGAGTTTACCTAACTCCAGGGTCAATGTTGGGGTCCAAGTCTTTGTCATGCAGGTATTTGAGGCAGGCTGAAATGCCATCTGTGTGTGGAATATTAGTGTAGAGGAGGTTACATCCATCGTGGCTAAAAGGGTATCAGGTGGTAAGTCCTTAAAACCAGAAAGTTTATGTAGGAAGTGAGTAGTGTCCTTGATGTAACTATCCCTTTGTATAACCAGTGGTTTGAAATAGCTTCTACAAACCCTGATATCCCCTCTGTCAGGTGCCATTACAGAGACTATGGGTCTACCAGGATTACCAGGCTTATGTATTTTAGGAAGCATGTAGAATGTCCCTGGCTTAGGTTCACTGGGGACTAGGTCCTTTAGTTTGTCTTGGACATGCTCTGGAAATGTTTTAATTAACTTCTGTAGTTCTCTTTTATATTCTGTAGTTGGGTCACTTCCCAGTACTTTGTAGTAGGTAAGGTCCTTAGCTGCCGGTTGGCTTCCGTAATGTAATCTTCGATTCAATATCACCACTGCCGAGCCTTTATCAGCTTTTTTTATGACAATGTTATGGTGTGATTTTAGTGTTTCTATAGCCCTCCGTTCCAATGGAGAGAGGTTGTAGCGGGCCTGTTTCTGCCTATTAAGAATCTCACCAGTAACTCTCTGGTGAAAGCAATTAATGTATTTGTCCAGTTTCTTGTTATGGCCACTTGATGGGGTAAAGTCATATGGTTTCTTTTTCTTATCCATAGTAGTTTTACTGTTTGTGATTTCTTCCCTGTCTGTGATGTCTTCTCTGCCATGAAAAATTCCCTGAGTCTCAATCTGCGGAAGTATTCCTCCATTTCACCACAAAACTGTATTCTGTCCAGTGGTTTAGTTGGGCAGAAATTGAGGCCCTTAGAAAGTACATTTAATTCCCCAGTAGTCAGTGTGTGGGTGGACAAATTAACACCTGAAAGATGCCCATCTGTGTGGCTTAGTTGTTCAGTCACTCTGTTCTGTTCTTCATGGTTGTTAGGAAGTATGGTAAGTTGAAGGGCATCTAACTTCCTGTTTTTAATGAGCATGGCTTTTCTTAAGGTTCTTTGGTAGTTCATGTCTATCTCATGCAAGATGTTCGGAATAGGCTCACCAGACATCCTCTCCAGTGTGGTAGCTATTTCATTAAACTGTTTCTTCAAAAATGCTTTTTATTATTTTTATTATTTTTATTAAAGGGGAAGAGCTCAGCTATATTTAAAACAAATATTTTTATTAGTATACTGGACTTCCCTGCTCAAATTAAAGCTGCTTACCATCACTTTCCAGTTCACTTGGAGATGATGAGTGGAAATGATACATGCATAACATAAAATGTGTGTTTATTCCTGCCTTTAGCTGCAAGGTAATAACAATGTTCTTCTTTATTCACCCTTTATTTAAATTTTTTTCATGGAGGGTTTTTCCCTTGACAGCCTTCCCCATTCCTACTTCCTTCACCCACCTCCATTACCCACAATCTGAGGGACTTACCTGGTATAGAGATCACCCATGGATATTCTAGCCACTCATGGCGAGGACAGGAAGAAGGCCATCCCCACCTCAAGCACAATCCAGACATCCACCAGGACCTTATAGGTGGTGAGGGAATGTGGTGACCGAGAAGTCATCCTGCTGCATTTTGAGTTTTCTCCCTTCCCCTGCTGTGGTGCAAATGTCACCATGCACCGAGTAGATGCACACAGGGCTGCATAAAACCAGCAGCTTCCTCTCTATGCACTGCTCACACTTGCACCACTACAAAGCCTTCACCTAGTGGCAGTTATAGAGCCAAGTGAAAGATCTTCCCTCTCTAGGATCTTAATCCTCTCTTCCATGGCTGACCCCCAACAACTAGTGCTGTGCAGAATTTTCAAATTGTGGCAGAACAAAATTTCATGGAATTTTCAAAATTCTGCTGAACTTTGCTGAAACTGGAATGGCAGAATTCCATGTAAAAAAAATGTGGAATGAATTTTTCCACAACATTTCCACAGAATGATATTCCGTGGATCTCAATATTTTCTGTGGAACTGGTTGCAGAATGATTTTAAATAGAAAAATGCTGTTCTGTGGAATATTATTCTGCAGATCTCAATATTTTCCAAGGAAATGGTTGTGGAATGATATTCTATGAAAAAATGCTATTCTGCAAAATATTATTGCATGGATCACAGCAGGCAGGATTCCACAGAACTAGCAAAATTCCAGGGGAAATTCCACCAGCAGAATGGTTATTCTGTACTAATTTTGCCAGTGGAATTCTACATTCCACACAGCACTGCCAGCAACCCATCTGCTCCTGAACCCAGGTTGCCATCATGACAGGTGGTAGCTCTAGCACTAAGCCACAGGGCATTTAACCCTTTAGAAAATCGTTTTGCTTTTTGGGGTGTGATGTGCTGCCTTCTTACTAATTGTGCCTATCCCTGATGCACCAATGCAACATTGTTCTGTCCAGTGTCAGAACACAAGAAACGTAGATGCCTTTTCATTTCATAAATCTTAAAATGTAAGGGCAGGATTTTCTGTGCCACCTTGTGCTTGTTTTGGTGCAGCTATATCCAATCTTTGGACCTGGTAGGCCATCTAGGTGGTTTACCAACAATAGAACTTCAAGCATGACTGGTAAAAAAAGCTATATGAATTTTATTCAAGCTGCAGCAAACTACCCTAATGGTGCAAGAAATCTGGAACCTTAGAAAATAAGGCTCCCACATTTTTGCACAAAGAGGAAGACACAGATGTAGATGGAACTTACACTTGCAACTCTGTTTGCCCATTTTGAAAGTCCCACCCTGTGTCTCTATAAACTGTGAGCCTGCAATAATGTTGCAGTGGCTGTGACCCAGCTTCTCAGTAGCAATCACTTGATTTTGTTCATATGGAGTCACAGCACACATCGACCCTGCAACAGACTTCAGTTGTGATCTACTTTTTCTGTAACAATACTTTATTTTAAAGAAATCACTGTCAGATTATAAGAAAACATTATGGGACTTCAAATGAATTGAAATACAAACATACCCCAAGTAATAATCTCTAATGCAGGTTAAAAGGGGAAAGGAATGCTGCCTGAGATTTTTAAAGTGCTGAGTCATAGGGGACGCACATTCAAAGTAGTCACAGTTGGGGAGCCAGTGCATACCAGTGACCAAATGTTTCAAGTGATCAAGAGAAATTACTTCTCCAAAAATAAGACCAAAACACTAAATTTAAGGAGACCTGAAGGAGAAGGTTATTGCTAAATTGACAAGGAAAGCCCTACAAAGAGAGACTGAGGGATCTCATCAACATTAACACACTGAAGGAGAGGAGAGTGAGGGGTAACATGACTGAGACCTTCAAGTATCTTACATGAGTCAACAGGGTGTCAGAGGGGAGCCTTTTCCTAATGATTAAAAGCTCCAGGACTAGGGGGGCATGCAATGAAACTGGAGGGGGTAAGTCCAGGAAGGATAGGAGGAAATATTTCTTCACTGAAACTGTAGTGGACACATGGAACTGAATGCCAGCCAAAGTGGTGGAAGCTAGAACAGTGGAAGGCTTCAAGCATGCATGAAACAGACACAGGCATATTAGAACAGAGACAGGCAGAGGGTAAAGTCATCCGAAACCTGTTAGGGTCTGCAGAGATAGAATAGGCAGGTAACACCTGGGCTGACTTGTTGGATGAGCAGTTCTTTTCTGCCAACAAGTTCTATGTTTCTATGAAAAAAATATGCCACTGAGCAGGCATGCTAATGCCAAGTGGGAGGTCCTTAAGTAACATATCATAGAGGCAGTGATTAAATACATCACGATGGACAACATACTGTAGGTAAGAGAGCTAGGTGGAGACATCTGTAGTTGCCTAATGAATTCCAGCAAAGTTAAAAGTGAAAAAGAATGTGCATGAAAACAGGAAGAATGCTGGAGACAGAGCAAGTGTAGTTGAATATAGGGCAATACAGGGGAATGTATTTCCATGATTAGGCAGACAAAGGCAGGTACAGAAGGCAGAACTGGGAAGTTGATCAGTGAGGGTCTGGGATAAAGTGAGGCCCCTAATCAGTGGGGGAGAGTGTGTGGAACTGAAAGGTACTACACCTCGGGGTGAGGAACAGGGTTGAGACATACTGTACAGCACTGGAAAGCAAAATCAAGGAAAAAGATCAAGGGTAATTGCAGACAGCAAGTGAAGCTAGTCAGGCAAAGTGCTGCCACTGTCAAGATAGTGAATGCTGTACTGGAATAGACTAGCAGAGAATAAGAAGCATTTTGAGGGGAGATGATCTACCCCTGTACAAGGCCTTGGTTAGACTGTATCCCAAAGTATTGCATTCAGTAAGTACAGGACAGTCAAGAATAGGAGTTAAAGAGATCAAGTGGGTCCAGCACAGGACCACTAAGCTGATTTGCAGCTTTGGAGCAAGTTACTATACAAGCAAAGTCTGGTCACTTGCAAATTATGAACATAAAGAATATATGTCTAAGAGAGGACATGATCACTGTTTTCGAAATTTAAAAAGGGGTAACAGGGTGCAGTAAACATGTTATTGTTTTTCAGATTGTATATGATACAAAACTTAACATAACTACACGACATGCATTTAATCTGTTACAGAATATGGAATTTAAAGTCTCACCAATGACTGCACCGACATAAATTCATTTTGCAAAAAAACATTGCAAGACAATATTCCAAGACATAGGAAACAGAATACAGAATATAGGAGTTAGAGTCAAACAGACACGTTCATGACTGCTGAGGGTTCCCAAATATGCAGTAAACCCTTTAGACAGACAGCAGCCTAATTCATGACAGGAATACAATGAATTTGATACAAGGTTCATTATACTGTTCTGTTCTGTATTTTATCTCTTTCCATATTTTAGTCTATTATATTTAACTCTGAGCCTCGCAATCCCGATTCCCGAAGCACCCACTTAGTGTGGTGAACTTGGTCCATGGCTAGGTACTGCCAATGGCTCTGGGACAGGAGATGTAAATACAGCATTGCCTGGCATCATTACAATGTGACTACATTGTTTTGAGTGGCATCAAGTATTGGTTGCCAAGTTTGGAAGAATAAGCCATATTGGCCATTAGCTTTCAATTGCTAGTGCTCCAGTCTCATGCAAATGGAAGGTTATTCAGCCAGGGAGCCACAATAGGGGGACAGGACCCAATCCAGTGCTTTGCCACAGTCTTCCTAGCAATAACTAACATGAGTCCCCACAACCTGTGAGCCACGGTTGCCCTACTACTAGCCCCCCCAACCCCCAACATGAACGCTGAGGGACTATTGGGCAAGCTCTGCTGCAGCAGTTGCTCCACACTTTTATGTACTTCAGTCCAGAGTGGAGCCTCCATGCTGCATGTTACTGCAATATGAACAAAATCTTCCACTTTGATGTGATATTTAGGACATTGTGAGTCATTAGTGGACCTAAACTGATGAAGTGTATCCAGAGTTAAATAAGTCCTATAAAGGAAGTTGAGCTGTATCCTAAGTAATTTATTGGAGCTTGAACAAAGGTGAACATGCTTGATGGAAGCCTTTCACTCAACGGAGCCTAATTCTATGTCCAGATCTTCTTTCTAGTAGGTTTGGACCTTTATTTGTGAAGGAGTCACACCCAGGAACAACCTGTTGAAGGCTGTTAGGGGTCTGTAACTGGGTTGGAGCAGAACAAAATCTTTTCACTAGGGAAGCCAAGTAGAAGGTGACCTGTGAGATACTATCTGATGCGCAGAAAGGTGAAGAAATCTCCACAGTGCAAGGAGAATTCCTGCCACAAGGTCTGATCGGATTTTAATGTACCATCTGAATAAAAATCACCCACTGAGTTTAGGCTACATCTGCTCCATCACAGCATGGCTTGGTGCAACATGACATTATAACCCTGCCTGCCATTGAAAGCAGCTGTTAGGGCAACTTGAGGTGACATCCCCTTGTGATGGCCTATAAACATGGATTCCCAGCCACAGTCTAGCCAGCTGCTGAAAGGATTTTTCCTAGGGGGGAGGATTTACATTTCTGTTAATCCTGGAGGAAGGTCACCTTGCAGCAACCAAACCTCAAAAAGTTCTTCTTCCAGTTCCAGCCAACTTGGGGGAATTGTCTCTCATCCCCCTCAGCTAAAAAGGCCAGCTGGGCTGCCCAGTAATAGTATTTCATGTTAGGTAAGGCCAAGTCCCCTTGACTGATAGAGAGTTGTAGAATGCGTCTCTCTATATGGATACCTTTCCCACCCCATATGAATCTATGCTGTACACTGTAGAGTGAGTCAAAGAATTTTTCTGGTACCCTGATGGGGAGACTTTAAAACAAATACAGACATTTAGGCAGCACACTCATAATACTGTTAACTCTCCCAATTAGACTAATGGGAGACCCTCCCATCTTTCACAATCCTGCTTTACTTTAGCTAGCAGCTTATTGTAATCCTTCAGAAACAACTGGGGGCCACTACTTAAAATGCTAATACCAAGATATTTAAGTGAGTGGACCACTTTCATGTTCAATGGGTTGTTGACATGTTTGTCTTGGGAAACCTTTCCTAATGGAAGGACCTTGCCCTTTGTGCAAATAATTTTATGGCTAGCAATACTGCTATATTTGGCTAATAGGTTGTGCAATCTAAGGGTCCCAATCCCAGGGTTAACTTGGTAAACGAAAAGATAGTTAGTGAAGAGTAACACGTTACAATATGCTTTGCATACTTGGAGTCCCACTATGTGTGCATTAGATTGAATTGCTGCAGTCAGAGGTTCCAGGGACAGGGCATAGAGAAATGGGGAGAGGGGCACCCCTGCCTGGTTTCTCTGGTAATAGCAGAAGGTTTTTACGGCTAGCCATTGACCAGCCCCTGAGCTAATGGTTGATTAAATAAAGCTGATATTCACTTCAAAATATTCTCTCCAAGTCCAAATCTTCTAAGCATTCCAAACATGTACTCCAACTCCATGTTGTCAAAGACCGTCTAGGAATTATGGGCCAATATCGCTGCACTCTCCCCAGCCTCTTACTCTGCCCATGACCAGACAATGTTCAGTGTTTTGTGCACATTATGTTTACCTTGGCACCCCTGAATGAAGCCAGCCTGATCAGTGAGAATGGCTGTGGGGATTATTGTCTCCAGCCTGCATGCTAGAACATAAGCTAGTATCCTACAGTCAGCAGTGAGTAAAGAGATCAGTTGATAGGAACTGCACAGCTGAGGGTTTTTACCTGGTTTGGGGAAGACAGTAACAGTGGGAGACCACACTGAGTGGGGCAGGATGCCATTCTCAAGGCACTCCGAGTCCATATCAGTGAGAGGCTCCTGTAATTGGCATTATCATGTATATCAACTCCTCCATTCAATTTACACCTATACTCAAAACATCCCTCCCTAGAGCGCACAAGGTTCTAATGATAAAGATCTCACTTCCTTTCTCCCTGCCTATTTTCATTGCTGGAGTGTATTGCTGCCCAAACCCCATCTCTATTAAAGAACTGTTAACCATCCTTCAATCTCACTCCTCCACCGGTGAATATCACATTATGGGTAACTTTAACCTAAACTGGCTTGCCCCATCTCAAAGTAAAATCAAAAATGAAATAGCTGCTTTAAATCTGACACAGCTTATTGATGAACCTACACTCCTAAACCCCTCATCTCAAATCCACTCCTTAATCGACTGTGCTCTCACCTCTTACCCTTATCAGTTAATTACAGCCGGTACACTTCCTGACTCCATTAGTGACCACCACCTAATCTATTTTGTCAGCAAAATCCACCATTCCAAAGCCCCCTGAAAACCTTAGTACTCCGTTCCTACAAATCCTTGGACCTATCTCCAATATTAAATGATCTCTACTCCTGTGATTGGACACCATACATCACACTACATCAATTAACTCGGCTCTTCATTACTTCCATTCTAAAATCCTCTCTATCTGGGACCGCTACGCCCCCCTAAAACAGACCAGCATGCATGTCTCCCACCTGCCCTGGGTTTGTGCCGAATGAATTGTTTGACTACTTGCCAGAGATAAGGCTTGGAAAACATACAAATCATCCTGCTCCCCTCTTGTTTTCCAGACTTACCGTACACTAAGAAATGTCTGCACTAGAACAACTAGACTTGCAAAGGCAGAATACTTCACTGCAAACTTCGACAAAAACATTAACCAGCCATCTAAATTCGGCAAGGTGGTAAATTCCCTATTCTCCCCTCCCCATGTCAACATCCTGCACCAGTTCTCATAGTGGATAATGTCACATCTCTGACCCTGTCCCTGTAACCTCTGAGTTTTACACTTTCTTCACCTCCTATGCCTCCTTCCTGTTTTCTACCGTACCTCCCATGTCTTCTCTACTACCCTCTAAACCCCCTCCCAAATCACTCATCTAGCCCCCCTTTCATCTTCACTCCTATCACCCTTGCTAGCTGTCTCAAAACCCTTCTTTCCCTTAACATCTCTAAAGGCAAATACCTCTTTGGTCTTAATTCTAAAATCCTTTATCTGCTCCAGCTATTGCAACCCCACTTGCCTCTCTGCAAAACCTCTCCTTGTCACTTGCCACTTGTACCATCCATCTGGAAACATGCCATTGTAATCCCTCTGCCTAAAGGTGGTGATCCCACCTCCCCTGGCAACTGCCAGCCCATCTCTTTAATACCCATTCTTGCTAAGCTTCAAGAGTGCTTGGTTCTTTACCAACTCTCCTCCTACCTTGACTCATCCTTCTTTTTCACACCTTACCAGACTTGCTTCCAGAAATGTCACTCCATCACCTCCTCCCTCCTTAGGCTCACTGAGTCCATACTTATCAGCATGGATCAGGGACTTATCTCTTCCACAATCTTTGTCTACCTAGCTAAAGTTTTGACACTGTCTCCCATTTCCTCCTGCTTACCTAGCTCTCTGCTGCTGGGCTCTCAGATACTGCTGCCAGCTGGTTCTGTCCTTACCTACTTGGAAGAACACAATCTGTTCTGATCTCTGACAAAACATCTCTCCCACTTCCCATAACTACAGGTGTTCCCCAAGGCTCAGTGCTCGGCCTGCTGTTATTTTCTATCTTCTTAAATGACCTTCCCTCTGCCTGTCTTACCACCTCCTTCCACATGTATGCTGACGATACTGTCCTCTATACATCTGGACCCTCCCCTGCTGATGTAGCATCTAGACTTCAGGCTGATTTTGATAACTTACAGCACTGGTGTCACTCAAATCAGCTGTTCCTGAATGACAAGAAGGTAGTCTCCATGACCTTCAGCATTAGGCAGAGACTCTCTTGGCTCACATCCCCACCCTCTTTCCACACCCTTCATGAGACTTTACTCAAGGACACCTCCTCATTTCACTATCTAGGGGTCTGGCTTGACTAGAACCCCCAGATCTGTGGACACATTGATGCTAGTCACAAGAAGTTGCATCCCAAACTGGGTGCCATATATAGAAACTGAGGGTGCATACCGATGCCGGCTCGCCGTGCTCTGATCCAGAAAATGATACTTCTCGTTTTTGACTACAATGATGTAATCTACTAAGCCACTCAAAAATCTTCCTTAGCCAAGCTGAACACTCTACTTCACTCCTTCTGCCATTTTGCTCTTGACAGTCCTCCATGCACCCATCATTGCAACCTCTACCAATCTCTCTAGCTTTCCTCTCTAGCTGACAGATGACATATCCACTGTGCCTCCTTCCTTGCTAAATTCTGGTTTCACTATCTCCCCTTACCTCTCATCCTCTATCTCGCCCAAGCCTCCTTCCTACCACTCCCTTAGAAACTAAGACTCACAAACCCTAAACTTTCCTCACAGATCTTCATCTGCAGGCCAATCAGCTTCCTCCTACCAATTTCCTAAAATATGGAACTCCCTCCCCAGCCTGTCTGGCACTTTGCCACACCTAAAATCCTCTCCTCCCTCTTAAGGAACCTTTCCCCCCGTCTGTACTTGCGCCTAATCTAAACATACTAAATACATGCTCCTTCACCTTATTTTTTGCCCCTGGGTTGCACTTATAAATGTTAAAAGTTAAATCACTCTGTCCCTTGTAATCTGTCAGAGAGATTGTGTTTGTTTTGTTGCTGTGTTCTTTAAGATTTGCACTGTTTATAACTTTGCCTGTAACTGACTCAGTATATCCTTGACTTCTGATGTACACTGCATATCAAACTTTATACCCTCTGTAAAATTTTAATTACTACATGTGTAAGTGTTTTTTTGATTTAACAAGTTTTATTAGTTTGAGCACCAGTCAAAGTACATTAGATAGTACATGAACATATCAGAGTAATAGGCGTTAAAATACAAACCATAACTTAAACCCCCCTCCCCCCTCCTGACTACACACTATCCAATATCTTTAGTATGTCTCACCTATAATATGATTACACATTCCTATGGTTTCCAAACTAAGAGTAGAGTCTCTAGGCTACCCCAGAGAGAGAAATAAGCTTCTAACCTATTATACATAGATGCAATGTGTATTTCCAATTGTAATGCCTGACTAATTTCCTTGTACCACTCCACTACATTAGGAGACTTGTCTTTCATCCAATGCCTCATAATTATCAGCTTAGCTATCGCAGAGATAAGTATCATATGTGCTTTCCTAACTTTGGGAATATCACCTGGAAAATAATTTATTAAACAGATTTCAGGGGTAAATAAGGTCTTCAAAGCAAGGATAGGATCCAAAGCCCTATTAATGGACTGCCAGAAGGTCTGCGTGAGGGCACAACCACATCATATGATAAAGGGGCAGCGTCCCCTTGCATTTGCTGCATACGGAGTATTTAATGTCCCAAACTTGAAGAGCTTAGCTGGCGTGAGATAAATATTCTGCATAATGTTAAAATGAACTAATCTAATTCTGTCCTGTTTTATGGATTATACATTGATACCCATAGTTTCCTCCATAGACCAGGTCCTCTGACATTCCTAACTCTCTTACCCAATAAAGGCAAACACCTGATGGTAACCTACTATCCCATGCCTGTAAAGTTTTGTATATATTAGAAACTGAGTGTGATTGGGAGGCAACCTTAAAAAGCGTAGCTAGATGTTTCCCCTCTGGATCCATTGGCGGGAACCGGGAGAAAAAGGATGCAAGTGCCTTACTAACTTGAATATATTTAAAGGCTTCTTTATCTAATGCTACATTGAATTTCTGGAATTGAGCAAAAGAAAGTGGTTTTCCATCCGACCATATGTCTGATGCTTTGCATTGGCTTAGCCGAGGTCAGAAATTAAGGGATATTGGTACATTATTAATCTTAAAATGTGGGTTGCCAATAACTGGTTGATCTAAAGACTGATACCACTTCACTGCTAAGTATTTTTGGGCCTGATGAGAAGCCTTCAATGACCAACCCATGGGATTATTCTTAATTGACTTAGGGGTGTGAGATGGCGAAGCATATAAGAGTGCCCCCAACGAACAATTCGCTTGGGAGGCTAAGTATTTTTCTATAGAGAGCCATAAGGGGAGATATTCTGAATTCCCACTTTCCTTATTCCAAAAGGCCAGCTTGCTCATATGTTGTGCTAAATAATATAGAAAGAAAGAGGGGGCCGCAAGACCTCCTCTGTGTTTTGGGGCTGTCAACTTGAGATAGGATCTGCGAATACCTTTCTTGTTCCATAAGAAAGTGTTTACTATCCTTTGCAATTTAAGGAACCACGTTTTTGTCAAATAAGTGCCCAGCATACCCAATGGGTACAGCATCCTTGGTAGAATGTTCATTTTAATTGTACTTAGCCTACCCCATAAGGAAACAGGAAGTAATCGCCATCTTTCCAAATCCCGGGCTATCATTTTGACTAAGCTATCCAGATTGTCTCTTATTATAGTACCAAGATCTCTAAAAATCTTGATTCCTAAATATACTATATGCTTTGCCTCCCAAGAGAGGCCAAGGAATGAGAGTTCCACCTTATTTACTCTACTATTTAAAGGTAAGACCTTGGTTTTAGCCCGATTTAGTTTATAAAATGAAACTTTAGCATATTCCTCTATCTCACATAAAATAGCTGGGACTGAAAGGCCTGGCCTCTCCACATGTAATAATATATCATCAGCATATGCCGAGATGGAATATCTTACAGTGCCTATTTGGATCCCTTTAATATTAATATTGCCCGCCAGTCTAAGGATCAGAGGCTCCAAATATATGTTAAACAGCAGGGGGGACAATGGACATCCCTGCCTTGTTCCCCGAGCTAGGTTAAAGGAGGGAGAAAATAAGCCACTGCACTTAACTTTGGCCGTGGGGGAGGAATATAGAAGTTGTATCCATCTTATAAATTCTTTGGGTAGTCCAATTGAGATTAAGGTAGCAAACAGAAAGTCCCAGGAAACTCTATCAAATGCCTTTTCGACATCCAGAGAAACCAAAACCATTGGCGTGCTGGAATCCCTGGATACCGAAAGAAGATGTAACAATTTCCTCATATGATCTTGAGATGATCTTCCCAAAATAAATCCGACTTGCTTGTGGCCTATGAGAGTACCCATAACTTTGGAGAGTCTGTTTGCTAATACTTTTGCTAAGATTTTAATATCCATGTTCAATAAAGATATAGGGCGGTAACTACTAAGACTTAGTGGATCTTTCCCTGGTTTTAAAATCAGGGATATTACAGCCTCCTGAAAACTTGGGTCTGATATCCCATTATCATACCAATAATTATACACATCTTTTAATACCGGTATTATTATAGACTGACAGGCTTTATAAAAGTTGCTCGGTAATCCGTCCAGTCTGGGCGATTTATCTGGAGGTAGCTTCTGGACTGCCTGCTGAATTTCTGCTAGGGATATTGGGGCACCTAACAGGGCCGCTTCTGCAGCTGTAATCTTAGGCAGACTTATAGAGCTAAGATAGGAGTTTATTCCTTCACTAGTGGGGCACAGGGCTGGGTCTACTGTATAAAGATCTTGGAAGTAGGAGCCAAACAATCTCGTAATTTCCTGAGGGTCAGTGGAAACTTGACCATTTTGCCCTGCATAAATTCCTGCAATAAACTGTGAAGCCTCTACTTGACGGATTTGCATAGCTAGTAACTTACTTGCCCTTTCCCCCATCTCTAGGTATTTGAATTTGGTTCTTTGCAGGGCCAACTCTGCTTTTTGAGACACCAGCCCTGTGTATTGAGCTTGTAGTTGATGAAGTCTGTTCCACATCTCTACTGGTGATGAACGGGATAGACCATGTTCCAGACTTTTAATGGATATGAGAAGATCCTCCATCTGCACCCTCTGCTGCCTAACTCTATTGGAAGCCATTTTTATGAACTCCCCCCTTAAAGAGCATTTCAGAGCTGCCCAAATGAAGTCATATTTAGTCACTGATCCTTGATTTCTACTAAGGAAAGAAGCAATGAAATCCACAATGTATTCTAAAGAGGTTTTGTCTCGCAGTAATTGGCTATTCAGCCACCACTGTGGAGATCTCTTACCTCCTGCACTTAGTCGATATTCCATTCTGACTGGTGCATGATCAGACAACACCCTAGCTGATATTTCTACCTGAGAGACTCCAGGCAATGCAAAAGAGCTCATGAGCAGGTAGTCAATTCGAGAATATGTTCTATGCGCTGAAGAAAAAAAGGTATATTGCCTTTCTGAGGGGTTAAGAACTCTCCATACATCCACAAGTGCAACACTGCTCATAAGCTCCTTTATTGCCCTTTGTGCTGGAGACAATCCCCGTCTAACCTGATCAGACCTATCTAAATCTGTTTGAAGCACTAAATTCCAATCTCCTCCCAGTATAGTACATTTTGGCAGATTGGTTGACACAACATTAAGTAAATTTACAAAAAAGGATGGGGAATCACCATTAGGGCCGTAAATAGAACCCAAAAGAACTGGACTGGATTCCAACAAGCCATGAATTATTATATATCGGCCTTCTGGGTCCCAAATTTCTTGAGTCATTTTAAAGGGGATGTTCCTCGCTATTAATATGGCTACCCCTATTTTATTCGTGGTTGCCCCGATCCAAAAACTTGCCCAACCCATAACTTCCTAAAAAGGGTTATATCTTCCCTCTTCAAATGCGTTTCTTGCAAGAAAACTATTTGTGCTCCCAACTGCCGCAAGTGTTTCAAAATTATTAGCCTTTTGACCCTATCCTTGGCTCCTTTGATATTCCAACTTACAAAACGGTAACAACTATCCATGTTCTACAATGGCAGCTTGGAAATGTCACAGTACAACCCTAATTGAAAGAACCAATATATGCTTAGGCATACCTTGGATCGCCACCTATTGATAGTGTGTAGTCTTAACCCCACCCCACAGAATAACACCCTATGGTTATTAACCTCATAACTCGTAATACTCAACTTAAGACAAAAACTCCAGTTCTGATTTACTGCACTCCAAAATCCCACATGCCACATGATTCGTACTTAAGCATAACCCAGCCTAACAGTTTGCTCCCCGAAGCCCCCCTCCACACCTGTCCCTCTGCATATGTAGCTAAGAAAGTAAAATACCTTGATACACAACAGTTCTAAGCCTAACAGTATATTTTCTATACCTTGTAAACTCTAAACTTAACCCTACTAAATATTAACATTTGACCACCTTAAAACTTTAACATACATATCACTATTCTGTTTAAAGTGCTCATTTTAAATGCAGTGATATTAATTGGGGACTAAAACTGGATCTACATATACAGGTCATTAATTAAATCCTACCATAAGCATAAAGCTAATCACCCCTTAAAACATAACCTTTGATAAAGAGCTAGGAGAAAAAAGAAGTAGGGAGAACAGCCCTTAGAATTCCCCTGTCTAGATATTACCGAGCGCTCTAAACAGCCTCTTTAGTTTAAACCTATTGTCCACCAAATTCGTACTTAAAGGCTGCTAAATGTAAATAAAATTGTTGCCTCTATTAGATTTCTTATGCCCACACAACTAATTACATCCAGCCTTGAGATCGCTCTCAGAAACCCACCCGACTCCCATTCAGTTCTCGCTATTGTAACACGCCCACTCCTGAGCGCATACGTAGCTTAATTGACCAGTTCTGCGATGTAGGAGCGAAAACCCAGAACAGGAACAGGAGTCTTCAATTATCCTAGACTGAGATCATCCAGTCGGCAGATCCTCACTTCTTGCAGGCATATCGCTCGCATCTCCCTTCAAACCGAAGAATTCTACAAAACTAGATTTCTCTCCTGTGTTTAAAACATTCCACGCCATACAAAGCACACTTTCAGGAAGTCCAATAACTCCAACAGCAATTCACATCATTGCCTCGCTTGTTCTATAAGAAAATCCACTCCCGAGGAAGCACTCCAATACATTGCTCTGATAAACACTTTCAAAGCCTGCCACAACTACTGATCAAATCATCGGCTAAAATTAAGCCTTTGCTGCGTACACAGAGAATTCCACCAGACTCATTTGTGCAATTCTGGGTAGATTTCCTTTAGTCCTACCAGTGCTTGCGCTGGGGAATCATATGACAGCCATTTTTCCCCATGCCTGACCATCAAAGTCACAGGGTATTTAACCCTGAATGCTTTAGCAGCAGCCACTAATTTAGAGACCAGGGGGTGAAGTTCCTGTAGGTGTACTCGCACCGAATAAGGGAGATCCTGTGCTATACGGATTTTCCTGACCTCCCATGTCACTTCATTTATTTCTTTAACTTTGGACAGTATATGCTGTTTGTCCAAAAAGTTTAAAAGCTTAAATATCAATGGTCTGGGCGGCTGGCCCGAGGTTGGCGGAGGATGCAGCGTTCGGTGCGCTCTTTCAATTATGTATTCACTTCCATGCGGCAGTGGCCCAGCTAATTTAAGGCAGAGCTACTGCAGGAATAATATAGCTGCGTTCCCTTCTTCTTTCTCCAGAATCCCGAAGACAATCAAGTTATTTCTCCTACTACGTCCCTCCAGATCCTCCAATTTCTCTTCTAGTTTCTTTATTCTTCGTGTCACATTCACATTCTCCAGGTCATTTTTATCTTGTTTCTTCTCTAAAGAAATTATTCGAATTTCCGAGTCTCCGACTCTTTTTGTTAAGGATTCAACTGATGTTTGAATTTTTTGAAGGTCCTCCGATATGGTAGCGATCGCTGTTTGCAGCGGTTTCATAACTTCCAAAAATTTCTCCTCTGAAAGGGCTGCTGCTATTTCGGACATACTTGGCAGACTAGCGGCTTGTTGTTTGGGCCTTTTCGCGGCCTTGTCTTTTTCTGGAGAACGCGGTGGAGAGTGCCTTGGTGGTGCTTTTTTCATATATACTTCCATTTTGCACTCAGGCTAGTTTTCCCAAGGTAGGTAGGCTTTTTTCCTGTACCGAAATTAAAACGATGGAGTTTACTGTTTCAAGTATTTGCCAGGAAATCTGCAGATATAGAATGGAGCTCCAAGGAACTGCTGCTTCAGCTTAGGCTGCCATCACGTGACCCCCATGTGTAAGTTTATACTGCATATGATGTTTATACCTGTATCCCTTCCCTTTATCCCTTCCCCCTCCACAGAATGCATTTGGAAATGAGCTTTTGCTCAGTATGCCTTTCCTGGTAAAACATTTTAAATAAATAAATAAATTCTGTGATACAAATCTTATAAAAGTTGACCAGAAACCCATCAAGGCCAGGAGCCTTTCCCTCTTTAAGATGTACTATGGCCTTCTTGATTTCTTCCTAGGCAATCACCCACTCCAGCCACTCCTTAAATTGCATGTTAATAGTGGGTATTGGGGCTTTGGACAGAAAGGATTGTGTTGTGCCTTACAGGGTTGAACCTTAGAGGTGTACAGGTTTTGGTAGAACAATATAAAACACTTGCCAATGTCTGAATCAGAGTGCTTTAGTTCATCAGTAGCAGATTTCATCTGTATGACATTTTTAGCACTCTCTCTGTAACATAGTTTCCAAGCTAGTCACATCTTCCCTGTGTCCCCTTCAAAGTAATTGGTTGCCTGGTTCATACCGATTGACCTCTCATGAGCAAATACTGTATTGTATTATGCCTTCTGTGACAGTTCAGTCAGGGCCAGCCGAGGTGGTGTGTGGAGGGCTGTGCCAATCCCGGCTCAGGGTTCAGGTTGGGGGGGTGCAGGGTGGTGGGCATTTCTTGCTGGGGAGGGCAGTACCACTAGACCACCAGGATAACTGCATTTAATGTTTTAATAACAGGCATATCAGGGTTAGGGGGAAGGACTGCTAGACCACCAGGATAAATTACAATACACTTGTTTTACAAACGGGCATATTGGGGTGGGGAGGGACCCCTAGACCACCAGGATAAATTAAAATACACTTGTTTTATGAATGTGCATATTGGGGTGGGGGAGAGACCACTAGCCACCAGGATGCGTTACATTATAGTTGTTGAAAGAACGGGCAGATTGGGGTGGGGCACTAGCTACCAAGGGCCCTGCTGGACTGGAGCACAGCCACCTCACAGCCTGTTGTAAGCCCTCCTGCTGCACCATGCATTTGACTAAAGGCCAGGGTTGCTGCAAGCCTAGGGACATAGCCACTGGGACCCTGTCAGTTAGAGAATAATGTGCAGGGTCCCTGGTGTACCGGGCTTCAGCACAAGCTGCTGTTTGCTGCAGCTTGTGCCGATCTAAGCCCCTTTGAGAATCAGGCCTAGAGTGTATGTGTGTGTGTGTGTGTGTGTGCGCGCGTACGCATTTGAGTTTGTCCATGTGCTAGCCACTTAAAATAGCAATACTGCATGTGTGAATACAAAGGTCATGTAATCACCACCAATTAAAATCAAATTTATAAATACACAATTATGTAGATTACATAACACCATTATATAAATAAACATTTAAAAACAAGTAACTGTTTATGTTTTGTACCTGAAACAAGAAATAACAGGAGTACTATAACTTTCAGCTTTCTTTAAAATACCCAGTACTAACACACTTTACACAAGAATACCACAGATAAGTGAAATAATTATACAAGATGCACAACTAGATATAAGAAAGAAATCTGTAAAAGTCTAGTATAATGTAGGTCAAATACTGTATCCCATAAGAAATGTTATGTAGAGGTGGATCTCTACTTTCTGATGCCAAATGTTTAACGAAAGAAAAGCTAGAGACAGTGTGTGTGTATGGGTATGGGTGTGTGTGTGTGTGTGTGTGTGTGTGTGTGTGTGTGTGTGTGTGTCTATCTGTGTGTTCAACACTGAAATTAGTAAATCTGCATGTGTGAATCTAAAGGCCATGTAATAACTACCCTCCAGTTAGAATAAAAAGAAATATATATTATTAAGCAATGTGTAAAACAAATGTATGTTTATGTGTTGTACCTAAAACAAGAAACAGCAGGAGCACTTTAAATAATGTAATGGAACATGAAACTGGTATCTACATTCATGCCATCCTGTATAATATTAAAAAGAAATATCAGTTTGAACTCAAATGCTTGTCTTTGTTGTGTATTTTTGAAAAGGCCTTTGAGAACCAGGACAGATAAGTTAGAGGTGGAGTGATCAGATGGAAAGATGTTGTCCCACAGGTTTTTCACTCTTCTTCATTTTAATATCATGTCTGTGTGGGTTCATATGGGTTTGAAGAGCTTGTCCAGTCTCCCTTACATAGCCAGTTTGTGGACATTTCTTGCACTGAATGTGATAAACAATGTTCTGAGATGCACATGTATAATTCACCTGTATACTGAATTGCCTGTTTTGGGGGGTAATGATAAAAAGTGAAGTGGAAATGTGGCCACATGTCTTTTGAGAAAGGACCCTATAGGTCCAACAGTTTTTGTAAATCTCTGTTGGCATTAAAAGATATCAGATTACCTGGTTTTGTGCATCATGTTAGTAATCTGAAACATGTTATCACACAACTCACACTCAGATATGCATCTATGGCAATGGGAATTGATGGAATCAGATATCTACGTGCTGACTGTAGTGTGTTTATTGGAAGGCTACTACCCCGGGATGATTCAAAGGTTAGCCAAAACTGACAGAAAGTGACTCTAACAAACACTGTCAATGCAGATAAAGCTTTCTTAAAATGTTTAGAAAGTTTGTAGACTCTTCTAGATTTAATATGAGCATATCACAATCTGGCAGCACTGTGCTGAAGAAAGACAAGTTAGTCAGTACAAATTCAGGATAATTACCTGTACTACAAGAATCAGGTTCAAATTGTGAACCTCTTCTGGTGCCAGACGATGCACTGCAGCATCTTTAACTTCGGATGTATGTTTAATGTGTCACAGCTGGCTTAAGACAAGAACTGCTAGCACATGTGGTCTTGAAAACTGTGAATCTTTAAAGTATAGCTTACCATCTAATGAGATACCTTCAAAAAAAATCTGTCTCCAATTTAATGTTGCTGAAATGGTAAACTCCAATCATTTGAAGAGTGCCTGCATTGCAGATGGCACACAGACTTTCTATCTGAACTAAGAGCAGAGCTCTATAAATGGATCCTTTACCTTTCTGAGGCCAACTATCAGTATGGTTTGTTTTTCCACCAGGACGAACTCAATAAGAGTATATGTTTGGATTGCTATAGTGTTCTAGCATGCAGGAAATGTAATTGAATATATATTATAAAATGGGTAGCAGAATTCCATAAAGCTGATTGACTGAAGCAGTCTTTGACCCCTGAAGATATATCAGTATGTCATCCCAGTTCCAAACTAAATATAAAGACCAACTATTTCCTAGCATTTTGAAGTCATTTTATAATTGCAATTATATACTCCAGGGTGTGGTATATCATGGTATATTGTCACTTCCTGGGTGGTCGAAGGCAATCAGCATTGCCTCATGCCTCACAGTGCACCCATGGCATGATGATAGCTCATGGTATACAACACCCTAGAGTGTACATTGCTTGAATATAGAAGCAGTTCAAATATATTTTTATCAGCTTTATTTTGCAAGCCTGTTCTTCTTTTTTATAATTCTGTTTTCCCTGTCCAACTGTTCCTCACCCCAATAATGGGGGCCTACAATTCAGTATTGTTTTTTTTTTGTGGCCAGGATGACAGAAAGGTGGATGACTTAAGCAATAATACATGACAAAGTGTGTGTCATGTTGGGATAACATCATGACTTGGATGGTTGAGCATGAGGCTGAGTGCATCCAACACTCAAGAAGTTACGTTATCCCAGTACAACACATACCCTGTAGTGCATTATTGCTATTATATGATGGCTTGGTTGTAAAGAAAGAAAAACAGATAAAAAGTCATGCTTAAAATAAGTTTTTCTTTAAGTTTTGATCTAGGAACATGGTTAGAAAAAAAGGCTGCAGTTTCTGTATTGCCCACTAGCTGGTGCTGCCAGTACACATTGTGTTCTGTTTTTCTCTCAGGCCTGTGTGTTCTTTTCTGTCCCTTATGCATGGTGGGTCATCTCTGCCCCAGTAATTTTATTTATAACTTTTTTTTAATATTTAACAAATTGAGCACCTTGTTTTGTGACCTGAGGTGTGTGGATGCTGAGTCAATTGCAAGGACGAGGTGGCTAAGTCAAATGGGATACTAGCAGGAAAAAAACAAGTAGAGGTACAGCTTTAGTTTTCATAGGAGCAGGGCTGGAATGCAGGATGTGTGCCACTTGAGAGTTGGAAAATAAATGTAATTTTTATGGCAGTTCTTTTACCGAAAAGCGACTGGCCTCAGTGAACCATGCAACCGGCAGTTATTGTCTCAGTGGTTAATTGAAGCCACTCAGTTCACATGAAAAAAGCTCACATGAAAATTCAGTTTTTCTCTATGGTGCAAGCTATGCTTTTGAAATTGTTAATCACTATCTGAGTAGTGGGAGAGCACAGGAGGACTGCCATGAAGAAGAAGCAGTTCCCAGGATTGCACTGGCAAGCGGATCAGGCAAGTGGGGAGAAAGCCAATTTGAGCTATGGCTTTATTTAAGTTTATTTTTAATTTGTATCCTTGTGAATTCTGTCAGTGGCAGACAGGACACTGCTGGGTGCTATGTGTGGCTGCAATAGTGAAGGTACAACTCAGAAGGTTAAAGTGTCAGGAACAGCATGTGGGATACACCAGGTGCAAAGAGCTGTGTGTAATGAACTCTATCAGGGTTTCTTCATGTGAGACGGTCATGTGTGCTCCTGGACTTCATACAGTGATGTTGTGCTCGGATAATGTCACAGTTCCAGGGACACAATGACCAACGAGAGCATGAAATATTCTTGCCATTGTATAATTTACTATGAATGTCAAAGCCACTCCTTGGTCAGCCAGTAGGGTGTGTTTGAATGTCCTGTGCCCACCCTTCCTCCCTCGCAGAAGTCAAACCTCTCAGTTCCATGATGGTATACAGTAGTCTGTTTAACCCTTCATTATTGATAACTGCAATTTAGTTTTGCTGCTTTGAACCTATGATAAAATTCAATTGAATTCAAGTCTATGTATTATTAAGTAGTACGGTCAAGTCCAACAACAACAGGTAAGATCCTTACAGGAAGATGAAGTGCAACCATTCATCACTAGTATAATAGTGATAATAAGTTATACTGTACTTCAAGATGATCTGCTTAATCAGCACTACTGACATATTAAACAGACAGTTAATGGTGCCAAGTCTGAGGCCTGCGGGACATCATGTTCAACTGCTGCCACTAGTAAGGAAAACCTCACAGTCACAATGAACTGCAATCAATCTGTCAGGAATGACTGGAGGGAATCCAAGACTATCCTGGTGGTTCTCAGATGTTTCTGCAGGACACAATTAAAGTCCCATGGTGCACGATGGCAAATGCTAGCAAGGGACCACAACCCATATCTATCCATCCAGTAATCTACTTACATCTTTGCATTGATACTGAACAAAAAATCATGCCCAGCAAAAGTAGTATAGTAATGATATAGAAGGCTATTTTTTCTCAAATTGGTAAACAGTTTGACATAACTGCATTTATTAAGCATATCACCAAGGCCAATTGTTTCACTATCTAGTGCTCCTTCACTGAATGCGGTCACCTGTTTGATATTAAAGCTTGCTAGAAGGCCAACACTAGTTTTATAAACATTTTCAGCCAGAAGAAAAAAAAAAGTGAATTGGAAGTAGTACTGACAACCAACAGATTGAGCCTGCAAATTTCTGGAAAACTTTATGATGAGTATACTAAATCTAAAAAAATTCTACAAGTGCTTCACCTTAAGTAATAAAGATGCTTCCAATAATTTCAAGGAAGAGCAATGAGAATAAGTCCTTGGACAGTGACAAAAAATATATA
This sequence comes from Neoceratodus forsteri, assembly GCA_016271365.2. Lineage (NCBI taxonomy): Eukaryota > Metazoa > Chordata > Ceratodontiformes > Ceratodontidae > Neoceratodus > Neoceratodus forsteri. Next base: position 87,934,614 of record JADMNL010000025.1, read on the forward strand.
TCAAGGTTAAATAATTTTGTTTTCCTTGCTGTTTAATAGAACATAGTGTACTTTACATTTAAAGATAAATAATTAAAGCTATAATTTTTTAAAAAAGAACGTTTCTGGTTAACATACTGTAGCTGCTTGTCAAAAATATTTTAAACTGCAGTATTAGATAGACCCCAATATCATAAGCCTACTATAAAGCAACAATTTTACTCAGTGTGCAGCAATCTGCTGCTAAAGCAACACAAATAAACTGTATGACTAAGTACAGTACATTGCAAGACACAGAAAATGTCATCTTAGTTTTAAAGACTATCTAATGAAGGGTAATATATGTATTAACCAATAAAAAGGCACTGACGTATGTCAGTTCTGATAACCCAGTAGGGTTTCTAGACAAAATAGCTAAGCTGGACCACCTTAGACATAATTATGACTTTCTCAAATTTATTTTACACCTTAAACACCTAAAGAGGGGGTAATCTATAGCTGAAAGGCCAAAGTAAGAGCAATAGTGCCTACAGAATAATTATATATTGTTAATTGAAAAATGTTAATCATGTCATAAAAGGTGGCAGACGGGGTTAAACTGGTAAAATTTCATTTCACTTAAGCCTTATCTGTTGTTGGAATGAACCAGATGATTAATCCTTAATATTCTTCAGGGATACTGAGAACATTAGCAATTAAATTAATAACTACAAAGTTTATGCTTGGAGATTCAAAAATGAAAGACAGAAACACTTTAATTTTTCACAAGTTGTTACCTTAATTATCTTCTTATTGCCTCTGTCTCTTCTCTCTCATTACAAAAACACACCCCATAGTATTCACGGATTCCTTTAATTTGCTGTAGGCCAGCAACTATGTAAGAAATGTCATCTGAGCTGCAAAAGTCATAAATCTTACTTTGTGCATGCTCATTGAGAATAAATTGTTCTGCTGTACCTAATCCCAGGGTTCATACTGCAAACTGCTGACAAATTTCTGTTTCCCTACAAACAATCAGCAATGTCCATCAATTCGGTGAGGTAGAAAAAAAGGCTTGGTCATATAGGGATAAATAATTTCCTATAGGAAAGGGTAGATAATGGGCCCTTTACACCTTTATGTGAACCTCCAGTGTGGGCATATTTACAGCTAAAACAGACATTTTCAGCAGGGCCAGATGTGGGTATGAGCACTATCATCGAAATGCATGTACTAAGAGGGATGGCAACTTCAGTACACAAGAATTATGAAGGTGCTTGTATATGTGTGTGTGTATATATATATATATATATATATATATGTATGTATATATTTTTTTTCAGCGCATGAAGAAGACCACCACTTGGGCAAAATTCAGCTTCACTGGCATATGACCTTAAAACCCATGCCTCACTTGATCGCTGGGTATATTTTTAGGGCTGGGTAATTTTTTCTTATTTTTTGTGCATGCAGCAATGATGTGACACTCAGTTGTCTCATAATCGGCATCCTGCAAATATTTGAAGGATTTTGCTGTGTTTGTACAATGTCAAAACCATATTAAATCCCAAATGGCAGTACAGTCTAAAGGTTAGTGTAATGAGATGTGAATGAGCTTGGCACATACCACAGACCTGGGTTTGATTCCCAAAACCTCTACCTGCACACTGTTTGACCCAAAGCAAGTCACTTAACCTCCCCAGTGCTTACAGTATGCCCCTGAAAAGAGGCACAGGTGCCTAGTGGGCCTGAGAAACAAACTAATCATGCAAAATAACTGTTTTTACACAAAACAATCACTTGTTTCCAACTAAAGCAGCGGCATTGCACAATAAGCAAGATTATTTGCTTCAAAAATTGTGATTTTTTTAGGTATTTTGTAAAGCAAAAATTCAATTTTAGCAAACATAAGACGTTCTGCAGGAAAATCTTTGGCAAAAGGTTTGCCCAGCACCAGTTTACACCTCTTTGAGTCATCAAGTGATTTACACATACAATAAATATTTTTCAGTTATCAACCCCAAGTAAGTGGCAAGTCAAACTAAAACAATGCCAAAGCATAGTATTGCACATAGTTTTGTGGTAAGGAAAGCAGCATAAGGTCCATCATGTGTACCTCACAGCAGTTACTGCAGCCAGTTTGAGTATGGACAAACATCTATGCTAAACAGCCCACATCTAGCTCTCTTTATGCTGTGTGACTCTCAGTGCTGCAGTATTCTCCCTCAGGTATATGTATATCCCTGCTTTAAAAGCCTGAATAGTGCTAGCTTCCACAACCTCTCTAGGAAGACTATTGCATGTATGTATAACCACCCTCTTTGTAAATAATACCTTTAAAATGTTCTTCTAATCCTGTCCCCTTTTTGTAAAATAATGTAGTCAAATAGCTCTTGAAAAAGTGCATGCATACATACAGCAAATGTTGAGCTACAGCTAGGTCTGTCATGCTGCCTGCTATGTTTTATTAGTACTTTAATAAAAATGTATTACTTGTATTCCATTGGTGGATTGCCCTTTGACTTGCATTCAGACCATTTTGTTTTCAGTATTCTTGTTTGCACTGGAGTCTTGTTGTGTCTTTTGAGCTTATTTTTTTGTTGCTGTCTAAGCAAGGCCTTGTACAGCAGAGAATCACTTCCCTTGACCTGCTCTTTGCCTCCCTCAATTGAGTCCAACATTGTGCTTGCTCTCTTGATTGTGGCAGTATAGGGCTTGCCAAGTTGTGGATTAGTATACACAATCCTAGGCCCATTATTCTAGTTGTGCTGTCCACTGCTGCGTCACATAGGATATAACTGTGATGCAGACTTGTCACCCTAACTCTTCCCCACATTCACTCAAAGATCCCAACTTTCAACCTGTGCCCCTAATGTGTATATGTTCCCTATTGTGCACCCTCCCCTCCTGCTGTATCCACTCTTCTTGCCAAGTTAGTGTCATCAACGAACATTAGCAGCCTGCTGCTGAGCAGAACCCTTCCTCTATGTCATAAATGACTCAACTAATTCAATAGTTAATTTATTTGTTTATTTGGTGATTGGGTCAGAAGACTAGACCAGAGGTCCTTTTTCAGGAATGACCTAGGTCACTGTAAATCAACAAATATACAGAATATTAAGGCACAGTGAAATAAACTGAGTACAGATTGTGAGACAGTGGGACAGATTTACAAGGCCAAGAGAATGCCACAAGCCCTTGGTGCACCAATCATTTGGCTCACAGGGCTTGTGGCATTCTCCCAGCTGGCAATCAAGATTTTCTCTCTTATACACCAACTGCTGCAAGTTAGACCAGCTTTTTTGCTGGTCTAGCTTGTGCCAATCCCTGGTACCTTTTTCTTCTAAGCAGGAAATGATTTTGGTTTAGCAGGATTATTTTCTTATAGAATGCCATGTGCTACAGAATAGTCTTTTCCATGTGTTGAACCACCGCATCTTTTACCATATGATTGACTCAGATGCATTGCCAAGTACCTAGGTAAGGCTCACAGGTTCCTAGTTACCTGCATCCACCTTCATTCCCTTCTTGAATAAGGAGGCAATGCTGGCTTTTTTTCTAGTTCTCTGTCACTATCCCTGTATGTAAACAGTATTTGCAAAGGGCCCAGGAAGAACTCCTGTTAACAACACTATTATCTTTGGGAGGATAACATCTGTACTTTGGGGTTTTCCCAAATTCCCACTATCTAGATTCTTACCACATATTCTGACATCATCAGCAGTGATCCCTGTTCGTCTTGCACCTCATTTATAACTTCTGCCCCAGCATGCTGTGGCCCCTGACTTGCTGGCATATGGGCATAAAATAGTTATTCAGTGCCTTTGCTATTCCCTATGCCTTGTGTAATGCCCTCCTCCCCAGTTATCAGGAGACACACATTGTCTATGACTATACTTTTCTTCCCAAAATACAGAAAAACTGGATAGTCACAAAAAACAGTGACATTCACTGTGAAGGCAGCCGCCTGCCATTCATCCCAACTGTGACTCCTGTTACAGCCACAGTGACCCAGCTAGTGGGGCGAGGGAAGGGACAAAGGGGAAACTCAGACAAAACTGGGTGTTCACCCTAAAACCTTCTCAGAGCAAAGGACAGTGCTGTAATACTAAATGGAAAAATGAAGGAGGCAGATAGACCTGGAGTATATTAGGTGGAGGGAGTCAGGAGAAAACAGATAAAGGGAAAAATAAATATAATGCTGTAGGATTATTCTAGAAAAATGAATTTTATTCCAGCACAAGAAATGGGGCCCAGTACAAGCAAATGTTCTCATGATACTCTTCTCGTTAAAGGCAAGCTAGTAACAATTCAGATGATTAGTATAGTAATCGCTGTCAAAACAAATAACTACTTTCTAATGTGAAAAAGAAAATCTATTCTTATACGGTATATGACTTGACACTGTTATGACTGGGTTTGTTTTCAGCATCCCCAAAGTTTTAATGTAAAATGTCACTTCCCCAGAGGGTGCCCTCACAACAAATTATTAGCAAGGCTCTATTGATCTTCACCTGAATGACAAAAATCTCAATAAATTTCATCTGGACCTTTACCAAAGGTACAAAATGCATTACACCTCTCCACTGACCGCGGTTTTTATTATCACTATTGTATTTGTGAGGCAGTCAATTTTATCCAGCATAACAAACTACCGAGTACTAAAGAGATTTCCTGCATTACTGTGGCCCATGTATTGAATTTAGTGAAGCACAATATCAAACTCCAAATATTGCAAGGCTTGAAATTGAATGCAGCTGTGCCTAATGTTATCAAAATGACAAATGCACTAAAATATTAAGAAGGCAGACCATTTATTCATATCACAACATGCATGTGTATTTGTATTTTTATTTTAGTTTACTATTCAATAGTACATTTTGAGGCTGCCCATAATATTTTGCAATCAAATTTGAATACAAGTGATTTACCTTCCCGAGATGTGTAGTAGTTCAATACATCATTGTTGAGGCCAGATGCTCCTGTTTTGGAAGGGAAGGGGTTAACAGTAAACTACGAGGTGGAGCATAACAGTTTTTTTTTTAATTTATTGTTGCAGAAACCCTCACAAAAAATCTCATTATAATGCAAGTGGACCATAAAGGATTGCACAATAATTCTTAAACGACCTTAGCAACAAATCCTTACTATATGGAAGCTATTGTCAGAAATGCAGGGCTGTCCCTCTTGAATTCAGCTGGTGCTTAAGTAGTCTTTACAGAATAAGATAGAATTCAAAGTGCAAATTCTGAAAATGCTTACTGTTCCACGAAAAGACTGTTCAGTACAAGTTAGTCAGATTTTCTGTTTTATCTAAATTGGCAAGGCCTCTGAAGAAACACAAGATCTTTTTGGAGGTGTGAGCACCATCATATTCTTGTCTTTTACTGCAACTTATTTTGCCTTTACTGTGAATTCTTGCTCCCTAGTACAAAAGCAAAGCACCTTTAAAAATAATGGCTGTAAAACTAGAATGATGATGATGTGCTTGAAATCATGTAGCACATCAGTTGTCAGTGTGCCTTTGGTCCCGTCCTCAATGCAGAAACCTTGCTTTTACAGGGTGGTCTACTAGCAGCAGTAATTAGTTGAGAATACTGTAATGTTATAGCTTTTCTCTCACTATCTGATACTCCTAATTTTGATCCCTTAAACAAGTACAATCTTCCTCAAGCAGTCAAATGCATCCTAGAATTAAAGGTTGCCTGCCTTTTGGCTTGTCTAATAAGTGTACTCAAGAGCTACAGGTAGTTGAGTAAAGTAGGACACTAATGAGTAAGAATAAGACCACCCAATATTAAAACATTACAGCAACTCCACTTTAGCAATATTTTGTCATGGGATACAGTGCAAATGAGACATATTCTTTGTTTGCATGAGCAGGCTAATGTCTCGAAGTGATAGAGGGTGATGCTAAATGGAGTTCACGCCGAGGAAGGGAGAGTGACCAGTAGGCCCGGTGCTATCTAATGCCTTCATGAGAGACATTGCAGAGAAACTGGAAGGGATGATCTGCCTCTTTGCAAATGACACCAACATCTGCAATAGATTGAACACTCCGGGGGGGGGGGGGAGTGGAAAGGATGAGCAGAGACATAAGAAAACTAGAGGAGTGGTCAAGGGTATGCCAGCTAGGTTTCAATGTAAGAACGTGGAAAATAATGCACTTAGCGACAGAAACCCAGGGGGCAGCATACAAAATGGGTTGAGTGGTATTTAAGACTGCCAAGCAGGAAACAGACTTGGGGTAATTATACTGGATGACCTAAAGGTGGCCAGGCAGTGTGACAAGGCAGTCAGGGGGCAGGCTAATGAGAAGCTGGGAGGCATTGGGAGGGCTATCATCAGCAGAAAGAGGGAGATGGTGTTACCTTTGTATAGATCACTGGTAAGAGCTCAACTAGAGTACTGTTTCCAGTTCTGGAGATCACATCTTAGGAAGCACATAGATAGAGTGGAGGCGGTCTAGAGGAGGGCAACTAAAATGGTGCAGTGTCATCATCAAAAGCCCTATAAGGAGAGATTAAAGGACCTCACTATGTATATCCTGGAACAGTGGAGGGAGAGAAGGGATATGTTAGAGATCTTTAAATACCTCAGGAGGGTAAATAAGGTCCAGGAGGAAATATTTTTCAGAAGTAAAGGTGCTCAAGAACAAAGGAAAGAGCTGTGAAGCTGGAGAGGGGTAGATTCAGGAGAGATGTGAGGAAGTAGTTTTTCAAAGAAAGAGTGGTGGATTCCTGCAGCAGCCTTCCATCAGAGATGATGGGCATGAAAAGAGTGGCGGGGTTCAAGAATGCATGGGATAAACACAGTGGAATCAGTGGAATGGAAGTGGAGAGGGAGAAAGAGCTGTAGATTGGGTACAGTCTCCAGTAATAGTGTAGGTAGGCAGGAATGGTCACACTGGATGCTCAAAGCAGTCCTTATCTGTCGTCAGATTCTATGTTTCTGTGTTCCAGAGGAAGAATGCCACTCAGACAAGGTCTACTGTGTGAACTCCAGTGACAAAATGTTCCACAGATGAAAGAAAACAGATTATGGGGCGCACTAAATCTATCTTTATACAACCATAAAAAGCCCCATTGTTTTAGGTATTATCCCTGGTTCTTTGTGACTCTTCATCATTATGACTGGTAGCAGGGTTCCAAAACTATTGCACTAGGATTGGTTTAGTTCAGGGGCAGATGTTATTCAGCCCTCTGGCAGATCACTATGTAAGCAATAATACCTGACAGGGTGAATGGTATTGTGGAATACCGGACTGCTCAGGGGTGTAATGAGGCCCAACACCGCAGGCGAAGGACCTTGTAGCCCCTGGAAGGTCTGGTATTCCACAATACCACCCATCCTGGAGGATATTATTGCACTTAGAAAATGGTCCACTTGTCATTTATTTATAGGATTACAAAAAAAAAAAATTAATTATCTACAAAAATGACATTTTGTCTTTTTTTTTTGGTAAAGTAGTCCCTATACTGCTGACAACAGTTCCTCTGCTAGTGGTCACGAAGGGAGTTATGTGTTAGTGCAGTGATGATTTCTTGCTCACTGCTTATCCTGCTTCATTTGTTTTGTTGTTGTTTTTTTTGTTTGTTTACATTCTCCCAGTCCTTGCTACCTGCCCAGAGGACCGGGACCAAATCAGACTGTTTCCTGTTTTTTCCTGGTCCCCAGTTTCTGCTATAGGGGTTTGAAGTTACCTTTCTTTTTTGTTCATTTTCCCAATTTTCACTGCCTGCTTTGAGGATTGGGACTGTTATTTTTCATTTGTTTATATTTTATGGTTCCTGGTTCTTGAGGACCAGGACAGTGAAGAGAACACCTTTGAAGAGCGAGTCAGCTGGAATGGTGCTTGCGGCTGCCGAACCAGAGGAATCGCAAAACAGCTAACTTGTCAGCAGGAGAACCATCTGAGGAAGGCAGATGTGATTCCCCTTCACAAAAGTGAGACCAAGACAGAGGCAGGAAACTACAGACCTGTCAGTCTGACCTCTGTGGTAGGGAAAGTGATGGAGTCACTTCTGAAGGAAAGAACAGTTGAGTACCTAGAGGCCAGTGGAGCACAGGACCCAAGGCAGCATGGGTTCACAGTGAGAAGGTCATGTCAAATGAATCTAATAGATTTCTTTGACTGGGTGACCAAAGTAGTAGACCAGGGAGGGGCTGTGGACATGGCCTACCTAGACTTTAGCAAGGCATTTGACACAGTCCTACACAAAAGAGTAATAGTCAAATTAACCAGCCTGGGAGTGGGGTGGTAGCCTGGGTAAAACATTGGCTGGACAACAGGACACAGAAGGTAATTGTAAATGGAGTCCACTCTGAAGAAAGGGGGTTACTAGTGGGGTACCGCAGGGTTCAGTATTGGGTCCAGTCCTTTTTAATGTCTTCATCAGTGACATTGCAGAGGGACTGGAAGGAAAAGTATGCCTTTTTGCAGATGACACAAAGATCTGCAACAGGGTTGATACACAAGGAGGCGTGGAAAGGATGAAAAGGGACTTGGCAAGGTTGGAGGAATGGTCAGAAGTATGGCAGCTAGGATTCAATGCAAAGAAGTGCAAAATAATGCACCTGGGAAACAAGAACCCAGGAGAAGAATACACAATGGGTGGGGAGGTAGTAACAACAACAAAAGGAAAGGGACCTGGGGGTAATCATATCAGATGACCTTAAGGTTAGCAAGCAATATGAGAAGGCAGTAGGGAGGGCTGGGGTATACTGGGATGTATGGGAGAGGCATCAGCAGCAGAAAACAGAAAGTTGTTATCCCTCTGTACAGACAGTTGGTGAGACCCCATCTGGAGTACTGTGTCCAGTTCTGAGACCCCATCTCCGCAAGGACATAGACAGGATAGAGGCAGTCCAGAGGAGGGCACTAAAATGGTGCAGGGTCTGCAAGAGAAGCCGTATGAGGAGAGACTAAAGGAGCTTAATATGTATACCCTTGAGGAAAGAAGGGAGGGGGACATGATAGAAACTTTAAGTACCTCGGTGGAATCAACAAAGTCCAAGAGGTAGCATCTTTCAGAAAAAGAGACTTGCAAGAACAAGGGACACAATTTAAAGATAGAAGGAGGCGGTTCAGGGGCAATATGAGGAAGTATTATTTCACAGAGAGGGTAGTGGATGCATGGAACAGCCTTCCTAGAGGAGGTTGTGGGGTCTAAAACTGTGGGAGAATTCAAGAATGCATGGGACAGACATAAGGCAATTCTTGTGGGGGGTAGGAAGAAATACGCTGTTGGTTAACTAGGATCTGCGGCCTATCCTGTAGGTAGGGAAATGGGCAGACTGGATGGGCCTTGCGGTCCTTATCTGACATCAAAGTCTATGTTTCTATGTAGGAAGAAGTTAGGATGACAGCAGAGTGGTACCACTACTGTGACAAACTGATTTGGGATTTTAATTTGAACCGATGCTGAGTTTCGTGGGAGAAGGCAGAGCCAGGGAGGAGAATGGAGAGTCGAGGGAGAAATGCTTTGTGTGAGGGCGATCTGAGTCAGCGTGCAGATGGAGGGGCAGAGCAGGAGGGTACAATCCGTTCATGAAAGTGAACTTAATATGTTATAAAAAGTTTTCTTTTTTTCATTGTTTCTTTCAGCAAAAACAGTGTTGCCAAACAGGGGACTTATCAGCATATCTAATATTAGCTCCTGTAAGAAGTCTCGCACTCGTGTTTAAAATAACAGTAGACTGTTCTGTGAAGCCGATAGCTGTGATGGCTTGTCTTTTGTTATGTATTTATGGCTAAGTCAGACTTAGGAAGTCTTTCATGCTTCCAAGAGTAAGGCAGACGGGGGGGGGGGGCTGCCTTGCTGGAACTGAGGGCCAGTATCTCTCACTAAAGGAGAGAAACAATGGCGGTGATTTAAGATTGAAATGGGTATTTTTAGCCACTGAGGAAGCAGGGTTGGCACAGGGATGTCTGAGTGGGTGAAGGGGCACTGAGGATGGAACTTTTTATTTCCTGGTTGTCTATTGAAAGTTAATGTACCCCGGCAGGGGTACCAGCCAATCAGAGATCGGAAAAAAAAAAGCCCATTTTCTAAGAAGTCATTAGTTTAAATGCCATGAGATAGCATTATATACTAAGTGTGGTGGAGGAACATCAGGATGTACACAAGGAAAGGAAGGGAATTTGGTTTTATGCAGTACGTTCATTCACATTGTATCCCAAAGATCTTTGCAAGCCATGAACTGCTGTGTCAGCCATTAGCCAAACATAGGGCAATTAAGATGTTAGAGGTCGAAGGATGTTTAGGAAAGCTCAGAGAAATACAGCAGGAGGTGGATTATGTGCAGGGAGGTTAAAAGGCTTGCTTATGGTAGGGCACAGATAAGTGAAAGATGGGAGGAAAACCAAGGATAAGGGGAATCCAGTATTTTGTACATAAAAGTCATCACAGTTGGTGAATTTGGCAGTAGTACACGAGTTCTTCAGCAGGATACACATTCTACAGTATGTACTCAGCCGCCAAACAACACTATTCCTCTGATGCTGAATTTGTGTGCCCGTCCTGTAAAGTAATATGAAATGGTCACAGTCATGGGGACTTTGACCTCTACAGATTTTGGCCAAGTGGCTAGACAGTCACAATGTGGCCATGATTGTTTATGTCCTAAAGTGTTAGCAGATAAAAAAGGGTTACCCACATACAGTATGTGCTGCTGACATGTGGTATTTGCATACAGCAATGCAAATGATTTTGCCCCATTTTACCCAGTGGGAGGCAGTGTGGTCTACTGCTTGGAGCTCTGGTTTCAGAAGTAGGAGATCACAAGTTCAGTCCCCCTTATGAGACTTACATTCATTATGTGGCCTTGAGAAAGCTCCTTCATTACTCAGTGCCCACTGAAAATGAAATGCTGCCATCTCATCTGTGCTGTTCTGGGAAAATAAATTATAAATAAAGCTGTCATGTATGATGCTGGAAAAATGCTGTATATATATATATATATATATGAAACATGACTTGGGGGGAAAATGTTTTGTTGACCTAAAAAGTGGTTTATTTGGCCAAATGTATTATACAAGTATTTGTAGGAACTTGATTTTTTAGATACCATTTATTGTGAAGCTGACTTATGTGTCCTCAGACTAGCCCAAGACAAGGATCAGGGTTTTTCTGAGGGCATCCTCAAAGGATCCACCTGTCTGTATTTTGCAGAGCAGACCAGCATCTCCACTGAACAGGATATGCTAGACCATCATTTAGACAGGCAAATATGCCCCATAAATCTGCCCTGGGCTGAGGCTGTATTTAGTCTAGAATTTTTCTGGCCCATTCTCCGTCATTTCTTCTACCTGACAGCATTTTATTCAACCACACACATTTAATTTATTTGTACTGCATTTGCACCTGGTTTCACTGTATTTGCACAATACTGCCTGATATTTCCTGTATAGTGTACATAATATTTGTATCCATATGTTTCATCTGTACCATTTGTTGTCTTTTGCCTTGTTCCCATTTCCACTGTAATCACTTCCCCAGGTTACACTTGGAAAGATGTTTGGCATAGTGTGCCTTTTCTAGTCCACAAATTGTAAATACAAATGAAAAAAACAAATAAGCAAGTCTGTGCATCCAACTGATTTTCAGTCAGCTTTGCATTTAAAAAAGAAGCAAACTGAATACAGTATGCATCTTTTTTTTTTTGCTGCAAACTGGGACTTTCTGTTTTAAACATACAGAGTGATGTGCTAGCCCGGTGGTGCTGAGGGTTGAGGTGCTGGATGCCACACCTCATGCTACCCCGATGACCCAGGTTTGTGAACGACCTTGGGTCGCAGGGGTGCCGCTACTGGGGGGAGGGGGAGCAGGATTGAGTATTGGCTCTCCTCTCCTCTCCTGGGTAAGAGGTGGGGTTGCCTGCCCATAGTCATGCTGTCACCAAATGGAGGTCCAGTGCCAGTGCACGTGGTCAACGGCATGACTGGAAAGGAAGAGCATCCCGAACAACATGCGTCAGCGTGCCTCCACACGTGTGCACTACGGCAGGGACGCGTAGGTGTAGGAGTCAGGAGAAAACCTGCAAAACCCCAGAAATTGCATAAAAAAAAAAAAAAAAACATACAGAGCGGCTGAAACAAGGGCATCCTACGTTTGGATGTATGATGGCGAATGTAGATGCAAGTGCACTACACAGTTGCTCTAGCATCCAAATCTTCTGAAAATTCTGCCCAAAATGTCCATTGGTCTGCTGTAGTGCTTAATATTTTTATAGTTAAGCATTTACTTATTTTTTTATCAACTGTTAGTTATAAATTGTATTTCATATGTGTTGCCTTCTTTGGCCTTAAAGTACAACTTTGCAAGAGAACCCCAACAATAAGCATTAAAGTTCTATGACACTATTCCTATAATGAGCCCATACAGCTGAAACCACTCCCACTGGCAAGTTTCTGAATATCACAAATTCTTTCTTTTGTGAGGATATAGCTTTTCTTATTGTTCTGTCTAATGTGGAGGCCTATCTTCAGTCAGTCTGCATATTCCTTCTCCCCCTCCAGCACTGCTCTAAAAGAGTCATTGATATTTTTTCCATTGCAACCCCCTCCACACATACATACACGCACACACACATGCACATATCCACGACAAGCTTTGGCCTACACAGTTCTGCCCCTGCCCCTTTTCGCCATCCTCTGCTTCCTCCACTGTCTCCTGTCACACTTCACATTATCATCTCATCCAGTCCCCTTCTCATAAATCATTTGTACCTTTATTAGGCCTTATCATTACCTCACTTTTCAGCTTTCCATATTTTCACTACTCAGCAGTCAAATTTTAGCCATTCATAGGTCTGTCCAAGTAATAGTTATGCAGCATATGACAAGAAATTTGATCCTGCTGTGTATGAAGTGAGAGGAACCCTCAGTAAGGGTCCAGTCAGAGTAGTGGAGCAAGGCAATCTCATTCCACCTCCTCTGTTGGTAATGTTCTTGGGTTCTTTATGTTGTCTCACTCCCCTTTCCAAGCAGAGCACCAGTCCCTACTACCTACATCCTTCAAATGCTACATTTTCTGACTAGCATCACTCACCCTGCAATACCAAAGGGCAGTACTGCTTTAAAGGATCCCCATTTACAGAAGAACATCATCTGAGGGACATAGTCCTCATCCCACTGGCCCCACAATGGTGAATCTGAGCTTTTAATAGAATATCACATTGCCTGCAATTCCAGCAGCCCCCAACAATTCTATGTCATTAGGCCAGCCTCCAGGATATCCCATTTTTATTCCTTCATTCACAATTTGTTTGTGACATGTTTATGGATTTTGAAAGGTGATGGTGGTGCTGGTTTATGCACTGGTCATGTCGGTAGATGAAATGCAGTCCTTGTCACACTGCTCTACCAGTGCTCCTCACTAATGACCATTTGGGCACTATTAATAAATAGGGCCTTGTGCAATTCATGGGTAAACTGAGAAATTTTACTGGCTGGTCATTATGGCCATGGGTGGCTGCCAAGCTGATCAAGTAAAAGCACTTGTTTGTGCTAAATTCAAGTATATCCTATATCTTCCCCCATCCCACTACCCTGGTTAAACTCTTTTACCACCTTCCTCCTCCTACCACCTTATTTAGTAGGACACCTAAAAGTTGATCAACACAACCTGCCCTCCTCCATGGTCAGTTGACTTCTAATGAATGAACATGCTCATTTTCTCAGTAATAGTTAAACCAGCTGATCAAATGATCAACTGGTTTTACTACTGCAAAGAACACAAGCGTGTTCATTTATTAGAAGGTGACTGGCTGTGGAGGAAGGCACATTGTGCTGGTTGCCTTTTTGGCACGCTACTAAATTGGGTTTTGGTGGAAGGTAGGGATATGGATGTTGCCACAGTAGGGAGAGGGAGGAGACATAGGAGATACTTGAGTATAGTGTAAATGGGTACTTTTATTTAAACAAGAACACAGCCAGACATGGAGGTGGGCAGGTTATGCTGGATATCCATTGTGGGCAAACATAATTTAACATTACAATATTGTGGGAGCCAGAGGGAGGAGGGTGGGATCAGGGACTGGTGTAACTGTGTCATGGTTGGGATAGTAAAAGTAATTATAGTTTGGGAGGAAGTTTTTTAATTTTTGTTTTTTGTTAGTCAAATGAAAATGAATAGTAGTTCTAGAATATGTATGGCAACCTATTCAGGAAGGGTTCCTGAATATTCAAGAGCCCTGCTAGTTGTTGTATTTGTGAAATTTTTTTCTATATTTAAACATGTAACCCCTAGATGGCGCTATCCCAAGGGCTACTACCCCTGCCTGATTTGCCACTAACAGGTTGAGGGGCCTGGATCCAATGGCGGGTGCCTCCACCCAGAGGTCAGGGTTTGCAATAGTTAAACTAACTTGGTCACAGCCCTCTGGGACACTGCAACCCCCCTTTCTTCCCACTAGTGGCCCACACAATATATCAAATTACCTTCACAGTATACACTTACCCCCAGGTCTGGTTCCGGCACTGGGACCTCCTGTGAAATGAGATACAGTGCAACAATCACAGTACAGTACTTTAACATAGACAAATACCTCAGGCAGTATAACTTTGCTGAAACAAGCAGCTCTGATTTATTTAGGGGATATAACAAGGACAGGGGAAATCAGGTTAATTAGCTTATCACTTTAATAATCTACCTATGGCTCTGTGCACAGGCCTATCCCTATCAGTTACTGTCCCTGGGTACCCAAGCCCTAGTGGCTAGTCAAACCGTGGCAGCTGGTAGGGCCCTTTCACACAGAGAAAGGAGAATTAAACAGTCAGCAGTACAGTAATTCCATTTGGATTTAATGTGGCAATTCAACAGAGGCGACCCTGAATTAGTACTCACGACCTCCAAATAAGATAGGGTCCTTCAATGTCAGCAGGGCTCACTTGAGGTGCACAAACCTCTTCACACATCCATATAAAAGAAAGCACTATACCAGGCAGGCTGCATCTGTATCCCGATCGCACTTACTGCACAATACCGGGAGAACACACAGCAGATTCAGTTCCTGACAGACCGAGTGCAATTCAGCTATTCCTCCAGTCTTCTACATGGTGAGCCTGGTTTCTACTCTTCAGAGATCCTTTGATTCTTTTCACAGGACAGATTCAGTCCTAACAAGCTGTTACACAAGCTGCAGACCGGAACTCTGGGCCTTACACACGGTTTTTGACTAAAACTGCACACTGAAAAAGCACAGGGCTCCTTCCTTCTTCACTGCCAAAGCTCAACTGAAACTCCAACCGACAAAACCGGGCACTTCCTTTGAGTTCCTCCCAGTTCTTGACTGGATTGGCTGTCACTCACAATAGACTGCTGCTGTTGGTCCAAAAAGGTGCTGAAGTCTAAACTACATCTCCCAGAGTCACTGCCCATACAATCCTCTTGTGGCTGGCTCAGATTATGAGTCCAAGTTCTGATTCGTCCAAGGCACCATTTTAGAGCTAGCTTACCCCACACTGATTGGTCCAGTTCAGCAGTTCAAAACTAGAATGGGGAACTAGCAGACACAGTTCTGACTGCAAAGAAAGCAGGTTAGACAAACTGTAATTTCATTATTACTCTAAATAATTTCTGGCAAACAGTAACATCTTTCAGATAGGTTCCCTTTGCACTCCTAGTGACTGCAAAAATGAAGTGAATTGGCAGCAGCTCGAGTGGTACTCAGAGAAGCACACAGTCCCCCCATACAAACTAATTATGTCTGCAAGCAGACAGCTCTTAAAGAGACAGTACCAGAGGCTCTAAAAACACTCACTGATAAATGGCTTAAATGCCAAACACCATTCAGGCTTGGAGCATTCAAGCAAGCTCCTGAAGTCTTTGGGAACCCCCATTTGCAGGGGGGTTACACCCTTCCTGGCCTGGGAAAGCTTGACGTCCGCGTCAAGCAAGTACCCCCATAAGTTTCAACTGCAACCATATACATTTGCATTAGGCTCACACATGTAATCATCAGTCAATATATCATTTTACCAAGAACACATTTCTGAAACATTGCAGTACGTCACTCTTTACACAGTATTACATACACATTGTACCATAACTCAAGTTATTACCTCTTGTACATGAAACCTGAAGAGAGGGGGCCCTTCCCTATCAGTTACCTTGGGGCTGGATGGGGCAAGGGCACCATACTTAGAGGGCAACACAAGTAACTTGGAGTTAGCACTGATGCTCAGTTTGGGCAATGAGCTCGGGGACCATACACTCCTTTATGGACAACATTGAGAGGCAAGTCCACAGGCCTCCCAAGTGAATCATAACTGAGGTGCACCACAGGCTTTACAGCTCGACCAGTCTTTCTAGGGGAACTGTTATAGTCTCTGCACTCTGAGCCTCATTTTCAGCATTGTCCTCACTTGTCAGGGGAGTCTCCATGGGGTAGAGAGGCTAGAACTTGGGGCACTTTCAGCTCCAGGAGTTACAGTTTCTGAGTCCACAACATTTGGCTCGCATGGAGAGCTTTCGGACACTGGCAGTGGACTGTCAGGGCACTCAAAATACTCTTCTTGTTCGGGTGTATCACCAGTCTGCCCCAATCTATCATTTTCCTCCCCTGAAAGCTCAAACAGTTCAACCATGCACAATGATTCCATTTCATCTGATCTGATGCTTTGCACTTCACTTTCTGGGAGCATTAGCTCCAGGGATGAAGCTGGGGGCTTAGACAGTCCAGAAGGCCCAGCTTCATCTCCAGTATTGACTAGGGATTGCCCCGAAACAATTGACTCAGTTCGTAAGAAGGATAGTATTCAAAGTCACTCTCACTTTCTTCCGATATGGACTGACAGTCATGCTCAACTGGGACTTGTGAGAGGGAACACTTTAACTTTGCTTCTGTAGGTGCAGACTTTCTTGATCTTTTCTTAGCAGCAGTTCTAGTCACTGGTCCAGAGGGGCATCTTCTAGGGCTCAGACTCAATTAAGATTTGTCCAATGGGCAGTAAATGATTTCTATGCATTGTTTTACATCTTTTGAATTATTCTCAGGCCTTACTTTGTACACTGGCAGATCATCTAGTTTGCCCACTACAATGTGAGGGAGATGGTGCCATCTGTCAGCAATCTTGTGCTTGCCATGCAGTCCCAGATTTCTTAGCAATACCCAATCTCCTCCTGGAGTTCCTGTGCTTTCACCTTTTTATCATACCTTTTTGTTGGCGCATTTCTTTTGGCAGCCATGGTTTGAGCCAGTTGGTACGCATGAGTTAGCTGGGCCTTTAACTTTTGCACATACTGTAAATAGTTGTCAGCTTGAACCCCATCAGGAGAGACCCCAAAACACACATCTACTGGTAGTCGAGCTTCTCTTCCAAACATCAGCGGTAGGGGAGAATCCAGTGGCATCACTTTGGTGCAGTTATAAGCATGTACCAGGGTGCTAATTTGTTGGCTCCATCTAGGCTTGTCCTTTGGGTGCAGGGTGCCTAGCATATCTAGCAAAGTGCGGTTGAACGTTCAGGCTGTGGGTCCCCTGGGGTGGTAAGGAGTGGTTCTGGACTTCTCGACTCCCCACAGAGAAAGCATCTCTTTGATCAGATGACTCTCAAAGTCTCTCCCTTGATCAGAATGGATTCTTTGTGGAGCCCCATAGTGAACAAAAAGTTTTCTACAAGTACTTTGGCCACAGTGGATGCTTTCTGGTCTTTGGTGGGGAAAGCTTGGGCATATCTCGTGAAATGGTCAGTGACCACCAGCACATTACTGATATTTCTTTGATCTGACTCCAAACTCAGAAAATCAATACAGACCAGCTCCATGGGTGCACTGGTGGTGATGTTAACAAGGGGCAGCCCTCTGGAAAAGCTTTCCTCTAAGCAGCGACTACAAGTTCGAATGTTGCTCCACATCAGCCCCATCTTAGGCCAATAGAATCTGGATCTCACCAAGTCAAGTGTTCTGTCTATACCAAGGTGCCCCATGTGGTTGTGCAAGGACCTCAGTACTGAGTCTCAAAGGCAGTGGGCAGCACTAGTTGTTGTTTGTCTACTTGTCCCCTCTGTCTACTGTTTCTCTGTATAACAGTTTATTGATCAGTTTCAACTTAGGACCTTCTTTGTATAACAGTGCAGTTCTCAAATCAGTGGAGCGTAATTTGGACACATCTTTTCCTGCATAGAGGCTTCTAAAGCTGCTTTGATCATGGGATCGTGGGATTGAGCCGCCGAATACTGTCATTGTCCAGCTGAGCAGTGCACCAATGTCTATTGCAGAAAAGTGGCAATAAGCAGCAGGTATGCAATTCTCAGAGGCTCCCAAGCAATCCACCATGCAGTCCACTGCGTCCGTGGACATTTGTTCCTCCCTGTCAAACTTCCGGCAGAGTGCCCGAATGTCAGGTTCTGCAATTGGACCCAATCATTCTGGGGAACAGGCCTCCGGAGAAGAGCATCAGCATCTATGTGGTTCAGACCTGCTCGGTATTCGAGAGCATAGTCATATGTAGATAATGCAGAAAGCCACCTATGGCCAGTGGCATCCAACTAGCTGAGGTCTGCACATAGGTCAAAGGATTATTGTCAGTTTTACTAGTATTTTAGCCCCATACAAGTACTCATGGAATTGGTCAACAATAGCCCACTTCAAAGCTAGGAACTCTAACTTATGTACAGGATAGTTCTTTTCGGATGGGGTCAGGCTTCTACTGGCAAAGGCCACTTGTCTCAGAGCCATTCTCATGCTTTTGGTACAACACACCCCAACCCTTGCAAGCTAGCATCAGTGTGCAGGACGTAAGGTTTTCTTGGATCGGCATAGGCCAGCACTGGAGCATGGGTAGTTGATATATGATCTCATGAAAAGCAGTCTCACAATCAGGAGTCCAGCAGGCCCCAAATACTTCACTCGGATGAAAATACACTCTTTCAGTCTTGAGGGACGCTGACTTTTGGTATTTTTGTGGGTTGGGGATACCCTTGAGTAAGGTTAAGTAAAGGCGGATCACTCTTGAATAGTCCTTGATGAAGCGCCGATAATAACCACAGAATCCCAGGAATCTTTGCAGTTCTTTTAGATTTTGGGCTGTGGCCAGGTGGTCAAGGCCTCAACTTTACTTGGGTCGGTCTCTATTCCTCGGTGGATACTATGTGTCCCACATACTTTACTGATGTTTGAAAGAATTGACACTTATCAATGGACAGTTTAAGGCCAAAGTCCTCCAGTCGGTCCAATACCTTAAATAATCTGCTCTCATGTTCCTCCAGTGAGCTGCCAAACACAATAACATCATCTAGGTATACCAGGCACTCTAGTAAGTTCATGTCCCCCACTGCACGCTCCATCAATCGTTGAAAAGTGGCTGGGGCACCTGAAATCCCTTGAGGCATCCTCATGAATTCATAGAAGCCAAGAGGACAGATAAAGGCTGTCTTCTCACGGTCCTCTGGGGCCATCGGGATCTGGTAGTACCCACTGCGGAGATCCAGCACAGAACCACTTGCTCCCGCTTAGGCAGTCCAAAGCATCCTGAACGCGGGCATTGTGTACTGATCAGGATAGTCCGCGGTTTAAGGTGCGATAATCCACGCACATCCTTACTGTCCCATTCTTTTTCCTCACTACCACAATGGGGGAAGCATAAGGGCTTCTGGATTCTTGTATTACACCAGCAGCTAACATCTCTTGCAGATGCCGTCTCACATCATCTATATCAGCAGGTGCCAGGCGTCGAGACCTCTCACGAAATGGTCTTTCATCATGCAGCCGGATATTGTGCTCAGCTCCTTGCATGCATCCTACATCCCATTCCTTTAAAGAAAACACCTGGTCTCTCTGGGCAAGCTTCTCACTGATCCTCACTTTCCATTCAGCTGGCAGCGGGGAGTCGCCGAAATCAAACAAGTCAGGCGTTACTCTGTCATTCTTCCTTGAACTCTTGCTGCTGGGTAGCACTGCAGTGTCTGCACAATGCACATTAGCCAGGATGCAACCTCTGTTTACTCGAATGTCTCTTTCAGACACATTATGAACTTGGACCATTACCCTTCTGGCATAAGCATGGGCTCTAGCGGCAAAATACTAGGCTTGACCAGCAGTCCCTCTGGCAATTTTCCATCGCCTGGTGCATCCAACATTAATATTTTATTCTTAACATCCTTTCTGATACGGACCTCTCCCTGTAAGGTACACTGGGCATTTGGCGCCAGGATCAGAGACTCAGGATCCTTCTTCCATACAATTCCGACCGGTTCCTCTGGTTCTGTTTTTCAGCATCTCTCTGTGCCTCATAGGCCTTCTTAATTAAAGCCGAACTCTTAAAGCTCTACTAGTCTTTGACCCTGTTTTCATAACACAACTGTGCCAGCCTTCCGAACATATGAGCATTTGTTCCAATCAACAAAGGGACACCATCATACAGTCCAGTGGGGGGACACACTAAGGCTAGGGTCTCTACTTGTTCGGCCACTCCAGCCACGGAGGTGGGGAAAGACAGCCAAATTCGGATATACCCGGAATAGGGGTAGGCCTTCTCACTTAATCCCCATACATGCAGTCCTTCTAATGGTTGTAAGGGTACGTCTGACAAATGCTTCTGATACCAATCCTGGAACATAATTGTCACTTGGGAGCCACTGTCTAATACAGCTCTTGTAGACACTCCATTCACCTTTACAGTGGTCTCCATGGAGGGACCCACTATTCTGGACCAGTCTGGAGAGGCGATAGTGGGAGCCTGGGCAACTGACCTTGCCACAAAAGGACGTGAATTAGCATTTTTGGTGCCCTCACTGGGATCATGTCGTGCACCTCTTAACCACTGATTTCTTCTCCGAAGCTCTCCTTGGAGCCTATATGCAACTTTGTCAGTGTCTTTTGGGGACTGGCATTCCCTTTTCATGTGCCCATCTTTCCCACAATTATAGCAAAACATACTTTCTGGAGTTTGAGCTGGCCGAGGCGCCACACTGGGAGCCAGGGCGGGGGTATTACTAACTGGAAACCTGGGTGCCATCTCTGTCTGCGGCGTGATAAGCATTTGGAGACATCTCGTCAGTTTCTCCACTTCCATGGTCAAGGAATTGAGTTTGGAGCTGTTATCAGCAGGAGATACATGGGTGGGTACCCCACCCCATAGCAGATAGCAGTCGGATATAGGTCAGGGCCCAGTACTTGCAGGCGTGGCCTTCATAAAGGACTGTTTTTGAATTCCCGGATCTCTCTCAACAGTTCGCCCATTGTGGCATATCTTTTTCCTTGTCAGAGCACTCATTGACTGTCAACCTCTGCCCTGAACTTCACTTGATGGGTCACCCTCAGTCACTCGGTCGTAGCCACAGCTGTTGGTGCAGGTACCTCCCGAGGTCACCTTTTCTCAACTCCTCAATTTCTCTCATTAACTCATCATGGGAGGGTGGGGATTCCAGTCGATTTGCCAGGCGTAACTGAAGCAACAGCAGTTCTGAGAAGGGGCAGACTTAAGGATTCTGTCCAGTCTGGTTCGGTCCAGTTCAATCGCTGGCAAACTACCCTTTCTGAGGCATTCTTGCAACAATTTTTCCAGCCGAGAGACATACACAGACAACAACTCCCTTGGTACTGTTGTGCATTTCTTACTCTCCACCATAGGTCCTCATCAGAATCTGGGCTCCCATACACATTCTCCAAGGCCTCAAGATAGGCCTGTGCAGTCCTTCAGGGTTACTGGCCCGTTTAGCACGGATGGTAGCCAGGGCAGGACCTCGGAGGCTCTCACTAACCCTCTTTTCGCCTTCCCGAGCATTGCCATTCTAGCACTTGGGGGCAACATAGTTCATCCAGGTCTCCAGTCATCCTCCCCTTGGGGGTGGGAGGGTGCCAGAAGATCCTCAACCTTGTAAGAGTCGTGACTAATGGCAGGTGCAGAAATAGGAGTCTGCATTGGTTCAGCCACCATTACGGGCACTGGAGCAGGAGGAGGTGTTGGGGAGGAACACCCCAGGTGGCAAGAATAGTTTCTTCAAGTCCTCCACAGTTTTCCCTCTCAGCAACCATTCAGCAAATTTCTCCTCAAAAGTTTCAGATAGTGGTGGGGCTGATTCCCCGAGTCTTTACTGTCCTTAGTTATCACTCTCCAAGCAGTGAGGGCTCCCTCTGGGGTAATGGTCTGTGGCACTTTGGAGCTATCTATGGGATCCTTAACTCTACTAGGGCCAGGAAAGTGTGGGTGAGCAGATTAGCATGCCGACCCACCACCACAGGATTTTGTAAACCTTCCACCTTGGAAAGTACTCCTGCACAGTGTCCGTATTGATACCCGGGGATGTCCAGGATAAGCATAGCATTTGGGGTCGATCTCCTCCCCAGTACACCACTCCACCAGCCGGTGCACAACCACTTCTGTCGGGTACCCATTTTTTCTTAACAGTGGTTCGTAAATATGGCCACTAGAGGACACACAATCCCAGCGGTGAGCCTCAAGATGTAACCCTAGATGGCGCTTATCCCAGGGGCTACTACCCCTGCCTGATTTGCCACTAACAGGTTGAGGGGCCTGGATCCAATGGCGGGTGCCTCCACCCAGAGGTCAGGGTTTGCAATAGTTAAACTAACTTGGTCACAGCCCTCTGGGACACTGCAACCCCCTTCTTCCCACTAGTGGCCACACAATATATCAGAATTACCTTCACAGTATACACTTACCCCCAGGTCTGGTTCCGCACTGGGACCTCCTGTGAAATGAGATACAGTGCAACAATCACAGTACAGTACTTTAACATAGACAAATACCTCAGGCAGTATAACTTTGCTGAAACAAGCAGCTCTGATTTATTTAGGGGATATAACAAGGACAGGGGAAATCAGGTTAATTAGCTTATCACTTTAATAATCTACCTATGGCTCTGTGCACAGGCCTATCCCTATCAGTTACTGTCCCTGGGTACCCAAGCCCTAGTGGCTAGTCCAAACCATGGCAGCTGGTAGGGCCCTTTCACACAGAGAAAGGAGAATTAAACAGTCAGCAGTACAGTAATTCCATTTGGATTTAATGTGGCAATTCAACAGAGAGCGACCCTGAATTAGTACTCACGACCTCCAAATAAGATAGGGTCCTTCAATGTCAGCAGGGCTCACTTGAGGTGCACAAACCTCTTCACACATCCATATAAAAGAAAGCACTATACCAGGCAGGCTGCATCTGTATCCCGATCGCAATTACTGCACAATACCCGGGAGAACACACAGCAGATTCAGTTCCTGACAGACCGAGTGCAATTCAGCTATTCCTCCAGTCTTCTACAGGGTGAGCCTGGTTTCTACTCTTCAGAGATCCTTTGATTCTTTTCACAGGACAGATTCAGTCCTAACAAGCTGTTACACAAGCTGCAGACCGGAACTCTGGGCCTTACACACGTTTTTTGACTAAAACTGCACACTGAAAAAGCACAGGGCTCCTTCCTTCTTCACTGCCAAAGCTCAACTGAAACTCCAACCGACAAAACCGGGCACTTCCTTTGAGTTCCTCCCAGTTCTTGACTGGATTGGCTGTCACTCACAATAGACTGCTGCTGTTGGTCCAAAAGGTGCTGAAGTCTAAACTACATCTCCCAGAGTCACTGCCCATACAATCCTCTTGTGGCTGGCTCAGATTATGAGTCCAAGTTCTGATTCGTCCAAGGCACCATTTTAGAGCTAGCTTACCCCACACTGATTGGTCCAGTTCAGCAGTTCAAAACTAGAATGGGAACTAGCAGACACAGTTCTGACTGCAAAGAAAGCAGGTTAGACAAACTGTAATTTCATTATTACTCTAAATAATTTCTGGCAAACAGTAACATCTTTCAGATAGGTTCCTTTGCACTCCTAGTGACTGCAAAAATGAAGTGAATTGGCAGCAGCTCAGTGGTACTCAGAGAAGCACACAGTCCCCCATACAAACTAATTATGTCTGCAAGCAGACAGCTCTTAAAGAGACAGTACCAGAGGCTCTAAAAACACTCACTGATAAATGGCTTAAATGCCAAACACCATTCAGGCTTGGAGCATTCAAGCAAGCTCCTGGAAGTCTTTTGGGAACCCCCATTTGCAGGGGGATTACAAACACATACTGTAGAAAAAGATGCTGCAGATTTTTTTTGGGTGGGTGGGGGCATGCTAATTTTCTTTTAAGAAACACTGCATGCTTTTAACTACAATATAAACTTCTGTGAGGTGATATGTTAAACTGCATTGTATGGTGTTTTTCAATTCCAGGAACTGAAGGTATCAGCAAAAACTGTTTAAAATCCTGTCCTGGCATAATTTCACAAAAAAAATACAGTACTGGACTCCAATGATTTCACTGGTGATTTAAGATATGTGCTCTTTCACAGAATTTTAAACTTCAATAATAATTTACACCTGGCCCTATTCAGAAAGTCCACTATTATTTTGCAAAAGGTGGTAAAATTGGTCAAGGAAAACATGGGTTTAAATGTCAGAATATTTATTTGTCTTTGGAACTTGAATGGAGGCAGCAGGGAAGTATTTTCCACTGCATGGGGGAACTGCCTCTTGGAAGGACTGACTGACATTTCTCCAACAGCGTTATACATAGATTATTATTCATTTCTTCCTAGAGATATGCTGTTTGATTTATTTGAATCCTTTCAATTTAAACCTACAGTTTTGGACCAAAAATCTTTGTAGCTGGGTACCTAGCAGCACCCACCCCCCAAATAAACTATAAGATTACATTTTATAACAGCCAGAAGAACTGTCTTTATTAATGGGCTCTTCCTCAGAGCACTTACTTAACTCTACATAGCAGTGATAAAATACTGCATTAGCCTTCTGTGAATTGGCCAGTCAATATGCAAATTAAGGCAAATGTTAAAGTGTGATATAAACTAGGAAGTAACGTTTCTGTATTGCAACAGCAGCTAGAATACCGAAAAAATGATTATGATGGAATGTTAATGGACAGCTGAAATTAATTACTTGTGTTATCATATATGCAGCATCCCTTTAGATTAAAAGATGAGATAATCTATTACATCTAATGGGTGACAAGGAAATGCTTTGCTTTCCTGGCTTAACATCTGATGCATCTGAAAAAGAGAAATTAATTAAAACATAAATGTCTGTTATTAAAGTAAAAAGAAAAAGATGACATTCCTAATAAGTCAAATAATAAAGAAAATACACATGGCTCAATGAGCTGTTACTGATAATCACAAAAGCAGCATAACCGTGAATTTTAAAGTGTTTCTAAAACCACATTAGTAACTTGTTCCTCATAAAGAGACAGAGAGAATGGTGTCAATTTATTTGTTTGCTCTTCAAGTAGATTCAAATGATGTCAACAAACTGGAGCAATTGACATAATTTTACTATTATTGAATGTAAAATGTTTTTTTTTTTCAGATGTACCACATGAAACATCAATCTTATACACTGGTTTTGCTTTTATTGTATCTTAGAAAACAAAGTGTCTTAGACTACATGGTTGGGAACTATATTTCTGTTAGAGGTGGACACATCAAAGCAGGCTTCAACCTGGCTGGAGCTTAGTAAATGGCCAAGACTCATCCTCTGTGTATAATTGAGAGTCAAGCCAGTTATGACCAAAAAGCAAACATTTTTGTAAAGACGAGCAGTTACTGCGGTGGTGGTAATTTATTCAACTCCTCTTGTGCAACACATGAGGAACACTTTTAGTAAAGATGTGTGATGTTGGGAAGCCATTTGCAAAGTTAACCAAATTCACAAAGTGCTGACTTTGCAAAGTTTTCAGCGGGTGAGGTGGCACTTTTATTAAGCAAAGTCATGCAAATTCACCAGCGAAGTTGCAACTTCACCATGACCTTGCATGACCTTGCCTGAAAAAGTGGCATGGCTCATGTTTTGGCTTGTAGAGCCAAACCAGATCCTTGGCTCGACTCTGGCTTAAGTCTAGGTAAAAAATTATTAGCTAGCCTGCCATTAATTTGAGCTATACAAAAAAAAACTTGATCCACTTTTGCGATGTCAGATAAAGCATAATTTTAACAATATAATATTACATCAGCAGGTTATAACGTTTTGTGTGCCAATTACAGAACTGTAGTAACATAATGAAGTAACACACCAAAGTATTTAGATGATGGAATGGATCTGGCCTTCGTCTTGTCCATGGATCCTGCTGCACAGCAGTAACTGTACCTAATGTAAGTACTGAGCACAACTCCAAGCTTATAAAATGGAATGCTACCATTACCCATGCTGCACAACCTTTAATGCCAATCTCCATCAGCAATTTGTCCAGTCTGATTTGAAAACGTTACCACCCCAGATGGGGACTTGGTTGACATGCCCAGGTTTTCAGATACCTATGTATATACCTGGACCCTTACCCTGTCTCCCTGAATGTTGACTCTGCCATCAGAAAGTATCCACAAAATGCTTGGTCTACTATACAGAAATAGAGTAAATATAACCAGTGAGGTAAAACAGATGCCAGTCTCTAGCCTCATCCTCTTGATCATAGGCTATGGTTCAGTGAAGTATTCTGATCATAATAGCAGTGCCCTAGAACAAACTCTGTATTGCCTTTGTTTGTGCATGTAGATTTGTGCTGCACCTAAAATCTAACACCCTGTGCTGTGACTTCTGCATAATTTCCAATCTGCTCTCCTTCCACCTCTGATCTTCCTACAACTCAGCTCTCTTATGCAAAAGGACACTATTTGGCCATATGCCCCTGGTATTTGCAGCCTCTTTACCCTGATTGATAATGAATATGGTACTTGCTCTGTGGGTGATAATAAATAGCACATGCACTGGCTCCATGGTGCCAGGTAATAGGGGATCACTGGCACAATGGTGACCCGAGTTCATGCCTGAGCCTGGGATGATAGGAGTGGAGGCCAGTGGGGAGAGTTCAGAGCATCCAGTGGATGCTCTCCTCCCTGGGGGGATGGGCACAAGCTGGCACTGCTGTTGATCGGCTCCTGGCAACCCATTGTGGTGATGCATGTTGTGGCATGGGTGACCAAGCACCAATGTGTGTCCAGCCAGAACGCCTTATGCATGCCACCACAGTGTGGGCATAGGGTGGGTGTGATGAGAGAAAAAGGGAAAAATGTCACCTGGCTGGCCAGATGATGACTTCCGGTTCACTCACGTGCCACGATAGCCCAGACACTGGGGTACGTGAAAACCCGACAGGGTGAATCTCCTCCCTTGGTTGCCCTCACAGGGGTAGGGGCCCTCCCAAAGAAGGGTTACATCAGGTTACCTGGAAAAAAGACACAACATTAGTAAGGGGTGGTGGATGGCATACGGGGATCGTGGCAGTGGTGGGGACCTTGGTGGCCCAAAGAAGTGGCCAGCCAAGGGGTTGGAGGAAGAGCATAAAAAAGGCAATATAAACAGCACACGCCTTTTAGGAAAATGGTCCCTGGGCAATGCTCCTTCATATCTACAGCTGTCGCAGCATGGAACTCATTACCTCCTGTAGTGACCGAGTCCATCTCCATCAACTCCTTTCAATCACAAGCTTTAGCATTCTTCCTCCAGATGCTTATCTGTAACTACTCATATACTGCAGAGTAACTTGGTTATATACTACAACTGCACTTGTAAGCTACAATGTATTTGTATGCTGTTCTGTACTTTGCACCTGATGTTATTCTCTGTAGTTTGCACATGATGTTATTCTTTATACTTTGTGCCTGATGTCATTCTTTGTATTTTGTACATGATGTTATTTTCATTCAAGATGTTGTCTGTTTGTTACTGATGGTGATTAAATCTCTAACTTGGTCACCTCTGAAAAAGGGCTCTTAACTCCTGACTACCGGGACTGCATTTTGAAGTCCAAGCTTTCTATTGCCTAACCTTGATACAAATGCCCAACCCCCAAGGCAAAACTGGTCTTCCCGTGTTGTACTGCATAGATCAGAAGTGGATGTGGAACTCCAAGGGCCTGATTTTTAGAAACATAGCATCACACTAATGGGATTACTTCTGTGCTGACAGTGCTTAGCATGACAGATAGTATGTTAGTGCATACAGTACTATTCATAAAGCCACAGTTAACCCAGTACTGATGTGTAGCTTGGGAACACTAACTATGACCAGACGATCATGAAAATGAGTGGTGCCCCATACACAGAGGGCACAGGTGTATTTAAAATGGTTCCTGGATGCTCTAGCAGGATACCAACCCAGTGTTAGTTAACACTTACAGGAATCATATTTTATCAATGCTGTAATGATAGCACATTGTTGAAACACATGTTCCTGACTTCAGTCCCCACTCTCACTACTATCACCAGCCTCACTACATCCAACTGAAATAATCCTATTCCCTGGTGGTACAGTGGTACCCTCTCCCATTTCTTATCCCATTATAATTATGACTTCCTCTCTGGTGCCAGTAGTACCCCTTTCCCTGTCACGGTCTCATTTTAATTTTTTCATTTCTGGTCAGAGGTGCAGCAAAATTAAATTTCACCAGCGAAAACTGTGAATTTTGCCGTGTGAAACATTTTGCGAAATTCACAGATTTTGCTGTTGAATTTCACCGGTGCGAAATGCAAATTCACGGTGAATTGTGAATTACATCTGTGAAATGCAAAATTTCACCCACAAGCAGCAGATTTTTGCCCGAGAGTGGCAAAATTCTGCTACTCACGGGCACAATTCTGCATTTTGCAGATGAAATTTGCCATTTTGCTAGAGGAATTTCACATTTTGCAGCCGCAAAATATTTTGCTAAATGCACAAATTTTGTGAAATATTTTGCGTAACAAAATTCATGAATTTTGCACTTCTCTATTTCTGGTGCAAGTGGTACCCACCTTTCCCAGCCCCTGTGCCATTTCAATAAATGTGTTTTCACTGGTGCCACTGGTCTCCTCCAGTCCCATTAGTCCATTGAACACACCCACCCGAGCCCTGTCCCTGATATGGCAGCTGCCAATTCCCCTCTGCCCACATCCACTGCTGTATGCTGTGTAATTCATGCAAATACAGTATATGCCAGTTGGGCACAGATGTCATGACTGTATTGATATTGTACTCCCTCAATTCTTAAAAATCAGGCCACAGGTGAAGCCTAACTAAGGCCTTGTGCATGGGGAAGATCACCACGCTTGACCTGCTCTTAATACTCCAGTTGAGGACTCATTTCTTGTTCAGGAGAAGCATCAACTTCTATGACCTGCTCTTTACCCCCTCCTAATGAAGAACTGGAAGTAGTACTCCATAAGAGGTCTTACCAATGCCTTGCACGGGGGAGGATCATCTTCTTTAACCTGCTCCTTCCCCCTTCCCTAATGAAGAATTGGAAGCAGTACTCTTGGTGAGGTCTAATCAAGATCATGCACAGGGGGAGGATTACCTTTCTTTACCTGTATCTTACCACCTCCTAATATTCCCAACACCTTGTTTTTTCTCTCTTAACTGTAGTTGAACAGTGCCTGCCTGGCTTCAGCTTATTGTCGACAATTACCCCTAGAAATTTTTCCTTATCTGAGCTGCCCACTGCTGCACCACGTGTTGTGAATGTACTGCCCACATAACTTGTCGCTAGGTGTAGCACATTGCACTTTAATCTATGCCCTAATTTCATAGCCCACCCTCTCTAATGTGTGCAAGTCCCCCTGTAGTGCATCTGCCTTCTGCTGCGTACACTGTGAGCCAATTTATTGTCATCAGCAGCCTGCTGCTGATACTTACCAAGAGCATAAATAATTTACTGGTGTGATCATCAATAGAAACAAACCGTTAGTCACACAGGCCGCTCGGCGGTACCACATACTTTATGAAAAACACAAAAGTAGCCCATTTTAAAAATTATTTTTTAAATCGTACATTATGCATTACAAGTTAAGTATGTATGGAAATAAAGTACATGAGAAACAATTTCATTATACTGCTATTTAGAAAGCATAAACCATATAAGTTTTACTTATGGGGTTAATGTAGTCTAACTGACCCCTCAATAGTATTCTTGTACTGTACCTATCTGATACCTATGCAGTTTTCTACATGTACTGCATAGCACTGTGGAGCCTCTGCATCATACGGTATACCTTGGAAATATATAACTTATAGACACATTAGGCATTTAGCAGGCTTGGTGGGAACACTGTTTAACACATTTCTGCTTCCAAGTCATATACATTCTGTATTTTGGTTCCACCTTTTAATAATAACTATCCACATTAATGTGATATCAGGATGACTGCCTTCTTGACATAAGGCCCCATAGTCAAAAGTCACTTAAACTCAAGCACAAAAGGCCTGCTAACATGCAGAAGTGTGAGTAAAAGACCACAGCAGAAATATTGGAAGATGGAAACTACTGTGTTAGGGTTCCAAGTGATATCAGGTTTCCATTATAGCCACTTTTCCTAGTTTCTATGTTTCTAATGCTACACAGAGCTCCATTACAGGTGTTTGTCCATTCTTTGCTCAACACTGCATCATAAGTGACTTTACAGGGCTCTTCTGAATTGTTTCTTATAGCCAGCACTATGTTCTGACTTTGACAAGTGTTAACTAGTGCTGCGCAGACTACCAGTTAGTGAGGACACTGGACTTCCAATATGAAAACATACAGTAGATGTCAATGGCAGAAAAAGGTCCAGTGGCCCACTGAGTCTGCCGCAATGCCTGTCTGCATCCATGTCCAGCCTAATGATGGACAGCAGCTAGTCTACTGATAGCCCAGACTCAATTTTGAAACCCTTCTACCTAGTTCACTCATCCCTTACTTTGACTGCCCACCCTCCCTCCCTGGTTTGAACTATTCACCTGTGCCCATGCCACCTATGTTTGAAGCTAGTGAGGGACTGTGTCTTGGTCACTTCTTCTGGCAATGCATCCCACTTATCCACAGCCCTTTCTATAAAGAACTGCCTTACATCCCTCTTAAAGCATCCCCCCTTCAGTTTCCATTCATGGCCTCTTGTTATCTTGCCCTTGCCTCTTGTGAATAGGTCACCACTGTCCACATTAATAATACTCCCATAGATAAAGGTCTCTGCCATGTCCCCCTCTCCTTTCTGATCTCCAGGATGTACAAATCAAGACTCTCCAGCCCCTCTTCATACATGTTCCCTCGTTGCCTGTGAATCATCTTCCTGGTTTTCCTCTGCACAGCTTCCAAGAGGTTTCTGTCAGAACAGCAAAGTAAAGAAGGAGAAACCAATACTGACATGCATTTTATTCTCAGTATACAGGGCAAAGACAAAAAAATCAACAGAAAGGAAAATTATTATTCTGATTACAAGATCCTTTTGGAGAGTAATGAGGTTATGGGGTAGGTCAGGCTATAATGAGCAGCACGAAAAAAAAAACAACAGCACGCTGAACAAAGGTGATGGTGGCACAAGAGTACAGTTGAATGTTTAGAGTTTAAATATACTGAAAGAAACAATGTTTTTGTAGGTGTAGTAACTGATGGATGATTCACAACAATGAATTGTACAAGTTTCAATGAATAAGTTATGGTATGGGATTTCAAGGACTTACAGTTATTTTTTGTAAAACATTTTAATTTTTTTCTGTTAAACAACTATGAAAAAGAAATTGATATGTATATGTTCTAGTTGCAGCTCTATATCTCTGCC
Source organism: Neoceratodus forsteri (assembly GCA_016271365.2). NCBI lineage: Eukaryota > Metazoa > Chordata > Ceratodontiformes > Ceratodontidae > Neoceratodus > Neoceratodus forsteri. The sequence continues at coordinate 87,966,100 of JADMNL010000025.1, forward strand.
TGCTGGATAGTTTCATCCTTGAACTTAGTTACTGTCTCACTCCTGCAGTCAATTGCACATTTGCTTCAGTCCCGTCTCCAGTCCTGAATTTGCTACTTTCTCTCTTTTTTCCCCTAGTTCTATGTTCCCTTCTTTTCCTTACCAGTGTACCCTGTGAGGGTGATCTCACTTCACTGCAGCTTTGTAAGAGTATTTTCCTTCTGCTAGCCCTCCAACTCTCAGCAGATCTTCTCTACCAGCCATCTGCTGACTCTGGCTACTCAAATAAAGCTGAGAACTGGAGCTATTTTTTCTCAAACCTAATTATTAGGGCAATACCTCTATCCATGAAACCTGGCTCCTAAAGCTTATTCCATTTGCTAGTATAGCTGACTACCTAAGTCATTACCCTTTTTATATGCCTCTCGAGGGCAAAATCCAAACCTCTCTCCTTGAGACCTGGGTACCCCATGTCATCTCTGCTAAAGGGTAGACAAGAGCTCACTGTTATGGGGGACCTCAACCTGGATTGGCTAGGGAAAAACTCTAATCTCTATGCTGCTGAACTCAGCAGGTTACACCTGTCTGAACTGGTCACTCTTCCGACCAGACAGGCTAGTAACAGCAGTCCCCAGTCTCTTCTAGACTGGGTCATCTCCAACAGGCCTGAGAGGATCAGTGCTGTTGGAGTTTTACCAGACTCAATCAGTGACCACTTCCCAGTTTACTGTGTTTGGAAGGATAGGACCCCTAAACCACCCCCCAGAGAAATTATTTTGAGAGATTTTTCAAAAATGGATAAGAGCCCCCTAATCTTTGAGCTACAGAACATGGACTGGGCACCTCTATATAATACTTGTAATACAGAACGTGCTGCTCAATACCTCTATACCACGCTTTTGAACCTTCAAGACAAATAGATTTCAGTAAAATGGTGCCATATCTGGGGATCTGCTGCCTGCTGATTAAATTCTTCACTCCTGTCCTCTCTCAAAAAAGAGGGATAACGCCTGGAACAAAGCCAAGCTAACCCAGTCCCCATCGGACTGGGCAGAGTACAGAAGACTCAGAAACCTATGTAAGGTTTCCATCAGATCTGCTAAGGGCAATTACTACTATCAGCTCCTTAGTACCTCTGTCAGTGACTCTCATGGTTTTTTGGAGTAATATTAACACCACCATAGGGAAAAACAAGTGCACTAGCATCTCTAATATGGTAGTGGATGGTTGTAATTGCAATAACCTGCTCACTATCACAGAGGCTGTTAACTCCACATTCACTGATTTCTCCTCCTATACTGCACCTCCTGGGCCTTTACCTGTCACTCTGTAGGAAAACCTTAAACCTTCCAACCCACCTTTCACCCTTCGCCCAGTTTCTGAGAGTGAAATCTTATTCTTTCTTAAGTCCATCTCTCCTGCTGGATCTACAGGGGCAGATGGACTCTTACCAAAATTCCTAAGAACTGTTGCAGCATCCATAGTCTCTCCAATGACTAGACTTTTCAATCTGTCTCTTCTTACAGGCCATGTCCCTTCCCTCTGGAAGATTGCTCGAGTTGTACCAATCTACAAAAAGGGGGACACCACTAACCTGGATAACTACTGCCCTATTGCCATCCTTTCCACCCTCTCTAAAATACTGGAGAAAATTGTTGCTATCATGGTCTTGGATTACCTGTATTCCTTCAAACTCCTCACCCCGACCAACATGGTTTCCAACATTGGCGCAGTACATCCACTGCTCTCATACAGTTTACAAATGATGTCAGACTCACTATTGACAAAGGTAGTCTCACTGGGGCTACTTTTGTTGATCTTACAAAAGCATTTGATTTAGTTGACCACCCACTGCTCCTATCAAAGTTGCCATCCTTAGGCTTCTCACCCTCTGTCACCTCCTGGTTCCAAAATTATCTTTCAAAGCGGCAACAATTTGTCCAGATCAGAGATGCTAAGTCCCCTCTTGCTCCTACTTGGATCAGAGTGCCCCAGGGTTCAATTCTTGGTGCTCTCTTGTTTACAGTCTTCATAAAAGATATCCCACTGCTCACTGGTGCTTGCTCAGTTCTGCTATATGAAGATGATCTTGTTCTTTACTCATCCTCCTCAAACCTCTCAGATATCAACCTGAATCTCAATAGTAACTTCAATACCTTTCAGAGCTGGCTATTACAAAACAACCTTGTCTTAAATAAAATAAAACGGTGACTATGCTCTTCTGTTCAGGTTCAAAAATTGGGTCCCGCACCCAACCATTAAGTATCAGAGCACTTGATGGCTCTCCCCTTAACACAGTTACCTCTTTTAAATACCTAAGAGTAACACGTGAGCATGCCTTGGATTTTGACCTGCACCTAGCCTCAGTCATTAAATCTGTCATTATTTAACTTGGACTGGCATATAAGGTGAGACATAGCCTGACATCCACGGCGAGGATGGCCATTGCACAGGGGATCCTGAGACCCAAATTGGCGTATGGATTAATAGCCTTTCCAGCAACTACTGGAGGGCTCTTCCGAAAGTGGGATGTCTGCTACAACAGCATTTGCTGTTTTGCTTTGTCTTTGGCTAAACTTACTCACCAATGTACAATCTGGGATGGTTTACCCCCTCAGCCTTCTGACAGTTTACTTCCTACTCTTTTATAAAAAATATAATCTCCTCCCAGTTACCTGACAAACTAGCTCTACTGCTCAAACCTGTGACCTCTGCATACCCACTGAGATCAGCTGACAAATCCCTTCTTGTCCAACCGACATGTAAACAAAAATTGGGGAGAATGCTTTCTTTAGCTGGGTCCCTAAACTATGGAACTCCCTTCCACTGAGTCTAAGAATCTTCCCTTCTCCACACAGTTTCAAACAGGAGCTTTGATTGGCTCTTCTATGCTCTGAACCCTGCTCCTGTTCTCTATCCACCCACCCACCCCCATACTGGTTCCTCCTAGTTGCCTACTGGCTCCAACCTCTACTACTCACAAACCTGCCTAGAAATCTTGCTATTTCCTCTCTTCTAGCACTTACTCACTATTTGTATGACTTGTGAATATCAGTTATTTGCACTTATATTTCTGTTTTGTTACTACATATAGATTCCTGCAAAGGTACTGTCATTGCTGAAAATGTTGTATAAGTGTACTATGTCTGATTTCAAGTTGTTCCCGTGATGTTTTCTTGTATCTAATATTGTCTACATACCCTTTGTTGTAATCTCCCAGGTCGTACCTGAAAATAGGCAGCTATGCTGTCTAGTGTACCTACCCGGTTAACAAAAATGAAATAAATAAACAGCCCTTTGAAAAAGTTTGAATACAAGTGAAACATCAGAAAAATAATTAAAAAGACATTTGAAGGCACAAAGAAAATCTGAACATTCTTTAATGACTTTAAATGTCCCCAACAACATTTTTTCCATACGGATTACTTGCACCTCAGGGACATACTGAGAGCAACAGTCAAATACCATAGCCCATGGACTCTTAACTCTTTTTGACATTAAAAGTAAGGTGGGGGAGAGAAGATCAGAGATTGAGTAGGGTCAATGGTGGCATTGTAGGTAGGGAATATAGGGAAGACTGGGTGGGCCAAGAGTTCCTTATCTGCCAACAATGTCTATGTTTCTATGTTTCCATAACTAGAACACATCATTTCCACTGCATGCTTGGGAAGGGTGTCTAAATGGCCAGCAGATGCAGGGAATATTCTTTGACAGTTTATTTACCCAGGATAGGATAATTGAGATGCGGTATCTCATTTCCTAAGAGGTCTCCTTTGGATTTCCCCAGGTGAACATCATTTTACAATGGGGACTGGGGAGGGGGGAATACCACTAGACTACCAGGGTTATTTCATTTCACAATGGGAATCAGAGCAGCTGGGTATAACACTAGACTGCCAGAGATGCATACACATGTGTAAAGGGATAAGGTGAGTCTGGGGCAGTGGCAAAAGCCTTGCAATGTTTCCAAGCATACATACAGACAGTATGCAAGGAGGCATTGCACAGAGCTGTTCATGACAACATAATGACATGCCAATTCCCCTTTGACACCTTACATGCCACAAGTGGTCATTAACATGCAGGCCTCAAAATAAGGCAGCCAGGAGTAAAAGGGTTAAGCCGTTCCCAGTTTGCACATGGAAACAAGCCCCAGCTCATTGTACCTTGCCCAGTTACCAAATGTTTAAATGAATACTGTAAATTAAATGTTGTGAACATTTGTTTTTGTTACTTTATTTTTGGTAACTACTCTGTAGTTGCAGTGTAACTAGACTGTAACATCATTGCAACTGCAATATAGCTGTGTAAAACAGACATGTATCTATAGTGTAATTACCCTGTTACATGTAATTAGTGATTAGTCACATTGAAACTGACTCTTAAAATAAAGTGTAATTAGGTTTTCAAAAACAAAAGATTGCATACTTATTAAAAATGGTAAAACCTGACAAAAAATGAAACCCATGCACTGAGGTGATTAGTAAACAGGATCCTGCTCTTCAGGTGCATTCAATGCAAAAAGGCAACACCAAATGCAAAGAGGATGCTGGGTTGCATAGCTAGGGGTTCACAAGCAGAAGGAAGGCGGAGATCATGCTACTGCTGTATAGATTCATGGTGTGGCCATACCTGGAGAACTGTGTGAAGTACTGATGTCCCTACATAAGAAAAGACATAAAAAGTCTGGTGGTGGCACAGAAAAGGGCCACAAAAATGGTTCTTGGTCAGCAGGACAGTCTGTACGGGGACAGACTGAGGAGCCTTAATATTTTCTCACTGGAGTATAAAGAGAGGGAAAAAGTGAAACTTTTAACTCCATTAAAGGTACTATATAAGCAAGGCATACCTTGGCAGCCTCTTTAGCTTGAGTGAGAACAGGATCACTAGGGGACACAATTGCAGACTGGCAGGTGGGAGTTCAAAAAGGAATTCAAGAGTTACTTCTTTATAGAGTGGGTGTTGTCAAGGTGAAATGAACCACTGGCAGAGATCTGCATATTCAAGAGGAGATGTTACAAAGGGAAAAGTTCAAATCAAAGGGGAGGGGGTGCCAGACCCATCGTACACAATTTTTCTGGGGCCTACAAAATGGGGCATATTTGATAGACCATATGGCCTTTTTCTGCTGGCAATTTTGTATGTTGGCATATAAATTCCTTCTCTGAAGCTGTGTTTACACAGTCACATTTGCAGTGAAGTAACCCATGTGCTCGAGTTGATCCAGTGCAAATGTGACATGTAGATACGTACCCGATCAGGGTAAGCCACTCGCTAAGATGCTCGCAGATTCTCTGGTAAGCTGGAAAAGCCGAGAGGAGTGAGTGGCTTACTGTGACATAAGTGGCAGTGTGGACTGCCTGTGCCACAGCAACCCAGCAGATGTCTGACTCCCCCGTGATGCACAACCCCTTACCAGCGCAGACTGCAGTGATGCAGAGAGGGGCCGTGTAGACACACAAACCATGGGTGGCAACTGGTCTGGACTGTGCTTCTGCAATTTGTATTTCCAGCGCTACTGCCATGTAAACACGGCTTAACTCTGCATTCCTATTTTGCCATTTACTCCAAAGTGATTGCATTTTTCATAAAAATCAAATTTGAGTTGGAAAGAAAGAAACACTTAATAACAAGCATTTGTCAATGCCGAATGTTGTCTTGCTGGCATTGGCATTGGTAGTGCAGGCATTAGAGAGATGCATAATAGGAATGGCAGTGAAGTATAGACCCAATGTCAACCCCACCCCACCCTGCAGAGAATGACAGGCATTGGGGTGTGCCTTTGGGTTGTTGGCCATAACGCTTATGCCACTTCAATTAACTCTATCCTGCAGGCTCTGACAAGTGTTGCATTGTGCCTTGGGGTCATCGGGACTTACGCTCACTCATTTCATAAGGAAGTATGTTGAGATGGGTGCAGCATAGGAGAATGGGATGAACTTTGGGGCTGAAGAGTCCAAGGAACACCTGGATGACTGTCAGTGGCTGCATGGTGGGGGTGGGGGTGCAATGGCATGAGCATTACAGCCGACAATCCAAAGGCACACCCTGTTGCCTGTTAGTCTGTACAGGGTGGGACGTTATGGTTAGAAACCCTAATGCCCTGGGCATTTATTGGTAGTTGCACTCCAAATTTTCAACATGGCCTTTTTTGTGACCTCACATCATGAAAGCATGTGGGAACCCTGCTCATGAACAGTGTCAATTGATTTTGTTACTGTGTCCTGAACGTTGATTTCCCACAGTGACTGCACCATTCTGCACCACATAAAAATGTCCACTGCACCATTCATAAGGAACTGTGAAGATATGGCAATGTTGAAAATCTGGAGTGAAAATATTAAAAATTCTTGATGTTATGAGCGTGCATGAAAACTGTGCAATACATGTTCATAACAGTCTTTTCCTGGAATTCTTTCACCAAATTTTTAACATAGGCATTCTGGGACCTCTGCTCATGAACAGCGGCAGTATGATTTTCTTAATCTGTCCCAAATGTTGATTTCCCACAGCAACTGTGCCATTGTGCACCAGATGTGCGAAACCACATTTCAGGCAGGATGTGAAAAATGACAGTTGTACTGTTCATAAGAAGGTGTGCAAAAATGGCAATGTTGAACATCTGGAGTGAAAATGTTAAAAATTCTCTAACTTATGACTGTACGTGGACACTGCGCAACACACACTTGTAACATGGTAATTTTGTGGAATTTTTTCACCAAATTTTCAATATAGGCATTTCAGCACCTCTGCTCATGAACAGCATTGCTGTTATTGTCTTACCGTATCCTGAACATTGTTTTCCTACAGCGACAGTGCCACTGTGTGCCAGATGTGTGAAAACAAATTTTGGGCAGGATGTGGAAAATGACAGCTGTACTGTTCATAAGGAGGTGTGAAAAAATCACAATGTTGAAAATCTGGAGTAAAAATATTAAAAATTCTCGAAGTTACAAGCATGCGTGGAAACTGCACAATGCATGCTCGTAACACAGTCATTTTGGGGAATTTTTCCACCAAATTTGCAACACAGGCTTTTTGGGACCTCTGTTCATATATAGTGTTATTGTGATTTTCTTACTCTGTCCCAAACATTGTTTTCCCACAAAGATTGAGCCACTGTGCACCAGATGTGCGAAAACACATTTCAGGCAGAATATGGAAAATGACAGCTATACTGTTCATAACGCAGTGTGAAAAAATGGCAATGTTGAAAATCCGGAGTAAAAATATTAAAAATTCTTGATGTTACAAGCGTGCATGGAAACTGCGCAACACACACTCATAACACAGAAATTTTTTGGAATTATTTCCCCAGATTTGCAACATAAGCTTTTTGGGAGCCCACCTCATGAACAGTCACACTGTCATTTCATTAGTCAGTCACAAAAGACGATTCCGCACAGTGACCGTGGAATCACCTTTCTGGACCAAATAATGAGATGACAGAGACTCAATTCATGAGACCGGGTCCCAAGAACCCCATGTTGAAAATTTGGTACCAAAATTCACCAAAAATGGCTGAGATATGCACCAAAGTTGAAAAAACCCAGTTTATGACATTATACAGCTTACCGGCATTTCTTCAGTTTGTGGTCAGCTTTAAAGAGTGCAGACGTGTTCCCAGTCCACCGAAGATCATCACATCAGGCTCCAGAGGTAAGTATGGGGTGGGGGGTGTGGGGAGGTGGGGTGCACAGAGGGTGGCTGGGGGATGGGACAGGACGGTGAGGGACTGTTTCCTTTGTTTCAGGTAACAAAAATAAAAAAATTCACCACGGACCTTTTTATTTATTTATTTATTTATTTATTTTATTTTTTTTTTACAGGTTTGGCCACACTGGGGTGGGCTCCCAATGTGGCACATTTCTTTAGGAGGGCATGTTAGCCACACTGAAGTGGGCTCCCAGTGTGGTACACAATCAGGGTGGGACAGTGGCAGGAAAATGGGGAGGGGTTAATATGCCAACAGGGGGATTGGTCACCCCTATTGGTAAGCATATCTGTGTTCGGAGGCATGATGCCGATGGGGATTGGGCACCCCCATGGCAGACCACATCAGTAAAGGGGTCACATATGCCAACAGGGATTGGGCACCCCCTCACATCGGCTTCCTAGGGACTGTGAGCTGCGGGAGGTGAGTCGTCGCCTGCCAATGTTTTTTGAAATGTTACACCAGGCAAAGCACACCCTGCAATGAGGGGTTGCTCCCTCATTGCAGTGGCTAAAATGTTTCAAGTTGGTGGCATGTTTTGCAACTGTTGTCATAGACAGCATGCAATCTAATTTGTGCCAGAGAGCCCAGCCCTAAAAAGCAGTGGTGCCACTGGCTACAACACGACTGCGCCTCCAAAACCTGCTCTTCCACTTCAAGCAACCCCAATGTGTTGTCTGAGCTGCACGTACAAGACAACATAAAAAGTTTATGGGGCTCTGGAAATGTATCTAGGTTAATTAATAGCATCCCACTGTATGCACCTTTTTAGGCTTCCAGAACCACTTATCTTCATTTATTGGCTGTTGAACCCTAAGACGTCATGAAGAGACACTCTTTTGAATAGCGAAGAGACCTTTCATAAGCCCCATTTACATGTATTATAAAGCAAGTCAAATGTATTTTATGTATATACCTCAAATCACTTCCTTTGGGAAATGTCAGGACCTTTGATAATTTTGTAGTTAAGTATGTTAAGAATAACATTACTTTTTCTCTAAGTAAGTCAGTTGCACATCAGTTGTGTGGTCTGTGTGGTTGCACAGTCCATGGACTGTAATACTGGTTGGAGCAGAAGGGCTCCAGCACACTTGTCTGACAAATACCCCAAAGTCCCTGACAGAAATGTTATCATCTCACTCACAGATGCTTACCACGCTGTTCATACTCTGTTTCTCTATCGCTCCTACCATCAGGGTAGCTTTCTGGTGGTGGTGTTTTACTCGCAAGCAATAATACCCAACAGGGTGGGCAGTACTGGGCAATACCGGACCACTCAGGGGTGTAATGAGGCCTGAGCGCCTGGGCGGTCCAGTATTGCCCAGTACCGCCCACCCTGGAGGGTATTATTGCGCTTAGAAAATGGATTAATGTACCTTTTAAAATAGATGCACTAAAACATTTAATGGTTTTATACAATTTGTATTTATTTAGAAAAAAATTACAAGAAGAGAGAAAAAAGTAGTCCCTTGTGGGATACATGAGAGAACAAAACTTACTTTGCCTTATACTATGTAATAGGTCAAAAAATACATACATCCATGGTCAGTCCACTGCTGGTGGCAACGGAGAACGCTATCTTGGGAACTGCTGCTGTGTCTGACAGTGCCGGTATGATCATACGAGCACTGGTATTTTCTTTGTTTTACATGCTGCAGGTGGACATCCATCTGTGGTATGAAAATCAAAGGAAATCCCGATGCTCGTATGATCATTTATCCCACTAGGGACAGCGGTCTCACAGACACTACTGTACTATTGTGCTATCCATACCTGAACACCATAATCAGCACTGAGTGTCCTTGCTTAAATACTAACAGTTACCTATATGGATACTGTTTTTTTGCTTAACATTTGTTAATTTGTTTTACTGAGTTACCGCATGCTTCTACATAACAAACGTGGGCCCCAAGTACGCTCTTGTCATGCCGATCACTTTTAAATAGCATGATAGAGAAATGAGTGGACAGACGGCACACAGTTTAGGGATTTAAACAACTGGAGATGCTTTCTGTGTATGTGTAATGTCAGGTTGCACTGTTTTGATACGGAGGCAGCATCACAGATCTTTTTATTTATGTTTTCACTGGAGCAAACTGCTTTGTTTGAGCCAGGTGTGATGACAGGAGAACGGGTGCTAGAGGACATCCGAACGGTGGAGCTCACTTAATTTATTTCATCAGCTGGTCGCTTTGAAGGAATACAGCAGCTGAGGATGATACATTTACTTAATGGGAGGAAACGTAAGCAGCTTTTTATACTCTTGATACGGGTAGAGTGGCAGAGTTGTGACAGGTGTTGCACAATTTACAAGTTTGGGGAGATTGTTTTTGCAAGCTTTTGTACAGCTAGCATGTTGGCTGCAGAGATAGTTTCACATAGGAGACCTCTGTATGCTATGGCTCTATACGATTGTCATCAAACTTAGCATTTTTACATTTCCTTTGACTATGGGAATTCTGCCCACGCTGTCAATTTGCTTGCTACTTTACAAGTTTAAGCCTCTCATTTTGAATATGAAATGATAGTTGCCCACTGATAAAAGAAAACCAAGATGAACAGCGAGGGACGCAGGTAATCTGTCAGCGTTACAAACTGTGTTACTAAATTTAAATGACTTTCTCAACATGCTAATGCTATCGTTTTGCTTTTTCTATTATGTGCACTGTCCAGACACTCATTTCTCTCTCACACCATAGTATGGTAGGGTTCATCTCTCACTAACCAAGGAAAGTAAACATGGCTGCTGTTTGTAATTTAAAATTCTATCAGTGCAATGCCATTCTTAGGTGATCAGGTGGCCTCACAGTGGGACTCATTTTTTCCTGGTCTCTATTGACTGATTCCCGACCAGCTAGAGTCTGGTGTTAGCCAATCAGAGAGTTACTTTTCTTCTACCCATTTTCTAAAGCAAGACAATGTCAGAGGCAACACTGAAGAAGGTGGTCTTTTCTCAGTGCCATCATGGGCAGGGGCAAAATCAAGAAAGCCTTCCTGGAGTGGGAGAGACCACTGCGTACTGCAACACTGATGCAGCTCCTCTGGTTCAAAGTACTGCCACTGCAAGCTGTAATGCATGTGGATATAAAAGACAGGAGACAGAGAGAGTGTGTGTGTGTGTGTGTGTGTGTGTGTGTGTGTGTGTGTGTGTGTGTATATCATCATTCAAATCTTCCCACTACCTCATACTGGTACTTTATGTTTTTTTCACTAAATCCAAAATAATACATTAAGACAGTTGCCCACAATTAATATGAAATATAAGCAGAAATCTGTCTAAAAATTATGTTTTGCCAAGGTGTTCCCTATGACATCAAGGATTCATTAATATTATCACATATAATTTACTCCAATCCCCAAGTTGTTCTACAACTTCTACACCTGGCACATAATGTGTATTCTAGTGCTACAGCACAAAGGATCTGCATGATTTAAAGAGAGCAGAGGTTTCATGCCACAGAGTTAAGCTATCAGAGCTTTGAGCTCATTGTCATAAAGCTGCAGCTTATGTAGAGCCACAAGGACTTGGATCTATATACTCTGGGTGGGATATTCAGACTGCGCCAGGCTGTGGCGCAAGCCTGGGCGCAGCGCAACTGGGATGCACCTGGGTGTTGACAGGGTGATATTCCACAGAGATGCACCATGGCACAGCATCATTGAATATCACTCCTTGGCCACCCACAGTGCACATGGCGCAGTGGCCAGAGTGAAGCAGGGGGATGCGCTAGCGCAAGTGTCAGTGCGCTAGGTGCATCAACCGCGATATTCAAAAGTGCACATGCAAATGTGGCCATAATGTTTGCAAAGCACAAATGGGGCCATTTGCATGTCATTATGGCCCCATTTGCATGCAGGTGTGCTGATTCCCGGCGATTTGCACCTGGCACCCTGCCAGGCTGCAGCCATCGGGGACCGACGCCCCCTGAACAAGTGGAAAAGTGCCCCACTGCCCAATCACGGGCATAGGGATTGTAAATGAACATCCTATCCACTTGCAGCCCAATCGCGGGCAGAAGTACATTAATAAAAACCCTCCCATATCCCTGGTGGTCCAGTGGACTGCTTGCAGCCCGATCGCGGGCGTCAGTAATAATATATGACAATCCAATCCATCCCTGGTGGTCAGCAGTAACCCGCTCCCATGCATAACCGCTCCGCCCACCGTCCGACTGACTCCATGCGTTGGGGCTGTCGCCCACTGGTCCACAGTGTGGGCCAATGGGCGTGCAGCCCGTCTCCCTCTACACCAGGCCAGAAATGTGAATGGATCCAGCTCACATATCTCGGTCTGTGTAGTACGGATATGTGTAGGTCCATTGGTCCACGCCAGGACCAATGGGCATACAGCCCTGCCATACAGGGTCAGTCGGCGGCGGCAGGCAGCTGGCGGGTTGGGAGCTGCCGCCCACTGCTGCCGGGGGGGAGCGGGGTGGTGGGGCTCAGTGGGCAGGTGGGGAGGGGGGTACCGCTGGACCACCAGGGATGGATTTGATTGTCATATTTTATTGCTGATACCTGCGATCGGGCTGCGAGTGGTCCACTGGACCACCAGGGATAAGAGAGGGTTTATATTAATGTACTCCTGCCGCGATTGGGCTGCGAGTGGTCCACTGGACCTCCAGGGATATGGGATGTTCTTCTATTACTACATATGCCCACGATCGGGCATGGGGGGTCACTACCACGCAGGCGCCACCGGAGCTTGCGCTGGCAGCTGCCGTGTTGTGCCCTGCAATACAGCAGCTCACCTGTGGGTGGCCAGCTGTTGCTCCCTTTTTTTTTTGGCTCACCTGTGTGCAGCACAAGTAGGGGTTGCACCTGTATGAGCTCAGCACATCCCGGGCTCAATATCGGGATGTGCGGAGTATGCATGGGCATGCTCCCCCTACTTGCGCCGCATACATTACTAGTGTGCTCTGGCGCATCGGGATTTATGCTAGACACATTCCCCTTTTGAATATCACGCTGGGGCACATCAGTGGGTTGCGCATGGCGCAACTGTGTAGCGCCATGTGCAACCCTTCTGAATATCCCACCCTCTTATTCTACTGTACTGCAGAAATTCCACAGAAAAATTGTTGAGGCAGCAAGAAGAATTCTGTACAACTTGTAGGTCTTGGGAAATGTCACCAGTTTCTAACTTTTAAGTAATTTAAAATGGAACACATGCTATAACCAGACCACAACACAAAATAATAGATGAAAACTGTGCTTATGAAGCTGTGCAACCATTTAGAGAATATATGAAGGTGCATCATCTGAGCAGCACAGTTAGACAACATTTTTTTTTTTTTAGATGTACTCTATCTATTAAGATCTGATCACTTTGCCAATTATTTCATGTAGATTTAAAGTATGCTAACATGCAATGATTTGGTAAAATGCCTGTGGGAAAACTTTGGGAATGATATACAATTTTTGTCATATTTCCTATAGTCACTGTTTTTATCTTCCCGCCATTCTCTAGTGTTAAGGAAATTTGTATGGAAACAGGATCCTTGTCCTCTGGAGTTCAACTACTGCTGTTGGTAACATGATGGCAAAATCCCCTGCTTCTGACTTCATAGTGTTTCCATGGTAATCACTTGAGACTCAAACAGAGAATTATGACATCACATAAAGACCAGCAGCCGGAGTAAATGAAGTCAGAAGGGGCAAGAATTCAATTTTCATAAGCTGTCCACTATCAAAAATTAAGGGAATACAAATATAAAAAATACTTAAAATAATAGCAAAATTCAGTGCAAAATGTGCATGTTTCATACTTTCCCCAGAGATGTTACAGGCTGTTTAATGATTCACATTATAATTCTTGCCTGCAATACAGGCTTTTCTATTCCTCCCTTCCCCTGGGCAGCTCTTCTTCAGAGTAGGACCCCCAGCCCTGTTACCCCGACATCCACTAGAACTCACCTTTTCTGGCCTTCTTCCCCAGGGCTTGCCACACCTGGCAGGGTCAGTAAGATTGCCACAAGCCTCACTGAAGCACACGTCCAGTTCAGGCCCATGTGCCTAGCTGGTTAGGTACAGAGCCTGCAGATACTCCTCTTTATCCTGCCACTGGGCATTTTCCAGTTTTCTCCCCAAGAGGTACGTGGCATGCACTGACATCAAAGCACACATGCCGATGTCTGTCATGTCTCCCCACCTCTTTTGGCTTGGGCTGCCTTTCCCCCTGGCTTCTGCCATAGGCCAGTCGAGCACCAAGCTCATCCCACCATCACCCTGGAGGAGGAGAGTGGTCTCATGGATACTCGATTCTCCTCCACCTGGTTGGCCCTCCAATACCTTGGGATCACTTCTGAACACAGTTCGTCGGTGTCACGAACATTAGCACTACCACTGTGCTGGTGGGCCATCTTAAGCTTTTTGTATTTTATCCTGGTTTACAGTCAGCAACAATAGTTATCAGGGACCCCATACACAGTCACAATAGATGGCACTAATTTGTCACTGTAACCTGTTTGTGCGACTGGTGACCTTGTGACCCCACTGAAATACACTATCACACTGTACTGATACACCTTATCTTAAAGGAGCTACTTATGGGCTACAAGTCTTTTTTGTTCCTATAAACTTAGTGAACTATATAGCAAGGGAGGCAGGGAATCTGCAGTAAGAACTTACACACATAACCAGAGTGCAAATCACAGTGACAGATCTCTACCTGCACTTTGAAAAACTCTCCTGAAAAGAGAAACGGGGTGTTAACAATCCCTTTTTATGCCATTATAAATGGAATTGCAATCTTGTAGGAAAGGGAGTGGGGTTGTCATGCACATAGCCATAATGGACATCACAGTCACTGCCTCCTGTGACCTGCCAGTACTCATAAAATTGCCAGAAGCAGGTGAAAAGGGAAGTCTCAGTACTGCACCCAGGCATGGCAGGCAACAAGGAGCCCAACTTGCAGGCAGCTGCTGAAGAGCAGCTCCAAAGGAGCACTGGGACTAGGCTGGAGGGTGCCACTGGATTCTAGGGAAACTTATCATTATGCCAGGGAATGGATGGTGTATTACTATGAACTATCAAGGAGTTAGGCTGTTGGGCAAGTGTTGTAAGGAACAACAGGCCCATGAGGGTGAAAGTATGGGTTATTGGAGGAGGGGATGGTGACATCTGGGTGGGATGCCAGCTCTTACCAGTATGTGACAAGCTTGCAGCAAAGCATCAAATCTTGTGCTATGCTGCAATATGGTTGCAACCCCTAAAAAGCATGTCAGTGGATGATAACCCTTTATACTGTAATACCATGGAAGTTAAGTAAAGAAAGCTGCATGCACAGGCAAATATAAAAACTCAGTCAGTGTGTTTATTTTCGTATAATAACTGGTGCCCATTTTTCCCCATAGAGCAACTGGGTTGTAATTCTATCATTATAACTAGCTGGTTATAATGACAAACATGCACCCAGTTTCCCTACCTGTGTGGATGAGCTAGTCACGATCTTCCTCATCCGTGCTGTCTTCCACGGTCCCCACTTCTCTGCATTCAGGTAAGTTCCCTGACAGAAGGAGTCAGCGGTAACTTATTTTTTGAAAAAGAAACATCACTGGGCAGAGCAGAAATAAAAAAACTAAATGCAGCTTCACCTCAGCAGCCGCCAGAACCTTGTTGAACCCCCAATGGTCCAGCGGCATGATTCGACACACACAACCATTTATTTTGTGTAACTGCTGTGGTGAAAAAATTATCCCCCAGCAATTATACAAAATAAAAGATGAGTAGGGGGTTAAAACTCAGGTTTTACACACACCCTTGGGGTGGGATGCCTTAATAAACCCCTCAAGCTTCGCTCTCGGGGTTTATCTGGCATCCCACCCCTCGCGGGGCTTAAATCCTCATTATAACTCCCTACCCATTCATTATTCTCTGTATCATTCTCTGATCACCAATACACATGTACCATAAAGCCACCATTTTGGAAATCAGCCACCTTGAAATGAGCTTCGGCTCAATGTGCCTTTCCCAACCAAAAATTGGAGAATTAAAATAAAATAAAAAAAAAAACAGTGATTACTTACATGGAATTGTATTCTTATGAGAACCTTCTCCTTTGCTAAATTTTTCTATTTCCCACAGATGTATTCTGTGTCTTCCTAGTTGACTGGTGCAGCATTTTAGGGTAGCTCAAAGATAGCATATTAAAGAGCCAGTTTTTCATAAAGAGCAGTTTGTTGGACAAGAAATACACTGAAACTAAATAATTTAATTGCAACATTAATGTTCAGATTTGTGTTCAGTTGTAGGCAACAGTGTTTCATTGTTGGAGTAACACAGTCATTGTAATTTTTCTATGCCCTGAAATTATTCCTGCATAAACTGAGCTCCCCTCATCCAAAACTAACATTTTGCTGTTAATAAACCAGCCCACTCACTTCCATTATAAAAACTGCATAAGAGTCAATGAGGAACAACACACATCACAGTTCTATGAATTAAGCTAATGACATTGCTTCTTTCATTGCTGATATTTTAATTAGCTCATAATTTTGTCACTGGCTGCCACAATATTTATTTTCTAGGAGCACAGTTTAGAAACTTGTGAATTACAACAATGAACCTAGAAACAATGTCAACAGTGTGTTCCTAACCACTTAACTAAAACTAAATTGGCCACATGGCTATCTAATTTAAGATATACTGTATAAATGTATCTATTTGTTCATCTGTTTCATAACATTTAGGATTATTCTGTTAGCAGTACTAAATGTTGTATGACCCCCAAGCAGTGTTTTTCTAAGAATGTTACCCTAATTAACCTTTTTTAAGAAATTACAAATAATTTAAATGTTTTATCAAATGCAAATGGGAACAAATAGTTAACATTCTTCAGCTGATCTGAAAAGATATGTGTCCATGCAAAAATTTCAACAGTTACAAGTTTATTACTTAAGCAATAAACCATGACACGGTGTTGGTGATGCTGGGTTTACTCACGCCTGGCATGGTTTGATCATGAGGCTGCAGGATGCGTGACTAAACCAGTCAGGCATGGGTAAACCCCAGCATCACCAACACCCTGGAGTGGTTCTTCATGATTTTACAATGTCCCTTTTTTTATGACATAAAAAAATAAGAAAAAGACTTTTTCTGCATTAAATTTTTTTTTCCATATATTACTGCACCACGTAAAATAGTCCTGTGTTGCTACAGGTTGCCAGGGAGACCAGTCCTGAGTTGTGTGTTGCTATGGAAATGCTGGCCAAATTCTTTTTCCTTTTTTTTAAAACACAAGCAGGAGCGAGAGGGACAGATGGAACTGTAGCTTTACAACAGTTTTTTTTTTCTTAGTCTGTATGTTACTGTAAGTGAAATGGGTAATTTGTTTGTTAGGATTGGGGAGATAGACCTGCTGCTGTTCTGTAGTGGCAAATTGGTTCCTAGTGTGAGTCATACTTGTTACTCTCTGTATGCATGCATGTCCTCTGCTGGTACAGCCCCGAGATGTGTTCTCTTTGTATGTACCAGGAATTTGATTAATCACAGAAAAAAAAGAAAGAAAGAAATTAAAGTGTTTGGATACCATCTTTAAAAAAAATTAGAATTTGTAGGATGCGGTCTTGGGCGACTCTAGTCTCAGAGTGCATGCACGCCCTCTACTTGTACATCCCTGAGATCTGTATGTATCATGAATACGATCAATCACAAACAAAAAAGAAGGAAAGAAAGAAAGAAATTAAATTCCTTTGGTACCATCTTTTAAAAAATATGTTGAATTTGTAGGATGCAGTCTTGGACGACTCAATGAAACTTAGCAAATGCCATGGTTCTGTTTATGTGGGAGAAGAGTGGGCTGGTAAGTGGAAACAGTGAGTTACATTTTTTTTAGAGAAAAAAAAAGAAACATTTTGTGTAATGTGCCATGGCTTAGCAGACTGTTTTAGGATTTTTTGTATTTCATTAGGTATGCTACAGTGGGACTAGTCAAGACCGCAGTTTACTGGTAATTCAAAAGATGGCAGCTTTCAACTTCCATGGTCAGGGGTCAGACTGATTATAGAGATGAAGTTAACTGGCACCTTTTGCATTGGTAATGCTGAGTTTTACAGTGTTGCCAAGGTGCCAGCCAGCCAATCAGGAGGTCAGATTTTAAAGCCCATTGTATAATTAAAATTAAAATTGAATGCAATGTTTAGGAAAGATACACATATACAAAACACAGAATTATATTTAGCCATGGTCTAAACAAAACATAGACTTACATTTAGCCATGGTCTAAAAGTAAAAATGTTTTATCCAAGGCATCAGAATTGAAGATATGCTTTTTTTCTGTACTTTATTTTTATTCCTTAAAACAGAAAAAAGATTACACTTTTAAATTTTAATTACAATCAACAACAAATTCATTAAGAAAATTAAATTTCCCCCTTTTTTCTGGGGTAAAAGAATATTAACAACTATCTTATGCACATGACCATGTAATAAAAAAAAAGAAAAGAAATATGTAAGTTTGCCAGTGGTCCAAGTTTTTAACAGCCCTGCTAAATATTTAAATAAAAAAAATAAGGCATCTGTTCACTCTAGTCCATTCAGTCTCAGATCCTCAGTATAAGGAAGTCAGTTATTTCAAAGTCCACAATTAATATTTATATTAGAACTTCATCCAAACTTTAAACAAAAAGATATTCAGTCATTTCAGCTGCCTCTTCATCCTCAAAGTCTGAACTGATATCATCAGGAATTTTATGCTGCTTTCATAGAAAGCTCTAGCAGTATCAGGGTCATCAAAAAAATAGTTCTTATCCTGAAAATGTACTTTCAAATGAGCAAGAGCATGTAGAACCACTACAATTCCAGCTTCCTTCAATTCAGACAATATTGGTAAAAAAACGCTTTCTTCTACATTGAGTCTGCATACAGAAGACCGGGTACAGATGTAAACAGTGCCCTTCATAGAACAGCTGCTTCTTTTGCCTCGTTAATTGGAGGATTTTATTCCTCTCAGCAAGGGTTTGAAAAGTAATTATGACATATCTTGCCCTAGATTGTTGAGTTGTATCCTTGATTTGACATGAGACTGGATGAAATACTGACTCAAGAACGATAGAAGGCTCAATCGAAAATACAGCAGTCAAAACCTTCTGCACAGCATCCTTCAACTCAGCATTCAGAACAGTTCCAGGAAACCCAATTAGATGTAAATTTCTCCTCAGCATACTGTTCTCTAAACGCTCTAATCTTGCCATCTGAGCCAACTGCTCATGTAAACCTACATTTGTAGCTCCCTCTAGGATAAGAACTTGAGCAGAAATGCCTTTTATCTCCCCTTCATTGTTTTCAATCAACTTCTCCACTTTCTCTATTCGAGTCACCACAGCTGTGCAATGAACAGAAATACCCCAAAGTGAAGTTTCAATATGAACAGCTGACTGCCTCACCTCAGCATGAAACTCAGTCAATAAAGCTTGAATCAATGCAAGAGTGGGCTTCTGCTACGCCTTTGGTTTTGCTTCCATATTCAAATGGGTTATTACAGCAGGAGAAACCCCTGTCCCTACCCCTACAACAGGCCCTCGGGCTGGAGCATCTCTTCCAGATGGTTTTGGGGAAATTAACTTATTCATATCGGAAGACGGAAATTCCATCTGAGTAAGTATGCAAAAGAAAAACGAAAAATAAAGTTTTTAAAACTTTTACTTGAGATGTTCCATCTGAAACCACAGAGCTCCTGTCAAACACATCTAGCTCTAGTGATGGCTCATTAGCACCTCCTGAAAGTATGCTTTTATTAAAAAAGTCTACAATGAATACATGGCACCATATATGGTGATGACAATTAACAATTCTATATGAGCACCCCAAAAATGATATTAGTTGTAGAAATTCAAGCTGTCAAACTAAAATATATCCATTTGTATCCAGTAGGTAGAAAACATTTTAGAAATGTCTAAACAGAATATAGAGAAAGAACAAATGAACTGACAGCAGTACTCGAGAAAAGGAACATAACTAACTGATTCTACAGCACTGGATAAGATAGCTGTGTTCCTTTTCTTCACAGTTCCTGTAAATATTTTTTTCTATGTATTCTTTTGAGCCATTTAAAATAATTTTTCAACCTGGGGACAGTGGCCCCTAGGGGGTTCCCTAAGTGTCATGTGTGGGCCCAAGGCAGGTACGGTACCAAAAGAAAGCACACACTTCTTATTAATTGACATATTAATATTTGCAAATATTGCACATTTTTTACATTTCTATTACAAATTAATGTTGAATAAGGTCTAAAACTTCTAAAGATTTACTCTACTTTGGGTTAGATGACCACTGGCAGGTGTCGTTATAGTCACATGTCTTCTGTCATGTCTTATGAACAAGGGGTTCTTAGGCATAGCTACCCATAATTAGGGGTCCTCATTGTCAGAAATGCTGAGCATCCCTGTATGTCAAATAGCATTCATTAAATACTGTAGCTGCAGTGTAAAGTCTATATGTACTGAACATATCTGCCATTAAAGTCCATTCTTACTGTATATTAGATTTCTTATAGATGCCCATACTTTAAAAACATGCTTATCTCATGTGAAGTTGGGTAAAGAATCCCAAGTTTCCAATCAGTTAAATGTTACTACTTTTCTGCCATCTCAACTAAACATACAGTATTTATGAGAACACCATTCCAGCTAATTATGGGCTAATTTGCTTCAGTCTTGGCTACCAAGAGTACTATCTTTGGGGCTAATTTGTTAAATTATCTGATCAGATCGAGATAGCAACATACATTCTTCTAAGGAGATAATTATTTTTGTAGAATTTTTATTGTGCCACTCCATAAATGAAACCTGGGTAGGCTATGCCAAGCTATAACATGGATGCAGCTTCTAAAGTGATTTAACACAGTTTGCTTTTGGGGAGTTCTTTTGCTGAGACACTTCAGGAAGTGTTTGTGATTGGTAACAGATTCCAAGTGACTTCTGTGTTTTGTAACAGGCTTATGTAACTAAAGTTATATAGTTGTGTGCTCTTTCCACTATCTTTACTTCTAAAGTGATTTTCCATAGTCTGCTTTTGAGGAGTTCTTTTGCTGAGGCACTTCAGGAAGTGTTTGTGTTTGGTAAGAGATTCCAGGTAAATTCTGTGTTTTGTAACAGGCCTATGTAACTGAGGTTATATAGCTGTGTGCTCTTTTCACTACCATTAGTTCTAAAGTGATTTTCCACAGTCTGCTTTGGGGGAGTTCTTTTGCTGAGACACTTCAGGAAGTGTTTGGTAACAGATTCCAGGTATCTTCAGTGTTTTGTAACAGGTTATATGTAATTCTTCTGTAGTTCATAGAAGAAAGTATTTTTCTTTACCTGATTGTTTTTATAGACACAGAGTATCAAAGGAACAACCCTCCACCCACCCTCCCCAACCACCCCAGGTGGTCTAACTTTATAGTGGTAGGCCAAGCCACATCTACTTAAAGTCCCAGGAACAGTTATGCAGCACAGCACAAGCAATAGCCTAAATGGTATATAGACAGAAGTACAAAGGGTGCAGCTAGCAAATAGGTCCACAAGGGCACATATAAGAGGAGGAGAGATAAGCTGTAAGTCACTACAGAAGAGGAGAGACAGGGAGAGAGGGAGAAGGAAAAAAAGGTTAGCACGCAGGACAGGGAAAAGGGTTAGGAGATAGCAGTTAGGAGGCATAA
Organism: Neoceratodus forsteri; assembly: GCA_016271365.2. Taxonomy (NCBI): domain Eukaryota; kingdom Metazoa; phylum Chordata; order Ceratodontiformes; family Ceratodontidae; genus Neoceratodus; species Neoceratodus forsteri. The sequence continues at coordinate 87,987,432 of JADMNL010000025.1, forward strand.
GCAAGCAGAAGAGTGAGGAGGGTAGCAGTCATGATGGGAGTGGTGCAGTGCAGTGGTTGTGGAGCAGCAGTATTCAGGGGGACATTCTGGAGGCTGTGATACTGCCCTATCTGCAGGCACCTCTCAGGGCTGAGGGAGGACGCTGCTTGTCTCTGCGCAGAGTTGGCCAGGTTACAAGCAGCATCCACCCCCATCCAGAGACCACTGGGTCCACAACATGAACCTCATAGGATGCCCAGAAAGAAAAGTGAGTGGATCATGGTGGGCTCGGGGGGGGGGGTCAGAAGCACATTCCCCAACCTGTCCAGCTGAATAACTCCTACACTGTTTTAGAAGAATGGGAATGCCCCACACAGACACCCACAGCTGGGACCAGGGAGGATGATCAGATCCTCCAAGCTGGAGCCCCAGGAAAGGTGGACAGGGGCCCATGGAGGAGAGGGAAGCTTCTCTTAGTGGGAGACTCTATTGTGCACTGTATGGAATTAGGGCACCTAGCAGAGTGGAAAGGGAAGTCAAGTGCATCCCAGTAAGTGTTGCTTGGAGGGATGGGAAGTAAATCCACAGGATCACTAGAGCAATAGCCAGGAAGGAGGAGCTGGATGTCATCATCCACCTGAGTACCAATAACCTGGCAGGGAGAAGAGTGGAGTTAACCAGAGTCGATGAGGATTTCAGAAAGCTGGGATGGGGCCTGAAACAGGTAGAACATTCCATCTCATTCTCAGAGGTTCAACCTGTCCAAGGCACATGGGAGGATAGGGCACTCCATATCCAATCCTTCAACACCTGGTTGAAGGATTGGTGTGGAAGGGAAGGATTTGGCTTCATAGGGGACTGTGGCCCCACCTGGGCAGATGTAAGCTTATAACAGGAGGATGACCTGCATCTGTCCAGGAAGGGGACCTCACTCCTTGGTGAAAAGTTGGAATGCTTCAGTAGAGAGCATTTAAACTGGCCAAGGTGGGGAAAAGTCAGGAGGGACAGGTGGCTTAGGATTACTATCCCATGGTAGCATGAAAAAACACAAGTTGACAACAGGAACAACTGAAGCGAGCAGGGAGGAACAGGCAGGTGAAATGTGTAAAAGGGGGAAAGAGGGGGCAGGAGCATGTGAGCAAGAAAACCAGGGTGGGAGAAACAGGCAAGGGGGAGAGAGAACAAGAGCAGAGGGAGGACAGGGTAAGAAACATGGAAGGTCATGCTCACAAATGCCCGCAGTGTGGGAAATAAGGTTCCAGATCCGGAAGCCTTGATGACGAATGCAGACCTTGACAAAGCACCAATAACAGAGACATGATACTCTGCTAATCACGACTGGGACATCAATGTACCAGGCTATACACTGTTCAGAAGGGACAGGGAAGGTAAATAGGGAGGTGGGGTAGCCCTGTGCATCAGAGAAGGTATAAAGGCTACAGAAGTACAGGGAAGACAGGGGGAAGCTGAGGCAATGTGGGTCACCCTTGAACCAGGGAATGGCACAGCAGTACGTACTGGGGTGATCTACAGACCTAATGCACAGAGGGAGGAAGTGGACAGGGTACTAATGGAGGAAATTCATGACATGGCAGCTAAAGGTGAAATCTTGCTGACTGGGGATTTCAATATCCCTGATGTAGATTGGACCACCCATGCAGCTGCTTCAGCCAGAAGCATGGCCATACTGGAATCCCTGCAGGGGGTTGGACTCAGACAGCTGGTGCATGAGCCAACCAGAGAGAAATCTATTCTGGACCTGGTATGAACCAATGGAAACAAGAGTCGAAGGAGTCCAGGTGGAAGGGTAGCTGGGATTCAGTGACCACCACATGGTGTGATTTGGCATGGAGACAGGACTCAATTAAGTCACTCAAGGGCAAAAGTATTAGATTTCAGGAGGACATATTTTAGTGAAATGGGTAGGATGCTTAAAAGCAGCCCTGGAGAAGGGAGAGGTAATGGAGGGAGTAGAAGAACAGTGGGAGAAACTAAAAGGAGCCATAGAGAAGGTAACTAACAAATGCCTTAGGATAGTGGCCAAAGGTAAAAGAAGAAGGAAACCACTTCGGTTCTCAAAAGAGGTACCAGGCAAAGTAAGGTCTAAAAGAGCAAGTTTCAGGAAGTATAAGGGAACCCAAAGTGAGGAAGACAGAGAGGTGTACATTGAATGTCTAAGGGAAGGCTGTTAGGAGAGCCATGGCACAGACAGAGGAGGGTTTAGCATGGACTGTGAAAAAAGGGACAAGACATTCTATAGGTACATCAGTGATAGAAGAAAAACAAGTAGGGGGGATTGTGAGGCTCAAAGGGGAGGAGGGAGAGTATACAGAGGGGGATCTAGACAAAGCAGAAATACTGAACAAATATTTCTGTTCAGTATTCACTAAGGGGGGGAAGAGTCAAGGACCACAGTTGGGGAGAAGAGGCAATGGGGGGGGAGTGGACACCAATCCATTCACAGAGGAGAGAGTTCTGGAGGAACTCACAATGCTGAAGGTGGATAAAGCCATGGGGCCAGACCACATACGACCAAGGATATTAAGGGAGCTGAGAAGGGAACTAGCAACACCTCTGGCCACCCTGTTCACAGAGTCCCTCAATGCAGGCATGGTTCCAGAGGACTGGAGGAGGGTGCATGTAGTTGTACTGCACAAAAGTGGCAGTAGGGAGGAAGTGAGGAACTACAAAATTTTGCTGCTGCTTGTGGGCTCCTGGACTTAATTTTTTTTTTTTACCAAATTAGAGCTCCCTCCCGACATGCACCCCCTGGAGTTAGAGAATCCAAATTAAGGGAGGTAGGGCAAAGCCCCCATGAGGGAGGCACTGGGGCACAACCTCACCACAAAAAACACTTTTAGGTTGCGGGATGCTGGTTCGCTGGTAAGGAGGTGTATATCGCCGGTTGCTTTTCGTGATATACACCTCGCCATAATAGCGATCGCCATTCTGGAATTCACTATTATGAACTGAGGATTGTAAAAAGAGGATTCTGATTGGCCCAGAGCTCTTGGAAGCCGTGATGATATCAGGCTACATCATCACGGCTTCAAAAAAGTTCCAGCGCCACCAGCCTCCTTGCTCTCTAATGTCTGAAAACTATTTTTTCAAAATGTACTCCTACACCACCCAAAAACTCATTCATAAAACATTTTTTTATTTATAAAACTTGAAACTCAGTTCATAATAACAATAAGTCACTCCAGGGTGTGGTATATCATGGAATATCATCACTTCTCGGGTGGTTGGACGCACTGGGCCTGCAGCCTTGTGCCCAACCACCCGAGGCGTGACGATATCCCATGATATACCACACCCTGTAGTGCCTTATTGCTTAATTATGACATAGAACCAAGATAAATATAGTATCAATATTAATACAGACAGGATCTTAGGTAAATAAAATGATGCAACTGAAAAAATCCGGGAATAATGTGCAAAAATCCAGTAATAAGAGGTCACATAGACATGGTACCTATACTGTTAAATTGATGATGGGGACATCTCATAAATGGGAGGGAGTTCTGGAATGGTAGACTTATAAAGAGTGAAACATATGCAGGTATAACAATTTACTTCTCTGTATTGTACCAGTAATCCAACGATATCACATGAGATATCATGACCAGTAACACAGGTAGAACAAACAGCTGCTAAGAATGAAGAACAGAAGACTATAGGATGCTTTAGTTAAAGACCACATCAGCCAAAGTTGACATGTCTAAATTTTAAAACTTTGAGAAGGTGGCATCTCTGTAAATGTCAAGAGGAGAGGCATAAGTTCACTCTGCCAAAGAAATTACCATTTTCACAATTTGTTCAGAGCACCTGCAGATTTCTAAACAATCTTGCTTAATTTGCTGTCCATTACATACGAACATACAGTACAAACTTATGAAAAGAGCGAGCAGAAGGCCACCCGGTCTATTGCGTCTGCTCGGTAAGTGATGCAGGGTCTGGCCTTGCAATTTATGCCAATAACCCTGTCCCCTTCAACTCTCCCTTCCTCTCCCCTTCCTTTGTCCCAAGGGTTCCCTTTGTGCTTGTCCCAGGTTCTATCAAATGTTCCCACCATCCTTGCTAATATCACCTCCTCTGGCAGCTCATTCCAGGTGGACACAATTCACTCCACATAGAAATGCTTCCATATATCCCTTTTGAATCCCCCCCCCCCCATCAAGTTTAGACTGCTCTCCCTAGTGGTGCTGCTTTCACTCATTTTAAAGAGACCTCCTTTTCACTCTGTTAATTCTCTTCATGTACTTGAAGGTCTCCATTATATCACCCCCTGCCTTCTGTCTTCCAGGGAGTACATCCCCAGGGCTCAAACCCTCTCCTCAAAGGGCCTATCTTGTAACCCCTCGATCATCTTGATTGCTGTCCTCTGGACCCCCTCCAGCATTCTGCTATCCTACTTAAGGTAAGCATGCCAGTACCTCACCCCATATTCTAAATGTGGTCTCTCCAATGACCTGTACAATAGTAAAATAAAATTGCTCCACCTACTACTGAATCCCTTTGTAATACAGCCCAGCATCCTGTTAGCCTTTGACGCTGCCTTTTTACACTGAGAGGTGTGTTTCAGATCACTCGTAGTCACTACCCCTAGAGCCTTTTTCTCTTCAGAAGCAGTTACTTGAGCCCCTCCTATGTAATACTCTGTCCTAGGGTTCTTGGACCCTATGTGCATCACTTTGCACTTTTTGGCATTGAAACTAAGTTGCCAGATTCCTGATCATCTCTCTAGTCTGGTGAGGCCTTCCCTCAGGTCCTTATATCCCCTGCTTGGTGTCCACTATCTCACAGAGTTTGGTGTCATCCGCAAATAGGCACATTTTGCCTTTAATGCCTTCCCCGATGTCACTTAGAAAGTCACTGAACAACAAAGGCTCAGTACTGATCCCTGTGGGTCACTGCTTGTGAGCTCCTTGGTGCTGGAGAACTCACCCCAAACACTACTGTCTGAGTTCTACCACTTAACCAGTTTTCAACCCATCTTACCATATACTCCCCCAACCCTAGATCCCTCAGCTTCATTATTAATCTTTTGTGTGGTACAAAATCAAAGGACTTGCTAAAGTCCAGGTATATAATGTCCACCACCTGGCCTTTGTTCACGGCCCTCGTGACACAGTCGAAGAACTTGATCAGGTTCATTTTACACGATCTGCCTGCCACAAACCTGTACTTTCATCATGTAGACCATTTTCCTCTATGTACCTCACCAGCCTTTCCTTTTGTATGGTTTCCATGGGTTTGCATATCGAGGTCAGGCTGACTGGCCTATAATTACCTGGGTCATCCTTGGGTCCACTCTTGTGGAGTGGCACCACATTTGACATTCTCCACTTCAGTGACACCATTCCCGACTCCAGAGAACTATTGAAGAGAACAGCCAGTGGGCCCGCCAGATCCTCCGCTAACTTTCAGTGCCCTGGGTGTATTTTGTCTGACCCTGGGGATTTGTCCACTCTCAGGGCCATCAGCCCCTCCCTCACTCTTTCAATCCCAATGAACCCTATGGCTTCACCCTCTGTTCCCTCCTTCCTTCTCCCTGCCCATGGCACCAGGTCATCCTTTTCCTTAGTAAAGATGGAGCAGAAGTGTTTGTGTAATACCTCTGCTTTACTCCCATCTTCATCAACCCAACCATCCCCCCCTTTCTCAGCCTAACAATGCCATCCTTCTTATCCATCTTTTTGCCTATGTAGCAAAAGAAGGCCTTTTCCCCATTCTTTCTTCCTTTGGCTATTTGGAGCTCTTTCTGTGCCTTTGCCTGCTGCACTTCTCTTCTTGCTACCTTATCTAGCCTACAGTATTCTTCCTCATCCTCTTCCTTTGCTATTCTTTTGAATCTTCTATAGGCTTCTCTCTTTTTCCTTATCACTGTGGCCACCTCCCCATTAAACCAGCTTGGTGGTCTGGCTTTCAATTTATTCCCCCTCAATTTGATACAACTGCTTTTGGCCTTCTGAATGGCCCTTCTAATGGTGTCCCATAATCTGTCCACTCTCACGCCCTCCTGCATGCTGTCCTGGTATTCCCTTAGCACTTCTCTCATCTTTTTAAAATTTGCCCTCCTAAAATCCAATGTTCTGGTATTAGTGGAGATGTCATCCTTGCCGATGTCCAAGCTAAATCACACTGTATTATGGTCACTTCCACCCAGGGGTTCCATAACTTTGATCTCTTGTACGTGCTCCCTATTTGTGAGCACTAGGTCCATGATTGCCCCCTCCTTGGTGGCATCAGTCACACACTGAGTCATGAAGCCATGCTGGATTGCATTTAGGATTTCCTGACTTCTGGCACAAGATATGGTGGGAGTAGCCCAGTCCACTTTAGGTTGGTTAAAATCCCCCACCATTACCACCTCCCCTTTTCCTACTGTGATCCTCAACTGGGAATACAGATCTCTGTCCTTGTCCTCACCCTGGTTGGGCAGTCTATATCCAACTCTGATCCTGATCTTCCTTCCTCTGCTAGCTAACAACTGGAGCCACAATGTTTCTAAGTTCCCCTTTTCCTTTTCTTCCTTCCTCATGCAAAGTATTCTCTCCCTGATGTATGATGTAACCCTCCCACCTTTGCCTATCTCTCTATTCCTTCTATATAGATTGTACCCTGGGATTGAGAGATCCCAGTCATGGTGTGCTATAGCCCAGGTCTCAATAACTGCCTCTTTATCCACCTTATCCTCTGCTAAGAGAGCATGCATTTCTGCCATCTCGTTCTCGAGGCTGCGGGTATTCAGTAACAACACCCTCCCATTGTTCCTCTAATACCATGGCTCATTCGTTCAACAACTTTGTCCTGACTTGCCCTACTTCCTTCCTTCCTCCTCTCCCCAACTCCTTAACTGTCCCCCATCCCCCTTCCCCTTTTGTTGTTACTGCCTTTGTGGGTGGGGGGTCTACCAACCTCTCCTTTTGAAATTGTGTGGGCCATCCAGTCCCCTCCCCCCTTTAGCAGTTTAAACCAAGTTCCTTTCCCATATATTCTTCCAGCTTGTCCTTTAGTATTTTCCTCCCCTCCCAACTATGGTGCAGTCTGTCAGGGCAATAAAGCTCTTTATTTAACCACATGTCCTCCCAACCCCCTATAAGACTGTACCCCTCCTCTTTACACCAAACACCCAGCCACTCATTGAATTCTGCTATTCTCATTTTTCTAGCTGTGCTGGCCCTGAGGACTAGGATTACTTCTGAAAAGGCCAGCGAGTTCACAGAATTCCTGCATGATTTTGCTATTACTTGAATCTGTTCTGTACCACCCCCTCCTCTTCACTGGTTCCAATGTATGTAATCAAGCCAAGCTTCCCTCCTGTCTTCTTCACCACCTCCTTGATCTGAAGTGTTGCTCTCCCTGCCTCCATTCCTGGCATGCAAGCTACAAGAGTATTATTCCATGCAAAGCAAATAATTCTGCAATCTGAGTTTAAGTAAATTAAATGAAGTACTAGACTGAAGAGAAACAGGCAAAGTCTGTAAATGTCCCTTTGGAAAACTGGAACCTGTTCTGTATGCAGCAACATCAGTTGAGGAATGGGGAGAAGTATGAGTACCACCTTGGTCAATCTCAAATACATGGTTCTCCATCGTACTGAGGAAGGATATTTAATGGTGGTCCTGTTTGTTGACCTGATCAAAGTTTTTCATCTTATTGATCATAAATTAATAAAAAATAAGCCTAATTTATTTGTACTTGTTCGACTATGTTGAACTTGTTTGACTTCATCCCATTGGAACTTGCTTATATTGCCTTGTAATCAGAGTTATTGATGTGGAACCTTTGTAAAAGAGCACTTGTGCTCAAAGGTGTTCTCCAAAATTTTCAGTAAATAAATGAATAAATCAAAAAAGGAAACTGCTGTAAACTGGGAGCTTTGGGAATTTCACTGAATGTTGTGTCTTGGATTAAGAATTATCTTTCTTATTTAGTCAGTTGGTATTGGCCCAGTAATGTCATCTCTAAATTCTGTTAGCTGTGGCGTTCCTCAGGGGGTTAATTTTAGGATCCCTATTATTTTGTAAATTTATAAATTCTATTCCAGAGTCTGCACAAACTGAGAAGCCATTTTATATGCAGACAGTTTCATCATTTGTATGAGTTCCAAGTGTTCCTCTGAGATTACGAAATTTCTGAATCTGGATTTTTAGGCAGTAAACACATGGTTTCAAAGTAACAGCCTGGTTTTATATTATTCTACAACAAAGTCTATGATGTTTGGCTACCTGATCTCACTGATACAAATTTCCCCATTACTGGCTTATGATTTGGATGGTTCTCTTACTGAGCAGGTTGCTCTTTTTAAGTTTAGGTGCCTTTTTTGACCCCTTTTTCACTTATTCAGAGCATGTAAGTATGTATGGATATTAACCAAAGGTCTGGAGCAGTATATAAATTTAAAAATTATTTTTCAATGAACATAAAGATGAAGAGATCACTCCCTTATCAGGACATTATTTAAATTAACCCATCTGACTGGGTGTTGAGTATGCTTACAAAGTGCATTGTATCATGATTTCTATTTTACTTTGACTGTATCTATGCTGTGGCATCATTGCATTGTATTAATATTTATACTTAGATACATACATACATACTACAGAAACAGACATAGACACTGATGTCCAAAAAAGGCTCTCAGTCCATCTAGACTGCCTATCCTGCTTAGAAATTCTACTTTGTACTAGTGGCAACTGTCCTCTTTTTTAGAGTCCCCCCTTTTTCTAACTAAACTCACCTGCCTGTCCTATCCCTGCTTGAAGCAGCTGATTTACTTTGCCTGTACCACTTGTTCTGGTAGCCTATTCCACTTATCCACCACCCTTTCTTGAAGAAGTACTGACGGATGCCCTTTTGAATTTCCCCCATTGTAGACTTTAGTGAATTCCCTCTCATCTCTGTGTTTGAACTCAAGGAGAACAGTTCCTTGGCTTCAACTATATTTGTCCCATGCAGGTACTTGTATGTTTTAATCCTGTTGCCCTTTTCCCTTCTTTTGTCCAGGGTGTACATATTTAAGTCCTGCAGTGTCTCTCCTCTTACGTCAACTCCCCAAAGCAATGCACTGTCTTAGTTATGCCACTCTGTACTGCCTCCACATCGTTGTAGTCTTTCCCCATGTGTGGGCTCCAGTACCTTGCACAGTATTCTAGATGTGTCTGCATCTGTGACCTGTACAGAGGGAGGATCACTTCCCACCTTTTACCGCTTATTCACCTCCCTATGAATCCAGGCATTCTGTTTGCTTTCCTCATTGCTCAGTTCAGCATGCAGAAGTTTTTAGGGTCTCTGATAATATCACTCCTACTTCCTTTTCCTTTAGAGTGCTATCCAATGCCACCCCTTCAATTTTGTGTTGCACCCTTGGGTTTCCTCTCTCAATGTGCATTAACTGACATTTTTTTGTGTTAAACTTCTGCTGACAAATATTGAGCCAGCTGTTCAACCTGCCCAGCTCCTCTTTTAGTTCCTTTCTCCCTTCCTTTGTTTAAACCCTAGTGCCGTTCTTTGTTATCATCTGCAAATAAGTAGATCTTACTCTTCATATCTTCATCTATGTCACAGATGAAAATATTAAAGAGAATCAGTGCTAGTACCAACCCCTGAGGTATCCTGATGGTCACTTCTCTGACCTCTGAAAACTTAAAAAAGGACAACCACCCTATCTGTTCTTCCCCTCAGCCTGCTCCATACCCAGTTAGCCATCTTTTCCTCTACCCCAAGGTTCCTAATCTTTTTCACCAGGCTGCCTGCTCCTTGCCTGCTTTTGTGGTAAACAAGTTAAGAAATTGACCAGCATTATCTGGAAATACCTTCCTCTTATTAACACATGTTGTCTGTGGTTCTGTAACCCATTCCCTTCTAGGAAGTTCACAACATCCTACCTTATTAGAGATTTCATGATCTTCCCCTCTCTACACATCAAGCTGACTGGCCTATAGTTCTATGGCTTATTCCTCTTCCCACTGTTGTGTAGCAGAACCACACCCCCACCCTCCAATCAACCACACCACCAACTGTGGTAACAAGCACACCACCAAGCCAATACCCAATACCTATAAAGGTGGTGCCATTTTGAGAGTCCAATATGATGACTGCCAGAGGAAGTGGTGGGGGCTGAAACAATTATGGGATTTAAGAATGCATGGGATAGACATAAAGGAATTCTGGAGGTCAGGGGTAAGGGGCAACAGACTTCTTGGAAAACATAAACTGAACTTACAGACTTAAATGGGCAGACTGGGTGGGCCATAGGCCCTTATCTGCCGACACTGTCTATGTATCTATGTATCTATGACTGACACAGTCCTCCTCTCACCTCCTTGGCCAGCCACTGCCTGTGCACGCCCTGTCATCCAACATGGTGGCTATCTGAGGAGTTGAATGGAGGACTGTGCTAGTCATCTTATTGGGCTCCCCACATGGTGCTGCCTTCATAGGCTGGGGTGGTTGGGTGGTGTGCTTGGTATGTGCACACCCCACACCCCCACCCTCTGATCAACCATTCCTGTATGGCTCTGGTTCTATCTGGTGTCTAGTAGCACCTCTCACCCTCTGATCACCCATCACTATACAACTTGTGTTCTCCCTGATGTCTAGTGGCACCCCTGCCTTCCAGTCCCCCATGCCAGACAGTGTCATGCTGCCCTGGTGTCTAGGGGCCTTGCACCTTCTGGTCCCCTGGCCTGAAATTACTAGGCAGTCTGTGATGTCTAGTTGTACCCCCCCCACCTGCCGATCACCTGTCCCAGTGCCACCTCTGAGTACCTGGTAGCTACTGGTCTTCCCTCATCACCTGTAACAAGCACACCACCAAGCCAATACCCCATACCTATAAAGGTGGTGACTGACACAGCCCTCCTCTCACCTCCTTGGCCAGCCACTGCCTGTGCACTCCCTGTCATCCAACATAGTGGCTATCTGAGGAGTTGAGTGGAGGGCTGTGCCAGTCATCTTATTGGGCTTCCCACATGGTGCTGCCTTCATAAGCTGGGGCGGTTGGATGGTGTGCTTGGTATGTGCAGTGCAGGAGGGCTGCTAGCCACTGGGGACTCAGAGGGGGCACTAGGATTGGTGCTCAGTGGGAGGGGGTTACCAATAGACACCAGGGACTATGCATTTCAGTCTGGGGGTTCAGAGGGTGGGGAAACCCTAGACACCAGGGAACCATGACACTGGCTGGGATAGTGGATCAGAAGGTGAAGGAGTGCAACTAGAGACCAGGGGAAACATGATCTACACAGTTACAGGTCATCAGGGGGTGGGGGGGGTGCCACAAGATACCAAGGAGAATACAAGCAATGCAGGGACAGGTGCTGGGGGGGGTCCATTAGACTTCAGGGCATCCATTGTTTCACAAGGAAGGGGGGTTGGAGGTGAGCAGCTGCAGTGCTTTATCCCACCACCAGGACCTTGTGCCAAGTTAACAGTAGGTTTGCAAAGGCGGGATGTAATGCCCATTTAGGTGGCATTTACCACTGGTGGAAACCACTGAATATGCCACTGCACTTATATGGAGGGTGGGATCCTCTTCTTTGCATCAGTGCAGCAGTACAATAGTGCTTGGGTGTTAATGGGTTATGCCTGCATTGTGGGGGGTTCTTAACCCTTAGGCTGCCAACAGATTTAGAACGTATAGGAATTTTTGACTGATATATCAGTCTGTGGCATAGAAAGGGCTAATATAGACCCCACCCATGATTTGGGCACAATACCTGGTTAGCTTGGGCAAGCACCCCTTAGTGCCCATGCTAATTTTTGAATATGTGGCCCCAGAAGGCACAAGAAGATGTGATATAATACAGTCTATTAGTATACATCAATAGAAAAACTCAATGTTTAACAAAAAAACAGCTGCTAAAGCAGCCAAAATGCCTAAAGATGAGACACCATTTACAGTGCTTGAACATTCTTTGTACCTTCTATTCTGAACTTGTTGAAGATTGTGATATCTTTTATCAACTGAGCATCAAACACCCATGTAGGAAACTGTTATGCAAATTACCCATTCTACTCAAATATCTAATGCTGTGTTTCCAGCTGATTGAAAGTTGCTCCTAATTATTAAAGCATTATCCCCATTACAATGTATGACGTTTGTAAAACAGAAAGAAATCCAGGAGACCTGAAGTAATATCAATGCAGTCATGCAGAGATGTGATTTGTAATAATGTTGCAAAACCATTGAACTCACAAGATAGAGAAACAATATTTTCTTGTTTATATACAGTATATTTCATCAAATGCCATGGAGTTGCTATTAGTTATTTTGAAAACCTTCTGTGCAATCCACAAGATATTTATAAAGCATGGCATGACACAGTAATTTCAAAACAGACATACACATTGGAATAAAAATATAAAACAGCAATATATATAAAAAAAATCCCCATAAGTTCCTTCCAGTTAAGGAATCTGTGACACTGTCTGGTCTAGCAGTTGATGTACCTGCCTTGGTACTGGGAAATCACAGATTTATCAGTTTTACAACTTATTTACCCAAGATAACCCAAATAAGATGCAGCATCTCATTTTCAGTGGGGTTCTGCTTCAAACCATTTCAAAAAATGGATGGACTGGAGCCAGTCTGTGAGTGGAATGTGTACGTATATCTGCACTTAGTAATACATTAATCTGTACCAATCTGTTGTTCTCTCACCCTTCTTTGTCTCTCACTGGGACAAATTTGTTAGAGGCCTAAACTATGTATTTACTGTAACGTGCTGCATTAACTGTGGCTACCTACTGATTCTCTCGACCCACTATTGTCTAGCAAACAGGACCCAATGTTAGTGATCCCCCTACTATGTAATATCACTTGTTTTATACTGTCTTCAACTGCTATCCATGTTCTCCCCTCCCCCAGGACGCATCTGGAATCAAGCAGTAGTCTGCTCTGCATGCCTTCCTGGTAAAACTTTTAACTAAATAAATAACAGGGAGGACAACTCACTCAGCCAAGGTCACACACTGGGTATTTTGTTCTACTGGGGTTTGGATCTGCAATGTTCTGGTTCCCAGTTTGGTGATTTAACACCCTAAACCATGATGCAACCCCTAGCAGAAGGACAAAGACACTCACTGTGAGACCTTGGACACATCTTCTAACCTTATAGCCTATAATATGTCAATTCTATTCAGCTGCAGAAATAGGTAGAAGCAGGACCCCACTAAAAACATGAATTTGCGTATCAGGTGGACTATCCTGGGTAAGTAAGTTGTCAAAATAAAAACTAGCATAAACATAAAATTATTGAAATATTTGTATTTTAGATATGCACATTTTCATTCACAAAATACTTTCTCTGCTTGAGGATGCAGTGATGTCATCCTTCCTAACCTTTTATAGGGCACTACTAGTGCTTTCTAAGGTCTCAGTGCCATTTCTGAGTGTTTAATGCATTCTTTTAGCACTCCCGAAGTTTGAAAGCCCAAAGAGGCATTTAGGGAGTGCTTGGGAGCTTCTAACATGCCATTAGAACTTGTATTCATGACTCAGCCCCTCAACAGTATGCGCTCCTGGCATACGTTTGCAAATACTCACAAATCACTTTTTGCCTTGCAAACTGCCACTTTCAACAGGGCCAAGTCCTAGCACATTGCCAACGCAGCATTCACTAAACCTCTTTGTAAGTCAAAAACACAGTTTGTGACTAAGAATTCCTTCCAATCTGCCAAATGAATTGTAGACTTTCCCTTTATGCCATGTGTAATAGCTCTACTTTGGCCTAAAAATGAGAATACTGTAGAACTTAGATCATTCATTAACAAGGAATGTAAAGGTATAGGGTATTTTGATGTCAGAAATATAATTCAAACTACAAGTATTTAGTCATCGATTCATTCATTCATTCATTCATTCATTCACTCAGTTTTTCTTGATCGAGAAAGGAGGGATAGGCAATTTTCCAAGAAGAACCATGGGATCTTTTTTTTTTAATATCGACTCTATTTATACCTCCTTCCTCATGGAGCAGGCTTGACGGGTCATCCGGCCACTGCCACCCGCACCCCTGGACCCTGGTCTGGCCAGCGACATGCTCTCCTCCACACAGACTGGCATGCAGACCCCCCCATGGGGACTTGGATCCAATACCCTGGGAGCGTGCCTCTCTAGATCGGGGGGGGGCCACAGCACATGGCCATCAGCCACCACGACTGCCCCAAATTTTCCACCTGCATTTTTTTCCCTGGAGCTGGATGTGCAATGGTATCAATGCACAGTGTGCTGACACCTCCCACGCTCCTACCTCCAGCTGCATGCCACTCACTGCAGTGCCCCTGACTTCCGCCAGTTGCCACTGTAGAGTGACGTAGACCCCATTCCCACCCCAGAGGGAGGAGAGCTGTCATCAGATGCTCAATCCTCCCCTGCTGACCTCCAATGGCCTAAGTCTCTTCCTGAACCTGGGTCACCTGCTTAGCACAAGGTGTGGTGCCCAGTTCCTCAAACCTCAGCACCACAGGGCAGGGTGAGCCATGGGATCTTTAACATCCACATGAACAGGTACAAGAACAGGCAGATGGGATCAAGGGTTATTGTCTCATATAGAAGATGGCACCACAGAAGTGTAGCACCCCACCTACCATACTGCACTAAAGTGTCTGTATAAGGATTTTATCCCAAGTTCCTGGGCTGGGGTTAGAACCCACAACTTTCCAATCTTACAGCCTCAGGGGTGAATGTGCAACCTGCTCAGCCATGGACACTGACTAAATGATGTATAGAGTCTACCTGTAGGTTCAGCAGTCCATGTATATCCCTGTACAAGTCTTCCCTATTTTAACTAAAGGCAGCAGTCAATTCATGGAACCTTGAGACAGACACTTATGTACAGGCTAAGAAAGCTGTTTTTAATAACATATAGCATGCCCAACTGGTGAATCACATTTTGCTTCATGGCTCAATGACATACTGTATATGCTGTCTTGATTTATGATATAACTGACATGGACACTGATATTGCTGGACTGCCAGCATGTACTGTTAAGCCCAGGAACTAGTTTAAAAAACACTTTTCATGAGCTTTCAGATGACAAGTGACTATATACACCAACATCACCTTGTATGTATCCCATACATCACTAGTAAGATAGCTAGGCTTCTCTACTTCATAGATCATTTCTGTGATATCCTTTTCAGAAAAGTAATGATGCTCAAAAGACTGCCTTACCTACTGTAGATAAGCAGCTGGTAGTTCTTCACCTTTTGTAGGGCCTTGTTCTATGTTCACAGTGTATTTAATTTTTCTGGTATTATTTATGTGGCTGCTGATATTTAGGTTTTACATTGTACTTGGGTGTTTGGGAGTAATTACACAAGTGAGTAAATGAGGAAGAATAGACATCCTGAACCCAAGGATGATCATTATCATTATGCAGGTTGAATTCTGTGGCACTGTGCAAGTCTTATTTACTAAATCAATCAGACCACAATACCTGCTGGACTACACAGTTTTTACCAAATCCTTAAAATGGCATTTCATCATTGATTCAGTTTCATGATGCAGCAGAATAAAGGGACTCAGATTTATGGATGGAGAAGGCTGCATCTTTATCAAAGTCCTGTAATTTAGCTTGGTCACATTTTCAGAAGACAAGCACCTGCTATAGAGGCAGTAATCATGAGTCTTTATTATTTGTTTGAACTTCAGCCACACCACACATATGATCAGGAAATTACTCACTCAGTCAGACATAAGGACAAAAGTTGTATGTTTGGAATGGCATCCAAAATGAGAATGCTTAGGTTTACTAGAAAAAAAAACACGAGTAGCACGCAATGAGGAGAGAACAAACTGATAATCATTTAAATAAACATAAATAAAGCTTTATTGTGAGCCTTGTAACAAAGAGGAAGTTGAAACCTGAGCACCAGCACCTTCAACAACTGGGGCCTTCTAAGGTGGCATTAGGTTTACTAGGCTTGCCAAAAGCAAGCAGCTCGGGGAATCTGGCATACACCATCCATGTTACCAGAAATCTCTGAGAAAAGGATAGCAATATATTGATTGCAGTATGGCTATTAAGAACAAACATGTTTGCCATCCTAGCCTTTCATACAGTAGCCATGAAGATTGTCCTTTATTCACACTTCCTCTTTTAATCTGATTTTCTGCTGCAGTGGGGGAGAAGCCTATCTGTGTGTAATCTCAGGATAAAAACATAAAAGTGCAGGGAAACAAGGGAAAGCAAAGGTTGTAGTACAAAGGTAAAAAATATGCTGGAAACAAACAAAAAAGAATATGAGTAAAATCAAACATTTTCTGGAATGGCATAACACAGAGATGGAAGAAACAAGAGAAGTGCTATAATTTTTCATGTTCTAAGATTTAAAGAAGCATTTATTAGGATTTGCCACATTTTACAAAATACAGGAAGTAAATAAAATGTCATACTGTATATGCCTGCACAAATATTACAGTGCCTAAGTGTATGTGCTTTGAAAGAATTCTGACACTTAAGATACTTTATGTACCAAGTTACGCGGCTTTGGAATCCATAGTCTTAGTTACAGTATGATTCACTAATTTTCCTTTTTCTTACCAAATCTTTAAAATAGTAAATTACAGTTCATATATGGGTACAACACCATATAGAGTTTATGCATATGCAGCTTACAAACAGAATTTGAAATGTACTGCTTGAAGACTGGTATGCTACAACACAAGAATTAGGATGTTACAATACAAGACTTGCTGGTAAGGTACTGTGATTAAGACACACCTCCATATTCCATAATAATGCAATAAAGAGGTGTTGTATATACTCTACCACCAAGTATGTCTGTCTCATGCTGCACAGAAACAAAAATGTTTTGATGCCAATATGAACCAGTAAAACACAATGGTATTGCAGTGCACTATATTATTTGACACTTGATAAAAATGAATTCTAAGCTGGAGGTATTAGCACTTCATTAGAAAATATATAGCAGAACAGCAAAAAAAATAGATTGCAGTGATCACTGTAGTAATAGTAATAAATGGCATCACGTTCTAGTCTTTGTAGTTTTAAGAAAAATGCAAAATGTGTTTATTAAACTTGCAGAAAAAAACTTCAGTAACAGAAAATGTAAAAATGGAAAAAATGATATGCCATGGTATGCATGGAACAGTTTAACACTTTTTCTAGCACCTGTGCTTCTGTGTCAGAACATTTTCTATACGTGCCCATTTTCAGGAGAGAGGGAAAGTGCGTTTGTGTATTACTATGGTGCCAACTAATGCTCCACTCTTTGGAAGGCTATACTTTTTTGTTTGTTTGTTTGATTTGTTTTGTTTTGTTTCAGTTACAAGTTGTAAATACCACTTTATGTCTATATTCAAAGTAAGTTTCCAACTCCTGAAAAATTGGGACCTAGTTATGTTCATCACAATTGATACACCCCACCACTATAATTAAGGGTTATTTAGTTTTACATCAAAATGTGTAGCTCCAGTAATGCAACTACTTAACAAGATTCTTTCACTTCCCTTATGGAAAACTACTCTGTGAGGAAAATACTAGTACCTGATATATTCTGCACTTGATATGGTGACATAGGTATTTTTAATTCCATGAGACAGAAGAAGAAATAATGTTAGTAATGTAATAATCATTCATCTTTGAATTAACATCATCAACATGATTGACAGCTAGAATAAAGCACAATTTTAGGAATAAATTTAATACAAATCTTTAATACTGTACATAGATTCTCAAGCAAACAAACACAGGCATCATGTTTTACTTTAACTTTGCACTGATTTACTTTGTAAGAAAATCCCTGTGCTGCCAACAAAGATTAGAAGATAATCACTATTCTAAGAACATTTTCTCAAGATTTTTATTTTTATTAATCCTCTCGCTGTGTGCTTCTGGTAAAATGAAATACTGAAAATTGAAAACTGTGTATATTATAGACACACACACACAC
This sequence comes from Neoceratodus forsteri, assembly GCA_016271365.2. Taxonomy (NCBI): domain Eukaryota; kingdom Metazoa; phylum Chordata; order Ceratodontiformes; family Ceratodontidae; genus Neoceratodus; species Neoceratodus forsteri. Next base: position 88,005,337 of record JADMNL010000025.1, read on the forward strand.
TCTCTCTCTCATTCTTTCATTGTGCAGTTCTTTCTACCATATGTGAATTTTAACTCCCTTTTTATGGCTTTTAACATATTAATGCACTCTGAGAACCTGGCTAATTGGGGGTAAAATACAGTAAATAAAAGACTGATTGAATAATTGATTCACAGAGTCTGTTTCATCAAAATGAGAGGCAACAAACAGAAGACAGGCTAGGTGTAAATAAAAAAATAATATTAGAGAGTTTCCATAAAGCTGATCATGAATTCCTGTTTCAGCAGCAGACTTTTTGTGTAACGTGTTCAGTTCAGGCAACCACTGAACATTTTTTTTCAGGTTTTGATATAATATAGGTCTCTCTCTCTCTCTCTTTCTTGTCCAAGAAGCAATGCCTGCTATTGCATATCATTTCAAAATGCCAAATCTATGCCTTGTTAAAATGTTACAGATTGATTTGTCATGTGCTATAAAAGTCTTTTACTATGGCAATTTTACAATCAATGTAACTATACTTCATTTGCAATACCAGAATCATCAATGCAATTCTGCGTATTGATCAGCTCAAGGGGAAAATGTGCTGGAATCTGCAGTCCTGTGGTGCAAGTAAATTATTCAAAACTCATTTGAGGAAACTATTTTATGTAGCTCCCATGGGCTAAAGCTAGGGTTCTTAAAACATAAAAGTCAAATTAAAAATGAAGATTAATGTATGAGAATGGAAAGCAGTGGAATATTGCTGCTAACTCTTTTACTTTTGTGAATAGCAGAAGCACTCTCATTTATGGGGGGTGAATTTAAAAGGCATAGTAATGATGCTTTATCAAATAAACTATCCATTGTTGCTTAGTTTTAAAATATTTACCAGGTTTTAGATAACAGATGAGTGCAGACTGCTCTGATACCTGCTACAAAGTAAAATATTTACAGACATGTCCTTTTGGTGTTACGGTTCAGTTCTATTTACTGGATACTGTATTCAGGTTTCCCTTTTTTTTTTAGCTGTAAACACTTCTGAGGTTACATGAACTGTACTATCTGATGTAGTTTCCAAGTAATGCCTTTTTGTACTTCAAACTCTAATAATCAGCATGTGTATTTAGATTTTTTCAACGCCTTTTTCTCTGACTTATGATGAAATGTTTCAAGACCAAACAAGTGCTAAAAATCAGAACAGGTTTACAAAACCTGATCTTTTTTAGAAGCCTGTGGTCCATAGCCGGAGTCCAATTCATGGATCAACACAGTAATACTTACAGTATACGAACATGTTTAGTAGTTGAAGTAATACCTCATTTTAAATCGAAATCTTGTGTGGAGTTAGACAGCATTTTGCAATCTCAAAAATTGCTGGTTGGCTGAGTTTAATTTTTTTGTGAGAATGGCATGCAATACTTCATCTGTTTTGCAAAAGGTTAGTGTTTAGTCCTCCGACTATATGAAATGCAGTCTTTCTAGGAAAATAAACTGACTGGTACTACTGAAGCAAATGATATAAAAAAAGTGCCCAAACTATTAAAAATAAATTATTTTTGTATTTCAAGGTGACAAGTACAATGTCAGACACAATCAATCGATCACTGCATAATTATTATTGCAAATGATCCATATCCATGCAGCAAACCTTAAGGGGAATTTAAGGAAGCAGTAAGCACATCAATAATAAAATCTACTTTGTTTTTGTATTAAAACTTGTGATTTATGAATATACTGGCATATTTCATTCTTTCTAAAAGAACAATAAATCTCTCAACAAAACAGTACTAATTTTAATTCACACAAGTCCTCCTGGTAAAAGTACTCTGCAAGTGAAGCTAATGTACTCCCTTCTCTAACAGAGCCTAATCAAAACATCAGAAAAGCATCAATATACAGAATTATGTCTGTTCATATTAGTCTTGCCACTGCCAGTAATAACATAAACATCTACCATGTCATAAGATCTGTAAAATAAGTTCCTAAAGAAGGAAGGCTTGCAATGTTAAACTAGTGTTGACAGTACTTGTCTTGTGAGTACCACATTATTTATGAGTGGCATATGGCATTGCAACCACTAGGTACACATAAAAAAGAAAATCATTTCTTGTCACACTTAAGTGATCTTTCCTTACAAGAAGAGCTACATTTCCAAAACTGAATTAAAACTTAGAGAGCTTGTAAAACTACTCCACTAAAATGGGCATGTAGCTGATATTACATTCACTGGCTTCCTCCTGGTATAGAAGCATAACATCATAAACTGCTTTAGGAGATGCATTGAAATTCCCTCTGAAGTTTTCTGTTCCATGTATTGTATATATGCCTCGCATTTCAGTCCTACTGGCTGAGAAGTGAATAATGTATATTTTACCATGTGTGTTTTGCTGCCAAAGACAACAGGATAACTATAGGCAATAATATATTTATTCATACAAAAAAGGGCATTTAAAATAGTGATGCTAGTGGACAAAATACTATAAACCACATTTGTTGGGGGGGGGGTGGAGGACAAGAATAATCATTAACATCATCACTTGCTGTCATCTTTTTTGAACATGGCAAAGCCATAAAAAAAGTAGACAAACTTACCTACCTTGTAACTTTAGTTATTCTAAATGTTTTCATATGATTACCACACCAAGCAAATAGCCTGCATGTGCTCACTGCCCATGAATGTGCATAGCAGTTGGAACCAATCCAAGCATTGATCATTCAACTGCCGGATCATTCAGTAGTAAAGACTGGGATGCCTAAAATACAAGTCTAATAAATGCAGACTTTACTTACTGTATATGTAAAGGTAATTTTAAATCTAAATACACAGAATAATGGTTCCCTATTGTTTAAAACTGATGAAACCAATGCTGGCCTGCTGGCACAGCAGCAAGGCATCTGCTTGTGGTTCTGACATCCCAGATTCGGTGATGGACTCGGGAGTAGGAAGGCCAGCTGGGGGGAGAAGGATCGAGTGTCCCAGGGACTGCTCTGCTTCTCCAGGAGGAAGGGGGAAGAGTGCTTGGCACAATTAGGACTTCTTACTGAGGCTGGGGGTACTGTCATGGTCTGTAACACAGATCGGGGGGCAGGGTGGATGCTGGCATAATTGCACATCCCCTTGCCCGGGGAAACTCCACAAAAAATGCCGGCCCACTAGTGGTGGCTAATTGTCTCTGCCACGGCTCCTGTTGCAGACCCTGTTCCACCAGGGGGGTCCAGCTCCCATGGCCCTACCCTAGGGGGCAAGACAGGGCTAGCGACCAAGTTCCTTGGAGAGGGGGCACCCACCCGGCATCCCTGCCCAGGAGGGTAAGACTGGGGTTAGGAGCTTAGACAATACAATCTGGATAAAGTGCTCCCTCTAATTCAAAATGATCTCAATCATTGGTCTTTGTTACTATTGTCACCATGGGGTCATGTGAGTATTTTTAAAATGAATGTTCTCCCACAAATTTTGTATCACCTCTTCATGCTTGGTCTAGCCCTACCTACATCATGGATCCTCCAGGTCAGCAGAATCTTTTCCCAGTTTCTTTGGCAGGGGAAACCTCCTAGCAGAGCCATGGCAAATTTAAAGAGATCTAGAGAAGCTTGTGGGCTGAAAGTTCCTAATGTCTATAGTTACTACCTGGCCATACACTGTTCTCGACTTTCCTTGTGGTTTCATCTGACCCCCGGGGAATGGAAATCTGCCTACAGTCCCCAGTGGCTGAGCATTCAATTTTCACTGTGCAACCATTTTGGCCTAAACCCTTGTGCTTTATTGCATGTCCCCTTTAAGAGGATTCCCAGCCTCTTGAAGGACCCCCCTGTTGGTTATTCCCTCTGTGCTCACAACCAGTTATGTCATTTGCTAGCCTTACATCCATGTCATGACATTACACAGCCCCATCCATGAAAACTAGAATTTAAAGATTGCTGGGAAGAGGCTGACCAGGATGGTCTGGCCTTCTTTGGAACTCTTGTCAATTGATCAATTACTGTCCACAAACAAACTTATTACTTTTGAGGAGACTCAACAAAAATCTGGCTGGCCTACACATATGTGCTTTAAATATTTGCAACTTAGGCACATGTTGTTACAATATCTCAGTATTGGTGTCTGGTCTACAGAATATGGAAATGTACTGCTTCCCTTGTTATTGACTACCCCTTCCCCTCATGCCATAGCTTTCTTTCATACATGGCTGTGGGACCAACTTGCAGAGAAGGAGCATGCATTCTTTTACTCCTGGGATCAAGTTCTTCCCTCTCAAGGAAGCCCCATGACTTGCCTCGCATCTGGAAGGGGGATATACAAATATATCAAATGGGACAGATACCATTTCATGCAGTTTCAAATACTACACAACATGTTCTACACCCCAATTAAATGTCACAGAATGGGTAGGGTGGCCTCGGATGAATGCACCAGATGCCAGAAGGGACGGCAGTCATTGTTTCATATTGTCTGGACCTGTGAAGAGGTTAGGCCTTTTTTTTGAAGATGTTACAGTAGATATCAGTTGGATCCTCTACTGGGGCTTGATCAGGCTTTCACTCCTGAAATTTATATTCTGGGGGATTTTGTTAAGTCTTAAATTAATAATCAGAAACCACATATTGCCTTAATAATGGCCTCCGCCAAGGAGGTCATTCTTCGGCATTGGGGTGACCAGACAATTCCTACTTATGTGGAATGATACTAAGAAATTCTTTTTGTGCTGCAGGCTGAACATATTATTTCAAACATGTCACACTCTCACAAGAAATATAATCAGGTGTGGGAACCCCTTTTTACCTTGTTGGCTCTGGATGCTGGGTGATGGTCAAATACTCATTATTCATTACTTACTATTCATCACTTATGGATTATTACTTGTGGCTCCTATATTTTATACGCCTAGGAAAGGTTAGACATCATCTTGTTTTGAACCTGCATAATAATGAGCTACACATTTCTCCCTTTTTTTGGGGGGGTAACGCTTCCCCTCTGCAGCATTTTAATTGTTATTAAATGGGCTCCAATCGAGGCACCCCAGTTTTGGGAGAAATGGGGGAAGGTTGGTTGGAATGGGTGTGGGAGGGAGGTGGGGTTGAATTGTTATAAGTATAGCTTGGTTGAGAAGCCTACGTTTATGGATTTTTTTTAATATGTACTTGTTACATAGCCATAGATATAATTAATGTAACTGCTATTTTGTTGGTTATAGATATGATGTGTGTCCATGAGTTCATGTACCCTTCATGCTTTTTATATTTTACTTCCAACCAAGCTCAATAAAGCATTCTGAATGTAAAAAAAAAAAGACTAGGGTGGGGTGGTGGTGAGCGAGCGGGGAATCCTCTGGTCCTTGGAGGGAAGGAGCCAGGGAAATAAAATGATGTAACCAAAAACTCATCTAGTTACTGAGAATCAATTGACCTAAAACAAAAATATGTATACAACATTTGTCTGAAGGCCTATACCTACAGTAGTAGCCAACACCATCTGCTTGAATGTTGCTGGTGATTGTGCAACACATCCCAATAACATTTGCAAAAGCTGCATTCAGTTGAATGCAGATTTTGCTATATTGGGCTGCCACCAGCAGAAACAATGGTGCCTCATCATTCTTGGTGGCACTGGATGCCACTATATCTGAAGAACAGATATGCCAAGTTGACAAACTTCACTTTGTGAATTAATTCACAAAGCTTGCCAAATTTGCAAAGTGTGAAATACCGACAGGGGAAGTGACACTTTTTCTTACAGATTCACTGGCGAAGTTACAACTTCACCATGACTTTGCCTGACTTTGCCTGAAAAGTGACACTTCCCTGGGAAAATCATTGTGAAGTAGTGAGGTGGGTGATTCACAAAGTTTTTACAAAGAGTTTGCAATGTCTCTAATCATAATAGGAGGCCGTGAGGTTAGTGGTTAAGAAACAAAGAAACATAGAAAATGATGGCAGAAAAAGACAAGAGGTCCATCCAGTCTACTCAAGTTCCCTTTTTAACCCTGGGATCTACTGTCCCTCTAAGGTCCTACTCCAATTCTCCCTACTGATTTGACACACCCAGCAACCACTATAACCTTCATTCTGTTACAGCTGTGCTTGAACCACCAACAGGTTTCACATCCACCACCTTGGCTGGCAGCCTGTCCCATGGCTTGACCAATATTTCTGTAAAGTAATAGTTCCTCACATCCCTCTGGAATATCCCTCCTCTTAGATTCCACTCATGACCATGTAACCACGAGCTAGTATTCAAGTTAAGTAGTTCCCTGCAGTTCATCCTGTTAATTGCTTTTAGTATTTTGAAGGTCTCTATAAGCCTTTTTGCACTGACTTAGTTGCTTTAAGGAGTCACTGATCATAAATCCAAGGTCTCGTTCCTCAGCAATGGTAGTAAATCTCACTTCCCCCATCTAGTACTCTGTCCTGGAGTTCTTGTTCCCTAGGCACATTAGACCTTGCACTTTTTGGCACTGAATTTCAACTGCCTTAACCACCCCTCTTGTTTTTGCAGATCTCTTTGCATTTTCTTTAGTCCTAGTCACAATCCACCCTCTCACAGAGCTCAGTGTCATCTGTGAATATTGAAGCAGACTGAACACAGGACAGAAGCCTATGGAAACCCACTTGTGACCTTCCTCTTTTCTGATTTTACACTGTTGACCAAAACCCTCTGCTGCCTCCCCTTTAGTCAGTTACCTACCCAGTTAACTATGACCCTAGTCACACTCAGATCCTCTATCCTCTTCACTAAGCTTCTGTGAGGCACTAAGTTAAAATCCTTGCGGAAGTCGAGGTTGAGGAAATCCACAGTAGGGCTCTTATCCAATTCCCTTGCTGCACAGTTAAAGAAAACTATAAGGTAAGTCTGTCAAGACCACCCTGCCATGAATGCATGCTGTTTACAATCCAGGAAATCGTTGTTCTGCAAGTAGTCTATGAGGTACTCCTTGACTAATGACTCCATCAGTTTCTTCGTAATTGAGCTAAGACTGACAGGTCCATAGTTCCATGTTTGTTCCTTGTCCCCCCCCCACCATGGAACAGAACTATGTCCTCCACCCTCCAATCCTTCGGAACTACTCCTATTCTTAGACAGCTGCTGAACAGACCTACCAGGGGATCACCCATTTCAGCTGCCAATTGATAGAGTATCCTCAGATGCAACCCATCTGGTCCAGGTACATTATCTTTTAGCCTTTTCATTAGTAAATGTTGTGTGCCTCTTCTCCAGGACCCCTTAGTGGCAGTTTTGATGCTGCTCTCTGGCAAGACTCCACCATCCTCCCTAGTGAAAAGTGAGCAAAATTAATCATTAAGGATGATAGCCTTTTGTCTGTCTACCTCAATCACACTCAGTTAGCCTTACAATTCTCACTCCTTTCTTCCTTTTTTTGATAACATACATGAAGAACTGTTTTTCTCCACCCTTGACTCCTTCCACTATATGCAACTCTGTGTCTCCCTTTGCCTCCCTAACCATCCTCTTTGACTCCCTATTTTTCAATAAAATTCTCCCCATTCTTTCTCACCCTGCTTTGGATCTAGGTGATAACAGTGATCACGAATAGCAATCGCTGTTAGGACGAATGGAAATCAACTAAAAAGTATTTTGGCAATGCAGTCCCCAGCGCACAGCAAAAGGGCACCGGGGACTTAGATTTTAAATGTAAATGCAGGGGGCTGTGCCCCCCCACACCTCCCTACTTAAGGATTCTCAACTCCAGGGGGGAGTATGTCGAGGGGTGTAAAAGCCCCCCCCATTTTTGGGACAGGCAAAACAAAAGGCACCTGTGCCCAGACCCAAGCCCGGCACCATTCATGCCTCAGCCCTGAACCCAGCCACCATATCATGGGGGCAGCTCTGCAGCTCACCGTGGCGCCACTTATCACAATCCCTTACTCCTGTCCCACCCCATGCTCAGCATGCTCACTCTCCCCCCCGCGCACATATAGATGTAGCAACAGGATGTCGCTATATTCATGCACACCCCAATCCAGTCGCCCTCCCTCCTTTGTCACTGTGGTGTAAGGCACGATTGAGTTGCTGTTTCAGTAGGTGCCCAATCATGGTCGCTGAACTCACAGGATACCCCTTGCTTTTCATTAAATTTGTAGTAGGCCTTTTTCTTGGCTCACACTGCTTCCCTGACAATTTCCAAGAACCTTAGTGGTTTCTTGAACCCATTCTTTTTAGTTACTGTTCTCATGCACACCTTAGTTGCTCTGAGAATAGCCCCCTTAATTACCTCCCTTTATGCTGTCTCCCCTACTCTATGTTGTCCACCCCTACTAACTTATCCCTTACCAGGTCCCTCGGCCTACTGAAGTCTGACCTTAAAAATCAAGGATTTCAGTTCTTAACTGTGGTTTACTGAACCTGAGGGGCAGCTTGAACCAAATGGCACTATGGTCACTGTTTTCTAGCAGCTCCGCTGCTTCCACAGTTCCTACAACCTCCAAGCTGGTGTGCACCACATAAAGAACTGGAGTCCACCTGGAAGGTTCCTTACCTAGCTGTACCAGCAGACAGTCTTGGAGTGCATCCAGCAAGGCCAGACTTCTGCTGCTCCTGGTTCTATGTGATAATAGCGACTGCACAAAGGTGATCACTATTATCGCGACCTGCATTCTTGCCGAAAACATTTTTGGTGATATGCAGAAAAAGGCTACCGGGAATTGTGCATGCAGGGTGGCTGTGCCACCCTGCACCCCCATGGGAGGCTTCACCCACTGCACCCCTCTAAATAAAGATTCTCAAGTCCAGGGGAGTGCATGTCGGGGAGGGGGGCACATCCCTGTTCAAAAAATATATAAGTTCTGCAGCTGTGGGAAGTGCAAAATGAACACCCATCCCCAGTCCCAAACCCAGGACCTGCTCTGTTGGAGCCAACCACCCTACCCACCACACCACATGGTTGGCTTGGCACAAGCAGGCTCACCACAGGGTCACTTCCCTGTTCCCCATCCCTCCACATCCTGTCACCCACCCTCCCTTCTTGTTGTCCACCCTCACCTCATGGTCACAACATTTGAAGTCCCCTACAGTCACCCACGATGATAGTGGTGTCATATCGGTCACTGTTATGACAGTCGCCAATATGCGGTCACTATCATCACAGTATACCGGTGCTCCTGGACACTGGAACATCCAATTGATGTCTAGCAGGTTTATATCATCAACAACCACAACTTCCCCCTTAGCTAGCACTCTTGAAAAGTTCTTCCTTGAGCTCTATGTCCCTCTTCTCCTCTCCTCTTGCCCCAGCAGCCTATAGATCACTCCCAAGTGCAGTTTCTTGCTTGAGGCTGCCATGAGTTGCACCCACAGTAACTCAGTCTCTCCATCACTACCCTGATGCTCCCATCTTCTGCCACCTCCATGCCCACCTTGACAAAAAGAGCTACTCCTCCCCATCTACGTGCTCCTCCATCCCTCATAAACATTGAGTACTTAGAGACCATCAGCTCCCAGTTGTTATTTTATGAAGACCATGTTTCTGTTATGGCCACAAGGTCCACCTCAGTGTCCACCATCAGTGCCTGGGGCTCACTGACTTTGTTACGTAGGCTCCAGGTATTAAGGCATACCCCCCGTTCTGTTTGACCTATGATACAACTTTGCTACTACCCTTGTGCTTCCCATGTCCTCTCATCTCCTTGTTTTGTTGGTGGTTGCACCTTTGCATTTCACCCTCTCCAAAGTCCCCTTTCCAAGTCCAGATTGGGCCACTGCTTGGGTTAAGTACGGAATCCCGGCATCCAAAATCCTGACATATGTGTTCCCAACACCATAATCCCAACTCTTAAAATGCTGACAAGGACTTAATACCGACGTGACTAAACCCTGACTTTCCAGCAACAGAGGTGGTGGTTCCTGGTAAGGCCTTGATTGGCAATACAACACATTATTGAAAAAAATAAAGCAAGTGTTTTGGACATTTTTCTAGTTCTGCACCACCCTACTACAGCACAGACTGGGTAACAAAAGCATTAAAGACTGCAAGGCAAATTGGTGGTGCATAACAAGAAAAGTGTCTGAAATACTGTGCTGCAGTATTGATGAGCACTGTAGATGATTCATAATACAATTTTTGCCCAACTACCTATCTACTATAACAACTTTTTCAAGAGCAAAATCAAACATCAGCACTCCTCGATAGCCATACTGATGCTGGCGGTAGGTTTTCTAAATTGAATCAATAAAGCCCGTTTGTATTGTTGTCGAGGAGTGCTTATATTTGCTTTCACTCTTGTAGTTGGATTCCCTTTTGCACCCTCCTGGTGCAGGTGAGTCATTTTGCTGTTTCGTAGAGCCCATTTTCACAGAGTCGAAGGTGCTCCAGATGTACAACTGAACACCATTTCTGATGTCTTCTTTATTTCTCTGGTCTCACATGAATCTGATTTTGAGCAGCCTGTCCCATGTGTGACCATTCCCAGAGACTGCTCCGTTTAGAAATGTCCCTGCTCCTGCTGTTCTGTACCCATACTGTGAATCTATGAAACTAACATGCGACATTAACTCCCCTTTCCACTCCATGCTTGATCACACTTCTTCAGTTAGCTCCCATCTGGTCCGCCTGGAAATAAAGGCTTGCATTCTAGTAGTTGTCCCAATCCTATTGAAAGAAATTCATTTTTTCAGTAAGCAGAACAACAGAAAGGGGAGTGGAGCAGTGCAGCATGCAGTTTGTCATCCTACTTGGGGACAATCTCTCCATGCGGTTTGTCGGCATTTTCTCCGATGGTCATTCATTTGCTTGGATTTCAACCATGACAGGATTATGGTGTTGGACATGTTTACTGGGATTTCAGATGCTGGGATTTTGTACAGATCCTCCCTGCTCTCTATGTATCCTCTGTGCTGCTACATGCCCCCAGAAGTGGGGGAGTACTAGCTAGGCCCCCCTTCCGAATCCTCTCCCATGCTATAAAATCCCCCCAGTCCCCCACAAAGTGGTACCCATTATCCTTAAACCATTCCATAAGCCATCCATTAAACTCCTGTGTTAACTCCCTCCTTATCCTATCCTATCTTGCTTCCCCTCCCTGACCCACACAGGGAGGACTTTAGAAAAGGCCAGGGAGGCTGAATGCACCAGAGAGAATAGTGGTGCTGTACAGCATGCTGGAAACAAACACAAAAAGTACCAGCACACACTGGCCTCTCATAGTATAGAAACATAAAAACATAGAAACACCAAAATGAACTGCTTTGCCGACCCAGTATGCTCAGATGGTCCCTGCATAGTCTGTTCCCACAGACCCTAAGTTGTCTCACATGATCCTCCCTCCTCCCTGCCTATTTACTAATATTTCCCCTATGTCTATAACATGCATGCTTGAAGCCCCCTATTATTTTTGCCTGCACCATTTCTTCTGGCAGTTTGTTCCAGGTGTCCACTACTCTTTCGGTGAAGTAGTACTTCTTCACACCATTCTTAAACTCCCCCTACAGATAAACAAACAAAATATTTGATTTTAAAATGTTCTTCAATAATGAAAAATAGTTCCTTTTGCAGTTTTGTGTGGTGCTGTTGTGCTGACTTTCTACCACTATGTAGCGTTCTTGTGCTGTTGTGTTTATGAGACAGTGCTGGGGATGTTAGTAGTGACAGGAAGAGAAAGAGACAGCATGAAGCAATTTTTTTGTGTCCAAGATTGCAATGCTGCATTGTTTCATGACAGTGATCACAATGCTGCATGGAGAGAGTGAGCAGTGTCTGTAGAACAAGCAGTGACAGTCATTAATGATATCAGTTGCGAGCACCACCAGTGTGAGCCAGGAAAGGCAGCTGGCCAGTTAAAGGGTGAGTAGGCAGATGGAGGGGTGGGTAACAGAGTTAGAGTCTGAGCGGGGGGGGTGCGGTACTGAGCAATGCAAAGTGACAGCAAGAGAAAGAGAAAGCATGTTGCTGTTTGATGAAAGTAAGAGAGATGACAAGGCTGCATTGTCAGACATAGAGATCATGATGCTGCATGGAGAAGACAAACAGTGCTACTGTAGTTGTTAGTGATCAGCACTAGTAACTGCTGGAAAGCTAACAGTGGTGACTGGGAAGTGAGCCAGTGAAAATGAGCGAGCAAGGGTGAGGGGGTTGGCAGGGGGATTAATGGAGTGAGATTCATAGTGAGCAGGCGACAGGGGGATAGAATGATACAGCAGCTGTGGCTACTCATAAGAGAAAATCAGCATGGCGGATTGAAGACATACACAAGAAAATCAACAAAGAAGATAAGAAAAGGTAAATAGATGGGCTGAAATAGTTTGTTCTAATACTTTATGTGTTTGTTAGGTGGGGCTGGGGCTGGAGAGTTTTTAAATTTTGAAAAAATATTGTTTTTAAAGTTATGGCAAGTCTGGAGTGTATGTTTTTTAATTTACATATTTGGCACCATAAATTGTTTTAGAAACACTTTCTGGGAAGCATGGATATCTAAATGTTCTGCATCTTCATTGCTGGGAGCATTTCTGACTCGATGATTGCTGCTGCGTAAGGCACTAAGATCTGAATCCTCTCAGCCAATCAGGACAAAACTAATTCCCTATCCATTTAATAAAATTCTTATAATGTACCTACTCAGAACCCCCATAAACCCAACATAAACTAATCCTCTCCACTACTTTTACTAAAAAAAAAAAAAAACATCAAAAAGATGACAAGCGAGATTTAAAAAAAATGGAATTGCCGCAGCTGCAGGGAAAAAAAAACTGTCTCAAGTGGATCTCCACTTGCAGAGCTGCAGTTTCTACTGCAGCTGCAGTATTCTCAAAGGTGGAGCCAGGTTATGTCTGGCTCCATGATTTACAAGAGCTTGTGGCCATTTTTTCAGCACAACTGCACCAAAATGTTATGTCTGGTGGGACTAAGGGTAACATCCCCTGTCGCTGCTCTGTCTGAAAATACGAAACTCCACAAGTTCATAGGTTTCATCCTGCTGCTGTGGCTGTGGTGTGGGATGGAGTACCCATGTCTTTTGACAATCTAGCTAGACATCTCAGGAGTACAGCCCCCCCATGCTGCACTACAGTGTTGGTATTGGGATCTACCCCATGTTCCTGTTGTGGGGCTAGAACTCACAACCTTATGACCTCCAACCTCAGAGGCAAGCTTCTGAGCACTCCCCCTCTCTGCTGCCCCTTACCCAAACTGCATTTAATTGCCACCTTCAATGCCCTTGATATGAGTGGTATCTGCTAGATATGAGAGTGAAAGATAACTGGCACATGTATCAGAAGTCAATCTTCCTTTCATGTGTGCATTAAGCTACAGTATTTTCAGAAATAATCACTTTCTGGACATGGAAGGCATCCTCAGTGGCTTAAAGCTGAGGTTTATCATATTTCATTAAGATAATACATTGTAATATAATTCATCTTATTTCATTATACTGCACTGATATATCCTTAAAAAGATAGTCATGAACCGTATTGTCATAAATGTAGTAATGTAGTGAAACATGCCTTATCACTACTAGAAAATGGGACAGCCATACAAACTGGGGTTGTCTACAGGCCCCCAGATCAGGGGGAGGACATAGACACATTACTGGTAGAAGATATACAAAACATAACAGCTAAAGGGGAGGTTCTGATAATGGGAGACTTCAACATGCCAGATACAGATTGGTCAATACCAGCAGGAACATCTGCCAGAACTAGACACATGGTGGATTCCCTGCAGGGGGAGGGCCTCAAACAACTGGTAAAACAACCCACAAGAGACAGTGCTATCCTAGATCTAGTACTGACTAACAGGGAAAGGATCGCAGATCTCCAGGTAGGTCTCCTTGGGGCCAGTGACCATCACATGGTATAGTTCAATTTGGCCACTAGAAGTAAATCATCCCATTCCAAGGCAAAAATATGGGACTTCAGAGGAGCTGACTTTGCTAAGATGGCCAACAGAGTTAAGCTAGCCCTGACAAAAGAAATAGAGGTGAGGGGGTACAGGCAAAGTGGACGTGGATTAAGGATGCAATACTTGAAGCAACATCCCATTGTGTTAGAGAGAAAAAGGAAGTGCAAAAGAAGAAGAAAACCACTTTGGTTCTCAAAAACAGTAGCAGAAAAGGTCAGAGCCAAAAGTCTGGCCTTCAGGAAATATAAGGGAACACAGCAGAATGAAGATAGGGAGGCATACCAAACTCCACAAAGGGAAGCAGGGAAGGCAGTAAGGCAGGCAAAGGCCCAAACTGAGGAAACACTAGGACAAACAGTAAAAGAAGGTGACAAGACTTTCTGTAGATACATTAGTGAAAAAAGAAAGTCCAGAGGGGGTATTGCTAAGATCAAAGGAGTTAAGGGGGCGTGGGAGGAGGAGGAGGAGGACCATGTAAAAGCATCTATCTTACATAGATACTTCTGCTCAGCATTTACTGAAGAGAAGGTAGGGCAGGGACTACAGCTCAGCACCATGGACACCGGGGTGTGTGTGAACTAGTCCCTTCAAAAAAGAAAGGGGTCCTACAAGAGCTCAATAAGCTCAGGGTGGACAAGGCAATGGGACCTGACAGCATACATCCCAGGGTACTAAAGGAGCTAAGGGTAGAACTAGCAGAGGCATTATCAGAACTGTTTAGTGAGTCTCTGAATACAGGAGAGGTCCCAGAAGACTGCAGAAGGGCTCATGCGATCCCGCTCCACAAGAGTGGTAGCAGGGAGGAGGTGGGGAACTACAGACTAGTCAGTCTTACCTCAGTAGTGGGCAAGATTATGGAGGCAATCCTTAAGGAAAGGATAGTGCAACACCTGGAATCCATAGGAGCACAGGATCCAAGACAGCATAGGTTTACAAAAGGAAGGTCCTGTCAAACTAATCTCATAGATTTCTTTGACTGGGTAACCAGAGTGGTGGACCAAGGTGGAGCAGTTGATGTCGCCTACCTTGACTTCAGCAAAGCTTTCAATACTGTTCCACATAGAAGACTGATTAATAAGCTGGGTAGGCTCAGGGTGGGTCAGAAGTTGGTCAACTTGGTGGCAAACTGGTTGACGGGCAGAAAACAGAGAGTGGTGGCAAACAGTATACAGTCAGAAGAGATGCAAGTCACAAGTGGGGTACATCAGGGATCAGTCCTGGGGCCAGTCCTCTTCAATATCTTCATCAGTGACATTGCAGATGAACTGGAGGGTACGGTTTGTCTGTTTGAAGATAACACAAAGATCTGCAACACAGTAGATGTTCCAGATGGGGTGGGCAGAATGAGAAGAGATCTGGATAAACTGGCAAAATTGTCAGAAGTGTGGCAACTGGGGTTCAATGCAAAGAAGTGCAAGATCATGCACATAGGGAAGAGAAACCCTGAAGCCACCTTTAGGCTGGGAGGGGAGTTGCTGGCAGTCACAAGGGAAGAAAGAGACTTGGCCATCATCATCACCGATGACCTGAAATCATCCAAGCAGACCACTAAAGCAGTAGGTAAGGCTAGGGGGATGTTGGGGTGTATGAGTAGGGGTATCACAAGTCGTAAGAGGGAGGTAATAATCCCTTTTTACAAGACACTGGTTAGGCCCCATCTGGAGTACTGCATGCAGTACTGGAGGCCACACCTTCACAAGGACATTAATCAAATTGAGGTGGTCCAGAGAAGGGCAACCTAAATGATGCAGGGACTGCATAAGAAAACATATGATTACAGATTAACGGAGCTCAACATGTATACCCAAGAGCAAAGGAGGGAGAGAGGTGATATGATCGAAACATTCAAACACCTTAAGGGCATTAACAAGGTGAAAGACTCCAACATGTTTCAACATAAGAAAAATAGCAGGACAAGAGGACACAGCATGAGATTAGAGGGAGGCCAATTAAGGGGTAATGTGAGGAAGTTCTTTTTCACAGAAAAGGTGGTGGATGCATGGAATGGTCTACCTCAGGAAGTGGTGGATATAAATACAGTGCAGGGCTTCAAACAGGCATGGGGTAGGCATAAGGGAGCAATACAGATGAGTATAACTAGATAGGCCATTGACAGAGCAAAGGCCAATGACTCATTTATAAGGTAGAAAAAGAAATCAGCAGAATGGATGGGCCTTGCGGTCCTTATTTGCTGTCAACTTCTATGTTTCTATGTTATTATACAATGGCAAGAAAGAATGCTATCTGGGATTGGGCCCATGATGTCATCCCAGCATAACGTTACAGATCTAGTCCCAGTACACAGAAGACTGCATCAAATGTTAAAAGAATCATTCCAGTAGTGGTCAGCGCAATTGACTTCATGTTCCCAATTCTTGCGTGTAGTTCACAAAGTGTAAACACTTCTCATATAAATGAAAGGTCAATGCCCTATCACGTTAACACATTTCGGTCACTGTAGCTCAGTTTTGTAAAAAGTAAACTGAATGTTGTCATGAAGCTGTCACTGCGATCGGCTTTATCGTTCCTTGCTCTGCTCAGTATTGACATTCCCCACCCTCCATAAACAAACTGACCACACCATGCTCCAAGACTCACTAATTTATTTATTTTTGCTTCCTTTATCTCCCGGTACAATCTGCTGCTGACTGTACCAGGAGAACCCACTAAAGCTTTTAAACTGTTTATGGAGACTTCAGACATCTCACAGCTCAGCAGTGTGAACAACAACAGCAGCACGTGACCCTTTTAAAATGTGCTTCTGCTGAACGATGACTTTCACTTTGCAATTGCTGGCTTCACTGATCTTTCTTTTTTTTTTTTTTTTTCCTTCCTTCCTTTACATCCTGGCACAAACTGCTGCTGACTGTACCAAGATACCTCACTAAAATATTTAAATTGTTTAGGGAGTGTTTGGAACTCTCATACCTCACCAGTCTAAACAACATCAGCATGTGAGCCCTTTCAAATTTTCACTTACCAATCGCTGTCTTCAATCTGTCCCAATCCAACATCAAAACACACAGCCAAACTGTTAATTAATTAATACCATGGATAACACAAAGCCTCAAGGGACTGAGAAAAAGCAGCTAGATCAGTAGAGCAAGCAAGGGAGCTGGGGGGGGGCACTGTCTGCCAGCAACACCACCTACTGGACATCACAGACATTGTGGACCTTTTTTTTCATCAGTATAAAAGCCCATATCAAAATTAGATATAAAGCCTAGTAAAAATGTTTTTCCCTGTTTTGTGAAAAAAAAGGAGCCACTGTATAATATGAATAATGTAGTCCAGGGTGTATGTCGTGCTGGGACAACATCACTTCTAAGGTGTTGGAAGCACTTGGCCTGTGGCCTTGTGCCCAACCATCTAAGGCATGATGTTATGCTATCACAGCACATACCCCATTGTGTATTATTCCTTTATGGAAGCATCACTGTGCCATATTGTGTGAGGAAAATACTATAATATTAGCCTTATTGCATCATATGACACAGCAGTGCAATACCATCATGCAATAACATTGCCCTATTATATTGAATTATAATATTATTAACCTCTTCCATGAGATTGATAACAAGATAGTGTAATATAATGTGATGCAGTACAACACAAACATGTTAAAGCATTACAGTACAATGTAATAAGGTAACATTATTGTATCAAGCTCTGACTAGGCTATCACATTTAATTTTTTGTACAACTGCTGCAATACACATTCTAAATAGCACTGTTCTGAGAACACCAGAAAAACGTCAGGCACAATTATCATTTATAGAAAGTATTAAGGTATGATTAGGAGTGTGGGTACTATATGTAAGGAGCAACACATGATTGAATAAGCATTATGATATATTAACAACCCGACTTAGGACTTACATGGGTGACTTCAACTCAAATTGGAAAGATAAATCATCTGATGCCTTTTGAAAAGTATTCTCTTCACTGGGTCTGTACCAGATTGTTGAATCATTACTGCAGTCAAATATGAGAGAGGCTACCAGTCAACCGTGGGCAGGACTGTGATCCCTCAGCCTAAAAGGGTTACAAAATTGTGCCATTTTGCCTGATGGTTTGAGTGACCACAGTCCAGTCTAATGTAATTGGTCAGCTAAATTAAGTAGTGCTAATCCTGAATACATTCACTCTACAAATCTTAGGAAACTTGGGGCTTGATTTTCAAAAGGTGGCACAGGGCTTACATCAAGCCCTGCGTCAAACCCATTTTTTGGCACAGCCAAAGCTCCTTTGAGGGAACTGCACCCAATTTTAGTAAATTGGATGCAACTGTGACAGTTTCCTCAATTTATGTCAGCTTGCACCAAAGATCTGACACAAGCCCCATGAAAAGGGTCCCCTATATGGCACAAGTTAGACCAGGGAAAAGCTGGTCTAACTTGTAGCATTTGGCACTTAGTATTGAAAAGCTCTATCGCCAGCCGGTAGAATGCCACAAGTCCTGTGTACCAAATGATCAGTGCACCATGGGCTTGAAGCATTCATGGGCCTTTGAAAATTGAGCCCTTGATTTCAATAAGCTGAATGCAGCTGGTCATTTCATGATACAGTTTCTGACTTAAACACAGTGTATGAATGTTTTTGCAATATTATTAATGGTATTTGTGACCTACAGGCTCCTTTAAAAAATTCCATACAAGGGGCCACAGAAGTGAATGGCTATCTCAATATTTATTGAGACTCTTATGGGAATGCAATAGGAAATGGGCTCACTATAGGAAAATCTTTAGATCTTTCGGCTGTGGTGGAATAGAAATGAGCTAGAAGTAGTTGCAAAAACTATATTTGTAAATCACAAATTTAATTTTATAAAGCAAAACAGCTGAATACTGCCCATGACCCTAGTAATTTCTGGCAAACAGGAATCTCACCAGTCACAGGAAGGAGGATAAGCCTTCCTCACTTTCCCTTGGAAAGTGAGGTCATAAGTGAACCTGTTTTGGCTGAATAGTTTAATAAATATTTTAGTGACTTATCTTGCTATAAAGCAAAGGCAGAGAAGTATATTTCTAAAGTGTTGCTAAAGGTGCACCAAATTTGTTATCTCAACCACATATTTTTTAAGATACTTACACCTGACTTGGTTTTGAGTTTTTTGGATAAATTGAATCCATGTTCATCCTTCAGTATTGATGGTTTGGACTTAAGGATTACTAAAATGGCAAGCAAAAGAAAGTATTGTTTTCCCCTTACTGAATTTTTAAACTCCCTCTATCATGGTACATATCCTTCAATGTGGAAACAGGTCACAATACAACCTTTTCATAAACCTGGATCCATATGTATAGTCCAGAACAATAGGCCTACGGGGGGCACTGTGGAGTCTAAGCTGAGTAGAAGCAGTTTTTTACAGTTCCTGCAAATAGCTCCTAAAATCCATTTAAATCATCACTTTTGGCTGCCTAAATTGCATATCTATGCTATCCAGTGAATAGAGGACCTATTATTTGGTTAAGATGGGTAATTCCAAATGTGATAGAGTTCCAGGGATAAAGAAATGAGCAAATGATCTGTCAGAGCTCAGTCCTTGCGATCTGGTGTGGAGGCCCAGGTCGCAGCAGAACAAGGTTCAGACAAAAACGCTCACTTCTTTGGGATGGAAGATCCAAAAGCTTATACTATCAGTGACTGACCTTTTCCAATAGGTGACAGTTTCAACAGCAGAGTGTTGATCCTAAAAATGGCTATGGATGGATAGAAGAGAGACATGGAGGAGATCCGCAAGCAGGCCGACACTTCCATGGGGGATGACAGTGCTGATGGTGGAAGAAGTGCAGCACCTGCGAGCCAGGTTAGAGACCACAAAAATCAGCCTCACTCACCCCATATTAGACTGTTGGGATTACCAGAGGAATGTGAGGGGGATCACCCTGTCTTATTTGCTAAGAACTGGATGACTGAGAAGCTAGTACCAGAGGGAGTGGAAGTAATCACAGACATTCAGAAAGTCTATCATATTACCCCTTGTGGTTGGCAGCAGAGTTCGGAAGAGCCACGCACTTTCTTGGTGGTAATGGTGGGAGTTAGCACCCAGCACCTCATAATGCAACTTTCCCTTCAGGTAGGCCCCATCATGCAGGACAATCATCAAGTTTATATCTTCCCTGATATAAGATATGCAACGTGGCAATGTCAGAAGATGTTTCATAGGGTTTGACATACCTTGAGAGATGTTGGGGTCCTGCATTCCAGGATTTCTCCAGTGTGACTCCAAACTGTGTACGAAGGCAATGTGTATCTTTTCTCTGATCCAGTGGAGGCTGGCAAGTGTGTCACTCGTCATGCTGCTATGCATATGGCATGCTCTGATGATGAAAATCCAAGTGAAGATGCAGGGAACACATGAACAGGTTTTCCTAATGCTGTTCTTTATTTGGACATTAAATGTTTAAAGTGGGCTTGTTCATATTAGCCCTTACAGTTTATCACCATTCCATGAGGCTAGTTTTGCCACCACAGTTTCGCTATTGTTCTTTAAGTGGTTCCTCGTTTTAACTTACATACACTGCAGTCTTGTTATAAAGCTTGGGTTAATTGCTTAAGGTATGGGGTGAGGTGAGATTTGGATTTGGGAGAAGGGAGAATGTATTTCCTTAACTCTTTAGCACCTGTATACTGCTTAAATGTTTATTTCTGAATTTTTTTTAACTTCAGGGACTCTACATGTTGCCATAAGTCCTGATTTGGGACATGAAATGTTTGGGACTTGCTGGACACCTATTTACTTTCTGAATAAATCATGTTGCTCTTGAACTCAGTAACACAGACAAACATATTTTTTTATTATGGATTTGTACTATGTCGAGGGTTCTCTCCCATGTGGTATCTCTATAGAGTGGATGCATGATTTCTTAGATTAAGGGACATTTGTCCCGAAAGTTTTGTATTTCTGGACTGTTCACTGTATGTATTGTCCATTGTTTTTGACTAGGAAAATGTTAAAATGTTAAAAATAAAGTAAAAAAGAAACAAAATAGAACTATAAGACTATTTCTTTGCTTTTTCCCCATGTCAAAAATATGTGAGCGTATAGTTATGGATCAGATGGTAGATTTTTTTTCTAAGTATTGTCTGTGGTTTTTGTTCTTTACACAAAACTGAGATTGCTCTGGTGAGGTTCATAAACTACTCATACATTCATTGGGCCACAGACTCTGGGAATCTTGTGGCCTCAGTGTTCATGGACCTCACCAAGGTATTCAACCTAGTTGACCACGGTCTATTGCTACAGTCACTGACACATTGCTATTTTTTTCAATGACATCATTAATTGGCTTGGGGACTACCTCTCTGACTGAGCACAGAACAATTAATTAGATTCATTATTCGAGCTTTCTTAAAGTTAGTTGTGGAGTCCCACAGGGCTCCATTTGGGGACCGCTACTCTTTTCCCTTTTTAAAATGACCTACCTTCAGCTTGTCCATAGAGATGCAGTAAATTTAAATTCCGCCGGTGAAGTGAACGCAAAGTGGGCACTTCGCGTTGCCACTCCACTACGTGGAGTGGGCAATGCAAAGTGCTCCACCGCTTTGTCATTACCACTTCGAGTTAAGGCAGAATGACAATGCGAAGTAAGGTGAAGTCATTGTTTTTAATGGACTTCATGTTCCTCATTATGATTCTAAGTGATCCACTTGGTGTTTCAGATTTGGCAGTCCCCCCCACACATCACATGGCTTACAGTACTGTAAGTCACATGCTCTTTAGCTAGGCAGGAAGAAAGTGAATCATGCAAGCAGACACTTTTACTTTCTCTTGTGCAGATGGAGAGAGAGAGGAGTGTGTTTGTGACTGCTGATGCTTTGAGATCAGAACGCGGAGGAAATTTAAACTTTGATTTAGACCCAACAGCTTTTTTAAAAGCTACATTTTTTTGTCTTTTCTGTCTGTACTCTTTTTTACTTAATTTGTTCTTTCTGTAAATTTTATTTTTCTTACATAGAGGGACATCAGTTGCAAATTATGTCCATGCTGGAACTGCTGCTGGATCACCATGGGATCCCATTAGTTTTTTTTCCTCACACCATGTGCCCCCACACATTCCTTGCTGTGTTATAAAATGTATTCCTCCACCATCCCTGACCCTTGTATGTAATTATGCCCTTTTTTTGTTGTCTTCCATATGTATTCTGAGCAGTGGAAGTATACTGTGCTAAACTGCATGGGTGCAGTTTTCTTTCCAGTCTGTGTTTGTACTGCAGACACTGTCCAACTCCCTGACTTAAAAACACTTAGTAATAAGTACAACGTTGGAGTGGTGAAGCCTGGAGAGATACTACTAAACAGGCTTACAATACATCCAAGTAACTAGTACAAATATTAATGTTGTGATTCGTGACGTAACCGTAAATCGTGATTTGTGACTGCATTTGTGACCGTGATGATAAAGAAATGCAAATGCCTATGGCTGTACTTCCCCGGGCCCCGATGAGGTGTGGCACAAAACTCCCTGACTTAAAAACACTCATTAATGAGTACAATGGTGGGATGGTGAAGCATGGAGAGATACTACAAAACAGGCTTACAATACATCCAAGTAACTAGTAAAAACAATTACTGTTGTGATTTGTGACGTGATCGTAAATCGTAATTTGTGACCGTGATGATGAAGAACATGATTTGTATCTCGAGTGACGCCTGATGATGGTCCTGACTCAAAAATGCATATTAATGAGTACAATGTCCATGCTGAATTATGCACCACACCTGTCCAGTACTCTGAAGGGAAGCCAAAGAAACAACTGTGACTTAAGTTAGAGATGGAGATTGGGCCCTAAAGAGATGCAAATGTACAGACAGATTAAGATTGCACTGCACACTGAAGAGATGCAGATGCAAAGACACAACACCTAACCAGTGCTCACCATCAGAAATTCAAGTCTGGAAAAGAATATCTTTGCTGGTTGGGGCGGTGGGGGGGGCACTGTACTGCACTGCTGCAGTAAGAGTCACTAGTACGAGTACCAGTAAAGATACCACAAAAGAAGTACAAAAAATTTCACAGCTGCAGTGGATAGCAGGTTCACATTGATGAAATTATGTGGCACAATAAAAGGTGTCTGATTTGATGACATGTGTCACACACATACTTACACACACACACTAAGCAATGCGTAGCAAATTGAAAACTTCAGTAATATAACCACATATTTTAAACAAATTAAAATTATGCACTGCTGCACCACAACAATCAACAAAAAAATGGCAAGAATTATTAAAAATATTACTGTATGTACATTAACACAGTTATACAAGGAAAAATATCACCAAAACCGAAAGCACTGTCTTTTTCTCCAAGTTAATCTACCTACACCACAGATACGCCCCCCCAAAGCACACTTCCACTGTCCCTCAGTACACAGACTGAATGTTGTACATTAACATTCAAAATACACACACAAACAATTAATGCTCGATGATATGAGTACAGGAGGGTTTCCTATAATCGATGAACTAAAGTTTCAGCAAAAAAAAATGACTCAAAAAGGCTTTTTTAACAGCTTTTACAAGGTTTGAATCACAGAGAGCTCTCAGAGCAGATTGTTTCCTACAGCTTCCTACACACACTACCCCAAACTGAGGCTGTGCAGAACAATCTAGAGCCCATGTGACCTGAAATCCCATGAAACACTGCAAAATTTGCCTTTGAAGCGTAAAAACAAGGCGAAGTAAGGCAAAGTCATTGTTTTCAATGGACTTCGCATTACCCATTAATAACGCGAAGTACTCTGCTTCGCATTGCGGAGCACTCCGCGTTCCACTTTGCATAGCGTATTGGGGCCACTTCACCCATCTCTTCTTGTCCATCTTCTGAAATGCTTGTTTTTTTTCAGTTAGTAATTTTTATTGAAGTATTTCTTATTTAATAGAGTCAAAACAACCACAAACAAACAAAGCTGACACACACCTGTAGCAAGGAAGGATCATTGCATCAATATCAAAAAGTTAGGAATGTGCATCATGTATGTGAAGGCAACCAAAGAAACAAACAAATAAACAAAAAAAAAAAAAAAACAAGAGAGAATAAAAAAGGAAATGAATAATTCATGACCAGGTATCCATATTGGTACACATCATATATTTCTAAGGCATTTTAACTGGTATAGACAACTTCACATTTACATAGTAACCCAAACTGAGCTTATATCCAGAAGCAACACACCAGGTATTATCCATGGAGAAAAGCCATAACAGAGACCACAAACATGTTCACCCTATCCCAGTCTTAGGTTTCAGAAAAGCCATAAAGTGGGCCCACTGAAATGCTTGTTTATACAAATGATGTGGTGGCCCTATGTACTCTTCTCCAAAAGAGTTTGTTAACCTGCACACATGGTTCAGTGCCTGAGGGACGGTCTTCAACACCAAAAAACTAAAGCTATGATTATTAGTGAAACAAAAAAAAATTGGAAACAGTGATGTTTTATTGAAAGCTCTTGATGGTGAAATTATTGAGACATGTTAACCATCTTAAGTATTTAGGAGTTACTTTGGATTGAGGCTTATCATATGAACATGTTGATAATATGGTTAGAACAATTCATCAATGCTTGGGTTCCCTATACAGAGCTTGGAACAACCTTTTGCTTGAAACTCACACACTTTTGGTTAAGAGCCTAATGCTATTAGTTCTAGACTATGGATTACTATTTTACTCTGGTGCATGTAGTGGGATGCTATCCAGGGTAAAAGTTTTATATAATTCAATTTGTCATTTTATTACTGGACTTCTGTACAATACCCACCATTGTGTGTTGTATCAGGATGCACAGTTACCCACGTTGGATGACCATCTGAAAGAAAAAGTACTCACTTTTTATTAAAAGGTTATCCTGAGTAAGGCTCCCTGTTCAACCTTAGAACTGTGTCCAATTCATTAAAGAAATCAATGCACTGATCTCAGGAATCAACATTGTTTAAAGTTTCTTTTTGCAGAACAGGTTTCATCCAAAGAGTTTTTGATTATGTTGGACCAACTGTTTTTAACCAATAGCCAGATTCTAAGTCTAGTAAATCTGTGTCTACCTTTAAGAAGCAGCAGTTCAATCTTTTAAATAATCAGTCCTACTGTAGTTGTGAATAATGTTATTGTGACTTAAGTGTTTTATGGCTTTGTATTGTAATTTTGTAAATGCTAGTTGCACTTGAAAATGGGTGATTTTCTGAATGTGCCTTTCCAGTCTAGTGATGGGAGAAATCAGCAAACTCTGCTCCATGAAATATTTCATGAATTTCACGTATTTCGCAAAATATTTTGTTTATGCAAAGTGTGAAATTCCACTCACAAAATGCAGAATTTTGCTAGCGAACAGCAGAATTTCACCACTCAGGTGAAATTCCACCATTTGTTGGTGAAATGTGCCATAAAAGGACCAGTGGTAAGGATGTTACCAATCTGAGAGGTGCAATATTGCAAAGTAATAATGCAAACCAAATCTTGTATTGACCAAAGCAGTGGTAGGACATTAGACATCTATAGATTTTGCAATTGTTACCATGCATGTGATCTTTTTGGCTATGTTTTCCTGCAGGTGGACTACATAGGAAAGACTAAGCCTAGTCTTAAATTTAGAGTAGAAGAGATATGAGCAACTTACCATAAAAATTATAAATATGCAGTGGTGGTTTGGGGGCCTACCATATCAATAATTTTAGAAACTCAGAGGAACAAATCCAATCCTTCATTGGTATCAAGAAGATGGTGACAAAGAAGGGAAGGAGGATCCCCTAAGCTGGCCTTAACTCGCAGCAAGTATTTTTTTTTTTTAATTGAAAGGGCAGAATGACATGAGGTAAATGATTGTTAGGACCCACTCATTGGTCTGATGCGATATCTAGTTAAAAAAAAAAAATTTTCTGCTGTTTATAACTTTAATTGATTTTCAGTTATGATGATTGATGTGTGTGATGACTAGCGAGTTAAATATGAATATCAAATACTGATAAACAGGTGGGGTCAGTTTATCAAGTCATGTGCCCGTGACAATAAGGTATTAAATAGTAAATATTACAGATTGCCAGAGGAATGGTCTAAAATGTTGTACTCCTCTGAAAGGTAAGTTTTTATGACCCTGCAGCAGTTAAATATGTACCTTTCTTTTAGATGCTATGAACCTTTTTGAGCAAAATCTTATAGAAACACAGACACTGCATTTCGCGGGCACAGTTTAGCACCCACGAAATATTTCACGGATCGTGCAAACTTTGCAAAAAAATTTTGATGAAACTTTGCTGGCAAAATTAAATGTTGGCACATCTCTATTCCAGTGTAAACAATAAATGAAATGAAATGAAATATTCTGAGCCCAGAGGCCAAGGGATCTAAACACCTGGAGGAATGTAAATATAAAGCATAAATCCCTGTCTGGAATGTGTTAGTCCACTTATAAAATGGTTATAAATAATAAATGAATTAGAGCATATTGAGGTCAGTTTTGATGAGTAGATAGGTTTGCTAATACTGTGACTTTAAGAGAGCAAGGAAGTACAGTAACTTAAAAAAGCTTACGTAGTGTGTGTGTGATGTCATTGATCATTATGTTCTATTTGAAGTATTCAGAAACAGAGTAGCATATAGCATGTTCTCTTAGTTTGCTTGCTATTGTTAACCTTAATTCTACTCATTTTCAGTTAATAAATGCTTTTTTGGATGCTGAATATCTGTGTGCTCAGACAGCAACAAGTGGAAATCAGGAAGAAAGTAATTTTATTATTTTATTGATTGGCGATAGCTACTTCAGTTTTCCCTTGTTTAAATTGCATTCTGTAGAGTTTTAGTTGATATTTCTGTTGCATTCCTTAGTGTGTGTGTGCTTTTACAATTTTTTTTATGTTGCTGCCTGTCTTTCCTCGTGTGTGCAAAGTATGTCTCTTTGGGGGGGGGGGGTATTTTAGATAACAATTCCACTTAAAGTTGTCCTGGCTTTGTATCTCAAGGCTGCAGCTCATTGGGATGTTCCATAGAGATTCTATAAAACAAAATTACAGGGGTCATCATGTGACCCCCTTGAGTCATTTGCAAACCCCATAGAGACTGTACAGACCACTTAGATATGGTGGCGTGAAAGTTCCCCATTTTCCCAGGTGATGTTTTCTCTAGTTTTTATATATACAGTCTTTATGGGATAGTGAGGTATGTTTCTTCTAAGAGTTGCTTGAAATGCGTTGAGTTGTTTGGGATGCTTTTTGTCTTTCTAGGTGTGCGTGTGTGTGGGGGAAGGGGCTTTCGGAAAACTTTTCCATGTTAGAATGCTCTTGCTTTGTTTCAAAAAGCTGCAACTCATAGAGATGATGAGATTCTTGTTCATTTTTTGCAGGAATTGTTTTGTATTTTTTTGCAGGTTGTATTTTGGGGTAAGCTGGTCATGTGTGGTTTAGTCATGTGGTCATGTTTTATTTACACAGAGTACTGACCTTTTTAATCTAGGGTGTTACACAGTAAACTAAAATGAGTAAATGGTGAATAAGAAATGATTATACTGTGATTTTATTTTACATGAAATGTAATACTGTGACCTTTTGTGACCCAGAATGATTATTCTGACTCAAACTGGAAGCTATCTATTGGTTAAAACAGCCCCATGTGATTGCTCCCAACCAATCAGGAAACTGAATTGGTCAGACCACATTTTGTAACAACAGTTAATATTACACTAGGGGTTCATGATGCTCAAGGTCTTTATATAACCCTGGGGTTACATTAACAAAGGTATTCCAAACCCTGGAGTGCCTTAACTCTTATTATTCAACTAAAATGTTTTCATTTTTTAAATAAAGGTTTTATGGTTAAACTTTCAAGTGTCCATTGTAGACAAGAGTTTCCTGCAATTATAAATTGGCATAGAAATACTCACTTATTTCATTAGCGAGATTGATCACATGATCTTGCATTGATTTCATATTGATGCATGGTCAAGTGTCTTGTTATTAAAGGAGGCTAATCGCATTACCTGGCAAATATCACTACCTCACCAAAATGTAGACATACAAATTAAAACAGTCCCCATGGTGAAAACAACACCTTTTTAAAAAGAATCCAAGATAGCCAAATACTGCTTAATTTAGGCTCTATTATACCTAATGTGTGATCCCACAAACAGCCCTATACACTTAACAGTAAGTGTACCTAGCACGCCATCTGGGTTTATTGCAAACAGTTGAAGAGCTGCTGACACCTTTTGCAAAACACTGGTAAACATAACAGTTATGTACAGTTCTGTTTGTATTTCAAATCTCTTTTATAGAAATCTCCTCTCACTTCAGTGAACATTTTCTCAAAACAGGATCTTTACCCTCTAGAGTTCTTGTGTGTTTGCAACTTCTTCAAAACTTTAAGTCACAATCATCTGTGATGGCATCACAGTCTTTTGCCATAGAAATAACTATAATGCCACAAACAGAGTACTACACCATCAGGGGCCCAATATTCAAAACTCTGCCAGGGCGCAAAACCAAGTTTGTCTGCACAAACTGGGCTTTGCACGGAAGTGCAATATAGAAAAGCCTGGTTACCGCAGGCAAACTTTGTTTGCACCCAGGCAGAAGACAAAGGGGGGGGGCGCAATGTATATCAAAAGGATGAGAACCTGAATATTGGGTGCAGTCCAATATTTGGAGCAAGTGCACCATGCAAGGCTTTTTTTTGCATGGTCCCCTTGCGTGGCACACATACTGCTGATTGAAATAGTGGCTTACTCCAGCGAAACCCTAGCAGTGGGTGGGGTAAATGCAATAGCCCTCCTGACCCCAACACAGTGGTCTCTGGTGATCTAATGGTCCCGTCTCCATCTCCAATCACCATCCCATTCAGAATTAGAACATAGTTATCCCTGGTGGTCTAGTGGCCCCTACCCTATCACCAATCCCCATCCCGTTCAGAAGTAAAAAATAGATCCATGGTGGTCTAGTGGTCCTGCCCCCACTTGATCAACTGCCCAGGACATATACCAAATATTCCCTGGTGTCCGGTGTAACCCCCCATCTCCGATCCCCTTTATAGGTAATGTAATCCTTTACCTGGTGGTGGTCTAGTGAACCCCCCAACCCCCACAGTATTCAATCAGTGACAGCTCAGTTAGCTGACAGCTATTATGGAGAGAGGAGGGCTGTGCTGTCACCAGCTCAGTTTCAGAATGGGGGAGTGGGGTGGTGGATCACTGCCTGCCATGGTGGAGATGTGGAGGGTCCAGTAGACTACCAAGGAAAGGATTACATTACCATTACAGGGGAATGGGGATGGGGGGGTTACATTGGACACCGGGGAATATTTGTTAAATGTCTTGGGTGGATAATCAGGTGGGGGGAAGGACCACTAGACCTCCAGGGATATATTTTTTACCTCTAAATAGGATGGTGATCAGTAATGGGGGAGGGACCACTAGACCACCAGGGATATATTTTTTACCTCTGAACAGGACGGCGATTGGTGATGGTGGGAAGGAACACTAGACCACCAGGGATATCTGTGTTATTTCTGAATGGGACAGTGATCAGTGATAGGGGCTCAATCGGTGAGGGGGCCACTAGCACCAAAGATAGCACTCAGGACATGGGCAATCAGGGGTAGGCAGCGCTGCACAGTACAGCCTTGCTTCCTGTGCAAATAGGCCGATAATGGGCATGCTAATGGCCCCTTAGCACTGTGCATGCCCAATGGGCTCTTTTTCACAAGTCCCTTTGAATATGGGGAATTTAGCCTGGGTGCAACCCACTGTTCCATCCCATTGTGGTGGCCGTGAATGCCCGGCACTATGTGGCTTAGCACTGGATCTCACTGGCCCTATATTCAGTGGAATAGTGCTAATGCACTATTCCACTGAATACAGCAGTTTTGGACACCTGGGCAACTGCAGGTGGTAGTACAAGGTTTTGTCCTCTGCTTTTCCCAGATCTGAATTTCAGGCCCCAGTTGAGGACTAAGCATTAGGAATTGATGAACTCTGAAAGGGGCACTATCAGCTTTGAACCTCGGTTTTCTCTCAGTTTTCAACAGTGATTCCATAGGCACATCCTTGTACCAATGTTAGAGTAGAATTCCCCTTCATAAATGAAAAACTTATCTGGTTACCTGTTTTAGTAAAAAAAAAAACATTATTTCGGCTTACTTGTGGACCAAAGTAAACCCTGGCCCACCGGAAGCAGATCCCACACCAAGAATGCGCGTCTAGTGGGAACGTGGTGCCGAAATGTGCTTTTTATGGTCAACATCACAGCAAACATATAATGCAGTAGAGCTCCTTAATGTAAAGTGCTGCTGGTATTTATAATATAAGCCTGAGCACCAGTTCAGCTGCAAAATACTTTCAAAGTGTGGTGCCGAAATCCTGCGCATGTGCAATAGCGGCACATTATCACACACACGCAAGATCTTTCCTCCGGCCACTATTGTGCATGTGTGGGATTTTGGCACCACACTTTGAAAATATTTTGCAGCTGAACCAGCACTTGGTCTTACATTATAAATACCAGAAGCACATTACATTAAGGAGCTCTTCTGCATTATATGTTTGTTGTGATGGGGGCCATTAAAAGCACACTTTGGCACTGCGCTCCAACTAGACGCACGCTCTCAGTGTGGGATCTGCTTCCTGTGGGCTGGGGTTTACTTCAGTCCATGAATAAGCCAAAATAATGCTTTTTTTTTACTTAAACAGGTAACCAGATAAGTTTTTCATTTATGAAGGGGCCTTTTACTCTAACATTGGTACAAGTATGTGCCTGTGGAATCACTGAAAACTGAGTGGCAAAACTGACAGTGCCCCTTTAAGGTCCAAAGATCATTTTTCTATACATACAGTCTCAGCAATAAATAATGGGGAGACAGAATACAGAGCTAATGTGAAATACAAGTTTAATTGTGTCCAAATATTATCTTTTTTAAAGTTGTCCTTGGCACTGGCTGCTCATTAAAGTAACATAATTCATTCAGCTTTCCTGCAACAACTCTGCAACTTCTACATTACTCATTTAAAATGTGTTTTACTTCACAGATTGTCATACTTCTGTACATCAACCGGCCCACCATTTTGGCAGCGCTGTCTATGACCCTAGTACTTGCTGGACTTACAGCAACTTGCAGCTGTTGTATCATCCCATCTACAACTTCAGCTAACATGATTTCCAACTGACTGTTGCAGCTTCCTTCCTCACTGTGCACCCAGATTCCAGCAGAAAAAAACACAGAAGCTTGATGGCATTCTGACCATCTTATTCTCCTTCACTTTGTACTGGCCATCCCTAAACACCAGTACTGCTGCTGCTTCTCATTTTTTCTGTCGATCCCCAGCTGGACTGAAGATGGATAATGCAGCAGCAGCATCACAAGCATGCTGATCTTTAGAAGAAAGCTATTCATAGTCAACAGGGAGGGTGCATCCCTGTATGCCACAGGGGCCCTCTTGTTTTTTTTTTTTGTTTTTTTGCATTTTAAGCATATACACATATTTTCTGATCTGTTTTCTAAATGTATCATGTACTGTCTTTTGCATCGTTTGGCACTTACTATTACAGCTTTGGGGAAATACGGAATTCTTCTGAAGGAATTGCTGCAGAATGCCAATTCCTCTTCCAAAATGCATTTCAGTGCTTCTGTTTTAGTTCCATGGAATTCCAAAAAGAATTTCTGTGTTAACCACGGAATAATATTTTGCAGGTTACATAATCTGTAGAATATTATTCCATGGTGTGCATTGAATGAACTTACACTACCTGCTCCCCACAGCCTTGAACATCGACCAGTTCTCAAAAACAACCATGGGGTCTGAACAATGAACAGTCTCCCTTATGAGCATAATTCACAGACTTTCAAGCAGATTTTAATTTTCAGTATTTTTTTTAATCTGTTTTCTCTGGCCACCATAACATTCCAATATTGTGTCTCAATTTCTAGAGGCTTCGTCAAGGAAACTGGGAATAGGTGTAAAGCATACTGGGCCAGATATTCCAAAAGATGCAAGCCAGCCCCATGGCGCTGGGTGATAGGGGATTGCCTGTCATGCTGGTGACCTGGGTTCATGCCAGAGACTGGGATAACAGGAGCAGAGGCCGGCATGGAGGGCTCAAGAGCATCCTCTGGATGCTCTCCTCCCAGAGGGGAAGGCCAAGAGTGCACCGCCCTTTGGCGGCCCCTGGCGCCCGGCTTTGGCTTTGCGTCTTGCAGTGTGGTGACCACAGGTCACATGCATGGATGCCAGGATGTTGCAGCATGCATTCCAGTGGGCAGGGGGAACAAGATGAAAAAATGGCCACCGAAGCCACCCAGATGACAATGGCCTGCTATCTCATCACCGTGAAGCCCAGGAGTGCCTGAGCTGCACCTCTGTGATCCCCAGTGAGGCCTGAAGAAAGTGCCTATGGGCACATGATAGTCTCCCCTCCCGGTCCCTCCCATGGGTAGGGGGGCACTTGATGAAGAGATATGTCAGGTCGGTCATTGAGGGAGCAGCAGATGGCAATCAGGAGGAGGGGTGTGATGGGGCTTGGCTGCCTCAAGGAGTGGGTGGCTG
This sequence comes from Neoceratodus forsteri, assembly GCA_016271365.2. Lineage (NCBI taxonomy): Eukaryota > Metazoa > Chordata > Ceratodontiformes > Ceratodontidae > Neoceratodus > Neoceratodus forsteri. The sequence goes on from JADMNL010000025.1 coordinate 88,037,661, forward strand.
GGCTGGTGGAGGAATAAACTGATAACACAAAAAAAGCAAAAAAGTGCAAAATGGAGCGCAAACATTTGCACTCTGTCTTGCAATAGCGTTGGTGGGTAAATATGCTATATTTAAAGGAACAGTGCAGGGCACTGTTCCTCTGAATATAGATCCATTTTTGCCTAGCACTAAGCCTCTCAGCCTCACCTAATAGCGTCTCCAAAATAGGGCCCCCACCATGGCTAGCACTGGGGCAAATTAAGCAATATTCAAAAGTCCTCATGTAAACTAACCCATTGGGCATGCAATGCACTAATGGCCCATTTGCATGCCCATTATGGGCTCATTTGCATGGGGAGGGAGGCCCTTTAACACTGCAAATAGTCCAGTCCAGGGAACTATTCGTGGTACTAGTGGCCTTCCCTACCCTTCGATCCCAGTTCCTTTAGTAATAATATGTCCCTGATGTCTAGTGGTGCCCCCCAACCTCTAATCCCACTCCCATTAGTGTAATTTTAAGTCTGTGATATCCAGTGGTCTCTCACCCCTCCCAACACCAATCTCTGGTTTGATAAAATACATCCCTTGTGTCCAATGCTCCCTCCCCCTAACACCCATTTTGTAATTTTACATTACTTCCTGGTGACCAGTGATCCTTTCCCCCACCTAATCCCTGTCCTCATACATATGTAAGCCCCCCCACTGTTGTTTGTTATTAACTGCCCAAACACACAGCATGGCTGGCCCGCCACAGCCATGAACCTCCTTTGTCAAGTAGCCCCCAAAAACAACAATTCCCCAGCCATGTTTCCATTACGTAGTGGTACCTACAGTCCCAACTAACCCCCCCATGGTGGTAGTTTTCCCTCCCACCCACCTGCGGCACCGATGACTCATCCCCATGGTCCCCCTTACCATAGGTCAGTGCCATGCCGAAATGATGGTGGGTGACAATGCCCCACCACACATCTTCTCAGCCACCTGCCATCTAACAGTAGCAGGCAGCACACTGCTTATTTGTAGGGCACTCATGCTATAAATAAGGAGAGCACTCTCTGGTTCTGTCAGACAGTGGGTGGCCGAGAAGATGTGTGATGGGGGGGGTGTCACCCACTGTCATTTCAGCGTGGCACCAACTTATGGTAAGGGGAACTGAGTGGGTTGTCAGTGCCACAGGTGGGTGGAAGGGAAAACTACTGCAAATGGGGGGTTGGCTGGGGCTGTGGTCTCTGCAGGAGAGTGGACACAGCTGAAGGGATAGAGGACCTACAGAAATATATGGAAATGCTTGGAAGGTGGTCCAGGATCTGACAGCTTGGCTTCAATAACAAGAAATGCAAAGTTATGCATATTGGAGCCAAGAATCCCAGGACAGAGTACTACCTGGGTGGAGTCCAAGTATCTGCATCAGAGGAGGAGAAGGACTTGAGAGTGATGATCACTAGTGACCTGAAGCACTCCATGCAGTGCAAGAAAGCAGCAGTAAGGATGCTGGGATGCATATCTAGGGGGATCAGTAGTAGGAGATTATACTGCCCTTGTACAGGTCACTGGTAAGGTCACATCTAGAATATGGAGTTCAGTACTGGTGCGCACACCTCAAAAAGGACATTAACCTACTGGGGAAGGTCCAGAGGAGGGCTACAAAGATGATAGCAGGTCAGCAGTGTAAGGCATACGAGGAGAGGTTGAGGGCACTGAACATGTACTCCCTGGGAGAGAGAGAGAAAGAGAGAAAGAGAGAGAGAGGGGATATGATTGGGACCTTCAAATACTTGAAATGGATAAATACAGTTGATGAGGAGAGTCTTTTTAAGCTGAGTGGCAACCATAACACAAGGGTGTCTTAAGCTGCAGGGTGGGAGGTTTGGGAGCGAGGTCAGGAAGCACTTCTTCACAGAAAGGGTGGTGGACACTTGGAGTTAAGATTCATCCCTGGTTATGCAGCAGAAGAAACGCCACGTCTGCACTCTATGATGACTGATGTTTCCTTCCTCCTTATGCAACTTGCTGACTTGGGTGTTGGCATGCACATATGCCAAACACTCTAGAACTTGATGCAACATGTTGGAATGTTATGGTGGCCAGAGAAAATTGATTACAAAATTAAACATACTGAAAACTGAAATCTACAGGACTGTGGATTTTGTTTCCTTTTTTTGTGTTGTAGAGGATGAATCCATTGTTTACATAAAGTGCTAATACTACTCTAAAGTGTCTGAGGTTTATGTGAACTGTGGATAACGAATCCATAGTTTAAAAGAAAATTATACTTTTAAAATTTCAGAATTACATTTCTAATGGAATTCCATGGAATAAGACAAAACTGATTCTATCTCTCTCTGTTTGGCACATCCTTTGTATACCACTCCTTCTGGCCATACCTGGAGATGAGCTTCAGCTCACAGTAATTTTCCTGGTCCCCACTCAAGAAAGAAAGAAAGAAATGAAAATCTTACTCATAGAAACATAGAATTTGACAGCAGATAAGGACCGCTTGGCCCACCTAGTCTGCCCATTTTCCTACTTAACAGATAAGCTGCAGATCCTAGTTAACCAACAGCTTACTTCCTCTTACCCGCCAGTAGGACTGCCTTATGCCTGTCCCATGCATTCTTGAAGTCCCCCACTGTTCTTGACTCTACGACCTCCTCATGGAGGCTGTTCCATGCATCCACAACCCTCTCAGTGAAAAAAATACTTCCTCACATTACCCCTGAGCCGTCCCCCCTCTATCTTCAAATTGTGCCCCCTTGTTCTTGCACATCTTTTTCTGGAAGATGCTACCCTCTTGGACTTTGTTAATTCCCTTGAGGTACTTGAAAGTTTCTATCATGTCCCCTCTCTCCCTTCTTTCCTCAAGAGTACACATATTAAGCTCCTTTAGTCTTTCTTCGTATGTCTTCTGGTGCAGACCCTGCACCATTTTGGTTGCCCTCCTCTGGACAGCCTCCACTCTGTCTATGTCTTTGCGGAGATGGGGTCTCCAGAACTGCACACAGTACTCCAGATGGGGTCTCACCAACTGTCTATACAGAGGGACAACAGCTTCCTGTTTTCTACTATTGATGCCTCTTCCTATGCATCCCAGTATCCCCCAAGCCTTCCTTACTGCCTTCTCACATTGCTCCACATTTGGCTGAATACTCCTGATTCAGCCAAACAGCTTTCTGTTCTGTCCAGATACTCAGCTGTTGAACTACCTCCATCACTGTGTTATATGCAAAACTTGTTCTAAATAAAGGGGTTGCAAGTCTGACCCTAAAATAGAAATAGAGTGCCCCGACAACTGCGACTACTTAGCGTGGGTAAACCCCAAGACTGGCATGTGCCAGCAAAGTATCACAGTACAACAGCCATTTTAAACTGCTTAAAATACTTTTCACAATGTTACAGTCTAAAAACTATTCCTCTGTTTTACTGTAACATTAATTCATTTCGTAAATATTACCTTATCTTATTGTTTAAGATGACTGTAATACCAAAATGGACTATGATTTGGATAATGCATAATTGTTGAAGGTTCTGCATTATACTGACTGTTGTGTTTTATGTTTTATGATACAGATAGATTTTAAATATTGTTAATACACTGCAATATGTGGTTGTACATTTGGTTTGTAATTTTATGGATGATGTTGTTTTAAAATGTTGTACAGCACTCTGAGCATCTGGGAAGGGGAGCTTTATAAATAAAGTATCTGTCTGTCTATCTATCTACTTCATGGAGTTAACCAGCAAAACATTGCAAAGCTCTCTACTGAAAACAGTGTAACTTTTGCTTTTCTCCAGCATTTATATTGCTTAACTTGTAAACGAATATGCTATTTTATAAGAGCAATAAACCACTCCAGAGTGTATAGAGATGCACATTCTAGGGGTGTAAAGACTTTCCGTGCAAACATCTTACTCCATTATGCTGTGCGGCATGCATTGATTTAGTATTACTTTACTCCCTGTTTTTGAGTTATTGGTAATGTCTTACTTAACCTAATGTTTTTAAAATACAATCATCCAGTCAGAATGCTCAATTTCTAACCATTGTTTTATGAAAAAAAAATACAGTTTTCTAATTCAAAACAAAAGCGTTAGATCTTGAACTGTAAATATCTCATGATTATTGTCACTCTTTACCACCACCATCATAACTCTAAAATATATAAACACCTTTTTCAGGAAAGGCAAGGCAAGAGAAATGTCATGCCCCTGGGTATAATATGTACTGGGTCAATAACATTTATAAAACGAGGCTTTGCACTGAAACCCTAACCAATCCTTTTTTATAAGCTCCATTTACATGAGCTGAGGAGTTAAAATGAACCCGTAATTTGTCCAATTTCCTGCTGCCACGTGAACCCATCCAGCACTACATGAGAGCACTACCAAAATTACTTGCTAAATGGGCAACCTGAGAATGCCTCAGGAGGATGTATTATAAATGAAAAGGGAAAGATAGCTCTGTTCAGTAAATGGGGTGATGGAGAAGCTAGTGCCAATTTGTTTTAAAACCCACAAATCTAAACCCTCCTGCAAAATCTTCCATCATGTACAGCAAGGGAAACTTCATATTGAACAGGTTGATCCAGAGAGGGTTTCCTTTTATCCGATATCCTAAAAAAAAAAATATTCTTGTACTACTCTTGTGTTTCAATAAAACAATTAAAAAGCCTTTCATCCTGGCCCAGTTTTATCACTGCCACACTTACAGTATCATCATTCTTATCAGTTAGCCCTGGTCTTCCATTCTCAACTACAATCTTTCACACATTTTCTCAATCTCAAAAAATAAACAAACTACACTGGAAGATGTCACACACTCCCTTCATCCCCTTAACTAATTTTGACCCGGCTTTCCTTCAAAGCACTATTCTCAACAATCATCCACATCCTTCAGCTACCAAGGTACTATAGCTGCTTTATAAAGTGTACTACTGTATTATTCAGGTTTATTGAATAAAATGCCCTTAAAGATGCATGCAATTCATATCAGTGTTCTCCATTATTAAATCATTTGGTATTTTTTTGTGCTAATAATAAAAGGTACATATTTATTCAACATCAGTGGTCATGCAAGCAGCCCCAGACTATGAAGCTACTGTACATGTTTTATTCAAAATCCCACTGGAAAGCAGCAGGAGAATCATTGAGGCTTGTAAGTTTCATGCAGTTCGCAGCCTTGTACATTGGATTTCTATTAGCTGGATGCCTTTACCACTATTGACTAATCAAAAATATTAATTTTACAGAGTAGTGATGCTTGTGTTTTGCTATAGAGTCAACACGTGTAATTTTATTAAATAGCTAAATGCATTTTCCCCATCTGTTGTGCACCTGCACAAAGGTATCATTAAGGACATTAGTTGAGTCTTTTGCATAAATGTAATAATCACATGGTTGTTGCAAAAATTCCACATACAGGAATTCAGGAGGGATGACACACATTGACTTGGTGGTTATAAACAAACAGAGGTATCATTTGGATAGAAATGTAAAACAATTTTTCTCAAAGTACACACTGTATATTCAGCTCTTCAGAACAAGTATCTTAGGCATCTAAAAATGCACAACGTAACGCACTGTTTCTATACATTAAGACATCTGATCACTATTTATCTTACTGAAGTGTCTTAAAATTCTGAACATACTAAATTATAGTTAGTGGTGTTAACTGATAAATTCTTTTCACTATAATCCAAGCACAATTTAAAGGTGATTAAACCATATGTGGATTATCATGTCCAATCAGATGCTGAGTTAAAAACAATTTATCTTGCAGCAGCCTCACAACTATCATTTTTTCCCCCCAAAAAGTGACAGTAATGACATCATCAGACTTCCTCAAATACTAATTCTGGGAAGGGTACAGAAAAATTGTAAAACAAGTAATTTTCAAAACATGTAGCATAATATCAATATTATGATAGTGAATTTGCTGTCCTCAGCAATAGTTCAGTCATTTCATATTTTATCAGCTTTGTTATAAGATCATTGCCTTTTACAGTGGAACCACAATCATATTATCACTTCAATAATGATGATACTAACTGATGATATTAATTTTATTTGCATTACAAAGTGATAAGAAAGTAAATAAAAACTGGCAATGTGGGATTGTTTTTCAAAAGCCAAGCTGGAGCTGGCCCATTGGTGTGAAGGACTGAGGTGATTCTGCCTCACTTAATGCCACGTTGGCAGCCCGGGTTTGGGAACAGACTTGAGTAGCTGGGGATTGGCTATGGGAGTGTGTGTGTGTATGGAGGGGATCAAGCATCTCAAGGACTGCTCTTCTATCCTGGGGAAAGGTGGCCGGTCATCTCAGCCTTTGACTGCTCCCCGGTGGAGGCTTGGGGTAGTGTAGGACATGAGTGACTCAAAGAGAGGAGGGGCCGTGGTTCTGTAGAGCACGTGCAACTCCACACACATGTATTTACATTTGCTGTGGCCCAGAGGATTGAGGAGAAAACAGAAAAGGGGATCAGGCAGACTTCTTGAAGCTGTGCCTGCCTTCCTCCAGCCTGCAATGTCACCCGCCCACCAACATCTGGGTATGTTATAGTGGGAGAGAGGACAGCCTTCCTCCTCCTGGCCTCACTGCAGTAGGGGAGCAATCCAGTGGGGACTCAATGGTGGCAGGATGGAGTCAAGGACAGCTCGGGGGGCAGGGACATGGCTGATATTCAACCACCTACTGCCCAGGGAGAAAATCTATATGGAAAAGGAACAAAAAAGTCAATCTGAATTCTTCCCACCTATTTTGCCCCCCCCCCCCCGAGTGGATCCTACATGTTAGTAGTTTTCTTAACTACTATGTCTTCAGACACTCATACAAACCATGGTGAAAACTGGTAAGTTATCAGCTTAATTACCAGTCAGCCATTTGCACATGGGAAAAACCTAACCAAGAATCATTTATCTCTCCATCAATGATGAGAATCAGCTATGACCAATATTCTCCCATCATGTTCATAGCAGACTCACTTCCCTCTGCAACAGAAACAAGAACCCTGTTGAACTTCACAGGGATGCAGAGCAGATATGCTTTTATTACAGTGCTCAGGTCCTTTCCTTTGAGCTCTACAGAGGTGTTGAGGTGCAGTTTACATGGAGGATTGGTATACCCAACAGACATGGACCTGAGCACTTTATTAAAAAGTATATTTTTGCAATGAAGCTTTGGAATGATGAGTCCAGTTCTTGAATGGGCTGAGTGACCAGAGTACAGAGTTCTTTTTTGCTCTGTGCTGTCATTACAAAGGTAGCTGCCCTATACTCTGCAGTCAAACTCTGAACAGCAGAGCACATACAATTTTTTGTTTTTCTGTTGAACTCTACAGGAAACATCTCAACTGACAGTAGAACAGTCCATGACCCTACCTTTGTGAAGTTGAACATAGGGTCTCAGGTAAGGAGAAAAAGGGACTGGCAATTATCCACTGCATTCAGATAACCTGCCATGCAAATATGTTTTATCATTTTGTTTTACAGTTTATTTACTGTATCTTGGATAGCCCAGCTGAGATGCAGCATCTTGTATTCAGCAGAGGCCTCCTTCTAGCCAAATTTACTGTGGGGAAGATGGAAGCACAACAGATTAAGCAGGGTTGTCAGACATGTGGCGGCTTATTGCTTGCAGGGAATGTTTTTATGTTTTAGTACATTGGTTCACTTGCATCTTGATGTTGATATGAATTGTTTAAAAAATAAGTCTTTATTTTGTTTTATGAAAAAAATGGTGGGGGGGTGGATTCTGTACTTAGTTCCAAAAACCCCTTTCAAGTCCTGTTTTCAACTGAGTGATTGCTGAGGGCATAGAGTTTGGATCACCAAATTGTATTTTCAGTGTGCTTTTTAATTGGATTTTAAGTGATGTATTGTGTATTGCTGCAATTATAACATTGATTACACCTGTGATGAGTACTATTTGAATGAGTACCAGGTAAAGGATGGTAACGCCATGAGAAAGCACCCTTCAGTGCAAAAGGCCCTGGCTGTTTATCATATGGGAGAGCGGCATGTTTTTTAGTAGTATAACAAACCATTTTTAACTGAACCATAAGTATGGTCAAGTTTTTTCAATCAGGCAGCCCAACTAAATGTGTGTCAAATTGGATAGGAACCTTTCCGAAGTGAGAATCTCTTGAAGGAATGAGCACACTACAGATGGGAAGGTGAAGTGAGGTGAAATTCATGTCCACTTTCATGGAGTGAGCAGACTGCATCTTTATCTTCTTGCTGTCCACACTTGTGTCAAGTGCCACAAGAAGGGGTTGCCCCCCCAAGGAGATCCCTTTCAGAATGAAGTAGACTGGTGGAAGTGAGCCCTAGGTCTGGAAGGGGGATGGGGTAGAGATAAGACTGCCAACTAGCAGTAAGAAAATGTGATCTATGGCAAATTCAATGCTGCTTCTATTCTGAACCATTTTGGTTTTACTTTTGGAAACTGATCCAAAACCTAGGTTCACAATGCAGTAACTGGCATGGAGTTAAAGCAGGCTACAACAGGGTTGTATGATAAGCCTTGAGCCTTCCCCAGTCAGTTCCTACCCTCCTCCACCTCCTTATTCTCCCACATGCACATTTAAAAACAGTGCCAACAGATAATGATATCTTTTTAACCCCTTTCTCTTCATGTTCCACCCCATTCCCCAATCCTCAAAACATACTCATTTGATTGTAGTATGCCTCCAACCTCCAATCCATGCTTGGTAGCAGTAGTTATCAAAAACAGGTCTGTTACCCCCTACTAGAGCCCACCCTCCCATTCTCCATTGCAATCATTTAACTGTAATCATGGGTGCATGTTTTGGTGGGGGGAGTGGTCTGCTATATTGATGATTCTAGACAGTATGCCTAGCATTATTAGTCACTAAGACTTCTCCAACCCCTCTTCCTTCAGTTTCCAATCTCTTATCATTGGTCCGATGACTGTATTAGAAAATGAAAGCAGGTGCACTGCTTAAGAGGGTGACTAAGCCCAGATTTTGACTAATATTGTCCTTCCAAAGGAAGGGCCTTTGTTTGGGGGGGGGATAGCACTATTGAATGTGCATTTAAAATGATACTGCTACTGAGGTGATAGTTATGTAGAGATTCAATGCTAAGAAATGCAAGGTAATGCACATCAGGAAGAAAAGCCTGACAATACAATACCTGATGTGGGAGCGGTAATACAGAGCACAACTGAAGAAAGGGACCTGGGGGGTGATACTTTTATAAGTCTGAAAACTATGGCACAGTGCAATGAGACAGTGGGTGGGGTAAATAGGATGCTGGGGTGCATAGGAAGGGGGATCAATTCAAAGACAGGGAGGTGATCCCCTGCATAGTCGCTTGGTTCATCCTCACCTGCGGTACTGTGAGAGTTTTTTTTACCCACACCTGCAGAGGGACTGTAATAGGGTGGGGGATGTGCAGAATAGGGTAACCAAAATGGTCCATGGACTGATGGAGAAATGACACGAAGACAGATTGAGGGAGTGTATCATGTTTACTCTGGAGACAAGGACAGAGTGGAGGATTTAAAAGAAACATGGCATTATCATGATGAAATGCACCCCAGATGTTTGAGTATAGAGAACACTAGTATGCCAAGAGTATCAGATGGAAAAACTTGATGCCTCTCTGAATGGCCAGTCTGAAATATGTGCTTTATGATGGCAGAGATGGGTGGTCCATGCTATGAGCAGAGACTCTACCATAGTCCAATAAAGCAAGATTCTGATTCAAAGAACACAGGGTCATCCTGGGATCAACTTATCATATAATTCTTTGGAACACCCAAATGCACCTCGCTCCCCGACCTCTTTTGCCCCCTGGACCCCTGACTAGTGAGCCACCTCTTTGATGGGATAACATAGCAATAGATGAACTATAAAGATTCTTAGTTCAGTGCACCATATTCATCCATTACCAAAAGCTCTCAGATGTTTCCACCCCTGCACTGTACCAAAGGGGGTAAAAAGTAGAAAATTAAGGTGCTGCTATATGAAGATAACTTTGCTTAAAAGTTCCTGTCAAAATGTTACATGTCCTGAATAATGAATTATGAATGGTTGTACTGTGCTGTAACTGGAAAAGTTGAATAAACATCATGGGCTGGATATTCAAAAGGGTTGCGCCATACGCACTAGGGTTGCACCTGCGCAAGTCCGAAATGCACCATTCTGCGATATTCAGCAGGAGGCAGTTGCGCCCCCCCAAGTCATGCTGAGCAATAGCACAATGCTAATGAAGGCATGCTCAAATGGAAGGGGAGGAATCATGCATAAACTGTACAGCCCGATATTCAGCCGGCTGTGCAGAGTTGTGCAGGCGCAACCCCCACCTGTGCCTGCACAACTTTGAGCCAAAGAAAAAGGATCAAGTCGAGGGCTACAAGTGAGCTGCTGCATTGCAGGGCGCAACACAGCAGCTGCCACCTGTGGGTGGCCCTCCACTCTTCCCTGTGCCCCTGCAGCCCGATCACGGGCATAATAGTAACCCCGTAGCCCGATCGCTGGCAGAACACACTGCCCCCACTAGCCTGATCACGGGCAGATCTCTCCTCCCCAGCTGGCCCGATCGCATGCTAACTGAACCGTTCATTGGTATGAACACAAATGAACAACCTCTATCCCCCAACTGGCCTGGATCACGGCATACGGACTTTTCGACTGCGGCATAACATACTTTCACTGGTCCGGATCATGGCAGAATGGTCACTTTCAGCATATCTTGTGGCCCAGTGGCGGTCGCCTCACTGCGCAGTCTTTCTCTGTTCACCACCACTGCGGAGCTCATCACCACTTCCGCCGGTGGTAGCGTCCTCATGCCCTGCCGCCCAACTGACATGATAGGGCTGCACGCCCATTGGTTCAGAGTAAGAGCCACGGGCGCAGAGTTATATTAAGGCAGTTCAGATATGTGAATGAATTCATTCATTCATATATCTGGACTGCCTGTAGAGTATGGTGCACGCCCATTGGCTCTTGCCTGAACCAATGGGCGGCAGCCCCATTGAGCTGTCAGTAGGTGGGCGGGCGGGCGGCAGGTGGGTGCTGCCACCCGCTGGCTGACGGGGAGCGTGAGTGGGGCTCCATGGGTAAGTGGGTGGGGGCCACCAGATCACCAGGAAATTGGACTTGGGGAGGAAGGGGGTTTGACCTTATGCCCGTGATCGGCTTTCATGTCCACTGGACCACCAGGACATGGTCTTTGGGGTTGAATTGCTCTGCCCGCGATCGGGCAAGTCGGGGAGGGTTCATTTATGTTATACTTGCAATCAGGCCAGTCGGGGGTTGTTCATTTGTGTTATGCCCGCATCGGGACAGTCGGGGGTTGTTCATTTATGTTATGCCCGCGATCGGGTTAGTTGGGGGTTGTTCATTTGTGTTATGCCCGCGATCGGGCCAGTCGGGGGGGGTTGTTCACTTGTGTTATGCCCGCGATCAGGCCAGTGGGGGGGTTGAGATTTACTTCATGCCCGCGATCGGCTGCAGGGGGCGTTGGTCCCCGACAGCTGCTTCCTGGCAGGGCGCCAGGTGCAAGTTGTGGGGGATCAGCACACCTGCATGCTAATGGCATGCAAATGGGGCCGTAATTAGATGCAAATGGCCCCCTGTGCACCTTGCATGCATTATGGCTCCATTTGCATGTCACCTTTTGAATATCCAAAATTTGCGCATGTCGCAATGGAACTTGCGCCACCGCATCTGAATGCTCCACTCTGACCACTTGCAGTGGCGCAAGTTCCACTGTGCCATGCACAGTGGCTGTGGCCTGGGGGTGATATTCAAAGGAGTTGCTCAATAGCGCAACTCCGTTGAATATCGCCCCGGCCACACCCCTGCGCAACTTTTTTGAGCAGTGCAAGGGCTTGCGCCACAGAATGGCGCAGTTTGAATATCCAGCCCTATATTTACAAAAAAAAAAAAAAAATGGCAAAATGCAATGAATTGTTTATCCTAAGTAGAAACACAAAAGGGAATCCACTGAAGCTGGCTGGGGGTAGGTTCAGGAGGGATGTCTGCATGATGTTTTTCACAGAAAGAGAGGTAATCAGACTGTCAGAGGAAGTGGTTTGTGCCAAAACAGTGAGTGGATTTAAACAATGATGGGACAGCCACAAGGACCACATAGGTATGTGTGTGTATGTGGGTGTGTCTGTTTGGGGGGGGCTAAATTAGGAAAGCAAAAGGTAGGAAGATGGTTACTAGGGTCATTGCAAAAGTAACAGGGTTAGAAAGACTTACTTTCCAGTAGGCCTTTTTCTGCTGTCACGTTCTATGTTTATCTGTTCCTCTGTTGTCAACTCCAGGCTGTGCTGGAAATGGGAAAAATTTACTTGGGGAACCCTCACCTTTCTTGTAAGCTTGAACATACATATGGAGACGCATTTCCTCATTATATTATTACGTATTCAGTTTTATGTCTTTTGATGGATAAATGTTACACAGGAGCAGTCCTTCCCCATTTTACTCCTGGAACTGAGTTTGCTCTTAATGTTACTCTTGGAATGCAGTTCCCCTGGGCTCCCCCCCCCCCCATTTCTACCAGTGATTCCAGGCATACGACCATAAGCTGGAATTTTTAAAGGGAACATAAACCCTGTTATTTACACTTTTTAATGTAATTGTAATTCAGAGCATGTGTGAAGCTGTTTAATCGCCCTGTGTACTGTTTTGTGTGTTTGTTTTGAAACAGTCCTATTTTTTCTTTATTTAGGTTTCCATATTGATACAGGCTTTTTTCTGCCCAATAGTTGTTTTTTAATTACTGTACTTATTGTAGCAATTCTAGAAGCCAGTGATATCAGTTGCGCTGATGATTACAATGAAGGAGAACACAGTGACATTAGTGAAACAGAACTGGGTTTATGTTTTGTTTAAGAAAAAAATGAGTGTGAGAGAGCAGGGAAGGGGGTCTTGGAGGGCAGGGAATGGCTGTGGCAAGGACAGCAGTAGCCAAGGGACTAGCCTCAGCCCCTTGGCAAAGAATACTGGATCGTTCTGCAAAAAAGCCTAAGGGACAGAAATCTTTAAGATCACTTTGCCAAGAGAAAAATGGCTAACTCTGGCCATTCAACCACTGCCCACTTCATTTATTGCTCACCCTTACTTCCAACTGAACGCGATGCCCATGCCTGTTTAACCTGTCATTCTAAATCTGTCCTTTAAAAAAGTATGACTTTGTGGCTATTTAAATCCAGTGTTGTATGTGCAGTTCTTATGTCAAGAGAGGGTAGGAAAAGCTGGCCCGGTGATCCTACCTGCCGCCATGCTGGTGACCTGGGTTCTGGAATGGACCAGGGTAGCTGAGAGGCTGGCTGGATGAAGGAGGAATGAATGTCCCACTAACTGCTGCCCTCATTCAGAAAGGGGTGATAGCTTGACTCACTGTGCCACTAACACACAGCGGAGGCTGGATGATATGAGAGGTGTGGGTCATGTTGGGGCACCGACATGGATGCCTGTAATGTGCACATGTATCAGCATGTGCACAAGAATCACTGCACATAGCTCACTCTGAGGGGTAAACAAAGAAAATCGTATGTGTACTGGCTGCTGTAAATGATGGTACCAGTGCCCCGGATCCAACCCCATGCTGAACGGGGAGTACAGGTTTGGACTAGGGGTACTGGTAGGATACCTGAAGCATGCATAAGGTGGTGGTTGAAAAGGCAAAACATCTCTATAAGAAAGGAAAAAAAAGAGGCGGTAGGGAAACTGGAGCTCTTAAAGCTGATACCCACATATACTGCTGGGAAGACTGAAGCACAAGAAGATTTTGACTTGCTCAAGGCCACACAGTACGTAAGTGACTCTGGTGGGATTTGAACTAGGGTCACCATGTTCCCCAGCCTGTGCTTAAACCACTAGACAACATTGCCTCATTTTTTGCACCAGAAGAAACAAGCTTGTCTGGTAATACAGAAAAATCAGAAGAGATCTGTACTGAAAGCCATGTAACACAAATCTTTCTTTAATTAATCTCTCTCACTCTTTTCTTCTCTCTCATACAGTACATTTTCATATTATCAGTCTTAGCATTTTAAGGAACATTTATTTTGACAGGTAAAAACCTTGGGCCTAATTTTCAAAATGTAGACATATGTACAAGTCCATATTTGCATGTTATTATTATGCTGAAGCTGCCTTACATGTTTTTATAAGATGTGTGCTGTTTCACAGATTATGCATACATCATTTAAATTTGGTGGTTGAGTAGAAAGTCAGCAGACAAGTAGTTTCTTCACAATTTATTTGATCAGCATAGCCTTGCTGTGATGCACTGTTTCATTTCTATTGAGGTCTTGTTCCTACCCACATTTTCAACTTGGTGAACTGGAGCACTGAGTGGTTACGTGACTTGCCCAAGGTCACAGAGTGAGTGTTTGGCCTTAACATAGCTTGAATCTACACTCTGCCAGTTATAATGGTGCTCTAACTACTTGCCCACACTGCCTTTTATGCCACAAACTATTGGGCTAGCCAACAGGGAAAGGGAGCAAGCTTCCCATGAGATGCACTCCTCCGGGGATGGAGTGTAGCAGGCGCTGTTGCTGTGCTACTGCCTGGGTGACCACAGGTGGTGTTGCAGTTAGAGGTGCTTGATAGAGAGCAGATGCTAGATGATGCCACATTGTGACTACCTCTTGCATGCATGTGTGCATGCTCCATGCAATGCTTCCCACTGGCATCTGGAAGGAAGGTAGCAACTAAGATGGACAACACTGGGGCCTGTTGAATTCACCAGCACTCTCTTGGATCCCATTGACTTGACGACCACCCCAGTTCACACACATTAGTTGGACCTCAGAGGGACTGCTGTCCACTCCTGAAGGAATCCACCATAAGTTCATGAGCTGCTCTGTGGGGCTCTGGTAGGGTGGGAGAAAAGTGTGAGAGAAGAGAAGGATGGGGCTTGCAGGCTTCTGGTCAGATGAGGGTAGCAGAGGTGATGGGAAATACATGGAATATAATAAAAACTGAGTGTGTGTATGTGGGACAGGAAGGAATGGAGGAAAATGACCGAGGGTTTGGAAGGGGTTGGCCAAGGGACCTACCTTACCATCTAGGAATAGCTGTAAGTCTTTTTTTTTATTTTTTTAAACCACACCATGAAAGCGTCAGGGACCACAGATGGTTTCAAAACACTGTGGTACAGGTCCAAGGGGCTGATGAGGAATGGGGGGGGTGGAGGTCATCATTAGTGAAAGAGCAGTGAAGGGGAAGGGGAGTAGCGGTGCTGGGAACTAGAAAAAGGTAATGCTTCAGGGCAGACTTGATGGACTTCAAGTCTTTAGTCCTTACTGTCTCTGTTTCTATGAACTGCAAACCAGTTTCGAACTGATACACCTTGCCCATTTTGAAGTTCAACATTCCCATGGTTGAGCTCTACAAGATACAAACAGCTGTAGTGTAGCCCAAAAGCATGGGCACTTAAACCTACATGGTGAGCCAAAAAAGTAATTGCACCACCAGATTTATCTATCTGCATTCAAACATGCCATTAATGTATGGCAAATAAAGGGCAGAAATAGTACACATGCAAGTTGAAATTAACACTACTGTCACTGTCAAAAGCAAATTCTATACCCTTCACTCACCCCATGCTTACTAATTTTAAAGTAGCAATACATGCCATAGCTAAACATTGCTTCTATGCAAGTTCATTCTGATTAAGACTGCCCTTTTTACACTGTCTTGCACGATGACATGCATGCCCCAATTTTTTAATCTGCTTTAGTATTTTTTTTTATATTTGATAATTATTAAAAGGGTTTCTCCTTTTAAGATTAATATATCTTCAGGTTTTATCAGTATCATCAGCTATTTTTGTAGACCTACTGTATCATCCCATAAGGTCAGGCAGTAGTGTCTATAGCACGATTGTCCACCATAGCTACAAGACATACTGATGTTAAATGATGGGGAGGGGCAAAAATAAATGAGAATACAGATAAAAATATGTAGATTGCTATATTAAAAGGGAAACTATTTGAGATATAAAAAAGAAATGCTACTACAGATAAAAAATGGGGTTGGAGGGTAGAGAGGGCATCTTTGAAAACAAGAGGAAAAGGGTGATCTATAATGGAATAAAAAAGACAAAGGCTCTGATTTTCCCAGTAACATGCTCTGCTGCTTTGAAGTTTATTCCTACTCAGCATTTACTCTTAAGTTATCCACAAGTGAGAAAAGCAGAACAAAATTCCTGCAGAGTACAAAAAAATTCTATACATTGTCATAAATGTGACACCATGGTAAATGCAACCATCAGGCTTACTGGAATAATATGATTACACATCTCAGAAAATCAAATTTCTGAGACTACTAACACTCTAATTCCAATCTCCTTCCTGAATTTCCACCTTTTAGACATGTCACATTAATAAATTGAAGTATAGCTTGCAATCCTCCTCCCTTCTTGTTTTAAAAGCTTTTTGTTGTGGAGTTGTCAAAACAGTATTCTCTTTCCTCAGGAAAATTATCTCGGTGCCACTGAATATAAATTTTTCAATTTGTTTTTCTATGTACTTTGACTGAGGGCTTGTGTGAAAACAAATTTAATTTGCTGATGTACATTCAGCTGCAGCTTCTTTGTCCAAATGCAGCTCAGCGATTGCACTGAAAAATCCCTGCACATCTGCAAAAGATAGTATCTGGGACAATAAAACAGAACTATAGGCATCCTCATTATGGCCATGGGCAAAATCTCATCTAACCAGAGTATTCAATAATTGAAATGTTTACCTTGTTAGAAAATTACTGTTTGTTTCATAAGTACTTAATTCTCCTTTCATGGAGTGGCTATCAGCCCTGCCCCCGGCCCTGTGCTGGCAGCAGTCTTTTCCAGACTCACATAGTCATGAGGGTTCCCCCATGGCTTTCCCCACATGGCAGGTCCTGAGATGGGAGGAACGTACAATATCCAGACCAAACCAGGGTACTGGGTGACAGCACAGGCTCAGGGATAGGCAAGCAGGGTTTTGTGAAGCCCCCAGAATGCACACCTGTTTTCTGCTTTTCTTTCTCATCCTACTGCAGGGCATCAATGCATGTGTGTGGAGGTACACACGTACCCATAGACCCTCCCTTCATGCTGCCCGAAGTTGCTCTGCCACAAGTCCTATACCTGGTGACAGTTTAATAGATGGGCCAACAGCCCTTCCCTCCCCACCCCAGGAGAGGAGAGCAGCACTCAGATCCTCGGTCATCTCCCGCCATGGCTGACCCTTGTCAACACGAGTCTGTTTCTGAACCCAGGTCACCAGCATGGCAGGAGGTAAGACACCCAGTGCCTCAGCCCTCCACACCACAAGGCCAACAATTACCACTTTGCAATACACAGATTGACACTATAAGGATAAATAGAACATTTGGGTGTGATTAGAACACAGAAAGTTTATAGTGCAGAGTGCATACTGTACCTATGAACAGGATGTCTGGGCAGACCTTATCATGCACTGGTATCACTATCCCTTCCAATGCTGGTGATCAGAGATTGGGAATGAGTTTGGATCATTAGGGATTCAACTGGGTGGAAGGAAGTCTGAGCATCTTAGAGGATGATCCCTTCCTTCTGGGAGGGACGGCAAGTTCTACCATTGTGATACCATCTCCAGGTGACTGCACAGTGAGCTGTAATCAGGACCATGAAATAAGAGGGGAGGACACCACCGGCACCAATGTGTATATCTGCACATTTTGCATGTACTTGTCACGACATCCCTGAGCTGCAGCATTCTCAAGGGCTTGAGAAAAGAGGGGTTAAAATCCCCCATGACCATGGCACCATGATGGACCCCACCCTTTCTACATGCTTTGCACCCGTTGACTAAGGCAGCCTCCCCAAAAAGTGGTTCTCATGGTTCTTATAGTTCATTATGAGTTAGATGAGGCTCAAAGAGTTATTTTAAAGCTCACCCCTTTTACATAAGGAGATATCCTGGTACATGGTTTGTAAAATATGTGTCCAAACTATCCTTAAACTTGCTCATGTCTTTACTGCCCACTACTTCTATGGGAAGACCATTCCAAACCACAATCACCCTCTGGTTATACCAAGGGTGTCCTGTGAATATAATGAGTCAATATGGGCGACGTAAAAATTGCAAATGTAAAGTAGCTATGTGTTCTTAATAGCGCTTAGCAAGTACAGTACTTTTCTTCTGTAGGGAGTATTTATTGCTTTAGCAGAGTACAAGTGGCTTTGTTGGTCAGGCCAGTTCTGAGCAGGCCTTCTTGTGTAGTGGGTACAGTCTCTATTCTGTGTGTGGTGGACCCAGGTTTGGGACTGACTGGGCATGATTTTATTGGGGAGTGATTTTTTTTTTAATTTGTGTTTTTTATTATTTGGGTTTCTGAACTGCCATTCCCCCACCCTCCCAGCTTTTTACCTCCCCGCCTGCAGGCTGCTCCCCCATCCTCCTCCTGAGTTTTCCTCTCCCTATAATCCCCCCTGGTGATAGTTATATTATAATTTGAAGGTGCAGGGGTGAAGCCCCTGACAAAAGGGAGTGCGGGGGGCATAGCCCCCAACATAAGAAGTATATTTTGATGGCTCCCTGCAGAGAATATAATCGCCACTCACTGTTTTTATTAGCTGCTGTACTGCTCATCACTGTTTTTGTTTTCATGGATGTGCAGTTGCGAATTTTGGTTTGCAGCATTTTGTAGGCACTATTATTACGCAGAAAAATGCCAGGTGGCACCCTGCTTTGTACAGTATATTTCCCCTTTCAATTGCAAGCTATGGGTTTGCCATGCTGGGAAGTCAATGGAGTACAACGTTATGAAGGTAAGCCCTGGGAGATGGTGAGATGATAAAGCAAAGGTATGGGCTGGAGGAACAGAAGTAAGTAATAATACCCGACAGGGTGGGCGTTATTGGGATATAATGGACCACCCAGGGGTGTAATGAGGCCTGACGCCGCAGGCAGAGGGCCTTATAGCCCCTGGAAGGTCTGTTATATCCCATAACGCCCACCCTGGAGGGTGTTATTACACTTAGATAATGGGGTTACATTAGTTTTTTTTTTAAATGTTTTTATTAAAAAAAAAGTGTCAAATATAATTAAAAATAAAGAGAAATGTGGGCTTGTAAAACAGTCCATTGCCACTAGAGGGTGCTGTTGTTTTTTTTAATACGTAGGAAGGGAAGTGAGTGTAGTGGGCAGAGTGAGTAAAATGGCACTGAGGAACTGGAAGAGGAGAGCAACTACGAGGGAATACGAGCTGCAGTAAAGTATATTTTTTTATTTATTTAAGAAAGAAAAAAGAAACGAAGTTTGGCATTTGTGGCTAAGCGTTGTCACAATGAAGGCAAGCTGGGAACGGAGTGGGTGGTGAACGAGTGAGAGGCAGAGCCAGTGGACCGTCTGAAATGCTGTTGGGGGGTGAGAAAGAGAGCAGAGCTGTGAGGCAGGAACCTTTTTGTAAAAAAATAATTTACTTTTTTGTGCTGCGGTTTGTGTTTGAAGGTGAGGCAGGTGAGTGGAATGAATTCAGAGTGGGTTATCTCGGCGAGCCGCTCGCTTAGCGAGGAAAAAGAAATGACGCTGGCGAGTTCGAGAATTGGAACTTGTTTTAGAGCGGGCCGTTGTTAAGAAATAACAGCCTGGGTGGTAGGGTGTTTGAGCCAATCAGGAAGCGACTTTTACTTTCACCATTATCTAAGATAGTTTAAAGTCCTGAATGGGTGTAGGGGTATAAAAAGAAATTTAAATAAAAAGAGGAGGTTCTACTGAACAGTTTAAGTGTAAAACTGGGGTGGGGATGGGATCAGACCAGGAGAACATCTTCCAAGTTTGCGTTCAGAAAATGCAGTAAAAGCTGTGCAATATTCACAAAGTTGGTGAAAATTATACTAAGGGTCTGATTTTCAGTCACACCATGTGTAAGGGCAAATTGGGGTGCATATAGCCTGAATATTGAGCAATAGCACATTATGGCTTTGCATGAAAGGAATGCATAGCTGTAGGGGAAGGAGTCTCCTGTGCACTTAAGTGGGAATACAATTTTTTTTTTATTTATTTGAAAGTTTGTGACAGGAAGAGGCACACTAAGCCATGGCTTGTTTTTAGGTGTGACCCGGAGGCAAGGGAAGGGGATATAGGGGACATACAAATTACACAGGTGTCATTTTGGCCCTTTTGTGCCAGTCTCTTGTGACTGAGAATTGGGCCCCAACTATGGTGTTACTTGTTGTGCTGTACAGAACGAGACCCCAGATCATGCCACACACATGACTTTTTCCAATGGGCTGATGGGGTCTAAGTAGCACTGTGGAGGCAGGGCAGTAATACTTCATGGTGCATTGCTGCACACACCCCTGTCACAGTGCTTTCTGTAGTGAAATTGGGAGTGGCACTAATCATTGTGAGTAAGCACATAACATCCTGCCCCCCACCCCAGAAACCCAGCATAGCATAGGCATCCCATGTAGGGAAGAAGGTGAGGATCTTTTTAAAGGTTAAAAACATGGATGGATGTAGTGGCATAGCTCCAAGCCATTTAACCACCCATGGCACATAAGTCTACTCAGAAGAGCCCCATCCCTGTGTTGGGTTCTGAGGAGGAAATAGGCCACATGCTGCATGGTAAAGCCATAAGACCATCAGGGATACAGTATGGCAGAATAATCCTCCTGGAGCATTCACCTGTGTCAAGGAGGGAGATTCTGCACTGCCTGAGGAAGGGTAGCTCCAATCAGAGAGAAACAATACCACAGTTAGAAAAAATGCAATCTTTGTGATCATAGTGCTAACTGAGGTTTATTATGGCAAATGTCATAGAGTATACAATCTTTGTTATTGCTGATACCATCTATATTATTGCTGGGTGGATAATGAACATCAAATCCAAAACACCATGAATAATGGAGTAATTATTACTTGAGTCTGAAGAATGAATAGTATCACCAAATCAGGGTACTCAAACTGAAAATTGGAAAAAACAGTTACCAAAATTATAAAAACCCTCTTGGCCTCCCCAGGTTAGTAGAGCTACAGTAGTCCCATGGCCACCTCTAGCCATTTTGCTGCCCCTCCACATCTGGTCATGCTGGCTTACTAGCATGGCTCATCTGGCAGCACATCCATCTCTTTGCCAGAAGGTTGTGGGTTCTAATGCTATTCTGGGTTGGGCTCTTATCACAAATGCTGGCACCCAAGTGCAGTACTAGGGGATGTTGTACTGTCAGGGTGTGCTGTCCTTCAGATAAGCTGTTAAAGTACCTCCTACCCAACTCTGGTGCTGTCCTGGTGGGTGTCCAGCAGGAAGTAAAAGAACCCAAAGCACTATTCACAAGAGTAGGGTCTTTTCCCTGGTGTTCTGGCCAGCATTCCCCTTCCCATAAAACTGGTTCATGCAATTGTTCAATGCAGTATGTGGGTGCTGATGTGTGAAATGGCTGTCACTACACATTCACAGTCACTTTACTGACAGTCTTTCATTGCTTGTAAATCATTTTGAGATACAATGTTTATGAAAAGCGTTATATAAATGTTGGTTCTTTTTACAGATTCAGGTGAAAGCCTGCTATCACTCTAGCAACTCCTCTCCACCTCCAGACATTAATAATGGAAAATAATGAAAAAAAAACCTGCCTCACTAGCCTGACTTCCCTTGGCCAACAAAGGTAGCAAACTGTAAACTAGGGTACCCTTAATGCCCAATCAATGATGGGGGCAATAGTTTAAGAAATTATACCCGCTGTTCAGCAGTCAATCTTACCTTACCCACAGCTCACTCAATCATGAAGACTGCTGGCAGCCTTCGAACCAGGGAAGGGGAAATGGTGTGCCTATCATTATTGAGTGGCACTAGACAGACAAATCAATAAGTCTTCTAAGCATCACTCTATGATGCTATACAGGCACCCACAGCTTTCCCAGCAAAGTGATACTATACTGAATGCACAACAAATCCTAAAGTCACTTCAGGAGTCTCAGGCCCCATGAATCCAAAATAAAGCAATGGTGCAGCCCAACACTCCATACCGACAATGCTCATCCTTCTGTCCAATTCTTATTTTAAACAGCAAACCACCATCTGCCCTGCACCTGCGCCTGTGAGAAAAATACAATCTTAAGAAGGACTACAGGTGATAGATTCCAAGGCCTGGATTTTAAAACAGGTGGAAATGTGTCCCTGCTGTGTCCATCCAAGGGCCTCCCAAGCAAGTGCAGTCTTTTTTTCTGCCAGTTGAACAGCTTGCAACAGTCTGATGCACAATATGACAGTATGTATTTGAGTTCAGATGCACTTCCAGCTATGGCTACAAATGATAAACGAGCACATATGAGCCCACCATTATCTCACATGTGCTGAAAACAGGTACAGGTGATTATATTTGCAAGCACCCATTTCAGACATCCCTTCAGATGCATGAGGGATGCAGATGTCTACAAATCCAGTCCTGGATTATAACCTGTTCATGCAATGGCATGACACAATTTGAGCACTGCTGAATTACTTTTTGATTTGCTGTTCTTGCTGGGCAGGATATGGCCAGTGTCCTCAGCTCTCTGTGGCATTTTAGTCCTACAGTACATTCTGTAGCAGATCTCCTAGACAGCTGTGACACATTTATTTATTTTCTACAACAGGAATGTTTAACCTTTTTGGTACATTTTTGTCCCGTCATTGGCTTACAAACTGTGTGATGTCATAGTTGGTATCAGATGTGAAGCACAATGGAGGGGCATCGAGTCAAATAAAGTGGGGGAAACAGGTCTGAAATCCTGAACAACTAGTATTTTTATCCAAAAAAAACAATAGCGTGAATTCTGCAGAACCACATATGTTCTGCAGTGGGTCTGAGGTTTTGCACACTGTTCTGTGGCAGCATAGTGGCAGAATTTCAAAAGCCTTGGATGTCACATTTTTTGATGTTCAGCAGTTCACTGAAATGCTATTATTCTTTTTTTAAAGTTGCACAGTAACTAACATTACAAACATGCTGCTATTGTGCAATGTATTAAAAAGCAGCTGATGCCTCCTGGAGAACTTTGGAAAACATCATATTTGGATACAGTTCATCTTATATTTTATATTAAGCTCAGAATTTCTTTACTTCGTTATTTTAGTATGAGGTCATATGTATGAAAACAGGATCTTTGTTCCTTAAGAGTTTATCAGCTCCTGAAGATTACTCCTCACCTAATGTCATAGTACTCTGCTTGTGATATCACAGTTATTGCCTAGGCAAAAGGCTATAACATCACAAATGAGAATTACGACTTCAGTTGGAGAATAGGCTGTTGGTACAGACAAACTGTACTAAGGAATAAAGGTCCTGTGTTTTTGCAAATTACTTCAGTAATATATAAGGGGTGGAAAATATACAGAAAATACATGAAATACAAGCTGAACTGTGCCGAATTATTATGTTTTCCAAAGTTTTTCCAGAGGTATTGGCAGCTCTTTAAGAATTATAGATGTCCTCATCTGTTGAGAGAATGAGCTAGAAAATGTAGAATGGCACAACACCTTACTTGTGTCAAATCTGAAGTACCCGCAGAATTGCTGATATCATTTCTTTATCTCTGGTTCAAAGCATGAAAAGGTATGCTCTTACTCTAATTAATGCTTCTTTTCAGAAGACCTGCCCAAATGCTTTCTGTGATGTCAGTCATTTCAAATGGTTCATGGCTTAACATCTTAAAATGTATTTTCTACCGCCTCCTTGCTAAAACAAAGTCATTGTATATTGTCACATCTATAGAGAAAGTACTGGCCAATATGCCAGAGAAAGTAGGCTGAATTCCTGAATTTTCCCTGTTTCCAAATGGTTACAAAAAATAATAAAACTGATCATATTGGAAATTATATATAAAATAAACCTTTCCATGGGTTAACATTGTGAGACCTTTACCACTCTACTTGTTTAATGCCAAGTCAGCCTGTGGCTGTAACTTGGACATGAAAGGAATCCTGTGAGGGAGCAACAAAAAAGGAAAACATGTTTTCCATACATTGGAACCCTGTGACTGAGGCAAGTAAAGAAAGGCCTAAAACACAAGATGGTTACAGCAGGACAAACAACTACATCAAAACAATTTAGACACATTTTTTTGACAACAGGATTGTCTGAAGATATAGGGCAGGATTCATGAAGCATTTTGGGACTAAGTCCCACTCCACAAACCCAGTTGTGCTTTGAAAGTGCCACAGCTGCAGAGCTACTGATCCACAGCTGCAGCAGTTGTGAAGGGTGTTGTGGTGGGTCCACTGGCAATAGCAGCCTCTCGCAGCTGTGGTGCTGTCCCTGGCAACAGCATCCACAAGCTGCCATAATCCATGGAGACGGTTGTACTCTGGCTCCACCTTAGTGAATACCCACAGCTGTGGGCGACCTGTGGATTTGCAAGTGGTAACCCACTAGTGCCGAGGTTTTCCCGCAGCTGCGGGACCTTCCCCGATGTTTGTGAATCCCACCCATTGTCCTTCTAAAATGTTACTTAAATTATTAAAACATTTGTTCCCACTTGAATAGGCAAGGCAAGGCATGCAGGATATTTATATGAATTTAAACTTGATTGTTGTGTTTTTGAAATTATATCTATACCTCCAAATTACGACAATAGTACCTTTATAAAATCAGATGTGAAAGCAGGCCCGATGGCGCTGAGGGTTGAGGTGCTGGATGCCACAAGTTGCGCTACACTGGTGACCTGTGTTCGGGAATGACCTTGGGTTGTCAGGGTGCCAGCATGGGGGGGCGGAAGGAGCAGGACTGAGCATGCTGTCAGGCTGCTCTCCTCTCCCAGAGTGGTGGGTTGTTAACACTCCCGTAGTTCCATTCCTCACCAGGTGGAGGTCTGGTGGGGTAGCACAGGCAGGCAGGGTGGCAGTATGGGTGGGTGGAAGGGGCTGAGCCGGCTTCCAGTGTGCGTGCACACCTCCATGTGCATGTATGGCAGTTTTCTGGGGCCTGGGGGGGATAGGAAGAAAACCCAGGAAAAAGCTCTATAGAAAAAATCTGATGTGAAAAAACTCATTTGTATTTCTTATGGGCAACATTCTGTAGAGTTCTTTTAATGGAACCAGGAATACGGATTTTTTGCAATGTTGTTGCATGGCTGCAGAACTCTGAGCACTGCCCTTGTGGGTCGTTAGATCTTGCTCAGAGTTATGGACCCACTGGATGACATACTCAACATGCAAAACTTCTGGTACCATGAACAACATTACACAGAATGCTGTCTATAAAAAAAGCATATTCAGCATAGTTTTTCACATTAGTTTGTATTCAAGAACGTTAAATAAGGATTATTTCAGGGTATAAATATAATTTCAAAAAAATAGGAACATACAAACAGCTGTCAATTAGAATACATTTCCTGTCCCCTTTCCATGTTTAGTTATACAGGAGATAAAGCAAAGGGAAATGAGGTAAGATTTCTATGGTTTATTAAAATGGACCATTTCATAACTTAATCCATCAGCATTTGGCTACGATCAACCACGCATGGACTAATGAACTTGTGTAAAGACCAAGTCAAAGGCTAAACATATGATCAATCACGAAGAATGTCCTTAACCATTGTTGCTGAATAACAGTATAAAATATTGCTTGTGTACCAGTACCACTATGTGTAAATACAGCTCTTTTATTACATAGAAACTAAACACTGGATAGTGTTTTCAAGTCTTAGGCCCTGATAAAGGTAAATTTCCTCTCATCAAGTGAGTAGGTCAGTGATTTATCAAGATCTATGAAACAGTGTTTTCTGAACTGGTTGTTCTGGTGATGGGTACTTTATCAAGCTGAAGTGCAGGAAGGTAAAATATGACGTCTTGCAGTAATTACTAGGAAGAATGCTATACATCAATCACAACTCAAAAGAGTATTAAGGAGCAGGTGCTGTATTTTATTTGCTTCATTTAATTTTGAAAATTTTCATTGAAGGATAGCCTCAGTGAGTTGAACCCCCACATTATTAAATGCATCCCAGGGGACCAGATAGATCAGCAGAGTACTAACAACTTACTGTACTAAAAAAGTCAGTAAACAAAACAATACCATTTACAACTAAAAAAAGCTCATACGATAAGATACACAAATTATATGCATATGGGACAGCTTGTGGATAAAAGGTAATCCACTAACTCTAAAAATCTAATGAATCTACTATAAAGGAGAAAAGAAAGCAGTTACATTTACTCTGTTTTCTAGGTTTTTGGTTCTGCTCCATAGCTGATCTTATACATTTCGTCCCTACCTCTCAACCTTTTGTCACAGAAATGTGGGACACCAGCACTTGAAATGTGGGAGAATGTGAGATACAGGTCCTCAAAATGTGGGACAAAGCATCAAACTTAGACATACAGGCCCAGAACAATATGGAAACTTGGGCTTTTTGTGTGTGCGTGAAGGTTAATTTTGTATTAACATCATACAAGTATTAAGAGTTTCTGCTATCAAGTCTCATGAAGACAGCACCTTTTCCATATGAAACAGATATGTGAGAGAGCAAGTCTGAGGGTTAAAATGAGGAAGGTTCTTTGTAAGATCAGACAGTTGAGAGGGTATAACTGTCACAAGGATTTGTACTTATTCATCTAGCAATGTGTTTTAAACACATCTGATTGTCAATTGTTGACCTCAAAGCAAATGACTGTAATATCAAATTCAAATGCCATGTACTCCATCATGATGTCAAAAAAGTGCAACATGAGGTCAGAAAATTCAAGTTAAAGGCTTGTATATAGATGCTTATGATACACTGGCAATATGTATTATAAACATATAGGAAAAGTACTGATGTTGCAAAAAAAATGGTTCAATAAAAAAAACCCATATTTAATACAATGTATTTACAAAGGTGCATCCAGAAGCGGACATGCGGAGCCCCATTCTCTGTTGCCGTCGTGGGTGTGGATGCAAAATGGATAGATTTTATTTTCTCCAATGTCTTGCCACCCAACAGTACTATACATAAAAGAAGGCGCATGTTGCCAGGGGAGGAATGGTCCCCCAACTAGTGAAGTGCAACACAAATTAAAACTCCAGCTGTTAGTGGGTGCAAACAGGGTATGCAGCTGCAAACAACTTAGCCTGCATCCTAGTCACAGCATCAGGCATTAGGTGCAATGCCATGTCCTGACTCTGTCAACATGTTGTCATCTCATCTGGAAGTGACCTCCCACAAGTAATGGGCCTGGTGGTTCACTGCTTTCCCCCAAATGCCTTCTGACCAGTTGCCCTGACAGTCTTGCAGACCCACACAACCAATTCTCACTGTGGTATTTGGCTTTGGTGATCCAGTGGAATCTCACCCTGCCCCATCATTCGATATAACTAGGTGGTTACTGGTGTCTTCCTTACCTCATGCACCCAAAAGCAATACTGTGTTGCTCATTATCACTTGCTTTTAACAGGGGGTGCTAGAGGAAACTGCAACTGGGAATGCATGGGACACTTTAGTTTTGAAAATAAATCAGTACACACTCCTTTTCTCTTCACTTTCAAAATCATTTATGAGGGATCAGGAAGGGTTTCTGACACCAGTAGAGCACAGCATGATGGAATCCCAATGACAATTGTGTGATGACCACTTAAACAGTTAGTACCTTCAGTTCTGACTGAGAATAGGCCCCCTGATCTTTATTTCATGTGGAATGATACCTTTTCCATGCAGGAGCTGTGTACAAACTGACAAATAAACATACATTCAAAGTTTTATTATATGACAATGCTTCTGATTATATATATATCCAAATAACAGTGAAAAAATCTGTTTCATGGAGTTTTGTCTATCTTCCTGGAATGGACTGCCTAACAGCTGTTTATGACACGCTACTATTCAAGCTAAACATTATTGAAAATATATTCTAGAGATTTTAAATGGCAGTAAGAAAATGGTTTATGAAAAAACACTATACATTTTGGTAGAAACGGTTGCTGCCATGGCTTTCTTTATTTCCTTGGCATGCAACCACATGTATCAGCAATAGATAAACTGTAAAGAAAAAACAATTAAAGGTAATAAGTAACATTTTATAACAATTAAAAGTGTAATACTTGTAGTAAATGCACATACTTTAATAAATTCAAACCCTGTTTAATCCTACTATTCATACTTTCTCTCAAACTGCATACAACCTTACATTGCCTCTTCAGGCTAAAGGTTGCATACCTTTCAATCTCAAAGCATCTAGATTAATGGCATAATAAATATGTATTTTTAAATGTTATTGTCAAATGCATTGTGTATACAGTGCATATACCTGCAATGAATATTCAAATATTATATTAAATATGCACTGCTTGGATAGGTATGCTGGAATATTAGTTTTGTGTTAATATAATATGCAGAAATGTATCTGGATTTTTCTGAGAAATGTTCCCCCTAATAGTAAGACTGGCAAATTCCACTGATTATAAGCTGACTATCAACAGAATTTTAGCATAAATAAATAGATTATCTTGAGTAAGTGATCTTTTTTTAAAGCTGAACATGAAAAATCTGCACAAACTTTACTGAAGTCAGATATTTACTAATGCCAAGCAAATTTGAATACTACTAGAATGCATATTCCAAATGCCTTTTAATCATGTCATGCAGGCTGCATGTAAATTCAGTCTCTAAAATATTACATGTGAAGGGAAAGAGACAGTTTAAAACTGAGAGTGAAAATAAATGAGTCTTACTGCAAATGAGTGAATGCAGTTAGGTTGCAGTTGCTGTGGGGCAATGTATCAAAAAGTATCGGGACCAAAGGGTGCACTGATTGTCTTAACTATTTAAATGACAATTTAGGTCAAAGAACAAAAAATCTTGGCATGTACAAGTGTGCGCATATTTTCCCCAACTCTGACCAGCCCAGACTCAAAGCCTAGTGTCAGACAGCCAACAGAATCTGTGAGAACAGTTCAGACAGGGGACAACAACTACAGCAAACTGAAAGTGGTACCCGGTAATCACAAAAACATGTCTGAAACCACATGGCAATTTTTGATATCAGGGAGTGCACAACACAAAAAAGTAATGACTTGAAAATTCATTTTAAATGTCTTGAATTTCAGATCATGATATTTAGTCCCACCCTCACTCAAAAAATGTTTCTACTGAATGAATTTAATAGCTCTACATCATGTACAGATAGTAATTTTGATAGTAAAAAACAAGAGCAAGGCAAAGTAAAATTCTGGATCTCAAACATTAATGTTCCAATTATATTATTTTTCATCCATGTCACAGCTAGGCTGTAGTCAAATTAACAAAGCTTCACATATTTATACTGGTACATTAGTTCTTTACTTATTTAGGCTAAATCACAAGAAATGTCTAAATTAAAAAAGAGTGTTCGAGAAACACTATAGACATTTCTTAAGAGTACATAGAAACATATGTTATCTGTCATATAATAATGACAACATTATACCTTATTGTTCTACTCATCTGAAGATTTGTATGCAGCATTGCACAACCTTTAAACAGCTATGTACAATATTTTGATGACATGTACCAGTGCACCAAAACTAAGGTGTAAACTGTCTATAAAAGTCAATAATACTGAGTAAAAACAATCATTAATATCTGAAACTCACAGTGTTATTATTTGTGTATCTATAACAACTAAAATGTATTTTCCTACTATCCATTTTAATTAAATATTTATAAACTTGATTAATTTATCTACCAAGGAAATGATACAACAAGCAAGCTGCTATAAAAACACTAATTTAGACTACTCAATGATCTAATTACCTGCAAGAATGTAAATAAACATAGGTAGGATGAGACAAACCTTCCGGCTATAGACTAAAGTCCCTGCATATAATCACTTTATTAATAACACAACAACATGGAGAAGGACACTACCTACCCACAAATACATCATCATCTTGAAAGAAGAATCAAGGGCTGTGACAGCGAAAAGAAGTGTTCTTACTTCACCAAGTATGCCTGGTAAGAAACTGAAACCAGTGGGTAGGAGATCTTGCCTTTTCTGTCAAGTCCTCACAGTTCTCTTCTTTTCTTACACAAGATGTTTGTTGTGTTTTGTTTATTGGAACTGCACTCGTTCACTGGCTCTTCCTGTGTGTGAAGTAATTTGCTTCAGGCTGTCTTTTTTCCTTGCGTGTATTTTTTTCCCTAACTCTGCCTGTCTTTCCTTCTTTACTGTCAAGCTTGCTTAGGTAACACTTCTTGGTGTGTCTGTTTAATGAGCTAGTCCGTGCACTAAAAACAGCTACCTACAATGGTACAGTACAAGCAAAAGTAAATGGAGGGATACACCAATTCCTGATAGTCGCTGTGGGATTTTACAGAAGCCCCCTCTGTAGGAATTTATAGGATGGTTTCTTAGACGTCTTGAGGAAAAGCATCAGTGTAAAGCAGGTGACTCCAGTGACACACAAACCATTACCTTCTTTTTTTTTTCTCAGGGACACCCAGTTCACAAGTCGTACACTTGAGAAATGTTCAAATTCAAAGCAATGCTGCTACTCCAAAGTAGAAATCATGTACTGCACACTGCTTCCCCTTTATCTCTTTAAATGTACTTCAGATAAAAGCAGCAACCAGTCAGGTCAAGGCCTTCCCCAGTCTTATTACTCTAGCAGTGGAATGTTGAAGGTACTTTTCTACAGCCATCTACTGACTTCATGATGCTATTGCTCCTGCCACATAGTTGCCTGCATGGAAACAATACATTTGCAGAGTGGCTGTGATTGAATCCGGACTACCGTGGAAGGAACATTTTTTTTCTTTCCTAACAGACTTTACTTAATCTGGTGCCTTTATTCAGACTCTCTTTTGTGGAAAAACACATTTGTTTTTGCTAAATGCATTGAAATGAACCTTGCAGTGGCATTATAAAAATTCTTCCCACTAGTAACAACTTTTTGGTTTCTACTTCTTATTAAGTCACAAAATCATATGTAGACTTAAAGAAAATAATGGGGTTATTATAGAAGTGCTTTATAAAAAATCTGGCAATGTACTCTGTATTCTTGGACCTACTGTACATATTTAACAGCAATATAACTCAAGGATTATAAAAAAACCTTCAGAAAAACTGTGCATGTATACTGTATATCTAACATGGGTGAGAACATTCTAGTCATCTGACTGGCTGAATGGCATGTAAGGCAGTGTAATTATCTAGCCATCTAGATGTAACTACACTCCTGTACTAGTTTAGTCTATGAACCAAGTTCCACTGTTCCACTACACTATAAATATGCTGCAATTTGAACTATATTTTTGTCTTCCCATATGTCATACACAATGCAGTATTTTTTTTCATTAAAAAATCCAATACAAAACCTTTGATTTAAAAATATTTTTAGTAGAATATATGTTATAAGTGCAATAAGACACTTCAGGGATATATATTATGCTCAATAACTGCATTTTTTCTCATATGTTAAAAAGCACTCTGCATAAGCCCTCATGCCTAACAACACACTTGAGATGTGTGATTATTGACCCATAATTATGCAACAACACTTTCTCAGAATTTTACCCCTAGACACAGGAGATGATCTGCGCCATGCCCACCCCATCCAGGCAGTGAGACACATACCAGGACAGGCTGAGGGGGAGGGGTCTTCAAAGTGGAGTCCTAGATGGGATTTAGATTTAGGTGGATGGAGTGGAAGTGAGAATACAGTATCAGATATTTCAAGTAACAAGTGCAGAATTAGGAATGTGGTGTTGCCACTGTGAAGGACAGAAACAGTAAAACAAAAAAAAAAAAACATGATTAAGCATACAGTATGCTTTGTGGGAAGATTCCATGTTGTGTAATTAAGTGGTAGAAATCCCAGGTCTAGGAACTGATGGAGCAAATTAATCTGAGATGTCACATAGTGAAATGTGCACATACATGACTTTTTAGTGGCTTAAAACATTGTGTGATGTAAATATTTGCATGGGACCAATATGGATGCAGCTTGTAACTAGAAAGCTCAGACTGGTTCTTGATATGGTAGGAAAGCACATACACGTGCAGGTGATTGATCAAGCTATATAGGCCTTCAACATCCTGTTGACTTGGTCCATTGTTAGGTGGATTAACCTTAACAGATTTTTAGCTGAGTCAACAACTGTTGGCTGTTATAGCATAGAGAAGGTATGCTGGGTCCTTTGCCTGGACAAAAAGAGAAACTGCTGGTAATGCATCGGTTAGCTTCAAATTCCTTCAGGGGTAGACAATACCAAGCATGCTAAGTTTAACAAAACAATGATTGAAGGACAACCTGAGTTCTGAATAATACCAACTACAGACAGGAGCTGAGAACTGATGGCAAGAGTTATTATAGAAATAGTTTTGGCACAAATTGGAGAGTTGAGCCAGTGTGAGGCTGCAGACAGTGAAATTGGGCCTCAAAGTGCCATATATGCAAAAGGAGAAGTGGGGACATTGGTGTGATCTGTACCTGCAATTAGTGCAATGGAGACATTTACTATTGGCCCCTGGCACACATTCAGAGCTGATCACACATACCAGCATCCTGATTAGATTGGGCAACACAAATGCCAACACTGGAGGAATTTACAGAACAAAATGTAGAGCAAGAAATGGCCCATTCTTGGGCCAGGGACCACACCGATCCCATTGTGCATTTGCCTGTCCCTGTAGCATTCATAGAAGATGGGGGACCAGAATTACTGGAAATGGGAAGAGAAAACAGGAGACCAATCTGGACCATTAAAACAGGAGGCTGAACAGAAATAAGGGCCAACCTCACCTTATCACAAGGACAGAATCTGAGGCCTCATGAAAAAATGCTGCCATTGAAAGGAAGCATTGCAGACCCTCATGCCATATTGAGACTTGAATGCCCAATTTTAAAGTCTACCATGGCATCATTCAGCTACTTCCAAAATCAGGACCCACTAGCCAGGTACTATCACTGCTGCCACCAACAGTGCTTGAGGAAATAAGTTTTCCATCATAGTATGAATACAAGTCTATCAAATTGGGGGGTAGGTGCTGCATCCCTGTGCCCATTCCAGCATAAGATTTGGACATTCCTTCATCACCAATGTATCATGTTCCAGGGCACCCACTCTTGCCACCAGCATACCAATGGTTATTTCTCAATAACTCCTCTCCAATGCCTTAAGAATCACTCGTGTGGCTTATATGGCTATCTGACTGGAACCAGGTCAGGGGGGGCGGCCCGATCTCATGAACACTGTGCAAGGTTACAGTAAGAGCTTACTGAGTGTCAGGACAGTGGACTTAATAATGATTCCTTTTTGTGGGAGGAGGCAGATGACAGAATACAGCATCTGGAATTCACCAGCCATGACCTGTTTGTGGCCAAAGTTCAAAACGTTCTCTACATCTGAATGATCAACCAGAGCATCTATATACATCCCATTATCTCCACTACTCCTGAGGAACATCACCTTCAGCAGCAAGTGGAGTATAGGTATGAGATCAACAGGTACATGCAGGTAAAGCCTCTGCCTACACATCACAAGACCCTGGACAGAGTATGGCCATGAATGGCACCCCTACTATAAGAACTGTTCCTTAATACAGCATCTGCTGGTAGCACAGGAAAAAGTCATAGATCCAGTACATGCTCCTTGGTGAAATTGTTGCTTGCTGTTGTTCACAAGTAGGACATTGGGACTGATATTATACATTCTTGATTACCTATTGCAATGTTCTTATATGTTTTCCATGTTTTCTTATAAATAGTGAAGAAAACAGAGGTGGCATAGACATTGGCAGCCATGATGGGCTATGCTATAATAGCTGAGGACATGTTTAATCACTACTGCCCTGAGTGTTTGGATAGCAAAGTAAACATAGACACATAGGGTTTATCAGCAGATAAAGACTGTTTGACCCACCTTGTCTGACAGCTGTATTGGAGCTGAAAGGTAATGCATACTAAATTATGCTATGCCTGTACTTTTACGATTCTACTGTTAGTCGGAATAATGGACAGGTGTCAAATGTTGTGGCACCACCAATAATGTATGATGCCTGCAGAGTTACTCCACTGTTCATACAGTAAATTATATATTTTTGGTAGTGTGACTCTCTTTTCCTTGGGGGCAGGACAGAGTCATGTATCACTAGAGTGCCTGTTAGGCAGGAGGAGGCCCTCAATGTAGGTAAATAAGAATCTCCTAGCCTGTTAGGGGGCTGGTTACAAGTTATTGAATTCAGGTAGGTATAGTTGTGCCCATGATTGTCCGGATAAGTTCAGCCCTGGAATGGAAGGTGGGACCGGCCTCTCTACCTAATGGATGAGAAGTCTGGATCCTAAGCTCTGGATCCAGATCCAGACAGGACGTGCCTGAAAATAGGCATTCTTATGCCTAGTGCACTTATCTGGTTATCAAAAGCAAGATAAATAAATAAATAATAAATAAGCTGAGAACTCATGGATTGGAAGGGGTTCATAGAGTACACTTCAGGGTCCTGAGTGGGTGAAGTGGCTAGAACCTTGTGGATGGCCAGTAGGGTCAGAAGGCTGGTAAGCAGCCTCCAGTGTGCCTGACAGGGTGACTGAAAGATTGTGTGTGTGTGTGTGTGTGTGTGTGTGTGTGTGTGTGTGTGTGTGTGTGTCTATACTTGTGGTGCTGCACCTGTGCTTGGCAATAGGGTGAGGGCCACTATTAGGGGTGCTTGTCACTCTGGATATGTCTGAGTACACTAGTGTGTTATGTTAGGGTTTGTGTTTCTTTGGGTGGAATTTGTTCCCTGTGGAGAGAGGACATGTTGCAGATGCCCATGTTGTTTATGTGGCTAAGCGCTGCTTGATTAAACCCCATAGTGTAACAGGATAGGGGTCTTTTTTTTTTATCAGCCCTTCTCACATTTCCAGGGCTGAAAATATTTAACAAGGGGAAGAGATAGCAACCCTTTCCCAGAAAGAGGCACGCTGTTACTAGTCTGTCCATCAAAGCACTAGATGCCAGTGTGCCAATTGCTATGCCCTGCAGAAGTGGGGCATGGAGCTTAGTGACAGAGTACAAATAGGAGGCTTTGGCAGGAAGCAGTGGTTCTCAAGTTTTAGAGCAGAGTTCTTGGTTGGAGCAAAGTGAGAAGGTATCATCCATATAGTGCTGATGTGCATGTTTGGGTTCTTTTGGTATTGGGGTCCCACTGGTTTTGAATCAGGAGCAGGGAACTAAGGCTGGCATGGCATTGGATTCCCTCAAGCTCCAGGGCACTGTTAGTAATCAGAGATGGAATGCCAGCCTTTGCTCAGTGGTAGAGAATGATGGTCAGACTACCTTGTAACAGATGCTGCCTGTCCAAACTAGTGGGGTCATGGCGAGGGCAGAATGACTTAAGGCTTGGTTGTTAGAGTCCATTTAGTTTCCAAAGGAAGCTCTGGTAGTCATGCAAGATGCAAGCCAGATCATGGGTCAGATGCCCCTTGTAAAGGGGTGGATGTTGCAGTCAGAAGCCTCACTTTCAGTCTCATCTGGAGGCTTCTGAGTCCTTGGTACTTTGATTGGAAAGCCTCAAGGCAGGTGGCATGACCATGCATGAGAAACAGAGGGTATTGATGACTGGCATTGGCCTGGGAGTGGCAAGAGTGGATTTCCAGGTGAGCATCCCCTCAAGAATGTGCATCTATGGCTTTTGGGCCTAGAGAAATCCCCTGAATATGGCAGTTGGAGTAATGGGACCAGATCAGAAGTTTAAGAGGCTGGACAAGTCATGACAGCAACAGAGTTTGGAAGAGGTACCAGGGCTCTGCCAGAAATGACATCTAGACTAAAGTAAAGAGAATGCTTCCTATTGTTTTAGGAACAGGCCAATGTTTGTTCAGTGGTGATACTGTCATTTGTGGGTTATTAGAACTGGAACCAGGTGTAGTATCCAACTGAATATCAGTATAGAGTAGCCATAGTTCCCACAGTGGGAAAAGTAGTGCACAGGAGTGCCACAGAAACTGTATAGCCTGTAGAGTCTCATGTAAAATCCAGTATACATGCTAGTGTCTGAAGAAGCACTTGAATGAAACAAGACCAAATTGAAAATAACTGTGATGTGTGGTGCCAACACCAAAATAGTGCATGTAAGTAACCTAAGAGACACATGAAGTGAGGTAACCTTGAACCCCTATTCCCTCTGTAAAGTGACTGCACATAAGAATTATCTATCTGGTGTGAACAGTGATCTTTTATTGTGTCATCATGGCTGTTTCGTTATCTAATGTTGAAGGAGAAAAGCTGCACATGTATTAGGTGTTTCTACAAGGAGACTTCCAGTAAGCCATGCCATCTTTTTACCCCTAAACACTGGAGTTGCCCTGGTCCATGCCCATCCCTATCTGGGCAGTGAGAGAGATACCAGGAGGACAGTTCAAGGTGTGGGTTGCAATTATACATCCTGGAGTGTCTCATTTATTACATATATATTGAGAAAAGACACAATGTCAAAGCACATTCCAGTTTTTAAACATGTTTTAACAGCATAAATAAATAACATTTTATTAGCAATACAGTTACACCCCATGACAGACACCGCACTCATATGTTGTAGGACATAAATGAAGTCCCACAATGTGGTACATGCACATGTGTTGGTATTTACATTTCTTTACTGTTGGGTTCAACTCCCCCAAAAAGATTTTATGTTGCATTTACAAGCTGCCACTTACAGTACATGGTTGTGATGGGGCTGGTAACCTGCACATCAGAAAATTTCAGTCCATAATGGAAAAATGGCCATGTTATCAGTAAAATAAAAGGAAAAAAGCAACACTGAAGAAAACCTACACCCAAGTACATGAGGTGGAGGGAAGGTTGTATAGGTCATGGCAGGTAAACCACTAGCCACCAGGGATTACAGGTGTATTTTCCTTCAATATAGGGCAGATGATTGGGTGGGGGGACCACTAACCACCAGGGATTACAGGGGTATTTCTTTTAAATATGGGGCAGGTGATCGGGTTGGGGGAGGGACCGCTAGTCACCAGGGAATTAATTTAATTCTATATTGGGCAGCGATGCAGGGGAGGCAAATTGTCCACAAAAGTTTGGAAATGTATTTCCGAACTTTTACTGAAGTGAAAGTCTGAATTTCATTTCAATTCTGCTGGTGAAAGTTTTTTTTTCCACACACCTCTAATGAAGATGGAAGTCTTATCTCATAAAAATAGATTTCACATCACAAAAATGAAAACTACTGTCACTGCGAAAAACACCTTGTGAACAATTAGTGAAAAAAAATTAGCTGTGTATGCGTGAAAATGAAATACCAATGTTAATAATAATTTTAAATCTACAAAGTTTAACAATTAAACCATAAAGAAATTAATCAGCCTTGGGCCAAAATAACTAACTCAAAAATTCCAGGTTTTAACTCATAGACTTCTGTCGTACATATGAGTAAAAAAGATATTAAAAAAATATATTTGAGCTGGCCCGGTGGCGCTGAGGGTTGAGGCGCTGGTCGCCACACTCGTGCTGGCCACACCCGTGTTCGGAATGGACATGGTTGCTGTGGGTTTGGGGAGGAGATGGATTGAGCATCCAAGGACTGCTCCATCTCCGGGAGGGGGATTGGGTGTCCGGGCTTGCCTGACCCTAGCAGAGGCTGGGAGGTTGACAGCATGTAGCTGCAAGCTTGGGGGTGGGTCGGCAGACGCTGATTGGGGCACGTACGGCAGTGCGCGGCACTAGTCGCTGGGCGCCATTGCACGCCATGACCCGCCCGGAGGAAAAACATGGAAAAAAAAAAAAAAAGCGAGCCCGGCAGCATGAAGTTGTTCCCCCGTGGTGCCATTCCTGGAAGGGCGCCTCCCTGGCATGGATCCGTTGGGGTGGGTTGAGTCACTCCCCACCACCCTGCCGCAAAGGGTAAGTCACGGGGTGCACAAGGGAGGGGGTCTGATGTCCAGGGATGGCGCTGGGGGGAACAACGGAGGGCCGGGGTCGTAGCCGGAGCTCTGGAGGAGAGAAAATAATACCAAAAAAAATATATATATATTTGTTTCACATTTTCAACTTTTTACAAATCTTAAACAGTTGAACTGATTATTATCACATTTTCAAGACCCAGTGATTCTTGGTTTGAGAACATTCATGCCATTGTTCTGGTTATTCCATCCTGGGATGGGAGTGGTACTAAAGTGTAAAACCTGGGTTTAATATTGAACAGTATTTGTAACTCTAATTATAGAGACATGCTTCTGTACCCCACGTATTGTACTATATATAGGTTATACAACAAATAATAAACTGTATCCCAAGTACACAGATGTAGGAAAATATTTCTATTTATAATGTTTTTATCTAATTGTGAATTGCTAACACTGCTAGTACATCTGTCACAAAAATTATCGAAAGACACACTATACCCAGTAAAATTAGTTTGTTCTGGATTACAATTATAGAGTACATTTTCCCTTAACATACTGTACCAACATTTTTGTTGATCCACAGTGTAACATGATGCTTTACATTTACAACAGGCAAATCTGAGTATGAGCGATTAGTAGATTGTAAGAAGTGACAATAAAAAGACAAGTCAACTCTTAACGATCTACCAACAATTATTAATTCCTGAATTTTCCAGACTGAAATGCTACTGTTAATAAACAATAACAATAAACTAAGTCCAGACTCTGAATAATTAACATTTCATACTTTCTATAAATTTTCCACTCAATAGTAGAGATGCCTCAAAAATTATATCAGCATTCTGTGTTACATATCAAGTTGAATTTACAAGACATATAATTTAAGAAACTACTTCCCACAATATGCCTCAAATTCCTTTCACTGACATATACAGGAACCCACAGGAAAAAAAATAACCTAATAAGAAATTACAGACTTGGCTCAGTCCCCTAGCTTTTTGCATATTCAGCATGGCCAAACAAGGTAAATGCCTCCTAAATAATTAAAATGCATTAAGTAAATTGAGGAATCAGTCATTGCACCAGGACAGGTGGCAAATGGATAGGCACCTGCTGAAAAGGCCCATAACAAGACTCATCAAGAGCCAGAATGGCAAGGCAGAACTGTGAGAGCACATTAAAATGCACACACTGTTAAGCAAACAATAATCAGGAGAGTCTTAAAACCTCCCGCTCACAACAAAAAGAGAACTGCAGTATGGCTCACTTGCATATACACATATGCATAGTATAAGCACTTTTGCTCTTTCTTGGCAGAGATACTGGGAGTCAGTGGTTCATAAAAGAAATGTACTCACAGAGACAATATTTTTAAAAAATGCAGTAGCAGTAGAAGTTTATGAAAAAGTGTTAACGGTTTCTGGCAAGCATCCAATGAATATCAAAAATATTCACTGAATGAGGTGTATTGAACATTATGTACTATACAGACAGATTTACAGGCAATGCTGATACAAACATCAGCTATGTTTAAATGCAACAGATGTCTCAAGAACAATTTTAAGATTATGTACAGAAACATATTTTGAATAAATATAGTTTATATGCACATTTTCAGTTTAAATATTCCCTTGTTCTTTATTATTACTATATAGCTGAACATCTACTTCTACCCTTACCCACACTGGTAGCCATAATACTCTCTTTGCAACATCACAATCTACTGTCAAGAAAATGACTATGATGTCATAAGCAGAGGATTGTGATTACAGTGGGGAATGAGCAACAGTGGTAGATGAAGCCTATGAGGAAAAACATCTGCTTATATGCATATATTCTTGATAATCAGGAAAAAAGGACAGAGAAACGTACAAACAATATTTTATAATACAAGCTGTGTCTAAATGGTATGTTTTGAAAGGTTTTCTGAGAGATGGCAATTGTAATTTAAGATACTATATCATCAAAATTGCCAACCATGGCAAATAAATAGGAAAAGCCAAGGATTTTCAAAGCTACCCCCAAACAGCTGAGGCATGATTTGGCTGCAAATCTAACACTTGCAATCGGTAGTTAAACCATACTGACACAGTAGACTACTGGTGCAATCTGCCATGATTTGCAGTACTCAAAATAATGCATTTGTCAAACAACTGATGCATACATCATGTATATAATACATGGTCTCAAATCATGGCAACTGTTTAAAAATCTCACAAGGTTTTGTGGGAAAAAAAAATCCAGGCATGGGTTTAACCCTAACTCTAGATGGTCTTTCAAGGCATAGCATAAGGGTGTTATACAAAGATTGGATATTTACAGAAACTTGGCAGTGCCTCAGATTTTTGGCAATAAGTATAAGCTAATACACAGTGCCAAGTTTTTCTGCAGCAATTTGTGGTGAATTTCCAGTGGCAGAAAACCCTGTTAGTAATACTACTGAACAAAATGTTTTCAGGGATAGAGTCATGTGAGTTCCAGTTTTCAGTATTCACTGACAGACTAGCTTTCATGAATTCCTTGGCTTACAGCTGGGTAATTCCATGAACCCCCCTGTAGGTGAGGTGGAATCCTTCTGGAGTGCCTTGTTCCTCTAGTAAAATGTTATGTTTCACTTGGTCTCCACAGTGGATTTTATTTATTTATTAGCTTTTGTTGACCAGGTAAGTGCATTAGGCAATCAGACCTGCCTATTTTCAAGCACGACCCAGGAGAGTACAGAATACAAAGTTGTAAAAGTAGAGAGCATAAACAGTAGATAATAACACATGTGACAAGCAGGACCCCACACAGGAAGGTCAGAATACATCATCATCTATTTGTACAGAAAGACACCAACGCAGGAGTGAGACTAGAAGAAAAAAAACAAGTAAACATAAACCAGCACAGGACCCCAACACAGGAGTAGCACATGAGGTGGGCGCCTGAATCTCAGGGCCATCTGAAATGGTGACGCAATTTGGGTGGAAGCCCAAAAGGTGAGGGGACAGGGAGGGCAACTGGATGCAGTGGGGTAGGCAACCCTAATGACAGGCTGTCGCTATGTGTACACGTGCGAGCACGGAGAGTGTGGCCTGGGAGGGGGTGGAGGGGATGTAGGGGGTGGTGCTGCAGTGGGCTGCTGAGCTGCACCATGGCATCGGGGGTTTGTCTCAGCTTTTGGTGTTGGGGTTCCAGGTTCTGGTCTGGGTCCGGGTGCTATTGTGCTTTTCTTGCACCTGGCCCAAAATCTTTTTTTTTTTTTTTTTTTACTTTTGCACCCCCCCCCCAACATGCACTCCCCCTGGAGTTGAGAATCCTTAAGTAGGGGGATGTGGGGGGGTGCTTTAGTCCCTGGCACCATTTTTCCATGTGCTGGGGTTGTCAGGGTGGCAAAATTGTTTTCGCCACCCTGACGTTACTCTTCTGCAGGTCGCACTTTCCCAGTCGCCCACATCACATAAAACCCAACACAGGAAGGTCAGGCAAAATGGCATACATATAGACACAGGACACCCAGAGTAAGAGAGAGGGAACATGGGATACTGTTCCATTGAATTCTGTAGAAATGTTCCATTACACAACTTAAATTTTCAGGGAATGGTCTTTTCCAATTTCATCCAACCTCTGTTACTATGCTTAGTGAGAGTGTGTGTAATTTGGATTTGAATTTGTAACCCATCATTGGATTCCCATCTTTTTTGTGCTGTATCTTAGTGGAGTTTTTCTTTTTAACATGGATTATGATAGGCTGGACTAATCATTGCTGTAACATACTGTAGATCTAGCTACAGTATGTAACATAGATATGTGACCTGCATCAGGTGATCAGAAAGGGTTAACAACTGAGTTGAAAGGAATGTCATAGGAGCAGGTCTAGGTTACATTGGGCTTTGTTGGAACATGCTATAGTTAAAGGGGAACTGTCATCAACAGGATTTCTTAATGTCTGACAGCCCATAACAAGCTAATTTGATTGAGCCATTGTATCTATCTGTGAATCTTTGCAGTCCAGAGTTATTCATATGTAAATCACCCTGTAATTAAGGGCTGGTGGCAGCCATATGTTTTGGGCTCCTGAAAGGAAATGATGTCACCGAGGGTCTAGGTCCTCCTTTGACTAACAGGTTAAAAAGGAAACTGACTACTTTATTAAGTGTGTTTTAAGGTGTTATTACACTTTTTACATCTATAATAATTGTTTTGTATGTGCACTGAAACTAGTGAGTTATCACCTTTACATTTCAAACTGTTAGTAAA
Source organism: Neoceratodus forsteri (assembly GCA_016271365.2). Lineage (NCBI taxonomy): Eukaryota > Metazoa > Chordata > Ceratodontiformes > Ceratodontidae > Neoceratodus > Neoceratodus forsteri. The sequence continues at coordinate 88,079,667 of JADMNL010000025.1, forward strand.
AATAATCCATCTTCAGGATTGATTTAACCTCTAGCCTATTCTGCCAGCTGATAATCAAAAACTACACATCTCAAGACTGGCTCTATGATGCCAACAGGTATTGGGGCCCCCATATCAGAATTTCTAAATCCTGTCTGTGTTCATGTCAGTACAGATTTCTGGGACTGCCACAGCACTAACTTCTGTCTTTTTCTGTACCCTCTCTTGCAGCCTTTTCGCTTACAGTTTCAGGTGTGAACTCAGGTCTACAAGATGCAAATGTAGCTAAATAGCTACTGGCATGGCATCATGGGGCAACCTTGAAATGTGTAGCTTTTGATTATTAGTTGGCAGAATAGCTGCGAACATGCTTTGTTAATCCAACAGAATGGGTTTTGAGCATGTATTAAGATTCTGAAACTATTATACTCTTTCTATCCAGATTTAACTTGAAAAGAAAAAAAAAAACAGAACACAAATACTTGTTCATTAATTGCAAAAACACATAGATGGACAACATTGTTAAAATATGCATAACCTGAAATGCATTATTAAAATATAGAATCATATATGGGTGGGCGTGTGTAACCAGAATTTACACACACCTGAGGTGTGGGATGCAATACAAACCCCAGGGGGCTTATAAAAGCATTGCACACCGAGTGTGTGTGTGCAAAATTCTACTTTTTAAAAACACACACACACACACATTATTTTATTTCATTAATTAATTGATGGTGGTATTTTTTTCCCTTTCAGCACAGTTCAGTTAATGCAGCACTTCTGTCAGAGAAAGAGACACACACACTCTCCCTTTTGTTTTTTTTTCTTTTCTTTTTTTTTACATTACAGTGTTAACGACATTCTGGAAAGTCATGGTCCATCAGCACTGCTGCATATTGTAAGGTGCTCTCAAAGAGTATGAGCAACAGGATCAACCAGATTGATTTTTTTCATTTCCAAGGCAGGATCAACTAGAGAGATATTTAAAATATTTAAGATCTTACTTGTCTTAACAGTGTGTGGCAAAGCTTGAGTGCTGGCACTGGGTAATGGAGTTGGCTTTCTGGGAAAGGGAAAGGGGAAAGGGGAAATTGTTTAAACAGGAAAGGCACACTACCACCTTCTGTCTTTTTTGTTCCTTCTCTTACAGCTTTTTCTCTTACAATTTTGTGTGTGAACTTGGGTCTACAAGATACAAATGTGGCTATGTACCTACTGGCCTGGCACCATGGGCTCCCTGTGGTCCCACAACACACCCGTGAACAAGCAGTTGCTCAGTGTGCCTTACCTGGATAAAGGCAGTAAAAACAATCTGAGCATGTGTTATGATTCTGAAAATATGCTCTTTCTATTCAGATTTGACTTGAAAATAACAGAATAGGACACAATTACTATAGATGGACAATATTGTTAAAATATGCAAAATCTGAAATGCATTATTAAAAGAGTATTTTACTTCTTTTGATGAAGTTAAAAGAATAACAGTTACTTACTGAAATACTTTGGATGGAACGGGATTTTGGAATTACAACACTTTCTACATTTATATTATTTGTTTTCTTTGTGCAATGAAATTAGTGAGTTACCACCTTTACATTTCAAACTGTTAGTAAAAATAAGGGAAAGGGGAAACTGTTTAACCAGGAAAGGCACACTAAGCTGAAGCTTGTTTCCAGGTGCGATCTGGGAGCACAAGGAAGTTAAGTGACTTGCTCAGGGTCACACAGTATGCAAGTGGGGGCTGTGGGATTCAAACCCAGGTCTCCAGATTTGCAACTCAGAGCCCTAAACCTCTGCGCATGGTGCCAGGCCAGTAGGTACGTAGCCACATTTGCATCTTGTACACCGAAGTTCACACACACAATTGTAAGAGAAAAAGCTGTAAGAGAAGGAACACAAAAAGACAGAAGGTGGTGCAGTGGCAGCCGCAGAAATCTGTATTGACATGTTCAGCTGGCAGTACTGTATATCGTACAGGTTAAAGCAATCCTGAAGATTGAGTAGCTTGGCAGAAGACAACAGGAGAAAGGACTGCTGTGTGACCGGACTTCTCTACTGGGACTATATTGCCCTCCTTCCCACCCAAAGCTAGTTCTACTTTTATAGGCATAAGATTTGACTGACAACAGGAACTTCCTGTTTGGGAGCAGGAAGTGAGTGATCACAGAGCCACCAAAGACCCACCATCTTAGAAGGGCAAGAGTAGATCTCTGGCCCCCTCTAGCTGCTGGAGGTCTGCTTCTGAGCAAGTAAGGGGTCTACTGAGAAATATAGGATATTCTTGTCTCAGAAAAGGACAATCAGGAGCTTAAAGGGCACACAGGCAGAAAGTAAGGAGAGAGAGAAAAAACAGAGGAAAGAGTAAGGATTGCAAACAGATAAGGGGCCAGAAATAAGAAATGATGGGAGTGGTGCAGTGCAGTGGCTGTGGAGCAGCAGTCTTCCGGGAGACGTTCTGGAGGATGCGGTGTTGTCCCATCTACAGGCACCTCTCTGGGCTGAGTGAGGAGGTTGCTCATCTCCAGGCTGAGTTGGCCAGGATTTGTGGGACCTCCTCTTCCATCCAGGAACCACCAGTGCCACTGCCGTTGCCTCAGAGGTTGACAAGAAGGAGGAGCGGTTGGACCACAGTGGGCTCAGGGAGGGTGAGGGTGGTGGAACAGAGGCGCATCCCTCCAGTTGTACCTCTCCACAATTCCTATGCCATTCTGGCAAAGTGTGGTTCCTCTATGGAGGCACCACAGTGAGACCAAGGAGGATGCTGGGAACCTCCACAAGGAGACCCAAGGAGGGTGGCAGGGAGGAAACAACTCCTGGTGGGGACTCCATTGTTAGGAAGGTAGAACTGGGGAGGAAGGAGAGGAGGCAAGGTGCCTGCCTGGCGCCATGGCTTGATGGACAGGAGCGAATCCTCAGGATTGCAGGAGCAGCTGCACAGGGAGGGAGCTGGAAGTCATTGTCCACCTAGGGATAAATGACCTGGCTAAGAAAGGGATTAGAGAAGTGCAGGAAGAGTTTATGGAATTGGGGAGGGGCCTTAGACAAGTAGCACGCACGGTAACCTTCTCGGAGGTGCTGCCCATTTATGGCGTAGGAGAGGCTAGGATGTTCCGCACCATGGGATTCAATCAGTGGTTGAAAAACTGGTGTGGAGCTCAGGGATTTGGCTTCATTGGGGACTGGGGTCCACCTGGAGTGATGCAAGCCTATACTGGCATGATGGCTGCATCTGTCCAGGAGGAAACCAGGATCCTAGGTGATAGGTTTAAATGCTTCATTGGCATGCATTTAAACTAGCCAAGGAAAGCACTGGAAAGGAGCAAGGAAATCCTAGCCCCCAAAAATCACGGTAGGTGCGGTAAACACCAACATAGAGGTGTCGATAGGGAGAAGGGCAGGGTAAATGGAGAAAGCGACAAAGGCAAGAAGGACAGAGATGGGGCAAAAAGGAGTAAGGCCATCAGGAAATGGAGGTTAATGAGTACCAAAGCCCGTAGTCTGGGCAACAAGCTCCCTGAGCTGGTGGCCTTGATGGAAGAGGGATGCCTGGATATCGTAGCAGTCACAGAAACATGGTACACAGAGAACCATGACTGGGATGTTAACATACCAGGATACATAACCTACAGGAGAGACAGGCAGCGGAGAGGGGAGGAGTAGCTCTCTATGTAAAGGAAGGATAAAAGCAACTGAACAAAGAGTAAACAGGAGGAGAGGAGGCACTGTGGGTCACCTTGGAGACTGGAAAGGGCACCACAATCCGCACAGGGGTTGTGTACAGACCCCCATGTCAGGGGGAAGGAATGGACAAGGATATGATAGAAGGCATTCTTAGAATGGCAGAGAAAGGGGAGATACTGTTGATGGGAGACCTGAATATGCCAGATGTTAACTGGAGCACATTTGCTGTAGCCACATCCAAGAGCAGGGCCATTCTTGATGCCCTACAGGTGGCAGGCCTCAGACAGCTAGTTTCAGAACCCACTCGTGAGGGAGCAATCTTAGACCTCGTACTCTCAAACGGGGGCAGTGAGAGGATCTCAGATCTAAAAGTGGGTTGCCATCTGGGAACACGTGACCATCAAACAGTTTGGTTCACGTTAAACTCAGCTACAGAGTCAAGCCATACAAAAGTGAGGGTACTGGACTTCAGGAGGGCTGACTTTGGCAAGATGGGAGAGTGCCTCAGAAAAGCACTAGCAAACAGGCTAGAAGGAGGTGTGGAGCAACAATGGGGAATCATCAAAACTGCCATCACAGAGGCAACAAGCCTTTGTGTGAAGCAAATAAACAGATCAAAATGAAAGAAAAAGCCACTCTGGTTCTCAAAAGAGGTGGCTGTGAAAGTCAGGAAGAAAAAGATAGCATTCCAGAAGTATAAGGAAACACAGAAGGAGCAGGACAGAGAGCTGTACCAGGTAAGGCAGAAGGAAGCAGGGAAGGTAGTCAGAATAGCAAAGGCCCAAATGGAGGAAAAGATAGCCAACTTGGTTAAGAAGAGGGATAAAACCTTTTATAGGTACATCAGCGAGCGTAGAAAGACAAAGGGAGGGATAGTGAGGCTGAATAGAATGAACCGTGGGTGGGCAGAGGGGAACAGTGAAAAAGCAGGGATACTGAACGAATATTTCTGCACAGTATTCACAAAAGAGGAGGGGGAAGTGCCTAATCCAAGTAACAGAAGCACTCTTGATAGAGTCGATCCCAGTCCTTTCACAGAAGAAAGGGTTCTGCAAGAACTCCTAAAACTGAAGGTGGACAAAGCAATGGGGCCTGATGGAATTCACCCCACAATTCTAAAAGAATTAAGGGGAACTAGTGAAACCACTGGCTACACTTTTTAATAAATCATGGGAGGATGGTGTGGTACCCAAGGACTGGAGGAAGGTGGATGTGATTCCCCTTCACAAAAGTGGGACCAAGACAGAGGTAGGAAACTACAGACCTGTCAGTTTGACCTCTGTGGTAGGGAAAGTGATGGAGTCACTTCTGAAGGAAAGAATAGTTGAGTACCTAGAGGCCAGTGGGGCTGGGACCCAAGGCAGCATGGGTTCTGGCAGGAAGGTCATGTCAGACAGATCTAATAGATTTCTTTGACTAGGTGACCAAAGTAGTAGACCAGGAGGGGCTGTGGAGATGGCCTACCTAGACTTTAGCAAGGCATTTGACACAGTCCCACACAAATTAATAGTCAAATTAACAAGCCTGGGAGTGGGTCCCAGGGTGGTAGCCTGGGTAAAACATTGGCTGGACAACAGGACACAGAAGGTAATTGTAAATGGAGTCCACTCTGAAAAGTAAAGGGTTACTAGTGGGGGTACAGAGTTCAGTGTGGGTCCAGTCCTCTTCAATGTCTTCATAAGTGACATTGCAGAGGGACTGGAAGAAAGAGTATGCCTTTTGCAGATGACACAAGATCTGCAAAGGGTTGACACTGAAGGTGTGGAAAGGATGAGAAGGGACTTGGCAAGGTTGGAGAAATGGTCAGCAGTATGGCAGCTAGGATTCAATGCAAAGAAGTGCAAAATAATGCACCTGGGAAACAAGAACCCAGGGGAAGAATACACAATGGGGGGGAGGTAGTAACAACAACAACAAAGGAAAGGGACCTGGGGGTAATCATATCAGATGACCTTAAGGTTAGCAAGCAATGTGAGAAGGCAGTAAGGAGGGCTGGGGGTACACTGGGATGCATAGAGAGAGGCATCAGCAGCAGAAAACAGGAAGTTGTTATCCCTCTGTACAGACAGTTGGTGAGACCCCATCTGGAGTACTGCGTCCAGTTCTGGAGACCTCATCTCCACAAGGACATAGACAGGATAGAGGCAGTCCAGAGGAGGGCAACTAAAATGGTGCAGGGTCTGCAACAGAAGCCGTATGAGGAGAGACTAAAGGAGCTTAATATGTATACCCTTGAGGAAAGAAGGGAGAGGGGGGACATGATAGAAACTTAAGTACCTCAGTGGAATCAACAAAGTCCAAGAGGGTAGCATCTTTCAGAAAAAGAGACATGCAAGAACAAGGGGACACAATTTAAAGATAGAGGGGGGCAGTTCAGGGGCAATGTGAGGAAGTATTATTTCACAGAGAGGGTAGTGTATGCATGGAACAGCCTTTCTGAGGAGGTTGTGGGGTCTAAAACTGGGAGAATTCAAGAATGCATGGGACAGACATAAGGCAATTCTTGTGGGGGCAGGAAGAAATAGGCTGTTGGTTAACTAGGATCTGCGGCCTATCCTGTAGGTAGGGAAATGGGCAGACTAGATGGGCCAAGCGGTCCTTATCTGCCGTCAAAGTCTATGTTTCTATGGATTATTTTTACTAACAGTTTAAAATGTAAAGGTGATAACTCACTAGTTTCAATGCACATACAAACAATTATTACAGATGTAGAAAGTGTTGTAATAACACCTTAAACCACACTTAATAAAACAGTTGATTTCCTATTTAACCTGTTGGATTAAACACAGTCAAAGGAGGACCTAGACCCCCGGTGACATTTCCTGTCAGGAGCCCAAAACATATGGCTGCCACTAGCCATTAATTACAGGGTGATTTACATATGAAGAAGAAGCTAGAAGGGGAAGGAAACAGATTAATTTCAGTGCTTTACAGTACTTGTACATTGCTATTTTTGTTTTAAACTTAGATTATGGACTTTTATTAACACTGTAATTTCTTTGCTGTCTTTTCTTAGAATTGTTTTTGGGCTGTTGAAAATTGAAAACCTAATTTGTTGTGCTTGTAGTGGTGGTGTATCTCTTTGCTGTCTTTAACTGCTGCAAATTTTCACCCCCCCCTCCCCTGCCCTCAACTCTTAATTATATGCCCTGTTAAATCTTATTGACAGGAGGTAAACACAGGATATAGTAGGGGTTGTGGAGTAGGAGGGGCATAAGGGGTAAGAAGCCCACCCTCAGTATAACGAGTGTTTTGACTCATTTTTTATTTCTTTTCTTTTTAAAGAAAAGTATCTGAGGAGCAGTGGCAGGATTTTTAGGACAGTAAATTAATAAAAAGGGAACTAGGAGAGCTTCAGTAACAGACAAGTACTGGAATAGCAGTATATGTGTAGTATAATGTGGGGAGTGGTACAATGCAGTGGCTGTGGGGCAGCCATATTCAGGCAGACCTTCTGGACGCTGAGGTGCTGTCCTATCTGCATGCATCTCTCTGGACTGCAGGATGAGGTAGCCAGACTCAGAGCAGAAGTAAACTGGGTCAGGAGTACCTTCACCCCTATCCAGACACCACCCAGTCCAACCCCACTGCCACAAAGGATGCCGAGAATGAGGAGCACTTGGATGACAGTGGGCTCAGGGAGGGTTAGGGCTGTCAGGCAGAGGCACATCCCAGATCCTATTCCACTCAAGAACTCATATGTCACACTGGCAAATGGGGACAACCAAATAGAGGTACCCCGAGAAGTGGAAGGAAAGGATGTGGAGGTTAGCCAAGGAGGTGACCTCAGTGGGGAGTGCAGTGGACCCCAGAGGAGGAGGAAGTGAATTCTGGTGGGGGACTCCATCATAAGAGGGATCCAGCTAGGAACACAGGAGGGGGAGGACAGGAAGGTGAGGTGCCTACCAGGTGCCACGGCATGGAAGGAAGATCCTGGGAATCACTGGGAAGGCAAGACAGGAGGGTGAGCTGGATGTCATTATCCACCTAGGCACTAATGACCTGGCATATGGGGAGCCAAAGGAAGTTCAGGAAGAGTTTAAGAAATTGGGGTGGGGTCTCAAGCAAGTAGCTACTTCTGTCACCTTTTCGGAAGTACTACCTGCGAGAGGCACATACCTCTCAACCTTGTGTCCCCCAAATGCAGAACATTGCCTCTCAAAATGTGGAACAAATGAGCAAAATGTGGAACACTTAATAAAATCTTTACCTAAGAGGCTCAGAACACTGTTAAAAGGTTTGCATTTATGTTCAGAAAGTCTGTTATTAATTGAATAATATATTTTTTGCATCATTTACTATAGAGTTTTGCTTTAAAATGTTAATACTGAATGTGGAACAAGTCCTTACAATGTGGAACAGGGAGCTTTTGTGAAGTAAAATGAGGAACGTTCCTCGTAATGTGGTACAGTTGAGAGGTATGGAGAGGCATGGGAGAGCATAGGGGGTGCATTCACCAGGAACTTTAACTCATGGTTGAAGAACTGGTGCTATGAGGAAGGGTTTGGATTCATTTGTGACTGGGGACCCACCTGGAGGGATGGAGGCTTGTTCAAGCCTGATGGCCTGCATCCATCCTGGAGGGGAATCCAAGCACTCAATGATAAGTTTAAATGCTATATTGACAAGTATTTAAACTAGCTAAGGGGGGTGGCACGCCAGCAAGGAGGGTACCCAATTGCCCACCCCCCACAGCTAGAAGTGGAACCAGTGAACTGGAGGAGTGGATATCTCTACAAAGCAGTGTTCAAAAGATGGAGATAAGTGCCCAAGAGGTGGATAGGCAGAAAGGGGGCAAAATTCAACAGAAGGGCAGACAGCAAGGAAAATCATGGATAAAGGACAACCAGGGAAGGGGCTGAAGTAGAACAGCTAAACAGTCTAGGGGAGGCCACATCATGGAATGCCATGTGTGCCAATGCCAGGAGCCTTAGCAACAAGATGTAGGATCTGGAGGCTGTCATGGTGCAGTCAGATCTGGACACTGTGGCCATCACAGAAACCTGGTGTAATGATAACCATGACTGGGAGATGGCTGTACCTGGCTACAACATATTCAGAAGAGACAGAGCAGGTAGGAAGGGAGGAGGAGTGGCATTGTATGTGAAAATGACATAAGGGCCACAGAGGTCCAGGAGGAACAAAATGGGGCAGAGATACTGTGTGTTAAGCTGGAAAGGAAAATTGGGCCAGCCATCCGCACAGGTGTGGTCTATAGACTACCAGCCCAGGAGGAAGAAACAGATAGGGAGCTGATGCTAGCCATCCAAAGGATGGCAGACAATAGTGAGGTAGGGCTTGTTGGAGACCTCAGTATTCCAGACGTGGACTGGAGCATCCCAGCAGCAGTATCAACTAGGAGCAGATTTATCCTGGACTCCCTTCAGGGTGCCTTCCTCAAGCAACTGGTCATGGAACCAACTCGGCAGAAGGCAATACTGGACCTTGTGCTCACAAACAAGGACAGTGTGATGGGGGTAACAGTGGGGGAGCACCTGGGGAACAGTGACCACCAGTCATTGTGGTTTGAAATCACAGAAGGAGCAGAACCAAACCACACAAAAACACATATCCTGGATTTTAGGGGGACAGACTTTGGGAAAATGGGGAGATGCTTGAAAGAGGCATTGAGGGGAATGGGGCAGGAATCAGAGGTTGAGGAACAGGGGCAGTATTTAAAATGGGGATTACAAGAACAACAGAATTATGCATTAAGTAGGTTAGCAAGGGGAAAAGGAAGAGGAGGCCATTATGGTTTTCCAAGGAGGTAGCGGAGAAAGTGAAAGCCAAAAAGATTGCATTCAGGCAATACAAAAAGACACAGGCAGAAGGGGATAGGGAGAAGTACAAGGAGAAGCAAAGGGAGGCAGGGAAGTCAGTAAGGGAAACCAAAGCTCAGACAGAAGAGCACATTGCAAAATCAATGGTTAGAAGGGACAAAACTTTTTACAGGTACATAAGTGAAAAAAGAAAGGCAAAGGGAAGGATAGTGAGACTGAAGGGGGAGGATGGGGGCCACGTGGAGGATGACAACAGTAAAGCTGACATATTGAACAGGTATTTCTGCTCAGTCTTTACTGAGGAAGAGGAGGTAATGGGTCTGAAGGAGTACAAGGGGTGAGAATGGTGCAGAAATGGACACAAGTCCCTTTACACAGAAAGGGTCCTGAAGGAACTGGAAGTAATAAGAGTTGATAAAGCAATGGAGCCAGATGGGGTGCACCCAGGGTCCTTAAAGAACTAAAGCGGTGGTGGCTGAACCTCTGGCAATCCTGTTTAGCCAATCACTGGAAACAGGGGCGGTACCCAAAGACTGGAGGACAGCAGATGCAGTCCCCTTATACAAAAGTGGGAACAAAGAGGAAGCGGAGAACTACAGACCAGTCAACCCCACCTCGGTAGTGGGGAAGATCATGGAAGCACTACTGAATGAGAGATTGGTGGAACATCTGGTTGTCAATGGACTACAGGACCCAAGGCAGCATGGTTTCACCAGGGGGAGGTCATGTCCAACCAACCTCACTGAATTTTTTGACTGGGTGACTAGTGAGATGGATCAGGAGAGGGCAGTGTACATGGCCTATCTGGACTTCAGCAAGGCCTTTGACACTGTGCCACATAGAAGACTTATACAAACTGGGGAATATGGGTGTGGGCAGGACAGTTGTGCAGTGGGTAGGTAACTGGCTGGCGGCAGGACACAGAGAGTGGTGGTAAATGGCTGTCACTCCACAGAGGGAAGAGTGACTAGTGGAGTACCACAGGGATCAGTGCTGGGACCAGTCCTATTCAACATCTTCATCAGCGACATTGCGCAGGACCTAGAAGGCAGAATTTCCCTGTTTGCTGATGACACAAAGCTCTGTAACAGAGTAGACACACTAGAGGGTGTAGACAGAATGAGAAGGAACCTGCAGAAACTTGAAGAATGGTCAGGGGTTTGGCAGCTGAAATTCAATGCAAAGAAGTGAAAGATAATGCATATGGGGCACTAAAATCCTGGCACAATATATCAGTTGTAGGGTAAGGGTATAGCATGCACCAAGCAGGAAAGGGATCTTGGGGTTATCATCTCTGGTGATCTCAAGGTAGGGAAACAGTGTAACAAGGCAGCAGGTAAAGCAAATAGGATGCTGGGATGCATAGACAGGGGCATCACCAGCAGGAAAAGGGAGGTCATAATTCCACTATACATGACACTAATGAGGCCTCTCCTGGAGTACACTGTACAGTTCTAGAGACCTTACTTACGTAAGGACATAGACAGGGTATAGAAGGTTCAGTGGACGGCAACAAAGATGGTACATGGATTGCATCACAAGTCCTCTGAGGAGAGGCTGAAGGAATTGAATATGTACTCACTGGAGGAAAAGAGGGAGAGAGAGAGAGGGGTTATGATAGAGACATACAAGTATCTTACAGGGAGAAACAGGGTGCAGAAATACACTATTTTAAGTGAAAAAGATGTTCCAGGACTAGAAGGCATGGGATGAAGTTGGAGGGAGGATGATTCAGAGAAAACATGAGGAAGAATTTCTTCACAGAACAAGTGGTGGACAAGTAAAACACCTTGCCAGAGGAAGTGGTGGGGGCTGAAACAATCATGGGATTTAAGAATGCATGGGATAGACATAAAGGAATTCTGAAGGTCAGGGTTATGGGGCAACAGACTTCTAGGAAAACATAAACTAAACTTACAAGCTCAAATGGGCAGACTGGGTGGGAAGTAGTCCCTTATCTGCCGACTGTCTATGTATCTATGTATTTATTTGAATAACGCTAGACTGCAAAGACTCACAGATAACCACTATGGCTCAATCAAATTAGCTTTTTATGGGCTTTAAAACATTAAGAAATCCTGTTGATGACAGTTCCCCTTTAATTCAGGGCTGCTACAAAGGATCTGTGTGGTGAGATGCAGATTGTTGACTGGAAGGAAGAACAGTAGCTCTGAGTACCCTCACTCAGCATTTGAATAGTAAAGAACAAAAAGTACAGTTATATAAGAACTTACTGTAACAGTAGATCTTTGAGAGAGGCTCTTGCAGTAGGTAATTACTTGTAGGACTGCACCCCCTGGCATCAGGACCACACAGAAACTTGCTAGCAGTGTCTGATGGGGGAACTGCCACCGGATGTCATGTGACTGATGTCAGCTTGACACTATATAGTGGGTGGTCCCAACATCCGTCCTCCAGTTCTCCCACCGGAGACCAGAAAGGTCATTACAGGAGTAGAATAATAGGCTCCTGAATCCAAAAAATAGCTTTCTTTAAAGAGAGCATAGAAATAAAGAAGGTAAGGCGGGTGGAAAAAAGGATGCCTACTGCAAGAGCGTCTCTCGAAGATCTATTTCTGTAAGTTCTTATGTAACTGTACTATCTTACTTCAAGTGGGCTCTTGCAGGAGGTAATTACTTATAGGACTGAGTCCCAAGCAGTAAAGAGTCTCTGGGACAAGAAAACTATACAGGAGGCTGAAAAATAATCCCAATATGTAATCAAGACAGGAGTCCCTGAAGGACTGCTAGTTCAAAACCGCACTGCGCCATGAAGCAATGTCCAAACTGTAGTGTTTTGTGAAAGTGCAGACTGAACTCGACATAGCTGCTGCACAAATATCAGCAGCTGATACATTCCTGAAACAGGCTGTGGAAGCAGCCATTCCCCTGGTAGAATGTCCTTTAACCTGACCCGGCAGGACTTTACCATACTTCTGGTAACAGAAAGTAATGCAGTTTGCCAGACATTTTGAAAGGCATTGTCTGGAAACTGCCGCACCCTCCCTTTTTAGTGCAACAGTAACAAAAAGCTGATCCATTTTGCGGACATTCTTTGTTCTGTTCATATAATAATGTAAAATTCTGTGGATGTCCAACGTATGCAGAATGGCTTTCCCCAAATAGAATGCCCAGGGTAGTATACCGGCAATTCAAGAGACTGATTAAGGGTAGTCTCCAAAACAACCTTAAGCAGAAATTTAGGATTTGTGTACAGAGCCACCCAGTCTCTGTGAAAAATCAAATAAGGCTCCTTACACATCAGGGTCTGTAGCTTGGAAATTCTACGAGCAGAGGTAACTGCAACTAAAAAGAACACTTTCCAGGAAAAGAAACACATATCACAAGTACTTGCTAGTTCGAAGGGAGGCAAGGTGAATTTTTCTAATAGAAAATTAAGGTCCCATGGTGAAGCAGGGTTATGCACCAGGAGTCTCAAATGTAAAATACCTTTCAAAAAGGTTTTGGGGACCTCCAACTGAGCCATTGTCTTGCATCCTACTTGATCATGGTAGGCAGAGATGGCTGCTAAATGCATTTTTGGTACTAGTAACTCAAACCCAGGTCTGACAGATGGAGAAGGTACTCCATGATCCGAGGAGCAGGGCACAAAAAAAAGGATCCAGATCTTTCGAGGTGGCCCAGATGGAAAAATGCTTCCACTTCATGGCATAGGTAGTTCTGGTAGATGGCTTTCATGCCTCTACCAAAATTTGAGCTACTCTGGGGGAAATCCCATATCAAGAAGTTGCTATGTCTTGAGGTGCCACGCATGAAGAGGAAGGGACTTTAGCCCAGGATGAGCCAGTGTGCCCCCCACCTGGGTGAGGAGATCATAAGACAGAGGTAGAGGGATAGGAGGTTCTGCAGCTAATTGTTGAAGCAGCAGGAACCAGATTTTTTGAGGCCAAAAAGGAGCTATCAGTATCATCTGAGCTCTTTCTGATTGAATCTTGATCAATTGAGGGAGTTGAGGAGAACTGGGTGAAGGTTGGAATGTTGTTGGCAGAAGTCTGGCCTGGAGGAGGACAGACTTAGGTTGATAGCCCATTATTCAGACTATCAATCAGAAATCTCCCATAAGAAGGCAGAATTCCTGTCCAGGGAGATTGCTGCAGCAAGGAATTGACCAGCCCAGCTCTTCTGGACTATGGACAGGTTGTGCAATCCAGCCCATCTTCGGGGTCAGAGAGCTATTTCACAAATTAAGTGTGAGGAGTTTGCTCAATTCTTTGCAGATAAGGTATCCTCCATCAGGTCAGAGATCTGCTTGACTCGTTCAAATGAGTATGGCAGTGGTCAATGCGAGGATGCAGATATCCAGTCCATCTGGACAGATTTTGACCAGCCAATGATCATGGACATCGTGAAGATTGTTTGAGAGCTGTGACCGACTTATTGTAGTTTGGATCCTGGTCCAACCCACCTCCTGGTGGGGTGTATGGATGTCATCGGACTGATCCTTGCCAAGATAGTATGGTGCTCACTGGACAAAGGGGTGTTTCCGGACCCCTTAAAGGAGGCCGTAGTGACACCCCTTTTAAAGAAACCTTCTTGTGACCCTGACTGTCTTGTGAACTACAGACCTGTCTGTAACCTGCCCTTTTTGGGCAAGGTTATTGAGAAGGTAGTCACGTTTTGAGACTGTGGATCATGGGGTATTGCTGGAACGCTTGCAGCTGTTCTGTGGACTGTCTGGGACAGTCCTCAGACAGTTTCATTCTTTCCTCACAGGCAGGACCCAGAGGGTGGTGTCAGGAGTTTTCTCCTCAGCCCCCTTTGCCCTGTGCTGTGGGGTGCTGCAGGGTTTTGTGCTGTCCCCCATGTTGTTCACGGTGTATATGTTGCCTTTAGGAGACATTATAAGGTGGTATGGGCTGAGTTTTCACTGTTATGCCGATGATACTCAGCTCTACATGTGCTTTGTACTCAAACAAAATAGTGCAGTCTCGGATTTTAACAACTGCCTCGGAGAGAGTCAGGACTGGATGAGTGCTGACTGGCTGAGACTAAATCCGGATAAGACTAAGGTGTTGGTAGTGGGCCCAGGTCAGTGGGTGGAGAAGTTGACTCCTGGCAACTGTCTGGCCTTGTGCTTGGGGGTAACCAGTTGAGACCTTCTGAACAGGTGTGAAATCTGGGCATTGTACTTGATAACAAACTGATACTAAAAGCGCAAGTGTCAGCGGTTGTCAAGTCCTCATTTTATCATCTGAGGAACATTGCCCAGATAAAGCACCTTGTTCTGCCTGAGGACCTTCCTGTGTTGGTCCATGCCTTTGTGTCCTCTCATCTTGACTACTGTAATACTCTATACCTAGGGTTACCTGGGGTGGATCTCCATCACCTGCAGCTGGTGCAGAACACTGCGGCCAGGTTGTTGACAGGGCTGTCAAGAACTAGCCATATCACTCCTGTGCTGCGCGAACTGCACTGGCTGCTGGTGTGATGGTGGATCACCTTCAAGGTCACATTGCTGACCTATAAGACCCTACACGTACAGGGACCGGGTTACTTGAAAGACCTTCTTCGACCTTACGCCCCCTCCTGCCCACTTCGCTCCACCGACGAGGGATTGCTAGAGGTTCCCAGGGTCGGTCTTCAAACATCAGGTGCTAGGGCTTTTTCCTTTGTAGCCCGACCCTGTGGAACTCTCTACCTTGTCAGATTAGAGAGTGCCTGTCCGCTGAGACCTTTAAGTCCTCATTAAAAACTTATTTATTTAACCTAGCTTTTGGGGACTAAATTTAGTTTTACTACTACTGCCTTTTTATCTTTATATTTTTTTTTAGATTGTATATTTAACTTTATATTACATTGTGTGTGCTTGATTTGGAACTGTATGGTGTATGCGCTTTAGTTTTAGAAAAGCGTACTACAAAATAAAATTTTCACTTGGCTTGACTTGACACTCTCTGTGACACTGGAAAGGGAGGGAATGCATACAGAAATCTCCCTGTCCAAGAAAGCGACAGTGCTTCTTGCCAGAAAGCACCATGCCTGGGATTGAGTGAGCAAAATCTGGGAAGTTTTGCATTTGATGGGGCTGCGAACAGATCCACTTCCGTACAATCCGAAAGGTCGAAGATGTGATCCAGAACTTCTGCCTTTAGCTCCCATTCATGAGCCATTACCCTGGTGCGACTGAGACTGTCTGCTAGAATGTTCTGCATGCCTGGGATGTGAACCACCAGAAGACGGACTCTGTACAGAACCACCCAGTTCCAAACTCACATCACTTCTCTGCAAAGAGGGTATGAGCGGGTGCCCCATGTTTGTTGATGTACCACGCCACACACATGTTGTCTGTTTATATCAACAGGTTCTCTTGTAGGAGAATGTGCTGAAAATCCTGAAGAGCATAAATCACTGCTCTCATTTCTAGCACATTTATGTGCAGGTGTGCTTCTATAGGTGATCACAGACCCTGGGTCCTGTGGCGTCCCATATGGGGACCCCATCCCTGTACCGACACATCTGTAGTCAGTATCTGGGAGTGAGGAGGGAGCTGTAAAGGGACTCCTGGAATCAGATTGCTGGAATTCAGCCACAACAACAGGTCCTGTTACATTGGGCTGGAGATTATGACAGGACTGTCCAAGTCATCCTCCCTCTGATCCCATTGAGATTTTAAAGTTCACTATGAAATATGCATGTGGAGTCTGGCCAATGGGACCATGGGAATAGCCACTGCCATGAGGCCAAGAAGACGGAGAGCTGCCCTGGCCAAAATGTGTCTGTTGGAAGATACCAGCTTGGCCTGTCCCTCCAGGGTATCTGCCCTGTCCAGGGTGAGAAAAGCCATACCCTGCACTGTGTCTACCACCGCCACAATAAATTGAAGGCATTGGGAAGGAGCAAGCTGGGACTTCTTGTAACTGACCGTGATACCCAGTTGCTCGAAAAGGTGCAGAGTAACCGATAGAGATGCTTTCCAATTCCTCCCATGATGATGCTGCGAGGAGCTAATAGTTGAGGTAGGGAAAGACATAGTGCCCCTGACTCTTCAGGGCTCCAGCCACTACTGCCAGGCATTTAGAAAATACCTGTGGGGCAGAAGATAGGCCAAAAGGGAGAGCTTTTAACTGGTAATGCTCCCCTTGAAAACAGAACCTGAGGAATTTTCAATGTGGACGGAATATCGGGATGTGAAGATATGCATCCTTCATGTCTAGGGCATAAAGCCATTGTCCTTTGGAGAAGAGAAGCAGGAGGCTTTGCAGTGTCAGCGTTCGAAACCTCTTGTACTCTATGAAGAGGATGAGAGTACTGAGATCCAGAATCAGGCATAAATCCCCTGTCTTTCTGGGGACCAGAAAGAAATGGGAGTAAAACCTTGTCCCTATCTGGTTTACTGGCACTGGATCTATTGCTTCCTTGTGAAGAAGGGCCATGACTTCCTCCCTCAGTGGATTGTTTGGAGGTTTTTCTCTGAATTCAAGAACGTGACCAAGCTTGATTATTTGAAGCACCCAGGCATCTGATGTGATGGACTCCCAGTCTCCTAGATGACTCATGAATCTTCTGTCCACCTGTTCCTCCAGTAGAAAAGGAGGAGGAGGGAGGGTGGTCAGCAAGTCAGGTGTGGGAGGGGGGTTCAGAAGAGCCACACCTGAAGATCTTTGAGTCTTGGCTGGGGTGCAGCAGCAGTATTGGGAGCCCTGCATTTAAATTGGACTTGGGTCCTTGCTGGGATTTCATCTGATATCTGTTTTGTCAATGAAAAGGATGATTTTGTTGTTGTTCTTTCGGCCTGTACATAGCATGTATGGATCAAGGAGCTCTGCCTTATCCTGCAGGCTGGTAATAATGTCC
Source organism: Neoceratodus forsteri (assembly GCA_016271365.2). NCBI lineage: Eukaryota > Metazoa > Chordata > Ceratodontiformes > Ceratodontidae > Neoceratodus > Neoceratodus forsteri. The sequence continues at coordinate 88,096,924 of JADMNL010000025.1, forward strand.
TGGACATGCCTGCCAAACAGGACAGAACCTTTGAAAGGTGCATCTTGGGTGGCTGACTGAACATCAGGGGCTAACCTCGATACTCTTAGCCAAGAGTACCAGTGAAGGCTTACAGCTGTGGCAGTGCCTCTAGCAGAGGAATCTGCCGCATCATAGGTGGCCCACAAAGAATGGCATCCAGCTACCTTGGCCATCTTTAATACGGATACCAAGGAGGATTTAGTATCAGAGTCTGGGAAATGCCTCAACAACAAGCTCGAGCTGGTGAAACAAGGTCTTCTGGTACTCTAGCATGTCTGAGATGTAGTTCAAAGCATGTATAGCTAGCGTAGAAGATGCACAGAACTTTCTTCCAAACTGGTCCATTTGTCTGGACTCCTTATCGGAAGGGGAAGTACTCAGGTGCTTAGGCGTAGCTGATCTATAATGGGCAGCTGTAATGACCACCGAATCTGCCCTAGGACGGGTGCTCAGGTGGTCCTTGTCCTTAGGGGTTCTGTAAACCAAGTCAGCTTTCTTTGCTATGGCTGGGACAGAAAAGGGTCTCTGCCAGATGGTCGAGGAAAGTTCCTCATGAGGTTCCAGCCATGGAGGAGTGAGAACTGGACTTGTATCCAGGAAATCAAGATGCTCTGCCAACCTCTGTCATTTGGGATCCTGAGCTTCTGACTTCCAACCCTGGTCCTTTGCCATGTGCTTGAGGAGGTCCACAAAGGAAGGGTCTTCAGGTGGTGACTTTGTAGACTCACGAGGGACTAGATCCTTGGGGGGAGGAGTTTGAAAATCAGAATCAGTGGATGAGGAATCTGAGACCACATCGGAATCTTCCGTATCCTCCAGAATCTTTTGAGGAATTGGAGGATCTGGCTATGAAAATATGTCTGATGTTAGGGTCGTCGTAGCCGATGGGTGGCCTGATGCTACAGGACAAGACAGCACCAGAGAGGACACCTGAGGAGGGGGAGCTGGGCGGCCTGCATCCAGGACAACTGTATGCCTGCTATATAGTTCTGAAATCAATTGGGACTTGGTTTCAGACCACCAAGTCTTGAGAATGTCCTGAAAATCCACCCGAGGTTGCGGAGGTGGAGTGGGAGGAGGTGGAGGATGCAAGAATCCAGAGCTAGGACCATGTCCCACAAAGCTAGAAGATGAGTAGTGTAGGTAACCTGAGGCATTAAAATAGCCAGGGTAGCCAGAATAATAATATGAATAAAGATCCGGCATCGGAGATGACGGATGATAGCCCAACAGAGGATACACAAAGCCGGACGTCAGACCCGAATGAGGGAAACCAGATGGCGGCCCTGGTGGATGATATCTCAATGGCGGGCCCAATGGTGGGACTGACGGAGGATATGCCGATGGACCTGATGGAGAGTAGCCTGACGGTGGCCCTGCCAGAAGGTAGCTCAAAGGTGGCACTGACGGGGGGGGTAGCCTGATGGTGGCCCCGATGGAGGGAAGTCAGATGGCCCTACCAGGCAATCCAAACCAGAAGGGCAAGGCCCCAAGGGAGGTCCCGTGGATGTCAGACCTGATGGGAGCCCTGACGGGGTGGACAGTTAGGAACAAAGTCCGGTACCACTATAGGCATTGGAGCTATTGTGAGGCCTAGTGGCAGCCTTTTGTCAGGAAGCTGTGATGGAAAAGGTTTATCTGTTGGACCTGGCGAGAGTGGAGGAAGGTCGTACAGAACTGGAGAGCGGGTTCTCCAAGGAGGGATTCTCAGGGAGACCCTATTCCTTCAGCCAGGATGTTCCCAACGTCCAGCAGTATCATGTCAGAGCCTGATGGACATGAAGAGGTCATGCTGTCATTGGAAGGTCTGATGATTGACAGATTGACCTGGCTCATGCAGGAAGGCTCCGACCCTTGGTTTACCAACCCCGGACGGGCATTCATTGTGAGTACTGACAAGTGACTTATCGGCTGTGTCTGTCAACTTAGAGCCTGGGGTGGAAATGGGCCTAAGAGCTTTGGCCATCTCGGATGGATCCGAGAAACCCGCCGACATCTTAACCAGTGGCATCGGGGGGGAAACCTGCTCTGAGGATAGCGCAGGTTTGGCCACAGCACTTACCTTCCCAGAGAAAGAGGGCCTAACCTCTGGCAAAGGGCCTGCAGGTGGCTTTGAAGGAGGAAGGGACTGCTTCAAGTCCCAGTGTTTTTCTTTATCCCTTTTTTTCTTTTTATGTTGGTATGATGGTGAAGAAGAAGCACCTTGGAGGCTTTTAAGTTCTTTCTCCATATTTGCCATTTTTTCTTTCAGGAGATGAGCCTTGAGCAACTGCTGACATCATTTCCACATGGCCTGGTTAAATTTAGCACAGACCAATGTGGGGTAGGCGGGTAGAAAAAAATCTGCTGTTTATGTTGTTTGGAGTGGATGGCTCAGAGGAAGAGGAATGGAGACCCCTCCCGAGATGGGTGCGAGTCCTGGTTGCCCTTGCCAGACACTGTATTCTAAATACATGGGTTTCAGGGGTTGCCCCACCTTGCAACAGTGGAAGAACTTAGGCCTGCAGGCTCTCAGCATGGAAAAGCTATTTTATTTTATTTTATTGAAATCTAGGATTACAAATACCTTTGAGCAGGAACTGCTCATTTACAAAGGTTCCACGTTGAAGGAATGGGGGTATACATATATACAAAGGTCAACATAATAATACATAGTTACACAATAAAAGAAGTAAGAGACTGAGGCTTAGGAAATTCCAGTAATTCAAAACGTGCTAAATGTTAGGTAGCATGACATACCAGCCAAGGTCAATCTTAGAAATAAGTGCTGCCGGTGAGGGGGTATGCAGGCAGGAAAGCCATTGTCGGAGGGTAGAGGGTGAGGGTAAGAGCTCTAAAGGGAGGGAGGGAGGGAGGGAGGGATAAAAGTCAGAAAATGCCCGTGGGGAGGAAAGGAAGAGGGGCAAGGGGGTAGGCAGGTAGAAGGGGACAAGGTGGGGAGAAGTAGCTGTCAAGACTGAAGTGGAGGGCAGTGAGCAGTGGGCCCCTGATTAGGCGAGGCAGTCGCAATGACTAGTTGAAATGAGATGAAGTCAGAGTTGTCTCTTAAAAGGGCCAAGTGCAGCAGCAGTAAGAGTTTCTTTGTTGAGAGTATTGTACCACTGTGGTGCTCTGTGGGCAAAGGCCCTCTGGCCCATGGTAGTCCGGCATCTGGGGACAAGGAAGGTTAGTTGTTGTGAGCTTCTAGTTTGCTAGGTGCTGTAGTGGTCAATGAGAAGCTTTTTAATGCCCGGGGGCATGACCCCGAGGAGGACTTTTTTGGCTAAGAGGCAGGTTTGATACTGTATCCGGCTGATGAGCGGAAGCCATCCTGCCTCAGTGTACAGGTCACAAGTGTGTGTAAGTCGGTCAGCCCCAGTTAGCAGCCTGCATGCTTTGTTGAGTGCAACTGTAATTCTGAGGAGGGCAGAGGCAGAGCCATCAATTGCTAGCCCATAATCGATGATGGAGGTGACAGAGCTGTTGATAGCCAACCAGAGAGTGTCAGGAGTCATGCAGTGTTTGTGCCTGTAGAGCAGGCCTATACGGATGTTGGTGGCTTTGGCGACAGAATCTATGTGCTGATGGTAGGAGAGTGAGCTGTCCAATGTGACACCTAGGTATTTAAAATCAGGAAAGTGTTCAAGTAAGGTCCCTGTTTGGTTTAGGATGGTGAGGTCACGGAATTTGTACTTGCTCCTGGTGTTGCAGAAGGTCATAACCTTTGTTTTCCTGTAGTTCATAACCAGTTTGTGTGACCAGAACCACTCTTCAATGCACATGAATTCGAGCTGTAATTGTTTCTTGAGGAGCTCTGCGTTTTGGTGGTTGGTGAACATGACTGCGTCATCAGTGTAGAGCAGTAATTTCTGGTGGCAGACACTGGGAAGGTCATTAAGGAAGAGGCTGAAGAGTAGTGGCCCCAGGATGGACCCCGTGGGAGCCCTGAAAGGACTGGCTTTTCTTCCGAGGTGACACCGGCAATCCTAACCCGCTGGACCCTCTCCCCAGGGTAGCTTGAAAACCAGAGCAGCGCTTCATTGGAGAGCCCAATGTTTGATAATTGCTTGAGTAGGAGTGGGTGGTTCACAGTATCAAAGGCTTTTGTAAGGTCGATGAATACTGCCCCTACACAGTTGCCTTGATCGAGCGTGGTATGGATGAAGCTAGTGAATTCTAATAGTGCAGTGGTGGTACTGTGCCCTTGTCAGAAACCATGTTGCTCAGGACACTGGATGTCATATTTTTCCAGGTACTTGACTAGATGGTATGAGGCGATGCGCTCCAGGGCCTTAGATAATGGAGGGAGGATGGAGATAGGTCTGTAGTTGGAGTGCAGTGATTTGTCTCCACTTTTGTGTACCGGTGTGCTGGTCGCCTGTTTCCAGCTAGATGGGAACTGGGACATCCTTAGTGATAGGTTGAGGACCTTTGCCAGGGGTTCAAGGACTTCTTCAAGGACAAGTGCTAACAACTTCAGGTCAAGGGAGTCACTGCTGTAGCCTGCGTTGTGAATGGCCTTCCAAATATAGGTTCTGGCTTCATGCACTGGGATCTCCTTGAAGTAGAATTGTGGGGCAAGGTGTAGGAGAGGAGTAGTTGCAGGAGGGTTACTACCATAGGGGGCATCAAAGAAATTAGAAGGGATGACACTATCCAAGTTGGAGAACACATTGTTAAAGGTGTTGGTGATTGTGTACAGGTCAGATGTTGGTGTTCCATTTATGTTGAGCATGGTGGGTGGTGACTTAGGGTCCTTGCCTGTAAGGTCATTCAGGTTACTCCAAAAATTTTTTCCATCACCCAAGGAGTTAGAGAGAGCTTCCTTGAAGTATTTGCATTTGGCACTCCTAACTGCCCACGTGCACTCATTTCTGGCAGCTTTCTATTTATGAATATCCCCAGGTTTGGATGTTGCATGGGCACAGTGCCAGAGATGATCCCTATGTTTGAGTAACGTGATTAGATCGGGGGTTATCCAAGGGTTAGCTCTGCCCCTGACCTTCAGCTTTTTGAGAGGTACAAAGATATTACAGGCCGCAGTGAAGTGGCTGATGAAAAGGTCTAAGGCTTGGTTTACATCAATGGCAGAGTCGATTGGTGTCCAGTCCAGGTGGCTTAGGTGTATCTTTAGTTGCTCAAGGTACCCCTGCATTAACACTCTGGTGTGGATTATTTTAGGAGGGGCTTAGTGAATTTGTTTGTCCAGGTACATGTGACCGGTGAGTGGTCACTGATCCCATCAGGGAGCACTGAGACTTTTGAGATTCGTTCAGGGTGATTAGTAAGAATCCAGTCCAGAAGTGTGTGTGACCCTGTCCTATAGTTGCATCTGGTGGGGGTGGTAACAAGCTGGGTGAGGTTCTGTGATGTGACAGCATCCTTGTAGTTTCTGGCCTCCAGCGATAGCCAATTTATGTTGAAGTTGCCTAGTACTATGAGTTCAGAGTTATGGTGTAATCCCTGTAGGCTTTCCAATATGCTCATAAATCCACTGGGCTGATCTTTAGAGGGTAGGTACACAGAGGCAATGGTGAGCTCCTTGTTGTGCGCCCCGAGTAGAACTTTAATAGCGAGAACCTGCGAGGGTGGTTTAGGGTTTGAGAACGGGAAGACTTGACCCAGATAGGAATTAATCAGGTTGATGGCACAGCCCCCACCTCATTTGGAAACCCTGTCCTGCCTGAATATAGAGTATCCAGGGATGATGACTGCAGCATCTGGTATCTTGGGGTTAAGCCACGTTTCGACAACAGAGAGTACATCAGGTCTATGTTGCTGGACCCAGGTTTGCAAGATGTCAAGTTTGTTAAGGAGGCCGCAGACATTGATTGAGGCTAATGTGAGGGACCCTTCCCGCCTTTTTGTGGCATGGGGTGCTAGGCCGGTAGGCCCTGGGTTAGGATGAACATTTCCAGATATCAGAAGTAGCATAAGTAGTATCCTAAGAAGATATGCTTTAATCATTTTGCAGACTAGTTTTGTTGTAGGGCATCTAGTCCTCTTGGCCTTGCTGGTCTGCGTTTGCCCCATGATACTGCAGAGCACAATATATAAAGCCATGTTTTCAGAGGTGCCACGTGATTGATGAAAAGTAATCAAATCCACAGGAAATGGTGAACTACCAGGGACCAGAAAACTGTTATTGTAGCTCAAAGACCCAGAATGTAATAAATTCCTGAAGGGGTTAAATTCCTGAAGGTGATGAACATTGGCCTGATGCATATGCAGGATGTAAAAATCCTTTGTTAGTATCTTCCCTTTGTTCTCCAAAATGGTTTTGAATAGACCTCAAAGACAAGTACACACAGTTTAAGAACAAGTCAGACGGAAATGTGGATTCAATGCAGCACTCCACAACTCAGTGCTTGTATAACAGATTTACTGACCTTACTTTTGGCTTTGATGGCTTCCAAAAAAGTTGATTTATGATGAGAATGCCAATACCTGGAGGTGATGTTTTGCAGTTTCTTAGTCCAGGAAATGTCCGTAGATGTTATGTCCAAGAATGGTCCAGTTCCTCCAAGCAGAAACACACGAAAATCCACAAAAAATAAACTACTGACAGAGACAAACACAAACAGCCAGCCACACAGGCTCAACCAATTATATAGTAAGAAACAGGGAGGATCAGTTCTGGAAAATGTGGGGAACATTCATGTTCTCATTATCCCCAGAAGAGAGGGAAATTATGGAGAAAGGATTGGATTGTAGAGGATGATGGCTTGATATGCTGAGAGGCTGGAGGAACAGTTGTTTAAAAGGAACTAGAGGAGGGGTAAATACCCTGGTGAGAAGAGTGAATTTGGAAAAGGGGATTAACTTAACCTCAAAAATATACAGAGTCAATGACCAATGATTATGAAGAATCTAGAAAGGGGTAGGGATAATGTACGAGAGATACGAGAGATGTAAAGGGGTTTATAGTATGTGGGGGGGTGAGGGGGCGATTTTTTTTTTTTTTTCTCTTTCTTCTTCTTTTTTCTCTCAGGGAAAGAATAAATTAGCTAAAAGTTGATGGAAAGTGAAATGTTGGGGGTGGGATGGTGCACAGGGAATGAATTGGATTAATGTATATGGAACATGTATGGTTGTACCTTGGGTGTATAATGGAAACTCTAATAAACATATTATGCAAAAAAAAAAAAAAATTAGCACAGGCCTCTCACTCCTCGATGTTATGTTGAGGGCCCAAACAGAAGAGGCAAAGGGAATGTTGGTTCTTGTACAGTAGTTGGACACCATACGAACCACACTTGTTTTTATGCGATTCCAGTGGAGTGGATGATGTACAAACAATGTACTGAAAAGAAGAAAATAAGAAATAAATGGATACTCATCTGAGTAAAAAGAGGCGTTTGAACTGCTGTGACAAGCTTCAGTTGGTACAACGTGCACAGGTCGATGGCAGGAAAGAACTGGAGGGCAGTCATGGGGATCACCCATTATATAATGTCACGCTGACGTAAGTCACGTGACATCCGGTGGGCGGTACCCCCATCAGACACTGCTAACAAAACTTTCCATGTGGTCCTGACACCAGGGGGGGGGATAGTCCTATAAGTAATTACCTACTGTAAGGGCCCTCTCAAAGTACGATCTAGGATTACTGTCTGACAGCTCTGCCTTACTATGTGAATGTAATGTTTGAAGGAACCCGGACTGCTGAGACACCACACTGCAGTGTTGGTGCCTTGTCCTGAGCTCCAAGGCAGCTGGTTTTGCATGGGTACTATTGAACCTATGACAGCACATATGGAAGATGCAGTTTAGTTGCTTATAGGTTTTTAGAGCTAAAAGGGGTTCTGGAAAAATGTGTGGGCTGACCTTGGTGAGTGACAGGGGATGGCTGATGATGTGATAGGTAGGCGGACCCCTTGAGAGGATTAGTTTGGTATCATAGTTCAGGTCCCTGCAGATTCAGTGGAGGAACAGAATAAATCAGCTGTCCACAGTATATTCTATAACTACATAGTATACATATTAAATATTTTAAATATTTGTAATATTATTTGCTATTGTGCACTGTTTTATGGGACTGGTAAAACCCACTTCTATTGAACAAACTGGTGTTTCGGTACTAAAGTGTATGACTACCAAGTAGGAAAGTAACCTGTGTCTGACATAGAGTGAGTGAGACTTTCCTGGGAGTGACCAAAGGGTTGACACTGTTGTCAAAAGTAAGGCCTTGCACTGGGGAAGAAGTGGCCAGTGGGGGGACGAGAACCAGCTTGAGATATCTTGGTAGTCAGCCAGAGGAGCAGGAGCACTGAACATCAAGAAGTCATCCAGGATCTGGATTCTCGAGTGTGAGTATGTTGCAAACTGGTGACAGTGAGGTAGACGTTTTTCACAATAGCAAACAATCAAACATTTATTTTTGATAGTAAATAGCCATCACCCAGTACAGGATACCACATTATAGTAATTCAACTTTTTAACAGCAGGATCACAGTATGGTATAGAATCCTTTCCCACATAAGAACCACAGAGTACTGTTAAGCAACAGAGCACCGACTGGGAGGCACTGACTGGGAGGAAAAAGAAAGCCAACTAGCAGATGCCATACTGCTGGTTCAGGGGACACTTTATATTTTCCTTTTTAAAAATGTTTAGATTAAGGCAATTAATATAATCATCCTACTAGTAATGGATAATGTGGAGGAAGAGTGAAAGAGTTGTCAGATATGTTCTTTTGTTTTTCCTCTTTCGAAAAGACCCACAGCCCTAGAGGTGGCTTCACTTGTAGTCCACTAACAGCACAGAATGTTAGCAGTCTAGTTCTTCTTAGAGCTCTGTATAAAAACACACTGTGCATGTGAGGCCTGTTATATCGTATGGTGCAGTACTGTACAGTACAGTATAAAAAAAAAATTTTATTTGCCTCTGAATATGACTCTTTTGAAAAAATCTGTCCTAGAAAATTCAGGATTTTCAAAAGGGTCAGAGGCAGATGTAAATGCATGGTGCACCTTTGTCTGTGTCTACCCAATAGCTTCTGAAAGATGCATCAATTTGTGACAAAAGGTCACGATTTGTGATTATTTCTATGAACACTAGTTGCATCTTTTTTGGCACAACTGCATCTTGTTTGGACATGAAATTTAGACATACAGTAGGTCAACCATCTAAATCATTGATTTAACAGTTTTGGATGAATTCTCCTTTGGCATACAGCAGCAGATGGATGACTCTCAGATGGATACCCTTGAATATTCTGCCCTCAGTGATTTGAAAAGAGCCACACAGTGATAGGGCTGGGTGGAATTTATCTTCTGCCAGCTAAATTGTGGTGAAAGTTCACAACATTTCCATGAACAATTTGCAGTTTCACCAAAATTGTGATTTCAATTATTTCAAATTAATTTAACAAATATTAGTCCAAAGTACACCTGATTTGTTACAGTAACTTTATTTGTGTCTTTGCATAAAGGTACAAAGTTTTGTACTTCTGTCTTCAAAGGTAACTGAGATATAAGCCTCCACATGTTTAGAAATTTTAAAATTACATTTCATGATTATGTAAACTCCAGAATTTTAAGCCCCTACAACTTCAAAACTAAAGAATGGAATATCACTAATTTTCTAAGGTTAATTGGCTCTAAATATTGGGCAATGAGACTAACCCCATGGCCCAGTAGCAGTGTACCACCTGGGTTTCAAAGCAAGCGTGGGATGTCACATCAGGAAGCAGATCATGGTGGAGACAGCTGCCACTCACCAGTGCATCTTGGCTGTTGAGGGGTGGAGGTGGGTTCCACCAACACAACTAACCCTGTGATTGGGCCAGAGAGATTGCTCCTGCCACAGGGGAAGCTGTGGCTGTATGGGTAGCCCATCAAAATAGCGACTCCCGAACAGCGGGGAGTCAAAACGGCACTGAATACTAGTGAGTGCCATTATTGGCGACCTTTTTGTTCCCCCCCCCCTGAGGTGCCACCTGTGGAGTTGGTATATTATGTAAGGGGGGGATTTGGGGGGTACAGCCCCCACACAGGGGGGATAAAGCACCCCGTAAACAAAAAGGTCATCAATAATGGCACTCATTATTATTCGGTGCTGTATTGACTCCTCACAATTCAGGAGTCACTATTTTGATGTGAAACCAGCTGTATGAGGCTAACAGAGGCACTGCCCCCACCAGAGTAGATGGGAGGGGAAAAATGTTGTCGAAAAACCCAGTAGGCAACTGAATGATGGCTGGTTTCATCCTGGTCAGGGTATATCCCTGTGAGCATGGTAAATCTCTGGGAGAGATAGACTGCCAGCCAGTGGAAAAAATATATGTATAAAAAAGAGGCTGTGTATGTAGGGGTGTGCGAAAAAAACTTAAGCCGGCTGAATTGAAGTGAAAGTCAGACTTTCGCTTCAGCAAAAGTTTGGAAATCCATTACTGAACTTTGATAGAATTTCCCGCTACCCTGCAAGGCTGCCCGAGTGCCCAATATGTTAAAAATAATTAAATTCCTAATTCCTGGTGGCTAGAGATCCCTCCCCCCATCCAACCAGTCCAGGGCAATATGACCTTAGCCCTTTTAGTAACCCTATCCCGATCCCCCACCGACTGCCGTATACAGTAAGTAAGTTACTATTAAAAAAAAATATTCTCCCTGGTGGTCTAGTGACCCTCCCCTCCATTTCCCCAATCCCTGAATTAAAATCAGTATCCATGCTGATTGAGTGTACCCCCCACCCAGGGAGGCAAAGTCCAACCACCCCAATACCAAACTGAGATTTGGCCACCGGCACAGCCCTCTTCTCTCCTCCACAGCTGACAGCCCACTGAGCTATTAATGAATGAGCTTGTGCTTGTACAAGTATGTGCTCATTCATTAATAGCTCAGTGGGCTGCCGGCCATGGAGGAGAGAGGAGGGCTGTGCTGGTGGCCCACTCTTGGGTTTGGGATGGGGGGTGGGACTTTGCCTCCAGGGATGGGGGCCAAGGGTACACTAGACCACCAGGGATACTAATTTTAATTCAGGGATTGGGGAAATGGAGGGAGGGTCACTAGACCACCAGGCAGAATTTTTTTTTTAATAGTAACTTAGTTACTGTATACGGCGGTTGGTGGGGGAATCGGGACAGGGTTATAGAAAGGGCTAAGGGCATGTTGCCCTGGACTAGCCAGGTGGGTAATCAGGTGATGGGGGACCACTAGTCACCAGGGATTACTTAGGCAGCTGTGCTTTTTTTTTTAAAATTGGGCAGGTGATTGTCTGGCAGGAGGGACCTCTAGCCACCAGGATTACTTGTGCACTGGTAGCTGGGATTTTTTTTTTAAATGGGGCAGGTGATTGGGTGGTGGGAGGGACTGCTAGCCACCAAGGGTCTTAAATGTTAAATTTGGGCAAGGCTTGGGGGAGAGGGGCAGCTCTGGACACCAGACAGAACTGTTTTCCCTTTTTCCACCTCTAGGTAAGTAGAAATGGGCAAAAGTTTGCCCAAAAACCTTAGGAAGCTTTCCATTCCGTGGCAGGTGGAAATTCAGAAACTTCCGCAAAAGTTGTGAAATTTCATGGAAGTTCCGCTGCCACAGAAAAAGCTACTTTCCGCCCAGCACTATGTGTATGTTATCTCTCTAATCTCTTGCTCAAAGGCTGGCCAAGTTATAAGCAGCGAAAGATTCCAAAATAACATCAGTAATTAAAGTTGAATTTCATGAGCTTTTGTAAAATTGTGGAATGTTGCGATACTTTTGTCAAAGCCATGTCCATACATGTTGCCCAGTCATACGGTTGAGTTGCCATTGTAGAGGAAGGTAAAAGCTGGGTAAAGTGGAAAGTAAGTAACATTCATAGGAGGCTGTATAGTAAAAATATAGTGGTGCCAAGTGTCAGATCACTAGTCATGGACATCACTGAGCACTACCCTGAATTCTTGCCATATGCCAGATAGCCACTAGAGCTCACTGACTTAATGACTTGTGAAAGCACATGAACGTGCAGCATTGTTTCTGTGCAATGCCACCTGCTGACCCTTTAGCAAACCTGTAGATAACAATGTATATTTTTACTATTTGAAAACAATGGCACCAAATGACACCAAACCTTTCAACTAGCTGTGGCTTAGGCCATAGTGACAGAAATATCTAGATATCTTTAGTCATGATGGAGCACGATGTTAGGTGTCACACTGTCGCAAGAGTGTTGAAGGTGTATAGCAGGGTCATGATGCTAGTGCAGCTTAGATGATTCAGTGCTGGTTAAATTCCACAAGTGAAATTCTATTGGCATTACTTATTACATGTCCATGAATTTCTGAGCAAATTTTGCCAATTAGTTATTTCTAAAGTAGCCACGGTAAAATTTTAACCTACTAAAGCACATGTTTCCAGTTTAATAAGACTCCTGGACATATTTACTTTGGTATGCATGGTAAAGCTTGAGTGTATGCCTGCAATAGCAATGGGTCAATGAACATCCAAATATTCTGAAAATGTCCATGCAATTTAACAATTAAATTGTAAAATTTTGAACAACTGTAACCTACAATTTACACAGCCAATTGGCTCTCTGTTTAGCACTGTTTATTACTACTCCACGAAAGTATGTATATCAATTTTTAATAATCTTGCTCCAAAGGTGGTAAGTGATAAACACCTTAGTATTTTCAGAACGTTTTACATGAATAATAAATTACAAGACCTAGAGCCCCTATAACATTCCCCCCCCCCCAATTTAAGTGTCATGAAACCTAGCAGCCTTGTAGGGACTCTTCCATACAACAGGAATTCTAAACTGCAGATCACTAACAGTAATACTGACCTTATAATGACCATATAATGCTGCTGTAGGAGCAACTAACCCTGCCCCCCTAATCCTACTGCAGGACCTTTCCCTGCCTGGCCCCCCTAATCTCAACAAGGTCCCCAAGACTGCCAATCCATCTTTCCCCTATCCCTTTTTACCTACCCCCTTAGGTTTATACAAGGATGTATTCCACTGCAACTCCAGAGAAATTGTACATCTTTAATTGTATATCTGTATTTTATACCAACATGTAACTAAGTGCATTGTGTGTTCAATGTCTGCACCTGTAATGTTGTCCAATGTTGTATCTGCACAATGTTCTATTGTCTTGCCCTCCCCTAGAACGAGGTGCCTTTGTAAATGAGTCCCTGACTCAAAGGTTGTAAATACAACTTGCTCAATTAAATAAATAAAATAAACATAAAGAATATCAGAAAATTTTGCCAAATTAAGTGAAATTTCATGGAATTTCACAAAAACAACCATGAAATCAGAATTTGCTTATTTCACCAGCCCTAGTGATTAACTGGTGATCAGTGAGTTTCAAACTTGGTTCTCCAGTTTTACAGAACGATGTCCTAACCAGTAGCTGAAAAAGAACAGCAGCTGCTTTTCAAGAAGACACCAGCGTTGCTCTGTATTTAGCTACTTAGGGGAAGAGGTGCAGTTGCCAGGCAGTGAGCACCATCCCTACCGAATGACCACGTGTGACCATATTGTTTTCTTCTGCAGTATGCCCAGCCACCTGCCAGTCATGTTGAGAACCAAGGTTGCCACTGTTGAGGATGTTAACAAAATGTTTATCATTCCACTGCCACTCATTTGTTAAAGGAAACACTAATATACCGAAGCTGTATACTCCAGTTCAAAACATAAACATTTATCATTCCAAGAGAGAAAAAAGTGCTGGCACCAGAGATACCTGTAGCAAACATTACAGCATTAGATATGCTTTAAAAGTCCACCAACATTAGATCTGAGGCCTACATCCAGTGATGCAGCAATCTGCCAATAAGAAACCCAACTTACATATTCAGCTTCAAATATTTTAATTTATTTTAGCAACTCCAAAGAACTGTAGCCTTAGGCTTAATGTGGGACACAAGGAATGACAATGTCTAATAATGATGTCAGACTGCTCTAGATGCTGCTCCAACAAATAGCAAAAGTGTCCAAGTTGAATACATAAATTGGATTCTTTGGCAAGTTGATGCCTCCCCTTGGGAATATCTGTTTGTTTGGCACTCCAAAGCAAATGTTTTCTTTACTTATAAATCTATTATAAATATGTCATTATTTATTTCATTTTTGTTGACCAGGTAAGTGCACTAGACAAATCCATACAATGGGCTATGAGAATCCCACAAAATGACTGGTCGACTGCCATGGTAAATCCTAGCATAACCACCAAAAAAGCTGCCAGTCAGTCACTTCAATATTGCCAAGCAAAATCCCCGCCTCTCGAAATCATCGAGGTCTGCACCACCATCTTGGTACTGAACATCGGGAAAATTACCAAGAACTCCATACTGTAACTTGGTTAACCGCAGTTTTAATATAACAACTGAAATGGTACCAAAAGAAAAAAAAAGTTTCCAATTAAAAAAAACATAAACAATACACACTCCTTACCTTACCATTAGTATGATGTAAACTATAACACTGGCCAAATTCAGATCACACCCCTCTTTTTACTGCCTCCTGCCAACCAGTGACCCTCCACCTGCACTACACTCCTTTGACTCATGCTATCAGGTGAGCTGGCACTTGCAACCCTCCCCCCCACACACACACACAAAGTCCCTTTAACAATTTGTTGCAGAACCTCATAACTCATTGCCAAGTTTTTTTCAAGTGCAGCCACCTGCTTCTTTCCTCTGATACACTGCCAAATGGCAGCTGCTCATGCTGACATCGCTGAGTGTTCCCCATTCTGACCCCTAAAATCAGCTGCCTCTGCCTTACAGCTCCATTCATGCTGCCAAACGAGAGCATCTCGCGTGACACTTTGCATGATGATACTACAAACAGTAAGTAATGGACACTGCTGCCCACAATGCTATTGCACAAGGCATCTTTTTGCCTTTTTTGATGTATGGACTGGCGATCTACCACACTGCCACCAAAACAGCTCTTCATAAATAGGATGTAGCCTATAACAATATGCAGATTTGCCCTGGCTACAAATAAGTTCACTGACCATTGTGATTTATACTCCAGGTCAGGTTGCCTTCCTTCACCCTGGGATGTCTGACTCATTCTGTTGTTATTTTGTGGCCTCCCATGTCTCTGTCTGTGCTTCTCAAGTCTGCCGATCACACTTATCCCCTTAGATCCAATGTCCTAGGGTCCTTGCATGTACCCAAAACCAAGACCAATTTTGGAAAATAGTCCTTCACCTTTGCTGCCCCCACTATCTAGAACTCTATCTCTGGCGCAGTCCAGCAGTGTGAATCCCTACATGCCTTCAAAAAAGCATATCACTCCTTCCTCTTTCAAGCTGCTGTATGCTTTTGCCCTTAGGTCTTTACAGAGTGGGGTGTCTCTTATCTACTCTGTGTAACTCCTGTATCAACTGTTTTAAAATTACCATGAATTCTGCTATACAGTTTAGTTGGTTGTGCACTGTGCCCTATGTTTTATATGGCCCTTATTTTGCCCTTGAATATTTACCTATTCCTGTGATCCTACTTGCTGCTAGTACTTTGATTTGCTTTTCAGTGTTGTATCATACCTTGTATTCTAACTGAACCAATTGTCACTTGTGCTTTTTTGCTGTTCCTCTGTTGTATTCTCACAGGCTGTGCCTGAAAATAGGCAACTGTTACTGTCTAGTGCACTCACCCGGTAAATAAAAACTAAATTAATACATTTATAAAAAAAAAAAAATACACGTACACACCACAGACACACACCACAGAAACTGCAAACAGTAGACTGTTTAATACTTTTTTCTTAAAGATTTAATTAGTGCCAATTGTATAATCACAATAATCAACAACAGGGTGTGGGTTATTGTGGGATTTACCAACTTCTGGATTGTTTTTTGTCACTTACCCTGCAGCCTTGTAACCAACCCAACACCAAGCATGGGTAAATCCCACCATAATTCATACCCTGCTGTGGATTACTGTTTAAATAAATCACTAGCATCAGTGCTCATAACCGTGCCACACTGCAAATAATGAATAATCAAACGGCACATTTAGGATGCTATAATGAACTTAAACAAGCATTTGTCAATGCCGAATGTTTGCTTGCTGGCATTGGCAGTGGTAGTGTAGAAGTTACAGAGTTGCGTAATAGGAATGGCAGAGAAGTATTGAACTGAAGCCAACCTCACCACCACCCTGCAGAGAGTGACAGGCATTGGGGTGTGCCTTTGGGTCGTCAGGCATAACGGCCATGCCATTTTACCACAACCCACCCTGCAGACACTGACAAGTGTCACGGTGTTCCTTGGGGTCTTTGGCCCTTAAGCGCACCCCATTCCATTAGGAAATACGGTGAGATGGGTGCGATATAGGAGAATGGGGTGAACATCGGGGCCGAAGAGTCCAAGGCATACCTCGATGCCTCTCACTGGCTGCAGGGTGTGGAATGGTATGAGCATTACAGGCAAGAATCCCAAGTCACACCCTGATGCCTGTCATTCTCTACAGGGTTGGGCGTTATGGTTGGAAACCTAATACCTCAGGCATTCATTGGTATTTTCCTCCAAATGTTCAACATGATTTTTTGTGACTCCACCTCATGAACAGGGGAATATCAGTTTGTTAGCCGAAGCTGCTTATGCACAGCGACTACGGCATTTAGCACCACAGGTGCAAAAACTTTCCTAACAGGATGTAAAAATGACAGCTGTACTGTTCATGGGGAGTGTAAAATGGCAATGTTGCAAATCTGCAGTAAAAATATTTAAAAAATGGTGAAGTCACGAAGTACATAGAAACTGTGCAATGCACACCCGTAATATAATTAGGTTACGGAATTTTTTTACAGCAGATTGTCAACTCAGGCATTTTGGTGCCTCTGATCATGAACAGTGTCACTGTGGTTTTCTTTATCTGTCCCGAACAATGATTTCTCACAGCGACCACGCATCTCTGCGCTGAAAGTGTGAAAACACACTTCGGCCATGTTGTGAAAAATGACAGCTGTACTGTAAATAAGGAAGTGTGGAAAAATGCCACGGGTGAAAATCTGGACTTAAAATATTACAAAGTCATAAACTTACGAGGGTGCGTGGAAACTGCGCAATGCTCACTTGTAACACAGTCATTTTATGGACTTTTGTCACCAAATTTTCAACACAGCCATTTTAAGACCTCTGCTCATGAACAGTGTAACTGTGATTTTCTTAATCTGTCCCAAACATTGCTTTCGCACACCTACAGCACCATTGTGTGCTACATGTGCGAAAACACATTTTGGGCGGCATATGAAAAATGGCAGCTGTGCTGTTCATAAGGAAATGTAATAAAATGGCAATGTTGAAAATCTGGAGTGAAAATATTAAATTCGCAAACTTATGAGCATGCATAGGAACTGCGCAACGCATGCTCGTAAAACAGTCATTTTTAGGAATTTTTTCACCAAATTTTCAGCATAGCCATTTTAAGACCTGTGCTCATGAACAGTGTCACTGTGATTTTCTTAATGTGTCCCATACATTGATTTCATACATCGACTGCGCCATTGCGCGCTATATGGGCGGAAACACATTTTGGGCAAGATGTGAAAAATGACAGCTGTAGTACCATAAGAAGGTGGTAAAATGGCAATGTTGAAAATCTGGAGTGAAAATATTGAAAATTTATAACTCACGAGCGCATGAGAACTGTACAACGCACGCCATAAAACAGTCATTTTTGAATTTTTCACAAAATTTTCAACATAGCCATTTAAGACCTGTGCTCATGAACAGTGTCACTGTGATTTTCTTAATTTGTCCCATACATTGATTTCACACACCGACTGCGCCATTGTGCGCTACATGGGTGGAAACACATTTTGGGTGAGATATTAAAAATGACAGCTGTACTACTCATAAGAAGGTGTGGTAAAATGGTAATGTTGAAAATCTGGAGTGAAAATATTAAAAATTTGCGAACTTACAAGCGTGCATAGGAACTGCGCAACGCACGCTTGTAAAACAGTCATTTTTTGGAATTTTTTCACCAAATTTTCAACTTAGCCATTCTAAGATCTCTGCTCATGAACAGTGTCACTGTGATTTTCTTAATTTGTCCCGTACATTGGTTTCGCACACCGACTGCGCCATTGTGCGCTACATGAGCGGAAACACATTTTGGGTGAGATGTGAAAAATGACAGCTGTACTACTCATAAGAAGGTGTGGTAAAATGGCAATGTTGAAAATCTGGAGTGAAAATATTGAAAATTCACGAACTTACAAGCGTGCGTAGGAACTCATGTGAACGCACGCTTGTAAAACAGTCGTCTTTTGGAATTTTTCCACCAAATTTTCAAAATAGGCTTCTTGAGAGCCCACCTTATGAACACTGGCAGTATCGTTTCATTAATCAGTCCTGAAAGGTGATTTCGTGCAGTGACCACGCAGTGACTGCGAAATCACCCTTCGGGCCCGAATAAAGCCATGACAGTGACATGATTCATGAGAAGGAGACCCAAAAACCCCATGTTGACAATTTGGTGCAAAAATTCCAAAAAATGCCTGAGATAGGAAACAAAGTTGAAAAAACCCTATTTAGCCCATTATACAGCTTACCGGCATTTCCTCAGTTTGTGGTCGGCTTTGAAGAGTGCAGACGTGTTCCCGGTCCACCGAAGATTGTGGCGCCAAGCTCGAGAGGTAAGTATGGGGTGAGGGGGGGTGTGGGGAGGCAGGGTGCGCAGTGGGTGGGTGCGGGTTGTGGGGGGCAGGAAGACTGCGTGGGACTGTTTTTGCTTAACAGGTAAAAAAAAAAAAACGAAGCGGGATGTTTGCCACACTGGGATGGGCTCCCAGCATGGCAGAAGGATGGCTGGGGGGGGCGTGGAGCCGATGAGGATTTGGCACCCCCATTGGTCATAACATTTGTTGCCACGCTGGGGTGGGCTCCCAGCGTGGCACCTTGTACTCGGGGGAGAAGCCAACAGGGGATTGGGCACCCCCATCGGGCGATAGCATGGGGGAGAGACAGTGAAGCCGATGGGGATTGGGCACCCTGGTCGGCTATACTATCGACTTGCCACACTGGGGTGGGCACCCAGCGTGGCATTTGGAAGGCTTTGGGGGAGTGCAGCACAGCGAAGGGGATTAGGCATCCGGTTGGCTATCGTGTGTGTGGGGAGGGCAGCACGCAGTATGCGTGTGTGTGTGTGTGTGTGTGTGTGTGTGTGTGTGTAGGGGGAGCTGCGCATGAGCAGGCGATATCTTATCGCTGCTCACTGAAGCCTAACTCCCCCTTTCAACTGTATGGCACTGCATTTTGGAGCTTGTCATAGACAGCTCCAGCATGCATTGGCTTACAGGGGCCGTGCCTGCTAACACACTGACTGAATTGGAAGAGGGGGTGACACACCTCCGAAATCTCGGATGATGGCACTATGTTTCTTGCACATGCGTGCAAGCAAACATAAAAAATGTTTTTGTACAGTGCATATACCAAAACTGTGCATATAAACTTAATAAGTGACTGTACTGCCTAACATTAACACTGGCTTTCAAAAGTAGCAAACTATTACTTATTACAGCAGAAGCATTTTTTTTGCCTTTTCCTAATTAGAAAATTTAAACCTGGCAATGATTGGTGTAATGTGTTAAACAGTATGCTGCCTGAAGGCTGACATAGGTAGTTTTTCCTCTTCAGACATAATCAGCCCTAATATCCTACATTTTGTGACATCACAGCTGACCAAGAATAGCTAATAACCTGCTGCAAGATTGATCACTTTTGAACCCATAATGAGTGAGGTTACAATGTTGATGAGGTATGAAGAGGAACAGGACTGGGTATGTTTTTTTGGTATAACACAGCTCTTTTCGGTACTGTACTTCACACCTAATACTATCAGGTAGAAACTAGTGGTGTGCACAATTTTCAAATTCCAGCCAAATGGAATTTCACAGAATTTCACAAAATTCCAATGAAATTCTGAAAAATGTTGTCATAAGTAGAAAACTGGAATTCAGTGGCTGAATAATGCAGAACAGAATTCCTTCAACTTCTCTATATAATTACATTAATCAGATCTTAATATGTTCTGCGGAAATGGTTGTATAATGATTTTTGGTGGGAAAATGTTGTTCTGCGGAGTATAATTCCACAGATCAGAGCAGGCAGAATTCCACAGAATGACCAGCAGAATTCTAACAGAAATTCTGCAAATGGAATGGTCATTCTGCACCAATTCCACTGCTGGAATTCCACATTCTGCAAAGCACTAGTAGAAAAACCCTTCTAAATAACAAATGGAAAAAGAAAACTACTGAATATATTTCAAAACAATAACTTGTCTGCCTACTATTTTTGGCATTACTAGCCCTTTAAATATGTAGCAGGAGTTTCAAAAAGATGAGACAGATGAAAATGCATGCTGCACCAGTATATGCATACTGTATGTCCAATTGTGTCTAACTGCCCTGGATGCTATCTTCAAAAGATCCATCCATTCGCCATAATAGTCACAGTTTGCCACAAAAATGACACAAATGTAATTTGTTGTATTTTTTTTACTATTAATGAATTGGGTTGTTTTTTTTGGACACGAATGGCTCTTTCTAACATTTGCAGGAAGTCAAGTGAGTGATAGAGAAGGGTTAGCTTCCAACTTTATTGACAGATGGCTGAGATCTACAAGTGACAAAATCTGAATTTAGCCAAAAGGTATGCAAGTAGGTCATACTACCAAATGAAATATCTTAATTTTTTAAAAGTGGTACATGTCATAACTAAGCTTAAGAAGCCATGGAACAGCCATTTCAGAAGACATGTTTACTTAATTTTCCCTTCAATCACAGACCAACATGGCCATTTATAAGAAATAGTAATTCAGCAGGTTTTACTGGTGGATTTGAGGACTATATTTTCTAGGCTCTCATAATTAAAACTTTAAGGAAATGCAGCTGCATTCAGAAATTTTAAAGAAAAGAAATGTGGCCATATTTAACTGACAAGTTTCCATTAGTGTTGAGCATGATCAGCCCAGTAGGCAGGGGCATCATGGTGAGGAGATTCCCTCTCCTGCTGCTGCCAGTGCTAGTCCCGGGGGCACACAAAAGATGTCCACTGCTATAAGCTGTGCCCCCATTGCCCAGCACTCCACACCTTCTTAAATGGTGCAGAGTGCGGGCACGCCCCTGAGTTGGAAGCACTTGTAGCTACACCATAGACTGGGGGGATTGGGACCATAAGGGGTGCATGGCCATTCTGTGAATGCTGCTAGACCCCTAGTGCATGGCATTCAGATGCACGGTTGCCTATGTGCAGCACTGCGCAATCCACCCCTTAATGCATAGGGCCAATATGGAGATGTCCAATTTGCTGCATGGCGAACTATGGTCTCCAAGCTGTGGTATCCCACTCTTCTGCCATTAGGATCTAATCATCACTGCAGTGGGATAAAAGCATGCTGGGATTGCAAATACTACTTTCTGTTACTTTCATTTTAAATAAGTAATTTTATTTACAAAATAAACCCCTTATTCTCCTCCCCATCTTCTAAATTCAATCAGAATCATCCCTAGTACTGTACCTTACATCTCTAGATATTTTTGTTACAAAATCCAAAGTAGCTGACAAAATGAAATCACAGTCTTACTCTAACTACTGCTATTACTTTCTGCACTGCTACTCCTACAATCAACCATGTTGCCAGCACATATGTTTTAGCTCACAGCAGGGCACTGTTTCCACCTTCCTCTTTAGGTTTCCTAATAACAATTGACAGATTTAGGGTCATGTTGGGTAGTTCAACATAGAGATGCATGGTCATATGCCTTTGTTTTACACATTGTCTCTGCTACCCTGTCATAGATTTTTGCATTAATAGTCTGGTAGCACTGATAGTCCTGTTTATTCTAATTTTAATCTATTTCTGTTCTACCTTTCTTAATTTTATGATACTACATAATATTTTCTTTCTAATGCTGCTGTAATGTGCCCTGATGTAAAGCATTTTGGGATGTACTGCATTTATCTAAAAGATGCTATACACAAAACAGTAAATGTGTAGTAACTGTTTTACATGCCCGATTCACAAAGCCCTCAGAATGGTGCAAGGAGCTTGTGCCAAAAGGAATAGTGCAAGGTGCAGCTTGCACCAAGAGATGCACACCAGAGCAATTCACAAAAGCTGCCTACAACAAATGCAGGCTGTCTGTGCCAAAGGGGGCTTGTGCCATCCTTGCAGAACAAAATGGGCTGCAGCATGGCAATAGGGGGGCTTGCGGTAAACACTGGCTGCCATATCCCCTAACTTGGGATTCACAAAATCCTCTCAGTGGGCAAATTTATAAATACCCTTAGACTAGCCAGGGCTGCTTTAAGGGTACTTAGATGTGTGTCCTCTAGAAGGGTAGAGAACTTGCACCAATGCGCAGCGGTCCCTCCTCCAGCCCCTTTCCCCATGTAATAAAATTATCACATCCTGGGTAGTCTAGCAGACCCCCCAGCCCTGATACCATTGTTAGTAATATCAATTATGTGCCTGGTGGACTAGCAGACCCTCCCAGCCCTGATCTCCTTGTTATGAATATTAATGATGTCCCTGGTGGTCCAGCTGATCCACTCCCCAACCTTGATCTGCCTGAAGATCATGATATCTACATTCCCTGGTGGTCTAGTGGACCCTGACACCCTGGCAGGCTGTGCCCCACCACCCTGCTCCCTCCTCTCTGAGCCAGCAACCAGCACAGCCCTCCTCTAGCCACCATGGCCGGCCACCGACTGAGCTGTAAAGGAGCGTGTACTCTCTTGTCTCAGATTTGGAGTCAATAATCTAAGAGTGATTAATTTTTTGGAAGCTGATTTGAATATAATCTGGGCTGGATTTTTGAAGCCCCAAAAACTCTGCAGGCCTCTGGTGCACCGATCATGCAGAGCATGGGGACTGTGGCATGCTCCCAGCTGGTGACTGAGATTTTCACTCCTGTGTGCCAAGTGCCACAAGCTGGAACAGCTTCCCCCTGGCCAAGCTTGTGATAGTCAAAGGACCCTTTTCACACAGCTTGTGCCAAATGTGTGGTGCAAGCTGCCATAAAGTGAGGAAACTGTCGCAACTGCACCTGAGAATAGAACATTGGGTGCAGTTGCAGCAAAAGTAATTGGCACAGCTATGTCACAAAATGGGTTCAGGGCAAGGCTTGATGCAAACCCTTCATCCCCCTTTGAAAATCCGGCCCTCTAGGTCCCACACACTACAACAAAGTACTGGTGCAAAGTGGCTGCACTGATCACTATGTGCCAGTTAATGTTTTTGTGCTTCATGGACAAATGAGTCCCAAGTCTTTCCCTGCATGAACACAAAGTGTATACTCCGCCAGTGATACACTGCCTGAAAAAAGATCATAGGGTAGAGGTGTAGCTATTGGTTTTAAGAGTGATCTAAATTTTTCAGAAATTCATGTGGGTATTACCCAGTACTTTGAATGCATAGTGAGTACAGGTTGCAGGGTACTTCTCATCTATTGTTTACCCAGAAGTGAAATGGAATTCTTGTTTAAATTTGCAGAACTTGTCACCAATCTTGTGTTTGGGTTCCTCAGATAGCTGATTCTGGGGGACTTCAATGCTTGGGTTGATGATGAGTCCTCACGTTTTGGGCAGAATTTCCTCCAACTGATGAATTCATTTGGTCTGAAATGGGTAATTACCTCTGCTACCCACAATTTTGGTCATACACTGGATTTGGTCTTCATTTCGGGAATGGAGATCACTTACCTGGTGGTTGAACCAGTTAGTTGGTCTGACCATCATATTGCATGGTTCAGGGTCAATGCCCCCCCCCCTTAGGCCTACTCCTACAGAACTGGTTCATTACCACCCTTTAAGGGGTCTGAATCCTGACTGTCTTTTGTCAGTGTTGGACCTATCTGGTATGTTAATTTGCAACACAGATTTGGAGGAGCATGTGCTTGCCTATAACAGAGCTGTGACAGCTGCCTTTGATGCCCTAGCCCCTGCCCGTGTTCACCCTCTCCCCATGTACCTGAAGTCTCCTTTGTTTGACGAGACCTTAAAGGAGAAAAGACATGAGGGCCAAAGGTTAGAGAGACGCTGGTGAAAATCTGGCCTGTTGGATGACAAAATTAGATTTATAGCACATTATAAGGACTATCAATCAACCATCTCCTGTAAAAAAGTGGGATTTTTGTCAAAGGAGATTACTGCGGCGAAGAAGTGTCCTGCTTAACTCTTCTGGACTGTTGACAGATTGTGTAATCCAACCTGTCTTCAGCTGCATAGAGCTTTTTTGCAGGACAAATGCAATGAGTTTGCTCGCTTCTTTGCCGGTAAGATCGCCACCATCAGATATGAGATTAGTTCATTGTCCTTTACTGGACTATGTCATAATCAGCATGGGGTGACAGGTTCCTGCTCTACCTCGTCTGCCTTAAGTTAGGTTGCAGTCAAGGACATTGTGCAAGTTGTCAAGAGCATGCATCCTACCTCTTGTAGCTTGGATGATGGACCTACATGTCTCCTAGTAGGGTGTATTGACATCATTGGTTCAGCTCTTGCAGAGATAGTCTGGTGTTCGTTAGAGACTGGGGTGTTCCCAGACTCCCCTGAAGGAGGCAGTAGCAGTGCCCTTCTTAAAAAAAAACTCCCTTGAGCCTGACTGCCTAGCCAACTACAGACTGTTCTTTAATCTGCCATTTGTAGGCAAGATTATAGAGAAAGTACTGTAGTTGTGATGCAATTGGATGATCACTTGACAAACTCATGATGTCTATGATCCTCTCCAGTCTTGGTTTTGGAAGAAACACTGTACTGAATCAGTACTTGTTCAGGTACTTAAAGATCTTCTGGTAGCAACAGATCAGGGGAGCAGTACATCTTGGTTCTTCTGGATCTCTCTGCAGCTTTCGATAATGTCAACCATGGGGTGCATCTGGAGCACTTGCAGACCCTATGCAGACTGTCTGGAATGGTACTCAGATGGTTTAGATCTTTTCTCAATGGAAGATCTCTGAGGGTGCTTTCAGGGATTTATTCACCTGCTCCCATCTCTCTATCATGTGGGGTGCCACAGGGCTCCGTGCTCTCTCCCATGTTGTTTTCAGTTTACAGTCTGCTCTTGGGAGACATTATAAGATATTATGGGCTGAGCATTCACTGCTATGCAGATGATACTCAGATCTATATGTCTTTTACTCCTGAGCAGAGTGATCTAATTTTGGTTTTTAACAGCTGCCTTTCTGAGATCCAGAACTGGATGAGTGCTAACTGGCTGAGGTAGAACCCCAGACAAGATGGAGGTATTGGTGATGGAGCCGAGGTTCCAGCTCATCATTGGGTCAACCTTCCGGGGTCTTGCTTGGTGGAACCCAACTGCTAACTTCAGAGCAAGCTCGAAGTCTGGATGTTATGCTTGACAGTGGCCTGACCTTAAAATGTCAGGTGTCTTGCTGTTGTAAAATCCTCTTTCTTCCATCTGAAGAACATTGTCTGGATTAAGCATCTTGTCCCACCTGATGGTCTTCCAACATTAGTCTATGCTTTTGTTACCTCTCGCCTTAATTATTGCAATGCCCTTTACCTGGGATTACTGGGGTCTGATATTTGCCAACTGCAATTAGTGCAGAATGCAGCTGGCAGGCTACTGACTGGCTTACCTAGATCAAGTCATATCATGCCAGCACTTTGGGAACTGCACAGGCTGCCAGTTTAATGGTGAATCATCTTCAAATTTGGATATTAACCTTTAAAACCCTACATGGACTGAGCCTGAGCTACTTGCAAGACCTCCTCAGCCCATACCGTCCCCTCCGCTCTCTCCATTCTGCTGATGAGGGACTGCTAGAAGTCCCCTGAGTGCACATAAAGAATTCTGGAGCCTGTTCCTTTTCTTTTGTTTCCCCCATCCTGTGGAATTCTCTACCTCACCAGGTTAGAGAGTGCCGGTCTGTTGAAAGGTTTTAGTCTGCCTTAAAACCCACCTTTTTAGTTTAGCATATCCTGAACATAGTTACTGTTACATTGTCTCAAATTTACTCTGTTTGATGCATTAATGCTATGTACCTCATATGTACCTTGTTTTGTGAACTCTACTTGTCTGCAAAGCACTGTGGTCTTTTTGGAACTGCATTTTTAAATAAAGATGTCTTGACTTGACTACTGCAGAAGAAAAGAGGCAGTGGCAGTCATGGTGATGTGGCAGCAGAAATGCTAATGAACTGCTAAACAATCAGCATCTCTGCAGTCTTTGCACTCCCAGTCAAAAGACCCCTCCTCAAATTTGTGGAATTTCTTAAAAAAAAACTACAGTAGGGTGCATGCTTGTGTTCTATATTGAACCTTCCAGTAGTGTGGAGGGACACACATACAGCTGGGAAAGAACATAGCTGGGGGTGTAGGGGTTCTACTGGACATCAGTGACAAAGGAATGATTAGGGACATGATTGGCACCACTAGAATACCAGAGACGTAGGAATGATCAGAGATATGATGGGACCTCTGGAACACCAGGAAAATAGAAATGATGGCAGACGTGATGGTGACTACTGGAACACCCGGAATATAGGAATTACTGGAGACATGGTGGGACTACTGGAACACCATCGACATTGGAATGATTGGAGAAATGATGAATGCCATTTGGGTCCAGGGCCATAGGAATGACTGGAGACATAATACAGCCACTGGATTTCAGGGTCATAGGAATAAATGAGGACATAATGGGGGACACTTGCCACTAGAGACTTAGGGAGCTGATGTTTTGAAACCACTGACTGTGACTGTGATTAAGTATATAGAATGTAAGCTGCTGAAGTCCTGCAGAATTAAAAAAGAAATGTGTCCATTAAGAAACAGTTTGCAAAATATGTATTTATGATTAACATTATTTTGCTCTATGTTATCCTTTTTATATGCATGTCTCTGTTTATGCCAAAAAACAATTAAAAGTGCACAGAAGGTTGTGGTGCTCACGAGAAAACACAAGCAGAAACCAAAACTACTAGGGCACTCACCACCACATATCATGCCAACTCCATTTAAAGGGAAGAACAGAAAAATGTATTAATACATTAGGATAAGCAGGCGTTATGTTATCCTCATGTATTAATACATTTTTCTATGCTTATTTTAAATGGAGTTGGCATGATATGTGGTGATGAGTGCCCAAATAGTTTTGGTTTTCATTTCTCTGTTTGTATATGTTTTTAAACTTAGCTGTAAAGATTGAAAATGTCAATGAAGTAAAATTAAAGTTGAAATGATTTGAAATCATTTTTGACATAATTGGGGCCATGGCATACCAGGGATATAGGAATGATTAATGACATAACTAGGGCCATGGGAATGTTACCAGATTCTCCTTTTTCACTTTCAGAAATAAATACTTCATTCAATTTGCTTTGGAAGCTTTAACATTAGTTTTGGAACTCATAAACTTCAAAAACAGTGTTATCCGGAGCCCTGCATTGAACCTGCAACCTTTTAGCCTGACATGAGAATGCTATCAGAGCACTGACGCAAACAATGTAAACAAAACCTCATGATAAATTACTTACAGATAATTGGCAATTTAAAATGTAGGTTACTACATTATAATACAGAGTTAACTTTTTTCTGTGACCTAAAAAGTTATTCTTAACATATGTTGAATACAGCTTTTCAGAACATTTAAAACTACCTTGATTGTTGAGTATGAGCCACCCACCTGGTACAACTGCAGTTTTATTTTAAAATTACTCAGTGAAAAACACTGTCTGATGTACGAACTTCACTGTTAAACAGTAAAAGAAAATATAAAGCTCATCCCTTTTAGTAGCTTCATGGACCCCTCAAAAACATGCTAACTTTAGAATTTAAAAACAAAAACAAATACTAAAACATTAAGAACTGACAGGTTCACACACCTTGTAGGTGTTGTGACATCCCTTAGTCACTGCAGCTTCACACTCATGCCAAATGTTGTCACAGAACTCACTAGTTGTGTGAACCAGCTTGTTCATAACACTTTGGTGTTAAATATTCTTTATTTTTCTGATAGCCTGTACTAGCAATAGAAACTGTGTTTAAGTAAAAAGAAATGCCTCACACTTACCATGGGGTTGTGACAGTGAACTTTATTCACTGCCACTGCTTTCCCAATCTCTAGGGCCCCCGGTACTTCAATACTTCTTGGATGTTATTTTGTTTATTTTATTTCTTTATTTGGCTTTTGTTAAGTGGGTAGGTACACTAGACAAGTGAATGCCCATTTTCAGGTATGACCCGGGAGAGCACAATAGAAGGCAATGTACAGTTAGCAGGAGCAGCTACAATACGATCATTCCAGAAGGCAAGATCAAGCACAAAGAATAACAATAACAATAGATCAGTGCAATTAGCAATATCTGTAATATTTATTTATTTATTAGATACATCAGAATTACAAACCTTTATATATATTGAGATATAGGTTGGAACTTGTTTACATGAAGGCAAAGTATAACAATGATAATACAGTAAGTACAATGCTAATGTTAGCCTTATATAACCAGGGGTCACATCCTTTATGACCCCTAGTGTCTGGGTGTGGAGGCCCCATCCCTGGCCACCTGTTGGCTTGCCAATGGCATCCCAAGGACTGCTTGGTTTCCAGCTAGTGGAGACCATCCAGATATTTTTTTTTTTGTAGTAATGTGGAAGTGTGTATAAAAGGTGCATTCACACTCAGCTGTATATCTTTGGTTGGCTTTCTCCATGTTGTGGTTATGTGAGATGATGTTGAGTCAATGGCCACTGGCAGAAGAAGAGGTGCCTTTGGTGCAGTGTGAGTGCAGCATTGCTGCTGAAGCTCAGGTGGATGATACCTTTGAAGTGTTGAAGGAAAGGCACAGTGGGATTGTTGCCATAGCCAAGCAAGGAGAGGGCTTCAAGAGGCCCACAGACATCTGTGAGCTACAGGAGGGGCATGGGGAGGGGTGTTGGGGATACAGGTTGTAGGGATCAGTAGAAAATGACTCATCTGCCAATCTGGGACAGTCTACCTACAGAAGAAAAAAAACATTGGGCAAGCTAGGTACAGTGGTGTGGCCAGAGACTGTATGCCTTCCAAAGTGAAGAGGCTATTTGTTGTGACTGCAGAAGCCCCGAATAACTGGGTTACCTCTTACATTTCTAATCATGTACTGTACTTTTGAAAAGTTTCCCTGTCCCTTAGTAATGGTCATCTCTGCTCCCCCTCTTTTCTCCAATCTTAGGGCTGAATGCGACCAGGTAAACCTAAGGCCCAGTGGTAGTTAGGATGAGCTTGTGCACTATAACAAAATCGCTTTGGGAATAACTAGTAAATACAGTTAGGGATCCCCAGTTCCTGACTTACATTCAGTCTCTATTTCTACTCCAGCCCTTAATGAAACTTTTTTTGTTTTAAAAATGTACTAACATATAATTTTATATAGACCAAATTTATTTGCATTTATCGAGATGCGGGAGGAAAACTGCGCTGAGAATAAAATAACCCTATTCTGTTTTTCTCAGAGTCCTGTGACTGTGAGCTCAAATCAGAGAAAGCAGCAATAATCACACAATTTGGTGACTTGTGTCAATGTTTTGTTTTAAATAAAGAGGTTTTTAATTAAAAAAATAAATAAACCCCAGCAAGGAAAATAACCCAAGTTTATTTTGTTCTTCCAATGATTTTTCAAAACATTTGTTTTATCAAAGAGCTTCTATGACCCCTGATAGAAGAGGTTAGGGCTTTAAGAGCTTTAGGGCTGACAACCCCATGGCACACTCAAGATGCCTGTTGGTGTGCGCAGGGTGGGGGTGGGGTGTTAGGGTTGGAAACTCTAACACTTCTTTTCCAAACGTCTGTTGCTGGAACTCAAACTGATGCATTAGCAATGCGTTTTGCAAAGAATTTCCTTAATTTCTGAGAACTTATAATAGTAGCCTTTTCTGCTTGTGGTGGCCCTGAGCTCCCATCCCGCCATAGATGCATACATGTATGTTACTGTGGAAGCATTTGAGCCAAAACAGCAGCCAAACTGTCAGCATAAGCTTGTCATTACCCCACCTCATGAACACTGGTCTGAGTATTTTCAAAAGTCCGCCAAAACGTCATTCCATGCCTCCACAACATGATTTCATGACACAGGTGAGAAAACAAATTTTGGCCAGGAATTGAAAACTGACAGTTGCTATGTTGATGAGGTGATGCAAAGAAATGGCTATGCTGAAAATGTGGAGTGAAAATATTGAAAATTATGAAAGTTAGGCGCAAGCATAGCGAAATGTCAACAGATGCGTAGAACTTTGCCATTTTAACATATTTTGACCCAAAAGTTTCAACATCCCATTCTTATGATCCCATCTCATGAATATGTATGGTAAAAAGTTTGAAATATGACCCAAAAGGTCATTTCCCCAACTGACCACAAAAGCACTTTTTGGTCATGATTTCTGAAATGACACCAACATTGTTCATGAGGAGTGGTCTCAAAAAGGGTATGTTGAAAATTTGGTGTCAGAATCTTTAAAAATGACAAAGCTATTCACCAAAGTTGAAAACCCCATTGAAATATATTGAACCACAGTTACCTTACTTTCTCAATTTCCCTGTAGTCTAGTGGTCCCACCCCCCTCATCCGTTCACCAATTTCCATCCCCATATAAAAAAAAAGTCTTTCCCTGGTAATCTAGTGATCCCACCCCTTCCTCTGATGTCTGATCACTGTCCCTGTATACAAAAATATCTTCTTCCCTGGTATTCTAGTGATTCCTCACCGCTCACCCATTTACTCATCGCTGTCACCACATACAAAAATATATTTTTCTCTAGTGATCCCTCACCCAATGTCTGATCACTGTCCTCGTAAACAAAAATATCTGTTTCCCTTGTAGTCTAGTGGTCCCTCCCCCTTCCCCAGTTCACCGATCTCCATCCCCATGTACAATAATATATTTTTCCCTGGTAGACTAGTGATCCCTCCCCCCAGACCCGATGTCTGATTGCTGTCCCTGTATACAAAAATATATTTTTCCTTGGTAGGCTAGTGGCCCCTCCCTCAATATTTGATACACATTCCTGTAAAAAAATATGTAATTTCCCTGTTGATCTAGTGGATCCCTCACCCCCCACCCAGTGAAGTAGTCACCCATCACCCTGTCCCCTATCCCGACTTCCAGCCGGCGACCAGCACAGCCCTGCTCTCACCACCATGGCTGGCCACTGATTGAGCTATGTATGATCATGTACTGTATACAGGGATGTGGATTGGACATCGGGGGGAGCGATCACTAGACTATCAGGGAAAAATATATTTTTGTATACAGGGACAGCAATCAGTGAACAGGGGAAGGGGAGAGACCACTTGGGACAGTGATCGGACATTAGAGGAGGGGTGAGGAGCCACTAGACTACCAAAGAAAATTATATTTTTGTATACAGGGACAATGATTGGACATTGCAGGAGGGGGAGAGACCACTTGATTACTAGGGAAAGACATGTTTTTATACAGGGACAGCGATCAGTGAACAGGGAAGGGGGCAGGACCACTAGACTAGCAGAGAAAATAATTTTACATGCGGGGACAGCAATTAGACATTGAGGGAAGGGGGAGGGAACACTAAACTTCCAGGGAATGACATGTTTTTTTACAGGGATGGCAAATGTTAATGGGGGAGAGACCACTACACTACAAGGGAAATATATATTATTATACTGGGACAGTGATCAGACATTGGGGAGGAGGGAGGGACCACCTGGGCAATCATTTTTTAGCAAAGTGTGTCAAGAATCCTTTTCCATGATTCTTTTTTTAGCAATTTGTGAAAAACAATCCTTCTCTGCAGCTCAGAATCCTTTTCTGTGGCAGTTTTTTTTTGCAATTTTGTAATTTGTGGCAAAAGAACAAATACTTTTTCTCAAATTGTGAAAAAGTTTCCTGTTTTGTTATTCCTTTTTCACAATTTGTGGATTTCTGCATGTTAAGAAATTGCATTTCTAACTAACTTATGAAAAAGTTATGCCAAGAATCAGACTTTATATGTCCTGGTTAGGTAAACATAACCATTGGGGTTTACTAAAGCCCTCTATTTTTTCAGTTATTTCATTTTGTTGCCACCTCTAATTGAAAACTAGATGGCAGCAGCATAAAAAAGGATTTCCCATTTGCGACAAAGGATTCCCAATTTGTGACAAAGGATTCCCCATTTGTGACATAGAATCCTTTTTCAAGGTAAACAACTAACTTTCCCTTTGAAAATAATGGGAAACTTTAACATTTAATATCTTTTGAATGGTTAAATATTTTTTCACAAAATTTAAAAAGGAACCTTTGTGATTCAAGACCTTTCTACCCTTAAAATTGCAGATCACAGTCCCAAGCCAGTTTTGCACACTAGCATGACAAAGAATAAAAAAAAGAAGTAATTTACATGTTTTTGTGACACTCTGTATCTCTGCACCCACACATCCAACAGGAATGACACTTGCCACATCAAGAGATCCTTTCCCCCTGATGGCACATGCAAGATGTTATGCAAGGTGCCCTTACATTAGGATTCAAACCTCACTTCTATGTTAAACCCAAAATGTTGACCTTTAAAAACTTTCCAACTGTTTGACTGATTCACCTGAAATTTTAAATATGCCATCGGGTACCATAGTTCTCTGGATTTGGCAAATTTAGTTCCAGACAGATGTACAGACACAGAGCTATGGAGTGTCAAACAAAGTAAAAAAATAAAAATTTTTGGGAAATGTCTTTGTCACGCCATTTCTCCAAACCTGTTTGATGGTTTAGTCTGAAACTGTCAGGGTATATGGGGGTCTGGGTTGCAGATGTGCCTTCTGAAGGTTTGGTGAAAAAATATTAATCCATTCAAAAGTTATTAAAATTTCAAATTTCTCATTATTTCCTATGGAAAAAATTAGATGTGCCGTGTGAAAGCACTATTTTGCTTTCACAAAAGCACTTTTTCTTTTGCAAATGGGAAAGTATTGTCGCCAATCCACCATCATGTTTTCAGTTAGCGACACGGAGAAAATGATATAAGTCAAAACATAATGCCCCTTGGTAAACACCAGTGCTTATGATTACCTAATCCAGGCCTGAGGAACATGATGCTGGTATTAGTTTTTTGATCTGATGCCCAGAAACATTTATTTTGATTGGGCCATTTTTATGTCAGAAATTTTCAACACTACCTTTGTGAAAGTGCAGCAAATTGCAGCACTACTTTTATGAAACTGTCACAAATTGTGACACTATTTCACAAAATGCATGGGGTACTGCCACAATCTGTGACACTTACACAAAAGTGTAAGAAAAGTTACAGAAAGTTCTGTTTCTTTGTCACTTCACTGCAAAGAAATGGTTTGGACATTTGTGCTGAAATTTGCAGGGTACAAAGGGATTTATTTATTTTATTTATTTATTTAAGAGTTTAACCAGGCAGGCATACTGAGCAGAGAACCACTCGTTTCCAGATGTGACCTGGGGAAAACAGGGGAGGGGATATAGGTGAAGGACAGCAATACACATATGCTCTGTACATAGAGGAGGCACTTTACGAGAGACTGTACAATAGGTAGCTAGGGCTTGCCCCACAAATGTGCCTTTTGCTGGTTTGCTGATAAAATTTACATCGGTTCCATAGTTATAACATTTTGAAGTTTAGAAATTTCCCATCGGATAACATTGTGATGGTTGAGGTACCTTTCGGAAGCTATATCTCGAAAATGCTTCGAGATATGTTTTTTTCATGGAACGCAGCCTAGTATACCTTTAGGTGTAGTAAGCAGTTATGCATGTTTGCAGGCCTTGATTACAACTGTGGTGGAAATTTTTATCAATGTCCCTATGGTGACTATGATACTGTGCCATTGGCAGCACAAGAGTTAATTGCAATGTCTCTGGCCTTGCGCTCCCAAATATGGATACCATTATGGACTTATGGGAGCGCAGGGCCCTGTGAGTCCTGCTCTCCAACAGGAAGATGAGGGTTAAGTACAATATTTCTACACTTATGGATAAATGGGAGAGCACCCTGCACTCCCACAGGGAGATGAGGGTTAATTACTATGCCTCTGCACTTATGGATAGATAGAAGTGCAGGGCCCAGCAGTCCCTGAGCTCTCACATGAAAATCAGGGACAATTAGAATATGCATGCATGGAAGTACAGGGCCTGGAAGGCCCTATGCTCCCACAACACAATGTCTCTACACTTATGGAAGAAGAAGAAGAATCAGTATTTATATAGTGATTTTTATACACAGTGTATCCTAAAGTACTTTACAAACAATGGTAGATTAGTAGTGAAGTGACTGAATGTGTAGTGGCAGCCATATCACACATCAACACCTACACGCAGCCTGGACAATTGCATGAATCAGTTTTATGGGAAGGGGAATCTTGGCCAGGACACTGAGAATGTCCCCAGCTCTTTGCAAAGAGTGCCCTGGGTTGTTTTACTTCCACTGGACACCCACCAGGACAGCACCAGGATGAGTAGACGGGACCTCGGTTTAACATCTCATCCAAAGGATGGCACATCCCAGCAGTACAGCACCCCCCTAATACTGCACTCAGATGCCAGCGTTTTACATACAAGTCTAATCCCGGTGTGGGACAAGAACCCACGACCTTCTGATCCAGAGGCGGATGTGCTACTAACTGAGCCACCCTGATAGATGGGAGTGCTCCCATAATACAACTATGGCTATGGAGATACTTTCACAAAAAGTAAGATAATGCTATGCAAAAAACTGATTAACGCACCATTAGGGTTCTGTAGGATTATGCTTTCTCAAAAAGCAGGGAAATTCATTACACAAAACTGCATTAATGCACCATTAGGGTTCAAAGTGACAAAAGTTGGGAAATTAGATGTTAGGGTTCCCCACCCTTGGCTTTCAACAGTGGGACCCCTCCCCCACCCTGCATACAGAAACAGGTGTGAGGGGTGTGCCTTGGGGTTGTGAACCTAATGCTAACCCCATTATGTTATTCTGTGCCCGTCTTAGCTCACTTACTCTTTGAATGTGGTGATCATTAGTGTTCGCAACCTCAAGGCACACCCTTTACACCTGTTCCTGCATGCAAGGTGGGGGTGGGGTCCTAGGGTTGGAAGCCAATGGTGGGGGTACAGTCTTAGGGTTGGGAACCCTAAAATCTAATTTCCCAACTTTTGTCACTTTGAACCCTAATGGTACATTAACACCGTTTTTTGCAATGCATATATATATATATATATATAAATATATCAATTGATCTGGTGTGACATGCATAGCAAAGTAGTCACAGTTGATCATCTGTTAATTGTATCAATCAACAATTATAGACCATTCCCTCTCCTTCTGAAGGGGGCTGACATACTAGGTACAACCCTGGTAGAGACTCTGGTCTTTGATACATTATGGATGGCTCTTACTGGGCCAATCTCGAATGTGCCCTGCCCCAAAAGAGGGCACAGCCAACTGTGAGCCAAAGACTGAGAATTTTCCTTTGCCTATGACTGGCATCCCTCTTATACCAGCTGCCAAGGCATCACCTCTCCCCAGTCTTGGGAAAACTGCCTAAAAAGGTGCAATAAACTCTGCTAACCCCTCTGTATAGTCTTATGAGACTACCACCATGCTGCCAGTCTTGCAAGACTACCTTGCCGCCATCACACCTGCATGACTCTGACAACCTGCCTATCTAATTACCTACTACTAACACCTCAGCAGAGATGGTGAAAAAACAGAAAACCCGATGGGACAAAATGTTAAAATTCCTTCCCAACCCCGGAGGTGATCCTCCATAGTGGGACAACGGGTTCCCTACCAACAGCTTCCTCACACCAGCATTTTTGAGGGGAGTGAGAGGGACGGTATCCTTCAGAGAGGGCAAAGCTGAAAGAAGGCAAAGCTTTTGTTGTGCCAGCTTAAATTAACAATGCTCCCCCTCAAGGAGGTAGTAGCTCCCGCCTCCTGGGAACCCTGTCTACCTGTCTGCCTCTGCCCCTAGTGGTAGGAAGCTATTGCCAATCAACTCATGTGTCATCTGGGGGCAAGCCCACAGACAAACCTCTCCAGCTGCTACTCACCACAGGCTCTATCATTCCTTGACATGGGAACATCCCCAACACATTCCAGACACTCATGATGTGATAGAAGAAGAAAACACTATTGCATCATGACTGGCTGCACTATGTGTTGTTGGTTCTAATGTTCAGAAGTATGCAATGATTTAAAACAAAACAACATGTACGGGGGTAACATGAGGAAGTACTTCTTCATAGAGAGGGTGGTGGATAAATGCAACAGCCTGCCAGCAGAGATGGTGGGAGCAGAAATGATTACAGGTTTAAAAAATGCTTGGGATAGGCATAGAGGGATACTGGCACTCGAAGGAGGGGGACTACCTAATACCAATAAAGCATGAAAGAATACAGTTGTTAGAGATAATAGGGCAGACCAGGTGAGCTGAAGGCCCATATCTGCTGACAACGTCTATGTAACAATGGGTATAATTGCACCATTACCATGCATTTCAGTTCTAGTAAGAAAGGAAGCAGATAAAAAACCCAGCACCATCAATAGATTTTAGAGAAAGAAGTCAATCATAAATTGTGGCTTTTCAACTAAAAATAATGTGATACAAAATAGGTTGATAGTGTCCCTTTAACCCTGGCCTTTGAGACTGCATTTGTATTCAAGTGAGCATAACAATCTCTCATGTACAATGCCAGTGGATAGAGCACAGGGTCCATTTGTGGTCCCAACACACTTTGATCATAACCTGGAGGGACTACCTCTCATTGGTGGAAGGTAGAACTGTGCAGAATTTTCAAATTAAATTTCCACCAGAATGCCATGGAATTTTAGAATTTCGACCTGATTCCATGAAATTATAGCAGAAGCAGAAATCCAAAATTCCAAAGTGGAATTTTTTTTAAACTGCATATTAGTAGTCTGCGACTGACAAAAATCATGGATTCATGTTTCACAAATCATAGAATAATATTCTGCAGATTACATAATTTTTGAATATTATTCCATGGTTTACATAGAAATATTTTTTGGAATTTTGTGAAATTAAAAAAGACATTCTGAAAAGCATTTCAGAAATGGAACTGACATTCCACATAAATTCCAATAGTAGATTTCTTTTTGTCAGTTGATACTTTTTATGGAACTTCATTTTTTTTTCTTCTTACCTCCTCAGCTGAGGGTGATCCAAAGGATCCCCTTCAGCCCTCTGCCCTTTGGTGCCCCGCTGGCCACAGCACATGCACTCAATCTCCTCCTCTTACACACAGTCCAGTTCTCTAACCCGTTGGGTATTTTACCCACACACTGGGGAGTTCCTGGTGAGCCAGGCTTGGAGGGAGTGTCCTGGATGTGTCCAGTGTGGTGCCAGCAGGCAGTGACCTCATGTGCACCTGAGGATTGTTTCCCCTTTATACATGACTTCTGGCTTGGAATTGGCAATGTCGTCTAGGACACTGCAGTGTGCACACCCCTTCGCCACACATCAGACATCTGCCCTGCCACCCCTTACAATCAGGGCTGCTTTATGTACTGGTTCCAAGCCATCACCAGGAGCCAGTGTTGCTGCAGGCCCTTTCTCCCACCCTCCCCAGAGGAGGAGAGCTGTCCTTGGGATGCTCAGTCCTCCTCTCCCCAGCCAGCCCTCCAGCTCCAGTGGTCACTCCTGACCCCAGGTCACTGGTGCCGCAAATGGTATCTCTACTGTTGCCGGCGGTCTGGCCCTTAGAACTTCACTTTTAACAAACACATACAGTCTAAGAGTGATACAGCCATCCAATTCATAGACAGTACTTGAAACAGCATTATTAAAGCATGTGATCTTAGTAGATACAAGCACAGTATAAAAAGTTTAATAAAGTAATCAACAGCACAATAAAACATGCATTTCCTAGATGGTGATTGTCACAAAAGGAGTGTATCAGAATGGAAACTGCATTGTGTGTGTGGGGGGGGGGCACCAGAAGTGATTAGATCCAGGTTGTCTATACCCTTACAGAAATAATTATGACATTTTTGCATTCTGCACACATAAAACTACCCATGTGACATGTGTGCTGCTAGCATGTTTTTTTATGTTAAATTAGAACCATTTACATGCATGTGGCATGCATGCAGCAAGCAAGTGTGGCATGCATGCTGCAAGCATGCTTTTATGTTAAACTAGAACAGACTGCATGCATGTGGTATGTGTGCAACAAGACTGTGGTCACTTATAACTGCAAGCATGAAAGTTAAGTGACTTACTCAGGATCACACAGTACACAAGTGGGAGTTGATGAGATTCAAGTCCAGGTCTTCAAGTCTCCAGGTTTGCAGTTCAGTGCCCTTAACCACTATGCTATACTGCATGCATACATATAGCTCACTTGTACTTCAAAACAAATCTGCACACATCTTCATGCATATGGCATGCTTATAGCCACCGCCATCATTTTTAGTTTTCTTGTCCCCTCATCTCAGCTGCACAGCTGAACCATAGCAAACATACCATTGTAAACACATGTGCTTCTTCCCACCACCCATACATACATTTACCCACAGAACTACTTAATCAGGTCTGTCTGGCCTGTACTCCTACTATTTTCTTGCCATCGTTTTGAATGCTTCCATGCAAACAGATTTTAAGGGGGCAAATGCAAAGTAGCAATAACTTGGCACCCACCCACATGGACAGTCCCCCCCCCCACACACATGCATACACACACTGTAGCAGATGAGGCAATGACATTACAGACAACCCACCAAGTATATTATAAGTATAAACTGAGAGGCTCTTACCCAAGTAGTAGGGAGCCAGAGGCAGAAGTCTTTAAGAGATGATGTCCATGGGGCAGAGAGCTGGGTGTGCCCCTTTGAAATTAATGGGTTTATTTTTTATTACTTTTTTATACATTATGATGGAGTGGTGAGTTGGAGATAAATAAAGGCCATTGTTCTACTAACAAGGTCCTTGTTAGTTGAGCAGTGGCCTTCATTAATATTCAACTCATCATCATAATGTTTAAAATAGTAATAAAAATATCCCCATTCATTTCAATGTGACGTGCCCCTGCACTCTCCCCTTGCTCTAGATCATAACATTCCTTAGCAAGGGAATATGGAGATCAGCTTCACTGGGGGGGCATAAGACTAATTATAATGGGGTTCTAATTGTCTGTACATACCATACATCTCAACTGTCCCTGACTGGAAGGGACATCCCTCATTTTACCCCTGAAAACTGCTCTGTCCCTCATCCTTCCCTCATGGGAAACATAATGCTCAAACAAAAGATGTCCTGTAAATTTAGACTTTATGGCAGGAGTGCCATTTCATATTTCAATGGGGGAAGGAGCCAACAACCAGTGGAGGTCAGGTGCCAGTTATCCCCTAGAAGGCAAGCTCTGGAATGTCTCTAAAAGGTAAAACGTAGTTGTTGTAATTGAAAAGTGGTATGCAAAACAAGAAAAACTCAGATATGTAAGATTCATCTGTCTATACCCCAGAGCAGTGCATCAGATTTGGGCTTAAACCCACCCAGTTACTGCTTTTGTTTTCCTGGCTGAAGTTCTGACCCCTCCAAATAAAAACTTACCCCAGTCTCTCTCTCTCTCTCTCTCTCTCTCTCTACAATTCCATTCCATTCAATACCCATCTCGTACAAGTTGTGAAACCCCCCAAATGCACAGAAATATGAAAAGCATATACATTTTTCAGTCCTTCTTCCTTCCCCAATCCCCCTATAAATAAATATTTACTTTTACTTACCTGGCCATCTTGGCAGAATCTACAGCCTAGTTCAGTGTGCCACCAGCCCAATATTCAGTCTGCTCCTCCTCCATTCTTCTGCCAGAAGCTGGATGCTGGAACTGACCATCCCAGGTCCCTATTGTAGTCCGTGACCAAGTCACCTCACTGACCAAACCCACCCAACCTGTGATGCTTGCTTCTTGCTTGGCTGTTGCCATGGTTGCTGCTGCACTGCACTGATCAAGGCCAGTAAAGGCCACCCACACCACTGTCACCACTGCTGCTAGGCCTAGTTTGCTGCCGTGGGAGGCTCACACTATTTTTATTGTGAGGCACACCAAGTAGTGTTGGTAAGTAGCATAGTCATTGACCTAACTTCTAGCCCACCCCTGCCCGTTCAGCCAACAAGGGAGATGGAGACTGACTAAGTGTAGACCAACAAAAATATGCTGCCACAACACTGCTAATGAGTGCTCAGTGCTCACTGACTCCTCCAAACTGTAGTGTGTAGCCTGTTTACTCTGTGGCAGGAAAGACAGTGTCATGCTCGCGTGACTCACACACTCTTGCTTGGTTGGAGCTCGTCTATGTCATGTGTGATGGCATCGCTGCTAATAGTTGGAGAGAATGGACAACACAGTACAGACACAGTTGAGTCAGGAGTTCACCTGCAGCGCGAGAGCACACAGGCTGGGGGGGGCACTTATTGTACAAAAGATTAAATCCAAATTTAATGACATTATTGCCACACCATAAGAACAACCTAGTCACAAATGGGGTGGGGGGGGCAACTGCCCCCTTCTGCCCTATCTAAATGGTGCTCCTGATTTATGGCAGAAATTCATTCTCAGGTGCTAATATTTGTACAAGTAAATATAATGGTTTCCATTGTGTTCTGAGGTATCTCCATGTTTCAGGAGGCATCCAGATCATTGTGAAGGTTAGTGTCCTTCATTGTTCCTCATTTTGAGTGTCCATGTCTCTCATTTCAGTGACAAAAAGTGAGGTATGGTGCATTCTTCCAAGGCCCTGCTCAGCACAAAGAGTGCTGAGCATGGCCATAGTGTATATACTCCATACACAATGACAAAGGGAAAGTAAGTGAGCTGTAACAGTCATGGAGAAGCACATATGTAGTACTTCATATGCATAAGGAGATTTGCATAGCCCAAAACAAAAAGGGCAGGCTTCACACCACAGAGGCTTCTCTCCGCACATCTGGAATGGGGGTGCTGGCAGACTACTGACAGCAAAGATTATTGAGGTCATATCTTAGGCATTTAATGC
Source organism: Neoceratodus forsteri (assembly GCA_016271365.2). Classification (NCBI taxonomy): domain Eukaryota; kingdom Metazoa; phylum Chordata; order Ceratodontiformes; family Ceratodontidae; genus Neoceratodus; species Neoceratodus forsteri. The sequence continues at coordinate 88,137,855 of JADMNL010000025.1, forward strand.
TGTAAGCAAACAATATTTTACAAATTAATGGCAATTTCATGACAAAAATCAAAAGTCATTTAACAATTTGTAAAAGGATTTAATGGTCATAATTAATGAATTTGCCTAATATTAATGGTAAATCAATGGGAATGGGATTTTAATGGCTCTAATTTCTAGCAGTAGTATGATAAATATAAACTGATGGTTTTTTTTTAGATGAGATTTGCACCAGCTTAACTGTTGCACATATGACAAGCATGCAACATGTGAACCTGATATGATTTTTAATTGATGTTCACACCAGTTTAGCTTCTGCATGCATGTCAAGCTTGCAGCATGCAAACCTGATCTTCTTTTTAGATTTGGTTCGCTTAGGTTCACTTTGTGTATGCTAACCACATGCAAACATTGCACAATTAAGCATGTGCCATGCACTGTGCATGTAGGCAGCACACTTATATTTCTGCAAGGGTATTAATCAGGGGTTCCACCGACCTACTTATTGTGCTTGCATTAATAACTTAGGACAGAGGGAAAGCAAAAATATGGGTTGGGGTGTGGGGTACAGCTGAGAGTAAGATCTAGCTGAGAACTGTTCCAGCACAGCTCTAGTAGAAGGTTAATAGTGTCAATGTTATAATTAATTCCTGGCCCCATCATTTGCAAATTTCCAGCCATGCTGTGTTGGGAGTGGTTTCTACTTAATGCAAACAATCAGGGACCCACAAACATTTTTTATTTTGTGATCCAGGATTCAATTATGGGTCTATAGTGCTGAATAAGTAATACACTATACCGTGACTAAATTCTCTCAGCATTTGGTAACAGGACTTTTCAGTTTCTCTTTAAACACAAACATATGTATCCCAGCTAACAGTTGCCCTGTGTTTTTAACAAATAAATAATAACTTCAACATTTGCTATTTTGCCACACTTATAGATGTTAATTCACTGGAAGTCATTCAAGTTGTTGTATTATAGTGGCATTCCCTGTTACTACAGCAATGCATTTCCACCATGAAATTGCCAGAGATTAATGACTTTGTGGCCATGTAAAACATCAGTCAGAAAGACAAGGTCCTGCTGAAAATTACAGTACGAAATGTCTGGAAAGCACCCTTTCTTCTTTGAAAAATGTGCATTTTCTGGTCTGGGAAGAAATCCAACTGCTTTCTTTACAGTCTGTATAAAATTAATGCTATAAAAGGCTTTCAAATACAAATAATTACAATGGTGAAACATCATTTCAGAGGTCAGCACTTTTTTTATGACTTACTTTCAATTTGGAATTAAATGTCTTTAAAAGGGAACTATATATTTTTCACACACAGGCATGCTACGCACACACTGAGACATACATACACACACACACACTCACTCACACACCAAACTCAAAGACTGTTCCACAGATATGTGAACTGTATTGGTGCTCAGGACAGAAAAGCCATGGGATATTCATAATAGCATTCAATAAAACTACTCCAGAAGCACATTAGTGACTGGAGCAAACTAAAGGTGTACTGAAAGATGTGTGAAGTACACTGCAAGTGTTAAACACATGTTACAATACATCTGTTGACATATGCAAACCCTTCCTCTCCTCGCAAATCACAACCCCTTACTGGCCATATGGGGTATGTGTCCAGTCAAGAATTAATGTGTAGCCTATGCTTTGCTCCAGGCACTAATTTGCTTCTGGAGTAGAGTTTTAGTGAATGTTATTTCGAATATTCCATGACTTTTCTATCCTGAGCAGTATAGGAATGCAAGGACCATATAAGAAGTTAGCTGTCAAAACAGGCGACAGCTCCTATTAAAATATCTGCCATATTTGACCTTCCCCATGCAAATGTTCCCATAACACAGGAAAAGTGCTATGGAGCCATTTACATCTCAATATGGCCTTGGTACAGGCCAAGAGGTAAACAGTCTGTCCTTGGAAAGTGCCCAACACCCCCCCCATTTGATCATCATTGCACTGTGTGTTTCACAAGTGCCTGGTAATCTAATGCCCCCCAATCACCAGTTGTATGTTTCACCACTCTCTGCAAACAGCTGATGAATATAATCAACAAAGAAAATAAGCACCCAGCTAGAGCAATAAATATACAAAAATGTTATTTTATTTATAATAGCAGTATATAAAATACTAGGCTAATCACCAAACTGGTGAAGGGGTGAAAAATACCATCTTTCGTTTCACCAAGCTAACTGCTGGCTTCATCAGAGATAGTACATCATTGTAGCAAACACATATACAGTATATAGAGTGAATCACCACGTGAAAAATGTAAAAACAATTAACGGTAATGCTAAAACAATTACAAAAACATCGAAGTCACTGTGTGTTTTACAAGTGCCTGGTAATCTAGTGCCCCCCAATAACCAGTTGTATGTTTCACCATTCTCTGCAAACAGCTGATGAATATAATCAAGTAGTGGTGTTTATCTCATAATGTCTTGATTAAGTATCACTTCTAGGGACATCCTTTGAAAAGGCAAACACTATAGGATTACTCCCAATGTAAGACTTGATATGGCTGGTTTTACACCACAGGGCAAACCATGCAGCTCCTCAAAAACCGAACTGTACTGAAACAAAAAGAGACGCACTGAGAACTAAATGCCCATGGTAACACTGAATACGCAAAGAAAGAAAACCATAACACTCACCACCAATAACGGCCATAAAAGTCTGAACTGATTAAGGAAAACTTTATGGTTTAGCCATAATCAACAACCAAGTCTGGCCTTATGCTGGGGAGAAGGGGATTTTAACAGAAAAGTGCTACAGAAAGAATGCTTTTGGATATACATAAGAGGCATAATGGGTGCATATGAGTGTTCAGGTCTCAGTTATAGATTCGATCTGACACTGTTTCTTAAAGATAGAGAAGGATTTTCTTCAATGCACATTCAATGTGCATTTGCATTTTGCTGAATGTAATATTTTTTGGGGTGTTTTTTTTTTCCTTTTGCTTCATTGTTTTCTAATTATTGTGCTTGGTGTTTTTCTAGGTTATGTTTCCAGGTTTATTTTTCATCCACACTTTGAATGGCCATGAATGCAAGTGGATCCTAAGTTTAAACCAGATGGGAACTAGAACAGCTGTTTTTATAACTGTCAAACTGTGACTATCCTTAGGAAATATATGCATACCTTCACTAGTTATTATTAAAGCCGTTGTATTAAGCAGAAGCAAACTATTTATATTACTATTGATTGCAATACATATATTTTCTCCCTGATTTGAATTCATTTTTACAATTTCTTCTTATGAAGTTGTACAGGTGTTGGATTTTAGTGTCACTTTGACTTGAGTACCTGTGATTGATGATGTCATTAGTCATCCTGTCATTTGAATCAGATGGATATAAACTGCATCATCACTGTGCTACCTTTGCTTTTAAAAAACACACAGGAATGTGTGTGAAACTTGTCTAGTGTTGTTGGTGATCATGGCTACCCATTTAAGTTTTGTTAAATCAGTTTGTACTTTTATGGTCATTATTGGTGGTGACTGCTATGGTTTTCTTTTCTAAATTAGTAACTATGAAGCAATAAAACTAAAATAAAGATATGTAATTGTATTAACATTTATTCTGAAATAAATTTGTACTTCCTGATAGGATAATAATTTATTGCCCATTCAAACATGGAAAGACTTATTGAGACATGCAAGACACTCTAGTCAAGATTTTCAAACTATGCCCAGAATGGGTGCATGTGCCTGCATCGTGCAGCTGAGTTGCGCTGGAGCGCAACAAGGCTATATTCAAACGAGATATGCAATCATGCATCCTATCCAAATATATCAAAAGATGCAGGTGGTGCAAAGGGGGCCACTGAAGATGCACTGGCACATCCTCCTGTCAGGTCTGAATACCTGGAAAGGAATTGTGCAGCACATCTTGGAGATGCGTCCAGCACAGGTTCCAGATAGTCAGACCCAAACATGCAAATGGAGCCATAATTCATTCAAGGCACAAATGGGGCCATTTGCATGTCATTATGGCCCCATTACCATGTCTCTGGCAGGGATGTGCCAGGCAGAATGCACCAGGCATTCTGCAAGTGCTGCAGTAAACACAGCACACCACCTCCCTGGTAGTCTAGTGGCCTCCTAGTCCCTGATTGTGCCACAAAATATTAATTTACTCTCTCTTTGATCTTAAATCTTTCCTTCTCATCCTCTTCTGTCCCTTCATCCTGGAAACATGCAGTGGTCCTCCCTGTCCCAAAGGGTGGCACCCCTCGCCCCCTGAAAACTTTCACCCAATCTCCCTACTCCCTGCCTTTGTTAAACTCCAAGAACACCTGGTCCTCTCTCAGCTAACCTCCTTCCTCAATGACTCTTCCTTTTTCACCCCATTCCAAGCTGGTTTTTGGAAGAAACACTTCCACTACCACCTCCTTACTCAGGCTTACTGACTCCATCCTCACTGAGATGGATAATGGCCTCATAACCTCTGCCATCTTTGTTGACCCTGCCAAGGCATTCAACACAGTCTCCCATGCTGTACTTCTTGACTCCCTTACAGCTGCTGGGTTGTCTACTTCTGCCCAAAACTGGTTTAGAGCGTACCTCTCAAGCAGAACATAATCATTCAAGATCCAGGATACAATCTTTCCCCCCCTCTCTATTTTAACTGGAGTCCCACAGGGCTCAGTGTTTGGACCCATTCTCTTCTCCATCCTCCTAAATGACTTGCCCTCAGTATGCTCTCACTCCACCTCTATCCATATGTATGCAGATGTCACTGTCCTGTTCTCATCTGGCAAATACCCTGCTGATGTTGTAACCACCCTTCAGCTTGACTTCCACCAGGTTCAGTTATGGTTTGCATCACACCAACTATTCCTAAATGCCAAAAAGACTGTCTCCGTGACCTTTGGCACTAAGCAGAGACTCTCTAGACTCCACCCATTACCGTCTTTCCATACCCTTGATGGGACAATATTAGAGGACACCTCCTCTTTCAGATACCTTGGGGTTTGGTTGGACCAACACCTAAACTTCTCTGGCCACATTGACGCCCTCATGAAAAATTGTGCCCCAAGCTTGGTGCCTTATTCAGGAACCTTAGTTGCATCTCTCCTTCAGTGCGACGTGAACTAGTCCAGAAGATGATCTTCCCCATTTTCGACTACTGTGATGTAGTCTATGGTGCCACTCCCAAATCCTCCCTTACCAGATTGGACACTCTATTTAACTCCTTCTGTTGATTTGCCCTTGATGCTCCATCACGCACCCATCACTGTGACCTCTACCACACCATTTCCCTTCCCCGCTTGCCAACAGGTGCCTCATTCATTGTGCCAAACTCAATTCTAAATTTTGATTAGGAGAACATTCCTCCTACCTCGTATGCTTACCCTCTTCCCCACCTACTCCCTCCCACTCCCTGAGATCCTCTGGCACTTGCACTTTGTTGTTCCCCCATGGTACCACTGTTATAGGTCAGTCAGGATTTACCCATCATTTCCTGCAAATCTGGAACTCCCTCCCCTCCTACAAAATATGGCACTCCTCCTCCTCCTCCTCCTCCAACTCCCTTACCTCTGCCTTACATAACTTTCTCACATCTAACTGCTCCTGCTTTAATCCTCATTAACTGTCCTCCAATGCCTCTGCTCCTCTTCATGACTCACATCACCTATTAAACGTTCCATCCCCCTAGTCTGCATCTTAGCACACTCTCCTCTCTCTTCACTGCTATGTACTATGTTCTTCAGATATGCCACTTGTAATTAAATGTGTATCTCACAGGTATGATATATTTAATTGTATGTTATGTTACAAATGCAACTGTATGATTATTCATGATATTCTTTAATCATATTTCTTGTTACAAATGTAACTGAATGTCTAATTTCTTGAATATTTTAAATGTTAAACTGTATGTCTAATTCTTCATCCAATTGTACCCCACCCCCCCAGGTCGCATCGGGAGACAAACAACTTGCTGTTCAGTCTGTCTTCCTGGTAAAACATTTCAATAAATAAATAAATATACCCCAATCCCTGGTAATCTAGTGGCCCCCCTCCCTTCCCCAAATCTGTCCATATGATAAGTCCAAAACAAAACACCCTGATAGTCTAGTGGTACCCTCCTCCCAGCCCCACTCGTAGCATAAATCACACAACCCAAAATTGCCCTGGTAGTCCAGTGGATCCCCCACCCACTGAGGCACCCACACCCCACCCCACTCCCCCATCCCAGCATGGCCACTGTCGTCGGTGGGCAGCAAAACCCACCTGTACACCTCCATGGCTGCCTGACAACTCAGCTGTCACTGAATGACAGCTTATAGTAAGCACTGCAATACCATTGGTTGACACTGTTGACCAATGGGCTTGCAATGTGTACTGTAAGCTTTGATTCACAACTTTGTGCACCCCACACACCCCAGTACACCCCCAAATCCTCACTCACCTGAAGAGGTGCCAGAATGAAGATCTCATCTCCAATGGAAGACATGTCTTGCTGCCGGAACCACCAACTGCAATATGAGAAACTAAGGTAAATGTGGTTCAATGTATTTCAATGGGGTTGTCAGCTTTGATGCTTATTTTAGGCATTTTTGCATATTTTCACCCTATATTTTTAACATGGCCTTTTTGGGACCCCACCTCATGAACAATGTCTGAGACACTATGCAAATCCAGCTGGAAAAGCAATTTCACCGTTGCTTGGTGATATCACCTTTCAGCCAGGATTTGAAAATTTTCACTAACCCTGTTCATAAGGTGGAGTCATAAGAAAGCTATATTGAAATTTGGGGCTCAAAGTATGTAAAAATTCCAAAGTTATGCATGTACATTAAAATTGTACTAAGCTGCCTTGTAACTCTAGCAATTTAAAATATTTTGACTAGAAATTTTAAGCATACGAATCTTTTTACATTATCTCATAAATGTGACAGCTGTCATTACTGAAACCCTGGCCAAACTGTGTTTTCACACTTGTGGCACACAATTGCATTGCAGTGGGGCGCAATGATGTTTTGGTGGGGGGCTTAAAATTTTCATTACTGGGTTCATGAGGAAGGATAATATGAAGGCTAAGCTGACATTTCATTAAGGAGAGAGGAGGGCACAGAGCCCAGAGGGCTCTGCACTCCCAAAGATAAAATGAGGATACAATTACACTATCTCAAAAAGTAAGGAAATTCTTTGCAAAAACTTTTTTAATGCACTAGTTAGAGCTGAAGTGACAAAAGTAGGGAAGTGTGGTGTTAGGGTTTCCAACCGTAACACCCCATCCCCAGACTGCAGGCAGCAACAGGCATGGGTGTGCCTTGGGGGTTGTCAAGCCTAACGCTCACCCCATTTTCATATACTATAACCATCTCAGCATATTTACTTATGGAATGGGGTGAGCATAAGGGTTGACAATCCCAAGGTAACCCCACACCTGTTGCTGCCTGCAGGGTAGGGTGTTAGGGTTGGAAACCCTAACACCACACTTCCCTACTTTTGTCACTTCAGACCTAACTAGTGTATATATGTGTGTGTGTGTGTATATATATATATATATATATATATATATAGACATACAACTTTCTGCAGACAACACAAGACACATCCATCATCATGGTCCATCAGGTGTATGAGGTCCACTGCCATGCTAGTATGTTGGGGGGATGCCCACATGCTGGGCACCAAGGGATACCACTGCAGTCTCCGTACCCCAAAGTACTCCCTACACACCTACTGGGAGGCTGCTGGGGTTGATGTATGTTGTTTGTCTTACCCAATGATGACTGTCTCTGATCTCTGACTTTAACTCTAACTGGTGCATTAACACAGTTTTTCCAACTCTGACTCCCCACCTCTCACCCCCAAGTTGTAAAAGGAAAAGACCACACAAGCAACCACAGACAGCCATCATCAGGTAAGACAAACAACACATAACTGTTTCCACATGACACAAATACAGTAGCACTGATGTACTACCTTCATGGCATTGTATATGTGGTATGCACAATGCAGCATACATACACACTGACTTCTGGCTGCAGACAGAAATCCACAATACTGAAGTCACAACACTACCTCAGTGTCCAGAAGCACAGACCACTGCAGCCATAAATACAAATTCATGATACACAAATTACAAGAGTTCTTTTGTCTGCAGAAGTGCAGACTTCTATGAAGCAAGGAGTCCTGTAGCCACAGGTACTCATCCACACTGTAAGACATATACACAGTTCTGTGTGGGGGCCTTGATTTTTGCAGTTGCAGGGGTAAACATGTACACTGACCTCTGATTGCAGAAGAACAGGCATCATGAAATCCATGATAACAAAACTGCAACAGTATTTCTGGCTCCAGAAGTGCAGGCTATTAAGTGGCCTGCACCTCTGCAGTCATAGGTTTATGACATACTGACATTCTGGCTGCAGAAGAGCATGCCCCTGTGCAGCTACATTTATACAAAACCATGCATTAGCAGATCCAGCTATGTAGCAAGGTATCACCCACTATCCCCTTGGGCCAGCTAAAAGCAGCTGTTTAAACCCAATCTGAGCTTTAAAATGTAACCCACTAGACAAAAGTACTGCCACCTTGAACATTTCTAGAACTACTAGTGAAACCATAATTCCCATATTGACCATGATTATGGATGTGTCTTGTGTTATCTGTAGAGAGTTGCATGTTGCTTGTCTTATCTGGTGATGACTGTCTCTGGTAGCTTGTGTTGCCTTGCCCCTTCCACTGCTTGTGTGTAGTGGTGGTGGTGGTGGGGGGGGGGGTAATGCAGAGTTAGGGTTGGAAACCCCAATGGAACATTTCTCTTCTTTTGTGGAGTTGACTTTAACCCTAAATGGTTCATTAACAGAGTTTTTTTTTTAGAATGAATGTCATGTCTTTTTGACAGAGGTTTCTTCTTAAATCTAGGTATCATATTTATTCATGTACTTTCATGACTTGAATAACATGCTGGCCATGACAGCAAACTACAGTAAGTAGCATACATATTTTTTTATATATGTATATACATTAATTTGCAGAAATATTACATTGATATGATGTGCATTGTCAGCTGAGAGAATTACTCAATATTCATAGCAGTAATGCATATACTTTAATGTGCTACATAACTAGCAACACATGTAAAATAACTTACAGTGCAGTATGATAGAAATGCTGTTATAAGCATGAACCACTGATGGATAATAAACTAGTATATTTAGATATTACTCAGCCATACCAGCTTACAGATTGGAAAAGGTCAAAAAACAGAATGCAAGTGTTTAGTTGCTGTGTTGAAAAACAAAATTGAGATGGCCGCCATTTTAAATTTTTTTATTTGTGTTATTTTTTTTTTCTTCTGTTTTCACTTACAGTAGAAAGGGCAAATGGAAAATTAAAGTCTGTAATTTATTAAACAAACAAAAGGTTTGTCAATATCCAAGACAGCTGCTTGAGCTATCAGCTCCTCAGATTGGGCCTAATATAAAAAAAATCATTCCATTCTACCTCAATGGTTTTTGAGGGCTTTTCCACTAAAATTCGTTAGTTTGAGATGCCCACAAACAAAATTTGTGTCCATCGTGGGTTAACTCATCAAAAATCCAGTCAGTATTACAGTTTTAAATTCATTCACATCACCTGTCACCATGACTGGGAGCGCTGGAGTGGGAGCATCAGTCGTCATTTTGAAATTATATCATTCTTTTAAAAAATAACACTGGAGTTCACTGCAGTTAAAGAATCAATAGCTGACACACAATAGAAAGTGAAAAAGCTCACAATGCGTGTTGCAGAAACAAGGGGCGCTGTTACTGTTCCTATAATTTCCGTGTACCTGCCTCCAGGGTACTATATGCAATGGTATCAGATCATACTCCCTCCTGTGCTCAAAAAAAAAAAAATTATACGAAGTTCACTCTCTGAAGTCAAATAGTTTCATATTTGCAGTAATACACTTAATCATTTAGCTCTTCAGTCCATGTCCTGCATACATTATTAAGGACAAGACCCCAGTGAAAATGAGATATTGTGTTACATATAAGCCATTGTGGTCCATAATCACTAACATTTAGAATTTTTTTAATTTCTAATTGAGAAATAATGAAATGAATAATTAAACTTGTTGCTGCCAGCATTTAAAAATTCTCTTTTTTTTTGGAGCGGTTCTTGGCGGCAAAAAGGCTATATCATCTGGAATTAAGAAGTTAGCAAAAAAAAAAAAGATCTAAGTGAACATATATTTCGATCTGTTAAGAAAACATCTATCAAAGTCTGCTGTTCAATTCCTAAAAAAGTATTTGAATTGTGCTTACAATTTAATCGGTTACTTCAGATTACTGATTGCAGTATATTTGAATTAAAAAAAATTAGAAAATTCACTACAACCCCTCCTGCCACATCTATAACCATCACTGCCTGTCACCAAGACAGTAAAGCCACCCTGTATGACTGATCTAGTTTAGGCAACTGGTTACAAGGAGTTTTTTTAGTACATAATGTCATAATGCAATCTTTTAAAAATGATGCCGTAGTTCACAGGAGTTAAAGAATCAATAGCTGCTATTCAAGAGAAAGTAGAAAAGCTCACAATGCATGTGTCAGACTCAAAGACCCAACTGAAACCACTTGATGTGTGAGGTGATGGAAGGGACAATTAAATAACATTACTTAAAAAAGAAATCACTTTTTTCGTGAGACAAGAAGGCATCAAATAGTCTGTGTAGCAGTGGTGTACCAGAAGGGGCTGACAATAAAAATGTGGCTGCTAATGGAGCTCCTCAGACTCAAAGGCTGCCCTCTGTGAACACAACAGGCTCACAGACCTCTTGCAGCTTGTATGATGGATTCTACAACCAGCCGCAGTCACAAAGTGCAGAGCCATGGGAATGGGTGGAACACTTGCAGTGGTGACCCAGCATTACGTTTGGTAACATGTATTATATCTCTACATACACTCCTGTGATGGGGCCATAGTTTAATTCTATCTCTCTCTGGCACTACACCATTACCAGTATTCTCTGCCCCATTATTGTACTGATTGAACCATGTTACGGTGTAGGTAGATGAGCGCTCATGGTGTGAGAAAGGTAGCATAACAGGTCTTCTACCTCACAAGTACCATACTCACAAGACCCCAGCTGGGAACCTTGGCGTTGTTTCTCATTTGATACATGCCCCCCCCACACTGGTCTCACTGAACATCAGAAATGTGGTGCTATCATATTTGTTCCATCAAGGCAGACACCCTAACAGAACACACACAGCATTGGGTAGGATAGTGGTGATACCTGCAGAAGGTATCTAAGGGGGTTGTGGGGCGGTTGGGTACTCACCAGACCAACTGGAAAAATAAAATAAAAATATTTATAGTGCACATCAGTAATATGGGTGGGGGGGACTTTTTGTTTCACTGACACTTTAATCCTTTCATTAAATTTACCAATAGAAGTCACAATACAATACACTTCAGATCAGGTTTGTAATTTACAGTTTGAAGTTGTGCCACACCGATCGTTTGTTGGTTCAATCAAACTCTTTTTCTTCACTCAAACTTCGATGTTATCCAAAAAACATTATAATTCAAAAACATAGAAACATAGAATGTTATAGCAGGTAAAGACCGCTTGGCCCACCTACTCTGCCCATTTCCCTACCTAATGGATAAGCTGCAGATCCTAGTTAACCAACAGCCTACTTCCTCCTACCCCCCACTAGAATTGCCTTACGTCTGTCCCATACATTCTTGAATTCCCCCACTATTTTTGACTCCACGACCTCCTCAGGAAGGCTGTTCCATGCATCTACAACCCTCTCCATGAAAAAATACTTCCTCATGTTACCTCTGAGCCATCCCATCTCTTTTTTTAAATTGTGCCCCCTTGTTCTTGCACATCTTTTTTTCTGAAAGATGCTACTCTCTTGGACTTTGTTGATTCCCTTGAGGTACTTGAAAGTTTCTATCATGTCCCCCCTCTCCTTCCTTTCCTCGAGGCTATACATATTAATCTCTTTAGTCTTTCTTCATATGTATTCTGGTGCAGACCCTGCACCATTTTGGTTGCCGTCCTCTGGAAAGCCTCCACCCTTTCTATGTCTTTGTGGAGATGGGGTCTCCAGAACTGCACATAGTACTGCAGATGTGGTCTCATCAACTGTCTGTACAGAAGGACAACTTCCTTTTTTCTGCTGGTGATGTCTCTCCTTATGCATTCCAGTATCCCCCCAGCCCTCCTTACTGCCTTCTCACATTGCTTGCCCATCTTTAGGTCATCTGATATAACTACCACTGGTCCCTTTCCATTTTTGTTGTTGTCAGTATCTCATCCCCTATTGTGTACTCTTCCCCTGGGTTTTTGTTTCCCAGGTGCATTACTTTGCACTTCTTTGTGTTGAATCTAAGCTGCCATACATTTGACCATTCCTCCAACCTTGCCAAGTCCCTTCTCATCCTTTTCATCCCACCTTGTGTATCAACCCTGTTGCAGGTCTTTGTGTCATCTGCAAAGAGATATACGTTTCCTTCCAGTCCCTCTGCAATGTCACTTGTAAAGACACTGAAAAGGACCAGCCCCAGTAATGAACCCTGCGCTACCCTACTAGTAACCTCCCTTTCTTCACTGTGGACTCAATTTACTATTACCCTCTGTGTCTTGTTGTCCAGCCAATGTTTTACCCAGGCTACCACCCTGGGACCCACTCCCAGGCTGGCTAATTTGTTTATTAATCTTTTGTGTGGGACTGTCTCAAATGCCTAGCTAAAGTCTAGGTAGGCTATGTCCACAGCCCCTCCCTGGTCTACTACTTTGGTCACCCAGTCAAAGAAATCAATTAGATTCATCTGACATGACCTTCCTGCTGTGAATCCATGCTGCCTTGGGTCCTGTGCCCCACTGGCTTCTAGGTACTCAACAATTCTTTTCTTCAGAAGTGATTCCATCACTTTCTCTACCACTGAGGTCAAACTGACAGGTCTATAGTTTCCTGTCTCTGTCCTGCTCCCACTTTTGTGAAAGGGAATCACATCCACTCTTCTCCAGTCCTCAGGTATGACACCATCCTCCCGTGATTTATTAAAAAGTGTAGTCAGTTTCAATATTTTTTACCAAACCATCCAAAGGCATACCCTTGGCACAGACACCATCATCCCAAAAAATTTCATGGAAGAATTCCAGCTTTCTTAGGCTGCAGGTGAGAGAAAAAATCCCCATGTTAAGTATGGGGTAAAAAAGTGATAGTTTTTTTTCACTTTTTTGATACTCCACATCTCGAAAACAGTAGAAGATACCCTCATGAAACTTTTCACGTCTTGAGACTCTGACAGCCTGACCATGCATGCCAGATTTTGTGCTAATTCTTTAATAAATGGTAGCATTATTAAGGTGCGAAAAAATTGGATTTATCATTAAAAAGCCTGCTTGACCCTAACTATAGTGGTGCGATAGTGCCACTTTAGTTAGGGTTGAGTAGCCTGTTTAATGTTAAACCTAACATTTTGAACATTAATATCTTGAGCTCCATTTGATGAAATGAGCTGAAATTTTCAATGTGTAGTCTAGATGGCAAGGTCTTTGTGTGTGAACATTTTTGTGAAGGCAGCTTGTGCAGTTTCTGAGATACCACTGTGTCATTTCTAGAATAAAACTACTTTTTTTTCCTATTCTACACTTTTTTTTTTTGTTCTCGTCTACAACCTACATGGAAAGGAATTTTTGCCCCAAACTTGCAGGGAACATGTATCATGTCCCAAAGTAGTGCCTTTGGTAGGCTGAGTGAAACAAATATGAAGTGGTTTCAGAGTTATAAGGCTTTACATTTTAATGGTTTCATAACATTTTAATTCCTGTGTCATGCTATTTTTTTTTGAAATTGTGAAATTAAAAAGGTATTGTGGCATCAAGGAAGGAGTCACAGCATTATTTTGCAAAAAACTGTGTTAATGTTCCAGTTAGGGTCAAAGCAATAAAAGCTGGGAAATGAGGCACTAGGGTTTCAAACACTAGCACCCCACCCACAGCAAACCAGGCAGCAAAGCAGATGTGAGGTGTGCCTTGGGCTTCTAAAGGCTAATGCTTACCCCATTCCATCTGTAAATAAGGTCAGATGTGTGGTCTTTAAGAGAATGGTGTGAGCGGTAGGCATGAAAAACCCAAGGCACCCCTCACACCTGCTGTCCTGCCTGGTGTGAGAGGCTGGAGTTTTGGGGTTAGAAACCCTAACACCTCATTTCCCAACTTTTGTCACTTTGACCTTAATATATATATATATATTATACTGGCACAGTAGTGCCAGTATAGTTAGGGTTCAATGGTCACTTCTATGTTAAATCCAAGATTTTGCACTTTAATAACTTTGCAACTATACAACCGATGTGCACAAAACATTTCAAGCACCATCAGGTACCATAGATCTCTCCATGTGGCAAGTTTTGTTCTAGTCAGATGTGCAGTTCTGGAGACAAGTAGCATCAAAAAAATTTGAAAATTATCATTTAAGAGTGAATCCTTTGCCACACTGCATCCCTGAAACGGCTTGGGGGTCTGGTCTGAAATTGTTCGGGTATGTGGGGTCTAGGTCCCCAATATGCCTTTTGAAGGTTTGGTGAAAAAATATTAATCCATTCAAAAGTTGTTAAAGTTTTAACTTTTCCATTATAGCCTATGAGAAAATCATATGTGCCATGTGAAAGCAGTTTCTGCTTTCGCGAAAGCACTTTTTGCTTTCATAAATGGGAAAGTAATGTTGTGCTTCCACCATCTCATTTTCAGTTTGTGACATGGAATAAATGATATAATTCAAAAAATACTGCCCCTTGGTAAACACCTGCAGTTGTGTTTACCTAATCAGGGCACCAAGAACATGATTTTGCCATTAGTTTTTAAAATTACTGCTCAGAAATATGTTTATTTTATGTGGCCATTGGTAGTGTTCCAAATTTGCAACACTGCTTTTGTGAAACTGTCACAAATTGCTACACCGTTTCACAAAATTACATCAGTAGTGTCACAAATTGTGACACTGTGTCATGAAAGCTGTTGCAGTTTGTGACACTACCTATCCGAATCTGAGACACTACTTTCCAGATATGTCTCTTTCTTTGTCACAGCATTGCAAACAAATGGTTTGGATCTATGGGCTGCAATTTTCAGGATACAAAGGGATTGTCCCACAGATGTGCCTTTTGATGGTTTGCTGATAAAATTTACATAGGTTCCATAGTTATAACATTCCAAAGTTTAGAAATTTCCCATAGGATAACATTGTTGCAGTTGGCTACCTTTCAGGGATTATAGCTTGAAAATGCTTTGAGATACAGAGTTTTCATGAAACGCAGCTTAGTACACCTACTAAGCAGTTATGCATGTTTCCAGACCTTGATTAAAATTGCAGTGGAAATTTTTATCAATGTCCCTATGGTGACTGTGATACTGTGCCATTGGCAGCACAAGGGTTAATTGCAACGTCTCAACATTTATGGATAGGTGGGGAGAGCAGGACCCAAAGGGCCCTGCACTCCTGCATATGAATAACATCATGGAGTGATGGGAGCACAGGGCCATGAGGGTTAATTATAATGTCTCTACACTTGAGGATAGATGGGAGCACAGGGCCCTGGATAAGATTACACTTTCTCAAAAAGTAAGGCAATTCATTGCAAAAACATAAATAATGCATCAGTTAGAGTTTATATTAAAGTGACAAAAGTATGGAAATGTTCTATTAGGGTTCACAACCCTAACACCCCACCCCCCAATCAACTGTACCACCGCACAGCACCCCACCCTCAGCCTCCACACATCAATAGGCATCAGAGTGTGACTTGGGGTCATTGACCCTAACGCTCATCCCATTCTCCTATGCTGCACCATCTCTGCTTCCTTACACATGGAATGGGGTGAGCGTTAGGGTCATTGACCCCAAATCACACTCCGACGCCTAAGGCTTTTCTGGATAAAAAAAACAAACAAGCAAGCCAACAAACTCATCTTGGTGTGTGAAACCTGCTGGTATTAAAAACATCAAAGCAGGTGACTAGTGAATTTGTAGGTGGACCTATGAGTTTGACTGCTGCACAATCTATTAAGGAGAAAAGCTAGTCAGTTCACCTTACATGAATTCAACACTGTTATCTATATACAGAGAAGCCCACCAGGATGAAGCCCAGCTCCACAGAATTTTTTTTCTATTATGTGTTTTGCTCCCGGAGCCTGGTGGGTCGCTATGCCCCTCCCTCGGAGGGACTCATCCTCTGGCCCCATGCATCCCTGCTCATGCCAACCCCGGTAGTTCCCCCATGGTAGGGCCAGGGAAGAGAGTGCCAGCCTTCTCCATCCCAACCCAGAGCATACTCCATAAGCCCGAGTGTGGTACAGGGACATGGGGCCATCATGGAGCCCAGCGGCTCCCTTTTCCACCTTTTCACTCCTGTCCTCCTCCCCCCCATATAGGGATACTGCTACGTACCTCCCAACCTATACTGCCCTTGAGCCACCCCCAGAGGGCAGTCAATGAGTGAGATGACAACCCCCCCCAAGAGAGGAGAGCAGTCCTCTGGAAGCTTGATCCTCTCTTGCCCCTGTTGACCCCCAGCAATCTGGGCTCATTCCCAAGCCCAGGTCGCTGGCATGGCATCAGGTGTAGCGACCAGTGCCTCAACCTCCAGTGCCACTAGACTGGCTAACTCTCTGCAGAATTCTGCAGTAGAGTTACTGCAGCAAACAAAGCAATGTCAATGGGAGTTAATCCCCTTTGTTATGCAGGAAATCTGTGACACTATGCTTCATCCTGGTGGACTTCACTGTATGTGATAAAGATGATCAAACTTTCTATAAGCACTGATTTTGTTAAACCATTGCTATGGAGTGACTAGCACTATTCTTAACCACAGAATCTTGAAAAGTAGTTTTACTGACAAAATAGGTACTGTACCATATTTCCTCAATAAGTAACCACCTGCTAATAGAAACCTCCCTCTATTTGAAGCTGTGGCTATGAAACAAAACCTTGTATTTGTGGTTTCCTTTTTTCCCACCAAAATCCACTCTTACCTGGATGCCAGTACCCCCACCCCGCTTCAAAGTTCTTTCCCGAAGAATACGACACAACACAAGTACTAGATGCAGTGCTCCTTCTAAAACAACCGTGTAAAAAAATTGTGCAAAAATATTATCCACTCCCTTTTTTGCTATAAAAGAGTCTGGACAACTTCCAGTTTAGTTTGTTGGCAAAATTATCAAGTTATACCAACATCTGAGCATTGCATAAATGTCTTCATTTAGATTTTTATCATGAAAAACGGATGCCAGCCACATCTGTCATTGAAATAGCATCTCAGACATGGCAAGCAGTGTGAATCGATGAAATGAAAAAAGGGTGTGCAGCATGCAGTAGGAGGTACCTAAAAATGTAGGTTTGACATGTAGGCAAATGTTTTTTGTAATTGTAGCTGAAACTAGCTTTTTTGGAAAATCGTTTTTTCTTGAATTGCTGCTTCAAGGTGGTCAACAATTGGCCCATATAAAGTGCAGAACACTTATCTACTGTCTCCCCACTCCTCTTCTATTCCCTTCTGTGTATATTGTTAATATTATTAACATAAATCAAAGTAAATGCTTTGAAGCCCAGTAATTGTACAAATTATACTGTATGCCTGGGTTACATTCCAACCCAATGTTCCCTTTTATAAAATGGGGTATATAAAATGGACCAAATCAAACAATTTCTCTGGTTAAAACATAGCACCTACAGTAACCATTATTTATCTAGAAACTGTAATTGTAGCTAACTTACTATAACCTACCTGGGTACAACCACACTAAATGAAAATAAAACCTTTTTCCAATAATTTTTTTCCCCGCTTTTTAAACACAAAAAACAACAACAGGGCATAGGTTTCTTCAAAACAAATGAGTTCCTGTGTTCATTCAAAGGCATATGGCCTTTTTTATCAAACTCATCTATTCTGGGGCAGGACCCATGGTTTGGTGATGGAAGGTAAGTTCTCCAGCACCAGAGAGGTCACCAGTGGCGTCCTACCGGAGTTGGTTCTCAGACTGGTGCTGTTCAATGTCTTTATCAACAATACGGGGATGGCATTAAGTGCAAAAGCTGCCTGTCTGCAGAGGAAACCAAGCTCAGTGAGAGGATAGATACAGCAGAAGGGATACTAGACTTAAAGGACAATCTGAAAAAGCTAGAGAGGTGGTCCAGGATTTGGCAGCCTGACTTCAGTGCAAAGAAAGGCAAAGTCACACACAATGAAGCCTAGAACCTGAAGACTGACTAAAGCTTGGGAGGGGACAAGGTATCTCCATGAAAGGAGGAGAAGGACCTGGGAATGGTGATCACAAGGGACCTGAAACACTCAGTGCAATGTAGGAAAGCAACAGCAAAGGCATCTAAAATGTGGGCAACATTGCCATAAGGATCAGCAGCAGCAGAGAGGAGGTAATATTGCCCTTGTGCAGCTCATTAGGTGAGACTGCTTCTGGAGTACTGCTATAGATGGTCCGTGGAGGGCAACAAAGATGACCATAGGCCAACAGGATAGGACAACCAAGGAGAAGTTGAGGGCACTGAACATGAACTCCCTGGAGCAGAAGGGAGAGAGGGGACATGATTGAGAACCTCAGTTATTTGAAAGGAATAAATGGGGGGGGGCAAAGATGGTTTCTTCAAGCTGAGTGGGAACCAAAACATAAAGGGACACAGTCACAACTTGGGGGGGGGGGTTAGGACAGATGCTTGGAGGCACTTCTTGACTGAGAGGGTGGTGGTGAGTTGAAATGTACTTCCGGAGGAGGTGGTTTTGTTAAAAATGGTGGGCAGCTTTAAGAGAAGCTGAGATAGAATTAAGGGGAGGGGGATGGCAGATTTGGGAAGGGGATAGGACCAGTAGCTTATGCTGAAGGCCCTGCATTATGAATAGACTAGATAGACCTAATGGCCTTATTCTGCTGGTTTCTTTGTATGTTTGCATATATTCTACATAGCAACAACATAACTAAAGGAAAATAAAACCTTTTTCCATTAAAAAAAAACATAAGCACAATAATCCACTACAGAGCATGGTTATCTTGAGAAATACTACACTTCTTGGTGTGTTGAAAGTATCTCACCAATTGGCCTTATAGTGTATGGTGGAACATTATTCAGCATGAAAATCCATGCCTGCAATAGTGTTGTTGTGCTTCACACACTCTGTCATACTGGCTGTTGTGCTGCACTCACTCCATCATACTGGCTGCTGTGCTGCACGCAGTACGTCAGTAGTGCAGCACAACAAAATGGAATGCTGTCTCGTGCTTCAAAGCCATCAAGAAGCGACAACCGTTGCCTGCCTTGTCATCTCACAGCTTTACAAGGAGACAGCAAGTCCTGACGTGAAGAAAGGGAGATTTCACATGTTTGCGTTCTAAGGATAGCAGTGAGATCCGTGAGGGGGAAAGTTGCACAGTGGCAGATAAGAACACTATTTAATTTCTGAAAATATGGACATGTTTCTCTCTTTCTCATGTTGTTGTTTTACTGTTGAGAAATGTTCCTGTTTAAAAAAAACTGTTATGCTGTGTCATCAGTTGACCAGCACCATAGCCGAAGCTGTTGTGTTCAAAGACAGAGTAAAGTGTTTAGTAAACCCATTTAAAAATGTTGTGTTTTCTTTTCACTCTAATCGTAAGTATGACTGCCCATACACTATAAAAGATTGAGTATGAGCAGTCATACACATACCGGGTTATTCTTGAAACTCTCCATTTCCCTGGTAACAGCTCGATTCAAGAATAACCTGGTTGTGTATGACTGCTCATACAAAATCCTCTATGTGTCTTCCAGTTCACCCAGGGCATGGATTAATGCTCTAGAAACACATGCCCTGTTGTGGGTTCTTGCTTATTTATGCATACAGTACTTTCCCTATAGTGTTCATCTACATGTTGTGAAACTGGATTTAGGCAGTCATCCTTATGGAGTATCTGTGCCTTTAGTGTGTAATGGAAGTGCACTACACTAAAATATGGGTTTAGAAAGGGCACTATCAGTAAAAATACAGGTTCTCTAGTTCACTGGCTGAAAATAGCCAAACCTAACCATACCCAACCTAAAAAATAGGCATTCAATTGTCTAGCATACTTAACTGGATAACAAAACTAGAATAAATAAATAAAGTTAGTTAAATAAATAAATACTCAATCAATTAATCTTCATGAACAAATTTGGATGGCAGAAATGCTGGGATCCTATATTTTATGACTGTCTAACATCCATGGCCATTTTAAGCTTACTTTGATTACACGTGTGTGTGTGTATGTGTGTGTGTCCATGAGGCTGCATAGATAAGAAGATGTATACATGCTTTCATAGAAGTATGATGTGTGATATTTCATATACGATATATTATGATCTAGGGGTGCTATCTGCGAACCCGAGCAGACTTGATAGACCATATGGCCTGTTTCTGCTGGCATTTTTATATGTATGTATATGATATTTCTACATGAAGAATATTACAAAAATTACACTCTGACTATAGCAACCAGGTCAGCTAGGTAAACTTGGATTTCAAAAAGCTATTTCAGTTAAGATTTAATTACTGTATGTCATACTTTGCTTCTCAAACACAGAAACCAGAAGAGCAATGTTCTTAAGTGAAAAAAAAACTTATTTTTTGTTATAAAACTTGTTTTGTATATGACAATGCAATCTGAGATTTCTGACATTCAAACAGAAAGAACAGTAGGCAGTTGGCAGGCAGCAACATTACATCACAAAGACAAATCATTACAACATTTCTGATACGCTAATATGATCACCTAAGAACACTGGTATAGTGAGAGATGAGTCAATCAGAATGCATGGTTGCCATCATCTCCCATATTATGGGCAGGATTCACAAAGAAGATGTGCCCAGTGCATCTCAGCTGCCTCAGCACAGGAGAGATGCACTGAGTGCAAAATGGATGCTTCACAGAGGAGGAAGAGGAAGAAGCCCCCAGTGCAGCCCCTCTGTGAATAGCACAGGTGCACCAAGCCCAGGATGCCCCGGAGCATCCCAGGCTGTGCCAGCGCATCCCCCATGTCAGTCTGTGAACCCATTGGGGCAGGGCATCTCAGGATGCCCTGCGCCCAAATACATGATTCACAGCCAGGGGCATACAAATGAGTCCATTAGGCATGCATGGTGCAATGGAGCCATTAGCATGCCATTATAGCCCCATTTGCATTGTGCCTGCAGGGCTGCTGCAGCAGAATGCACCACCTGTAGCCACCTCCCCTTCCTGGCCCGACCCCAGCCCGAGACATGCCGCTCCCAGTGGTGGTAAAAGAAATGACACACCACCCAGCCCCCGTACAATGCTGCTCCCAGTGGCAGTAAATGTAAATATGACACCTCCCCAAGCCCCCGTACATTGCCACTCCTGGCAGCAGTGAAAGAAAATGATGACACCACCCCAAGCCCCCATCCAATGCCGCTCCTGGTGGCAGTGAAAGAAAATGATGACACCTCCCCCATGGCCCCATATGATGCTGCTCCCAGTGGTGGTGAAAGAATATGTGACACCCCCCAAGCCGCCATCCAATGCTGCTCCCGGCAGAGGTGAATGAAACTATGACACCCCCAAAGCCCCTGTATGATGCTGCTCCCGGTGGCAGTGAATGTCAAGATGGTCCCCCTCCAGCCCCTAGCCCTCAGTAAAGCCACCTTCTGCAGCAGTTGGCCAGTGTGTGCAGACAGCCCCAAGTACCCCCAACCCACCCCTCTCCCCCAGCAGGGTGCCACTGTCGGCAGGCAGCTCAACCCCACCGCAGACCACCACGTCCGCCCACCAACAGAGCCGTCTGAGAATAACAGCTATCTGCTGGCCTGGAGGCTGTGATGATAGCTATCATTCGAGACAGCTCTGCCGGTGCGGCCGTGGCACCTGCGGGTGGTTAAGCTTACCTACTGATAGTGGGACCCTACTGGGGGGGAGAGGGGTGGGTTGGGGTGCTGGGAGCTGTCTTCACCAGCCAACTGTACTTGAAGGCGCCTTACCGAAGGCTTGGGGCTGGGAGGGGGTTCATCTTGACATTCACTGCTACCAGGAGTGGCATCATATGGAGCTTTGGGGGGTGTCATAGTTTCATTCACCACCGCCAGGCGGCATTGGACAGGGGCTCGGGTGGTGTCATCTTTACATTTACTGCCACTGGGAACAGCATTGGATGGGGACTTGAGGGGCACACTGGACTGCCAGGGTGGGTGGGCTGCCATGCTGTTGCCTGCAGTGTGGCAGCCTGTCTGTAGGTGGCCACGTACTTAAGTCTAGATTTTGTAGAATTATCTTTCTGTGGTGCATCCCTGGATTTGCCCCGGGGTTGCGCCACAGAATAGGGCTGTGAATGGGGTTGTGCCCAGTATGCATGGGCAAACCCCCAATCACAGCCCCTCCAGATGTGCGGCATAGCATTACTGGTGGTATGTGGTGCATCAGGGATGCTCTGGTGCATTGGGGTTGCTCTAGTGCATCTGCACCCTGCCAGAATTGCCCTTTGGTGCATTTTGGAGATGCCCCCACACATCTTGTATGCTCTGGGTGCATCCCTTCTGTGAATCCTGCCTCATGACTTTAAAGGGAACACCACTGATAATTTGTGTCCTCTTTTACCACTTGTAAATTAACAGGGTTTTGCATAATATTTTTTATGTTAGTCTCAAATTGCTTACACTATGTATTCAACATCTGTACCTTATATAAATATAGAGAGTTTCAATTAACTCCATTTTGGAACTACTGTATTTGACTTCCAAAAAAAAGGAAAAAGGCCAAAAGTAGAAGGAAGAATTTGCCATCCAAAGGAGAAAACAAAATTAAGTGACTTCCAATTGTTTAGAAATGGAGATCAAAAATGGCAGCTTTTTCAAAGTAAAAACGTTTGTCACCAGTAATATTTTATATTTAATAGTTTCTCAAAATATGGGCCCAGCCAAAAAAACTGAAATAACATCCATGTTTGAAGCCTTGGGCTAGAAACACAACAGATGATATAGTACAGCACTCTATCATAATCTGTAGTTTGTCATGAGTCGTATTCCCTACATACAACAATGCCTAATCTGGGGTAAATGAAGTAAGCAATTAGATAAAACAAGATGTGCAATTATGGACAGATAATTGCATGCCTCAGGTGTGTTATTAGACATAAAGCATAGCCAAATACCAATAAATACTGTATGCCTGAGACATTTGGTTATTGGCTATAATGATGAATCCAGAAAGTTTCTTATTCCACTTATTGTAAATGAATAACTGAAAATACAATGACTAATGAAGACTGGTCTATATTGTACAATGGTACATTTCATTTGTATTTTTAAATGTTGGAAATATTTTTATTATATATACTGTATATACATATATATGCAAAAAACTTTGTTAATCCATTGTTAGGGTTGTTACTAAAGTGGCAAATGCAGGGAAATGTGGTGTTAGGGTTTCCAACCCTAACACCCCACCTCCATCCTGCAGAAACTGACAGTTGTCCAGGGTGTGCCTTGGGGCTATCAGCCCTAATGTTCACCCCATTCCATAAGTAAATAATCTGAGAGAGGTACAATATAGGAGAATGGGGTAAGCATTAAGGCTGACAACCCCAAGGCACTCCCCAACTCCTCTCAGTGTCTGCAGGGTAGGGTGTTAGGGTTGGAAACCCTAATGCCACATTTCACTACTTTTCTCACTTTAGTAACAACCCTAATTGATGCATTAACAAATTTTTTTTGCAATAAATTTCCTTACTTTTTCAGATAGTACAATCATATCCTTATTTTACTGTATAAGCACAGGTTCTGAAGGGCCCATCCCTTCCATCCCTCCATAGATGCGTATATGTATGTAGCTGTGGAAGCACAGGGCTCTCCTGGCCCTGTCTTTCTATTTCTAGGACAACAGTGACCAAATTATCAGCATAACCATTTTTTTACCACACCTCATGTACCATTTACAGAAAATTTTTGAATCCCTGCCAAAATGTAATTCTGCACAACTGCAAAACGATTCCACACCACAGGTGCAAAAACACATTTTAGCCAGGATTTGAAAAATGTCAGCTGTGACATACATGAGGTGGGGGTAATGAGAAGGTTATGATGAAAATTTGGGGTAAAATATTTAACATGTCCAAAGTTATGAGAGGAGTGGGTAGCAAAATTGCAATGAATGGCTATAACTGTTGCATTTTTTCATATTTTGACCCAAAATTTTCAACATAGTCTTCTAATGACCCCACATCATAAACCCCAGAGGTGAACATTTTTAAATCTGTGCAAACACCCTACTATGCCACAGGTGCGAAAACACATTTTGGACAAAATGTAAAAAATTACAGCTGTGCTGTTCATGAGGTGGTGTGAAAAAAATGGTTATGTTGTAAATTTGAAGTCAAAATATTGAAAATTACCCAAGTTATGTGCATGCGTAGAAAAATTTCAACAAACAGGTGTAACTCGGCCACTTTTTGGAAATATTTTATCAAATTTTAATGGGACCCCACCTCATGAACACTGATGGTGAAATTTCATTATTTGGTCCCAAAAGGTGATTTTGCACAGTGACTGCGAAATCACGTTCCAGAGCTGATTAATGCAACAACAGTTGCAGTGTTCATGATGTGGGTCCCAAAAAGGCCATGTTGAAAAATTGGTGAAAAGATTCCAAACAAGCATTTGTCAATGCTGAATGTTTGTTTGCTGATATTAGCATTGGATGTGCAGTAGTTAGACAGATGTATAATAGGAATGGCAGTGAAGTATTGAACTCACACCAACCCCACCTCCACCCTGCAGAGATGGACAGGCATTGGGGTGTGTCTTTGGGTCATCACCCATAACGATCATGGCATTTCACCTCACCCTATCCTGCAGACACTGACAAGTGTTGAGGTGTGCCTTGGGGGTGTTCAACTTTACAGTCACCCCATTGCATAAGGACATACACTGAAATGGGTGCAGTACAGTAGAATGGGGTGAGAATACTGGGGATGAAGAGTCCAAGGCACACCTCAATGCCTGTCACTGTCTTCAGGGTGGGGGTCAGGGTGGAATGGCATGAGCATTACAGCTGGCAATCCAAAGGCACACCCCTGGTGCCTGTTAGTCTGTACAGGGTGGGACGTTATGGTTAGAAATCCTAACACCCCGGGTGTTTGTTGGTATTTACACTACAAATTTTCAAAATGGCCTTTCTATAACCCCCACCTCATGAAAGCATTTGGAACCTCTGCTCATGAACAGTGGCACTGTGATTTTGTTAATCTGTTCTGAACGTTGGTTTCCCACAGCGACCAAGCCATTCTGTGCAAGATGTGGCGAAAACAAAGTTTGGGCGGAATGTGAAAAATGACAGCTGTACCATTCATAGGGAGGTGTAAAGAGATGGCAATGTTGAAAATCTGGAGTGAAAATATTAAAAATGCTCAAACTTACATGTGTACATGGAAACTGTGCAACACACACTCGTAACACAGTAATTTAGTGGAATTATTTTACCAAATTTTGAACATAGGCATTTTGTGACCTCTGCTCATGAACAGTGTCACTATGATTTTTTTACTCTGCCCTGAACATTGATTTCTCACAGCGACTGCACCATTGTGCACCAGATGTGCGAAAACACATTTTGGGCAGGATGCGAAAAATGACAGCTGTGCTGTTCATAAGGAGGTGTGAAAAATTGACAATGCTGAAAATCTTGAGTGAAAATTTTACAAATTCTCGAGTTATGAGTATGCATGAAACTGCGCAACACATGCTCATAACACAGTCATTTTTTGATTTATTTCATCAAATTTGCATCATAGGCTTTTTGGGAGCCCACCTCATGAACAGTGACACTGTCATTTTGTTAATCAGTCCCAAAAGGTGATTCTCTGCAGTGACCACGAAATCACCTTTTGGGACCGAATAACCAGATGGCAGTCACTGAATTCATGAGATGGGGTCCCAAGAACCCCATGTTAAAAATGTGGTGCCAAAATTCACAAAATGGTTGAGATATCTACCTAAGTTGAACCCCCACCCCCCATTTATGCCATTATACAGCTTACCGGCATTTCTTCGATTCACAGTTGGCTTTGAAGAGTGCAGACATGTTCCCACTCCAGTGAAGATTGTCACACCAGGCTCCAGAGGTAAGTATGGGGTAAGGGGGTGTGGGGAGGTTGGGTGAGAGGTGGGTGTGGGTGGGGGGCACCAGAGACAATGAGGATGGTTTTCTGTTTTACAGGGTTTAAAAAAGACCTCACATGATGGTTTTATATTACAGGGACAATAGGGAGTTTGTTGTTGAGGGCTGTAGCCTGATGGGTTCACCCATCAGCACATACAGAGTGTTTGGGTGCCACATGAGCAAAGGGGTGGGCACTCCCCTCGGTACACAACAAATGGGGGAGGACATTATGCCAACAGGGAGTGGGCTCCCCCGTTGGCTTTCATGGGGACTGTGAGAGGTGGCTGGTGACAGCCACCATCATGTTTATTGAAATGGGACACCAGACAAAGCAAGCTGTGATACACCGCTGGAATCAGGGACTGCCCCAGCAGCAAAAACAGGAGATTGTTAAGTGACGGGGCCCTCCCTGATTACAGCGGTGAGTTTCTTTCAAGTTGGGGGCATGCTACAATACTACTGTCATCAACAGCATGCTCCTCTATTGGTGCCACAGAGACCAGCCACAAAATGGACTGCTGGCACTAGCCACAACACTGCTGCACCTCCACAACTTGCTAGTACAGCAAGCTGTCACAATATGTTTTGTGTGCATACACCCAAGCAAACATAAACATGGCAAGGTTATGATACATACATTCAAAATGTCTTGAAATGCATTATACGGCATTTATCTTGATTCATCAATTCATAGTTCAGTTTTGAAGAGTGCGAACGTGTCTTATTCCACAGACGATGACAGCCTATAACTTCTGGAGGTAAGTAAAGGGTAAGGGGGGTGTGGGGTGGTGGGTGCTCAGTGTGAGGGTTGGGATGGGGTGGGGATGGTGGGGACAACGAGGGAGCATTTTCTTTTTTTCAGGTTAAAACAAAAAGACGTTGGGGGACTGTTTTCTTTTTTTACAGTAATAACTAAATAAATATTTGGGGACATGGGAGTAGGCTCCCCAATGTCCCACACTTCTAGGGGGGAGGGCGCTTGTAATGCTGAGACAGGGATTGGACTCCCCGATGTCGACAAATATAAACAAAATGGGCTGTGAGGGGAAATGTGTGACACTGGGAGTGAGCATCCCAGTGTCACATTTTATAAATAAACTAAGGGAATCAGAAGGTGGGGGGTGCCACTAGACACTAGGGAAAGATATGGAGGGGTGCCACTAGGGACAGTGATATGAAGGTGGTGGGTGCCACTAGACACCAGGGAAAAAGGCATCTCACAGCTGAAACTGCAGCAGGCAGCATGAGTTCCAACTGCAACTGCAGAAGTCAAGAAAAGCCTGCTGTTCTCATACTGACAACATGGGAGAAGCAGTCCTCTCACTAAGCTTGGTACCCAGGATTGCGGGTGCCCAGAAAAGGTGTTTCTTGTAAAAATGGAAAAAAAAACTACATCAGAGCGTAGCTAAACAGGTGACATTTAGCTAGGTTCTGATATTTATTTCTTAACATCCTTTCATTTTTTTATGTGTTTTCTTTATTTTTTTCTCTCACTAACTGAAAAACAAAATAGCAGACACAGGAGCCCTCTGCGAAAATATGTGACCCTGTCTGCGAAAATACAACAGCTCCTGTGAAAACAAGAGTATTTTCATGTGGAACATCTAACTTTTCCAATAGGAAATAATGGGAAACTTTAAAATTTAATAACTTTTGAATGGAACAGTATTTTTCACCAAAGCTTCACAACTCAGATCTGTGAGGCAAAGGCTTTCTACCCTGAACATTTCAGAGATACAGGTGGACAAAGAAACAGCAAAAAACATGAAAATTTAGGGATTTGTGACTCTGTATCTCGGAAACCACATAACGGATTCACACGAATTTACCACGTCAAGAGACATTCCCAAAAGAGACTACGTATGCAAAATTTCATGCAAGTCTGTTGAACCATTGTGAAGTTATTAAGGTACAAAAAGTTTTATGGACGCATTTGCACCCCTATCGTTAGGGTTGAAAGGTCACTTCTATGTTAAGCTCAGAATTTGGAACTTTAATAACTTCACAACCATTGAACTGATTTGAATGAAATTTTGCATGCACCATCAGAGACTGAAGATCCCTTGATATGCCACACTTAATTTCAGTCAGATGTGTGTGTGTGGATATATGAGAGTGAAAAAATTTGAAACATACCAGTTTTAATTTTTTTTTTATGCCATAGCACAAAACTTGCTTGGAATTTTGGTCTGACATTTTTAGTTTAAGTAGGTCTTGGACCACAGATGTGTCTTTTAAAGGTTTGGTGAAAAAATATTAATCTGTTCCAAAGTTATTAAATTTAAAATTTCCCATTATTTCCTGAGGGAATTTCACTTTCCATTTTGATGTGTGCCTTGACTAAGGATTCTTTGTCGCAAATATGTAATCTTTTGTTGCAAATGGGGAATCTTTTTTCATGCTGCTACCATCTTGTTTTCATTTAGCGATGGAAACAAAATTAAATAACTTACAAAATGATAGGTTCACTACCAACCAACATATGTGTTCTGGAAATCTGGACACATTTCACAGGATTCTGGTGTTGCTTTTTTTAAAATGACTAGCAAATGTGTTTTTCTAACATGTTTAAATCCTATTTCATGTCTTTCTTTCCTGCTCGGAAGTACTTTTTCACAAATTGTGAAACAACAAACTCAACAAAGGATCCTGTTTCACAATTCATGAAAAAGAGTTATTTTTTACAAACTGTGAAAAAAGACACAACAAAGGATTTCCCCTGGCCATCCCCATTAATTTGATACATTTCCCAGGTGTCTAGTGGCAGCCCCCACCCTCTGATTGCCATGCCAATATTGCTAAATGTCTCTCTGGTGTCTAGTGGCAACCCCCCACCCTTAGATTTCATGTATATTTTTTAAATATTTTCCCTGGTGTGCTGTGGTACCCCCCCACCATCCCATGCCCAATCTCATAAAGTATTTTTATCCAGGGTGTCTAGTGGGCCCCCACCCTCTGATGCCTGTTGGATCTACTTTATATTTGCCTTTGTATCTAGTGGTACCCCCCCCCATCATCCCATGTCCTAACAATACTATAATAATAAAACCATCCCTCATTGTCTTATTTTTCATCTGAAAAAAAGTCCATTATTGATGCTTGCCTGTCCCCCCCACCTGACCTCTCACTGTGCACCCATCATCCCACATCCCCCTGGACCCTCCACACACCTTCACTCACCTGAACTGATCCACTCTCCAGTTGAGGACATGTCTTGCTGCTTGAACCAGCAACTACTGTATAAGAAGTAAAATAACTGTGGTTCAATTTATTTCAATAGGACCACATATACAGGCACCTTATTTCTCACACAGCAGTTAGTGGTTGCAGCAGCAAGACGTGTCCTTGGTCAGAGAGTGGATCTTCTCTCTGGGACCAATTCAGGTGAGTGAGGGTTTGTGGGAAGGGGTCCAGGGGTGTGCAGGGTGATGGGAGCACAGTGGGAGGTTGGGTGGGGCTGGATAAGCATCACTGATGGACTTTTTTTAGGATAAAAAAACTCATTTAGGCAATGAGGGATGTTTTTATTATTATGCTATTCTTCAGATATGGGATTATTGGGGGGGTGGTTACCACTAGACAAAAGGGCAAATATAAAGTAGATGCCATTGGGTATCGAAAGTTGGGGGCCTACTAGACACCAGGGATAAAAAATGCTTTACAGGATTGAGCACAGGAGAGTGGGGGGTACCACTGGACACTATGGAAAATATTTTAAAAATATATATGAAATTTGAAAGTGAGGGGTGCCACTAGACACCAGGGAAACACTTAGAAATATTGTAATGATAATCAGAGTGTGGGTGCTACCGCTAGACACCAGGGAAATGTATCAAATTAACGGGGATGGCCAACGGAAACTTTTTTTTCAGGTTTAAAAAATAAATCATTAAGACAACCAGGGACAGTTTTATTATTATAGTATTCTTCAGAAATGGGGAAGTTTTGAACGCATCATCTTTTTTTTTTATCCTTGCTGGTGGAACCTCGCCATTCCCGAAGACTGCAGTATGAAAAAGTAAGGTACAGTAAGTGTGGCTCAAGTTTATTTTGATGGAGGTTTCAACCGTGATGCATAACTTGGCCATTTTTGCAGATTTTGAAATCAAATTTTCAACATGGCCTTTTGAGGACACTGCCTCATGGACAATGTCACTGTAATTTCGAAAATCCATCCCAAATGGCAATTTCACTGTCACTTGGCAAACTCACCTTTTGGGCATTATTTGAACATTTGTATTGCCTTGGCTCATGAGGTAAGCTCATAAAAAGGCTATGTTGAAAATTTGGGGTCAAAATATATAAAAATGATGAAGGTATGCACATGCATTTAAATTTAACTATACTCCCTCGTAACTTCCGTAATTTGCAATTTTTCACCCAACATTTTCAACATAGAGATTTTTTTACTTCACCTCATGAATAAGACAGCTGTCATTTTTCAAATCCTGGCCAAAGTGTCTTTTCTTACCTCTGGCATGGACTGAAGTTGTGGTGGCATGGAATGACATTTTGGCATGTATTTGAAACTTCTCAGCCCAGCGTTCATGATGTGGGCTCATAACAAGGCTATTGTGCCAATTTGGTTACTGTCTTGGCTTCAATGCTTCATGGCAAAATGCATGTATGCAGGGATGGGCTGTGCTTCCACATACAAATAAGGATATGATTATGGATTGAGGGGAGTGCAGAGCCCACAGGGCACTGCTGTCTGACAGAGAAATAGGGATACAAGTACACTATCTCATAAGTTATTGATGGATGGGAGGACAGGACTCAAAGGCAAATAAGAATATGATTATATGATCTCAAAAAGTAAGGGAATTCTTTGCAAAAAAAATCCTTATTGCACTAGTTAGGGTTTAAGTCACAAAAGTAGGGAAATGTGGCATCAGGGTTTCCATCCTTAACACCCCAGCCCCACAATGCAGGCAGAAACAGGCGGGGGGTGTGCCTTGGGGTTGTCAACCCTAATGCTCATCCCATTTTCATGTACTGTACTCATCTCAGCTTATTTACTCATGGAATGGGGTGTGCTTTAGGTTTGACAACACCAAGGCACACCCCTCCATACTGTTGCTGCCTGCATTGTGGGTCTGGGGTGCAAGGGCTGGGAAGCCCTAATGCCACTTTTCCCTGCTTTTGTTTTTGTGGCTTAAACCCTAACTAGTGCATTGACAATGCTTTTTGCAAAGAATGTAAATAACAACTGTTGTGTGAAACTGTATTGTATGCTATTATTGGGAGCCATGGTGAATGAACCTTGTCTCAGTTTGCTGAAAGATCAACCATTTCTTTTTTACAGTTATCAACTTTTTATTCTTATAAAAAGAGTTTGAGATATGAAAAAACAACAACTCTGCATGAAAAAACTGTGTTTTTTTTTAAATATTATTTTTTGATTGAGTAGGAAGACCCCCCCAATGTAATTAAGGTGAGATAATTACACAGGTTTGATTGCTAATTAGTCTACTAAATTCTTTTGATCACTTGTCTATTCCATATTGTTTACTTTTTTACTTATTTTGTTGACCAGAAAAGGAGAGCTAGATAATTCTGCCTATTTTCAGCCTTGACAAGGGAGGAAGTTACAGATGCAAACCAAGTAAAATTGAAGCAGATTTGACTGTTGATGGTATTTTTATTAAATGAAAATGACAGCATAAAATAAAACACCTAATTAGCTGGCTACTATAATTAACTGTTGCTGAATGTCCTGATAGAGGAAATCTAGATTTAGTATTTGCCATATTGGTCCTCGCAAAGAACAGATCCAGAAGCAAATGATTTGATACCTTTTAATGGACCAACATAGATGTAACCACAAGAACAAAGTGCTCTAGCTTTTGGACCAACCACTCCTAGAGCACTTTGTTCTTGTTGTTACATCTATGTTGGTCCATTAAAAGGTATCAAATCATTTGCTTCTGGATCTGATAGAGGAAGAAATGCCTCATCACCATACCATCTAGTTAACTGGCTATGGATGTTCATATTTATCTGCAGTATATCAAACATTATACTGAACAAATCTAGCACTCACCAGCATTGTATAGAAAGACTCCACCAGATAAATTCATTTGAAACTTTTATTACACAAAATAAAAAAAACACTGTGTGGTATATGCTTGATGTGTTTCAGAACTCCATGGTTTCTTTCTCAAAAGCTGTTGTACCACCAATGAACAAACACTTAAATACTAAACGTATCAAACAACACATTATGACATCACTGGAGACATTTCAAACACAGATATCCAACAATTCTCTCCTGGTTTGAAAAGCAGTTATTTTACCCCTAGCCTGCCCAATACATTAACACTACCAGTAAATCCACTACCAGCTAAAGTGGAATTTAAATGTTTAAAAGAAGCATCCACCTCATTTACTGATGTATTTTCTTTTCTTTCCATGATTGATAAAAACTTGATTTGTTATTGAACAGATCCGAGATGCTGGATCATGAGCTTAAAACCATTAAAAATGAATCCAAGTAGGTTAAATCTACTCAAAAGGTGATACAAAAAGAAGCTGGGATTATTCAGCAGAAGGTACTTATAAATGAAGCCCTTGCTACTACTAATCTGAAAGCAATTATTGCACTTAAAAGAAAAAAACGAGACTGTGGTGAATACACTACATTATAAAAATTTGTGTTTGGTGGGAATTCCAAATGATTATGATAAGGCATTTAGTTCACTAAGAGAAATGTTAAAAGTCTTATTTATAACTGTACTCAATCTTTCTGAAAATATCTTGCCCTTTATTACAAAAGCCTTTCAGGTTCCGATTAGGAAACTTACAGTAAATTCAACTTGCCACCCACAGTTTTCTACTCAGGATGTCAGTTTTAATTTATTATCATCTGAATCTGCAGCAGAATTTGAACAAGTTCAAGACACTGCCAACATTTTCAACCACACAGCAGGCCCGAGGAGCACTATAATTTTCTCTTAGGCTTTTGACACAGGTAGAGACCTTATTCTAAGTACAGCAAGGAAATTGGAAGCATTAAAATGTAAAGAGATTATATGTCACATCTTTCCTGACATTGCCCAGCAACATTACAACGTTGGAAACAGTTCTTTCAGTACAAGGATGATCTCGCTGATCTCAGGGCCACATTTAAAATTTTCTACCCTGCCAAATGTCTGCTGACCTGTGGGGATGAGAAAATGTTATCTTTTGATCCAGATCAGTTAAAAACGTATATAAATCAAAAGAAACTTTATAAACCTGAGCAGCACTCTTCTGGGGGAGGAGAATGCGAGGGAGAGATGCCTTCTTTAGAGGATGAAATTAACTAATTAATTGTTGAAATCCCCTAGATCTCTATTACTTTTATGTGAATACGAGCGACTGTCTTATTTGTATATTCACCCTTTTGTTTTCTCTCTTTAAAGAATATAATATATACATAAGTTCCATGCCAAAGTTAAGGAATAGTCAAATTAAGATGACATAACATTAGAAGCTTGCGTCAGTTGAACTGCAAGATCATTTTTCTTTTCATTTGATTTCTTGGTAATTAATGGCCCACCCAGATGGTGGAATTTATCTAATTTAGGAATACCATATAAGCACATAATTGTATTACCACTTATTATAACCTTTATTTTTACTGTTAGGAATCTTTACTAGTTTAGCCTGATTTTATATTTTATATATTATGGTGTGATAAATATAAATTGTTAAATAAAAATTGTTATAAAATAAAATATAAAAAAACACCATGTGTTACATGCTTGACGTGTTTCAGAACCCCATGGTTCCTTTCTCAAAAGCTGTTGTACCACCAATGAACAAACACTTAAATACTAAAAGTATCAAACAACACATTATAACATCACTAGAGACATTTTAAATGCACAGGTGCAAAACCATCACATGTAGTGCAAGTTCAATTAAAGAGATAATTAAAATCAGGCTCTTTAATAATACAATAAACACTCTCACCAACTCTATAGTGAACTAAGAAAACCCTGTGACAGTTTAAAACTGAGAATATATACATCATTCATACTCTGAGAGCAAAAGGTAAGGAGGGGTTATATGTTAAAAGACACCAAAATTACCTAGAAGAAATGGTGGGGAGTTCGGGGAATGTACAAGTGAAGTCGAAAGGCGATCGTCCTTATGGCGAGTGTACATAGCCAAAATTCAATTTCCGCGATGTACAACCCCAGCGACAGAGAAAACGGTGCAAGGAATTATAATTTTACTTTTATGCAGTGGGGCTGTACCCCCCGCACCCCCCAAGGGGAGGATTTGCCCCTATACCCACCTACTTTTAGATTCTCAACTCCAGGGGGGTGCATGTCAGGGGGGTGCAACAGTGAACAAAAAAAAAATTTCAGCTACTCAGGCTGGGTGCAACAAAACATACCTGCACCCAAACCTGAACCCTGCATCCCAGCTACCCCAGGCCAGCACCTTCCTGACCACAACACAAAGCCAGCTTGGCGGCTGACCATAGCACCACCTCTCACAAACCCTCCGACCCCTGGCTCGGCATACTCACTACCCCACCCATGAGCATGTACATATAGCAACATCCCATCACCATTTGTGAAAACTCCACATCTGTCCACCCTCCCGACTCCATCGCCATCTGGGTATGCGCCGCAAGTGGGTTCGCTGTTTTGGTAGGCACCCACTTGCGACATGCCAAACTCACAGGATATCCATAATAAATACAACCATAGTGCAAATGCAATAAATATTATGGTACAAGCTGAAATAGCTCTTTATATAAAAATCCATATGCAACTGCAGCAAAATTAATATGACTGAATGATAGCAACAAAAGACTAATTTTTTTCCAAATGTGGTTTTAAATTAAAAACTGTATTTTAGCCTGGTAGTCTTGTGGCCTGTAGTTTTATTATCCAACAAGTTCCCCTCTTCAGTAATAGGTTTTTAAAAATGCCACCTCTAGGATTTTTGCAAACTTTGTCAATAATCTTATACAGCATCTTGTGATTTTCTTTATCTGCCACCGAATTAATATGTACCACTGTGGCATAGAGCTGTTCATTCTGCTCTATTGCCCTCATATGCTCCCCGAGCCACTGCTTTATTGGCCTTTCAGTTTTTCCAACATAAAAGGCTTGACAAGTACACTGTGCAAAACAAATTAGAGCACTAGTGTTGCATGTGGCAAACTGTCTTATGTCAAAATCCTACTTAACATTTACACTTGTAAATGTGTTACTGTTTTTTAGCTGCATCACAATAAAGACAGTTTTTGCAACAAAAAACATCCCTTTTTGTTATCTAACTAGGTTTGGTCCTTTTGTTCCACAAAATGACTGTGTAGTAATCTATTTTTCAATGTAGGCGCTTTTCTGTATGACATACGAGGAACAATCATAGCCATTTCTTTTAGTCCTGGATGTCCCCCTAACACTTTCCAGTGTTTACAAGTTATTTCCCATACCTCTTTTGCCTGAGAGGAAAAAGTCATCACAAAATTAAATACCGGATCCCCTGGAGACATTGATTTCTGCTGGTTTCACAGCCAGAAGGTCTTTTCTTTCAATATTTCTGCTAAGATTCTAGCTGTCTATATATTTTGCAAGCTATAGCCTCTCTCATGTAATTTCTTAGTCAAAACTGTCACTTCCTGTCTGAATACATCCACTGTGCAACAGTTGCACTGGGTCTAAAGGAAATGGCCCTTTGGAATGTAGTTCCTAATGTGTGGGGGGAGGCAGCTATACAAAATTAAAAGTTCATTACCATCTACATTTTTCCGATACAGTCTTGTATCCACACCACTCTCATTATTTTTACTCAGAGTAACATCCAGGTAATCAACCTCATTCTTGTCACTGGTGTGGGAAAACCTTAAGTTTTCTGTGGCACTGTGCAGGTAGTTAATGAAAACCTCTAGCTCTCTGCTGTTCCCTTTCCAAATAAGCCGAATGTCATCTATAAAATGTCCCACAAATATTTTTTTCTCTGAAGGGGTTGTCTGCCTTGTATATAACATTCTGCTTCCATTTCCCTATGAACAAATTTGCCACCGATGGGGTGCATGTTGCTCCCATCGCTATTCCCATTACCTGCAAATAAAAATTGTTATTAAAGGTAAAGCAGTTATACTTCAAAATAAATTCTAGCTATTTTAAAATTAATTCCACAGGTATGTCCTTCACTGCAGCTTCACAGTTCTAAAAAGCTGCTGCACCATCCAACCCCCCCCCCGCATGGGGACATTGGTATATAGTGAGTCAATGTCCATGGTGACAAACATCATATTATCATCCAGTTGAAAATGATTGCACAAGTTCAAAAGATACGTATATATTACCTTGAATATAGGATGGCAATTTTTCTCAGAGAGGCAGAACTTCCCTTTCAGCTCCTTGGCAATGCACCTAGGCACCCCACTGGTCACCCTCCATTCCTTGGAGTGAACCCCATTTCCCATAACCAATTTCTTATCCAGTTTACCACCTTTGGACTCACTTGAAAGTTACCCAGCTTGCTTACTAGTCTTCTATGTGGAACAGTGTTGAATGCCTTACTGAAGTTTAGGTAGGCCATGTTCACCACTCCACCCTAATCTAGTTTCTTGGTCATCCAATCAAAGAAATCTATCAGATTCATTTGACGTGACCTCCCTCCTGTGAAATCATGCTGACTTAGGTCTTGTAGCCCACTGGTTCAAGATATTCCATAATCCTTTCCTTCAGCAGTGATTCCATTAACCTTCCCAACACCGATGTCAGGCTGACAGGCCTGTAACTGCCAGCCTCCTCCCTACCACTTTTGTGTAGTCGAAGTACATCCGCCCTCCTCCAGTCATTCATAACCACAACTGTTTCCAGTGAGCAGTTAAATACAGCTGTCAGAGGTGCAGCCAGTATTTCCTGAGCTCCCTCAATACCCTTGGATGCACCTCATCTGGCCCCATTGCTTTGTCCACCTTCAGATTAGCAAGTCCCTTCAAGAATCTCACCTCCAAAAAAGGACTAGTGTCCATCTCCCTTCCTCGAAATCTTTTATTACTTTTTTGGCCCCTCTCCTCTTTGCTGTGTGAACGCTAAAAAAAAGTATTTGTTCAGGATGTCTGCCTTTTCCTTGTCCCCCTCTGCACAGTCTCCCCTTTTCTTTTTAACCTTAAAGTCCCATCCGTTCTTCCTATTTTCACTTACATACCTTAAAAATATATAGTCCTCTTTCATTACCTTCTGGGCTATTCTCTCTCTTCAGTTTGTGCCTTTGTGCTCCTTTCTGCTTTCTCTGCTTCTCTCTGTTTCCCCCCCAATGCTCCTTACTGAGTCCCTCTGTTTCCCTGATACACCTCCATATCCTGCTCCCACTACATCTCCTTATACCTTATGAATGTTACCCTTTTTGCTTTTACCTTTTCAGTCACCTCTTTTGAGAACCATAGCAGTGAATTTTTCCTCCTGCTTTTGCTCACTTGTTTAATGCAGAGGTTTGTTGCCTTTACTATGTTTTCTTTTATCTTAGCCCACTGTTTCTCCACCCCACCCAGGTCATCCCACCCCTGCTAGATCTTCCCTGAGGCATTCACCCACCTTTTTAAAATCTGCCCTCTTTGAGTCCAGGACCCTCATCCACGATGTGTATTCCATGAATGAGATCTTAGTTCCCCTGTCTGTGACATCATAATATCCTGCTATACAAATGACTGTGATATTGCAAGAGGATTATGATCTCATCTACGAAAGAAGCATCAATGTCAGAGTAGCTCAAAATGTGCCTTCATTGCCTAAGTGTTCTAAGACCTTATGCATTATATTTATTTATATTTATGTAATTAAGCAAATAGGCATGCCAGGGTATGTGTGATTGTGGAAAAACAGCATGCCCAGTGAAGTGAGGCACCAGGCAAAGTCAAGTGCCTTAAGCACTTGTTTCAGTATACCAAAATTATGGACACACTAGAGTGCCTTACTACAACTGAGAACGGATTCCTCTGATTTTTATTTTAAAAACTGAGTAATAAGGTTCAGAAAGTTAAATATTTCTAACTTGTGCTGTTGTACTAGAATGGATCATGGTATTGTGATCACATGTGACCAATCAAAGCTCTTGTTTCCTTTACCAATTGTATAATATAGTTTAAACTGATGAATGTATACATGCTTGGGACTTGGTCCCATTATGATGATGATGATAATTTTATTTTTAAGCAGGATACAAACTGTTGGGTTGGTGCCCATTTTCAACAGTGTCCTGTGGATTCTCACTCATATAACAAACATTCGACAATACATATTAAAAAAGTTCCCTGACAACAACATACATTTAACACTTCACTCACACTATTATACAAACAAGTTACACATACGATTTCTTTTAAATAGTAAAATAAACTAGTATCAAATCAATAACTATCTACTAATTAAAACAAGTACAGTTCACACGCAAGTAAATTTTCAGAGCTTTTTTTAAACTGAAGATTCCCATGTATTAGTTTTATTTCTCTAGGTAATCTATTTCAATGGACCACAAGGTTATTCTGCAGGATAATATCACCGAATCTAGTCCTTGATTTTGCTTTTGCAATACGTAAATCTGAATACCTTAAGGAAGTTGTTAGCAGTCGTGAAGATCCTAATAAAATATATGGATTTAAAGCATGCATACATATGTTATAAATTAATTTGTGGCACCAAATCAACCAACAGTATAATCTTTTTGAGGCTGTATGCAACCACCCAAGATTTCCATAAATTTTACAATGGTGGGTTCAAAATTTAGCATTAAATACAAATCTACCAAGCCTATAATACACCTGATCTATTTTATTTAAATAAATCTGAGGAGAATTCATATATAGACTGGATCCATATTCTAGAACAGGAATCAACAATTGATTCACCAGCCTTTACCTTGTTTTGGTTGTAAAGCAACCAGACAGCCTCTTTAGAGTTCCCAATCTCTGACTAACTTTGTTTACTTGATGACAAATATGTTCAGAATATAATAATTCCAAATCCACTAACACCCCTAAATATCTATAAGACTTTATATTTGCTAGTTGAGTGCCATAACCAATCTTAGTTGTAACAAAGGAATTTCAGACTTTCTCACACCTGGTGTAAAGGTCATACTTTTTTTTGCACTTATTTGCAAGGCAGAATCAACAAACCACTCCTCCATGTTAAACAGATCAATCTGCAGTTGTTTTTGCAATTGTTCATAGCTATCAGCCAATGACACTAATACAGTTTTGTCGGCATATAGCTGAATTTCACTTTTAGATATTGTAGATACAATATCATTAACATAAATATTAAACAATAGGGGACCCAATATTGAGCCTTGAGGTACCCCTCTCCCAACTCCTACCAAATAGAGACACGTTGATATCGGTCAGATAAGTAAGACTTAAACCAGT
Source organism: Neoceratodus forsteri (assembly GCA_016271365.2). Lineage (NCBI taxonomy): Eukaryota > Metazoa > Chordata > Ceratodontiformes > Ceratodontidae > Neoceratodus > Neoceratodus forsteri. The sequence goes on from JADMNL010000025.1 coordinate 88,177,400, forward strand.
GCAAGGTTTCTTCCAAAACTCCTACTATACATAATCTTTCCATCAGATTACAATGGTCCACCAAATCAAAAGCCTTACTTAGATCCACAAACATCGCACCAGTCTTTCATTCCAAATCTAAAGATGGTGCAACAAGATTATTAAAATCTACTAATGCAGTGTTCATGGATCACTCGGCTCTAAAACCATGTTGGAACTTAGTCAACAAACTATGTTGTTCCAAGTGTTGATTTACTTGACCATGGACACATTTTTCTAAAACCTTAGATAAAATTGGCAAAAGAGCTATGGCCTGCAATTTGATGGAATAGAGGTATTACCCCCTTATACACTGGAATTATCTTACCCACTTTCCATAAATCAGGAAAAACAGAGATATTTCCTCTTTTTTTTTTCTTTTAATAGAGGTACAGTAGAATACATATACAGTATCAGCTGTAGATATGCATAGCCGTCATCTAAAACATACATTTCTGAACCATTCAATTGAAGGAGCCACATAACAAATGTCCAGCAATCGGCAGTATCCAGGTGGCCCAAAGGGAATTTAATCCATCTTATTCCCATTGCTAACACCCATAGTTCTCAGATAAAGCACCACATCCCTGGTACTCTCCAGTTTCTCTCAAACTGACTATTCGTAACTCCCCATTGTTGAATATACCAGGGCACCATCATGGGATGAATGTAGGATCTCTGGCTGAATTAAAAAATACCCAGGCCCACCATTTAATTTCAAACCATCCCACTTGTCACATGGGGCCTGCTGCCATTCTTGCTAGAAAATAATTTTCCAAAACCATATCATGCCAGCCTTCCACTGTAGGGGGTCGAGGCTGTTTCCATAGTTTAGTTTTCACCTTTTTGACTATTAGAAGAAAAGTAAGTATAAGAGAACCTTTCTGCATTTTATAACCCTCTGAGGAACTGACAAAATTGCCAGCTCTGGGGTGCGTGTTAGATCTGGGTCAAATATTTCCTTTAACACCAGCTCATTCTGTTGCCAGAATACTTGAATCTTACTGCACCCCCAGAAAATATGCACATGATTAGCAATTTTCTCCACACACTGCCTCCGACAATCTGCTCCCAATTTTGGGAAGATCTTTACCAACTTAGCTGGAGTACTAAAGTACTGGTTGTGAGACCTCCATGCAAATTCTCACCAATAAGGGGCTAATGAGACTCCCAAGGAAGGAAGGATATATTTTAACCAGTGGTCATAGGACACCCTGTTAGGCAATTCTTTAGTCCAGGCCTCTAAAACTGTTTCTGAGGAATCTGAAGTAAACTCCCTGAGACCTCTATATAGTGCTTCTATCAAATGTGGCTGCATGGACCCACGGATCGCATTAATTACTGATGTCAACAATTGGGGAGGGGGGGTTTGGTAAACAACTTTTTACAGGATCCTTATGTTGAAGGAAGATCCAGACTTGTAGCTATCTATAGTATTCTCTATTAGACAGGCTGTATTTCCGCTGAAGTGGGGCAAGGGGGTCCACCCCATGAGAGCCTAGAAATTGGTAGATAAATGGAAGCCCCCTTCTATGCCTATTCTGAAAGGTTAGGTCAAATTGAGCTGGTAAAAAATCAGATTCTGTTGTTAATAACCTAAAATAATAAAATAGTGGATCCACGGAAGGCCTATCCCTTACTCTGTACTACAGATGCAGAGTCTACTGCACTCCAATATAAAAGTCTGACAATTTTGGTGAAGTGGTAAATGGAGCAAAAACTACCTTCTGAGGGTCATAAAGGTCATTAATAAAACATTCTATTTTCTTCCAAGGTGGGTGAACACTCGGGTTTAACCATGTCAAAATCCAAGTTATTCCAACCACAGTTGCATATTAGTCCAGGTCTGGGAGATTCAGACCTCCCTTATCTTTTGGCAACTGAAGCAGAGACCACCAGATTCGAGGTTTACAGCCTTCCCAGACAAATCTGGATAAAGACCTAGTCCAGGAGGTAAAATACATCTGTGGATGGGTAAAATGTATTGTTTGAAATAGGTATAACAGCCTCTGTAAAATACTGGATTGAATAGTGGCAAATCTAGAGTAAAAAGGAGGCTTCAACTGGGACCATTTATGAATATCAACTTCTAATGACAGGGTCAGTGTTTCATAGTTCACCAAGATCAAATTAGAAATTTTTAAGGGTAGATAAACACACAGATACTTTAATTTCATGGCACACCATTTAAATGGCATTCTTTGCTTTAATCGGATGGAGTGAGTAAAATTAAGAGCAAGGACTTTTGTCTTCAAGGAGTTAACTATATATCCGGAAACTGCAGCAAACTCCTCCAGTATCTGCCAAGCCTTAATTAATGAGGTCTCGGGGTAGTTTAGTGTCATCAGCACATCATCTGCATAAAGTGAGGTGCAATAAGTTTCTACCCCTAACTCCACACCGTGGGTCTCCCTAGTGGTCCATATCACCATAACCAAGGGCTCTATGTAAACAACGAATAGCAAAGGTGACAGGGGACAGCCCTGTCTAGTACCCCTTTCAAGGTTAATGGGACTAGATAAGGAACCATTCACTCTAATATAGGCTTGAGGATTGGCATAAAGATTACTGAGCCATTTAATAAAGTCAGCTGGAAAACTAAATAAAGCCAAAACCTGCCAGAGGAACCCCCAGAGCACTTGGTCGAATGCTTTATAAACATTAAGGCTGGCTACAACCACAGGTAAAGATGTTCTAGAGATATAATTTAGCAGGTGGATAATTCTAATTGTATTATCAGATGTTTGTCTATTCTTTAAGAGATTAGATTGATCCTGGTGAATTATGCCTAGCAGGATATCCTCCATCCTCTTATCCCAAACAAACATGTATAGTTTATAGTCACAGTTTAAAATAGATATGGGCCTGTATGACTCAGGGGTCTGGGGTCTCTGCCAGGCTTAGAAATGGTAGACATGACTGCATATGCCCAGGAAATCGGGGGGGGGGTTCTCCATGCTGGACTTTCAAAAACACTTGTCTCATTAATTTGATCAGGGAGGGAAGAAGGGTCTTATACCATTCCTGGGGGAAACCATCAGGGCCTGGGGACTTAAGTGTCTTCACCTGTCGAACTACCCACCAAATCTCTGCTTCTGTGAGAGGAGCCAAAAGTGTCTCCTGTTGAATTTGAGTTAGCTTAGGGAATCGTAGGAAAGGAACTGTTGGATACGTTGATCAGAGGGAGGGGAGGGGTTCTATGTGACAAGGGCGACTGAATGTTGGCAACTAGTCATAAGGGCACACAATCACAAGAGCAACTGAAAAACACTATGTTATGTAATTCGGGGGCTTTGCCACCACTTACCTCTCATGGGTGCCCCGCTCCCCATGCCCCCCTTAATTAGGATTCCTACTCCTGGGAGGTGCAACTAGGGGAAAGAAGTGAAATCCAAGGTTGCCCACATTGTCGGCGCCATTGTGCAGTCACCCTTATGACCAGTCACCCACATCACAGGCCACCAGGGGGGAGGAGGGATTAGCATATAGATCCCTATAATAATCTTGGAATATTGCAAGGATCTCCCAAATATTGTCCTTCAGTACTCCAGAAGTAGGATCTTTTAACTTTGTGATAGTGGCTGCCTGTCTAAAACAAGAAAGTCTCAGCTAAATTCCACGTTCTTCTAGGGCCCCCCTCATAATGATATTTTTTCAATTGTTGGAGTTTGGCTTGAACTTGGTAGTCAATCATGGCCTGGAGATGTCTTTTAATTTGTCGAATTTCCTGTTTCCTAGGCCCACACCGTTGTCCCCCATCCTGCTGTAAGAGCCTCAAACTGGCCTGTAGCTGAATACATCGAGTTTCCCTCTGTTTTTGCCTTGAAGAAGCGAAAGCAATTAGTTCCCTGTGAATCAACACCTTCAATGTATCCCAAACTAATGGAGCAGAAATATCTGGTGTGGAATTCTCCTGGATAATTTGAGAAATTCTCTGTTCCATCCAGTCTTTAAAGGCTTGGTCCTGGAGAAAAAGACAAATTAAGTCTCCACAGCCCCTGTCTATGTGGCTTCCCCAAGTCTAGTTTGAGTAAGAGTGGGGTGGAAACATAGAAACATAGAATTTGATGGCAGATAAGGACTGCTTGGCCCACTTAGTCTGTCCATTTTCCTACCTAACGGATAAGCTGCAGATCCTAGTTAACCAACAACCTACTTCCTCCTACCCCCCACTAGGACTGCCTTATGTCTGTTCCATGCATTATTGAATTTCTCCACTGTTCTTGACTCCACGACCTCCTCAGGAAGGCTGTTCCATGTATCCACAACCCTCTCCATGAAAAAATACTTCCTCACATTACCTCTGAGCCATCCCCCCTCTATCTTTAAATTGTGCCCCCTTGTTCTTGCACGTCTCTTTTTCTGAAAGATACTACCCGCTTGGACTTTGTTGATTCCCTTGAGGTACTGGAAAGTCTATCATGCCCCTCCTCTCCTCCTTTCCTCAAGGGCATACATATTAAGCTCCTTTAGTCTCTCTTCGTATGTCTTCTGGTGCAGACCCTGCACCATTTTGGTTGCCCTTCTTTGGACAGCCTCTACTCTGTCTATGTCTTTGTGGAGATGGGGTCTCCAGAACTGCACACAGTACTCCAGGTGGGGTCTCACCAACTGTCTGTACAGAGGGATAACAACTTCTTGTTTTCTATTGTTGATGCCTCTCCCTATGCATCCCAGTATCCCCCCACCCTTCCTTACTGCCTTCTCACATTGCTTGCCCACCTTTAGGTCATCTGATATAATTACCCCCAGGTCCCTTTCCATTTTTATTGTTATCAGTAGCTCACCCCCCATTGTGTGTACTCTTCCCCTGGGTTTTTGTTTCCCAGGTGCATTACCTTGCACTTCTTTGCATTGAATCTAAACTGCCATACATTTGACCATTCCTCCAACCTTGCCAAGTCCCTTCTCATCCTTTCCACTCCATCTTGTCTATCGGGTATGGTTTGATAGAAATCAAGCATTTAAGGAAAGATCTCTTAAAGCATCCAAGTGCTCCACAGAAATAAAGAAATAGTCTATTTTAGATGAGGTCTTGAACTTTGGTGATTCATAAGTGTATCCCCTCCCACTAGGGTAAAAATGTCTCCAAACATCCACAAGCCCCAGCATATTGATTTGGGAGTGCAGCAGTCTCTGGGCCGGGGATCTCCTATGATTTTACAGATGGTAAATATCTATTTTAGGGTTGTGGGTAATACTGAAATCACCATCCCCTTTTGTATATCCATAAGTCGGTTAAGGAGTTGTCGAACTCTAACTGGAGGAGAAGCTGGAGGGAGGTAGACATTAGCTAGAGTAATATCGTGCCCATATAATGTTCCCTGCACAGGAACATAACAACCAGCAGGGTCAGTATGTTCCAATACCATCTCGAGTTTGAGGGTGGAAGGTACCAGTATTGCCACTTCCCTTCTCCACCTTGTTTTACTTGAGGCTGAATACACCTTGTATTTCCCTCCTGTGGCTAGCTTCTAATGCTCAGATGGAGACAAGTGCATCTCCTATATGTAAATAACATCTGGGGCCTGTCTCTTAATGTATTGGAGCAGTCTACAGCACTTCACTGGACTGCTAATTCCATTTATGTTAAGCAAAACACTTTGAAAGGTGAATTAGCCATCATTATAAAACATAAAAAAAATCATTGTTCCCTCTGAATATGCAAAAGTCTACCTCTTCACCATTCGAATAGCAAGCATTCCCCCATACCACCCACCTGGCCATTTCTGTCTATACCAACATAGATCAATATAGAATGTGATGATTCATATGTTACACCTTCCAGTAGTACATTTTATGCCTACAAGTTACACATTATATCTAGACAGAGCACCCCTAATTAATATATAACACAACATTAAGCTTAGAAACCACAAAAACCATTTAGCCCAACAGGACGTAAACTCTGCCAACGTAAATAAAAACTATAAAGGCAGTAAACAGTACCATGCAATATAGGTAATAATATTATTAAATGAAACTTACAAGATTGGGGAGGATAAACTTTCCCCCCTGTAATTCCTGTATGGTCTCTCGGCACAAAACCGGATCCAATAGGAAAGGAGGTAATACCCAGGGCTGGAACAGCTGGGGCCTCCTGGGAGCAAGAAAGCACTCCAACAAAACAAAAAGAAGGACCAAATAAAGAATTTGTAGGTTAGAGAATACAAACACCCCTGATATCACCTAACATGTCCAATGTCCACCTAGTAAGAGTCTCCACTCCCTATATATGAGATAAAACTTTTAAACCAGTGCTGTAGTCACCATAAGTTTAGAGCTATGTGGATCAATAAGTAAAAGAATAAAGTCTGGACCTGTTTAACAGACAAATCTTAGGTCATTATAAAGCAACGTTCCAGATAAATGAAAGTTCCACATCCAAAGCCGGGGGGGGGGGGCAGGTCTCAGCTTCTACACCACCTCGGCAAGTGGCCCGTCTAGTTATGGTGTTATTATATTACATTCAAATTATATCGGATGGGCCTAGAGTCAGGGCAGTGAAAGGAGAGGCCCTAGGACTTCCATCTCCTCCCCCAACCCCCAACTGACCTTCAGGTAGAACATCAGATGTACAAAAAGTTATTTCAGGTCTGCTCAGTCACCAGGGTATTCTCCATATGATGAAATGCAGCCAGTGCTCCCTTTGGATCCATTGTATTATTGACACGCTTTCCATCTGCTGCACTAGTTGGGATTGTCTGCCATCTCACAGGTCTGGAGATGGAATCCACTGTAGTCTTGGAGCTGTCTGGAAAATGCAGGCCCATTTTAGTAACCTCCATTTTAGCCTCTTGTGTTGTAGCAAATTCTTTTTTTGCCACTGGGGAGGTGAACAATCAACTAGGCAGGATAAGGTGTTGAAAATGTATGTCCAGCCACTTTAATCACCAGTAACAGGGGCAGGTATGCCCGACAGTGCCTCATGGTTATCGGGGCATAATTGTGGTCCAAGTAAAAATGCTTCTGACCATAGAAGATTTTCTGCTTGCACCAGGCTAACAAAATGATCTGCTCTTTAGTTGAATAACTGTTGAAATGGGCTATAATCGACCGTGGAGGGGCCGAGGGATCAGCCGGTTTCGGCAATAAGACCCGATGCACCCACTCTAGATTTAAGAGTAGTGCCTCAGGAAGCTCAAGATCTGTGCGCAAGAGGGTATCAACAAAGACCTTGATATTAATGCCTTCTGACCCCTCCGGGATACAATAAATGTGAATGTTCTCCCGGCGGGCCCTATTTTCAGCATCCTTCTGTCTGGCTTCCAGCACTTCTTGGTGCTGCTGTAACTGTTGGACTTGCAGCTCTATGTCATCTACCCTGTTCTCGGTAGCTGTGAGCTGCTGTTCCGTATCATTGCCATGCTGTTCCAATTGCATAACATCTCTCCTGAGTTCCCCATAAAGCTGCTTGACTTCTGCCTGGAAAGACAGTAGCTCCTTGTAGATTAAATCCAGCTTCGCTTTCTTAGTTTTTGGTTTTGCTGGAAGACATGAATTATTCTGTGAGGCTTTATGAGAGGCCAGGTGCTTAGTATCTTGTGTGGTTTCAGGGCTCGAGGCTTCAGACTCCGATCTCCCCACATCGCTCTCCATCTAGAACTGGTGAGGTAAAGGGTACCAGTATCAAAACCATGATACCCTCCACTACCAGACTGAGATTAAATTTAGTCAATTGCCCTGCTTTAAAGCATTAAATAGAGGGTATCCAGTCGGGAGTTATCGCGCAGCTCAAAGCTAGGCAGCCATCACTCCATGGGGGCGGAACCGGAAGTCGATATTTCCTCATATTTGGTGGTTAACATTAAGTAATTACATAACTCTACTGCTATGTAATTAACACACTCATGACACTCTATTACATGTGTGGACAAAAATATGCATGTTATTACAGATCTATTAACATATGTGATAACCGCTACATTACAACACTAGTAATATTTGTAAGAACCACCTAGTGATTTTTGTAATTTATTTCCTTACTTTTTGAGATAGTATAATTGTATCCTTATTTTACAGTCCCTACACTCCCATCCCTCCATAGATGCATATATATATATGTAGCTGTTGAAGCACAGTGACCTCTGGCCACTGCACTTCCAGTCATAGCACAACAGTCACCAAATTGTCACCGTAGCCATTTTCTTAGCCCACCTCATGTTCCCTGTGCAGAAACTTTTTTCAATCCCAGCCTAAACTGTAACTCTGCGGAAGTGCAACGCCAATCCATAGTGCAGGTACAAAAACACATTTTGGACAGGATTTGAAAAATGACAGCTGTAACATACATGAGGTGGTGTAATACAAAGGCTATGTTGAAAAATGTGGGCTCAAAATATTCAACATTTCCAAAATTATGAGCAGGCATAGCAAAACTGTGACAAATAGTCATAACTCTGTCATTTTTAATTATTTTTATCCTAAGTTAGGAGGCAGTATAGCGCAGTGGTTTAAGGCTCTGAGCTACAAACCTGGAGACTTGGGTTTGAATTCCACAGCCCCCACTTGCATACTGTGTGACCCTGAGCAAGTTACTTAACTTCCTTCTGCTCCCAGGTCACACCTGTAAACAAGCGTTCAGCTTAGTGCATCTCTCCTGGTAAAAAAAAAAATAAAAAATCAACCTAGCTTTCTTATGACTTCAACTCATGTATCCAGTACAGAACATTTTTGAATCCCCACCCAAATGTAATTATGTGCAACTGCAATGTTATTCTGCACCACAAGTGTGAAATCACAATTAGACCAGGATTTGAAAAATGACAGCTGTCGCATACATGTGGTGGGGTAATAACAAGGCTATGTTGAACATATGGGGTGAAAACATTGAAAATTTTCAAAGTTGCATTCATATGTAGTAAGAGTGCAAAGAATGGTCACAAAGCAGTCATTTTTTCAAATTTTAACCACAAATTTTCAACATAGCCTTCTTATAACCTCACCTCATGAACAATATCACTGTCATTACACAAATCCCACCAGAAAGGTGATTTTGCCAACCAACTGTGAAATCACCTTTCTGGCAGGAGTTGCCTAACTGCAGTAATATTGTTCATAAGGTGGGGTCCTCAAAATACCACGTTGACCATTTGGGGTCAAAATGATGAAAAACACCTGAGTTATGGGCAAACGTTGAAACTCCCTCATTGAAATACATTGACACGCATTTACCTTAGATCATACTGTTGTCGCCGTTCCAGCAGCATGACATGTCTTCAGTCGGGGGGAGTGAGACCTCCATAGGTGAGTGGCGGTCTGTGGGGATGTCATGGGGGATGTGGGGAGGTGGGTGCACGGTGGGTAGTTGGGTGGGGGGTACAGGCATGATCGGCGATGGATTTTTTGTTTTTACAGCTTAAGAAGTAACAAAGGACAATGAGGGATTTTTTTTTCTCTTCAGAGTGAAAAGTAATAAAGGGACCATGAAGGGGGGATAACACTGTCACCACTGATTACTGGGGCATTGGAGGGTGGGAGTTACCATTAGACACCAGGGGTTAAAAAAAATTAGAGCATTGTTACTCCCCCAAAAAGAAAAGCAGGTGAGGGTAAAGAAAATATATATATTATTGTGCCACTATAGCTAGGGTTGAGTACCCCATTTAAGGTTAAAGTGTGAAACTTTGCATCTTAATAACTTTGCCACCGTAGAATGGATTTACCTGAAATTTGGCAGGAACAGAGCAGTAGTATACATCTCTTGATCTGCCAAGTTTCGTAGTGGTTGGATATACAGTTGCAGAGTTATGAAGTGACATTCCGTAGTGCATTTACACTCTTTTGTGCATTCTTTGCTCACATCTACAGGTTGTACAGTTTGCGCGACTGGTCTGAAAACTTCAGGAACCATGTGGCCAGGGTCTCCAATGTACCTTTCAAAGATTTTGTGAAAAAATATTAAACGGTTCAAAAGTTATTCAAAAAACAAGTTTCACATTATAGTCAATGGGAAAAGTTAACAAAAAGTTCAACAATGTTGCAAATGCAGTTTTTAGTGTTGCAAATGACCCCTGTAGTGTCATGAGTCAGCCATTTTTTTTCAGTTGGTGGTCACAGAAATGCTTGGCATTTAAATGTGGCACCATCTAGGGGCACAATTTTTTTTGTGTTCACCTAGTTGGACCCTGAGGATGCTAGCCATGTCTTTGGGGGTTAAACACCCCAGAAATATGTTTTTGAAATTTTTGTAAAATAGTGTTGCAAAGTAGTGTCGCACTCATGACACTTTTAGGATTTCATTTGGTAAAAAGGCCATGATTTATGCATAATTATTTGTTTACACTATGCCCAAAATAACAGGAATTCTTTGCCACCCTGCTGCAAAGCAATGGTTTGGTTCTTTGGGCTGAAATTTGGAGGGAAGAAAGCCAACATCCCACACATGTGACGTTTGGTGGTTTGGTGACAAAATATTGCATGGCTGGAAAGTTACGGTGCTCCAAAGTTGACACTTTTACCCATAGACTAACGCTGCGGCATCCGCCACGTCTTTCGGGGCCCGTATCTCAGAAATGCTTTGAGATACAGACTTTTCGTCGGAAAAAGTCTTAGCCCCCTAATTGGGGACTAAGTGCAAAACTAGCCAGGAAAGTTATAATTTATATGAAATTTAAATTTTTTTCTATGCCATGCGGCTCCTGAGATATAAGCAATTTAGTATTCCAAGTGCTCATTTTCTGCTCCGAGGCCCATTATTATGAATACATTCTTTGTATTCACTGTGTTTCTGTATGCAGCTGTTGGTGAAAAAAAGGGTGTGCGCTTTCGTTACTGTCACAGTTAGCATTCCCACTTGCGTTTCTGTAACCGTTTGCGTTAGCGTTCCCATCTATGCCACCGTATGCGTTACCCTTTGCCTTTTTGTTTGCGCTTGCATTTGCGTTACTGTTACCATTTGCATTTCCATTACTGTTTTTGTTTGCGTTTTGTTTTGCATCACCATATGCATTACCACTTGCATTTGCGTACGCGCTTCCATTTGTGTTTCCTTTGACATCATCGTTGCTGTTACTGTTAGCATTTGCATTTTCTATTGCAGTACCATGACTGTTCGTGTTACCATTTATGTTTCCATATGAGCTTGCATTTCCGTTTGCGTTACCGTTCCTGTGTACACCACCGTTTGTGTTACCCATTGCATTTTGATTTGCATTTGCTTTTGCGTTACTGTTAACATTTGTGTTTCCATTACTGGTTTTGTTTGCGTTTCATTTTGCGTCACTGTAAGCATTACCATTTGCTTTTGGGTACGCACTTCTGTTTGCATTTCCTTTGGCGTCGTCGTTGCTGTTACCATTAGCATTTGCATTTCCTATTGTGGTATCGTGACCATGTGCATTACCATTTGCATTTCCATACACGCGTGCATTTGCGTTTCCATTTCCATTACCATTACTGTCTACAACACCGTGTGCATTACCCTTTGCGTTTTTGTTTGTGCTTGCATTTGCATAACTGTTAACATTTGCGTTTCCATTACTGTTTTTGTTTGCATTTCCTTTTGTGTCACCATGTGCATTTCCATTTGTGTTTGTGTTTCTGTTTCCTTTGGTGTCACTGTTGTTGTTACCGTAACTGTCTGTGTTTCCAATTACGTTACCATGTCCATGTGCATTATGGTTTGCGTTTCCGTACTCACTTGTGTTTGCATTTCTGTTTCCATTAACATTTGTGCTTGTGTTTGTATTATCAATTGCGTTATCATTTATGTTTGCGTCACCATGCGCGTTAGCACTTGCATATCCGTTACTTCAATATTTATAGTGCACATTCTCAAAAAGAAGGGAAATTCATGGCAAAAAACTCTGTTTAATGCTTTAGTTAGGATTGTTCCACAGCAACAAAAGCAAGGAAATTCGATGTTAGGGTTCCCACCCCCTTGCACCCCACCCCGCCCCCACCGAAAGGCACTGGGGTGTGCTTTGGGGTCATCGGTTCTAACTCTATCGGCTGGCGAACAAGGATTACTGGCAGGGCCATTCTGGTCATGAAAGTGGAACATCTGGTTGGCAAAATGGGAGATCCTTGTTCTCCAGATGATTTCCTTTTTTGCCATGATGCATAGATACATAGACAGTGTCGGCAGATAAGGGCCTGTGACCCATCCAGTCTGCCCATTTGAGCTTGTATGTTCAGTTTATGTTTTCCTAGAAGTCTGTTGCCCCTTACCCTTGACCTCCAGAATTCCTTTATGTCTATCCCATGCATTCTTAAATCCCTTGATTGTTTCAGCCCCCACCACTTCCTCTGGCAGGGTGTTCCACTTGTCCACCACCCGTTCTGTGAAGAAATTCTTCCTCACGTTTCCTCTGAATCGTCCTCCCTCCAACTTCATCCCATGCCCTCTAGTCCTGGAACATCTTTTTCACTTAAAAATAGTGTATTCCTCCCTGTAAGATACTTGTATGTCTCTATCATATCCCCTCTCTCCCTCCTCTCCTCCAGGGAGTACATATTCAGTTCCTGCAACCTGTCCTCATAGGACTTGTGATGCAATCCATGTACCATCTTTGTTGCCCTCCTCTGAATCTTCTCTACCCTGTATATTTCCTTATGTAGGTAAGGTCTCCAGAACTGTACACTGTACTCCAGGTGGGGCATCACTAGTGTCTTGTATAGTAGAATTATGACCTCCCTTTTCCTGCTTGTGATGCCCCTGCCTATGCATCCCAGCATCCTATTTGCTTTACCTGCTGTCTTGTCACACTGTTTCCTACCTTGAGGTCATCAGAGATGATAACCCCAAGATCTCTTTCCTGCTTGGTGCATGCTATATCCTCACCCCCCAACTGATATATTGTGCCAGGGTTTTTGTGCCCCATATGCATTATCTTGCACTTCTTTGCATTGAATTTCAACTGCCAAACCCCTGACCATTCTTCAAGTTTCTGCAGGTCCCTTCTTATTCTGTCTACACCCTCTGGTGTGTCTAGTCTTTTACAGAGCTTTGTGACATCAACGAACAGTGAAATTCTGCCTTCTAGGTCATGCGCAATGTCACTGATGAAGATGTTAAATAGGACTGGTCCCAGCACTGATCCCTGTGGTACCCCACAGGTCACTCTTCCCTCTGTGGAGTGACAGCCATTTACCACCACCCTCTGTGTCCTGCCACCCAGCCAGTTACCTACCCACCACACTACTGTCCTGCCCACACCCATATTCCCCAGTTTGTGTAATAGTCTTCTATGTGGCACAGTGTCAAAGGCCTTGCTGAAGTCCAGATAGGCCATGTCCACTGCCCTCCCCTGATCCACCTCCCTAGTCACCCAGTCAAAAAATTCAATGAGATTGGTCTAACATGACCACCCCCTGGTGAAACCATGCTGCCATGGGTCTTGTAGTCCATTGACAACTAGATGTTCCACCAGTCTCTCCTTCAGTAGTGCTTCCATGATCTTCCCCACTACTGAGGTGAGGCTGACTAGTCTGTAGTTTCCCGCTTCCTCTTTGTTCCCACCTTTGTATAAGGGGACTACATCTGCTGTCCTCCAGTCTTTGGGTACCTCCACTGTTTCCAGTGATCGTCTGAACAGGATAGCCAGAGGTTCAGCCACCACCTCTCTTAGCTCTTTAAGGACCCTGGGGTGCACCCCATCTGGCCCCATTGCTTTATCAACTCTTATTACTTCCAGTTCCTTCAGGACCCTTTCTCGAGTAAAGGGACTTGTGTCCATTTCTGCACCATTCTCACCCCTTGTACTCCCTTCAGACCCATTACCCTCCTCTTCCTCAGTAAAGACTGAGCAGAAATACCTGCTCAATATGTCAGATTTACTGTTGTCATCCTCCATGCAGCCCCATCCTCCCCCCTTCAGTCTCACTACTCCTCCCTTTGCCTTTCTTTTTTCACTTATGTACCTGTAAAAGGTTTTGTCCCCTCTACCCACTGATTTTGCAATGTGTTCTTCTGTCTCAGCTTTGGCTTCCCTTACTGACCTCTCTGCCTCCTTTTGCTTCTCCTGGTACTTCTCCCTATCTCCTTCTGCCTGTGTCTTTTTTTATTGCCTGAATGCAATCTTTTTTGGCTTTCACTTTCTTTGCTACCTCTTTGGAAAACCATAATGGTATCCTCTTCCTTTTCCTCTTGCTAACCTGCTTAATGCATAATTCTGTTGCTCTTGTAATCCCCATTTTAAATACTGCCTACTGTTCCTCAACCACTGATTCCTGCCCCATTCCCCTTAATGCCTCTTTCAAGTATCTCCCCATTTTCCCAAAGTCTGCCCCCCCTAAAATCCAGGATACGTGTTTTTGTGTGGTTTGGTTCTGCTCTTTCTGTGATTTCAAACCACAATGACAGGTGGTCACTGTTCCCCAGGTGCTCCCTCACTGTTACCCCCACCACACTGTCCCTGTTTGTGAGCACAAGGCCCAGTATTGCCTTCTGCTGAGTTGGTTCCATGACCAGTTGCTTGAGGAAGGCACCCTGAAGGGAGTCCAGGATAAATCTGCTCCTAGTTGATGCTGCTGCTGGGATGCTCCAGTCCACGTCTGGAATATTGAAGTCTCCAACCAGTGCTACCTCACCCTTGTCTGCCATCCTTTGGATGGCTAGTATCTGCTCCCTATCTGTTTCTTCTTCCTGGGCTGGTGGTCTATAGACCACACCTGTGCAGATGGCTGGCCCCATTTTCCTTTCCAGCTTAACCCACAGTATCTTTCCCCCATTTTGTTCCTCCTGGATCTCTGTGCCCTTATGTCATTTTTCACATACAGTGCCACTCCTCCTCCCTTTCTACCTGTCATGTCTCTTCTGAATATGTTGTAGCCAGGTATGGCCATCTCCCAGTCATGGTCATCATTACACCAGGTTTCAGTGATGGCCACAATGTCCAGGTCTGACTGCACCATGACAACCTCCAGATCTTCCATCTTGTTGCTAAGGCTCCTGGCATTGGCACACATGGCTTTCCATGATTTGACCTCCCTAGACTGTTTCACTGTTCTACTCCAGCCCCTTCTTTGGTTGTCCTTTATCCCTGGTTCTACTTGTTGTCTGCTCTTCTGCTGAATTTTTCCCCTTTTCTGCCGATCCACCTCTTGGGTGCTAATCTCCATCTTTTGCACACCGCTTTGCAGAGATAGCCACTCCTCTGGTTCACTAGTTCCACTGCTAGCTGTGGGGGGTGAGCAAGTAGGTACCCTCCTTGCTGGCCTGCCACCCCCCTTTGCTAGTTTAAATGCTTGTCAATGTAGCATTTAAACTTATCATTGAGTGCTTGGATTCCCCTCCAGAATGGATGCAGGCCGTCAGGCTTAAACAAACCTCCATCCCTCCAGATGGGTCCCCAGTCACCCATGAATCCAAACCCTTCCTCACAGCACTAGTTCTTCAACCATGAGTTAAAGTTCATGGTGCATGCACCCCTATGGTCTCCCTTGCCTTTCGCAGGTAGTATTTCTGAGAAAGTGATAGAAGTAGCTACTTGCTTGAGACCCCTCCCCAATTTCCTAAACTCTTCCTGAACTTCCTTTGGCTCCCCATTTGCCAGGTTATTAGTACCTAGGTGGATAATGACATCCAGCTCACCCTCCCGTCTTGCCTTCCCAGTGATCCCCAGGATCTTCTTTCTATCCCTCCATGCCGTGGCACCTGGTAGGCACCTCACCTCCCTGTCCTCCCCCTCCTGTGTTTCTAGCTGGACCCCTCTTATGATGGAGTCCACCACCAGGATTCACTTCCTCCTCCCCTGGGGTTCACTGCTGTCCCCGCTGAGGTCACCTCCTTGGCTAACCTCCACATCCTTTCCTTCCACTTCTCTGGGTACCCCTATTTGGTTGTCCCCGTTTGCCAGTGTGGCATATGAGTTCTTGAGTGGAATAGGATCTGGGATGTGCCTCTGCCTGACTGCTCTAACCCTCCCTGAGCCCACTGTCATACAAGTGCTCCTTGTTCTCGGTATCCTTTGAGGCAGTTGCATTGAACTGGGTGGTCTGTGGATGGGGTGATGGTACTCCTGACCCAGTTTACTTCCACTCTGAGTGTGGCTACCTCATCCTGCAGTCCAGATAGATGCATACAGATAAGGAAGCACCTCAGTGTCCAGAAGGTCTGCCTGAATATGGCTGCCCCACAGCCACTGCATTGCACCACTCCCCACATTATACTGCAATTCCACTACTTGTCTGTTACTGAAGCTCTCCTAGTTCCCTTTTTATTAATTTACTGTCCTAAAAATCCTGCCACTGATCCTCAGATACTCTTCTTTTCAAGAAAAGAAAAGAAACCAATAAATAAATAAATTGAACACTTGTGCTGAGGGTGGGCTTCTTCCCCCTTATGCCCCTCCTACTCCACACCCCTTACTATCCCCTGTGTTTAGCTCCTGTCAATCAGATTTAACAGGGCATATAATTAAGAGTTGGGGGGGGTGAAAATTTGCAGCAATTAAAGACAACAAAGAAATACACCACCACTACGTTTTAAATTTTCAATAGACCAAAAACAATTCTAAGCAAAGACAGCAAATAAATTACAGTGTCACTAAAAGCCCACAATCTAAGTTTAAAAGAAAAATAGCAATTACCAGTTACTGTAAAGCACTGAATTGAATATGTTTCCTTCCCTTTCTGGCTTCTTCTGAGAAAAGAAAACTCACTTGCTACCTCAACTCTGACTAAGCCCCACCTCCAGTTATCATGTAGCTGAGGTCAGAGGCCAGACAATTAACACCCCTCACCCAAACTACAGGGCAAGTCAGACAAGCCAAGACTAAATTTGCAGCAATTAAAGACAGCAAAGAAATACACCACCACTACATTTTAAATTTTCAACAGTAAAAAACAATTCTAAGTAAAGACAGCAAATAAATTACAGTGTCACTAAAAGCCCACACTCTAAGTTTAAAAGAAAAATAGCAATTACCAGTTACTGTAAAGCACTGATTTGAATATGTTTCCTTCCCCTTCTGGCTTCTTCTGAGAAAAGAAAATTCACTTTCTACCTCAACTCTGACTAAGCCCCACCTCCAGAATGGCAAAAAAAAGTTAGCGAGTGATGAAAAAGGATTTAAATAGTAAAAAAAAAAATTTCTAGGGGCAAACAAAAGTCATAAACCACAAAGTACTGCTCACAAACTCCTGATGAGGAGGAGGAAACATACTTCATTTTTTCAACCAGACACTGGGCAGAGTTATGACAGCTTTTTGAGGACAAAAACAAAAAACAAGATGGCAGCACATGGAAAAGGAATTTTTTTCTGGTGAACAAGAAGTGGCCCCTGGTGAACAAGGTATAAGATCCTTTTTTGTTCCATGAAGCTATCCTGAAAAATTAAAAATCCCATTGAAAATAATGGGACCTTAAAAATGCTATAACTTTGGAACTGATTAATATTTTTTCACCAAATAAATACTGGCCTGTTCTGTGAACTGAGCCCTTTCTACCATAAACACTTCAGACCAAAATTAAACACTGTCTATGCACAGCACAATGAGAAAAAACTGCAAAAAAGGGGTGAATTTTCAGTTTTTTTCACTCTCCAGATCTCAGAATCCGCAAATCTTACCAGAACAAAACTTGACACAATAGGAGATCTTCCCCAGGAAACAGCACATGCAATATTTTGTGCAAATGCAATGAATGGTTGTAATGTTATTAAAGTGCAAAATTTGAGGTTTAACATTAAAGTGCCTGCTCAACACTAATATAGTGGCCCTACTGTGCTATGCCTCTACACTTATGGGTGGGTCACCTATGGATACCAAATGAGCAACATTTCACTTTCTCAAAAAAGAAGGGAAATTTATTGCAAAAAAACTCTGTTAATGCATCAGTTAGCATTGATTCCACACCAACAAAAGTCTGGAAATTCAATGTTAGGGTTACCAACCCTCCCCTCCCCACCCTCCACAGACCAATAAGCACCAGGGTGTGCCTTGGGGTCATTAGGCCTAATTCTTACCCCACTCTCCTATCCTGTACCATCTCAGCTTGTTTACACATGGAATGGGGTAAGAGTTAGGGCCAACCCCAAGGCACACCCCAGCACCTGTTGGTCTGTGAAGGGTGGGGTATGTGTGGGTGTGGGGTAGGGTTGGTAACCCTAACATTGTATTTCCAGACTTTTGTTGGTGTGGAATCAACCCTGAGTGATGCATTAACAGAGGTTTTTTTTGCAATAAATATATACATATGCCTCTGTAAAATCACATTTTTTTGCATTTTCCCAGGATTTTTCTTTTTTCTCAACTGCACAGCTGTTTGACCCCAGCACCAGACTCCTCTTGCCACAATGGCAATTTTATTGTGAGCTGCTTCCAGGATGCCTCTCTCTTTCCTAACACACTGACTGTGGCTCTCCTTGAAGTGGGCTATGCAAGAGGCCACACCTGCTAACTCTGGCTCCCTTGCCCAACTTGTTACCCATCACAGCACATGTGCACTAACACAAAGACATGCTTATGTACTGATACACTGGATAATGTCAGCTATGAAGAAACTGCCAGTGACAATGAAAACAGAAACCTTATAAAATGTAAAATACAAACTTAACACAAAAACAACCAAACAAACTCATAAATGTTGAATAAATGAAAAATGCTATAGCCCTAATATAAATATCAGTGACATTTCCCCATTTGAAGTTTGACCTTTCAACATTGTAAGTGGCAGATCCACTTCTGATCTCATAAGGTCAAACTATACTCTGGAGAAATATCACTGATATTGCCATTGGGACCATGGCGTATCTCTCACACACACACACATATATATATATATATATATATATATATATATATATATATATATATTCAAAATATGCAATTTATCTTCAAATGAGAGGAAAAAATATAAATTATGAGTAACAGAGAAATACATTTGCATATATTGAGTCAGACAACTGCATATTAGATTTAATCAACCAGTTTACTAGTTACAGTATAGCTTTTAAAGAAGCAATATCTTTTACCAGAAAAATGTATGATGTTGTTGTTTTGTTAAAATGTAATTCTTTCAGAACTACATTTTATCACTTTTGTTCTTTTCAGTCTGTTACATTCCTTAATGGAAATATGCGTGTTCAAAGCTTTTAAATGGTCCTGCTTCCTTGCCATGCCCATCATGAATAAACTAAACATCCCTGTGTGATGCTGTGTTGTTTACTGCCAGAAACATGTGCTAGTACCTCCTAATATACCCAGAGTATGATTCTAATTCAGAGAGTCAAAAGTAACTGCAACAGAAGAGATTTTTAAAAACTGACAGCCAACCTTACTAACATCCATTACACAATTAGTAATAAAAGCTGTTTTAAGCCAATCTGAAGAAATTAAAAATACACTAGTGACATATCATAAAGGTGTCAGAAATATATTTCATCATAAACTTCTTTTTTTAATTCAGTTTTATTAAACAACATACGAATATACAGTCATACTTAATATTTTAGCAGGTCCTGCTACACTGTACTTGTTGTGCAGTGCTATAGTAGAGGCAGGACATCCCTCTACTGTCCTAGACTGCAATGGCTGTTAAAAAAACCTCAAAAATCAGACTCAGTGTGCTAAAATTGTATTTCACTCTTGTTAGAGCATTCCTGTGAGCCCTGCTATGTCACAAGCAGGAAGAGGGGTGTGTAGTTCACAGCTTAGCTCAAGAACTACTGCTCATTCTTTGGAGCTATTCTTTTAATAGGGCACAATTGCTGAGGTAAAAGCATGCCAGGACCTTGCATGAAAGGTTCTCACCCTGCTGAAATCCTGCAAATTTGTGGTTTTAACTTTATTATTCAGGACTGACCTGTGCTTGTGCTTCTGGGTTACTCTCAGCTATTTTAGCAAGTCCTGCTGCACTGTACTGGTTGTTGCCTAGCATGATAGTAGAGGCAGGACATCCCTCTGTTGTCCTAGGCTGCAACTGCTGTTAAAAAATGTGAAAATCAAGCCTCAGTGTGCTACACTGTATTTTGCTCTTGTTAGAGTGTTTCTGTGAGACCTGCTACATCACAGGCAGAAAGAGGGGTGTGTAGTTTCCAGCTTAGCTCAAGAACTACTGCTCATTCTTTGGAGCTATTCTTTTAATAGGGCACAATTGCTGAGGTAAAAGCATGCCAGGACCTTGCATGAAAGGTACTGCCCTGCTGAAATTCTGCAGACTTTGGTTTTCATTTTATTATTCAGGACTAACCTGTGCTTGTGCTTCTGGGTTACTCCTGGCTATTTTATCAAGTCCTACTGTGATCAGGGTGAGTGAGCAGAACAAGCACGCATCGACGTGCATGAAGACGTGTGCAAAGACACGCATGTCTGAGCATGTGTCTTGCATGTCTAGGAGGTTAAGTGGAACACTGCAAGTTGTAAGTACAATTTCAGTCACTTGTAATTGTGAAGGTGTAAAGAGCATACTAAGACAACAAAACACAATAAGGCAAGTGTGCAACAATTGCTGTAGCCAAAATGGAGTACATTATAGAGGGGAAAAAAACTGATAGAATGTATATGATGCCATATGTTTAAGAAAATTGACCAGGACTATAGTGGCTCAGAATATAAATGTAATAAGTGTGTTCATAACATGAGTTAATCAAGGAAATTGAGGACTTTAACATAAGACTTTGAGCCATAGAAGATAGTCAGAATCAGATGGCACTAAGATTTCAAACAGTAAAAGGGAATACATACGAGAATGAAATAAATAAAGATGAACAAAATGGTTTACATCAACAGCAAATAAAAACAAAGAAAGGAAAAAAGGCTGGTAAAGCAAAGAAGGTTAAACAAAAAAATTACTAAAGAGTGTGGAAACAGGTCCTACTAAAGCAGCAACTGAAAATGCAACAGTATTAACAGAGACAAGTTTAAACAATAAAACCAGAAAGAGAAACAGGGAGGATGAAAGTATAAATCAAGAGGAAGAATGGTATGAAACACAATATTGTAAGGCCTCTAAAACAGGGCGTAGGGCCACTCAGTATCATATTCCTTTAGCAAACCAGTTTGACCCCTTATTAACGCTTAATGAAAATCAGGAACAGTTTTCTAAGGAAATAATATGCCTACGGAAAAAGAGAGAAATAAATTGTGGGAGTACAGAAATAAATGAGTCTGGCATAGAAGCCAGATAGACCCAATATCTGATACAATTCAATTTGGAAATAATCGACAGAACAATGCATCTTGATTCTAGCAATGAAAACCAAGATATCCTGGTACTGGGTGATTCTATGATTAAAAACCTGGACAGGACCATATGTAACCCAACTAAGGCTAAAAGAACTATATCTAGCTTTAAGGGTGCAAAATTTCAAGATATCACTTGCATGTTGGAAAACATACTCAAAAACACTACCCCAGAACCCTTGGTCATAATCCATGCTGGGACTAATAATATCTTTAGGGATCCAGCCTACAAAATCCAACAAGATTATATAGCATTCACAAATAAATTGATAGAATTAGGATGCAAACCAGTCATATCTGAGATATTATTTATATCAAAGGCAAAGCAAGCACAATACAGGAAACAAAAAGCAGTAAATAATTGGTTATGGGCATAGTGTTTACATCAGGGCATAGAGACTATAACTCACTGGGAAGAATTTGAAGACAAACCTGAACTATATAGCATGAATGGATTACACCTCAACTCGAGAGATAATACAATTCTTGGGGATCACATAACAGCAAGCATCAACAAGCATTTAAACTAATAAGAAGGGGGGAGGGTTCAAAACAGCTCCACTTTTAACTTGCTCTAGCATAAGTACAAATGATAAAATATTAAAAGGGAGACATCCAAGAATGTGCAAACAATAAGAAGTTAATAATCTTGCTGCTAAATGCAAGAAACTTGAAAAACAAAGTCGAAGAGCTTTATCATATACTAACAAAAAAAAGCAATTCAGATCTGTGGAGTTACAGAAACATGGTTTGCGGATGATGAATGGAATACAGAACTAATAGGTTATTTCAAAATATACAAAAACAGAAATCATAAAAAGGGAGGTGGTGTTGCTTTATATATATACATAAATCCCACAAATTCTAGAATTTAACAAAAATGCTTCTAGTAATGAAGCAGTGTGGGCAGATATAATAACCAAAAATAGAAACCTAAACATAGGTTTAATGTACTGGGCACCTAATCTTGACCAAACATAGAATAATACTTTGTTTGCAGAGACAGAGGACATAAACATACAGGGTGAACTGTTACTAATGGGGTATTTTAATTTCCCAAACATAGACTGGAGCAAGAGTGAGGGATCAAATAATATAGAAAACCAATCTGTGGACATCACAGTATTACAAAATTTAGAACAACTGGTTAAAAAATCTACAAGGGGAAATAATATATTAGACTTATTTTTTGCAAACAATACAGATCTTGTTGATAGCACTAAAAGCATACCTCCATTAGCTGACAGTGACCATAATATTATTTATTTTTAATATAAGTTAGCCCACAATATCACAAAGGGAAAAACCACAATGCTAAACTATAGCAAGGCTGACTAAAAGTATTCAAAACTATCTAAATAATTGGAATTGGAGGGACGATCTGAATAGGGAAAAACATTATGGAGGTCTGGAATAATATCAATAAACACGTCACTTATTGCATTAAAACATGGGTCCCAATCAGGCTTAAATACATTAACTCAAAAAGGGTACCACCATGGTGGACACAAAATAACTAAACTCTTAAGGGGAAAAAAGGTATTATAGGGCTTATAAAAAGAATCAAACATTACAAAATTGGCAGAGATTTAAATAAATTGCAAAAAATATTAAACTTACCATAAGGAAAGCAAAAAATACTATAAAACTAAATTTGGTGACTAAGGTCAAGGCTAATAAAAAGAAATCTTACAGCTATATATGATCCCTTAAAGGGAAACAACCTACAATTGGTCTCATAATCACAGGTGATAGAGTAACAAAAAAAGAAAAGGATATTGCCACTGAACTTAATAAGCATTTATTAAGCGTATAAAATCCCCCAAATCCCTCAGACATACAGCAAAATAAAACTGATAATAACTCTCCAAAGCTTTATGCTAAGGATGTAATTAATATTATAAACAACCTTAAAACAAATAGTTCACCTGGGCCTGATGGTATCACTCCATCTTTCCTAAAAAAAAAAAATAGTTTACCAATTGGCAGGGCCACTAACTCATTTATTTACTACATCTATCCAGGAAGGAAATACCCTGAGAGAATGGAGAATGGTTGCCATAATTCTGATTTTCAAAGGGGGTAATAGATTTGAAGTAAGTAACTATAGGCCCATAAGCCTTACATTGGTTGTAAGTAAAATCATGGAAATATTATTACACAAATTCATAACTGCACATTTAAAAATACAGGGAATATAAATCTGACCAAACATGGATTTACACATGGAAGATTATGTCTATCAAACCTAATTAGTTTTTTCGAACCAGTAAGTGCAGCACTGGATAAAAATATACCATTGGATGTTATTTTCCTCTACTACTCTAAGGCTTTCGATAAGGTTTCTCATACAGTCTTATTAAAACAACTGATAAGAATAGAGTTAAATAATATAATTATATGGATTAGTTCATGGTTAAACAATAGAATACAATGTGCTACTGCTAAAAGGTCACTCATCAGACTGGGGGACAGTTACAAGTGGTGTCCCACAAGGATCTGTGTTGGGACCCACATTATTTAATATTATGATCTCCACCCTACCAAATACAAAGAGTGTTTGGGTAGGTAAGTACGCAGATGACTGCAAACTTGGTAGTTTGGTACAAAACCCAGAAGATGCCAGGGCGGTACAGGATAGTCTAAATAATTTGGTAACATGGGCAAATGAAAATGAAATGTGCTTCAACCTAGAAAAATGCAAAGTAATGCACATGGGAAAGAAAAACCCTGTGCACATTTAACAAATTAATTACACTACATTAAAAACTATTAAGGAAGAAAAAGATCTGAGAATAATAGTAACTGACGCTCTACTGTAACATTTGATACTCACTCAATTATGACTGCTAAGAAATGCAAAAAAAGAAAACACTGGGTTGCATGCTAGGAAACATCAAAAGCAGAGATGAGAGAGTTATAGTTCCCCTTTATACTGCACTGGTGAGACCATAACTGGAGTTCTGTGCACAGTTTTGTGCTCCCACAAAAAAAAAACCCAAACTCTATTTGAAAATATACAAAGGAAAATGACTAAATCAATACGAACAACTAGAAATATAAGTTATAGAGACAGGCTTCTCAAATTAAATTTATATTCAACACAGTACAGGAGTGAAAGGGGTGATCACTGTTTGGTTTACAAAACTATCAATGACCCATATATGAAGGAAACCTTGGGATTCACGAGTAACATTGGAATTGCAGGACCAAGATCACATAAGCAGAAACTGCAGGGAGAGAATAATAATACATTAAAAATAAGCGAATTCTACACACAGATGGTAATATCCAAGTGGAACAAGTTACCTAGAGAATTATAAAATGTTCTAATATGACAATTAGGCTTGCCACTAAAAGGCAGGCCAGGTTGTCCTGGCACCCAGCCAGGGATGATTACAAAAGGGAGGTGGGGAGGAGGGGGGGAGACAGGGAAATGGGAGGGGCTATGACCTCACAGGTGGGGTCATATGATCAACCCTGGGGCTCGCTGGCCATTGGCCAAGTGGAGGGGCCAGTAGGGGTCCTGGTCTGGGGTCCTTAGGGGGTATTTAAGGGCATGCAACCCACATTAAGCCCTATTTCTTGCTGTAGAATTCAACCTCTGTGAACTAAAGCACATCACTGGCATTTTAAGACAAGGCACTGAGGCCTGGGGGCCCATGGCCATGTGAGGCACCCTGGCTGGAGGTGTGGGGGCACCATTTGGTGGAAGGTTGTGAGCATGATATGGTTAATATGTGGTGCAGTGGCCTGAAAGGCTGCCTCAGGTATAGAAGGCTGTGTATTTTGATTCCTGGTAGGGATCCACTTTACAGCAGTAGTGATGGTGCAAACAACTGTTGTGGTTTGCAGGCAGCTGGAAGCTGCGTTTAAAAAAAACAATCAGAAAGGGAGGTTTGAGGCAGTCATGCTGGGTGATTTGGTATCAGACTGGAAGCTGGCTTGCTCGTGTGGGTCCATGATGGAATTAATGCTGTGGTGGGATTCGAGTCAGAATGGCAAGGAGCAGTGGCGACTACTGGGCCTGAGTCAAGCTACGTGATTGGTGGCTAAACTGGTTGGAAACTTACTCTTGGTGGGTGCGTCCAGTGAACAGAATTAAAAGGTTGTCGGGGTTTTCTTCTCCTGCTCATGGGAAGGAAAGAGGTTTTTCAGGTACCTGGTAGTGGCGGCAGAGCTGTGTGGGGAAAGGTGTTTTTCCGAGGAGTGGAAGTGGCATCAGTGGACCGATGGGTCAAGTGGCTGGGGGCCTGGTTCAGGCAGGGCTCGGTGCACCTGCAGCAGGTGGAGAGAGCACCCGGAAATGGCGGCATGCAGGGAGGGAGCACCGGACGATGCGGGCTGGGGCAGGCAGCCCAGAAATGGTGGAAAGGATTGCAGCAATCCCTGGAGTTGGGACCGGGTAGATCTACCAGATGGGTGGGCACAGCTCTATGTTCTGAGGTGGAAGAGCATGTCAGTTTGTTAGCTTATGCCATGGGGTGCTGCCTCAGCAGCATCCAGAGTGAGTAGGACTGGCAATCCTGCAGCGGAGGATAGGGGTGCGGCGCAATTTTGTTGGTGAGGGGACGGGGCTTGGTCACATGGTGGGGCACTAGCTGGGGGATCAGAAAGGGGTTTGGCTGCTTCGGCCCATTACTGGGCATGTTATTGCTGCTGCAAGAAAGGCAATTTGCGGTTTATTTGGTGTTTTGATGCAATTTTGGGGAAAGCAGATGAGGGGTCAGGGACCTCCGTGGCCCAGGGAGCTTGTGTACAAGTGGGTCAGGAGTGAGGCTGTCAGTCCGGAAGTGGAATAAGAAGGCTGCAAGCACTGGAGCAGGGCCATGTTGCTTGATGGGGTGAAGTGGGGGCAATGGTGTTGAGGGGGCCTGGAGGGGAGTGACAACAAAGGAAAGGGACACAAAAAAAAAGTGTGGCAGTTGCATCAGAGGGACATAGGGATGGCAGGCCCATGACTGAGAACTGGACAGTGTGGGGGGGGGACATGGAAACTTCAGGGCAGTGATAGGTAGAGTGGGGAGCCCACAAGGGTGGATGTGGCGCTGGGGTGGTGGCATCTGGGAGGGACACAGGAGAAAACCCTGGCAGCCGGGGGGGCCCAGTCCCCCTCCGTAGGAAGGGACGGGGCCAGTGGAACTGAGATTGGTGGAGGCAATGGGATGATGACTGCAGGGTGGGCATAGGAAAAAGGAGCGGATGCAGGCTGTACGGGCGGGGTCATGGGTGACGCCGTGTGGTCCAACAAAGGGCCAGGAGGCCTGCACTACATGGTGCATGCTCAGAATAGAGTACCCTGTGCTGGTATGGGGCTTAAGGAGGTGGGTCATGGGCAACGGGGGGTTCCCTGGGGTACATCAGGAGAGACTGGGGAATTGCTCCATGGGGATGGTAGGGCACGATGGGGGGGGTGAATGGCAGGTTGATGAGCAAGTGATCATGTGGTGTATCTTACCCTGCAGACTAGGCATGCGAGAATAGGAATGGCATTTAAGAAAACCCCTGTGACCAGCGCAACCATGTTGGCAGAGGCTTCAAAACTGATGACCCAGATGACAGAGTTGATGGAGGTGGCAAAGAAAAGAGAAGCAGAAGAGGAGGCCCAGAGAAAACGGAAGGAATGGGGAAAGACAGCCAATGCTGGGAAGCCCAACCAGAGAACAAAGAGGGTGGGACCCAGCCCACTGGTGATGCCTGGGGGAAGACCGAGCTCATTCTGGTGCCGGCAGACCTGCAGCCAGATGGTGGTAAGGATGATGTGGACATGAATGATGAAACTAGTTTGAAGGAGTATACTGAGGGTTTGTTGGGGGACATGGGGCCGATGGGGTATCTAAAATGGAGTCGGCCTTGCAGGCCATAAAAGGGGGGGCCTGGTTGGACAAGGGTGGGGCAGGTGCCCCGGGCGAGGTTGAAAGCTGTACAAGGGACAGCCAGGCTTCACACTGGGCAACCATGTGCCATCCTTGATTAAGGACAAAATATGAAAAGGGGAGTATGTCGACATCTTCAGTTTGGTGGATGAAGAGATGGCAAAAAAGTATGAGCAGAGGGAGTCAGTAGGCAAGTCGGAGATGGCAGTGGCATTGGCGGTGGTGGGGCACAAGGCAGAGGAGGCCAGGTTCAAAGGGAAGAGTCTGGATACGTGGCAGGCAGCTTTCCTGATTTACAGTGCGTTGTTGTTGGAGAAACAACTGGATCTGGCAATCCCGCTCCTGACTTACATGGCAATCATTAGGGATGCCTATAAAGCGAAGCTGGGTTTCGGATGGCTCAAGTACAATGAAGCCATCTGTAGGAAAATGGCAGTGAAGGCAACCTGAGGTGAGACTGCACCCATTTGGAGCTGTGGGTGAGGACTCTTTCAGGCCCAACGGTGGGTCAGGCGACAGATCAGGGGAAGAGAACAAGACCGGCCCTGGGTGGCAAGGCCTGCTGGGCTTTTAACAGGGCTTCATGCACATGACCTGGCTGCAGGTTCAGGCATGTCTACTCATGGTGCACACTCAGCGACGGCATGCAGACACGGGGGCAACAAAGCTGGGCTGGCAGTTGTGCAGCCTCAGGAGCAGCCCTTTTGGGGCCAGAGGGGGGGACATTTTGGGGATGAGGGGCCCCGGGAGGGGGGATACAATGCCAGCTATGGCTGGAACTAGTGCAGCAACCGGGGAGGGCAGGTGGGTTATGGCCTGGCCCACACCCCATTAAGGGATGAAAAGGGCAGGCCTGGATGAAAGATTACCCCAATAAAAAGGGGGCAGAATTATTGTGATCAGGGGTTCCGGGGGGGGGGTTCACTGGGATTTGAGGGGAAGAGGATGGGAATGCAGGTTAAGAATTTGTGCTCCGTGAGAGGTAGGGAAGATATAGTCCGGGGAAGATTCTGAAGGAGGGAGGTGGAGGGGCTGTTGTCCAAACCTCTTCCGGTAGTTCTGGGTGTCACCTGAGAGTCTAGAAGCAGGCGGGGAGTTTGGTTCATACATCACTATCCTACCAATGGAAGGGTCAGTGAATGGAGGAATTCCGAGTCATTAAGCATGGTTTGTATGCCTCACTGGATCAGGCTGTGGAATTGATCCAGGCAGTGGGGGGGGGGCCTGCTTGGCAAAAACGGACATCGAATCTGCATTCCAGCTTCTACTGGTCCACCCAGCAGACTGGTACCTCCTGGGCATCCAGTTTGAGGGTGGGCTGTATTTCAATAAAGTTATGCCCATGGGCTGCTCGGTGGCATGCTCTACATTTGAGGCATTTAGTTCATGGGTCCAATGGGTGTTTGGGTGCTGATATGGGCACAAGAGGGTGGTTCAGTTCCTGGACAATTTCTTGTTGATCAGGGCCAGCTGGGTGGAGACCCAGGGAATGTTCGCAGATTTTAGGGACCTGTGCGGCACCATCAGAATTCCCCTCACAGCAGGAAAATCAGAGGATCAGAGGGTCAAGCCCACAGGCTGGAGTTCCTGGGGATTGAGGTGGACACCAAACAGAAGTGTTTCCAGCTACAAGGGGAAAAGGTGTCATGCTTAAAAGGTTTGTTAGCCCTAGTGGGGCGGAGGAGGAGGGTGCTGCTGGTACAGGTACAACAGCTACTGGGGCACCTTAATTTTGCCTGCAAGGACATAAACCCAGGCAGGGCTTTCACAAGATGGTTGGGGAGGGCCATGGGCAGGGCCAAACATCCTCAGCATTGGGTGGACATCAGTAGGGGTGTCCGGGAGGACCTGCAGGTATGGGAGGTGTTCCTGGACTCCTACAATGGGGTGGCATTCTGGCAGGAGGACTGGGCCTCAAATATGGACATTGAGCTGTACATAGATGTGGCTAGGGGGTTTGGGATGGGAGCTTACTTTCGAGAAGAGTGGGTCTGAGAAGCATGGCGAGCCCAATGGCAGGAGTGAGGATGGACCAAGGACATCACGTTTCTAGAGAGCTTCCCAATCTGGGTGGCATTGGAGATATGGGGTGACAGAATGGCAGTATGGTGATTTGTATTCTGGTGTAATAACAAAGGGTGGTAGAGATGATCAACAGACAGAGTGGCCACACGGAGTCAGTGGGGTGGGTGTTAAGGTACATGGTGTTGCTGGGCCTGCGTCTGAATCTGTCTTTTAAGGCATGGCACATTGAAGGGACATGAAATGAGGTGGCTGATTGTCTTTCTCGTTTACAGATAGAATGGTTCCGGGAGTTGGCACCACATGCCGCACCTACACGGACCAGGCTCCCAGAATGGCTGTGAGAGATTGGAGAGAGAAGGCCAGGGCTCTCTACAGGGGTTCATTGGTGGCCAACACCCTGAAGGCTTATGAAGGGGCCTGGGAAAGTGTCCATGCTTTCTGGCTCAGAGGGGCTGGGAGGTGGACGACCCCATGCAGGAGGAGCAGGTCATGAGATATGTAGTGGAAAGGTGGGAGGGTGGGATGGCTCACACTACCATGGTGGTCCAGCTAGTGGGGATTAGCTGGACATGCAGGGCTCGGGGGTGGGTGGACGTGGCTGCCGGCTGGGCCATCTCGTGGATGGTGGCAGGTTGGCAGAGGGGTCAGGGCAAGAGGCGAGATGGGAGAAGGCCAATTATAGGACTCCTGCTCACAAAGGTGGTGAATGCACTGGAGAACATTTGCCACTCAGTGAGCTAAACCTGTCTCTTTTGGGCCATATTTGCGGTCATGGCAAAGGGGCGTTCAGGGTAGGGGAAGTGGTGGAGTCCAAGAAAGGGGTGACCACAGGCAGTTTGCAAGAGGAGAACATGAGAGTGGAGGTGGGTAAAGTGATCATCTGGCCCCAGAGGTCAAAGACAGACCAGCTGGGTAAGGGTGCCATGGTAGAGATAGGTAGGCAGACAGGAGCAGGGGTCTGCGTGGTCCAGGCCATGACAGAGTATCGTATGAGGTGGGCTACAGGCTGGGCACCTGGTTCATACATGGGGGATGGGTCACCAGTGACAGGGTTCCAAGTAGGGGCTGTGCTAAAAAAGGCGATGGCATTTATGGGGGAGAACCCATGTGATTTTGATCCACATTCCTTCTGGACCAGGGCAGCATCAGAGGTGGCCACGAGGGAAGCAGGGGAAAAGGAGGTCAAGTGGGCGGGTAGATGGACATTAAACTCTTATAAAAGATATGTGAGGTATTGACAGTGGCTAATGGGTACCCCTTTTTCTCTTCCTGCAGCAGGTTCCAAGAGGCAGGTTTGGATCGTGGGTTACTCTTTCATCTACTGGGCAGAAAGTTTTGTGGCTGCCATGAGGATAGGGACACAGCTCTGTCCTGAAGCAGATCACACCAGGGTGCAGTGGAGGGGCCTGAGAGGCATGAGGTAGTCGCAGCTGCTCCCCGTGCTGGAGGAGCTTCAGGTGTGCTGAGCCAGACCAGATTGTATCATTGTGCATCTCGGGGGCAATGACCTGGGGACACTACCATGGGGGTCCTTGATGATGGACATGATTGCAGACCTGGAGAAGGTAAAGATCTGGTGGCCGAGGGTGGTGATCGGATGGTCTGAGATTACCTCCCAGAGGGTATGAAGGGGACAGAAAGGGCCAAAAGTGATAGAGGTGGTGAGGAAGTGGCCAGGGCAGTGATTGAGATTGGGGGGGGTGCACATCCAACATAGGGACATCTCATTTGACCAGGAGGCAGTTTACAGGGTGGATGGGGTTCACCTGACAGAGTTCAGCATGGGCCTGTTCCTCCGGCCTTTTGCAGGCTAGTATGGGAAATTAACAAGAAGAGCCTATGGGGTTAACCTGCAAGGGGGGGAGCCCCATCTTCCATGGCAAGCTGGAAATGGGTCAGTGGAAGGGGTTAGAGCAAGGGGGAAAAGGGGGCAGCCAGAGGGGGAAGGGTAGGTACCATGGGCTGGGGACAAAGAACCCAGGTGTAGGAGTAAGGGGGAGGGATATAGAACTAGGGGGTGGATCGCCATGTAAACATATGGTGGGGAGGGAGTGGTCTGGGTTAGTGTGGTACCCAGTTATGGAGAGGAAAAGGGGAGGGTCAGATCACAGTGTCCGGACCCCAAGAAGCAACCATGGAAGAAGAAGAGAATAAGGGAAGAACCCAGAGAGGGAAGACAGGACTGTTATGTCCTAGAAGTGACATGGGACTGTTGTGTCCAAACTGTAAATAATAATTGTTAGACTTAAGATTGATGTAAATTGATGAATATGAATTATGCCTTTAAAAAAATACGCCAGCGAGCATCCAAAGTGACAAAGCAGTGGCCTGAGTTATTTCTGGGTGGGGATCCAGGGACAATTAGGCATGCCACTGAAAGGCAGGTCAGGTTGTCCTGGGACCCAGCCAGGGATGATTACAAAAGGGAGAGGGGAAGGGGGGGAGACAGGGAAAGGAGAGGGGCTATGACCTCACAGGTGGGGTCATATGAACAACCCTGGGGCTCGCTGGCCATTAGCCAAGGGAATGGGCCAGTAGGGGTCCTGATCTGGGGTCCTTAGGGGATATTTAAGAGCGTGTAACCCACAGTAAGCCCTCTTTCTTGTTGTAGAATTCCCCACCCACCCTTCCTGCAAGAAAGAGGAAGGGAGCATGTGAGAGGCACTAGTAGGCTGAGGCACAAGGTGAAGTGTACTTGTAGGTGGGCCCGGCATGGGCGAAAGGGGGGGGCGCAGATGGGCGGCCAGGTTCCGGTGGCTAGGTGAAGTCCTGCCAGAAGGTATTAGGAAACTGTGGGAAGGTAGAGCAAGGGAGGAGAAGGGGTGGAAGTGGTTGGGAGCAAGGGGAAAAAGGTGGGGGGCAGGCAGAGGGGGAAGGGGGTAGGTACCATGGGCTGGGGACAAAGAACCCAGGCGTGGGAGTAAGGGGGAAGTGGGGAGGGATATAGAACTAGGGGGTGGATTGCCGTGTTCCCACCTGGTGGGGGAAGGAGTGGTCTGGGTAAGTGTGGTACCCGGTTATTGAGAGGAAAAAGTGAGCGGATCATGATATTCGGACCCCAAGAAGCAACCATGGAAGAAGAAGAGAACAACGGAAGAATCCCGAGAGGGAAGACAGGACTGTTATGTCCTAGAAGCGACATGGGACTGTAATGTCCAAACTGTAAATAATAATTGTTAGACGTAAGATTGATGTAAATTGATGAATATGAATTGCACCTTTAAATAAATATGCCAGCAAGCATCCAAAGTGACAAAGCGGTGGCCTGAGTTATTTCTGGGTGGGGGATCCAGGGACAACTTTTAAAAAGAACTTGGACACGTATATGGGAGATAGGAAATATGTATTCCACCAGTGATTTGCTGGCATGTTCATTAAAGGGCTTATGCCTACTGAACTTGTATTCTAACTATGAAACAATGAAACTATGGAGGAGGTCTCAGGCTAAATAGGTTCACCAGTGAGGTTGTGACCTTTTACCAAAAGTCCCGCAGTACTGGGCAGGACTAGAAGACATGTGTGTGATTGGCCCACTCTTTCCCACACTTTCTCCGGCAAGCTGAAGTGAAATGTGGGCCACATTTGCCTTGTATGACAGGTGTGCAGAAGTATCAGACCCTTACTTCCAGGCAAACTCCTTCCATAGGGGAGAGCGAGTAGTTTTGAGTCCTGAAAGGAAAATCTTAGACCAGTCCGATTCAGACAGCACCTTATGGCTCTCTTGTTGCCATTTTTTGTTTTATGTGGCTGGCATAATCAATCTGCATGGCATTAATAGATTTATAAATGGCCGAGATCTGATCAGTTTTCAAGGTACCAGTCAAAACCCCATCAATAGTCAATCATAGAGGTTTAACTTTAAAGTGTTAATGGCTGCTGTGTGCTGCTCCAACACATACAAATGTAATTGTAAATATCAAAAATGGTCTGAATTAGAGAGTAAAAAAGATTATTAAAGGGTATGAAAGTCTTAAGGGGTATCCACTTTCATCAGTTGGTAGAGATAACAAAAACACTGTCTGGACCGTCTTTTAAATGTTAAAATCCTGATGGGCAGGGCAAAAAGTGGGCATCCCATAAAAACTATCTAAATGGCCACATCAAGGGCCCAATATTGAACTTGTCCCAAAGAAACTCCCCTTAGCATGTTGGAAACTGAAAACAGTGACAGATCTGTATTAATTTTCTGAAAAGCTGGGACCATAGCCTGAGCAATCAGCAAGGGGCCTCCCTCTTCCTTCATTTCCATATGCTTCCAGTTGGCAACATAGTCAGTGGCCTGCCAAATTAGTGCATTTCTGAGGTGTATGGCTAGGTAATAATCTTCCAGATTAGGCAGGGCCCTGCCTTCCAGACCCTTAGGTGCCTGTAGTAGGCCATATTTTATTCTAGGGTGTTTTGAGGCCCAGACGTACTTAGAATCTGCTGCCATTGTTGAAAATGGTGTTTGTCAATGTAAAGAGGAAGATATTGAAACAAATGTAGATGCAAAGATATCGCTTGTTATTTTCTTGTTTTTATGTCCACAGGTGTTATATAAATAAGGGATATGCAATAGGGGACTGTTTGATGCACAATTTGTCTATATGAGTGCTGTCTGCCCTTGGGTAACCTCGTGAGTAGCATAAGCTAAGAGTGAGGTATCTGAGGGCAAAGGGCACAAATATACATGAGGCTGGAAGTGGGTAGACATAGGGGTAATGTGAGGAAGTATTTCCTCACAGAAAGGGTGGTAGATGCATAGAACAGCCTCCCGGCAGAGGTGGTGGGGGTAAATTTGGTAGCGGAATTCAAAAATGTGTGGGATTTTCATAGAGGTCCCCTAGTGATCGGTACGAGAACAAAGTCAGAGATCAAGTAGAGTCTTTGGTTTTTGCAGCAGGTAGGGAAAATGGGCAGACTAGGTGGGCCTGGTGGGCCTTGTCTACTGTCAAATTCTATGTATCTATATATCTATGTATATAGATGAACCATGTAGCAAGCAGTCCTCCATTGCATATTTCATTTATGCAACAGGGACTAGGTAGGCCAGTAGGAATAGATTTGTTCTTAGGGGTTTAAATTATTGTATGAAGTAGAAAATACAGGGAGCCAGCTCCATGGCACCAGGTGATAGAGGTTTGCTCTGGCATCCTGGTGACCTGGATTCATGCCCCAAACCTGGAACATCAGAAGCAGAGGCTGGAAGGGGAGGGTGCAAGAGTGTCTATAGGATGCTGTCCTCCTGTGGGGGGAGGGTGGTTGTCACATTGCTCTTTAGTGGCTCCTGGTGGTGGCTTGTGGAGATGCCACCAATGGCGTGGGTGATCATGTGCCATCAGGCATCCCCCCAGGTCATGCCATACACATGCACCAATGAGGAGAGGAGAGGAGTGGGTGGGGACACAGAACAGGAAAAAGTACTGCTCTGGAATGCTTGATAATGCCCTCTGCTGCCCCTCCCCACTCCTGGACCCTTCTCTGGCACACTCAATAGTCACGCCCCTCTGCCACCAACAGCAACATTCCTCCCATAGTTCATGGCATGGTCCCTAGCAGGGATAAGACAACCACTTGGAGGGGGACTGGTCAGGAGCTCTCAGGAGATGATCTGCAACAATGGTCAGAGGAGACCCCACTGACAGGTATAAGCCAGCCCTAGAGGTGACCAGAAGTCTTGACTGGGGATGCATGGCCCAGCAGAGTGGCACCAGAAGGGGTGAGTCTGGCTGGATCAAGAGAAGACATTATGGGTCTGCAGGACAGGGGTGCCACGGGGCATGGTGGATGCCAAAAAAAAAAAACAAAAAAAAAATATAGCATACTTCCTGGTGCTGTGTCCTGGTATTACTGTGCTCTGTGGAGGTTGCCGTGGACACGGTGTGTCATTCCAGTATCCTTACACTTCAACTTACATTTTGATTGTTTTTTCAAGTAGTGTACAGAAATCGTCTGTAAAAAATGGTGGCAGGTGTAAGTGAATGGGCTAGGAGGGTGTAGTGTGTTAGCCAGCTGCATGTTTGTTACTGTTTGACTGTTTTGGTCAATTTTTTAAACAAAACGTTACATAGCAGTTCTTCTGTGTGAAGTCTAGACATTTGTGATAAGTGACTGAGAGTAGTTGCTATCTGATGATTCAGATAAGGAGTCCTAAAAGAAAAAGAAGAAAATGAAAAGGCAGTTCTTGAAAGAGGCATGGAGGGGAGCTTCATTCTGCTAAGGTGAGGATAAAAGAGGAGAAAGAAAACTAAATGCTGTTTTATGTCATCTGATGAAGGAAGCAAGGCAGTGTTATGCTTCTGATTTGAAAGTAACAGTGTAAGAAGTAGTGTTGGCTGTTAGGGGGCTCACAATGACGCACCAATTAGCTGCATAAATGTGGTGTGATGCACTTAGTTGGTGTGTAAGTGGGTGATGAAGTACTTATTGTATGTATAAATCAGTGGTGTCTGATTTATTCATATAGTTGCTCTGATAAACTCTTTTATCAGAGACTCTTTTGACTCACCCCATTGCATAAATTTATATATGTATAAGAGTTAGGGTCTGATACACAAAGGGAGCCACATCTGTGGAGTGGACTCAATGCATTCCGGGTGTGTGCAGAGGCCCCACTCTGCACATAAGGAAGTCTCTGCACATCCCCAGCCTGGCTGCACATCCCTCTGCAGCTGATTCCTGCCCATGCACACAGCTTGCACCCTGCTTCTTCTGGAGCAGGTCAGAGGGTGGGGGCATGGCTGTGCCAAATCCAGGGCACCTCAGTGATGACACATACAACTAGCAGAGGGGGGAAGCAGCTATGTTTGCCAAGGGGCTGCTACAGTAATCACACAGTAGTGCTGTGTGCATTTTTATGGCTGCTGTAGTGCCTATGCATCCCTCTCTGCCTGCCCATGCTGCCCAGTGCAGGGCCAGATTGGCCCTCCCTCCTCCAGCCCCAGGAGCATCTGTGTGGGGAAGAAGTGTCACAGGCATTAGTCAGTGTACTGTCAAAATCTGCATTGTGTACAGTGGGGGCACTGCAGTCTGTGAAGGACCGACACAGACTGCCATATTCCATGAATCCCTGCTCCATGCAGAGCAGGGGATCCACTAGAGTGTCCATGTAGGCTTGCTTACAATCGGATACCCTGTGTTCATATCAGTACCACCCCCAGTGCTGCCCTCAGCCCCAGTATGGTGCTCTGAGCATGTAGGGCTGGGAGGATGGGGCTATGAATCTTGACCATCCCTGCATGGTCCTGGGGTGCACAGCTAAATGGTTGAGATATGCTCCATTTGAGCTTATTCCAGATACCTTTGTGGATCTTCACCCCAGTAAGTATTGGTTATGTATGCTTTCATGTAGCTTTATGTAACAAACACTGCTGTTGTGCTTGCCCCCTGACATCCTCTTGGAAATAAAATGTTGCACCAAAATTAGGCTTTCCCAGTGAGCAAATAATGAAATAAAATATGTGATGGCCTGAAATCCCAATTTGTGTGTGTGGGTGGTGGTGTTTAATTGAGTTCTACTCATGCTGTGTGGGATATTTTTCACTGGCAGTCAGAGACCTTCTTAAATATATAGCATGAAAACTTAAATGCTACATTAAGGAACTCGCTAGAGCAAAATGAAACAGCATTATGTTCAAAATGTGCCTGATTATAATGGCTACTGCTGTAACTGACTGCAATCTTGGTGATGTAGTTAAACACTAGAAATATACAGTAGCCTTCTGTGGTCACCTGACTAGAAATAAACCACCTTAGGAGGATATGTCTGCTTGATTGACGGTCAACTTGAGGAGACCTTCTCTGTCACAGATAATGTACCGGATTCTCCTTGAAAATAACTTTGCATGGACCCAGAGAGCAAGAGAGGGGGGGAGAAATTAAACAAGGACTATTTTGTGTCAACATAAGAATGACTATATTTTCATAATTTGAAGAATGGAAACATAAAGTCATGGCACTTCATTCTCAGTAGCGGTCATCCCAAATGTCAAGTCATGCAAATTTTTGCTTTATTTTCATCAAGTATTCACCAGTTCTTTCAGGCAGTCTTATACATTGTACAGTAACCAGGTTTTCAACAAATTGAAGTTTAGAGACTGTTGTACATAGAGCATATTTTAACTGTAATATTCACTGAGGCCAAATAAGCCATATCAAGTCACAGACTATGCGTCTGCTGGACTATTTGAATGACACACTGTCAAAGTGAAGCGCTAGAGTGGAAAGAACAATGTTTTGCTGTGGCACTACTGTATGTGGTCCACCCACAAAATATGTATTTGACAGCCATGTGACACACTTTCAGACCCAGTCTCAGCTACAAGGGACTGTCATAATATTGCTGCAACAGTGATTTTGTTAAACTCACATGCTTTCACCCAACCTCATGAACTACATTCAAAACCATTTGCAACTCTTCTCCATATGGCTGTTAACTGCACTTCGACCAGCAGGAAAAGAGGTGGCCACCCAAGTGGCATGCAGTGCCCTTCAGAAAGTAAGATGAGCTTTACTAAGCTCAGTTATAACCTTAGTGACACGTTTTCCCATAGAACATTTTCAAGCAGTTCTAACGGATATCAGAGGAGTGCAACTGTGGGAGTGAGGGACAGTGATTGATGAGGGACTAAGACACGAGACGCCACCTGTGTGGTAATAGTACTCAGATGGGGGGATCAGCAGGATGTCAGGGACTGAAATAAGGATCTGGTTAGACAGGAGGCCACTGGAATGCCAAAGAAGAACATCGATGGACAGATAAAATTCAGCATGACCAACATGTGGGTCAATGGGATAGATGGGGTGGAAGAAGGACTGAAAAAGATGTGTATACATGGTGCTGTGCCATGTATAGATGTTTGTGGTTATATAAACATGGATGTTAGTGCACGCAAACACAGATTAGACACACACATCTGCCATAACTTAATCCACATTCCTACTTAGTTTCCAGAGGAACTCTATCCCTACTAAATCAACCCTTTGTGTAGAAGAGCAATATTGGGGGGGGGGGCACATGGAGTTGGCTGTTTGCTTTCCAATTTGGGGTGTTCCACATTGCAACTGTGAATAGGGGGAAGGCAGAGAAATAAAACATGGGGTCTGATACTTAGTCACAGTCAAGGGAGGGGGATTTGAGGGGGTACAGAGGCTCTCCATACAGCCAATCCTGAAAACTGCCATACACAAAATCCTTAAAGCAGCAGCATTTGTCAGGTGGTGAAAAATGCCATCATGTAATTTCCTTGCATTAACCAATTTCTTAAATAATTAGATACATCATCAATATATTTGTATTTCTCTCGGAAATCTTTCAAAAGAAGCTTTTATTATCATTAATAATTCAAGTCATTAAAAATTGCTACTCTCCAGGTTTCTTCCTAACTCTGTGTGATGGAGTCACACTGAAGACGTATAAGGAAGGTGGTAGCATATGTTCCCAAAACTAAACAGCACAGCACCACACCAAACTGTTTATTTATCGTGGGCATTGCCAGAGATCAGTTGTTTTTTTTTTAAATTGAAAACTCCATACCTCAGTTTAGGTGTAAAATACAATAAAAAAATAATATACTGGTATTTTTGCCAGAAATACATTGCTAAAGAGATTAAATTATGACATGTTTTAGGCTAACAAATCTTGCTGCATTAATTAGCTATTAACCGTTGAAATGCAAATGGGTGCTGCCAAATGTTTCTGGTGCCAAATATCATTCAACAACAAACATCGACACTGCAGCACCTACTGATATTTGGGCATGGCATTGTGCCAGTAGCATGACATGAAGTCAGTAGCCAACATATCTATGGCAAGTGCCACTACTGCCTCAGTTGTCTGCCCATCATCCAGCCCTGCACCTTATGGCCCACCAGTGGGTGATACATATACATTTTTTAATTTTCATTCCTCAAAGGTATTCCCTGTAATCCAGTGGTTCCACAAAAGGATCCTTATACATGGTTGCACCCCTGTTGCCGAATCCACCCCCTATTCTATCCAAGTTCCCCCATTTGTTCAAAAACAGTTTTGTTCCCCTCTCTGACCTCAGCTCCACATCAGCACACTCAGTCCTATGGTGGAGTCCAATTCAACAGCTTAATGACTGTGGCAGCACTGTTGATCTGTTATCAGCATGCAGCAGGAGGCAACAGAATTGGGGACCAGAATGTGACTGTGTATACCGCAGCACTACATTACCATACCAGCTCCCACCCCTTTCCCCATGTTGGAGCAATGTCCATTGAACTGGAACAGGGAAAGCCTTTTGGCCCACTTGCATATAGCTCAAAGGGATGCATGGATGAAGGCATCCTTGTGACCACTTTGTGGCACACTTTTGCAACTGTGTATGGGGCCCCTGATATTTTCATACCAGTGAAATATGAAGATGGAAATATCACACACATGGTTTTGGTTATCTACATTTCAGAATTCTATCACTTCTAAAAGAAAAGAATGGAAAAAAAAACTCCCAAGTGAAGAGGAGGAAGTATTTAACCCCCCCCACAAAAAAAAGAACAATTTGGTAACATGCAATTTAGCAAAGATGGAAGTTAAAATTGTGTTGTTTTTTTTTCACAAAAAGGAAGAAATATTACAAAGTAAAGTATAGCTTTGCCAGCAAACTGTTTATGAAGTGCCACTCATCAAGATACGCATAATTACCTAACATTTGGCAGCTAATCACAGTCCCCTTTTGCATTAATTAAACAAAAAAATGAATAAAACAAAAAAAATCCTTTCCCACTCTCCTTCCCCCAGGTAAAACAAACACCCCCTTCCCCTTCATTCACATAGCAGACCATTTTGGCCTCTTTTCCCTACAAGGTAAAATAAACACCTTCTTTCTCCTTAACTACATAGCAACAGCACACTCCTGCTCTCGTTCATTCAGAGAGCCTCCCCAGATGGTAAGGACTAAACCTGTGCCTACCCTATTCTCACACACATACATTTTTTTAAATGTTAGGTTATAGAACTGTACCAGGAGCTCACAGTAAGGTTTAAAACAATACCCACTCCTATGTCTAACCTCCCAAAAGGGTAATTTATTTCATGTCTGTCTCCCAGCCCCAATATATGATTGGGGGCAGTGTTCATCCAAATCCCTGCAAGTTCACGCAGCCCACATCTCCAACCCAGAATGCACCTGCCTACACCATAGCTTACAGACAGTTATCTGAGTTCATCGGCAAACAGTTTGCATGTCTTTGAGATTGGGGGACTGGTCTGTGTCATAAAAGATGCTAAGCAGATTAAGGAAGAGTAAATGTGGAAATCTGCAACTTTGGTTCAGCTTTGACACTTCAGGTCACAGAAATATACAAAATATCTGTAGAAATAGAACATTAGTCCATCCAGTCTGCCCTGTTGTACCCTATCCTACCCAGGGACCTCCTATCTTTTTGACATTTTGGGGAATTTTACATTTGCCTCCCTCCTTGCACCTGCCCTACTGTTATTCCCCCGAGAAATGATTTATCTTTTACTTGGTCTCAGCTGTGCTTGAAACCCTGCCAGGAGGTCAGCTAGTTCCAGTGCCAATTCCCTGAGCATCCTTGGGTGCATCCAATGTGCCCTGGTGTACTTTCAGGGCTAAAACCTTTTTTTTTTTTTACCCTTTCTCCCATAATACCCATCTGCCTCATTTCTGGGATCCCCTTGTTGCAGCCCTCATGCTTCTCCCAGGCAAAGGCCCACTATATTCCAGTGTGAACACTGCGCAGAAATAGTTCAGAATGGCTGCCTTCTGCTCATCCTCCTCTATTACCCCTCCCCCTATATCAGCCTAACAATTTCCCCTCTCTTTCTCCTTTTTCCCCTAATGTATCTAAAGAAATTAATCCCCTCAACCACCTCCACAATATGCAGTTCTGTGTCTGCTTTTGCATTCCTTTTTTTTTTGAACTTGGATAATTTTTATTAGGAGTTTAAAAGAACTTCTATGAATTCAGTGTACAATGTACATTCCATTGAAGGATTACTATACATCCAGTAGTCATTATTTAAAAAGCACTTCAAACTCTCTGCAAGTGTACAACTTTCAATATGACTCCAAGGAGTATTTCCCTTTTGTCTCTACCCTAACTAAAGGTGCAACTATCTTAGTAGCACTCAAACAGTACCATGGGGAAATACATTCCCATTACCCCTACCCTTTCAATCCTTCTTTGTATAAACTGTTTTAAACTATATAACAGTTACATAGGCTCTACTTGATTAACCATATTTATAATGATCCAATCTTAATTATTTGATTTCTCCATAAGTGCTCTAGTCACATTCTCACAGAAACAATAAAGCTAAAACCAAAACAGAGAGAGCAAAGGAGAAAAAAGAAAGGGAAAAAAAAAAGATTTTTTAAAACTTTCTGATCGACGTGGGTGCAAAGTGTCTCAAGGTAGCAGATATTGAGCTAGTATGGGAGTGCCCTCCAGATTCTCAACGTACTCATAAAATGGAAGCCATCTAGCACTGAATTGATCTGTTTGTATTTTTAACTGGGCCGTTATGGCTTCCATCTCTTTAATTCTGTTAACATTGGCCCTCCACATTGAGACAGATAACTGGTCTGAACTTAACCAGTGTTGGGTAATCACTTTTAGTGCAGCTGCCACTAATATGTCATATAAATATCTCTGGTTTTTGGTCCTCCCCTCACTAGGTAGAAGACCCAGGATCAAATGGGAGCTAGTTAGTACACAACTCCATTGAAAGATGCTCTGTAATGCCTATGCCACCTGTTTCCAGTAATTATTTATCTGAGGGCAATCCCAAAATATGTGGGCGTAAGAACCGACTCCTCCGCATCTCCTCCAACATTCCTGGGATTTACTTTTTGAATAATGTGCTGAGACCACTGGGGGAATAAAGTACCTGGTAACCACTCTTCACCTAAAGTCCCCCCAACTTGGAGATCTAGAAGTGCTGGGGATTCCTGCCCAAACTCTTGCCCATTCCTCTTCTGCAAGATGCAAACCTAGCTCCTCCTCCCATTTTTGTTCAATTTGTTGAGTCAGTACTTTACCCACCTCATCCTGAAGTGACTTGTAAATGAAGGATATATTGCCCCTAGAATCTGTCCCCTTACTTTTGAAGAAGGTAGTTCTCACTGGGACCGGAGAGTCTACAAGAATCTTCCCCACTCCCACGTTTGTTAAAATGTAGTGTCAGCATTGTAGGTATCTATAAAAATCCTGTCTTGGAAGGTTATATTCACCCTGCATTTCCAAAAAGGATTTCAGTGTGTCCCTTTGAAAGAATTGGGTAAGGAACAACAATCCTTTTTCCTGCCACCTCCTGAAACAGGGGTCCCCTGAGGAGGCTGGAAATTCTGGCAGGGAACAAAAGGGAATATACCTCCAGACCGAGGTCACCACCCCCCAGTATAGTAGTACCTCCAGCCATATTTTAATGGTATGTTTGGTCCATCTGTTATTGATTTGTTTAAGATCCGAGTGTGTGGCAACCCAGGGTAGCAACCTCAATGGTATATTTTGATGTGCTCCTTGCTCCATCAGAGACCAGCTCCCCTTCTGACCTGGATTTAATATGCTTATGATAGGCACCACTTGAGCAGCTTTATAATAGCTATATAAATCGGGGACTCCCCTGCCCCCCCCCTTGTCTTTGTCTCTGTAAGGAGATCCCACCGCTTTCTAGGTGTCCTTCCTGCCCAAATGAATCTTGAAATTTTCTGTTTTAAATCTTTCCATTCCCTGCTAGAGAAAGCCAGGGCAAGTTAGTGAACAAAAAAGGTATCTAGGGAGCACATTCATCTTCACTGTATCTATCCAATGAGTAAAAGTAAGAGGTAGAGAGTGCCATCTATTTATGTCTGCAAAAACAGCTTTCTGGAGTGTGCCATAATTAACCTGATATACTGTAGTCTTGATAATTTAATCTGAATCTGAATCCCCAAGTACCTTACCTTCTCTCTGACCCTGTTAAATGGAATCAGCACATGCAAACTCTGTGTAATTCTCCCCTTAATTGGTAGAATCTCAGATTTATCCATATTGATTTTAAAGCCCGAGATCTTCCCAAACTGGTCCAAAAGGGCCATCAATGGTGGGATCGACTTACCAG
Source organism: Neoceratodus forsteri (assembly GCA_016271365.2). NCBI lineage: Eukaryota > Metazoa > Chordata > Ceratodontiformes > Ceratodontidae > Neoceratodus > Neoceratodus forsteri. The sequence goes on from JADMNL010000025.1 coordinate 88,220,513, forward strand.
GGTCCCGCATATATAATCACTGTGTCATCTGCATAAAGTGACACTTTATTCTGGGCCTGAGCTATATTAATGCCCTGTATTTTGCTTTCCTCCCTTATGGCCTGGGCAAGGGGTTCCATGGCTAGTGTGAAAAGCAAGGGTGACAGGGAGCATCCCTGCCTAGTGCCCCTCCTAATCAGAAAAACCTCTGACAAAGTCCCATTAACCCTGACCCTAGCCAAAGGGTTCGGATAGGCCCAAGTGGCCCACTGTAAAAAGGCACCTTCAAACCCCATCCTTGTGAGAACTGCTTTTAGATATGACCAGTTTAGCCTATCAAAGGCCTTTTCCGCATCCAAAAAAATAGCAATCTTGATATTCTGGGAGGAATTCTTATGGTCCAAGATATTTAGCAAATGCCTGATGTTATCAGACATATGTCTATTTGGTATGAATCTGGTTTGATCCAGATGTATCAGATTTTCAATATGCTTTTGTAGTCAGTTAGCTAGGATTTTTGTAAGGATTTTATAATCTTGGTTTAACAGGGAAATGGGCCTGTATGATTCACAAAGCTCCCGGGATTTCCCCTGTTTCGGAATGACTGTGATCATAGCCTCACTCCAGGAACCAGGGGTTCATTATTCTCTAGGATAGCATTCAGCACCATAGCCAGTTTGGGTGCTAGTGTTTTTTTACATTTTTTATAGAACTCGGCCGGGTAGCCATCAGGTCCTGGGTACTTACCTGAGGGAAGCTTATCTATAACTGCTGCTATTTCCTTCTCTGTGATGGGGGTGGACAGCTCCTGTTACATTCCTGGGGACAGCTTGAGCAGCTTCAGGGTCCGCAGAAAGGATTCTGCATTCTTTTGTACCTCTTCTGTATCTCTTCCTTCACTATATAGCTCCCTATAATAACTGTTAAAAGCCTTGGCTATTTCTCTAGGTTTCTCTATTATGTATTCCCTTTTCCACCTTGGAGGGATGAGACATACCTGCCTGCTTGTTCCTTTCTCAATCTCATGGCAAGGCACTTTAAAGCCCTACCCCTCCTCATAATATTTATGATCTGTGTAACGCAGCATCCACTCCGCCTTGTCCACTTCTAGCTTATTAAGTTCTTTCCTGCTTTCCGTTAAGTCCCTCCAGATTTTCTCCTTACCTTTTGGATTACTTTTATGTTCCTGTTCTAACCCTCTTATCTTAGTTTGCAGTTCTTCTATCTTTTTGTTCTTCAGTTTCTTCCTGGCCGAAGCTAGACTGATTAATCGTCCCCTTAGAACGGCCTTCATTGTGTCCCACCACACCATTGGGGTACTGTCCGAGATAGGGGAATCTGTCACAAGATTTTTATATCCTCTGTAATTTGTCGTATGATACTTTTATCATTAAATAATGAGATATTCAATCTCCAATTCATTGTCCTGGGTTCCATCTCCCAAACAAAATCTACTGAGCTTGGGGCATGGTCGGAGATAGTCATTGGGTAGATTACTGAATTGGAGAATAGGAGGACATCTGTGGTATATGTTATAAAAAATCTATACGAGAGTATGATTTCTGGGGGACTGAATAAAATGTATAATCCCTTTCTTTTTGTGATATAGTCTCCAAATGACTAACCCCCGCATTAATGTATTCAGACACTTTGTGGCCTGTTTAGAAGTCTCCAATTTTCCAGAGGATCACTGGGCACAATCTGGTATTGAAGTCACCGCAAAGTATTAACTGACCCCTGGGAAGCAAGACCACCCTCTGAAAAACCTCCTGATGGAAGGTAGCTGCTCCACTATTGGGGGCATAAACATTTACCACATGAATTAGGTTACCCTGAATTAACCCTGAGACCCTAATGCACCTACCCTGAAGTATAACCTCTACCTCCTGAATACAGAATGGGGAATTTTTTTTAATTAATATCGCCACTCTGGCCTTTTTTGTCTCTTTGCCTGAAGTAAATAGCACTCTGCCTACCCACTGCCGCCTTAGTTTCATGTGCTCCACCTCAGAGAGGTGGGTTTCCTGGAGAAGTGCTATGTCACAGCCCCTCCTATTAAGTTCCGTTAGGATTTTGGCTCTTTTAATGGGTGAATTAAACCCATAAACATTATAAGAAATAATCCTTAGGCGCATGGCCATGATCTATCCCTGTAAGTTATCTTCTCCTTCATACTGTCCCCCAAGAATACCCATCCTGACCCTATAGGCTCGCCAAAACCAATCCAGAACCCTCTTTCACCTTTGAACCCACGTCGACTTACTATAACCAGAAACATTTAAAACTGATAAACTACTAACACCAATCAATTAACTGAAAAAAATCAGATCCAACCTGGATCCACAATAAAAAACCTTTTTCTGAATCAAAGCAAGTGCCTGTTAGATTGACTTCCTAGGAAAAGTAACTCTGGTAGTCAAAAACCCCCCAGAGTTGTCACACATGTGACACGATCAATACCCCTCTGATGTTTAGGGGCGTTGTCACCTTGGCCAGCTAAGTGACTTCCCGGGCTGACAATGACTAGTCTAACAGACGTCACTCTGTGTATTTGGAAAGAGCCACCCAAACCCCAACCTCCTCACCACCCCCACCCTCTTATGCTTTACTATGTCTTCCAATAAAGATCCCTCTGTAATTCACCAGTCATTTCCTCCCACCCCCCTGCCTCCCAAAAAAGGGGGGGAAGAGGAGCAAGAAAAAAGGAAAGGGAAAGAGTAGAAAGAGAGAGGTCCCCCCCAAAAGCCACCTCCAAAGGAGGAAGTTGCTGCCCAAATCAGAGCCCCCATCAAACCTTTATATTCTGTATGGCCCTTTACCACTCTCTAGTGGCTCCAACATGTCATTACCTATTCAGTGCCTGTACCTAATAAGGCTAACTATGCAGAAAAAATATAGAGGGACCCCCACCCCCCACCAAGCCCAGTGTCCCCTTGAGAGAAGGATGTATTCATGAACCAAGGACAAATAGTCTGTATGAAACCACTGTCCTTAGATCTCCTCGATCAGTCTATATTAATGATCCACTTGTGGAACCACTGGTACATTTGCATAGACGTCCACCGATTCCCCTTCAAGCGCCAACATTCATTCCACAAAACATTCTCCGCGTGCTAGTAAACTCAGTCTTTTGAGGATGGTGAGGTCGGTCTCTCATCATTCTGGGTCCTGTTCCTCTTCTCAGTGCGAAGCAGCAGCTTAGCAATGTCCCCCACACCTGCCATCGTGATAGATCCTAGCAGGCCTCGTTTCCTCGTCTGGTTGTGAGATACTATGTTCCAGGCTCCCCCTATTAATTTTTTCTCTAAAATCTCCTGTTCCAAATCTGGCACCACCACTTGAAGCTCTTTTAAGGTGGCACTCGCCTCGACCAGGGATGGGAAGGTCTGAACTCCTGATTCCAGGTGAATTCTCAGCCTTGCAGGGAAAAGCAACTGTGCCTTTATTTATTTCTTTCTGCAGCCTAAGCTCCCTTATAACCCCTCTTACTTTTTGCCTTTCGTCTTGCAGGGTCGAGGAAAAGTTCTGGTCAAAGAAAATTGTTGCTTCTTGATATTTTAAATCTTTAAGCCTCCAGGCCTCACGAATGAGCCATTCTTTAGTTTGAAAGTGTAACATCTGAACTATCAGGGATCGGGGCCTTGCATTGGGGTCCATTGGTTTTGGGATTAGCAATCTATGGGCCCCGGTTAACCTCTAAACTCAGGTCGGAAGGTGGAGAGAGCACTGCCCGCAGCACTTGCTGCACGAAGTCTGCTGTCGTCGGAAAGCCTTCCTCAGCCCCCTCGGGAATGCCATGAATTCTGAAGTTGTTCCTACTGGAATGATTTTCTAAATCTTCTAATTTAGCTTGGGTTTCTCGGTCTCTCTGAAGTAAGAATAGCAGCAATCGCTCTGTAGTTTCCTGCGCCTCAGACAAGTCTCCAATTCTGGCTTCCCGACGACGAAACTTTCCTATCTAGGGCTTTCACATTTTGTCTCAGGTCAGCCAGTGCTGAATCAATTTTGTTTACTGTAGCTAGGATCTTTTTCAGGGATTGACTACTTTCTGATGGTTCTGCATCATCCTGATCCCAGTCTGCCGACGATTCTGAGGGGTGTCTTCTACGTTGTGGTAAAGCCGTGAGGCTCTCCTGCGGCCTACTCAAGGTTGTTTGCTTCATTTTGCTTGTCGAGGACAAAGGTAATCGGTTTCCTTTTGCCTTCTGTGACTTCCCTGCCATGTATAGTATCAGCCTCGCTGTTAAAAACGTTGTATTGGAACGTTTTCCGGGCTGAATTCTCAGGATTAGGGTGAGGTGGTCGGGGAGCTCTTAGAGTTAGCTGCCCACCATGTCCGTGACGTCACCGGAAGTCTGCTTTTGCATTCCTGACTGCTATCTTGCCCTCCCTCATCTTTAACTGGTATTTGTTCCATTTCCCTGCTCCCAGTTTCTGCTTGTTCTAATTGAGACCATGTTTTTTCCCTTTACTGCCTTCTTGACCTTCTTTGAGAACCCACATGTATTCCACCTTCTTGGAAAATAAATATTATAGTGCCCATCCATAAAATGGGATTTCTGTATAACCCTGGAAATGTTCATCCTATTAGTCTTCATGACTCTCAATGAAAATACTCACTAAAATTATACCTGCTAGCCTGCTAGGGTGGCTTGAAATGAGCAAGTCACTGTCTCCATGCCAAGCTGGCTTTAGGTCAGAATTCTCAAAAATCAATAGTGTTTTCATTTTCACACATCTCTTAGAAAAGTACCAAACTCTAAATAATGAATCTGTATGTACTGCTTATAGACTTGTCATTGGCTTTCGAGTCTATCAACAGGAACAAGTTATGGAATATTATGGTTAATAAGGGCACTGACCAATCTCTTTGTTTCCAGTAATGCAACTTTATTAAAATAACTGTAATCAGATATGATAATGCTGGGAATTTGTCAGACCTCTATTGCAAAAGGAGGTGGGGGGGGTTAATCAAGGTTACATACTTGCCCTACACTATTTTTAATATTTATGTGAACTCTTTATTACAGTTTAATTCAGAGCAATTACTTGATCACCCAATATATAAAAAAATATAAAAAAAAAGCCATGCTATCTGCTAGCATATCCTGATGACATGGTACTTTTTTCTCTTACACCTACATGCCTTCAAAGAAAAAAATCATGAAATTTCAAACAGAATGTGATAAACTAGCGCTAAGAATAAATCTGAATAAAACTAATCATGATATTTGACTCTACTAACAATACCAATAAAACTATTATGGATTCAAATCCTAAAGCTGAAACTGCAACACAGTTCTAGGAGTTGTTGTACTGTTACAGGTGTTGTCCTTTGAATGAGATGCTAAAACACATTCATTTATTGAAAAAATCTTTTGTCAGGATGGCAAACTAAACTGTAGCAGTTCCTTTTCAGATGGAACCTGGTGGTGAGGGGGAAAGGATATGGTGTAATATGGAGAAATACCATGGTCCAATCAAAAATATGCAAACAACTGCACTAGAAGGTTGATACTCAGGCAGTCAGGTGGAGGGAGCAATCAGCCTCTGACACTAGAAGTTATTTAACTGCAAATGAACTTTTCGTGGTGTCACACCTTAAATCCAACAACAGTGCTGTGTAACTTTTGATAGTAAGATTATTTTGACACTGTAAATAGCAAAATTGGATCATGGGAAATTGTTACAGATGATGGTGTAAGACACAGGGAAGACCATATAAAGCAAGCCAGCGGATCTTACATGAGTGAGCGGCCCATGCCACATGGTAGAGTGGGAAGGTGAATGAACAAACAGGGCCCTTCTGTAGGCTATCCCCAATTTAGACAAAAAATGGACACTTTGAACAGCAAGTCTGCTACTATGGACACAAAAGTGGAAAAAGTATCCTCCACGGTGAACATGGCAATAGAAACAATTAATAACACAGCAACTGTAGTCTCTGCGATTATTGTGGAGAATAAGTTGCTCTGGATGTGACTGGAGCACATTAAAAATGGTGCTAGAAAGCTGTCCCACCACTGTTGAGGGCTGAGTCACCATGAGTGCCTTACCTAGTCCCATGCTAGTGACCCAGGTTCGGGAACAGACTCAGGTCTCTCAGGGGTTGACAGGGAGAGGGAGGATTGAGCATCTGCAGGACTGTTCTCGTCCCTTGGGAAGAGGGATATCCCGTACCTCACCACTAGATTGACATCAGAAGGAATCCAGATGGTGGTGCATGAGAGTCACAGAAAGTGGGGAGGTTGCATGTTCTGAGCACCAGGAGTGTCTCTGCAAAGGCAGAACTTGCAGGCCATGCTCAATGCATGTCCATGTTGCCCAAGGGAGAAAATTAAGGAAAAATGGACAATGGACTTCATGAAGCCCTGCCCGCTCAAACCGATGGCCCGCTCAGTCTCTCTGGCTCTGGGGACCATCTGAATATGTGTTCCAGGTGGGGGAGGATAGCCCAACCCTCCTGGTCCTGCTGCAGAGGGCAGTTTGCATGGGATAAAAGTTCCCCAAGACCGGAGGAGACTTGAGAGAGCCATGGATGATGGGGACAGGGCTGAGCTAGCTGCCCATACCTGCCAGGGGATAAAAACCCATATAGAAAACAAGGTGGTGCTAGAAAGGCAACCCCAAGAATTTGGGGTATACTAGAGTCACCTGAAGGAGCAGATATCATTAACTTTGTCACAGAGTTAATTAAATCCAGTCTGGACATTGACATTTTGAGCCAGCTCCTAAAATACTGTATAATCCCTCGAAAAAGACCTGAATCATTGGCTTAGCCACAAATGATCTTGGCAGTGACGGGAGGCCCACATATCAGGGACAGAGTTTTACTTGCTGCAAAAAGTGAGGGGCATCTCTCACTGGACTCTGGTAGCCAGTTCTGTTTCTTCCCTGACAACAATTATGCGACCTGACAGAGGCTCAATGCCTTCGATCCAATTCACGCTGGCCTGCACACTCTGGGGTTGGTTCATGCACTTCAGTTTCCAGCACGTCTTCAGATATCATATGTGGAAAGACATTTCTGTAATCCAACCCTGCTGGGGCTAGAAAGAGACTAGACCTGTTAAAAGATGACTTTTCCAATCAAGAAAATGTGAGTAAACATGAGGACAGTGACTGAATTGCTTGCACAATTAGCAGTTATCAGAAATAGAGGGTAATAGATGTGTGGGACATCAAGTGCTTTTCTTTTTTTCCCCCAAATATGTTTTACTGAAATTTGTTATTTTACGTATAAGACAATCCAACAAACAGGTGCAATTATTTAAAAATGTCACTGATGAACAGTGGGATGTACAAAGAGAACTCAGAACATTCACTACTGTAGTTAAAAAGAAAAGTAAACTTCCAAACTATGCATACAATTCCATACTTGGTACTTAAATACTTTATTCACTACATGTATTTTTAGTTGATTACTATTTTGCATATTTATTACATTACTGTATTCTTCAGTTCGTCCCACAACTTTAAAGATACATGCTTGTTCTTCACCCCTTTTTCTGCATCTAAGATGCATTGTAGCCCTCTGATTTGCTGAGTGGGAAGAGGGAGTTTATTTTTAAAAATTTCTCGAAGTCTGACCAAATCCACTCGTAAGTGTTTGTTTTGACCCTATTACTGTAAATAATTATTTCCATATTCATACATTCACTGAGGGATCTTAACCAGCCTAGTTCCAAAGGAAGTTGAGAACATTTATGGCTTTTGAGGATGCCATTTTGCAACCATTATAGCCAGACTAAGAAATCTATATTTTTATTTTTATTTTATATAAATATACAATAAAACTAGATTTAAGTATTTTTCTAATGGTATTGCTACTGCTCACGATGCCATTGACCTGGATTCAGGAACAAGCCTGGAGCATTAAAGATCCAGCCAGGGGTAGCAGGTTCAAGCATTTCATGGACAGCTTGACTCATCTGGCATAAGTAGATGCAGGACTCTGGCAACAGTGGGCCTCCTAGCAGCAGCACAGGGGTATTGAGCTTGGAACTCTAATGAGTGCTGAGATTGATGGGACATTCTGAACATTGGCATGTCACGTACAGGAGAATAAGTGATTTTCCAGGATGTCACTACACATCTACTCCCATTAGAGGAAACCACATAAACTGGAAAACCCTGCTGGCTAAGCAGATGATGTTATTCCCGGCCACCATAACCACAACCGGATCCTCCCTCCTGGACCCTGCCATTCCTTCAGCCTTCAACTCTGCCTGCTGGGAACTGGATACCTACACAGGAGCATCAGGGAACTGAAGGCCGCCCCACGCTGGAGGGTACAAGCCAAGGGTTACCCAAAAAGGTGAGTTGCGGGTGGACCAGGGTCACAGGCCAGGGAGGATCTCAATGGGATGGGATCCAGCACTGGGAAATGGCCAAAGGAAATCCTAGCCAGCGGCTCAGGTGGAAAGAAACAGAGTTGAACAAAACAAGTTTAACAAGCACCTAGAGTCATCCCAAGACTGTACTTTTCCATAGTAGTGGCAGCTTGTGTTTTAAACCACAGTTCACAAAGTATTTTGTTCCTACGTGAAAGAGGCTTATCTTTAAAATGTTCGACATGACCAAGAAAATGTTTTTGTAATGTAGGAGTTAAAAATATTAAGAAGGTATGGATGGTGTTTGGGTGACCAAAGTCTGAGTCTCTGCAAAAAGCATGTAAAGGTTTTTTTTTCAGTTTTTTTTCACATATCCATGGAATGTAACTCTGCAGATGGTAATGTCTTTATTGTACTTTTCTCAAGAACATAATCTTCAGACTTAATAACCATTATTACTAAATGTCCATGGTTATTGCTGCACCAGTGCATTTTAATATTATTTTAGGACAATTGTATTTTACTATTAAGTGTGTGTCCCTCATTTGATTAACATAAGAAGAAGAGTATGTCATCCTAGTTATATGATTGCTCAAGTTATCAATTTCTACACTTGAAATCAAGTGTTATATTAATTGTATGCTATACTTTGAGAAGTAATAAAAATAAATTAGAAAAATAAAAACTACTTAGGCATTCCATAGTGTCAGCCCTGTAATACAGCAGCAAAATATACAGGTTAGTGCTGGCACTATCACTACACAAGTTCATCACTGCGTATAACAACGTGTAGATTCACACACTGAGCTGCAGGAAGAACAGGCATCTTTATCTGCTATACTGCAACCCTGGTCTCCAATCACCAGATGAAAGGGGGAATCTAAGATGAGTAACCCTGGTTTATAAGTGTGTCCCTAGGCAATATCAAAACTACCTCGGCAGTCTTCTATTCAAACCCAACCAGTCATACACACTAAGATCTCAAACCAATAACCTCTTCCAATTACCTGAACTCATAGTACCACTAAAATGAAAGTCATACCAGCAGCTGCTCCAATGATCTGGAATACCTGACTCATCAACAGCAAACACACTTTGAATGTAAAAGTCTTCAAGCATATCATGTTTAACCAGCCAAATTACCCCGTGAGTCTGCCGTCACCCCTATTCTCATGATGCTCCAATCTGCCTCACTCCTACAGCTAAGTGCTACCCCCAGTTTCTCATTGTCAATATGTACATATGCCAAACTATCTCCTGTGTTGTCATTTAAGCACTTTTTTATAAATCAGCTGAACCTAGCCACCAAATATTAATAATAACTACAGCTGTAACAGTCCCCGGGGACCAGCTTGAGAACTAGACATAAAACCTACTTGTGGTTCTAAACACACAGAAATTCTAAATAAATAAATGTGGTACAAAAGGAAGTAGAAATGTTATGAGCTGCCCAAGGCTTGACCATGCAAACTTCAAACCTGGCAACATTCGCCATGGTCCAGGCTGGTTAGCTGTTGGCGTGGTAAAAAGGACAAAATGAATTAAAAATTAACAAAGAAAACAGCCCTTTCCAGGCAACCCAGGCTAGTCGCATCACCAACCCCTCACTAACCCCAGTCATTTTCTCGCTTTATAACCCCAAATGTATAGCACACAGGAAGAAAAAATATTGCTGACTCCTGGCACAGTGCCATGAACTGATACCCTCTTCCAAGCTAATCACTGTTTCTAGTCCACTAACCCCAATGACCCAAAGTACAAATATGTAAGGGATGCCCACACACTACTGGGCCCAGATCCACATAAACCAAGCTAGCTAGTCTTATCACCCACACTGTCTTAAATAACATGAAAGCATTGCTGGTTCCAGGCTGTGACAGAAGCTGACACTATGATAACAAGTGACTTGATTATTATAAGTATTCAAGTTTACAGGTTGGGTGGGGGGCAGAGTGGGTGTGTGAAAAGAAAAAAAAAATGCTTCTTGTCATTAAATTTGTTACAGTGTCTGGGACTGGAGATGGGCTCCTGATGTTAGAATCAGTGGCAGAGTGAGGATGGACTTCCAGTGCTGCAAATAAGGCATGATTTGGACCATTATGTACACGAGTAGGGATAATCTTTTTTTTTCCTGTTTGATAAGTTTTTTTTTTCTATAAACCTTTTCTTCCAGGCATGACTACAAGCAGGCTATCAGCCCTGTCCCTGACTCCCCTGACCAGCAACTACCTACTTGAGACACACCTTGCTCCAGGGTTTCCCCTTCAGATTTCTCTCTCATGGCAGAGCCAGGGGGAAGGCCATTCCCCATCAGAGACTGCTCTCCAGAAATGGGGGCTGGTGTCTCCAGGTGGTGGTGCTGGCCAGGGGCAGGCAGGGCTTCATGAAGCCTAGGAAATGTCTCCCTTTTCTCCTTATAGACCCCTGCCATAGTGTGGACAACAGGATGTGCTGTGTGGAGGTATGCATGTCCTATATCAAACCAGTGGTTCCCTTCCTTTAGTGTCTCCTACACCTGCAACACCACTAAGCCTCCACATGGTGGTGGTTGACAATGGGATGATGACAGCTGTCCTCTGGACACTCTATCCTCTCTCCTTCCAGCTGACCTCTAGCAACCCATGTTCACTTCTGAACCCAGGTCACCAATTGGGCAGCAGGTGTGGTGCCCAGCACCTCAGCCCTCCACACCACTGGTCTGGCTTTATAAGATATTTCTTTTTATAATGTTTTTTTTTCTATCACTCCAGCCAGGGTGGGGATATATCTCATATCATCCCACATGTCTGGAACCACCCTCTACCCTGGCACTTCCCATCCAGCTGCCAAGTCTGGAGATCAATAACTTGCCCTTCATGGAGGGCCCACCCAAATGGAGAGACCGGCATCACCCAGTGAACCCTGGCTGAGACTTAGGCCTTGGGGTAGTTTGAGAAGGAGGCCATCCAGAAATCTGGCTTTCATGTTGCTGCCTGGCGAGAGTGATTTTCTTCAGGTTTTCCCCAAGAATGGGACATGCAATGGCATCATAGGCACATCATGCATGCTCCCGAGCATGAACAAGCTGCTGTCCACCAAGTCCCTAACCCATATCCCACAAGAAGTCAGGCACACCAATTCCCGACCACCACTAAGAATCAGACTATTGTTCACCGCCTTGACCCACCCACCATGGGGGTGGAGTGCAGTCCTCTAGATGCTTATAGAAACATAGAATTTGATGGCAGATAAGGACCGCTTGGCCTACCTAGTCTGCCCATTTCCGTACCTAAAGGATAAGCTGCAGATCCTAGTTAACCAGCAGCCTACTTCTTCCTACGCCCCACTAGAATTGCCTTATGTCTGTCCCATGCATTCTTGAATTCCTCCACTGTTTTTGACTCTATGACCTCCTCAGGAAGGCTGCTCCATGTATCCACAACCCTTTCTGTGAAGAAATACTTCCTCACATTACCTCTGAGCCTCCCCCCTCTATCTTCAAATTGTGCCCCCTTGTTTTGCACATCTCTTTTTCTGAAAGATGCTACCCTCTTGGACTTTGTTGATTCCCTTGAGGTATTTGAAAGTTTCTATCATGTCAACCCTCTCCCTCCTTTCCTCGAGGCTATACATCTTTAGTTCCTTTAGTCTTTCTTCATATGTCTTCTGATGTAGACCCTGCATCATTTTGGTTGTCCTCCTCTGAACAGCCTCCACCCTGTCTATGTCTTTGCAGATATGGGGTCTCCAGAACTGTACACAGTACTTCAGATGTGGTCTTACCAACTGTCTGTACAGAGGGCCAACAACTTCCTGCTTTCTACTGGTGATGCCTCTCCCAATGCATCCCAGTATCCCCCCAACCTTCCTTACTGCCTTCTAGCATTGCTGGCCCACCTTTAGGTCATCTGATATTACTACCCCCAGGTCCCTTTCCATTTTTGATGTTGTCAGTATCTCACCCCCATTGTGTACTCTTCCCCTGTGTTTTTGTTTCTCAGGTGCATTACTTTGCACTTCTTTGCATTGAATCTAAGCTGACATACATTATCCTCCTTTCCCAGCAAATCTGATGATGGTCCAGGCTTGGTACTGAACTTGGGTCATCAGTGCCACAAGCAGTAGCACAAGCACTTGTATAAGTGGGCCAGACATATAAGCTGTTTCTTAAGTGGTGAAAACTTCCATGGGACACTGTTTTCCTTGCTCTAAGAGTTCACTATCCAACCTGTCTCAGCACTTAGTTTCTTGACTTCTTATATAACCCCTCCACCTGTTCTTCTCTCTTCTGTACAGGATGGTCCCTTAGGTTTTCTCCCTATCCCTACTCCAGTCTCACCTCACAATATAAGCACACACAGTATGCATGGTACAATCACTGATGACACAGGATGCCAACTGCTCTGCCTTGTCTCTCCCTCGCAACACTTTTGTACTGTATAATGGTGCTTGGCCCAGTAATCTTCCATATATTTATATCTGATCTTAAAAACATTCTAGGAAAGTATAAAAAGTATGCAGATGACACAAAGATAGGTGCATCATACATAACATAGGAACAAGTTGGCTAAATTCAAAGCAATCTTAAGACAATTGGTAGTTGGGCTTTGAAATGAGGGATGAAATTCAACAACAAAAAATACTCTGTCATGCATTTTGGTCATCTCAACAGCAATCATAGTTACTATCTTCAAGGTAAAATTAAATGTCTCTACGTGTAAAAAGGGACTTAGGCATTTTTGTAACTACTGTGTTACACTTAATCTTAGCAGACAATATACTGCAGCCATTGCAAACACTAACAGGGTATTATGGCATAGCAACCATATTAGACAAGAAGACATTATTTCACTGTTGTGCAGAGCTTAGGAAGGAAGGCAAGGAAAGGTGGGGAGGACATAACTGCAGTATTTTGAATACTAAATGAGATTGATAGGGTAGAACATACACAGCTATCTGAGCTGGCGAGTGCATGCAGAACTAGCTGGCATAGGATCAAACTGTTGAGGAATAACAGGAAACGTTAGAAAATACTACTTCTCACAGAGGGAGAGCTACCTTAGGAATTACTTACCCAGTGGGATGGTGCTATGTGATAACGGCGCAGAGAAAATGGCACAAAACCAAGCAAAACAGCACAGAGCACTACAGCGTGCTCCAAAATCAGCGCTGCTACACTTGCTTTTTCTATGGGAGTTCTGCCACCCCACACACCCCATCTTTACTATAACTATCTCCGGGGGGGGCTGAATGACACTGAGAGATAGGGGAACGCTCTAGAGGGGGGCTACTCCACAGGAGGACACAGGTTGGCAAAGGAAGAACATTGGGGGGGCAACCTGCAGTTGGGAGGACAAAGTCGGGAGGGTGGGGGAACAGGAGATAAAGAAGCCCCCCCAAAAAATTAAACAACTACAAAGAAAAAACATATCTCCCACAGCCAGTCCCCAAACCCAGGTCCACCAACCACAGAGGTGGTGACAGTAACCACTACACCAGATGGCCAGCTCAGAACTGGCCCAATGAACAAATCCCTGTATACTTCATAAAATAACTACTTCCTACCAAAATGAAAACGCTGAACTTATAATGTGCTATTAATAGCACATAACCAATTTCACACTCGCTATTTTCACATCGCCTAAATCGACTCACTGTAATTGCATCACTCTATTCGGGGGATACTAGTGGGATAATGAAGGCTAACAAAATTCCAGCTTTTTGTGCAAGACTAGGCAGATTCCTGAGAGAGAACAGCACTGAAGTTTACACAGCATGAGCAGGGATACCATTCTGAGAGCTAAGGTTAGATGTGCGTCAGCACACAAAGGGGATACTGCCACTACCATGCAGCAGAAGAGGTGGATAAGATGGAATTACTAAAAGCACAGAAGACCACACTCAGGTAAAAGTAAAACATAAGAGAGAGGGTCAAAAGCACATAAACGGTGCAAAAAAGGACTTTAATCCAAATGGTGCAAGTTGATGCAAAAGTGCAGCATTTAGTACTAGCACTTCACTTTGTGAGGTAACACTGCTCAGGGGGCATGGATAAGATGGATTCTAAGTCTTTTCCTCTACCACAGTACTATATTACTGTGTTACTATATGATGTGAGATAAAGGAGCAGCTTTAATGGTTTTAAGCTAATAGGAGACTTATATACCCAATCCTAATCACTGCCTCCACCTCCCCCAGTTCAGACTAACTGCCTCATTTCAATATCATTTCAGGGAGGTACTGTAGATTTCTAAGGTGTGGCTTGGGAGTCATAGCACCAGAATGCTCCCTTTTAGCCAGATCCTAATTCTAAATGAGTGTTTGGTCTCAGTCTGGAGTTTTACCTGATCAGATAATGAATCTAGGGGTCACTTGATAGCACAAAGGTGGCACATTGACCTGGAATCAGGAGTAAACTCTGGTTATATGGATCAAGTGTCCAAAGCTAGGAAGACACTGCCTTGAGGTAAAGCATCCTGTCTTGGGAAGGGGTGCAGCACATGCAGGTGGGCTGCAGAGCTTTCTCCATCCACACGAGTATGCATTATGTACATGAGATCACCAAGATATGGTGCAGTACTATTAGGATCCATGGATGGAGTGCCATGGAAACTGGGATGATGAAAAACAGGTGGAAAAATGGCACCCACCATGATGATGACACCAACATTCTCAGTCCCTGCTCCCTTTCTGGACCCCCAGTGCACTGGGTAAAGGTAAGCATGGTGTCAGGGCAGTGATGAGGTCAGGCTCCAATGGGGTGACTGTCCAAGAGCATAAATACCATGATAAACAAATAAGAAATTGGGATCTGAAAGATGTTGTGCAAAATTTAATTAGTTAATTGTACTTTTCATCTCCAAAAGGAAACAACACTAGGTGTAGAATTTAGTTTACAAGTGGGTCTTGGGGCAAAATGTAACAACAAAACATACACATATCTTCAAAATACATTATTTCCCATAAACATACCTCAGTTAAAAAAAACTGACGCAAAAGCACCATTGAAAAACAGTAAAAATCCAGGTAAAGTCCATAACATACATCATCATCATCATCATTAACGTCATCATCATCATTATCATCAAAACATTGTACCTGTAAAAGTAACAATGAAATCCAACCGCTCAAATAGCAGTTTCTTAAAACAATCAGCTTGCTCGTTGCTTTTATTTTTCCTGGTATGAAATTTGAGGGCCAGCATAATTAAATTAAATTTTAACTATTTCCCCATCACACATGCATACACAAACATGTGCACACAAGTGTACACACTTGGAACTTGAAAGGGATGAGTGACCGAGATCTTAACCAGAGTCTAAAAGGACACTAAAGACATAATTTAGGTGAGCTAAAGGATGAGGTTTCAATTAGAAGGATACTGTCATGTACTCAGCTAATATCAGGATAGTCTCCAAATCAGCTAATATCATGATAGTCTCCAAAGTCCCAGCGTTCCAAAGTTGAGAAATTTCCCATAGCATAACATTGCGGCATCTGTGATGCCTTTCAACTCCCGTATGTTGAAAATAAGTGAGATACGGAGTTTTCATTACCTGCAGGTGATGTAATCTGCAAAAACAAGCTTGGAAATCATAGATTACACCAGCAGTAGAATTGTTTTTCCTTCTTGCTTCGGTTACGGAGATATTGGCAAATTAGTGTTACAAGGGTTCCAAGGGTGCCTTTTCAGCTCATTTTGGTGCCCATATCTCGTAAACCATGTGAGTTACAGATTTAGTCATCTTATCTCACATGGAGGTTATGCTGTCATGATTACAACAACACTTTCATTTTTTTCATACCTGCTGAGATATTGACAAATTAGTGTTACAAGTGTTCCTTGCCCTATAGGGCTGCAGTATGACTCCGTTGTTATGTGTAAATGGGAGTGCATGGCCCAGAGGGCCCATGCTCCCACATATACATACCATTATGCAAGAAATGGGCAATGTTAAGGGAGTGCAGGGCCCAGAGGGCCCATGCCTCCACTACCCCCACTACCACATACCAGTTGCCAGTTACATTACACTTTCTCAAAAAGAAGGGAAATTCATTGAAAAAGAACTCCATTAATGCATCAGTTAGGGTTAACAGCACATCAACAAAAGTTTGGAAATGTGATGTTAGGGTTACACGCCTATCACCCCACCCTCCACACACCTACAGGTATTGGGGTGTGCGTTGGGGTCATTGGGTCTAACTCTCACCTCATTCTCCTATACTGCACCACCTCAGCTTGTTTACACATGGAATGGGGTGAGAGTTAGGCCAACGACCCCAACGGACACCCCAATGCCTGTTGGTGTGTGGAGGGTGGGGTGGTAGGGGTGTAAGCCTAGCATCACATTTCCAAACTTTTGCCACTGTACTATTAACCCTAAGTGACGCATTAATGGAGGTTTTTCTAATGATATATATATACATATATATATATATATATATTTGCAAAAAAAAAAACATAATTAATGCATCAGTTAAGCTGATGTCACAGCAACAAAGTTTGGAAATCTGATGTTGGGTTACCTCCACCACCCCACCCCCATCTTCCACACATCAACAGATGTTGGGGTGTGCCATGGGGTCATCAGGTCCAACTCTCACCCCATTCCATGTGTAAGCAAGCTTACATGCTACAGTATAGGAGAATGGGGTGAGAGTTAGGACTGATGACCCCATGGTACACCTTGATATCTGTTGGTGTGTGGAGGATGGGGGGGTGGTAGGCTGGGTAACCTTAACATTGAATTTCCAAACTTTTGTCACTGTGACATCAATCCTAAATGATACATTAACAAAGTTTTTTGCAATGAATTTCCTTACATTTTGAAAAAGTGTAATGTAACTAGTAAATAATATATGTTGGTGGGAGAGTGGGGCCTGAATTATATGCATCTGTGGGAGCGCGGGCCCTCCAGGCCCTGCACTCCCACTTACACATAACAATAGAGTCAACAGTAGCCCTTTAGATCTAAAAAGGAACCCTTGTAACACTAATGTGCCAATATACCATCACCCTAACCCTACAGGCACCAACAGGCACTAGAGTGTGGCATGGGGCCATCAGGCCCAACTCTCACCACATTCCATATTTAAACAAGCCGACACTTTTCAGTATAGGAGAATGGGGTGAGAGTTAGGTCAGATGACCCCATGGCTTGCCCAGTGCTTGTTGGTGCCTGTAGGGTGGGGGGTGGGGGTAGAGGTGGTAACCCTAACATTGAATTTCCAAACCTTTGTCACTGTGACAGCAACCCTACATTATGCATTAACAGAGTTTTTTTTTGCAATGAATTTACCTTCTTTTTGAGAAAGTGTAATGTAAGTGGTCAGTGATATGCGTTTGTGGGAGCGAGGGCCCTCCGGGCCCTGTGCTCCCTTCACATTGCCCATTTGTTGCATAATGGCATGCATATGTGAGAGCGTGGGCCCTCTGGGCCATGCACTCCCACTTACACTTACATACAGAGCCATACAGCAGCCTGATAGTACTGTAAAGTAACCCTTGTAACACTTGTTTGGCAGTATCTCAGTAACTGTAGCAGTTATGAAAAAAAATCCACTGCAGGTGTAATCTATGACTTTGAAACTTCCTCGCGGGCTTAGTCCACTAAGCTGTGGGTAGCAAAAAATCAGTATCTCAAATCGTTTTCGAGATACAGGGCCGAAAGTCGCCATGGGCACTGCAATGTTATCCTATGGGAAATTTCTCAACTTCAGAATACTGCAACTGTGGACCCATTGAATGATTTTGGACCAAACCACCAAAAGGCACATATGTGGGAGCAGGGCTTGCTACCCTGCAAATTTCAGCCCAAAAGCACAATCCACCTTGGCACAATGAAGTGACAAAAAAAAACAACACATGTGGCAATGTTGTCAAGCATTGCTTTTGTGACATCAAAAATACTTTCGCGACAACAAAAATGTTTTCATGACATCCCTATACCTTATAATGGAATGTTTTCGCACACAGAAAAATTTTGTCACGAAAGGTTTCGCAATGCACAAATACATTTTTCCATAGGCTAAAATGGGACATGAAAAACTTGCATAACTTTTGAATGGATTAATATTGTTTCACCATATCTTCAAGAGGCATCAATTTAACCCAGGCCACATACAGACATATAAATCTGAATCCACTCAAACACATTCTTCAGTCCATTATGCCCAACCAAAAAATGCATAAAAGTTGGGTAAGTTTCACTTTTGGGATGCTCTACAGTTCCGCAACCGCACATCTGACCAGAACAAAACTTTACAGACACAGAGGTCAATGGTTGGACACTGGACATGCAAAACATCAGGCAAATCAGACAAACAGTTGCAAAGTTATTAAAGTGAAAACCTTGAGGTTTAACATAGAAGTGACCGTGCAACCCTAACTATACTACCTGGCCAGTAATATGGATATATATATATATATATAAAATGAACAAGAAATGTCACATGTTCTTGGGAGTTAGTTAAACTTGTTAAACTGAACTAGCAGAGCCCCAGAGAATAAAAATAAAGCAGCCTGTACATTCTATTACATCCAAAATGATAATCCATTGGAAAATTCGAAGTTCAGAATGATCTGATATGAGGAAAAAAATTAAACCTACACAGTTGCCTACAGTGTAAATACTGCACAGTGAAGGAGTGGGGGTGAGACCCCCATGAGGTGCCATATAAACATATGGTCACTGCCATTATAACAGGGAATGTGGTAAAGATTTATAACACAGAACTATAGCTTTGGTCATAACAGTGCAGAAATATTAATTAAGCCAACATGGAAACAGAAATTAACATGGCACCTCTAGTCCCCTATCACACCAGATTACTCACAACACAGTATGAACAGTACAAGTAATCGGCAGTCATCTCATCTTCAGGTTCTTCAGTAGCACTTTGAGATCCAAATTCCATGTTAATTTTCTGAACAAGGGACCCAGCATCTTTTTGGTCAGAAAATAGATATTGTTTACCAGAATAAATAATCTGTAAATGGGATGGCTATAGTAGAGTGTAAGAAACACCCAGGGATCAAAGTTGTGTGTGCATGGAGTCAAAAGATATCCATCGCTGCACGGTTGCAAAACTCAAGTCTGGGAAAATGGATAACTTCTGACCATCCATAGTTTCCAATGGGTTGTTTTTTTCTAACTGCTTCCCAGGTCCTATCTCTTTCATGCAGTGCTGCAAAGTGAATGAATATGGTTCCATGTGATATCGGCGACTACAATATGGTGAACGTCATAACAGTGAAAAATAAATAGTGACTGCAATAAAGGTGACCACATATTGCAGTGACTATCATTGTTGGTGAATTTAGCACAACTGACAATGCAATATGGGATATTCACACATAAAATGTGAAATTGAATGCTAGCCCTCTCAAATATTCCACATGATCACACCTAGCATACTCTGAAATGACCACACTCAGGCGCTTCTTCTGGTCACAATACCTCCTTTTGCCAGTAGTGCTCCCAGCTCTGGACAACATCTGTTCAAGCTTCACTTCCATCATTTGCTGTTCTTCCTTCATACAATCCAAGAAGTGCCATATGATAGGGTGGCAGGCACCGAGGTGTGAATTAAAGCCCCAGTGCCACCCCTCCACCATGTTATTTGTATGTGCCTGACCAAGCCCTGTCAACTCAAAACAGTTCCAAAGTGTAATTGGATATTTAGGATGCCTCCTACCTGACCAACTCAGAGGACAACCAATCCAGGTATCCTCATAGTAGTCTAGTACAGGGTCAAGAATTTCTTGGTGTTCCACAAAGAAAGCCCAGTCCTGCAACTCTTCAAATGTGCTCACCACGTCTGAAACAGGGACAAAGGCTAATGCTAAAAACATCCTCAAATTCTGAGCAAACTTGGGATCATGTGTATACATTTGCAACATCTCCCCACACTGCTGAATCTTACACCAAATAGCTTGTGAATAGGGGAAAAACACCCATGCAAAGACACCCCTGCAAATACATTCCCAAATGCCCAAATTGCAGCCTACCCAAAATCAAGCATAGCACCAGATCGCTGCAAACTAGGACCCCATCACATAAGCTCCTGAAACACATACTCATATGCAGCAGTAGTGTGAGATGTCATTAGCACATACACAGCTGGAAACACTACATCATTCTTCAGACCATGTATGGTATATAACTGACTGAAGAGTGTTGGACATACCTTGAACGTTCCATCAAGGAACCATTCCCCACAATTTGCCAGAAACTGCATATTCCTTTCTGTAGTGAATATCAGAAAATGCTCACCAACATTACTACAGTCACTGAATGGAAGTTGCTCCCCCGACATACTTCTGTGATACTCTTCAAGGAGTACAAGACATTCCACATTAGAAGCATTACTGGACAAACATGTTCAGCTTATCTAACTCTTTGGACTGTTCTTCGCATCAATGGCAGTAAAGGAAGTTGCCCAGGAACAGCATCACAGGCATGCACCGTACTCTGCAGCATGACCTGTGTGGTAGTCTCAACACTGTTATGGGCACATTCTCTGAGATCCCCCATTACCTGCCTTGCACCTACATCCTCTGCATTGCCAGTATGGTTGTGTGTCTTCTTTACACACACGACATCATCTCCAGCAGTGTGAACCCTTGCACAGCACTTCAGTCTATGGGATTCAATGCATTGCCAGTATACCTTCTCCTGCCACTCCTTATCTTGGCGATAGAGGAACCCTCCATACAACAGGAGCCAATTTCCCTTCTGAGACACCAGGTACTCCAAAGCAGCCATTACTGCTAGTTACCTACTACTAATTGAGCCCTTTTGTAGATGTGGGGGATTATGCCCCTCACACACCCCATGGGGAGCAGCACCCCCATACCCTCTGCTATTTCTAAATATCTAACTCTGAAGCACTATTGGATTGTGGGGGTAGGCTACAACTCAGGGTCACCATACTGGTGCTCACCTTATTTGTGCTGTCACCATTAGTTGCCAGTCACCATTTATTCATGGTCACCATTTCAGTAGTCGCCTTAAGTTAGTCACCGTTGTAGTGTCGTTGTAATTACTTTGCCATTGTCATGCACTACCATGAATACAGTTTAGAGAGTGTCTGAGGATGCTCTGACCCTAGGTGTGGTCTGATATGCTCGGTGCGCTCCCGGGAATGGGGATTGGGTCCACATTTAAGTTTTTGCCCAGCTACTGCCCAATAAAGGATACTAAGTCCTCCCCTTCATGTCCTTCTGGCTAACCTAGCAGACACAGGTTAGAAGCTCTTGTTTGATTTTCTAGGACTTCAAGGCAATAGTTTAGTGACTTACTTTCCTTTAAAATAGCAGAAGTTCCATTAACCACTTTTAGTGCTGCTGCCGCAGCATCTGTCGCCTCCGACAGGGCCGTTGTATATTGAGGTTTGCAGACAGAGATCCTAAAACTGAAGTCTTGAAATGTATTATCCAGGGTGAGTATCCTGTTGTCAAGAGCTTGTATAGCAATTACTATATCTGTCATAGTGGGTTTGGCAGAGCCCAAGCTGGAGGTAGCTGTCTTTGCTTTCCCACCACTCAGCCCTGGTGAGTCTTGTTGATACCAGCACCTCTTTTTTGGATTTTCCATAGTTCCAGAAGAGCCAAGAATGATAGTACTGGTATAGAACTGATAATGGACCTCAACTGCAACCAAACAAAGGCAGAACTCCGAATCAAAAGCCAAAATGATATAAAAGAAAATTTCCCTGTAGGAACTCATGAGAACACGTCCATTCATGATGGCTGCTGGCCACGCCCCCCCCTCCCCCAGTGTAATTCTTACAGGTCAACAGAGGCAGAACAACATTTGTTTATTGTGCTAAGGTAGAAAACTGCCTCTGAAATTATTCATTTCAAGGTATGGGTACTAATGGGAAACCAGTGTCTGCTCTACTAAGTAAAAATATAACCAATATTAAACTTCTTGAAATGCCAATTAAAAGTACTTTTTTTAATAAACACCAGTGCAGCAATTAATTGCGCCAGGAAGAGCATAATTCAGTGTGGTATTTTGCTTTATACTTAACATTTTTACAGACTGTTTGTTTTGTTTCCATCATCTTACTTCAGTGTATTACCTACATTAATTAAGCTGCAGTATTAATAAATCTGGTAAAAGTTGCTTCAGTTTCTGCTTGACTCTACCACTTTTTGAAAGAGCATCTCAGTGGGTATCTGTCTTTCTGAATTAAGAAAGAAGTAACTAGTTCTTCCACATTAAAAAGGAAAGGTACAATTTATCACAATGTTAAGTGACCTTTACATGCTGGTTTCCCTTATCCTTTCTTAAGGAAATGCGTCTGTAACTGGTTGATGAATTGGGCTTAGAGATTCTTAACATTTGTTGAAAACAGAGACAGTTTTCCCAGGGGCCCAATTCTGAAAGCTTTCTACTCCACAGAAAAGTGAGAATTTACGAGTTCTGGAACTGCTTCTTTGTGCACGTACATACATGTATTCTCACCTTTAGGTATTCTCAAACAAATACTTCCGCAAGAGATTAGCGTTAGGCCAGTGCATGTACAATAATACATTTTTAGATCCAAACAAAATGAAGTCACATTATATGACTGGTTACACTTGATCTGCTATTTCTATCATTCCATGGTATATTGTTGCCATTAATGTAGTAGCTGCCACCCTTTGGCGTTGCCTGTCATAACTGTTTTGATAACTACTGTATGTTTTTCTAATGCACCAACTAACTTTTACCCTCTGCTCTCTTACATTTGCTGAGAGGGTCCTCTAGTTATTCCTTGACTGGGTATTGCACTCATCTTCCTAGATTATGTTCCCCGGATGTCTTCTAAGTGATTGCTCTATTTTGTCTCACATATCTCTCACAGTTTTAGTTATTTATTTACTTATTTATTTAAAATGTTTCACTAGGAAAGACATTCTGAGATCATGACAGCCCATTTCTAGATGCATCCTGGGGAGATGGGGGAAGGGGAGTATACAGCACATGATGTGCAAGTGAAAATACATAAATGAAAATATGTAATGTAAGGTGCAGTAGTAATAAAAATAAGTACAGTAAAAACTTCATACAATAAAATAAAATAAAAATAAATAACAGCACAGTCACAACATACATGCAGAATATTAAGGGCTATGAAAATAAAGATGCGATATAATGCACATTAAGATACAAGTCCTATACAGTACAAAGAGAATGCCAGATTGCAGCAGAATTAGTTCCACCCACACTGTTAAGGCACAAGGTAACAAAGCCATTGCAGGAGGTAGGCTCAGCAGCACAATATTACCAGATGATCTAACTGATTAAGGCACAGTTAGCCTTGGATGCATAAACAACGCTCACAGCTGTGGGGACAACAACACGAGTAGATAATACAAAGGGCCAGGGATCAGGTGCTGTTGCAGGAGGGTGTGGCAGAGTCAATAAGCATTTGTCAATCCCGAATGTTTGCTTGCTGATATTAGCACTGGATGTGCGGGAGTTAGGCAGATGCAGAATAGGAATGGCAGTGAAGTATTGAACTCATGCCAACCCCACCTCCACCCTGCAGAGATGGACAGGCATTGGGGTGTGCCTTTGGGTCATCACCCAGAACGCTAACAGCATTTCACCTCACCCTATCCTGCAGACACCGACAAGTGTTGAGGTGTGCCTTGGGGTGTTCAGCTTTACAGTCACCCCATTTCATAAGGACATACGCTGAAATGGGTGCAGTATAGGAGAATGGGGTGAACTCTGGGGCTGAAGAGTCCAAGGCACACCTCAATGCCTGTCACTGGCTTCATGGTGGGGGTGGGGGTAGGGGTGGAGGTGGAATGGCGTGAGCATTACAGCTGGCAATCCAAAGGCACACCCCTGACCCCTGTCAGGCTGTACAGGGTGGGGATGTTATGGTTAGAAACCCTAGTGCCCCGGGTGTTTGTTGGTATTTGCACTATAAATTTTCAACATGACCTCATTATGACCCCATCTCATGAAAGCCTTTGGGACCTCTGATCATGAACAGTGGCACTGTGACTTTGTTAATCTTTCCCGAACGTTGATTTCCCACAGCGACCATACCATTCTGTGCCAGATGTGCGAAAACACAGTTTGGGCAGGATGCAAAAAATGACAGCTGTACTATTCATAGGGAAGTGTGAAGAGATGGCAATGTTAAAAATCTGGAGTGAAAATACTAAAAATGCTCGAACTTATGAGCGTACATGGAAACTGCACAATGCACACTCGTAACGCAGTCATTTAGTGGAATTATTTCAGCAAATATGCAACATAGGCATTTTGTGACCTGTGCTCATGAACAGTGTCACTATGATTTTTATAATTTGTCCTGAACGTTGATTTCCCACAGCGATCGCGCCATTGTGCGCCAAATGTGCGAAAACACATTTCAGGTAGGATGTGAAAAATGAAGGTGTACGGTTCATAAGGAGGTGTGCAAAACTGACAAAGCTGAAAATCTTGAGCGAAAATATTACAAATTCTTGAAGTTATGATTGTTCATGGAAAATGTGCAATGCACACTCATAACATAGTTATTTTATTGACTTTTGTCACCAAATTTTCAACATAGGCATTTTGGAACCTCTGCTCATGAACAGTGTCACTGTGATTTTCTTAATCTGTTCTGAACACTTATTTTCCCACAGCAATCATGCTATTGTGTGCAGGAAGTGCGAAAATATATTTTGGCCAGGATATGAAAAATGACAGCTCTACTGTTCATAAGGAGGTGTGAAAAAATGTCAATGTTAAAAATCTGGGTGAAAATATTACAAATTCATGAAGTTACAAGTGTGCATAGAAACTGTGCAATGCATTCTCGTAACACAGTCATTTTTTGAAATTTTTTCACCAAACTGGCAACATAGGCTTTTTGGGAGCCCACCTCATGAACAGTGACACTGTCATTTCATTACTCGGTCCTGAAAGGTGATTCTGTGCAGTTACTGTGAATCATCTTTCAGGACTGAATAACTAGATGACAGTCACTGAATACTGAATTCATGAGATGGGGTCCCAAGAATCCCATATTGAAAATTTGGTGCCAAAATTCACAAAACTAGCCTAGATAGCCACTTTAAGTTGAAACTCCCCCATTTATGCCATTACACAGCTTACCAGCATTTCTTCAGTTCGTGGTAGGCTTTGAAGAGTGCAGACATGTTCCCGCTCCACCAAAGATAGTCGTGCCAGGCTCCAGAGGTAAGTGTGAGTTGAGGGGGATGTGGGGAGGTCGGGTGTGCAGATGATGGATGCGGGTTGGGGGAAGGGGCACCAGAGACAATGAGGGATGTTTTTCTGTTTTTACAGACTTTAAAAAAAAAAAAAGACCTCGGGGGATGGTGTTTCTATTACAGGGACAATAGGCATGCTGAGGTGGGCTCCTAGCATGCCACCTAGGTGTTTGTTGAGGAGTGCTGTAGCCAACGGGGATTGGGCACCCCGTCGACACATGCAGAGTGTTTAGTAGGGGCTCATGAGCCAAGGGGGATTGGGCATCCCCCTCAGCACACAGCAAATGAGAGGGAAACATTATGCTGATGGGGATTGGGCTCCCCCATCAGCAAATTAACTTGGGAGGGGGCATGCTGATAGGGGGATTGGGCACACCTGTCAGCTTTCATAGGGACTGTGAGAGACAGATGGTGATAACTGCTGCCATGTTTATTTAAAACAACTGAAGGGGATATTATGCCAACAGGTATTGGACTACCCCATTGGCAAATGAACTGGGGAGGGGGCATGCCGACAGGGGGATTGGGCACTCCCGTTAGCTTTCATGGGGACTGTGAGAGGTGGCCAGTGGCAGCCGCTACCATGTTTATTGAAATGGGACACCAGACAAGGCAAGCTGTGATTCGCTGCTGGAATCAGGGACCACCCCAGCAGCAAAAACAGCTGATTATTAAATGATGGGATGCTCCCTGATTGCAGCGGCAAGTTTCTTTCAAGGTGGTGACATGATACAATACTGCTATCATTGACAGCATGCTCCTCTATTAGCTCCACAGAGACAAGCCCCAAAATGGATTGCTGGCAGTGGCAACAACACTGCCGCACCTCCACAACTCACTGCTACAGCAAGCTGCCTCAATATGTTTCTTGCACATGTGCGCAAGCAAACATATCAAGAAGGGATTTTAGAGAAGAGCAGGATGAGGATGAGTGGATTGACAGGGGCATGGAGGACCAGTGTTTAGGAAAACAGTATGAGGAGGCAGCTTGGGTCATTGAAGGCTTCCTGGGTGGGGGAGGGAGAAGGAATGGAAAGCAGTGTTCAGGAGTGGGTAGGTGGAAGAAGGGGGGGGGAGAGACAGGAGGGAAAAGAGGTTAGGGGAGAGAGCCAAACCAGAAGTTTGGGGTGAAGCTGGCACATGCATAAGGCATCTGGCATCGAGGGAAGAGAGGGACAAGTGGAGCAGAGACGGCAATGGCATGTACAAGGGGGACAGTCCAATGCTAAGCAGTAGAAAAAGTGGAAGTGGTAGGTCCAGACTGGCTTGGGTAGACATGGGAACAGTGCTGTAGACAATGTTGCCATAGTTGAAGATGGGAAGGATCATCATTGTGACATGATCCCTTCAGACACTGTGAAGGATATTGGGTTTGTTTTGATACATCGCATCCCACGTGTTGTGGATTGCATCAATGTGCTCAGAGAAGTTGAGGTACTGGTCCAACTAGACCCCAGTGTACTTGAAAGTGGGATCATCAGGAAGCAAAGTACCATAAAGGATGTGGAAAGAGGGAAGGGGAGAGAGATAGACTCTGGGAAGCCTCTACTGGGAGCCAAAGGTCATGGAGACTGCTTTCGTGGCATTCAGAGACAGAAGATTTGAAGGGAACCAACAACAAACTCTTGTCAAAATCCTTTTGGAGATGGACAGCAAGGTCAGCAGCAGAGGAGCCAGAAGCAAACAGTACAATGTCCTACATCTGGATGGATGTGGAGGAACAGGCAGAGAGAAGGTCATTTAGGAATATGGAGAAGAGTACGCTTTGAAAATGTAATAGTTTTCTCATATTCACTGTATTTATGATCTCTTTTAATTTCCCAGTACACCTCCATCAGGATGCACCTGGAAAACATCTGTTAACAGCTTAGCATGTCTTTTCTGGTCAAATATTGCAAATAACTAATATTTCATACTTTGGTCCTTCTGGTATACTGAAACAGACTTACTGGAAAAATGTTAAAAATGATGTATGCCAACGTTCAATAAATTAATATCCTCAAAATGAGTCTGTGTGGCTGGCCTGCTGATGGAGATGTTGGATTTCTGTCTGCAATGCCAGTGACCTGGCTTCAAGACCAGTCTCAGAGTGCAGGCCAGGGGAGCAGCATGAAGCATCTTTGAGACTGCTCTCCTCCTTCGGGGGGATGGTGGGAGTGACTGGCAAATGATTGACCCCTGGCAGTGGCCAGGGGGAATACAGCTGCCGGAGCTAAGCTGTCAGGGAGACATGCTAGATGTTCATGTGTTGTGCACTACATCATTGCATGCCATGCCTCCCAGGGAGCCCATTATCAGAAAAAACTGCTGCCAGCTCTGTTCATTATGCCCCATCTCTCTGGCCCCTGTGCTACCCTCAGTGACACTTGGCTGGTGACTGAGTGAGAGTCTCTGTTGGTGCATCCCAGCCCTGCCTTGGGGGGGGTAAGCCAGTAAGGCCTCCAAGAGTTTATTCCACTGAGAACCTTGTACAGTCTTCTGTGGGTGCTATGCTTGCCTGTTGGCCCCACCCAGAGGGGCCAAGCCTGGGTGGATTGCCACTCCGAGTAAGTCTGGGGGTGGGGCAGTGGTTGGAGGAGTCAGGAGCTGCACTTTGGGAGGACTGGCACCCAAAAAGCATACTAAATCAAAAAAAGTAGCAATAATCAGTCTGTGCGCTCTAATTAGTTTTGTGATTTTTCAAGACTTGATTGTAGTCAGCCACACTACTAGCATACAGAAGCACCAACCTGGCAAGCTAATAAAGAACAAGTGAAGAAACCACTCTGTTTTTGACTCCAACTTTTGATTTGCCATGTATAGTAATTCACTGAACATCTCACAGATGTAATGTGCTTTGCTAATTCCTATAAATTCTTTCATTTTTCGGCCTGGCGTGCAAGTTTTAATGCATTCTAAAGAGAAGTAATATGAGAAGATATCCTCAAAACCCCTTCAAAAATAAGGTGCTAGCAGGGATTGAAAAGACCTGATGAGATCAACTGTTCATTTTGTTGCCAGGTAGGCCATTTTCAGATCCTGCCTGCTTAAGACCAGACCATCGGTAAACCGGGGTTGAGAGTGGCCCCTCGTTGGCAAGGGCCTGCTGGGAGAGAGGGACTGAGCATGCCAGAGGATACCCTCCCTCTCTGGAGAGGGAGGCTGTGTGGTGGTGTAGTTATTGCACCACCAGGGTGACCACAGGTGTTGGTACAGGCAGGGAGGCTGCACCTTTGGGAGGGAGGTTGCTAGCTGACACTATATAGCTACGTACACTGTGTGCAAGATTGCACTTGGCATCAGTAGTGCCAGCATCCTAGCAAGGGGAGAAAAATGTAAAAAAATAAATGGTCCAGCTGCCTGTGGAAGATAGACCTCTGTATATCTGCATCCCCCTTCTCCAAAGTCCAGTGCCTGATGATGGATGCAGTCAGGGGTCCATCCCCCAACCAGACCCCGTGGGGGGTTGTCTTGTGTGCTATGGAAACAGGTTAGCATGCGGAGAGGCACCCGGGCTTATGATGTTCTTTGGGTCTCCTGAGGGAAACATGCACCCAGACAATGAGGATCAAGTGAAATGAGGATTAAAAAAACATCCTTCTCCTGAGTTTGGAAGGGATCTGTGGCATAAAGCACTTGGCTTCACCTCGTACTTCATGATTCCCCAAGGGTTAAATTAATGGATGGTAACTTAAGCCTTAGGTGCGCCTTAATGCTTAATTACTAATTCACCTCTGAAAATAATCCAGCATTAATACATCAGAGACTCACATATTCTAATTTGTTATTACAGCATACGTAATAAGGAGCATCATTTAAGTTATCCACTAGTTAGATAATACATTGCTGTTTAGGTTGCTTATAGTGTGCTTCCCCATCTTAGATAGTTAGAACATATTTTGCTGGTTAAGCTGCTTATAGAGCGTTTCCCCCATATTTCACAAGTTAGAACAGATATTTTGCTATTCCCTGCCATATTTTCCCTAGTGTTGCTCAATGTGAGTTATTCTAGGCTGTCCCTTCTTTGGTTGTCTTTACTAGTCTGTTAGTGTATTTGTATTTAAATCCCTCACTACTGCAGTGGATTTTTACCAGTCTATGCTCTGGATGGAAACTGTCTGGTTATAGCTGTGACTAATACATCAGTGGCCCCATTGCAGTTAGGTGACCTTGCCCTGTGATTAACTGTTTTATTTTTATTTTAACATCAGTGGTCTACCTTATGCACTTTAATCACTCTATTACCAAACCCAGGAGTATTCTCCCAGACTATCATCCTTAACCCAGTTTTGAACAGATCTTTTCCCCTGTGTCCCTAATCATGTTAAATAGTAGTCTAATTGTGGCCTTTTTCCTAGGGCTGTTAGTTTCATTTCTGTTCCTGACAGACACAATACCTTCTCCCCAAGTCACAGCTGACTATCCCACTTCAAATCCTGTAAATGACTTTACCCACTCCAGCCTACCGTTAGTAGCTTACAAGCCCAAACACTGACGCTATTCTAAGTCATAAACTGCTGTTCCTTCTACTGTCTCACACTTAAAGGTACTCCTTCCTGTTCCCTTCCACTGCACATGTACAGTTAAAAATCACTTCCCTG
The DNA here is from genome assembly GCA_016271365.2 of Neoceratodus forsteri. Lineage (NCBI taxonomy): Eukaryota > Metazoa > Chordata > Ceratodontiformes > Ceratodontidae > Neoceratodus > Neoceratodus forsteri. The sequence goes on from JADMNL010000025.1 coordinate 88,250,614, forward strand.
TGGACCCAAACACTTAACCTCTACCTGGCAGGAGGCACTGAACCAAACCTAGGTCCACTTTCCTCCCTCACCCTGGTCAGGATTTAAAGGACTCAAAATTGCCCATATTAACACTCACAGTTTTCTGGCAAATAAAACCGACTTTAAGGCTTGGGTGGCCCACTACACTCCCAGTATCCTAGGCATATCAGAGTCTTGGCTTAATGTCAGTATCCCCAAATCACTCTGTGGCTTGGACAGTTACAGCTTCTTATGTGCTGATCACACATCCTCCAAAAGAGGTGGTGGTCTACTAATACATTATAGAAAATACAAAATCACACATGCCCCCACAATGCAAAGCATCATGGGCTGCATATGCAAATCACCACAGAATGTTATGCTGGTCCAACTTTAAGCAGAATTGCATGGTGCCGAAAGGCCTCTCACACAGATTGCAAAGGGTGCTAACAGAAAACATAGACACGTGTTTCGTCCTACCAGGACTCATCAGTATGCCTCATCTGTTTGACACCCCAGTGGAATTGACCAGCTACCCCTAAGGCAGTGTGCCTGGGATATATTGTGGTGAACCCATTAAAATAAAAAAACATTTAAAAGACAAAGAACCTCTGCGTGTAAACACTGAGGTAAGGGTTACCCCAAAGGGCATTTGGCTGGGAAGCCAAGTTTCAAGAAAATACAAAATCACACATGCCCCCACAATGCAAAGCATCATGGGCTGCATATGCAAATCACCACAGAATGTTATGCTGGTCCAACTTTAAGCAGAATTGCATGGTGCGAAGGCCTCTCACACAGATTGCAAAGGGTGCTAACAGAAGACATAGACACGTGTTTCGTCCTACCAGGACTCATCAGTATGCCTCGTCTGTTTGACACCCCAGTGGAATGGACCAGCTACCCCTAAGGCAGTGTGCCTGGGATATATTGTGGTGAACCCATTAAAATAAAAAAAACATTTAAAAGACAAAGAACCTCTGTGCGTAAACACGCATATGCAGCCCATGATGCTTTGCATTGTGGGGGCATGTGTGATTTTGTATTTTCTTGAAACTTGGCTTCCCAGCCAAATGCCCTTTGGGGTAACCCTTACCTCAGTGTTTACGCACAGAGGTTCTTTGTCTTTTAAATGTTTTTTTATTTTAATGGGTTCACCACAATATATCCCAGGCACACTGCCTTAGGGGTAGCTGGTCCATTCCACTGGGGTGTCAAACAGACGAGGCATACTGATGAGTCCTGGTAGGATGAAACACATGTCTATGTCTTCTGTTAGCACCCTTTGCAAACTGTGTGAGAGGCCTTCGCACCATGCAATTCTGCTTAAAGTTGGACCAGCATAACATTCTGTGGTGATTTGCATATGCAGCCCATGATGCTTTGCATTGTGGGGGCATGTGTGATTTTGTATTTTCTTGAAACTTGGCTTCCCAGCCAAATGCCCTTTGGGTAACCCTTACCCCTCAGTGTTTACGCATAGAGGTTCTTTGTCTTTTAAATGTTTTTTTATTTTAATGGGTTCACCACAATATATCCCAGGCACACTGCCTTAGGGGTAGCTGGTCCATTCCACTGGGGTGTCAAACAGACGAGGCATACTGATGAGTCCTGGTAGGACGAAACACGTGTCTATGTCTTCTGTTAGCACCCTTTGCAATCTGTGAGAGGCCTTTCGGCACCATGCAATTCTGCTTAAAGTTGGACCAGCATAACATTCTGTGGTGATTTGCATATGCAGCCCATGATGCTTTTGCATTGTGGGGGCATGTGTGATTTTGTATTTTCTTGAAACTTGGCTTCCCAGTCAAATGCCCTTTGGGTAACCTTACCCTCAGTGTTTACGCACAGAGGTTCTTTGTCTTTAAATGTTTTTTATTTTAATGGGTTCTACCACAATATATCCCAGGCACACTGCCTTAGGGGTAGCTGGTCCATTCCACTGGGGTGTCAAACAGACGAGGCATACTGATGAGTCCTGGTAGGACTGAAACACGTGTCTATGTCTTCTGTTAGCACCCTTTGCAATCTGTGTGAGAGGCCTTTCGGCACCATGCAATTCTGCTTAAAGTTGGACCAGCATAACATTCTTTGGTGATTTGCATATGCAGCCCATGATGCTTTGCATTGTGGGGGCATGTGTGATTTTGTATTTTCTTGAAACTTGGCTTCCCAGCCAAATGCCCTTTGGGGTAACCCTTACCTCAGTGTTTACGCACAGAGGTTCTTTGTCTTTTAATACATTATAGGTCTCATCTCAACTTGTCCTTGATCCTGAATGAAACAGACACTGGTACTGCCTGTTAATTACTCCAGGCATCCCTTATTTTCGGCAGTACTAACAAATCCATCTTGTCTGAATTTATAAGTTGCAAAGTAATCTTGCCTAACTGCTCTTCTAGACACCATAATACCCTTGATTGGTTGTAATGAGACTATTCTCATTGGTTACCTAAATCTTGATTGGCTAAGCCCTAACTTCAAAAACTATGACCTGTTTATTAGTAAGGCTAGCCTCACCCAAATAATCTCCTGTACCACCCGCCTCTCTCACTTTGGAATCTTCTCCACATTACTAGACTGGATGCTCACAAATAGACGCAATAGGGTTCATGCATCTGGAGTGCTCTCTGACTCACTTAATGATGACTCTCCCACTTTCTGTTTATTGCATGCCCAGGTCCCCAAAGTCCCTCCCAAAGTACTCACCCATAGAGACTTCTCAAATCTTGACCACTCAACACTTAACTCTGAAATTTCTCTTACTGAATACTCCACCAATGAATTAGCAGACCATCACCTCTTTTGGAGGAAGGGTGATCGGCACAAATGAAGTTGTAACTGTCCTAGCTACAGAGTGAGTCCCCCATGTTAACCACTTGCAATGTTAACTCAGCCGTAGACATTTTTTCAGTCCCTTATTTCCAACCTCCAAGACACAATTTATCCCCCTCACTAAGAGAAGAGAAGAGAAGAGAAGAGAAGAGAAGAGAAGAGAAGAGAAGAGAAGAGTTGAGTTGAGTTCAGGTCACAGCCTCCCCATGGCTGAATAATGACTTTCTCTCCCTCTGGAAAAGCAGGGACAAACACTGGACTACGTTCAAAGCATCATCCAACATACAAGATTGGCTTTCATATTGACAGCTGTGGAACCATTGTAAGAAGGCTACCCACTCAGGTACAAGCTCTTTCTGTAAGGAGAAACTCTTGACCTTACCTGAAGACCCAAGTGGTTTTTGGGGCACATAAAAGGGCTCCTGGGCGCTGCATCTAAAGCTATGTTAAAGGACATGATCATTGGTGGTATGCACTATAACAACCAAACTACCATAGCCAATGCCTTCAATTCCCATTTTGCTGACTACTCCTCTTTCACTATCAGCCACCCTGCAGCCCAGGACAATGTCTTAAATCACCCACAGACTCCCCCCCAATATTATCCCCTTTCCACCTGAAAACTTTCTCTAGAAAAAAAGTCTACAAACTTTTCAACTCCCTACTCTTATGCACTGGCCCTGGCCTGGATGTTCTTGAGACTAGTTTACTCATGGTAGGCTCCCATGCACTCGTCCTCCCCATTTCTCATATCTTTATTCTCTTACACATCTCTGGTGTGGTCCCATCCCAATAGCAAATCACCAAGGTAGTCCCTGTCCCTCAGAATGATGTCTGTAAACTTATTTCTCAGTATTGTCCTATTGCTCTTCTACCTGTCCTAATCAATTACTTTAAAAAGTAGTAGCCTCCCAGCTAACTAATTACTTGTAAGGTCACCATCTCCTTACTCCATGTCAATATGGCTTCCATAAGGAACACAGTACCACAGCTATCCTTGTCATATGACCTCAGATTGGTGATGGACAACAAAGCACTCACTGGAACTGTGTTAATTGATTTGTCCAAGGCATTTGACCTAGTTGGTCATGCTTTTCTATTCAAAAAACTAGCTGATATGGGTGTCTCCCCTTATATCAACACTTGGTTTGCTAAATACTTGTTAGACAGGCAACTATTCATCAACGTTTGGTGACGCCTTTTCAGGCTTATTGCCTGTTGCTTAAGGAGTCCCCCAGGGATCTATCTTAGGCACACTCCTTTTCTCAACATTCATAGACAACCTCTCCTCTGTCACCTCCTCTTGTTCTATCACCATCATCTATGCTGACAATATTGCCCCCTATCACAGTGCTTAATTACGGTGGACTTCAATCACATTCAAAACTGATTGTGGCCAACAACCTGGTTCTCAATGCCTCCAAAACACATGCTGTGTTATTTGGTTCCAAGGCACACAGATCATCCTGCTCGCATCCTTTGTCTAGCTGATGTGTAGATGGCTGTGCTCTCTCCATGTCTGATGAATTTAAGTATCTAGGTGTTACTTTATACCCAGCACTGGATTTCTACTTACACATCTCAACCTTAAGCAAGTCGATAAATTCCAGGATCAGTCTGGCTTACCATCTCGGCCGCTTCCTTACTTCAAAGGCATGTCCGGCTATCTTCCAAGACATCCTTATCCCCTGCCTGCAATATAACTTACTCATCCTCACTAACATCCCCAAATCCTTGCTGCACTAACTGGATGTCACTTCCAACAACATCTGCCATTTTGCCCCATCTCAATCCCACCTCACTTATCATTGCTCCCTCTTCTCTGCCTTAGGGTGAATGTCCCCCTCTGCATCTAGATCATATGTGCTAGGTTGTTTCCTCGGCAAGCTACTGGAATCTGACTCCCTAGCTGCTCCTATTTCCCTTTTGCATGGCACCCGCCCTACTAACATACTCCAATCCACAGATTCCACCTCACCCATGGTCCCACAATGTTTGACCAAAATGGATGACCAGGCTTTCTCCTCATTTGTCCCTCAGCTATGGAACTCTCTCCTCACCATGGACCACAGTTCTCCTACCCTCTTATTCTTCAAAATGGCCCTGAAGGTTCATTTGTCTTTTTTCCATGACCTGCAACTGTTTCTAGACACCAGCTTACTTGCCAAACTACCAAAATCCTAATCTAATTTATTGGCTATTATTAATTAGAAGTGCTGTGTGGAATCGTCAGATTCTGGCAGAACACAATTTCTTGGAATTTTCAAAATTCCACCAGAAATGGAATGGCAGAATTCTGTGATGGAAAAAAATTTAGAATAGAGTTTGCCCTTTAAGGGGCAGACAAAGTTGTCCTGGTGCACCCCTTCCCCCTATTTGAAGATGGTGTGCTCAGAGGGGATAAGAAAGGGGGAGGAGCAAGAGGAATAGAACAATAGGATGGCAACAGGAAGGGGAGGGGCTAAAGGAGGTACATAATGGACAGCACAGGAGTGGTTCAGCCACTTTTTGCAGAAGTTTTAATTATCCTGAAGAACAGCACATCAGATTGGCATCAGAGCAAAGTTTGGGTATTTAGCCTGGTAAGCAGCAACATATTTTCCTGATGCAGACTATAAAAAAATATAAAAAAAAGGGTGAAAAGGGGGGCTTTAATTATATGAATGATAAGTGACAAGTATATCATGGCTTTAGGCAGTAGGTCATTTGTAACAGTTGTCAGAAATAGCCCCTTTGTTGTAATATAAAAAAAAAAGAGAGAAAAACCTCAGATTTTGTACTGTTTATGCCAGCATTTGTGAGAAAAAAGCATTATGGAGCTAGATAAAACATTGCTAGGGGACAAGATTTGTGCCTGCTTGTCTAAAAGGTGTGGTGGCTGGTTTGAATGCAGAAGGTAGCTCTTGGGGCTGAGAAGCAGACCAAATAAGAGGTCGATGGGAAGGACGAGAGCACCACGCAGTTTTATGGCTGTTTTCAGTCAGCAGGGCAGACGCTGGCTTGTTTAAGAGGATTTTGTGTCTAGTTGGGGAAGGGCGAGAGCGGCATGCAGTTTATGGCAGTTTTCGTCAGCAGGGCAGACGCCTGCTTGTTTAAAGGTTTTTGTGGCTAGTTGAAGGCAGAGGGCAGCCTTTGGTTTGGAAAGTAGGCTGAAGAAAGGCCATTTGTAGGGACGAGAGTACCACGCGGTTTAGGTTGGTTTTCGGGCGGCAGGGCAGACGCCCGCTTGTTGAGAGGTGTTGTGGCAAGTGGAATGCGGCCACAGGAATATATGCTTAACCCTGCAGGAGAGAACAAGGGCTTGTTTGTGACTGGTGCCAGTGGCTAGGCCTGTCACAGGACTCGAGGGCGTTTTGGGCCTGCAAGGCAGATGCCTTGAACATGGTTAAAGTCTGGTAGCTGAACAAAAAAGCAAGAATGTTGCATGATTAGGATGTTGTTGCATGGCCTGTGAGAAGAACAATGGGGATGGAGGGAAATTCAGATGATGAACCAGCAAAGTCGGGCCAAGCGGCGTGACATCACATGCCATGGGGGAAGGCCGCAAAAGAACAGGGGGGGCCAAAAGGGAGGCGAAAAGAAACAAGGAAAAAGGGGGCAAGGTAGCTTTAACAGCCATCAGGCTGAATCGCAAGGTGAGGAGGAGGAAGGAAGCAGAAACATGATTGGGGAGGGGGGGAATACCACGAGGGGCCATCATGGCAGCTGCAGGGGATGACAATCATGCTGCTGGGCAAGGCCTGAGAACCAGGGGAGGGAACAAGGCCAAAAAAAAAAAGAAGGGGATCACCTGGGAAAGAGCCCAGCAGGAGGTTAAAAAAAAAAAAGGAAGCTAGTGCATGGATGAAGGGCAGCAGGGGAATAAGGAGGATGGCTCAGAGCTAGCTAGGGCAGCCATGTGGGCCAAGGGAAATGGGGCAGAGCCAAAAAAACAAAAAGATGCTTGAAGTGACCAGGGGGGCCTACAGTAGGAAGCCTTCAGGGGGAGGAGGGAAGCTCACCATGCCTGGGAGCGAAGAAGCTAGAAAGCAGGGGAACGGGTATGTGCCCAGGGAAAAGAAGAGGAAAAGGTGCAACAAGGGGTGCAGTCCACAGGAGCAATGCTCCCAGAAAGGGGGAGGTACCAAAGAAGGGCCTGGGGGTGACACAAGCTCTACCGCTGCCAGGAAGCTTGGATGGCCATGCGGGGAGGCTAGAGGGCTGGGATAGGACTGGAACGGGGCAACAAGATCCAGAAGAGGCCTACAGGGATTGGGGGTGTTACGGGGTAGGCATAAAAAAAAAAAAGGGGGGAGGCCAGCAAGATCACGCAAGGGGACGTGAGGCCTAAAGGGCCACATGGAGAGACACCACCAGACAAGAGGTTATTTCAAAGTAGATACATATAGATATGATGATGAGTAACATGGCCTTTATTTTCTTTTTTTTTGGGCAGTATGTTTACAGCTTACACAGACCGACATGAGGAGATGGCACCGAGGAAGAGCAAACCATCTAAGGGGGATACCTACAAAGCCATAATGGAACTTGTGGAGAAGGCCAACAGAGTGTGACAGATGGTAGAAGGAGAGGAGCTGGGGAGAACCGGGGAGAAACAGAAAGTGGGGAAGGGAAAAGGGGCCACCGGCAAGAGGCAGGCAGGAAGGCCGCACAGCCCTACCAGGGTGCGACCCCAAGCAGGGATACCTTCCAGAACAGCCAGCCCAGTACCTCCTCAGCCCCAGATCCCTGTCCCATCAGTACCTCCCCAAGACCAGGTGGAGGTTCCCCCAGTGGAATCTAGACCAGATCCCCCATGCATACCAGCCCTCCCACAGCCAATAATACAACCAGTTAACCCAGGGTATCTCGAGGCCAATGGGCTGCAGAAAACCGACAAGGGCACAGGTAAGGTAGCCGGGGCAGTAAGAGAAAGCATAAAAGAGTACATAGGACAAATTACATCAGCACTCGGGACAGTGGGGTTGGGTCAAATGGAGTCTGCCATGGCAGAGATTAGGTCAGAGTCAGCGGTAACAGAAGGGGAAGAGAAAGGGTCAGAAAAGGAGGGAAAAGGAACAAAGGATATAGGAAGCCCGGGAATGCAAATAGGGGAACACATACCATTGGCCACTAAGGAGAAGATTTGGAAGGGCGAATTCATGGACATATTTGCTCTAGGGAGCCGGGAGGCAGCAGCAAAATACAAGGAGGCGGAGAGCATAGGGAAGAGCGAGATGGCGGCAGCCATGGTTTTGCTGGGCAAAAAAGAGGAAGATAAATTTACAAAAGACAAGACATGGGATGGATGGTTCGTAGGTTTTGCTAGGTACTCAGCTATAGTGCTGGAAAAGAAACCCGAGCTGGGCATACCATTGATCACGTATTCTTGATAATAAGATGAGCAAAGGCAAAAGGGAGTGGGGGTAGGCTGGATATATTATGATGAATTCTTCCGGCAAAGGATGGCAACTTATGGGGATGTACGCTGGGACACAAAACAGTTAGATCTGTGGATGGATTATGTAACTGACCAGTTCACACCAGAAGGGGAGATGGGAAAAAGGGGAGGGGCACATCAGAGGAGCTGTTGGGCTTACAATAGGGCATTCTGTTCTTGGCCCCAATGCCGATTTCGGCATGCCTGCTCAAAATGTAGGGGTTCGCACCCAGCGAGTAGATGCAAAATGACATGGGCACAAGGTGCAGGGGGGCAAGGCACAGGCCAGCAGTTTTTTCGAGACAGACAGGGATATAGGGGACACATCTGGAGTAAAGGGGGGAAGGGTAGAGGACATGCAGGTAGAGGGAGCCAGACCTACTAGAAACAGGGAACCAGAAAGGGAAAAAGAAAGGGGGGATAATAAAGATGAAGGGGAAATGATAAGGGATCAGTTCCAAGCAGCAAGAACACCCATCAAGATGGAAGCGTGGAGAAAATGGCTACTGGAATATCCCAATAGGAGGATGGCAGAGTCACTTAGGGCAGGTTTTGAGTCGGGCTTTCCGCTAAAATGCGAAGGCCTGAAGCAAGCGAGAGAGACGAATAATCTGGGTTCAGTACGGGGAAAGGAGGACATTTTGAGACAAAAAAAAGAAAAAGAAAAGGTGGCTGGTAGGATAGAAGGACCCTACAGAAAACCACCACTGCGGAACATGAGAATATCTCCGTTGGGGTTAGTTCCCAAAAAACAACTGGGGTAATACAGAGTGATTCACCACCTATCATATCCAGAGGGGGAATCAGTGAACGATTTCATAAGTGAAGATCACAGTAAAGTGAGCTACGCCACATTAGAAGAGGCAGTGCAGATCATCCGGGCAACCAAGGATGCCTGGATGGCGAAAACAGACATAGAATCTGCATTCGGATTGCTTCTGGTCAGGCGGTAAGATTGAAACCTACTGGGGTTTAAGGTGGGGGAACAATACTATTTTGATAAGGCAATGCCCATGGGGTGCTCCATAGCATGTGCGACATTTGAGGCATTTAGCACCTGTCTACAGTGGATATTCCAGGAGCACAGCAGGTATAAAGTGGTAATACACTACTTGGATGATTTTCTTCTGATAGGTAGTGGGAAGAAGGAGACAGAGAACATGTTAGCCAGCTTTCAAGACTTGTGTGGAGAGCTGGGGGTCCCACTGGCTCCGGAAAAAACAGAAGGGCCCAGTAAGGTCTTAGAGTTCTTAGGCATAGAGAAATAGATGCCCGGAATGAAATCTTTAGGTTGCCAGATAGCAAAGTAGTGAAACTGAGGGAGCTGATTAGAGGGATCACGGGAAGGAGAAGGGTGCAGTTAAAACAGGTGCAGCAGGTCATGGGACATTTGAACTTTGCATGCAGAGCAGTCGGACTGGGTAGGGCCTTGACAAAATGACTAGTGAGGGCAACAGTGGGAGTAACAAAACTGCACCACTGGGTGGACATAAAAAAGGAAGTAACAGAGGATTTCAAGGTATGGGAGATGTTCCTCAATACTTATAATGGCTGTTCCTTTTGGTAAGATGAATGGGTGTATAACACGGATTTGGAGCTCTACATGGATGCAGCAGGGGGGTTGGGTATGGGAGGCTATTTAAAAGGAAAATGGTTTGTGGAACTATGGCCGGTAAGCTGGGTGAAGACAGGAAAGTGAGGGATATCACACTGCTGGAAATCATGCCAATATGGACCTGTACACTGGTATGGGGAGAGGAATTGTGTAACCAGAAGGTCGCATTTTGGTGTGACAACAAGGCAGTGGTGGATGATTTGAATAACAGGGGAGCCATATCGAACACAGCCATGAGGGTGCTGAGACAGTTAGTTTAAAGGGACCTGCAATTGAATATGTCATTCAGGGCAAAACACATAGAAGGGGTACAAAACACTCTAGCTGACAGCCTTTCCCGTCTGCAGCTGGACCATTTCCGGATGCTGGCACCAACAGCAGAGGATCGGAAAACACCATTACCAACGAACATCTGGGACGTTGGCGAGAGGGAGCAGAACTGCTGTTCCACAGCTCCTGGGCACCACAGACTTTGAGGGCCTACGAAGGGGTGTGGCGGGTGTTCCAAATATTCAGGGCAACGCACTGCATGGAAGTAGGTGGGGCAATCACAGAGGAGCAGTTAGGGAAGTTTACAGTAGATCAGTGGGAAAAAGACACAGCTCACAACACGATGGGGGTGTACTTAGCTGGAATAAGCTTAGTCTGCAGCCTTAAAAAATGGGAGGACCCAACAAAGTCTATGTTGATCTGGAGAATGATGCAAGGATGGGGAAGACTGAAGCACAGACCCTCGGATAGTAGACGACCCATAGGAGAACATTGGCTGGCGAAATTAAAAGGGGCATTGCAGGTGGTCTGTAGATCAAAAGACGAGGCACAGTTGTTTCACACAATCTTCCTGGTAATGTTTGCAGGGGCCATGAGAGTGAGTGAAGTGGTGGGGCATGGCAAAAAAGAGGGAGAAAGGGGACTGGAATGGGAAGACATAAGTTGGGGGACAAAGGAGATACATATACTAATAAGGAAATCAAAGACAGATCAAACGGGGACAGGTTACACGGAGATCTTGAAGTCACAAGAGGAAGACTCAGTGTGCCCAGTAAAAGCTTTGTGGGCTTACGCGAGCGGGGAGAAAAAAAACAGGGAGTTTATTTAATCATGGGGATGGAAAAAGTCACCAGTTATCAGGTTACAGCCATGCTTAAAAAAGTCATGCTATTTCTGGGGGAGGACCCAGGCAATTATTTCTCTCACTCATTTCAGATAGGAGCTGCATCGCAGTGGGCAGCTGCAGGGGAGACAGTGACCAGGATGTTGGAAAAAGGGCACTGGCTGTCTGCCAGCTACAAAAGGTATATTCAGGCATTGCAGTATGGTGACTAACATGTCATCTAATAGGTGGCAGATGATAGACTGAAAAGGGGAGGGGGAAGGTCTAGAAAATAAAGATTTTTCGGATAAATATATAAAAACAAGGGGGGGAACTTGCCTTGAATAATATATTCTGCTTAATTCCCATAGGAAAAGGGAGGATCAAGGAAATATGGATCTGTGGTCACTCATACATTTATTGAGCAGAGAAAAAGCCCGGGGGAAAGCAGTTATAGCAGGATGTGAGACAATGTAGGTTGGTGTAGTGTGGCATCCGAGAGATGAGATGGGCGCAGCTACTTCCCACGCTGAGAGAGATGAAAGAGCAGTGGCCAATCCAGACCTAATTATCTTACATCTAGGGGGCAATGACATTGGGGGAAAACCATGGGTAGATACATATATGCAGGTAAAAAGGGATTTGGAAAAATCCAACAATGGTGGCCGGGGGTTTGCCTGGCCTAGTCAGACATAATCCTGAGAAGGGTCTGAAGGCATAAGCATAGCCATAGAGCTTTAGACAGGGCTAGGAGAAAAATGAATCGGAGAGTAGGAACACTGATAAAGAAAATGGGAGGGGAGGTACTACGGAGGGGGATGGAAGAGTGGGTGGACGATTTCTACAGGTCAGATGGAGTGCACCTGTCGGATCTAGCCATAGATATGTTTAATACAGAGATGATGGGTTTTGTAGAGGCATGGAGAAGGCATGCAGATGGTACAGGAAAAAAAAAAAGGGGGAGTCTTGAGCTGGTTTTGAAGGGGAAAGCCAGCCATCCAACACAAGCTGGAGACTGGCTAATGGGAAAAAAAGGGGGGAAGGAGGGGGGAAAGAAAAAGGAAGAGGATGGAAAGAAGGAGAAGCTGAAGGACAAAAAGAAGTCTTGATGTTCACTGTTACCTAATAGAAAAAGAGGAGAAGAAGGCACCCAGGTTTTCACCTAGGGAGCAAGGATCAAAAATTGATATGGATGCAATAAAATGCAATGGAGGAAATATAATAATAAAGAAATGAGAAGGAAATGGAAGCATGGTATATATAATAAACTGATTGCCAATCTGAACACAACAACATACAGTGGTCTGTGTTTTTTGTGGGGGAAAGAGGGGGGATCCGGGACAGTAGAGTTTGCCCTTTGAGGGGCAGACCAAGTTGTCCTGGTGTACCCCTTCCCCCTACTTGAAGATGGTATGCTCAGAGGGGAGGAGAGTAAGAAAGGGGGAGGAGCAAGAGGAACAGAACAATAGGATGGTCACAGGAAGGGGAGGGGCTAAAGGAGGTACATAATGGACAGCACAGGAGTGGTTCAGCCACTTTTGCTGAAGTTTTGATCCTCCCACCCACCCTCTTTAATTATGGGACATGTGGGAAGACAGTCAATAAGGGACTGTGTGTTAAGAGGGGAAGACAGTTAAATTGGGACTGGTGTATATGGTCTGTCAAAAGGTGGATGACAGAATTTGTCCGGGAGGACGATATTGGACTGCCAAAGGTGGATGACAGAAAAGGGGGGGGGGGGAGAAAAAGGAAGAGGATGGAAAGAAGGAGAAACTGAAGGAGAAAAAGTGGTCTCGGCGCTCACCGTTACCTAATAGAAAAAGAGGAGAAGAAGGCACCCATGTTTTCACCTGGGGGAGCGAGGATCAAAAATTGATATATGGATGCAATAAAATGCAATGGAGGAAATATAACAATAAAGAACTGAGAAGAAAATGGAAGCATGGCATATATAATAAATTGATTGCCAATCTGAGCACAACAACATACAATGGTCTGTGTTTTTTGTGGGGGAAAGGGGGGGAATCCAGAACAATGAGTTTTTCCTCAACATTTCCACAGAGTTTTATTCCACGGATCTCACTATTTTCTGCAGAAATAGTTGCAGAATAATTTTTCGCTGAAAAAATGCTGTTCTGAGGAATATTATTCTGCAGATCGCAGCAGGTGGAATTCCACAGAAGAACCAATGAAATTTTGGGAGAAAGTCTGCTGGCAGAGTAGTCATTCCAAGTTAATTCCATCAGCAGAATTCTGTATTCTGCACAACACTTTTAGTTACATTCCTTGCTGATACCTCTATTATTATATTTTTGCACATCCTAGTTTGTATCTGTGCAATAACTGTAATTTGTTTTGTTTGTTGGCTTTCTAAAATTGTCTTTGTATTTTGTTTATTCAATTTTAAACTTGTTATTACTGTTCAGTACCCTCCCAGGTTGTACCTGAAAATAGGCATTTAATTGTCTAGTGTGCCTACCTGATTACCATAAGCCAACTAACTAACTAAATAAATCAATCAATCAATAAATAAATTGTGCACAATTAGGAGAAGGTCAGTTATAACATAAAATACTATAATAAAAAAGACAAACAAGGCTAGGTAATGGGAAGCAGAGCTTGTTCCAGAATTCCTGTTTATAGGGTAACTCTTGGACACAAATCCTAAGTTCTTTCATAGCAACTACAAAATGAAACTTGGTAGTGTATGAGCGGATTTGGAACCAAATATATGAACAGTCCAAGGATTAGAATCAGGGATTGCACAGGAGTTCATAATAAAGTATATTTAAATGTTTGTGACATAAACTGCTGTAATAAATATAGAATGATGCATGGGTTATTGTACATTAAGAGGTTTTTTAACACACCTGAGATGTATCATACTGTATGACACATCTCAGGTGTGTAAAATCATGTACTCTCTAATTTTTTTGAACATGCTGACAATGCTTTTTTAATAGCGAGATGTTCTGTGGTCTTAGATTTCACATCTAGGAACGTGGCAAAGTCAATTAGTTCATCAAATACTAGATGCACTTTGATATCACTGCCCTCATATTTCTGCAGCAATTGTACAAGAGGCGGTGCATTTTCTGTAATTTCATTAATTTCAGATTTCACTTCTTCACATTCTGACAAATGGACCATATCATCACATGCTGCACTCTCATCTTTAAAAAACTGAGAATACTCTTTAAGGTGGACTGCGTGATAAAATACTGCCAGAAACCATGTATTCCATCTAGTGAGTACTGGCATGGGGGTAACGCATTGGATTGTCCCTTTGCACACAAAAATTGCTTGGCCTTCCTTGCTGGACAAGCTGTAAATGCTTTTTTTTGCAAGACAACAACAAGATTTACTGCTGGAAGTTTTTCCGCCAAATGTCACCCAGTAAATTCAACAAGTGAGCTGAGCAGGTAACATGCACACCATTTAAAAGAACATGCTTCAAGCTCTGATCCCAACTTTTATTCATATACATGGTGTTGTCTGTTAAATACGCTGCAACCTTTGTGTAGGGGATTCCATACTTCACTAAGCAATTCAAGACTTCCTGGGAGATGGTTTTAAAGCTAGTAGCCTCCAACACAGTACATTCTAGGTGAAATGTCTAGCTTGGCAGCAGGGATAGAGTGCACATTATTATTACGCAGAGATGGGACAGCATCAATATTAAGAATGTATCATTCCTCAACATCAGTAGTCTTGTCACAGACAATAGAGACAGACACAGCTTGCTGCATTTTTCTTTTTAACTTCAGCCTCATGAAAAGTGAACACTTTTGGCAAATATTCAGCATGTAACCACTGGGAGGAGGGCATCATGCCAACTGACTTCAAATTTTCTTCAAGATTAGTAGTAAAGCACGTTATCATCCTGTGCATTTAGGGGAATATTTGCAGCAATAAATGCCTCAACTAGGTTGAACAGTGAGACCTTCTTAGTTTTTTGGTGTGCTACTTTTGTTGGGAACAGTTCTCCAACTGTTATCTGCTTTTCAATGACCATGTTCGATTTCTCCTCAAGTTTTCTCTTCTTAGCAAGGTGTGTTGAGGACTCCAAATGACGGTCATACGTTGCTTTACATTTATGGTCGACTGGAATATTGCAACCTGAACCAAACATAATTTCCCCTGATAAGTGGAAGGTCCCCTTCTCATATTGCTGGCTGCGCTGTTTGGGATTAACATTCCTGACTTTAGATGCTTTTGATGCTGAAAGCAGCTTTTGTGAAACATATATGGCATTTTTACAGCTTGCTCCTCTGCTCCCCAGCAGTAACTGACACTAACTAAAGCAAACTCCTTTTATATGGTTGTTACTGGAAATGTGTTAGTAATTTACCTAACTAGGTAATTCATTGAGCTAATTAAACCAACAATTAAGGTAACATAGAAACACAGAAGTTGACGGCAGATAAGAACCACAAGGCCCATCCAGTCTGCCCATTTCTTTTTCTACCTTATGAATGTGCCATCAGCCTTTGCTCTGTCAATGACCTATCTGTTCATACTCATCTGTATTGCACCCTTATGCCTATCCCATGCCTGTTTGAAGTCCTGCACTGTATTCATATCCACTACTTCCTGAGGTAGTTCGTTCCATGCATCCACCACCCTTTCTGTGAAAAAGGACTTCCTCACATTACCCCTTAATCAGCCTTCCTCTAATCTCATGCTGTGGCCTCTTGTCCTGCTATTTTTCTTATATTGAAACATGTTAGACTCTTTCACCTTGTTAATGCCCTTATGGTGTTTGAATGTTTCGATCATGTCACCTCTCTCCCTCATTTGCTCTAGGGTATACATATTGAGCTCTGTTAATCTGCCCTCATATGTTTTCTGATGCAGTCCCTGCACCATTTTGGTTGCCCTTCTCTGGACTGTCTCAATTTGGTTAATGTCCTTGTGAAGGTATGGCCTCCAGTACTGCACACAGTGCACCAGATGGGGCCTAACCAGTGTCTTGTAAAGAGGGATTATTATCTCCCTCTTCTGACTTGTGTTACCCCTACTAATACACCCCAACATCCCTCTAGCCTTACCTACTGCTTTAGATGTCTGCGTGGATGATTTCAGGTCATCGGTGATGATGACGCCCACGTCTCTTTCTTCCCTTGTGACTGCCAGCAACTCCCCCCTCCCAGCATATAGGTGGCTTCAGGGTTTCTCTTCCCCATGTGCATGATCTTACACTTCTTTGTATTAAATCCCAGTTGCCACTATTCCGACCATTTTGCTAGTTTATCCAGATCTCTTCTCATTCTGCCCACCCCATCTGGATCATCTACTCTGTTGGAGATCTTGGTGTCATCTGCAAACATACACACCTTACCCTCCAGTCCATCTGCAATATCACTGATGAAGATATTGAAGAGAACTGGCCCCAGGACTGATCCCTGAGTTACCCCACTTGTGACTTGCAACTCTGCTGACTGTATACCGTTTACCACCACTCTCTGTTTTCTGCCCATCAACCAGTTTGCCACCCAGTTGACCAACGTCTGACCCACCCTGACCCTACCCAGCTTATTAATCAATCTTTGATGTGGAACAGTATCAAAAGCTTTGTTGAAGTCAAGGTAGGCGACATCAACTGCTCCCCCTTGGTCCACCACTCTGGTTACCCAGTCAAAGAAATCTATGAGATTAGTTTGACAGGACCATCCTTTTGTAAACCCATGCTGCCTTGGATCCTGTGCTCCTATGGATTCTAGGTGTTGCACGATCCTTTCCTTAAGGAGTGCCTCCATAATCTTGCCCACTAGTGCAGTAAGACTGATTGGTCTGTAGTTCCCTGCTTCCTCCCTGCTATCACTCTTGTGGAGTGGAATCACATGAGCCCTTCTCCAGTCTTCTGGGGCCTCTCCTATGCTCAGAAACTCACTAAACAGTTCTGCTAATGGCTCTGCTAATTCCACCCTTAGCTCCTTTAGTACCCTGGGATGTATGCCATCAGGGTCCATTGCCTTGTCCTCCCTGAGCTTATCAAGCTCTTGTAGGACCCTTTCTTTTGTGAAGGGACTAGTGCACACCTCCCTCCCCCCTGTGTTTTTGGTACTGAGCTGTGGGCCCTGCCCTACCTTCTCATCTGTAAATACTCAGCAGAAGTATCTATTTAGGATAGATACTTTTACATGGTCCTTCTCCTCAAATGCCCCCTTATCCCTGCAACAGTATTCAATGACAACAAAAAGCGCAGTGAACTGAGGCAGCATAGAGATGCCCATCAAACAATTTACAAGTAATTAAAAGTCACGAAATGCTTGCAGACAATACTCTGGTCCTTAAGATGAAGGCCACATAGCAAACTTACAGTGCAATAAACATAGTGTTTACTTGTAAAAAATATATTTTTAAAATAAATAAAATTGAACAGTAGAGAAACACAGTAAGATGAAACAATTTGTAAATTTCATGGCAACACCGGATTTACAGAGTGAACATGAAATCCATGCATGGCGTGAATTCCTTACAGCCTTAAATTCATACAATATAAACCATGAGCATGCTGCTTGAGTGGTTTTAATAGGCAACAAACTTCAAGGGTGTGTAAAAAAAAGGAAATGTATTACACCTCAAATATTATATTTTTTAAATTGCTGTTCTAAAATCCCTCTCCCTCTCCCTCTCACACCCATGGTCCCTCAAACACAGCTCAATTGAACTCATTGTTTTAACTGCTTTTAGTGACTGCTACTTATGGCCCCAATCTGGACTTTGATCCTAGCTATGTGGTGCGGCTGCAGGCTATAGCCCAGATTGTTTTTCCATAATACAAAATGCACAGCTGTGTATGAGAGAAAAACCTGTTTATTACTGATTTTGAAAGAGATAATGGAGAAGTTAATAAATAGGCTAACCGGTGATTATAACACTATTTCCTGAATAAAAGGTCTGGCTGCTCAGCACAACTTTTGGAGTGTCTTGTAACATCCTTAGTATTAACTTGTGATGAAATGTGTAGAATAATGTAGAGACAACCATACACAAAGAGCATATGTTTCCAATGACGGGTTGCGATAATAGCATATGGATATCAATAGCAAAACTGAAGAGGGCTATGCAGTATTCTTAACCCCAAGATGTAAACACATGGCCAGTTTTGTAGGTTGCCCATATATTTTTTTTATAGTACAGTATGTGGTGTTGAATAAAATAATTTTTTAAATTTTTTTCTGGATTTAGAAAGGGCCACAGGTGCCACTATGTTTACTTTCAGTTAGAGTGAAGGCTAGCTATATTAACAGTGGGGCAGGAGACAGCACAGGCAGGGACAAAACTGATGTTGATTTGTAATGTGCAAAACAATTATTTTTTAGGACATGCATAACAATTTAGAATATGCACAACAGCATTTCTGAAGGGGCCAATGTTCATACATAACAGGCACTAACCATATATGATTTATTGTTAATAGACCATGAATTGGTAAAGGAGAACTTGACCTAAGTGGACACGCTAAATAAAAAAAGAAATTGCTGCTGCCATGATTTAGTGACAGACATATAGGTTATGATTTTCAAAAGCATAGAGGCAGGCAAGTCTCTGGAATGTAACTGTATCTGTCTCCTCCCCACTACACCCAGCCCATCTAGCACTTGAATGCAGCAGGACCAACATTAAAAATGACATCCAGTTACAACAATCAGAACTGGTTTATGGTATAATATATCCAACCTTGGATGCATTTGTCATACATAGGCGAAGTCAGCTAGACCATCACACTGGTGGTCAACTTAGTTGACTTACACCGAGGAGAGCTGTGATGCAGAGAAAGGGGAAAGGGAGATGTGCGGTTATATCATAGCCCCCCCCAATATATCCTGAAGTGCCTTCCCCATCAACAGCACCCCCCATCCACACTGGATGTCCCCAAACAGCAGTGGTCCTGGCAGCAACATGTCACCTCCCAGGCACTTCACACACGTTGTTTCTATTTTGAGTGCTGTGGAAAGGAGAGGTGCCATGGTAGTCTCTACCTATAGCACATCTTCTGATGAATGCAGAGGAACTTTTGTTGGTTTTGCCCCTATCTGTCTGTCCAAAATTCTGCCTGGCTTCACATGGGGCCACACTGCCCTTTGGAAAATATGACCAGGCAAAAGGTTGATGCAGGACTTTGAAAACCTCATCCTTTATCTGCAATATCTGATTGATACTAAAAGTGCAACAGAAATGCTTGCAAGTTCCTTTTTGAAAACATGGGTGCAGCAAAGACTATTTTATAACAAGTGACAAACAAGCAAGAACATTTTATTTCATATTTTGCCACATCCGAAAAGCTCAATGTGCTTTACATACACAAGACTTTAGATACAATTTACCATTGAAAACATCCTAAGATAAATAATCAGTAACATAATGAATACCCCTATCTTCATAAGCCACAATAAGAATAAATTAAATAGAGTATGATTAGAAATTAAAAAGAATGCTCAAATGCCAGGGAGAAGAGAAGGGACTTCAGTGCTCTTCTGAAAATTTTAACAAAGGAAATCTGACACAGTTGGGTTGGTAAAGTGTTTCACATCCAAGGAGTAGCTACTAAAAAGGCCCTTTCTCTAAAAGATTTCAGATGGGCCCATGGAACTTCTAACTGATTTTCCCCATAGAGATCGAGCTGAAGTATAAGAGAGCAGGAGATCTTTCATGTAGTTGGAATTCAAACCATGCAGGGCCATAAAAACATCCAGTAGCATGTCTTGAAGGTAGAGCCCCATTGTACCAGTAACCAGTGGGTCTGATATCAATCAGAAATGAGACCCTATAGTTTCTGCATCAACCTGGTGTGATGTCACACCAGACTGATATGCAGAAAGTCATAGCGAATCAGTCACCTGAAGTGGGAAGTGAATATGCTGTCACATTAGGCAACAACAGGCGTGACTGCATCTGTTGGCTTCATCACATTTTGAAATCAGACCTTAACACATGTCATAAAAAATAATCTATAGGTAAAAATGTGATTATTCGGTGGGGGGGATGTGAGTGTGTGCATGTGTTATACAGTACCATCAGTGAGTTTTGCCTTCATAAACAGCTGAAGCTTCACTCTTGTGGATTATGTGGCAAAATACTCCTTGGGTGTGTAAAAAAAAAATTGTGCCACACAGTCATCCATATGTAAAACCCAGCTCATGAGAGTCAATCAGAAGTCACTGTTCCAGTCAAGGTCTAGAGTAAATATCCAATAATTTATGAAAGAGCATGGGCGCATCAAAAATTTGTGAGCTTCTTCATCTCAGTGTTCAATTCTGAACCTGGTTCACAGGCTGCAATTTCATAGAAACATAGAAGTTGACAGCAGATAAGGACCACATAGTACATCCAGTCTGCCCATTTTTTCTGCCTTATGAATGTGCCAGAGGCCTGTACTCTGTCAATGACCTATCTATTCATACTCATCTGTATTGCTTCCCTATGCCTATCCCATGCCTGTCTAAAGCCCTGCACTGTATCCATATCCACCACTTCCTGAGGTAGGCCACTCCATGCATCCATCACCCCTTCTGTGAAAAAGAACTTCCTCACATTACCCCTTAATTGGCCTCCCTCTAATCTCACGATGTGTCCTCTTGTCCTGTTATTTTTCTTATGTTGAAACATGTTAGACTCTTTCACCTTGCTAATGCCCTTAAGATGTTTTAATGTTTCTGTCATATAATCTCTCTCTCCCTCCTTTGCTCTAGGGTATCATGTTTTCTGATGCAGTCCCTGCACCATTTTGGTTGCCCTTCTCTAGACTGCCTTCATTTTGTTAATGTCCTTGTGCAGGTGCGGCCTCCAGTACTGCAGGCAGTACTCCAGATGGGGCCTAACCAGTGTCTTGTAAAGATGTATTATTACCTCCCTCTTATGACTTGCGATACTCCTACTAATACACCTCAACATCCCTCTAGCCTTACCTACTGCTTTAGTGGTCTGCTTGGATGATTTCAGGTCTTCTGTGATGATGAGGCCCAAGTCTCTTTCTTCTCTTGTGATTGCCAGGGAGGCAGCCAGACAGGAGATACTTATTTTATCGCTCTGCAAGAAATCCAGGTGGCTGTCTGATAGTGGTGCCTTAGTTGACATGGGTGACCACATATAACTGGGCAATCCCCCTTAAGGTCAGCCACAGCATGTGCAAGACTGTGAGAGGGCAAGGAGAAGAAAGCGAAAAGTACAGTTACGTAAGAACTTACCTTAACAGTAGATCTTCGAGAGAGGCTCTTGCAGTAGATAATTACATATAGGATTGATGCCGGCAGGCATCAGGACTCCATGGAAAAATTTCTAGCCAGCAGTCTCTGGCAGTGGACCACCCCCATGTCAGGTGACTGACGTAATGCAATGTCAGTATAAAGGGGCGGTCCCCAACGCCTGCCTTCCAGTTCTTTCCCGCCAAAGGCCCAAAGGCGAGAGGAGAAAGAAGCGGATATTTCCCAGCCTGGAAAAGGAGCTAAAAAAGCTTAGGGGGATGGAGGGCGGGAAGGTGTTTCCTACTGCAACAGCTCTCTGAAGATCTACTGTTACGGTAAGTTCTTACGTAACTGTACAATCTTATTTCCAGAGGGCTCTTGCAGTAGGTAATTAGATATAGGACTGAGTCCCAAGCAGTCTGGAACAAGGAGAAGCAAATGGGAGGAGGAAAGCTACTCAGAAGTAGATCCTCTAGCTGTGAAGGCCTTAGGAAAGGAGGCCTTGCAGAACAGCAAGCCTGCTCTACTGCGAGAGGCAATGTCCAAACTGTAGTGTTTCATAAAGGTATGGACGGAAGTCCAAGTGGCGGCAGCACAGATGTCTGCCGCTGACACATTTTTGAAACAAGCTACAGAGGCAGCGACTCCTCTAGTGGAGTGGCCTCTGACTTGACCCGGCAGGGTCTTGTTGTACTTGTCATAACAGAAGGTGATACATTGAGTCGACCATTTAGACAGGCATTGCTTAGAAACAGCATTGCCTTCTCTTTTGTGAGCAAAAGAGACAAACAGTTGATCAGTCTTTCAGAGACCTTTCGTCCTGCTGGTGTAGTATCTCAGAATCTGGTGAATGTCCAGAGAATGCAGGAGATACTCCCCTTGATTGGAGTGCTGCGTAAAGAAGGCAGGTAACTCTATGGACTGATTCAGCGTAGATTCTGCTACCACCTTGGGGAGAAACTTAGGGTTGGTGCATAGAGCCACACATTCCTTGTGAAAAATCAAATACGGGATTTTACACATCAGGGCCTGGAGCTCAGAAATCCTCTGAGCAGAAGTAATGGCCACAAGGAATAGAGTCTTCCATGAGAGGAACTTCAGGTCTGCTGAGGCTGCCGGTTCGAAAGGAGGCAGAGTAAGCTTCTAGAAGATAAAATTAAAATCCCAAGGAGGGGCAGGAACCCATATGGGGGGGTCTCAAATGGAGGACCCCTCTAAGGAAGGTCTTAGAGACCTCCAGCTGATAAAATGTTCTGTCTGCAAAGGGACATGGTAGGCCGAGATTGCCGCCATGTGTACCTTCCAGGACGAATGACTGAGACCCAGATCAAAGAGGTGTCGCAGGTAATCCAGAAGCCATCCAACAGAGCATGAGAAAGGCTCAAAATCTTTTGAAGCAGCCCAAAAAGTGAACCATTTCCATTTCATGGCACAGGTAGATCTAGTGGAGGGGTTTTCTGGCCTCCACCAAAATCTCAGCCACTCGGGGTGAAACCCCAAATCAGGCTTGAGCTACGTCTGCAGGAGCCATGAGTGCAGCTGAAGGGACTTAAGACCTGGATGGGCCAAGGTCCCCTGATCCTGGGTCAGTAAAAGTTGCGACAGAGGAAGAGGAAGAGGAGCGTTGAACTTTACCGCAAGGCACTGACATGAGCTAACGGCGGGAAAGAACTGGAAGGCGGGTGTGGGGGACCGCCCCTTTATTCTGACGTCGCATGACGTTGGTCACCTGACGTGGGGGCGGTCCCCTGCCAGAGACTGCTGCCAGGAAATTTTTCTGTGGGGGTCCTGATACCTGCTGGCATCAGTCCTATATGTAATTACCTACTGCAAGAGCCATCTTAAAGTAAGATCTGCCACACCATTACATTGCATGATGGCCTTGCAGTTCCTCCCCACCAATGGACCTCCCCGGTGCAGCATCAATGGACTCCATCATCTAGCATCAAACAAAGTGCCCTTCCTCCTCCAGGTCATGGGGAGTTTCTTGGCAGGGACAAGTCAGCCAATGGGAAGGAAGGAAATGGAGTTCCAGGACATGTTCCTCCACAATGGCCAGAGGGGTCCCTAGCAGGGACAAGCTGTCCCAAGGATGTGGCAGTTGATGGCAAAAAAAGATGAATCTTGAAGGTGGCAGGAGGTATTATGATGCCCAAAGGAGTGTGGCGCCAGTGAAAACATGGTGGTGAGGGCAGAAAAAATAGGATTGTGTCAACCTTGGGCACATTCCAGGAGCCTGACAATTTTCTTTTTTAAACAATAGTGTGGGGGAAGAATGTGGGCAGGAAGGGTGGAGGACAGGAAATGACTAGGTGTGGGGAAATGGTTGTCACAGGACTAGCCTTGGTCACCTGGGGAGGTTAGAAGTTTTATTTTACCTTTTTACTTTCATTATTTAGCCAAACAATTAATATCTGGATATTTGGGTTGCCTAGTAGAAACATACAATTTGTCAGCAGAAAAGAACTGCATGGCTCAACCAGTCTTTTAGATGGTCCCTGCCAAGTTTCTTAGTGCAGAGCCTAACAAGTTTCCAGTGATCCTCCCTCTTCCCTGCTTATTAACTACTATTCCCCGGCCTTTGTCTCTCCCATTCATTCTTGAAGCCCCCTACTGTTTTGCCTCCACCACTTCTATTGGCAATCTGATCCAGGCATATACCACTCTTTCAGTAAGGTAGTACCTCATCACATCCTTCTTAACCCCCCCCCCCCAGCTTCACTGCATGCCCTCTGATCCTGGGGCTCATTCTTACTTGAAAGAGACTCCTATCCTGCACCATGTTCATCCCATGAGGTACATATAGATCTCTATCATGTCACATATTGCTTTCCTCTCTTCCAATGAGTATATGTACTCGGTAGGTATTTAAAAAATGGGGCTTGCACCCTTCTATCATTGGAAATGTGCATAGTTGTCCCACTTCACTGAGTTTTCACAAATTTTCCATTCCAAATGCTGCAGTGTAATTTGCTTCACGAAGAGCACAATGTGCAGAAAAAGAAGCAGTGATGTGTATGCTTTCTGGAGAAAAAGCTACAGAGTGCAGATTTTTGTGGAAATCAGGCTTTTACTTTGCAGAAACTTTGTGAAGCATGAAATACCCCACTTTGCAGGAAAATGTACTCACAATTTCAAAACTCGCTGCTTTTGTATCTTAAATATGGCACATAAACTGAACCACATCATATGAGGAATGTACAGCATGTGCTAGCCTTGGCAAGGAAAGTTATTCTATAAATAGCTTTTTTTTTGCAGTGATACTGATTCCTAGTACTGTATTTGATTATCCACTGACAAAATTAGAAACACTAACAGGTTTAAAGAAGTTGAATGCAAATCTACGACTTCTGTTACATTATGTTATTGTATTGGGAAGATTCCTACCTACTGCCACATTAGGAGAATTCTTTATAAAACTGTATATGCTATGCCAGCAGTTAGATCTTATTTTAATCCGGTGGTCTTTGGTTGCTTTTAGGATTACAACAGAGAAAATGAACTGTTCCCTTAATGCTCCACAATATGCAAAAAATGATCTGATTTACAGCACCCATATAAAACTGGCAGTGGAGAGCAGGCAGTGATAAATCACTGGCAGCCCATTTTAGCTGAAGCTGCTGCAATTTGTTGCTTTTGTATGCTACCATTTTCTCAGTGGTACAGTTCTTTATTTTTTTTTGCTGTTTTTTCTTAAGCAGCAATTTTTTTTTCCTTTACAGTCTCCCACTTCCCCAAAAAGCTAAAGCTTATCCATTGAAGGGATCAATTGTAGATATAGATTGTCCAAAATATGTAACACAAAATATTTTTCTGAGACTAAACTTTGAGATCTTGATTCCATTTCAGTAGGGAAGGACTGTAAATAAATGGCACTACTAAAGAGACATTCTGATTTTTATGTATATAGCAGACTGAAAGTAGTTTTTTTATTAAATAGATTGATAAAGCCATCACTGTGGTGTTGAGTGGTAAGGGACTGCTCTGGGATGCTGGGCACATGGTTTCACTACCCGAGCCAGGGAAGTCAGGAATGAAGGTCTGCTGGTTTGTACTTTGTTCTTATATAAGAAATAAAATATATTAAATAAAAAAATAAAAACAAAGGAGTGAAGATAAATAGGGACAGCTCAGACCAACTGTGTGAATGCTGTCCTCCCTGGGAGGGCAGGAGCACTGCGCCACTCTTCGAGCAACCCCTGGTGTTGGTTGTGTGGTGGTAGTGCTGTTGCCAATGCTTTGTCATGTACAGAACAGTGAGGAAGAGGGGTGGGACTTACAGGGAAAAAAAAGGAAAGCCCTCCTTTGGTTGCACATGATGATTGAGATGTCCATGTAATGCAACTACCCTTTCCCCAACAGTCCACCTTTGCCTTACTTCAAAATTGCCCCTGCCCTGGGGGAGTGGGGGGATGTTGCAGGGCCTTGGGCCGGAAGATACCTGTCACCAGGAGGTGAAATTCCTTGGCAAGAGTGTATGCAGCATGGTAGATGTGATGGCCCCATGAAGGATAAAGAGTGTTACTAAAAAACCAGGGGATAGATACATTCTTTCAGGTATGTCTGAGCTCATCAAAACCAGACAAAAACATCTATTAAATGACAGCTTTTTGAAACCCATGTGCAGTTGTCCTCTTTTGAGGGGTTGGGTCGTGTACTGAAAAGTGATCTTGCATAACAATTTGTAATGTTTGACATCTGAATGTTATGATCAGTGCTGGGCAGCTTTTTTTTTATTTTTGTAGTTTAAAAAATCATGGGATCTGGCCATTTTCAGGCAAATGGTCAAAACTGCATAATAATACCAGATGCACATGAAAATGCCTTTCTCATATAAGAAAGGAGATTTGTTGTAGAATTTGACATTTTTGCAGGAACAAGTTAGTGAAAATCCATGAGTCATGTTTGCTCAGTCCAGGTTTTAATGGCATGTGTCCAACAGTGAGGGAGGTGGGCTCTTGGATGTATTCAGTATCCTGTAGCTGCTTGGAATGCAGTGTTCCTGCATAGACCTGCCTGACACCAGTTTGATCAATTAATTATTCTATAGCCTGGCACATGAGAAGAAAAAAAGGATGCCAGGATCCTGGCACAGGACTCCAGCTTTTTTTTTTTTTGATGCTTAAGCAGAAGTCATGGCACTCACCACTGTGAGATAAAAGATATATCACACAAAAGATGTTGGGCTGGATTCTCAAAACTCTTTAAAATTCCACGGCTACAGGTAACATTTGATGCAAGTGGGTTGTGACTTGTGGAACTACAGTTTCTCCCACAGCTACAGTATTTGCAAAAGTGGAGCCAGTTTATGACCAGTTCCACGATTTATGACAGCTTGCATGTGGTGTTGCTATAGAAATCCCGCAGTTGCAGAAAAAATGTTACAGTGGATTGGACCAGCTGTAACATCTTCTACAACTGCAGTGGATGAGAATAGCAATCTCTGCAGCTGCAGAAATTTCGGCCTGCAACTGGAATTTCTATGTGGGACTTTATTTCAGTTATGACGAAAAGTGCAGAAAGACACCACAGCTTGTGGGAGCACAAAATCTTAATGTTTCACCTTATGCTAAGACTTTCTCAAATATTTTTTTTTCATTGTGGAGAAAAGGTCTGCCTTGAAATGGGATGTCCCCATGCTACAGCACAATGTGCTGCTGGTGAGCAACCAGGCTAGCTATTTAATGAATAGCATTTTTAGAAAACCGAGATGCCAAATTCTCATTTTCTATTGCCAGCCAAGAACTGTCATTCGGAACACTTTGCACTGGCACAATCTTTGTGACCTCATTGAGGATGGGTACTAAACAGTGGTCACAAAGAAATCAAAATGGAGAGGCTGCTATGAAAACAGGACATATAACCAAATACAGTTCAGAGTCGCCCTTGTAGCATGACTTACATGCCACTGCATTTGCTCCCTATAGGCAATATATGGTGGTCACAAGCATGAGCAGGTACAAACAGTAGCTACAGAACCTGTCCAAGGCCTTTTAGGAGATCACCAGACAACCAGGGAAATCTTGAAAGGAGGGTGAGGGCAGGAAAAAACACTGAACCACTTTGGAGCAATGTAACCAGGGTGTATAGGGCCTCTGCACCAGCATGAAATGCTCATATGGTGGGTTTACAATGGGATAAGCACTGGAACACCACAAAACTCATCTGGAGGGAAGGGGAGACAGTGCTAGGTGCCACAATTGTAGTGGACATTTCAAGCATTGCAACATGCCATACAGTAGTGTGTTTCTTTTTTGGGTACATGATGGGATGTTAGTGGATGCTAAGAAATGGAATGCTATTTGGCATTGTGCTGCACTCACACACTGTGGCACACTCACAGGGGAACTTCTCTCCCCCTATAATGTAAGCCCACCATTGAGTATACCAGTTTCAGAAGACAGAGCACTGTATGTAATAATTTAATAGGGCATCTGAGGGATGTCTGTTATGATGTAAGACTCCGAGTATGAGGGTTTGAGTGAGAGGACAGAAAGGTAAAGCTAAACAGTTATGTCTGCCCAAACCTTACAAGATGAGTCTTTTAAACCATTAGAGACATCCCTTACATAACTTATTTTTATGACTGCATGGACTGAGCCATGCTGTCATATTGCTATGTAGTAGGAGAGAGACAGGACAGTGGGAGCACATGACTGGATACATCTCCAGCGTGCTTCCACAGTGCTGTGGTTATGCCCACAGTGTTGGTTTTCTGCTGCCCCTCAACCCAGTGGGCCACACAACCCCCCCTCCACAGGGGCACTATTTTGTTTCCGCCCATCACTTCCACAAGGGGCTGCCATGCCCAAGATGGCAGTCATGAGGTCACTGTGCATGCATGAGTATCACACATGCGCATTTGTGCCGTGGCTGCCATCTTAAGCACAGCGCAAGTACGTCATCAGCCATGGCGGGAGCTCTGAGTTCTTTTCACTCGGACTCACCGCTCTGAAACAGGCATGTTGGCCCTGACATGAACTTGTTTTTATTTGTTGTGCTGTCCTTCCCCCAGTGCTGAAGTGAATCCCTTCCTTCTAACACTCCTGCATAACAGCACACTGCACAGGACAAGAAGTACAGTGGTTCTGCTTGCTGATTGGCTGAAACCACTTTACTAATTTATAACTGTAGGTGTAAACCATCTGATTTGTACCTACCAGACTGACTCAGAATTTGTCTCTGGGTTAGATCTTTTCACCTTTGCTGGTCATACTAAACCTGAATATACAATTATCCATTGATGTCAGTCCTTTGCCGTAGAAATACCTGAAAGTTCAGAAGCAGAGGATTTGTCTGACATGTTTTCTTTACTAACGTACTTAGGAAATGAGGTAGCCAGAAGAAAATATATACCGATACACTGTGTGTGTATGTATATATATATATATATATATATATATATTATAGTGGCATGGTAGTGCAACTGTAGTTAGGGTTGTGTAGGCAGTTTAACATTAAAATCCAATTTTTGCACTTTAATAACTTCACAACTGTTCAGTGGAGCTGTATGAAATTCTGCTTGCACAGTCTTGATGTGGCAAGTTTAGTTCCAATCAGTTCTGCGGTTATGGAGATACAGAGTGCCAAAAATGGTGTCATTTATGTGTTTTTTGCTGTTTCTTTGTCCATCTATATCTCCAAAATGGTTTGGAATTGTGGTCTGAAACTTTCAGGATAGAAAGGGCTTACCTCACAGATATGCCTTTTGCTGCTTTGGTGAAACCATATGAAGCCATTCCAAAGTTATTACATTTTAAAGTTCCCATTATTTTCAATGGGAATTTATAGATGTCGCACTCAAAAAAGGATTCTTTCATGCAAATGGGTAATCCTTTTTCATAGACAGGTCATCCTGTGTCGCAAATGGGAAGTCTTTTTTTGTGCTTCTGCCATTTTGTCAGTTAGTAAGGGAACAAAATTTAATAACTGATAAAAAACAACATCTTTACTTGAAGCCAACACGTGTTTTGGTGACTGGGGCTATTTCACCCATTTCTGTTTTTGGTTTTTACATAAAGGAGTTTGAAATGTGTATCCCTGTTGTCTACTGGCACTTCCATTCTCCAACTTCCCTTGCCCTTACAAATTTGAAAACCCAGAAAAATGACATTATGGGGAGCAACCGACACTTGTAGCTTGGTTGCGGGGAGCCTTAGCTGCATTCTGCACTTAACCTTTGGGAAAATGGTTTTAACATTGTTTTTTTTTTGTTTGTTTAACTCTTTTTTTCATATCTTGTAATATGAAAAAGATTCTATTATATCACGAGTCATGAAAAAGATTCTTTTTCATGACTCCAATAGCCATTTTTTATAGTCAGCATCATTTCCCTGGTGTCTAATGGACCCCTCAGATTGTTGTCCCCATGATACCTCCTTTTGCCTGGTGTCTAGTGGCACCCCCACCATCCCATCACTGTCCCATTATTGTTGTGTTTAGCCCTGGTGTCTAGTGGTACCCTCCCATCACTGTCCCCATCTGTTTTGTCTTTATCTCTGGTTTTTAGTGGCACCCTTCCACCCTCAGATCACTGTTCCCATTCATTTATCCCTTTTTCTGGTGGCTAGTGTCATCCTCA
Organism: Neoceratodus forsteri; assembly: GCA_016271365.2. Classification (NCBI taxonomy): domain Eukaryota; kingdom Metazoa; phylum Chordata; order Ceratodontiformes; family Ceratodontidae; genus Neoceratodus; species Neoceratodus forsteri. The sequence goes on from JADMNL010000025.1 coordinate 88,280,347, forward strand.
CCCTCCGATCACAAGCCCCATCATTTTTTTCTGAATCCCTGTTTTCTATAGCACGCCCACCCCCACCCTCAATCAGGGTCTTGAGAGTAAATAAAGAAAAGTGTCCCTCTAGGTTTGTTTTTCCCTGTAAATAAGAAAATGGTTCCTCACCGATCTGACCCCCACCTCCCACTCAGTACCCATCACTCCATACCCTCCCACACACCCTCACTCACTTAAACAGGTGCCAGGCTGAAGATCCACTCTCCTATGGAAGACATGTCTTGTTGCCGGAAATACTAACTGCTCTATGAGAAACTAAGGTAAGTGCAGTTCAGTGTAGTTCAATGGGGTTTTCAACTTCCACGCATAACTTTTTCATTTTTGTACATTTTGACCCTAAATTTTCAACATAGCCTTTTTGAGACCTCACCTCATGAACAATATTGGGAGAGTTATGCAAATCCAGCCCAAATTGCAATTTCGTAGTCAGGTGGTAAAATCACCCTTTTGTTGGGATTTCAGAAATGTTACCACCATTGTTCTTAAGTGGGGTCATAAGAAGGATATGTTAAAAATGTGGGTTCAAATAGGTAAATATGGTAGAGCTATGCATGTACATTGCAATTGTTCTACACACACTCATAACTTTGGTAATTTAACATATTTTTACCCCAAACTTTCAACATAGCCTTTTTATTACACCACCTCATGAATGTGACAAGTGTCATTCTTTAAATCCTGCCAAAACTGTCTTTTTACCCCATGTGGTGTATAGTGATGTGGCACTGACACAGGGTCACATTTTGATGGGGATTTTGAAAGGTCCACTAATGCGTACATGAGGTGGGAGAATTAGAAGGCTATGCTGACAGTCTGGTTCCTCTTCTCTTACAAATGGAAGTGGAGGGCTCGGAGTGCCCTGTGCTTCCACAGCTTCATATGTGTATGCATCTAGTAAGGGATGGCAGTGCAGGGCCCAGAGGGCTCTGCGCTCCCACAAGCAAATAAGGATATGATCAAAGTATGTGAAAAATTTCAGCTGCATGGGAGTACAGGGCCCAGAGGACACTGTCCTCCCACAGGGAAATAAGGATATGATTATACTATTTCAAAAAGTAATGAAATTCATTGCAAAAACTTCACTAATGCACTAGTTAGGGTTAAAGCAGCAAAAGTAGGAAAATGTGGTATTAGGATTTCCAGCCCTAACACCCCACCCCCACCCTGCAGGCAGCAAACTAGTCGTGAGGTGTGCCTTGGGGTTCTGAAGCCTAATGCTCACCCCATTCTCATACACTGCACTGTATGGATCTAAGTTTCTTCACTGATGGAATAGGGTGAGCGTTAGGCTTGAGAACCCCAATGCACACCCCATGGCTGTCTTGCTGCCTGCAGGGCGGCAGTGGGGTGTTAGGGTTGGAAACCCTAACACCACATTTCCCTGCTTTTGTCACTTTAACCCTAACTACTGCATTAACAAAGGTTTTTGCAATGAATAGATAGATAGATAGAGAGATAGATAGGTAGGTAGGTATGGGATAGGTTGTGGGCTGATTTAAGATATTGGGCCAAATTCTTGAAGGGCTGCAAATGCCACAAATCCCAGATGAGCTGAACATAAGGTGAATCAGGCTTATGACATTCTCCTAACTGGCAATCAGGATTATTGATCCTGTGTGCCAATTGTTACAAGTTAGACCAGCCTTTTCTGGTCTAGCCTGCAATTTTCAAGTACTCCTTTTATGGGCCTTCTGCCAAACACTTGGCGCAAACTGTTGTAAAATGGGAAAAGTGTCAGAAATGTGCCCAATCTTGAGGCAGTATAGCTCAGTGGTCTAAGGCTCTGAGCTGCAAATTTGGTGACATCCAGCAGACCAGACCTGGGTTTGAATCCCACAGCTTCCACTTGCATACTGTGTGACCCTGAGCAAGTCACTTAACCTCCTTGTGCTCCCAGGTCGCTCCTGTAAAAAAGCTTTCAGCTTAGTGTGCTATACCTGGTTAAACAACTAAAATAAACAACTAAAATAAAAAATCTTCCTGAATTGGGTGCAGTGCATGGCAAAGTTGTGGGTCTGACACAGGGCTTGATGCAAGCTATGCATTGCCCTTTGTGAATCTGGTCCATTGTTTTTATCTAAGTGATAGGGTGTTGATCTGTTGACATCTCATGAGTGGTGAAGCCATGAGAGAGAGAGAAATACACAAAAACCCTCAAAGGGAAATAAAACAATATATCTGAAGGCAGACCATGGCATATTTGATTTATACAAGTGTTTAGGTGTTTTTATAATAATGCTAAAAAACTACAAAATCAAAAATGCAAAAAATGTAAAGTACATAGAGTACTATATATTTAATTAAAACAATGCCATCTCACATTTTATTTATTTATTTAAAAGTGTTTTACCAGGAAAGGACTAATGAGCTATAAACGCTTATTTCCAGATGTATTCTGCTGGAAACATAAATGAAGTCAACCACTGAGCATGCTCAGGAATTATCTTCACATGTGAGAATAAATGTCTGAGCATGCTCAATGTGACCTAAATGAGCATAATAAATTTCTGAGCATGCTTTGCGATCAGCTCCATTTATCTTGCTCATGTCCAAAACAACATGTTTATTTTGGCACATGTACTTTCATGCTAGTTGAACTGTGAAAGGCATACGGTATGTAGCGCTTAATCATGATTATCCTATATCACAAATCTCTAACAGAAAGTTTACATGAAACTAGTAAAAATCATTTTCTGAAAATGTTTACCAAAAATGTTTTATTTTCCACAAGTCAAAGGACAGAAGGGGCAACCTTCTGACACCAAGCACCCATATATGCATGTCACTGCGTGCCAGCAACCTCATAGGAGAAAAACTGAGAAGAAAATCTCCATTCTGCAGGGGCAATGCCAGCACCCCCCAGCCCCTGTAGGCCCACCACATCTGTGGTCCTGGATATGGATAATATCTATATCCCTTAGAAAGTTGGTGATGGGGCTGGGTGGATGCTGTAATGAGGGAGACAGACTGTAGGCTGGAGAAGAAAAGTTTTAAAAAACCCAGAAAATGATGACTACTGTAAAGGCTGGCCACTACCTTAGTGGCAGTGTATTTGTGTAGTACACAAAAGACCCAGGTTCTAGTCCAGAGCCTGGGACAGTCATTCAGACCAACAGAGACAGGGAAAGCCTTCCTATGGGTCTCTACTTGTTTTAAGAAGTGCAGGGTGGCTCCAGTCAGTGCCTAACTACCCACTGGTGGCTCAGGAAAAGAAGTCGAGCATGCAGTAGTACTGTACATGATCTAGTTACCACTACTCAATCTATAAATTACTGAGAAAAGTACTGGGACTTGACTACTCATGCGCTGCTGCATACATAAGGACAGAACTGGGCTAGATGGATATAAATACACTATTTGAATGTAAGAAAAATACTGTTTTCATTAAGAGTTACAAATCTGCCTAGGAATACACTTTCGTATTTATGTCTTAAAGAAAAATAAGTTTTGGTTTGAACTTGGCTACAGAGGTACTTTTTGGTACACGCTAGTAATCTCTTTATTAAACAGATACAATCTTACAAGTCTGAAGACTTATATAGATAAAAGGATCACAATAAGCACCAGATACAAAAAAATATATAACAAAAAGAATTAATAACTACTGGAACCAGACTGATTTAAAAAAAATAGAGAACTCAGCTTATTCTAGATGGGTGGCCAAAACTAATTACTCATTTGGATTTAAGCCATACCCGAGTATCCTGGCTGATCCTGAACTTTGAAGTACATCTCTTTTATATAAATTTGAATGATTTCCCAGTAACATCTTGCCTGTCAGATATCAAAAATTAACAAAGGACTTGGAAGTTTGTACCTGCTCAACAGGTAAAATGGAAAACTTTATGCATGTACTTTGGCAGTGCACATGGTACACTAAAGAAAGAGTATACTGGTTTGGTCCTTATTTAAACACAATGGCCTGGATATTCAGACTGTGCCAGGCTATGGTGCAAGCCTGGGTGCAGCGCAACTTGGCTGCGCAGGGGTGTTGACTGGACGATATTCAATGGAGCTGTGCCATGGCACAGCATTGTTGAATATCGCACCCTGGCCACCCGCAGTGTGCATGGCGCAGTGGCACTATCACGCAGCAACCGTGATATTCAAAGTGCACATGTAAATGAGGCACCAATGTATGCAAGGTGCAAATGGGGCCATTTGCTGTCATTATCACCCCATTGCATGCAGGTCGCCTATCCCGGCAACTTGCGCCTGGCGCCCTACCAGGCAGCAGCCGTCAGGGACTAACGCCCCCTGCACAGCGCGGCAATGTGCCCCACAGCCCGATCGTGAGCTTCAGTAAATATAAATCGTGTCCTATATCCCTGGTGGTCCAGTGGACCGCTCGCAGCCCGAACATGGGCTGAATGTAAAATAAAATAAAGTCCTATATCCCTGGTGGTCCAGTGGACCACTCACAGCCCAATCGCGAGCTTAAGTATGAAAGAATAAAGTCCAATATCCCTAGTGGTCCAGTGGACTGCTGTCAGCCTGATCGCAGGCACTTGTATAATAAAATTATGTCCAATATCCCTGTTGGTCCATGGACCCTCCACCGCCCACTGGGCCCCACACTTGGTCCCCCGGTCAGCAGCGGGTGGCAGCACCAACCCGCCTGCTGCCTGTCATCTGCCGACTGACACGTGGGTAGGGCTGTGAGCCAATGGGCCAGCGTGAGCCAATGGGCGTGCAGCCTATACCACTACGCATGCCAGATATGTGAAAGGATCCATTCACATATCTGGAATGTCAGTATGGTACAGGCTACCTCCATTTTCATGCTGTAGACCAATGGGCATACAGCCCTACCTACGGTGTCGATCAGTGAGCAATCCGGGCAGCAGGTGGGTGGTGCTGCCGCCTGCCACTGACCGGAGAGCGGTGGGGGGCTCAGTGGCGAGTCGCTGGACCACCGGGATGTGGATGTGACTTATTATACAAATGCCCTGTCGGGCTGACGGTGATCACTGGACATCACTGTACATACCATTTTCATACCTAAGCCCGCCGACTGGCTGACAGTGGTCCACTGGACCACCAGGGATATTGGACTTTATTTCTTTATACCTAAGCCCACAATCGGGCTGACAGTGGTCCACTGGACCACCAGGGATATTGGACTTCTATATTTTTACATTCAGCCCACGATCGGACTGCGAGCGGTCCACTGGACCACCAGGGATATAGGACGCCATCTCTTAGTACTAATGCCCATGATCGGGCTGACAGTGGTCCACTGGACCACCAGGAAGATAGGACATGATATTTTTAAACAGATGCCTGCGATCGGGCATGGGGGGGTGCCACCATGGTGTACAGCTGGAGCTCGGGGGGCCACCCACAGGTGGCAGCTGCCATGTTGTGCCCTGCGATATGGCAGCTCACCTGTGGGTGGCCAGCCGCTGTTCCTTTTTTTTTGGCTTGACTTTGTGCAAGCGCAGGTAGGGATTGTACATGCATGACTCTGCATGTCCCGGGCTGAATATCGGGATGTGCGGAGTATGCATGGGCACGCCCCCCCACACCTGTGCCGCATACATTACTGATGTGCTCTGGCGCACCAGGATTTGTGCCAGGCACAATCGCCATTTGAATATCGTGCCGGAGCGCATCAGTGGGTTTCGCCATGTGCAATGCTTTTGAATATCTGGGCAAATGTATTCAACTGATGAGGAACTTTTAACAATGATTCTTATGCATACCTCTGATGAATGGACAATAACCAGACTGGCAAAATAGTTTAGTGCAATACACAAAATTAAAAGGAAAGTAATAATAATACAAATTATGCCTTAGGATGGAAAAGTCTGCAATGAATAATAGTTTAATTGGATAAGCCTGAGGAAATAAGTTTTATGTAGGACAGCTGCTTAAAACTTGATGTGCTTTTTAGTCCTGTACCATATCTGTTTTTAGATTTATTGAAGGCTATTTTAACTCTGTTTATCTATTTGTTGAAGGCTTTCAAGTCAAACAATAAAGATTGATTGACAGTTAGCACTAGTGTTGTCAATGTCATGGTAGGTATTGACATTATGGGGTAGGCTACTCACATCTGTTTAGAAAGGGATATATTTTCATAGCCATTTAAAATATTTCAAATATGTGGCACACGGGACTTACAGCGAAGACCAGGGATTATCTATCTCTGTATCAAAGTGATGCCCAATAGACATTTATGTGGTCTACTGTGCACCAGTGTTAGGGCCTCTTGTCTGCTTCTTGTGGAAGCTTGTGCTATATCCTTACTGCAGGCTGCTGCAAAACATGCCCAGATACCTCAAATGCACCTGAGGTTGGGAAATAGGGTGCAGTTGAGGCAACTGGGCTCAGTGCACTGGCCGAACCAAATTGTATTGCTGCAAAATTGGCCACATGCTCTGCCTTGGAAACTCCAGCCCCAAGATGCTGAGGTCTGTATTCAAAAGAATGAATGCCTGTCCACACCCTGAAGAGTAGGGTTCAGGGGAAGGTACTGTATAGAATCTCAGAAAAGTGATGGAGTAAAGGTGGATGACAACACCATGTTATTTCTTACCCAGTGAAAAAAATAAACCTCTTGGTCCTCATCCCTATCCAATCTGGGCTTTAATGCTACTGCTGGTTACACCCTGGCAGCTGTATCTGACAGGGTAAGTTCAGGAGGTAGACAGGTCAAACCAGGTGTACCTGGGGCCAAATGGATGTCAAGTAGTTAGCTGAAGTTCAACCTGGATAAATAGGAGGTGATTCTAGTGGACTCAGTCAGTAAAATAATGGGACTCTGTTAGCCTGTAGGTCTTGCTTGTATAGATGGTGTGTCCCTGCATGAGGCTGATGTCTGTAGTTTAGGAGTGCTTTTCTGTTGGTGGACTAAAGCTGAGGGACCCAGATATACAGTATGCAGCTGTCAATAGTGCCTTACTACCTTCAAAACATCACAAAGCTGTGCCCAATTCTTCCATATTCTTTCCTAAGATGCTGGTCCATGCCCTCAGGGCCTCTACATTTGACTATTGCAATGCACTTACTGTGCAGCATTCCCATGGACTCATTCAGTGACTTCAGCTAGCTCATACTGTTGCAACAGATTAAGATAGTGTGGTCAGTTTGACTACATTACATCAGTACTGTGGGAGGTGAGTTACTTTCTGAACTGGGTTCATGGTGCTAACTTCAACATATAAGGCTGTCCACTGACTGGGACCTGTGTTGCTTTCTGACCTTGTGAACCCATATTTTATCTCCAGAAATATAAGGCCTGCAATTTGGGGGGGAGGTGCATATTGGTAGTGACTCACACATCTCAATGTTTGGGGAGTTTTTTTTTTCTTGGTTTTGAACCCAAGTTATGGAATGCACTGCCATTTGAATTTAGAATAGCACAAACAGGCTGCTTTCAAAACCACAGTGGAAAGTTCTGTACTTTTATTTATTTAGTTATTTATTGGATTTATTTAAGTCAGTAGGCTCACTGCAAAGTCCCTTTCTCAGGAGCTACTCAGGGTTAGTTACATGCAGTAGGCGGCATTCGCTATATTGTGTAACAATGGTAGTAACAGATGATTCAACAGTCATAACTCAACAGCGAGTATAACAATTTATACATACAGATCAATAGAACAAATTGTGTTTGTGCTGTATTACAGTATACAGTACATGTCTTTGCTTCCAGGGATAATTCATGGTGAACAAAGTGGACAAAACACTTTAGAAGCTTTGGGCACAGCAGAAACAGTCTGACTCAGTGGAAGCAGGGACAGCTGTCCATAAGGAGCTGGCATCCTTTGAGTTCTCCCTTGAAGTACTGATATATAGAACTTTCCTGGACAGGGACCAGAAACTCATTTCAGAGTAGTGGGGCTTTAAGTGAAAAGGATCATTGACCAGCTGTTGTCTGTGTCCTAGGAGCCTCAAAGAGGGGTAGTGACGAGTAATGGATTTGCCTTCTCAAGGGCTTCCAGACCAGTACATCGCTGAGACTTGGAAGGCATTATCATCTTACAGGCCAGACAGAGGGTTAAGTAACATAGATACTCTTCAAAAGGGGGCCACTTAAGGGAGACAAGGAATCTGCAGAGATGTTCTCTGTTTCCTGCACCAGACACAAACCTGACAATTCTGTGATACAGAGCTTTAAGTTTGTTAGCTCTGCACCTTTCAAGGAGGAGTGAATTGTGACCCCATACAGAAGTATAGGCAGGAGGACAATGCTGCCTACAGTCAGATAGGTTTCATTAGTAAGGTAGGATTTGAACTATAAAGCAGCCTCAGCTTGATGGAATGAGAATGTAAGAAAAAAAAGGAAGTTGACAAGCATCTCACCTGTTGAAACAACACAGCCTTACAAAAGGGAGCAATATAGTCCTATTGACTTTCTATGTTCTCTAGTCTTTAGCAGTCCCAGGAAAGTAGACTCATCAACTGTGGCTGAAGTCTCAAGCCCCAGACCAATATGAAAAAAAAATGCCATGACTGTTGTTCATGGAGCTGAACCCCCAGGTGATGTGAAAATTAACAAAACTCCCTGATCATGAAAAAATCAACTCCTTGAAAGACATAAACAGATCCTATTCAACTGTCCTGCTGTCATAAGGGAAACAGGGGTACCTAAAACTGATAAAACATCCCAAGATCTGCAAAAAAACTGAAGAAAATGGCAACTACTTTATAATAGATCTACAAGAAAACAAAAAAAGTCACTGCCTTATCAAAGAAGCATACAACTTTAAGTAAAAGTTGCCTCCTACTCTGCTTTGTCAACATGTTTTGGGGGATAGCATCCAGCAAGCATGTAAACAGAGATTTAGAAAACTATACAAAAATCCAATCTTCATACTGTTAGACTCCCAAATCTTGAGACTAGTGGTGGGTGAAGTGGCCCCAATTCGCTCCGCGAAGTGACCCGAGAAGTGAAGGTGGATTCGTGGAGTGCTCCGCAATACTTTGCGTTATAATGGGTAATGCAAAGTCCATTGAAAACAAGGACTTTGTGTTACTGCACCTTCCCAAACCACTACTCCACCAATTCTAAAGGTGAAGTACATTGAAAACAATGTACTCCACCTCACTTTGCCTTGTTTTTAAGCTCCAAAGGCGAATTTTGCAGTGATTCATGGGATTTCAGGTCACATGGGCTCCAGATTGTTCTGCACAGCCTCAGTTTGGGGTAATGTGTATATGAAGCTGTAGGAGACAATCTGCTCTGAGGGCTCTGTGATTCAAATCTTCTAAAAGCTGTTAAAAAAGCCTTTTGGGGTCATTTGTTTTGCTGAAACTTTAGTTCATCGGTTATAGGAAACCCTCCTGTGCTTATATCATTGAGCATTTGTTGTTTGTGTGTGGATTTTGAATGTTAATGTACAATATTCAGTCTGTGTACTGAGAGACAGTGGAAGCGTGCTTTGGGGGAGGGGTGTATCTGTGGTGTAGGTAGATTAACTTGGAGAAAAAGACAGAGCTTTCTGTTTTGGTGATATTTTTCTTGTATAACTGTGTTAATGTACACACAGTAATATTTTAAATAATTCTTGACATTTTTCTACTGATTGTTGTGGTGCAGCAGTGCATAATTTTAGTTTGTTTAAAATATGTGGTTATATTATTGAAGTTTTCAATTTGCTACGCATTACTTAGTGTGTGTGAGTATGTGTGTGACGCATGTCATCAAATCAGACACCTTTTATTGTGCCACATAATTTCAGCAATGTGAACCTGCTATCCACTGCAGCTGTATAATTTTTGTACTTCTTTGTGGTATCTTTACTAGTACTAGTATTAGTGACTGTTACTGCAGCAGTGCAGTACACTGCCCCACAGCTCACCCCAACCGGCAAAGGAATTCTTTTCCAGATTTTTGAATTTCTGATGGTGAGCACTGGTTAGGTGTTGTGCCTTTGCATCTGCATCTCTTCAGTGCACAGCGCAATCTTAATCTGTCTGTGCATTTGCATCTCTTTAGGGCCCAATCTCCATCTCTAACTTAAGTCACAGTTGTTTCTTTGGCTTCCCTTCAGAGTACTGGACAGGTGTGGTGCATAATTCTGCATGAACATTGTACTCATTAATATGCGTTTTTAAGTCAGGACCATTATCACGAGTCATTCGTGACACAAATCACATTATTCATCATCACGGATGGTCACAAATGCAGTCACAAATCACAATTTACGATCATGTCACGAATCACAACATTAATCTTTTTTAATAGTTACTTGGTTATATTGTAAGCCTGTTTGTAGTATCTCTCCATGCTTCACCACGCCACCATTGTACTCATTAATGAGTGTTTTTAAGTTGGGGAGTTTTGTGTCACATCTCATCGGGGGGGACCAAGGGAAGTACAGCTGTAGGCATTTGCATTTTGTCATCATCACGGTCACAAATGCAGTCACAAATCACGATTTACGATCACGTGACGAATCTCAACATTAATTTTTTTTAATAGTTACTTGGATGTATTTTAAGTCTGTAAGAAAAATAGAATTTACAGAAAGAGCAAATTAAGTAAAAAAAGACTACAGAAAAGACAAAAAAGTAGCTTTTAAAAAAGCCGTTGAGTCTAAATCAAAGTTTAAATCTCCTCCTCCTCCCTCTGATCTCAAAGTATCAGCAGTCACAAGACACACTACTCTCTCCATTTACACAGGAGAAAGTAAAAGTGTCTGCTTGTATGACTCTCTTTCTTCCTGCCTAGCTAAAGAGCATGTGACTTACAGTACTGTAAGCTATGTAATGTGTGGGGGGGCTGCCAAATCTGAAACACCAAGTGGGTCACTTAGAATCATAATGAGGAACATGAAGTCCATTAAAAACAATGACTTCACCTTACTTCACATTGCCATTCCACCTTAACGCAAAGTGGTAATGACAAGGCAGAGTGAGCACTTTGCATTGCCCACTCCACGTAGCAGAGTGGCAACGTAAAATGGCCACTTTGCGTTCACTTCGCCGGCGGAATTTAAATTCGCTGCATCTCTACTTGAGACCTCTGACTGAATGACATGGGATACAGTTAGAGAATTTTTTGTAGCACTCCTTCAGTTTGCTCAGGACTCTATGCCACCTCTCATTAAACTTTTCCATATACCCAGCAGAGGAAAATCATCAATATCAAGCACAAGTGCTACACCTGCTCTTAATGCTGGATCCAAATCTGCTGAAGAAGCTGTGTCTGTTTCACAATTAAAGCCAGCAACAGTTTTAATACAGTTCAAGCACTTTGGCATTTTGAAAACCAGTTTTTAAAAATAAAATTGACTTTGACTTTGGAAAGTGATCAGGAGGCAGTAATTTAAAAAGCCTGGCTCAAAGGAGCCATTGTATTTCATTGAACAAAGGTCTACATATATTCGGATGTGAGCCCTCAAACCCAGACTGCTCACCGAAGAAGCTTCCCGTAAATAAGATCTGAAGTTACAGAGATTGTGGGTAAGTTTTCATTCCTATACCTGTGCAAAGCTTGGGTTCATCTAAGCTCTACAAGATATATATTATTTGCACCCAATCAGCTTGTTGACTTTGTTAAATCTAAGACAGCTATCAAACAGGAAAGCTCTTTGTCCACTAATTTAGAGGTGAAAAGAACTGGAGCTCTGAAACTGGAGGTAAAGTATGTGGAGCCTGATGGGGAAAAGCTATAAAAATTGATTTCCCATAGGTTTTTTGAACATTTTGATATGGGACTCTAGTTATACCTTAGGTAGCAGTGAGTAGACTGGAAAGACATTACTGTATATCAAATAGACAATGAATATCATTTAGCTATGCTATAATGTTTTCTTTGCCCCCCCACACACACATGTAGTTCTGTTTATATACTTCTTTGTTCTTCATTCTAATGACTTTCAAATGACTCTCTATACTTACAGAGGTGGGGTGGGTTGAAGGCAGTATGATTACTTGATTGGACAAATAGAATCTATGGTAACATTTTATTTTAAGTGTCCTTAACTATACTGAAACTACTGTATAACTACAATGTAACTACTATGTAACTTCTGTGTAGTTACATGTAACTACAATGTAGTAGTTAATTAGCTTCACATTTGCTGTTTGGTGTAGTTACACAACTTGCATGAACTGGTAGTTAATGCAACTACTGTAGTCTCCCTTCTGCCTCAAATCAATTCTGTCCAGTAATTGTAACTATGTATGTTGCACTTTGCAACAACTGTTAGATGTGTAGTTACACTTCCAGCATAAATATTTTTTTCTTTTGCACTTTGCAATAGCTGTTACTTGCATAGTTACACTTCCAGCATAAATCAATTTATGCCAAAAGAGAGACGGTTGTGGTTGCATGTGTAACTACCAGTTCATGCAATTTGTATAACTACACACCAGGAAGGGTCCCTACCAGTATATCCTTCACCACTCCACACAGCAGATCAGTGGTAAAGCATGGTATGTAGGCATGCTCCAACCCCAGCCACCTACCTTGGCCATAGCAGGCCAGGAATGTGGATGAAGAAGAGGTGTGGGTCAAGACCACAGATGCAGCACATTTCATAGTAACTATAGCACTGTTATAAGCCAATAAGTAAGTATGTAAATGATTTTTAGTGCATATGTAAACAATGTAGTTGTATAGTAATTATGAATATTAGATTGCATGTTTATTAAGCAGTAAGTGCATGAGGGAATGATTTCTGAAGGAAAGCATGCATCAGAACTACAGCATTGACATTTAGTGTAAGTGTATATTAGTTACACCCTTCTTTGTATGCTTTAAGTGTCAGTTTCTGTGTACTTACTTTGCAAATACATGTTAGTTACAAATTAACTGTAGAAACAATGCCACAGAAGCAGCAAATTCCTTAGTAACTACAGTACTTTTACACCCTTCTTCTTACACTGTATTTTAAGTGTCAGTTTTTGCATACTTACCTTGCAAATACATGTTAGTTAGTCATTAACTGTGGAAACAATACCACAGAAGCAACATGTTCCTTAGTAGCTACAGCACTGTTAAAAGTCAATAAGTAATTATGTAACTGATTGATTTTTTTATTGTATAGCAATTTATAAGGTTAGATTGCATGTGTATTTTAGTTCTTTTTTTTTTTTTTATTTGGTTGCACACTATACTAGTGGTGGCTCTGGGATTTGAACACAGTTCTCCAGGATTGCAGGTCAGTGCTTTTAGCCACTATGCTATACTTCAGTAACTTCATGAGGGAATGATTTCTGAAGGATAATTGTAAGTGTTACTAACTACACTGTAACTACTGTATAACAACACTGTAACTGCACTAATATGTAGTTGTTAACTGGTTTCACAATGCGGGTTAAGTACTTACATAACTTTAAATGTTCTGCTCCTGTGAGACTGACCCACACCTTCATGGCACCCACACCCCTGTCCTGCTGCTGCCCAGGTGGGTGGCTGGGGGTGGGGCATGGCTACCCTTTGAAGACAGTCCTAATTCTTCTGTACCTAAGACTAAACTTAGAAACATAGAAACTTAGAAACATAAATGTTGATGGCAGATAAGGACCACTTGGCTCACCTAGTCTGCCCATTTCCCTACCTACTGGATAAGCAGCAGCCTACTTCCTCCTACCCCCCACTATAATTGCCTTATGTTGGTCCCATACAATCTTGAATTCACCTACTATTTTTTACCCCACAACCTCCTCAGGAAGGCTGTTCCTCAGATCCACCACCCTCTCTGTGAAAAAATACTTCCTCACATTGCCCCTGCGCTGTCCCCCCTCCATCTTCAGATTGTGCCCCCTTGTTCTTGTGGGTCTCTTTTTCTGAACTGTGCTATCCTCTTGGATTTTGTTGATTCCCTTGAGGTACTTGAAAGTTTCTGTAATGCCCCCCTCCTTTCCTCAAGGGTATACATATTAAGTTATTTTAGTCTTTCTTCATATGGCTTCTGGTGAAGACCCTGCACCATTTTGGTTGCCCTCCTCTGGACTGCCTCCATCCTGTCTATGTCATTGTGGAGATGGGGTCTCCAAAACTGCATGCAGTGCTCCAGATGGCATCTCAACAACTATCTGTACAAAGGGATAACAACGTTCTGCTTTCTACTGGTGATGCCTCTTCCTATGCATCCCAGAATCCCCCCAGCCCTTCTTACTGCCTCCTCACATTGGTTGCCTACCTTAGGGTCATCTGATATGAGAACCCCTAGGTCCCTTTCCATTTTTGTTGTTATTAGTACCTCCCCCCGAATTGTGTACTCTTTCCCTGGGTTTTTGCTTCCCAGGTGCATTACTTTGCACTTCTTTGCATTGAAACTAAGCTGCCAGACTCTTGACCATTGCTCCAACCTTGCCAAGTCCATCTTCATCCTTTCCACCCCTCCTTGTGTATCAACCCTGTTGCAGATCTTTGTGTTGTCTGCCAAGAGGCATACTTTTCCTTCCAGCCCCTCCGCACTGTCACCTATAAAGACATTAAAGGGTACTGGTCCCAGTACTGAACTCTGTGGTACCCCACTAGTAACTCCCCTTTCTCCAGAGTGTGCATTATTTACAATTACCCTCTGCATCCTGTTTTCCAGCCAGTTTGTTACCCAGGCTACCACCCTGGGATCCACTCCCATTCTGGCTAACTTATTTTTTAATCTTTTGTGTTGCACTGTGTCAAACGCCATGCTAAAGTCTAAGTAGACCATATCTACAGCTCCTCCCTGGTCTACTACTTTGGTCACCCAGTTGGATAGATCTATTAGATTCATCTGACATGACCTTCCCACTGTGAATCCATGCTGCCTTGGGTCCTGTGCCCTGCTGGCCTCTAGGTACTCGGCAATTCTTTCCTTCAGAAGTGATTCTATCATTTTCCCTACCACTGAGGTCAGACTAAGAGGTCTGTAGTTTCCTGCCTCTGCCTTGCTCCCACTCTTGTGAAGGGGTTCACATCCACTGTCCTCCAGTCCTCACATGATTTGTCAAAAAGGGTAGTCAGTGGTGTTACTAGGTCTCCCCTTATTTCTTTTAGAATTCTGGGGTGAATCCTGTCAGGTCCTATTGCTTTGTCTGCCTTGAGTTTTAAGAGTTCTTTCAGGACCCTTTCTTCTGTGAATGAACTGGTATCGACTCCCCAGCCCAGAGTGACCACCCTGCCCAGTGTGTCCCATTTTACAATGCTGAACAGTTATAAGACTGATTGTACATCATGTATACTTCACCCACTCTTTAGTTTCTAGTTTCAACTGTATTCTTGCACTTAATTGTACCTAGCTGTACTCAATATATTCAATGTATTCTATTTCATGTACCTTTCTCTGTTAATGTAATTGTATTGTCTGTATTACCTAAGGACCATCTTTATGGCCTGGGTCATGCCTAAAAATGGTCCACTGAATCAGTGCACCTACCCAGGAAACAATCAAACAAGCAAACAAATAAATAAATAAATAACACTTATCTGCTGTGTGGAGTGATGGTGGGTGATGCCAGATACACATGCCAGGACACTTCCTTAGCCATTACATTTCCTTCCCAGTAGCTGAATGAGGTGGCAGCCAAGGCACCATCATTTACACCAAGCTACCACAGCCCCCTGACTGTACCATGAGGGCTTGGGGCATGGTGGTAAAGACGTGGATGTAACTGCTAATGAAAAGTTCCTGCATGTGTATCTGGCAATAAATAAATAAATATAATTATATTTTATATTTGTTTACCTGGTAGGTGCACTGATCCATTGAACTGCTTTCAGGCATGACCCAGGCCATAAAAATGGTACATAGGTAATACAGACAATACACTTACATTAACAAAGAAATGGCCCTCTCCTCCCCTCCCCTCTCCACCTAGGGGAGATCCTCCTCCACCACTACTAGTCAGTCACAGCCCACAGAAACAGACCATGTCCTGGAAGAACCCCCAGCCAAGAAGGGAAGGACCCACAGGGAGTCCCCAAGGCCAGGGCAAGAAGCCCTACTTGCCCTGTCTCCCAGGGTGGGCCCTCCATCACATTGGAAGAAAACAGAGGAACTTGAGGTACCAGTGGGACCCTGCCCACAATTGGCCTCAAAGAAGAGGAGGGCAAGCATGGAGGGGGCATCGCCCAGAGACTGAGGCCCAGAGGGGAAGGTGGGTGAGTGCCAGTGATGAATGGTGAAGATACACAGGAAGATTGAGAATTTAGATGGGTACATAATTTTCCTGTCTTCCCGGTGTCAATCTTTACCATTCATAACTGTCTGGGTGAGTACTGAGCACTCCTGAAGGGGGCCCAGCACTTCCCTGTGGGACATAAGTCCCTCAACCTCTCATGGGGTGGACCATGAAAGGAAAAGACCCATTACAGGCCAGTTAGATCTGCGACTGGTCAGGGCAAGGTCAGGTCTCCCATTGCCTGGGAGATAGAAGTTGTCCCTGTAGTTCCTTCCTTGCCCTGTGGGAGAAAAGGTGGGGCCCCTGGAAAGTGAAGGCAAGCACCCTATGCCGGGCCAATTGTGACAACCTTGATAGGTGAAGCCATGCCATCTGCCTAATGCAGATCACTGTCACCGGAAGCCTTGAAGCTACCTTGTTGGTTTTGTAACATGCCCTTGCTTGGTGCCTTGCTGAGCTCCAGGCCCTGCGTGGAGAGGGCAATGGCCTGTCTGGTTGCCTCCATATCAGGCAGCAATGTCAGCATCTGGTGTAGTACTGACCACAGATGCCTGTTGTAGGCAGAGTGGCATGCCTGATGAGCAGCAATGCTGAGCATGATACGCGCTGAGGAGAACACTCTCCATCTCCAGCAGTTGAACTGTGCAGAGTCTGTATCTGGGGGTCAGTCATACACTGGGTGTCTATGCCTGGAAATGGCATCTAGTACCCTAACTCCCAAAGTGGGATGAGGAAAGGTCCTTGGAAACCCTTGTGGTGCACAATACCTGCACTGGCAGTCCACTGGGGCTGGAGTTGGAGGAAATGGGCACTGCCAGGTGTGGGACAGTGCCTTCTAGAAGGGGAATCAGCCAGGAAGGGAACACCAGGTGGTCCACACTGAATTCACTAAAGAAGACACACATCGTCCTCTCAGTATTGCATCTTCGATATGTGATAGGTGCAGATCACCAACCAGACTCGATAGGAAGCTCTGATACTCTATTTGATCAGCGTCTGAGGACAGATGAACACAGGTATCCTCTTCCTTGAAGTAGGAAGACGAGGAGGCAGATGAATATGAAGAGTCAGAGTCCAGATGCTGTGTGGGAGACATACAAAAGGCATAGTCATCCATAGCCCTGACATACCTGGGGAAGGCAGCAGCAGTGGCTCTGAATTGCTCCTAGTCAAGGACCCTGAAGAAGCCACATGCCATGGAAAATGGGGGGGCTGCAGAGGCAATGGGGAGACACACTTCACTTTATACAAGTGACCTCTGCCAGGACTAGGGGACCTCACTGGCAATCTTGGATCTCCTGGGGATCCACTGGTTCATGAAGTTACTGGCCACTCAACCAGCTCAAAGCAATCAGGACTGAGCCCTGAGGGGTAAACTCCCCTGTAAGGAGTCTGGGGCCACATAGAACTAGAAGGATGGACCCCAACTCAACCCAATGAGTCCTCCCTTGAAGGGGACCAGGGAAAGAACAAGGACTCAGCACTGGGACTCCTTCTCAAAACCTGAAGGGTCCTCAGAGAAGGCCACTGCCCCACACCCTGCCCCTCAACCCCATCAACTCTGATGTTGACCTCTACCTCACTCCCAAAGCTAGGGACTGCTTCAATCCTGCAGGTCCCCCGAGGGAGGCCATAGAAGAGGGAGTCTCTGTTTGGGCCCCAAGGGGCAAACAGCATCAGCACCAGGAATGGCAGCTGTCCGGGTCCCCGAGACCCAAACCACCATCCCCTCAGACCAAGGACCACTACTGGTAAGCCTGCTCCTGATGTTGCCACTGGCATAGGAGTCGGCAGTGACCATAATTGCTGGTGCCTAGGGAAGGGATGCCTGGGAGGGCACAGAGGTACTGGTCACCAGAGAGCCCTCTGACTCTAAGGAGTCAGGCAGTCAATCTGGATCAGTCTTCTACTCATCTGGCTCTGGAGAGGAAGAGATCCAGAAGACCTCCAGATGAGTGGCCCTGGAGGTTTTCCCACCCACTGCACCACTTGAGGCACTGCAGGAGGTCCCAGTACCACTTGTGTTGCTATGCCAATCACCAGAGCAGCAAACAGATCTGGGATCTGGAACAGCACCAGTAGGCACTGAGGGGCCACCCATGCTGGTTCCAGCAGGCATGGACTGCAACACCAGGGGAGCCCGCACCTCTGAGGAGGTGACTGCCTGTGCCGTGCTCCCAGCCAGGGCCCCCAGAGGGCCGGACTGTTCCTCTGGCACAATGGAAGAGACCTCCACCCTGGCAAGGCTAGAAGGGGAGGAGGCCCTCTCCTTACTGATTTGTATAGAACCGGGAAGGGACCCAGAGGAAGGGTGGAGAGACCTGCGCTTGGAGTCCCTCGTATGACACCACCCTCTGAAAGTTGGCAGATCACGGCAGACTTTCCACGTGTGATGTTCCTGTTTTCCACGGTCCATGGAGAAGCAAGCATCACAACTATCCATATTGTGAGACGGACCCAGGCAGGTGAGGCATATGTCATGTCAGTCCATGACAGACAACTGCTGGCGCAGGGACACTGACACATAGGAGGTTGGCCCACCTTGAAAGGCATTTTTTTGTCCCTGGATGAACCCGACATGACTTGTGGTAACTAAAATAATAAGAAGAAATAGACTCGGTGCCACTTCAAGAAAGAAAAAAGAAAGGTCTTACCGGAATCCTGCAGAAAACTGCACCAGGTTGCTAGCGGATGGCTGAACTGGAATGGAGCAAAAATGGCATCTACAACAGCATCAAAACAACTGACTAGGCTGCAATGTCGCATATTAAATTTCTTCAGCAGGTGCAAGGTGCTGCACTGTCAATGGTGGAAGAAGCAGTATTGGGGCGGAGGAGGAGCTGGCAACCTTTGCTGGTTGACCCGTGAGTGTCACATAATGTGTCGTCCATGAGGGCGGTACCGCCTCTGGCACCCGCTCCTCTCCCTACAATAAAAAAGCTCCTACAGTGTGCTGCATCTCTGGCTATCACCCAGATAGTGATGAATGGTGAATATTGACACAAGGAAGATCCATAGTACTGTGCTGTAGTTACACAATTTGCATGAAGTGGCAGCTGCTGCAATTACTGTTGCCTCACTTCTGCTTCAAATCAATGCTTTCTGGCAAATATAACTATGTATGTTGCACTTTGCAATAGCAGTTACATGTGTAGTTACACTTCCAGCATAAATCAATTTGTGCTAGAGAAGCAGTTGTGGTTGCAGGTGTAACTACCACTTTATGCAAGTTGTATAACTACACACCTGTCAAATGTGAAAGTAATTAACAACTGCATAGTATTTACAGTGCAATAACAGTGTAGTTACTTCACAGAAATGTATGTCTAACTACATAATATGTGAATGTGAAACTAATTACCGACTACATTGTAGTTACATGTAACTACACAGCCCTTACATAGCAGTTACATTGTAGTTATACAGTAATTACAATGTACTTAAGGACATTTAAAATAAAGCGTTACCAAATTTATACTAGTTCTTATAAAATTGATCTCGTTATTTCTAGGCCTACACAAACCATACTTTGCTTTTCATATTATTGTTTCTCTTTGATAGTTTCTCCATGTTGATAGTCATCATGTTGTCTGTACTATAACCATCCTTGTAAGGGATCAGAATATTTTTATCTCTAAGTACTTGTGTCTTGTGGAAAAGAGGGGATCTGGTTTATTTTAATGAATGGAGGTATAAGGTTCTTGATTCTAATGCTTTTATCAATTGTATATAAAAGTCATGGCTCCTGATACTATAAGCTCCATGAATCTCATAACATGAGATATTATCTGAATAGAGATATATGTCTTAATGTGAACCCTCCCATAGGATTTTTAGTGCAGATGAATTTAATTGTCTGCACACTAAATTTGTAATTGCTGTATTCTTACAGTCCCTCCCCCTTATTGCTCTTTAAGGACTTAGGCTACATTGTTATTAAACCATTACAAATTAACAAATTCTGTTTGAAAAATGCATTTATTTTTAAATGCTTTCATTGTGGGCATTATGGAAGTGACCTTTCAATATGAAATATGTATTGAAAGAATTAATCAATTATAAGTTAAAAAAAGCAGCCCAAGCTTTTGGGAAGAAAGCTTGGTGACATGTTCAATATGAGGCTTGAAAGAGACCTCCTGGTCAAGCCATCCACCAAGATATTTTATTGTATCTGCCACCTCCAAACAGGTTCCCATGGAGGTGAAGATCTGCAGGAGTTAACTTAAGTTTCGGGCCCAACATTCTGGATCCAAAAAGCATGGTCTTATGTTTTTTAACACTGAGGACAGGTCTGTTAGAACAAACCAAGATTCAAGTTAATTGAAGGCCTTACTAAATCCAACTTTGACAGCATTTACATCTGGGCCAGCTCTGTATAGGACCACGTCCTTGCGTACAGCAGCACTTCGCATCACCACAACTGGAGGGTAGCTCATTGACAAAAAGTGTGAACAGTATGGGCAGTAGGATGGAGCCTTGGGGGACTCCATCTAAGATCTCTCACTGTGAGGAGAGGCATGCCCCACACATAACTGATCACTTACACCCTATAAGACAGCTAAACCACTGACAGAATATTTGGTCTAGGACCTGCTTCCTCAGCTTGAACAGCAGCAGATCATGGTTCACCAATTTGATGGCTTTTCTAAGGTTGACACGTATTGCCCCAGTAGGGTTACTATGGTCTAAGGCATGTAAGACATCAGTGGTGAGGCATACCAGGGCTAAATCAGTGCCATGGTGCTTGTGGAAATCATGCTGAAAGTCCATGGGTAGACAGTAGGATTCAATATAGGCCAGCATTTGATATACACAAGTGTCTCTGAGACCTGTACCATGGTGCTGAGTATAGAGATGGGATGATAGTTTTCAGCCAGTTCCTTGGCTCCTCCTTTGTGCACTGGGGCCACATGAGCTTCTTTTCACTTTAGGGGCCTGTACCTTCAAGCACTGACAAGTTATAGAGAGTGGCAAAGGGAAGAGCAACACTAGGGACAGACAATTTTAGAAGAAAAAGCTCAAGATTATCATGGCCCACAGATTTGTATGCTTTAATTTTCAGGAGCTGGTTCAGGACTTCTTTTTTTGGAGACCAGTCAAAAATGAAAATTAGCATAGTCGGTTAATGTTGGAGAGCAGTGAGGAGGGATAACAGGAGGGCCTTTATAGGCTTCTAGATTAGTGATGTTTTACACACCTCAGAAATTTGTTTAGGGTCACTAATGAAGTTTGCTTTGTGAACAATTTTGCAGTTTGGAGCACTGGTACACCTTTTAAGGAAACAATCTGTATGTGTTCAAAATTGCTTTAAGGGTATGCAGATTATTGGCTTGAATGCACTTTAGGTATATAATTTTGAGCTTTTTAAGGTAGATTTGCATATGTTTCTAATTTACCAATATGCAAGTCAGTCCTGCTGGCAGCCTGTGGTCTTTAATACATACCAGGCTTGATCCCTCCACTTCATAAGGTTGCAGAGGAAGAGGGTTGGTCATTTGGAGTAGGTGCCTTTAACCCTTCTTTGTACAAAGGAGGCATGTTTGTTTATAAAACTGATGATGCTGTTTATTAGAAAGTCAAGGGCAAGGTTGTCATCCTCAAAGTAACCAATATTCTCCCAGTTTACTATGGCAAGGTCTTCAAAAAAGGCTATGTTGTCCAAACCAGAATAATCTTTGACAATAATAATTCTAGGAAGAGTGTTGGGGAAACTGTTACTCCAAATACAGTATACCGGGGAGTGGTCACTCAAAGAGGGTTCCAGATGCTAGAATATAATTTGTTCTACTGACAAGGATCCAGTCTAGTAAGGAGTGGGTCCATAATTTTGTGTTTAGTCAGGTGGGTTCACTAATAATTTGTTGAAGATTTGTGACACTAATGGTATTTTTAAAGTTGCAGGAGCTCTTGTCAAACCAGTTGAGGTTAAGCTCCCCTAGCAGGGTTACTTCTCAAGCTGTTGCTCCACATGGCAACCCAGGAGTTCGTCCAGAACAGGCTTGGCTACTGGGGAGGGGCTATAGTTGCAGCCCACATACAAGGGCTTGGTATTGAAAGGCAGTAATTTAATTAAAACAGATTTACAAGGAGAGGAGCTATTGCAAGTAGGGGCAGTTCTGTGGCTTGGAGAGATGTCTTGGGGTATAAGAATACTCCCCCTCCTTTCTGTTTACCAGGTTAGTCTTTCCTAAACATGTTATAGCCATATGGCCATAAATAGTTTATATTAATGTGGACTAATGTAAGCCTCTTACAGTTAGCCCAGATAAGGTCTGAGGGGGAGGTCATTCTAACACTGGAGAGATAGGGGCCAGAGTTAGTCTGAGTTTCCCCAGCTGATAGCAGAACGGTTAACAGAGAGAGAGAGAGAGAGAGAGATCAGTTAGCAGGCTGAGAAAAGGTACAGCATGCTTATTAAGCATCAATACCAGGTACCTAGACATCAGGTGACTGACACCCTTCAGTTCCCCACAGTGGAGGCTCATCACATTAGTGGGAGTAGGCTAGCTGGGTCTCTGCATAAATCAGAGTCACAGGGTGACTGGCATGCAGCCCCTGGTAGGAAACAGGAAGTTGAGCCACCAAACTGTCTGCAATCATCATCAGACTTAGGGAGAGCAGATCTTGGACTAAGCCTGTTAAGGCCATGTTTAGGCAAATATCACTAGCATACATGTGATATCTCCCTCTTTGCGCAGGAGACTCCTGTTTTTTTGACTGAACTCCCTCTCTCCCTTCCAGAAACAAAATCTCCTGCTTAAGTAAAATTATGTCCAAAATATCCATTCATTTTGTTTCTGGTAGATAAAGACACATAAAAAGTAAATTAGTGATGAACAGTATAAGTAATAACATTGTACAACTAGTTGTTGATTCATTTTAGTGCTTATTCTTGACAAAATGAAATATATTAAATGCTTTTATTCTTATTTTTTGATGCCATATAAGGACAAACTCATGACGTTACGGTATCTCCCTACTAGTAGGCCAATCTCCCTACTAATTTGACCCAAATCTCCCTCTTAAGCAAGTTGGACATATCACATGTATGCACTAGTATATAACTAACTGGGAGTGGTGTCACTTATCAGGGAATGGAGGTAAGTAGAATAGCTTTCTTAGAGGAAGTATGCCTCAGCAAGGGTATTCCATGAAGTCACTAATGGTGTGGGCCTCCTTGTCAGAACCACTACTTGCAGCATAAAGAGGTTGGACCCAGGTGGTAGTAGTTGAAATTTAGATGTATATGCCACCCAGATAAGGTTTTGGTAGAAGTGGCAGTACCCACAGGTGCAAATGGGCCAGCGACAAGAATAATGCAGCAAGAGTAAGGCACAAGGTGCCCCAATGTGGGTGCAGGTAGTAACTCCAGCACAAGTTTGGAACAGCAAATAGGCATTTGCTGAATGCTGATTTTGCCCTAGACAAAGCTTACCCTTTTAAATACTTAGCTGCTACAGTATATGCATCCTAGCAGTCACAGTTCAGAAGATAGCAGTAATCACAGTTCTAACCTAATAAACAGGTGTGCAGTACTATGGGATTAGAAGTTTGTAATAACAATTCTAACCCACTAAGCAGTTATACAGTGCTGTGCAACTAAGAACTATAACAAAAATATACTAGGCAGAGTGTGCAGTAACACAGTAAGATAAAGTATTGTGATAACTCCAGTAAATTGTATGATGTCCACTTGTTTTAAAGACACAAGGGAAAGAAGTACCTGGTATCCAAAGGGGGAATGTGCAGTAGAGCAGAGGCAAGAGTTATGAAGCAGAGCAGACCAGGTGGCTGCTGGCTGCCTCCTGGGCTGACTCCCTGGCAGACTTCCATGCTGACCTTTGCACAACAGCCCTTTGCACAGAGGACCACAGGCCAGAGTCTGAGGAGTCAGCACTTAAGAGGATGAATTTGGAGTGTGCAGAGCTCCTGAAAATGATGTCCTGGAATTGGCAGCTCACAGGAGAAGAGGCACAGCTTGTGATTTCATTGATGGGCTACTAGTCTGTCTGAAACTCCATGCTCCTGGACTCAGGGAGCAATTTTCAAGCTGCAGAGGCAGTCAGCTGGTGGCTCTGGGAAATCAGTAGTGCAGTGCAGGGGGGAAGGCTCGCTTATCAGGAACGGTCTGGCTCATGATGAACAGATCAGGAAACCCCTCGGCAGCACTGCAATGAGTTACAGTGGGTTCAAGGCAGCAAAGTCACAATTTAATACCCAAAGTCCATTCATTTGAAGAGATCCCAAAAATAACATCTTGCCATTGGCAGTTAAAAGGAGGGAAGGCAAGGCTTGTGATTTAATTGGTGGGCTACTCGTTTGCCTGAAACTCCAAGCTCCAAGACTCAGGGAGTGCTTTTAAAGCTGCAGAGTTGGTAAGCTGGCAGCTCTTGGAAATCAGTGGCACAGTGTGGGGGTGAGGATTCACTCTGCAAGAATGGTCTGGCCCCCTATGACTCCATTCAGGAAAACTCTCAGTCATGCTGAAGTGTTTTACAGTGGTTCAAGGTAGAAGAGTCATGATTTAAAGCTCCAAGTCCATTCGTATCCAGAGCTACCAAAAATGACATATTGCAATTGGCAGCTCACAGGAGGGGAGACACGGCTGCCTCTATGTATTTAGGGAGAGTTTCCAATGCATGTTTCTGTGTTTTTATAAACTGCATGCTCTTTTATGCTTATATTGTATGTACTGTACAAGGTGTGTGTCTTGATAGAAGTGTGACTTAAATAAGTAAACTGAATTAAACCACACTCCATTGGAGTTTGGAGTCTGGACCTGAGCTTATGGATTTATTTATTTATTTATTTGCTTTTGTTAACCGGGTAAGCACACTAGACAGCCAAGTGCCTATTTTCAGGTGTGACCCGGGAGATTACAAGGTACATACATGAACACTTTTCAGGTGCGACCCGGGAGATTACAAGATACATACATGAACATCAGGCAAAAACAAGTGAAGGATTACACTAAAGAGAATTAGCACACAGGGACAATACAAGCAACAGTACCAGCAGGGATTTACATTGCAGCTAGTAGGAAGAAGTACAGTATGGTTTCTTCGTTCCAGGCAGCAATGTTGTAAGGCTTGCAGGTAGGCAAAGAGGAGTAACATTGGGATAGAGTGGGCCCAGAGCAAGATAAGGGAGTGCACAGTAATAATGCTCACCCTGTTGGGCAGGTGGGCCTAAGTGGTCTATTTTTCTAGTAAACTGTGAGTACAGGAGGTGTATAAGCACAGATGTACTCTACCCAAGTCATATTGTTTAGGTAGCATCTCAGTTTGTTGGGGCATCACAGGCTGAGAGGGTTTGTCTAGTGCAGAGACAGGTGGAGGCCATTTTGAGAAAGCCCCAAGGAAGCTTTAAAGCTCTGGTGGGAGGGAGAGGAGCGAGTGCTTGATGGAAGAGAGTTCCAAACCCTGGGCGCATATGCAGCGAAGGCTCGGTCACCCATTTGTGTGTGAGTTTTTGGTACCAGGAGGGCATGAGAGTCACTGGATCGCAGGTTGTAGGAGGAAGTAGCTAGAACGAGGGACTCTGCAAGTTTAAGGGGGGTGGCAGTTCTGACAATACTGTCTATGAAGTTGTCCACGACATAGGAGTGGTGAGTTTCCAGTGGGAGCCATTCAAGCCGGGTGTAGAGCTCACAGCGGTGAGTGAGGTGGGGGGCTGAAAGCGCAAAACGGCATATGTTGTTGTATGCTGAGTCCCACTTTACTAGACTAATTTTTGCAACATGAGCAAAGGTGACTAGTCCATAGCAGAGCGTAGGTAGGAGGACTCCCCTGGCTAAGGCGAGTCGGGCAGCTGCAGTGAGACAATTGTTTTGCTCTGTAAGCATGTCCCAACTTGCAGTTTGAGACCTTACATGAATTGCGTATGTGCATGTTCATATCCAGTTGCGGGTCAAGAGTCACCCCCAGGTTCTTGACCGAGTCTGCAACTAGCAGTGGGGACCCATCGGCCCCAGAAATCTGTAGTGAATCTGGGGAAGCTTTTAACTTGGCTGCTGAGCCAAGAGCATAGCCTCGTCTTCTGCAGGTTAATCATAAGTTTATGGTCCTGCAACCAAGTTTGGATTTGGTCGAAGTCTGAGTTTAGTTTGGTGTTGATTGTAGAGATGTCCTGGGAACTGGACATGATGACTAGGTCATCTGCATACAGCACTGAGGACCCAAGAGCCGGAGCAGAGGGTAGCTCATTTATGAAGAGAGAGAACAGGAGAGGCCCCAGGACAGAGCCCTGGGGGACTCTGCAGTTTACCTGGGCAGGCTCAGACAGGGCCTTGTTGAACTTGGTGTACTGCTGCCTGCCCGTGAGATAATTACTGATCCAGGCAAGGGCGGGGGAGGAGAAGTCAAGTGGTAGGACAGAGGAGCACAGTAGTGCGTGATCTACCCGATCAAAGGCTTTCGAGAGATCAACAAAGATGGCCCCCATCAGTTCGCCTCGGTTAGCAGCGGACCTGATCTCAGAGGTAACAACTGCTAGGGCCGTGGAGGTGCTATGCCCCTTTCTGAACCCATGCTGTGCAGGGGAGAGTAGGTTGTGGGTCCTTAGGTAATGGGTGACCTGAGAGGTGACTACCTTTTCCAGAAGTTAGCTGATCGCTGATAGGATTGCCATGGGGCGGTAGTTCTTAAGGTCCTTTAGGTCCCCTTGCTTGGGCACATGGATGACCTTAGCCATCTTCCAGATGTCCGGGACTATACCCGAGGTTAGCGATGCATTGAAGACGTGGGCTATGGGTCGGGCTAGTACTGTTGCCCCTAGCCTCAGCAG
Source organism: Neoceratodus forsteri (assembly GCA_016271365.2). Lineage (NCBI taxonomy): Eukaryota > Metazoa > Chordata > Ceratodontiformes > Ceratodontidae > Neoceratodus > Neoceratodus forsteri. The sequence goes on from JADMNL010000025.1 coordinate 88,307,239, forward strand.
CTTGGGCTCCAGGCAGTCATGCCCAGTACCAGTGTGAGGGAAGAGGCCAGCAAGGAGCTTCTGGGCCTCCATGTCTGATACTACCTTGAGGTAAAAGGGCAGGAGGGGGTTGTCCCACTGGGTGGAGAGGCCCGATCTACGGGGTAGTGAGGCAGTTTGGGGAGAGCTGGCAGGTCAGTGAACTGAGAGTTGAAGGCATTGGCAATAGTGAGGGGGTTGTCCGTCAATGAGCATATCCGTGACCTGAGCTCTGGTAGACCCACCAACCATATTCTTAATGCTCTGCAGAACGTCCTCAGATTTTTGGCTGTGGAGAGCAGGATGGACTGGCATGGATGGGCAGAAGTAGTATTAGATTCCAACAGAGAAAAAGTAAAAGCATGGAAGAAGAGGCAAGTATTCTCCAAATCACAATGTAACAAACAAGCACTTGTCAATGCCGAACGTTCGCTTGCAGGTATTTGCAGTAGTGTTTGGCATGTATGGTGCTTTACCCTAATGCCCTGTGCGATTGCTGGTATTTGCACAATAAATTGTCAGCATGACCTTTTTGTTACCCCCATTGTGCGATACATAGGCGGAAACACGTTTTGGGCAGGATGTGAAAAATAACAGCTGCACTGCTCATAAGGAAGTGTGGTAAAATGCCAACGTTGAAAATCTGGAGTGGAAATATTGAAAATTGGCAAACCTACGGCGTGTGTGGGAACTGCAGCATATGGCTAAATAGCTCAGTCATTGTGGGAATTTTTTCACCAAATTTTCAACATAGCCATTTTAAGATCTCTGCTCATGAACAGTGACACTGTGATTTTCTTAATGTGTCCCATACACTGAGTTCGCACACCGACTGTGCCATTGTGCGCTACATGGGCGGAAACACGTTTTGGGCAAGATGTGAAAAATGACAGCTGCAGTGCTCTTAAAGAGGTGTGGTAAAATGGCAATGTTGAAAATCTGGAGTGTAAATATTGAAAATTTGCGAACTTACAAGCCTGCGTAGGAACTGCGCAACGCACGCTCGTAAAACAGTCATTTTTTGGAATTTGTGCACCAAATTTTCAACATGGGGTTTTTGGGACCCCTTCTCATGAATGATGTCACTGTCATGGTGTTATTCAAGGCCGAAGGGTGATTTCACACAGTGACTGCGCAGTGCCTGCGAAATCACCCTTCGGGCCTGAATAATGCCATGACAGTGACATCATTCATGAGAAGGGGTCCCAAAAACCCCATGTTGAAAATTTGGTGCAAAAATTCCAAAAAATGACTGAGATATGCAATAAAGTTGAAACCCCCCTATGCAGCCCATTATACAGCTTACCGGCATTTCCTCAGTTCGCGGTCGGCTTTGAAGAGTGCAGACGTGTTCCCGTCCACGAAGATCGTCGCGCCAGAGTCCGGAGGTAAGTATGGGGTGGGGGTGTGGGGAGGCTGGGTGCGCGGTGGTTGGGTGCGGGTTGTGGGAGGGGGCTGGGGAGCCGCGCGCAGGACGTTTTATTTTACAGGTTTAAAAAAATAAAAAGATGATGTGGGATGTTTGCCACGCTGGGATGGGCTCCCAGCGTGGCACAAGGTCAATGGGGGGCGGCCGGCCAGGGGATTGGGCACCCGTGGCTAAAACAAAGCGAAGGTTTGCCCACGCTGGGGTGGGCTCCCAGCGTGGCAGCAGGGGCGTAACGGGGGCCGTGGAGCCAAAGGTGGATTGAGCACCCCCGTTGGCAAAACAAACAACATTTGCCACGCTGGGGTGGGCTCCCAGCATGGCAGGAAAGCTTTGGGGGGGCGGCGTGACAAAAGGAGGGGACAGCGGCAGTGCTCGGTATGGCAGCGGTGTTTTCCTTTGAAGCAGAGGAACACTGCTGTCATACTAAGCTCCTGCACCCATTGGTGCAGGACCACCACACCTGCTCAAGGGAGCAGTGCATTGGATGGGAGACGCACACCTCCAAGTGTGCTACTCTCCCAAAACGTTCCTTGCGTATGCGCGCAAGTGAACGTAAAAAGGTAATTGTGAATGGGAACTGGGACAGCATTGTGGTGTGCTACTGCAGTTTTGGCTCTCATCTTTCACTGTATTAGGACCACAATCAGAATAACATTCCCTTTGCAACTTTTGTCTACATAATGTCTTCCAAAAAGTGTTTTACCATAAAGCATCAATCGTTTTCACAGAGAGGCATGCAAACATGTAGTCTTATTTTCAGGAATCTTTACAAACAAAACAATCCACCATGCTCCTTTCCATGGTAAGAGTCTCAGTTAATATTTTTGTTTGTCTCTGTGTATTCGAGGTTAGTTCTGACATCAAAGTTCTGGAAGAGATTGAATTGCATCACAGAGGTGATGCACTTGTACTTAGAGGAGGGTGAGTGGAATTTGCCTTCTACTCCCTCCTCCTCCTACTGACCAACCTTTAGTGACAGGAAGCACCAATGCCCCAATCTTCTCCATCTTTTACATCCCCAGAAATACATAATTCCCTTACAAAGAAAGCACTAGGGTCTAGAAGGGCGAACCTGTACTGGATAATGAGCACAACCATAAAGAGAATGAAATAAAAGAAAGTTAGGGAGTTATTGCAGCTACAAATCCATATGGATCACTGAATGTAAGCTTGATGCTTAGTTTCATGAACTGCTGGCTCGATAGAATATATGCAGGGTTCAGATGGCAACACTTTTGGAACTGATCCTACAGTAGTCTAGTGTCCTGAAAATTTAATTAAATCCTGTTAGAAGAGCTGAAATACTGTTTAATTCATCATCTAGCTGGCTTACGATATCAGCACCAACATTTTAAAGCATGTTAAATGCAGAGAAACTTTATCACACCTATAAAAGCACAGTCCTAGGCCAACAGTATTCAGTTTTAGAGTCCATAATTCTGCTTAGATTGTGTGTGTGTGTGTGTGTGTGTGTCGCGGATATCCAGCAAAAACAATTTAAACACAGCACAATTCTACCTTAAGCAAATCCTTTACAAGTGTTTTTTTTTCCCTTGAGGTAAAATATTCAGTGTAATTACTGAGGTGAATCGAACTTCAGTGAACACTTTACTGTTGCAGCTCCTGATCTGTATTTAGTTTTTTCTTCATTGCCCAAAAAACAAATGCTTCCAGATCCCAAAGGCTGCAAAAAGTATTTCATATACCATACAAGTGCATAGACAGCATCCTTTTTTTGGTGCTGGATGCCAACCAAGCAGCTGTCTTGCTTTTAGGGCAAGGCACAATTATCAAATACTGCTTTCATTGAATTTTTGCAAAATTCTGTGAATGTTCACAAAATGTGTTAATATTATTTAATTGGACATAATGCAGGCACTCTTACAGCTAGTGACCAATACTTTGGCCTGCATATGTTATGTAAGGTATCCTTGAAGGATATCAAGTGTTGTGGCATTTGGATGAGGGGTGTGAAACTTATAGGGGCTAAAATTCCAACTATTTGTTTTTTTGAAGGTTTTGGTAACTATTTCTCTGCTTACAACTTAATCACTTTTGGAGCTAGACAGTTGAAAATTTATATGCATACTTTCTTGGAAGTCTTCAGAACTGCTAAATTGGGAGGAATTTGGATAAGTAAATTATAAGTTACAAGAGTTCTTTATTTCACAGTTTAATTATTTGTTAAATTGTCTGAAAATTGCATCAGCCTGGTGGTGAGGAGGGTTGTGGCACTGGATGCTTTACCTCCTGCCATGCCAGCAACTTGGGTTCAGGAACAGATCAGGGTGTCTTGGGGGTGACTGGGGAGAAGGGCGATTAAGTGTCAATTGACGATTCTTCTCCTTTAGAAAGGTGAGACAGTACGTACTGCTGCTTGGTTGCACCTAGCAGAGGACAGGTGGTACAGCAGCAGTTATGCACCTAGTTGACTGGGAGCAGGTACAGAGGGTGTTGCATCTTAATGCAGTATGTGCACACCATAGTGTATGTTCCAGCCTGGGTCAGGGAGAAAAAAAGGGGAAAAAAACACTATTGCCAAAAGGATGTTGCTGGTAACCCTGCAGGTCCTGCACCACCTTCAGAGGCACCAGCTCACCCATGGTGGCAGGAAGCAGCAGATGGTATCTTAGGTTTGCTTGGTGACAAGGATCAGGATCACCAGGCAGAAGGAGGTCAGTGGGGCAGAGGGAGACAAAAAAGTGCAACAATGTTCAAAATATTTGGATGTTTGTAGCTCCACTGCTATTGCAGGTATACACCCAGAATTTGGCATGCATACCCAATGTAAATAAGCCCTGGATTCAAATAAAGTTAGTAAATGTGGTTTAGTAGGTTAAGATTTACTGTGAAAATTTCACAAATTACTAACTGGAAAAATTAATGGTGCATAATAGGTAATGCCATTAGAATTCCACTTGTGGAATTTAAAATTCATAAATCATTTATTATCTAGGAATCCATTTAACCATGCTGAACTGTTTGCATTCCTGTTGTTCCTTTCAGGGTGACTATTTTGTCCACGTCTACTTTTCTCTCTCAGCTTAACCAGATGGACTCTATGGAACTGTTTGTCCCATTGATTTCCTCCTTGTTTTCACAGGCACACTCCCTTCACAAGAAAGACACCTACTCCTTTTTTTGTAGGACCTGTCCCTTTGGAATAGCCAGAATTTCTCCTTCTGCATTCTCCGGTAATTTTCTTTTCCCACCATGTCTCTGTGAGCTCCTCTAAGTTCTGGACTTCCAAGTGTATTTGGTGCTCAGACCAATCGGTTTTGTGGGATGTATACTATATGACCTGCTTTCAAGTGAGAATTGTCCTTGTATGCCTTTTTGTACCAAATGGTTGTTCTTTTACTACTTATCCCAGCTGCCATGCCATTGCTGAATCTATGTATCAAACTCCCACTGGTGATCCCCTGCTCTATAGTCCAAATCCTCTTGACTTCTCTTTCCATTGACATGACCATACCCCCTTCCTCTTTGTAGAACATTAGTCCACCTTGGTTTGGCTACTGATCACATTTATTTGATTTGTACTGCAGGCAGGCAAATCACCTTACTTATACTAGCATTATGGCCCTGCAATGCCACTCCAGCACTCCTGTGACAGTGATGCCCAGCATCATGCTCCATCATGACAAAAGATAGCCAGATACTTCTGTCACAATGGCCTCAGTCACAACTAATTTAAATTCCTGGTGTTACTGACTGATACTGTTCTCGAATGCTAAAAATATACATTGTTATCTACAGGGTCCATAAAGAGTTAACAACATTAGATGCTGCACTGCACAGGGTCAATGTACATTCTACTACCATGCACCACATTGGACCAATGCCATTCCTTCAGCTATCTCTGATACCACAACCATTGGTGCTTTCAAGCGTAAGCTCAGGCTTCACCTTGCCACAGATGACAACTGTGACTACGTTGGCCATTCATGATGACCAAAACAACTTTTCTATATTTGGACCACCATAAAGCAGTAGCACTTAGTGTTCCAGCTAATCCTAGGGGCACATACTTTCACAGCACTTCATTGTCCCACCCCATCTACCCCTCCCCTCCCCACTGGGCACCCATTCCCCCTCTCTGTCCCCACCCCTCATGCCCCGTCTGCTGCTTTCCTAGCCCCACTGTCTCCAACCTTCCTTAAGTCTATTTTTAATCCCTTATACAGACATATACTTCACTATGCCACAGCTGTGCCTGTTCTCCACTCTGTTTCTTCCCCCAACAGTATGCTTAACTCTCTGATGCAGACATCTTCTCACCAATGCTGTAGCAGTGTCTAAATGTTATACCTTAAGCTAAATGCTATCCCAGTCTTGTAATTCACATTAATTAATTGTCTACCTAGCTTGTAATGTATTGTTTTGTACCAGTGCAATTTTGTACTTGCTTGTAATGTAATGCCTTGTAATGTAATGCTATGTACCTGTTCGATTTTTTTCTTGTAACTGATGTGGAATCTACAAATGAGCATCTGCTCACAGGTGTTCTCCAAGATATCATTAAAAAAAATTAAAATTAAAAGCAGGTGGCATTGTACAGAATGTTATGCATGCATGTACTTCCACAAGTCAGTCAGTGAATGAGCTATAGAGGTTATTTGGCATATTGTAAGAAAACAGGCTAGTGCACAGTGATGTCCGTAAATATTCTTCATGGTTCTTCACTCACGATACTGACCTGATACTTAGCACCACTATACTTTTAATATGGATCCTCCTAGGAATGCTAAAGTATTGCCACTGTACCCAGCCTGTTCCCTCCTCCACATTGGCAGCTCAACTGTAGGGCTAGGCAAAATGTATGGATATGGCTTCAACAATATGTTACAAAATTCCACAATTTTAACAGAAGCTCATGAAATTCAACTTTAATTACTAGTGTTATTTTGCCATATTTGGCTGCTTAAAATGCGGCCACACTTTGAGCAAGACAGAGTTGACACACATAGCCTCATTTTTAGGGTCAATGCCACTAACATAATTGGTGCTATTCCATTCTCTAGTTTTAAAGCTATATGGCCTTAAAATACTGCAGTTTACATGCTTGCAACCATGTCATTTTAAGACTTATGAAAGTGTGGAGGCTTATAACTCAGTCATCTTTAAAGACAGATATCTGAAACATGGTGCACTTCTTACTGGAAGTAGTTCATCTTACCAAATATGGTGCAATTTCAACAAATACTGTACTTTTTATTTTAGACGGAAATAGTTGAAATGGCAGATTTGGTCAAATTTCATTAAATTCTCAGGAAATGTCATGAAATTTCATGGAAACAAAATCATACTATCACCAGAATATTGCCGGGAAGATCATTTTCATCCTTGCCTAATTGCTTTATGATGTGCACAGAAAATACTTAGGGGAGAATGCAGTTAATGTCATTCAAAGATAGCCCCTTGCTATTAATTCTACAACAAGGGACTGGAATGAAAAATAAATATCTACCAAAGAAACCAGCTGTTACTGACATTATAGAAGTCTCATATCAGTGGGACACCTCTAAACGAGTCACTATTTTGGAGGTTGGATATGAAAATCATTTCAGGTTTCTTAAAGAAATGTTCCTGTATACAGGAAAAAAAATACAATTCTTAGCCTCAGTTCAGCTTATATTTCATTATGTTTCTGTATTTATCTACCTTTACTATTTACTACTGTGGACATTTGCATAAAACCAGGATCTTTGTTTTTACATACTTAATCATATGCTACTGCTTTTCCCCTCTACTGAAGTCATACAGTAATCTCCTATTTATGAGATACTGTATGCGGGGTTGCATTCATATAGCTCACTTAAAGCAGCAGTGACTCTTACAATACAATTTGATCTTTACTTTTTTGTTTAATTTTAGATTGCCCCTTTCCATTTGTCTTGTATGATGGCCTGCTTTTCCCATTTGGAGTCTGCACTGCACTTTTTTAAACATTTGAAATAATAAAAAGGAGTGTTCCTTTTAATATGGCTTGGATCAGGGTTTCATCAATATTCTCAGCTACTTCTGCACACTTATTCTCCAGTAAGGTTAAGGAGCAGTGTATATTGCATGCTTGTGCATTATAGTCACAATAAAAATTAGTTTAAACAGTGAAGTCCAGATATTCAAACAGAATCACAAGCACAGCACAAATGTTTGCACTGCTCTTATGCCTGACCTGGCTGCCGCTATATTCAGTCAGATAGTGAGTGGCGTTATCCAACAGAATATCCGGCAATGTAAGTGAAGCACTATGTGCTACTGCGCTGCCCTCATATATGCCTGTACTGTATATCACCCACAGTGAATAGTGTTGGCCAAAAGAGGATAGCATTAAGATCCCTGTGAGCTATATTGAGCCACAACATGACAATGAACCCTTTGGACATGCAAGGTGCTATAAGGATATCTGCATGTACATTATGGGCTCATTTGCATGTGGCACCGCAGCCTCTTGGTGCCACTGACGGTTCAGGAATGACAGCCCTGGTGGACTAGTGTGACCCTCCCCCAACTGTTCCTGTGAACATATCTAAACACATTCCCTGGTATTCTAGTGTCACCCCCCCCCAACTCGCCTGTTTAAGAATAGTAAAAATGTATTGTTGTCTAATGGCTCCTCAAACCCCAATCACCATTTATGCAATACTAAAAATGCCCAGTGTCCAGTAGTAATTTCCAACCCCCAATCACTTGTTTACACAATAGTGAATATGCCCTGGTGTCCAGTGGTTCCTCCGTACCCCCGATCATCCATTTACACAATAGTAAAAACTGCCCTGGTGTCAGGAGTACCCCCTTCCCTCCCTCCTGATCCCCCATTTATGCAAAAGTAAATATGCCATGGTATCCAGTAGTTCCCCCACCCTTGATCACCCATTTGCACAATCATAAAAATGCCCTAGTGTCTAGTACTACCCCTGCCCCTCTGATTGCCTGTTTGCAAAAGTACAATGAAGCAGTGGTGTTTCAGTGTCTCCCCAGCCTACCCACTCACTGAAATACCACCTCCCCACATCTTCCTTTACCCGGGTGACCATCAGTTATCCAAGCATGATACAGCAACCGTCATAGCCCTCCTCTCACTTCCTTGGCTGGCCCCCATATGAAGTGTCAGTGATCATGGGTACAGTGCTGCAGGACATTAGAATGCTACTGTGGACCCTGGGATAGGCTTTAACACAGTGCAATACAAGTGATAGCCAGGAAACATTAATTTTTCTACCAATGGACCTTACTGTCCAATCCTAGAAATTTTGGGCTATGGCAAGTATCACTAGACTCCCATAGTGGGTTCTGCTGTGTGCTCTCATTGACTTTAAAGTGGTAACTTTTCTATTTGAATTTAGCATATGTAGTGCCCCATGTTATATAGTAGCACTTAGCTCAGGCTATAACAATTTGACTACAGGGTTCCTACAGATTTATAGTGTATAGTGAGGCATTGTTCTGTATAGAAACTGATACCTTTCCAAATGTTGTTGTTTAACACTTCAAAAGGTCATGGAATGTGACTGTACCACACTGCAGTACAACAACATTTGGAAAAGCTCCAGAGGTTCTGACAGACAGATAAACTGGGCGGGATCCCACCTGGCAGCAGCAACGGCAATGATCAATCAAATAGCCAGGAGCAGTAGCTGCTAACCCACCAGAACCTGTGAAGCAAACAGCAAAAACAAGATAAGTAAAAATTAAATGCAGGATAAACCAGATATTTGAAATAACTAACAATTAATCTTTTCCTCCAAGTCCACATCCTCTCGCTAAGTGAGACATAAACTACCATGTTGTTTTTTTTAAATCCCTCCCACATGCCAGTGATAGCCAATAGAATGCTGTGCAATAAATGTAGGGATATCTGCTCCCTAGCAACCAGCCCTAACTCCAGGAACATGACAGAGCAACAAACATTTTTTATTTTTTTCTTTCAAAAATTAAAAACTGTAAAAACTTTGGCAAGGGGGGAGCTATACAATATAAAAAATAGTGCATGGGCAACTGTATGTGCCATCTCAGGGTTCTGGTTACCGAAGACCTCTCGAGCTTCGCTCTCGAGGTCTGAGGGTAATTACAACCCCTTGGTGGTACAATAGGCTGGTTGTGCATGGTTGCCCATGCATTATTCTCTATATTAGGGACTACACACTTTCATGTATCAATTGTTAGATAATGATAGTGGTTTTACACATTTTTTTTCAGTGCAAAAATACAGTTATTGGGGGGGGGGCTTTATGATAATGCTTCACTGATCTGGCTGACACAACAGAACATTATATGTGTGGTAAATATTGTGTTCCACTTTGCATTTAAAGACATTTGGCCAGCCTGGGCTTTTATTCACAGACTGGGCAGCTTGGAAGGTCTCCCCAGTGAATGGACATGTGGGGGTCATGGTACCTTGATCAGCCATGGGGAGTCAGTGGAGATCCACTTTATTTGATTTAGTTATTTATTTATTTATTTAGAGTGTATTTACCAGAAAGGTACACTTAACAAAACAGTTCCCTATTTTCAGGCACAACCTGGGTGATCGTAGTAAGGGAAAATGTATAATAACTGACAATGAAGCACAGTGACAGAACACTACAAATCTGCAAGGTACCAAAGAAGGTATATACAGCCTTGGCCAATGGATCCCCCCTCCCAGACACACAACTGCTCTGATGCCTGTTTTTGTTAAACTGGGGATAATAGTTTGATTCAGCAATGAGGCATGACAGGGTGTGCTTTGTGCTGGGATAATGACATCTTTGGGGTGGGTTGAAGTATAAGGCCAAAGTCTGAGTGCTTCTGCCACCCGAGTAGTATCATTATCCTAGCCCAAAGCACACCCTATAGTGCTATGCTGCAATTATGAAATGAGTCCATTAGGATTTGTAAAAACATATTTTTTTTTTATTTGAATGAGGAAAAAAGGCAGAGAGAAGGAGAAAAAGGAAAAAGGCATCCTTCTGAGCCACTGTAATTTTGTTGTTTTGCCAATAGATGTCAGATGCTTCTTTTTTGAATACAAGGAAGTGAATGGAGGCATAGTGATGCAGCTGCTCCTGCTTAATGTAAACTGATCAGTTAGGTCATGGATCTTTACCCAGTGCTGTTGTGCTGGGATACCAGCACTAAATTCCATGTTCCTCAGCCAATCAGGTTATTGGAATTTTTTTAATACCCATTTCTTAATCTTGTCTTACCGCCCAAAGTTTTGCAGTTGCATATTACTTCCTGTCTTTTGGTTTTAGCCAATTACATTTAAGCCAAAGTTACTGGACCTCTGGAATGGGGACAAAGTGAAAGCCCCAATTATTTTAGTTTATCAATTTTCTTACAGGGAACATGCATGTACATTTCTTTGGACACTCTTGCATAGTCAGTTTCAATGGACCTTGTTTATCACACAACCATATAACTGTAAGGGGAATTTTTAGAACTTATATACTGTTCTGCTTTCTTTGATCAGTGGGTGCATCTTTTTGTGTGTGTTTGTTGCTGACTGTCTTACTGAATATATTTAGCCCCACTGTCCATCAGGAAGTTCATGGGGTGACCTCCCAAGGCCGGGGTGGGTGGGTGCTCTCTCCAAACTCTACAATGAACCCTGGGAGGCATGGAAGAAGGTTATAGTTGGAGAATAGAGGCCCTTTAAATAAGGCCTAATGCCTTGGAAGCATACAATGGTTTTATTATAAATAGAATAAAGTATGGGGTGGTGTGTGTAACAAGAAATTTACACCCCCCGAGGTGTTAGACGTTACATAAACCCAGAGAGTGTGAAGCTCGAGGGGTATATTAAAGCATCTAACACTGAGGGTGTGTGTAAACTTTAAGTTTTACACACTACCCCATATTTTATTTTATATAATTGCTTGGTCTCCCCTTTTTTGCCTCAGCAATTATACAAAATAAAAAGAAGTTGCTGTGCAGCCACGGTCCAGTTAGGTTACAGCTCGTGGTCCGTGGTCACCTTTCTGTATTTATTTGAAAGTTTTTAGGTTTTTTTAATTTGTGGACAACCAAAAGTTTGTTGTGGTACATTTTGTATTTTTAGTTACTTACCACCAAGTTCAAGTGGCAGTTCAGCCTCTGTTAGAGATTTGGGGAGAAAGCAAGTGGAGAGCAGTCAGCAAGCGAGGAACTGCGGCGGGCACATGTGCAGAGTGAGGGGAAACTGTGCATGTGTTTGCCATAATAAACACTCCTTTATTAGGGCAAATTAAGGCATTGTTTCCCTATGGGGAAAAAGGAGAGATCCATTAATTATGCACAGTTTAATGCCCAGCTGATAGCTTGTAATTTTAGAGTTACTGGTTTGTACTTACCCAAGATGTCAGTGCCTTGGCATTTTATCATATCTGGGAGGGATGTCTGACTTGTGCCCTGCAACTGCCACTTTCCCGGTTCAGACGCATTTGTCTTTTTTTACCCAAATGGCTGACATGTCTTTCATCTTTTATTATTGTATAATGTTAATGGCTTTTCAGGGTAGCCTGTGACAATGGTGACTACGATTAAGCACTTTCAAAAAAGGGTGACTCAATCGCAGCACTTGTCCACAGGGTTACTAGGCAGGGAGGACAACCGATGGGGGGGTCCATGGATATAGTGACAGGATATCGCTATATGTACATGTGCATGGGGGGGGTAGTGAGCACGCTGAGTGACAAGCAGAAGAGGAGGGAGGGTTTGTGAGGTTCAGTGTGGTGGTGGGCTGCCGAGCTGGCTCCGTGGCATGGTGGGTGGGTGGCAGGCTAGGGTTGTGAGGGTGCCGGGTTCAGGTCTGGGTGTGCGTTCCTTTTGTTGCACCCAGACGTGAAATGTTTTTTCCCTGTTTTGCACCCCCTGGCACACACCGCCTGGAGTTGAAAATCTTTTAGTGGGGGGGGGGAGTGGGGGACAAAGTCCAAGTTTCAGTGCCCTTTTGCTGTGCGCCAGGAGTGTACATCGCCAAAATAGATTTTTGACGATGTATACTTGCCCTAACGGCGATCGCCTTTCCACGATCACCATTATCACATGAACCCCCTTAAGCCCAGTATAGCATAGTAAACTTTTAACATTTTTTTAGGAAAACTAGAGTTGAATTTATACTGTTGCAGGAGAGACACTTGTAAGTGATAGGACATGAGAAATTGCGGTCATTCGGGTATTGGTTAATCTTTTCCTCCTTCTCATGTAAAGCTGTTTGGGGGAGGATTTCAACCACTCTGATCATGAACACTGTCACATTTGAACTTATTGATGCAAAAGCTGAGAAGGAGATTTGATGTGTGATGGAAAAGGGTCATTACAATGGGGAAGTAGTAACTCTGGTGTCATTGTATGTACCCACAGGGTCTGGTTTTACTTTCTTCTGGAACTTTTTGTTATTACTGGAGGACTGAAAACAGAGAGGGCACACTCTTGGTGAGTGGTGATCTTAACATAACATGTCAGCCATATCTGGATAGTTGCTACCAAATGCAGTACCAAGAAGAGAACACCAGATAGCTTAAAAGGTCTGAAGGCTGATGGGGAGTTGTGGACGGTAGATGTATAGATAAGTTTATATGGTCAAGCAAAAGATTACACCTACTTCTCCCAACACTCCAACATCAGATTAACTCCAGACTACACTATTTTCTGACATTAAAGAGACTATGGAAAAGGCAGAATGTAGCTGGAAGGGCCAGATGAGGCTCTCTGACCATGCATCTGTTTACCTAAAACTCTGTTTGGGGTTGAAACAGAAAATGACATTTTGGCATCTAATCCTTTCCTTTCTGTCACCATTCCCTATACCTCATCTTCTGGGGGGAGATAGCTATAAGGGAGAGTGTCTTTCACTATGTCCAATAAAATAGTGGATTGAATCTGAGACATTCAAATTCATGATGGGCATTAACAAAATGCCTTACTCAGAAAATGTTAACAGAATAGAAGGCTCAGCCACCGAGGTCATGAATGGAAGCTACGGGGTGGGAGCTTCAAAAGGGATCTGAAGAAGTATTACATCACAGAAAGAGTCACTGACCCATGGAATAGACTGCTTGCCGAGGTGGTGGGCACTAAAACTGTGGCAGCTTTCAAGAAAGGGTGGGACAGAGTAGGAGCTCAACAAGGTATAGAGAGTAAGTGGACTAGGTCCTGGGACCCATAGAAGGCCTTGGTAACCCTTGGTCAGACTAGATGGACCTATGGCCTCCTTCTACCATCATTTTCTATGTTTCTATGTTTCTATACTAGGATATACAGAAGTGGCAGGGCTCATCTCTAAGGTTATTAGGTAGGCCACAGAGGAAAAAATCCCTGATGTAAAAACTATTATTTTTATTTGACACAGTAAAAACTACTCTCCATGGTAGCCATCTCCTCCCAGAAGAAGAGAGATAGGGAATGGTGACAGAAAGACCTAGAACAGCCAATTCAATTTTTAGAGGATCAGCAGAAAGACAAAGTGAATAAGAAATGGAGTAGGCAGCAACTAAATTAAAAATGGAATTGCATAGCCTACTAGATTATAAAGTGGAAAAAAATTACTGTTCCTAAGAAAAAGAAATTATGGGGAGGGGGCTAGCATGCTTCAGCTCCTATCTGTCATCTACATATACAACCTAGCTCCCATATCATGAAAATTCCCCAACAAATATTGGGGACGGTGGTCATCACTTTTAATATACAGTATCAGAGATTTTTCAGTCTCAATGTAAGGCACTCTATTTAGCTAGACAGGAGTCTCATCAAACATGATTTCTGCTTTCTTGGTAAAACTGAACCTGCTACAGGTCTCCAAGACCCAAAACGAAAAGCTGTTAGTAAATATACATATCTTGGAAATTGTGGAAGCCATTGCTAGGCTCAAAACAGGAAAATGTCCTGGCTAGGAGGTGTTTAAGGGCGAATGGTATAAGAAATTTAAGGATAGCATAGTTTCATTACTTAAAGAAGTGTACAGTTATGCCCTTTTAGAGAAAGGCAATTGACTCTTTCTTGGAATCAGGCAGTGATCTCTGTCATAACTAAACCCATCAAGATCCCATTCACTGTTGCTCATACCACCCTATTTCTATTCTGAAAGTGGACTATAATATCCTAACATTCATACAGGTGAAACATTTGGAACTTTTTATACCACAGCTAGTTCACTTAAACAGATTCAGCTTCATAATGGGCCGTTTGGCTCACGACAACATTTGATGTTCAGTACACATAGCTGACCATTTAAATGTGGTAAAAACTCCAGTGTATTTGAGTCTAGATACTGAGAAGTCCTTTAATCATTAATAATGTCACAGGATCACCTGTATGGGGTCCTTTGCTGGGTTTGGTTTTCATGACACCTTTATTGGATATATTAAGACCCTGTTTCACAATCCTGATACCTATATTAGGGCTACTGGCTACATCTCCCTGAGTTTTCAATTAGGCAGAGGGACACAACAAGACTGCTCCCTTCTCCCAATTTTACTTGCACTGTATACTGAAACCCTAGCCCAGCATATTTATTTAGATGCACAGATAAAGGGGGGTATTTTTAGGAGGGCAGGAACACAAAGCTGCTCTTTAAACAAAGGTGTGCAGCTTTGGTTGGGTACTCCGGAATCTTCTTTGAAAGTGATGATGTCCTTAACAGGGCTATTTTCTCATCTCTATGGGGACATCCTTAATACCACCAACACTGAGGTACTGGTATTTCACTCTCAGGATTCCTGAGTATATAAACATCATATTCAGTGAAATGGGGACTTTAAACTTTGAAATATCTGGTGGTAATTTGTCTGGGCCATAGACCAACAACCCTGTTTGAAGACATCTATATTCCTCTTCAAATGACACTGAAATCTGATTTTCAACTATAGTCTTTGATAGCCCTACCTTTTTACTCCAGAACACAAACCATTAAAATAAATGTGCTTCAAAGGTACATGTATACTAAATATTTCAGTGTGTCCCATTTACAGAGTAGAAAAATTATCTTAAGGGGTGGCAATAACAGATTCAAAACTTTGGAGAGCTACTCAACCCTGGGAACACCTACAGACATTAAAGTTGGGCTGAACACAAAGGTTGTGGGCCCTTCCTGACTTGGAATGCTACTGGATGGCTATCCAGATGCACATACCCTTACTATGGGGACATGAGTAATATTGGGCACACTGTAATGAGCTATTCCTCCAGAAGTGGTTGGGACCCCCACTTGTAGTAGCCTTATTTGATACCCAACTTTGCACACTTATAAAAACTATTTGGATGGGACAGAGGTACCCGTCACAAGTTGGTTAGGACAGCCTTTTTGAAATTGAAATGGTGGGTATGAGATCCGGACTTTTGGCCAGGGCACACTGATGACTGATTATTGGTATAGGCAACATCTCATTGGGGCCTCCATTCCCCAAGGCAGCTGTTGACAGGAGAACTGTTTGATCCTTTTAAGGACTGTGTGCAACTATTTGGTTGACACCACATGGATAGGTACACATATTTCTAACTGAGGGCATGTATCTTCCAGCAGATGTGAGAAGCACATTGAAGTGAGGAATCCCTCATCCAAAATAATATAGTGCTACACTATACTTGGTACTACACTTGGTAGGTAGACAGAAGAAGGCATTAGCCCATCAGGTCTGTCTCCCTCCTCAGCTGGGTAACCTTGTAGAGTCTTTATTTAAGAGATAATGATCTACTCTGATTTTAAATGTGTCTCTTGAATCAGCAAACATTTCTTCTTTAGGCAGAGTGTTCCAAAGCTTTACTGCTGTTTGTGTAAAATAACCCGTCCGATTGTTTCTCTTTGAAAGTTCTATTTTAATCTGCTTATTATGGCATTTTAGATTTATATCCCTGATATTGTATTGCAATCTAAGCTATTCATTAGCTCCTTGTCCCTGATAATTGTATACATTTGTAACATATCACACCTTTTTTTCCTTGTCTCAAGAGTGTACAGCCCTAGTTCCTGCAATCTTTGTTCATACAGCTTTCCCCAAGTCTTGTAATCATTTGAGTAGCCCTGTGATGCACCTTCTCTACATTGTTAACATCCCTCCACAGGTATGGGCTCTTCAACAAGGTACAATGTCTGAGCGTGGTCTGATATATGTTTTGTATTCATATATTTGCATAGTCTGGGAATTCTGGGCTACCCCAGATATGAAAAGGACCATTTCTGAATTATACCAATTCATATGAAACAGGCCATTTCTGAACTATAGCAATGCATATGAAATGGGCCATTTCTGAATTATACCAATTCTATATGACAGGCTGTGGACATTCCACTGATTATGGCTGGCAAAAGTGAGAACAGGAAATGTGGAATTATATCCTCAAGAAGGAATGGCAAGGGGCTTAGGAGACAACTAGACATACCCCTCCCTCCCCTTTTGCCAGGAATTCGCATGGAAGTTCAGGTATGCTTTTTCATGGTACCCCATGTCAAAGCTAAATGGGACAGAATCTCTTCCTCCAGCTGCTGAAGACAATATGTGGAGCTAGAAGTGATGCTTCTTCATATATTCTGGGGATGTCCAGTTATACAGTTTTTTTGGGAGGGGGATATAGGACCCCTTAGGCAGGGTGGTCACATTGGCTTCCTCACTAACCTTTGCTAATTTAATTTTGGTAGTTACTCCCAAGTCAGTTAAAGAGAAGAAGGGAATATATTTGTGGAATATTTTTTCAGCTGTTGCAGCAAGAGCTATTATAAAACTTTGGCTCTGGGTAGATCTTCCAGAAGTTAATGATTGGAAGAACACTGTAATTCAAATACAACAAGTAGATCGTGTGACATTTTTGGTTCAACAGTGCACAATATTATTTATCAATAAATGGACTTGTTGGGAATTGCTTCATGTGGGGGAGGGGGAGTCAGATGAAACAGACACTTAAGTGAACTGTGAGAAGTAGATTGTCCAGAAAGGAGGTGGGGGTGGTACCGGGTGGATGTCCACTTCTGGCTACTGTCATTTCCATTAAATAATGTTTTAGATTAACACCAAGTTAACAAGTATAATATGAAAATTAGTCATAATTCAGCACTGGAGTAGTCAACATGAATTTATTTTTATGTTTTGGAGTAGTAAAGCAGAGTGCTTAAGAAGACTCAAAATGAGGAAAAGGGGTATAATACAGGACAGAAATGCAGGGAAATCTAAAACAGGACAAAAAAGGGTAGGTCAACAATATCATCGCTAACGTGCATTGCTGCTCTAATATGGGCATATCAAAATGCTTTACAATCAACACAAAACGCAAGACCAAACAATCACAGAAGTGTAGCTATCCCGGTGGTCAAGCGAATCATTCATTCTGAGCCAGAATACTAATCAACAACTCTTCTACTCTGTGTGCATAAGCATACAGCTTGATATATTAAACCAGGTTAATCTAGTTGGGGGAAATGTGTCCAGGAGACTCAGGAAAGAAGTTCCAAGGCAGTTTTAACATCCAACTGAGCAGTCATACAGTATGAACAGGCAATATTGTCTTCTCTGAAAGATGGCTCCCATGATAGCATAGTGGCCCGTAAGAACATACAGGGGCATTCATATGGTTTCTCTTTAGCCATGGGGAGAGTGCTCCCTGCAGAGCTACCAGCTGCTGTTGGGCAGAAACTGATCATTTTGATTTTGCAGAATTTCACAAATTTTGTAACATTTACCAACATTTTTAGTTTGGCAAAACCTGAATCCTCCAAATGAGTTCTGGAAATCTTCAACTAATTCTTGAAATTTTCTGGCTGAATAGTAGAATGATACACATGAATGGTGGAATGACAGTTCTGTGGAATTCGAATCCATAATACATGCAATCATTCCACAGTTTTATAGATAATGGAGTGATCTGTTCTACAGAATTCCATTCCACAATTTAATACATCAGTCCACAACACAGACATTCATTCTGCCATTCTAAAATGTAATCTCATGAAAGTTGCCGAAGTGCATTCAAAAATTTCAGTGAAGCAAAATTCTAACTTTTATGGTAATTCCATTCATGAAATTTTATTTTTGAACAGCACTACTACAAACACCATTTCCTGTAGCACCTAGTGTTCAGTGTACAGTAAGCCTCTCTCCTGACTACAGACTAGGCCATTCCTGGCTAGCTTCTGAGATCATACAGAATTACTTTCCAAGATGGTAAAGCTGCAGGACATTGTAGTTCACAATTATTACCACAGCAACTGATAGTGATATAGTAACTGATTAGATGTGATTCTAACCTGTTTTCAGAAGGCGTGTACTACTGTTACACATGGCCATGACATCGCAAATCCTGTTATACAAGGTTGTGATGTCATACCCATGGCTAACTGGATGTTTGAAATAATAAAAAACCTCTGTTGCCAATTTCTGCTCCCCCTTTTTCACATTTAAATGCACCTCCACTTATCCGCCCACAGTGGCTCCTAGATCTACTCTAGTGTGTAAAGCTGATTCTGTAATAATTATTTTCTTTGTTAAACACTGAAAAACAGTTGATATATAAAACAAAATGTGTGGCAGTGTGGACTATTTTTTTGTGTGCAAAATATCAGCTTTTGCTGACCTTGAAGGCAACTGACACTTGGCTCTTCTGGTGTTTGAGGTCATCAGAAGCTTTGGTGTGCAGAAATGCATTTATATGTATGATGCTGCTCATGCATTTCTCAATGGGACCCATACACAGTGGCAAATGGAAGGTGCTAAGTGATCACTGCAGTCACTTATTATTAGTATTATTGCCAAACTGCTTAATATGTTATTGAAAATAGGCTTATCCTGTACAAGGAAGAGTTCATGATCCTTCTAATTTTTATGTTAATTCTGATTTGCTTATTTTTCTCCCATTTTTAACTCGGTGACAGTATTATAAACAAATTTATTTTTTCTATCCAAGAAGCACATGGTCAAATATTGTAGATAACTAGGTAAGTCATATGACCACCAGTAATTTTGTTATCCCATAAAGCTCTGCACATGGAGGTCACAACCCAGTCCTGCACTGTCAAAAATGGCATTGCAACTCAGCAGGAAAGGGTGAAGGTGCAAACAGAAAATGGCCTACTGGGTCATTTTGGAAGGCACAGAACCTGAGCAAAGCTGGGTGCAGTATCTTCTGACCCTCTCCAACATCATGCAGAAACACTGCAAGATGTGTTAAGGGAAGGTCACAGTGCTATGACTAAGCACCGTGGCCCAGAAACAGACAGATTGGAACTGGCCAGGAACATCAGTGGACAAAACAATGCAGTGCAAAACTAAGCCGGAAAAACACGGCAGCCTGCAATGTCAGCAAACAAATCCATTGCCAGACAGAACCACACAGGCAGGTGGTAGGCAGTATGCTGTCCCCAATCCCACCTGCCAATTCCCGGCTCCTGCAACAGTAGGTACTTCACACCCTGTTGTTTTCTCCAGGGCTGCCCCCCTGTCGATATACTGTAATGTTATTAATTATAGGACTGTCCATCCCTGGTGAACTAGCAGCTTCACCCCCCATCCCTGATATGCCCCTGATGTGCAATCATGGTATTGCAATGCTATACATGTCAGTCCCTGATTTCTGTCCCTCCCCAATCCCCAGTATGCCTGTAAGCACACAACACCAAGGCAGTCACTGGCAAACTAGGGTCCCCACCCCATCCCTTTCTGGTAGTCTAGGGGCCCTTCATCCCCCCACCCGCAGGTAGTGCCCACCACCCCACCCCACTATCTTCCCCATCCTGTACTCCAACCGGGCAACCGGCCCGACCCTCCTCACACCACCATGGCCGGCTACACAAAGAACTGTCAGCACACAGACTGAACTGCTCAGTACGCACTCTGACAGTTCATTGGGTGGCCAGCTGTGGTGGTGTGAGAGGGTTGTACCAGTCACCCGATTGTTGTATGGGATGGGGGAGGGAGCAAGGTGGTGGGCACTACCTGCTGAGTGGGGGTGCAAGGCCACTAGACCACCAGGAAGGGATGGCGTGGGGACCCTAGTTTGCCAGTGACTGCCTTGGTGTTGTGTGCTTATTGGCATACTGGGGCTTGAGATGGATGGAAACCAGGGACTGACATGTATGGCATTGCAATACCATGATTGCACATCCGGGGCATATCAGGGATTGGGGGCAGCCACTAGTTCACTAGGGACTGACAGGCCTATCATTAATTAGATTACAGCATGTCAGGCAGGGGGGCAACACTGGAGATCACAACAGGGTGTGATACACCTACTATTGCTGGAGCTGGGAATCGGTGGATGAGATGGGGGGACCCACTGGACACCAGGGAGTCTTTACGGCATACTGCCTGCCACCTGCCTGCATGGTTCTATCCAGCGATGGAATTGTCTGCTGACATTACATGCTGCGATGTTTTGCCTGCTTTGTTTTTCGCTGCAGTGTTTTCTCCCATGATGTTCCTGGCCAGTTTTGACAGACTTCAGAGTGACTTGCCTAATAGTGATCCTAGATATGGAATGGGGTTGAAAGGGTATCATTGAAAACCTGGGAGATGTGTGTTTTTTGGTGATCAGGTGGATCTCTGCTGGTTTTTTGTCACTTGCCACAAAACCAGCAGCATCCCTCATCAGAAGCGTGATTTGAACTTTGTGAATAAAACAAGGGAAGAGTGTGCTAGTTTGGGAATATGTTAAGTTTGGGAGTTGTGTGGTGCTCCTGTAGCATGCTGCCTTTTATCTCATGCAAATTACCCATGTGGAAGCACATTACTTTAAAGGATTCGATTTAGGAAATACACTTTATGTAAGAGTAGCCACTGTAGATATACACAGGAATAATTAGAACTAAACCATGGGGTTCCACCTTGGCATCTAGTAGTTTGGCTTCTTCACATTAAAACTGTAAAATGAAGTTTTAGAGGCCCCCTTTTCCTTGGAGATAAAAGTCAGAAAATAGCCAATTTAGGCAGATAACAAATTTTACTTCTCAGATTTACTATGGTGGTGAGTGGTGGGGGGGGGGAGTGCACTGGACTCTGTTTGTTGTCACCTGCCACAAAACCAGTAACACTCCTCATCAGAAACAGAATATGTTAGTGAGTGGGGGCTCCAATACACTGGCAAGGACTGGCCACTGGGCCAATAAGTGGCAGAATTGTCAGCCCACTGGAATGGTGAATAGAGATGTTGCGAAATAAAATTTCAGTGCCAAAATTTTGCCCCCCCCACCGGAAAGGGGCATCCACATCTCCCTGGCATCTAGTGCCCCCCACGGCCGCCACTGTCCAATTTTTTAATTATTTCTTCCTGGTGTCTAGTGGTGCCCCCTCCCTGCCACTCACCAGCCCATTTTTCTTTGTTTTAATTATTTCTCCCTGGTATCTAGTGGGTACCCCGGCTGATCACTAGCCAAAATTGAATAAAGCCCCCAGTTACACTCATGCCATTCTGAAAAAAAAAATCTCCCACTCCATGGTGTCTAGTGGACCCCCACTTCTCATCATTCACACTGTGCCCACCCTCGCCCCAGTACCCGATCAGCCACCAGCACAGCCCTCCACTCACCTCCATGTCCAGCAGCCTGCATAAACGGTTTAATGAATTCCACAAAATATTTCACTGGGTGAAATTTTTCTACTTCACACAACACAAGTGATGAAGGTATGGAGTTGATATTACTTTCTGGCATATTACCAACCTCTAAAATCTAGATTAAGGATTAGCATTTTACAACAGCAAACGAGATATCCAGCACTCACCAGCTCCAAACAGGCCTCTGAATCCTCTCACTTCAAAGGAAAGATTCCATCTTTTTCATTAGGTACAAAATCCTTTATTTAATGTGCAGAGTGAGGAAAAGTGCATGCACCAATATTACTGACAGACCCACCCCAGGTCCCAAACTGTTGTTTTGCACAGGAGTACTGCACTATTTCAAAGGTTTGACCTTTTCCTCATGCTGCACTTTCAGTAAAGGATTTTGTACTTGACTGAAAAGATGAAATCTTTCCTTTAAAGTGAAGAGATTCCCAGGCTCATTTTAGTCAGAGTGCTGGATATTTCTATTATGTTGATTGTCGCATGGAGAAACACATACGCGCAGTCACGTTATGTCAGGGAGTAACGGCACCGTTGTGGCCAACACCCCTGACAGCCTTTAAAGGCTTATGCAGCATCTCCCAATGCCGTGGCACACTGCTGCTGATGCTAGTTCAGCCAGCATGCCACCAACTTGTAAAATCAGCCGCTGCAATCAGGGGCCACCTCGTCATTACCCAGCGTCAGCCATTAAGCTGCAATGAGGGAGCGACCCATCATTGCAGGGCGGGATCTAAAGCCCTGATATTGTTTGTGAACATGGCCATGGCTTGCCTTTGTGTTCACAAACAATATTAACCCCCTGCTCATGTTTATTTACAATGGGGCCCCAACTTCAGTGGCCCACGAAGATGGTTGACGGGGAGCCTACCCCCGTCAGCAGTATGTAAACCCCACTTTTATTGTCTGCCAACAGGGTGCCCAATCCCCATTGGCATAATGCAATACCCCCACCCCCTTTTGTTGTGTGCTGATGGGGTGCCCAATCCCATCAGCTACAGCTGCCCCCAAAAGTAAAAATCCGGTGGCACGCTGGGAGCCCACCAGTGTCCACATGCCCCAGTAAAATAAAAAATGGTCCCATCAATGTCTTTTGTTTTTAACCTGTAAAAAAGGAAACTGTCCCTCGCGGTCTCCCTCCCCCCCACAACCTGCCCCCACCCACTGTGCACCCTGCCTCCCCACAACCCCTCACCCCATACTTACCTCTGGAGCTTGGCGCGATGATCTTCGGTGGACCAGAAACACGTCTGCACTCTTCAAAGCCGACCGTGAACTGAGGAAATGCCGGTAAGCTGTATAATGGAATAAATGTTTTTTTTTTTCAACTTTAATACATATCTCAGTAATTTTTTTGAATGTTGGCAGCAAATTTTCAATATGGGGTTTTTGGGACCCCTCCTCATGAATTCTTGAACTGTCATGGCGTTAATTAGCCCCGAAAGGTGGTTTCGCAGTCACTGTGTGGAATCACCTTTCGAGGCCAATTAATAAAATGACAGTGCCAGTGTTCACGAAGTGGGTTCTCAAAAAGCCTATGTTGCAAATTTGGTGGGAAAAAATCCAAAAAAATTACTGTTTTATGAGCGTGCGTTGAGCAGTTGCTATGCAGGCATGTAACTTTGCGAATGTGCAATATTTTCATGCCAGATTTTCAACATTGGCATTTTTTCACATCTCATTGTGAACAGTACAGCTGTCATTGTTCACATCCTGGCCAAAATGTGTTTTCACAGTTCTGGTGCAGACTAGAGCAGTCGCTGTGGGAAATTAGTGTTCAGGACAGATTAAGAAAATAACAGTGATGCTGTTCATGAGTAGAGGTCCTAAAATGCCTATACTGAAAATTTGTTGATGATATTCCATAAAATGACTGTGTTACGAGCTTGTGTTGCACAGTTTGCATGCATGCTCATAACTTTGTGAATTTGTAATATTTTCACTCAAAATTTTCAACATTGCCATTTTCCCACACCTACTTATGAACAGTACAGCTGTCATTTTCCCCATCCTGGCCAAAATGTGTTTTCGCACTTCCAGTGCAGAATAGGATGGTCGCTGTGGGAAATCACTGGTCAGGACAGATTAAGAAAATGACAGTGATACTGTTCATGAGCAAAAGTCCTAAAATGCCTATGTTGAAAATTTGATGATGATAGCCCATCAAATGATTGTGTTACAAGTGTGCATTGCGCACTTTCTACACACCATTGTAACTTTGCAGATTTGTAATATTGTCATGCCAGATTTTCAACAGTTGCATTTTTTCACACCTCCTTATGAGCAGTATAGCTGTCATTTTTCACATCCTGACTGAAATGTGTTTTCACAGTTCCAGCACAGAATAGAGCGGTCACTGTGGGAAATCAGTGTTCGGGACAGATTAAGAAAATGACAGTGGCACTGTTCATGAGCAGAGGTCCTAAAATCCCTATGTTGAAAATTTGGTGATGAAACTCCATAACATGACTATGTTACAAGTGTGTGTTGAACTGTTTCCGTGCACCCTTGTAACTTCGAAAATTTGTAATATTTTCACGCCACATTTTCAACAGTGGCATTTTTTCACACCTCCTTATGAACAGTACAGCTGTCATTTTTGACATCCTGGCTAAAATGTGTTTTTCCACTCCTGCCGGAGAATAGAACAGTCACTGTGGGAAATCAGTGTTTGGGACAGATTAAGATCGAGCGAGTGAGAGAGGGAAATGACCGAGCTCAAATGAGCTCTGTTGGGACTGCTGCAGATTTGTTTGTGGGCAGAAAAAGGCCCCAGCACAAGAGCCCAGTACAAAAGGGCAGCCTGCAGCATTGGGAAAAACAGAACGAGATTGAGTGAGGGAGGGGGCGTAGGCGAACTCACCGGAGAGCTGTCAGGACTGCTGTGGATTTCTTT
This sequence comes from Neoceratodus forsteri, assembly GCA_016271365.2. Lineage (NCBI taxonomy): Eukaryota > Metazoa > Chordata > Ceratodontiformes > Ceratodontidae > Neoceratodus > Neoceratodus forsteri. The sequence continues at coordinate 88,332,084 of JADMNL010000025.1, forward strand.
GCGGGCAGAAAAAGGCGCCAATACAGGCAGGAGCCCAGTACAAAAGGGCAGTTTGCAGCACTAGGACAAACAGAATGAGCATGTGAGAGAGAGACTGAGCAACCTCAATGGAGCTCTGTCGGGACAACTGCAGATTTCTTTGTGGACAGACAAAGGTGCCAACGCAGCCAGGAGCCCCGTACAAAAGGGCAGCCTGCAGTGCCAAGAGAAACAGAACGAGCGAGTGACAGAGTGGTAGTGAGTGAGCTCAATGGAGCTCTACTGTGACTGCTGTGGATTTCTTTGTGGGCAGAAAAAGGCGGCAATGCAGGCAGGAGCCCAGTACAAAAGGGCAGCTTGCAGCACTAGGACAAACAGAATGAGCACGTGAGAGAGAGAGACTGAGCAACCTCAACGGAGCTCTGTCAGGACAGCTGCAGATTTCTTTGTGGACAGACAAAGGTGCCAACGCAAACAGGAGCCCCATACAAAAGCGCAGCCTGCAGCACCAGCAGAAACGGAATGAGTGACTGAGAGAGGAGGAGTGGGTGAGCTCAATGGAGCTGTGTAGGGACTGCTTCAGATTTCTTTGTGGTCAGAAAAAGCCACCAATGCAAGCAGGAGCCCATTAGAAAAGGGCAGCCTGCAGCGGAGGGAGACACAGAATGAGTGAGGGAGGGAGAGTGAGTGAGCTCAACGGAGCTCTGTTGGGACTGCTGCAGATTTGTTTGTGGGCAGGAAAGGGCAGCAATGCACACAGCGCCCCAGTACAAAAGGGCAGCCTGCAGTGGTGGGAAAACCAGAATGAGTGAGTGAGAGAGAGGGGGAGTGAGCAAGCTCAACGGAGCTCTATTGTAACTGCTGCAAATTTCTTTGTGGGCAGAAGAAGGTGGCAACACAGGTAGGAGCCCAGTAGAAAAGGGCAGCCTGCAGCACTGGCAGAAACGGAATGAGCGAGTGAGAGAAGGGGAGTGAGAGAGCTCAACGGAACTTTGTCGGGACTGCTGCAGATTTCTTTGTGGCCAGAAAAAGGTGCCAATAGAGGCAGGAGCCCAGTACAAAGGGCAGCCTGCAGCACCAGGAGAAACAGAATGAGTGATTGAGGCCGGGGGTGGCGACCTCAATGGAACTCTGTTGGGACAGCTGTAGATTTCTTTATGGGCAGAAAAAGGTGCCAATGCAGGCAGGAGCCCAGTACAAAAGGGCAGCCTGCAGCACTGGGACAAACACAATGAGCGAGTGAGACAGGGGGAGTGAGCGAGCTCAACAGAGCTCTATCGTGACTGCTGTGGATTTCTTTGTTGGCAGAAAAAGGCAGCAACGCAGGCAGGAGCCCACTACAAAAGGCCAGCCTGCAGCGCAGGCAGAAACGGAACGATTGAGTGAGAGAAGGGCAGTGAGCAGGTTCAACAGACCTGTGTTAGGACTACTGCAGATTTCTTTGTGGGCAGTAAAAGCCACCAACAGAGGCAGGAGCCCAGTACAAAAGGGCAGCCTGCAGCGCCAGGAGAAACAGAATGAGAGATTGAGAGACAGGGAGTGAACCACCTCAATGGAGCTCTGTCAGGACAGCTGCGGATTTCTTAGTGGGCAGAAAAAACTGCCAACACAGTCAGGAGCCCAGTACAAAACAGCAGCCTGCAGCATTGGGAGAAACAGACTGAGCGAGTGACAGAGGGGCAGTGAGCGAGCTCAACAGTCCAACACAATCAACATTCAGCATTGACAAATGTTTGTTATTGTATTGTCTTTGGTATCTGAGCAGCTTGGTCCTGGTGTGGCTGTTTTTTTACCCTTTGTATATTTGTTTTATACGACCATCACCAGGTTGGAGCTTCTTTCCCCCATACAACATGCAGTGCCTTTTGTGTATAGTGTAAGTAGCTGGCAGTGCAACTGGGCAAATCAAATCAGACTGTGTTATACCAACACCCACTGTGATTGAGAATGAGGCCCAAATGGTGCAAATAGAGTATTATGACTTCAGTGGGGAAAAAAAAGGTGGAAGAATGAGATGAAGTCTAAAACACAGAGATCTGGGGCTGCATTTTCAAAGAGCCAAAAATGGCGCTGAAACTAAGTCCAGTGTTGTAGTCTGCCAGTGTGGAAAAAACTCTCTGTGCCAGCAGATATTTAAACTTTCACCCCATACTCTGCACGCTCCAGGTGCAGCTGCAGGGGATGGAATGTCTGTTCCTAGTAAGTAAAACAATTCCACACAGCTGCTCCTGGAAAATAGCTGCAAACGGGATTACCTATGAAATCCTGAAGCTTGGTCTTCCGAAATCTATAAGCCCGAGTTCAGGACACCGAATTTTGGAAGACCGACAGGGTCTTACATGCAGTGCAGGGGGCTTTGCCCCCTGCAACCCCCGTAACAAATATAACCAACTTCAAGGGGGAGCAGACCTCGGAGTAGGTTAAAAAAGTTACTGGGGCAGAAAAGTGACTCGCAAAATATTCCACCCCAGGAACAGAACCCAGGTTGGGAGCACTATGCTGGCTAGGCTGCTAGTGCTTAGCCCTCCACACCATGGGAGCAGCTCAGCCAGCTTCCACATCCTCCTCTCTCTTGTGGTACCTGACTAGGGGTAGAGTAGCGGTTCATCACATCCGCTACCTTACCACTATCAGTACCAGCTTCCTCCTTGTCGGCTTGTACATGTCGGGATACCATACTCAGTCCCATGCATTTTGGTATTCTGAGTTTCAGTATCCTAAATAGATACCCAAACAGCTGGCTTGGTGGCACTGAGGGCTGAGGCACTGGATGCCTTACCTCACGCTATGCAGACAACCCAGGTTTGGAAATGACCTTGGGTCATCAGGGTGCCGGCATGGGGGGGGCAGGAGGAGTGAGATTGTGCAAGCTGGCAGGCAGCTCACCTCTCCCAGGGGTGTTGGGGGGTGGGTAGTCACCCCTCTTGTAGTCCCTTCCCCACCGGGTGGAGGTCCAGTGGGGTAGCATGGGCAAGAAGGGGGCAGCGGCATGGGTGGGTCGAGGGGGCTGACCTGGCTTCCGGTGTGCATGTGTGCTTCCACATGCACATAAAGCCATTTGCCTTAGGTGGGGAAAAGTGGGAGAAAACCTACAAATAATAACATAAAACTCTCTACTGAAAAAAAAAGGAAAAGAAAACAGCTGCAAACTACTGTAAATCATGGAAATGGTTGCAAATTGGCTCTGGAGTCAAATTCAGTGTGCATATGGCAAAACTTGTAGGTACACAAGGGAAGCCCCCCTTGTGAACAGATTTTGCCACCTGTGTGCAATTTTCTCATTTGTAAATCAGGCCCAATGGGTATGATTTTCAAAAAGACAGATGCAGCTGCAAAAGTGTATGCACCTGTATCTACATCAGCCTGAATGTATCTGATTCCGAGCAGTCATGATAGCATTTTAAAAAGATGTCTCGTAATCAACAAAAGTCACAATCTGCAGTATAAAAAAATGACACAACTGCTGTTTTCATAATTTTTTGTCACAGTGGCATCTTTTTTTTTTCTCAAAATGCAGATATTGTTAGACTATATAAAACATTATCTAACAGTGTGAACACATTTCTGTTTTGAAAATAGAGGTGGATGCTTCTCAGACAGATCTTTTGGAACATTCTGCCCCTTGCTTTTCTTGCAAATGTCCTCAGTAACATGAAATGTGGGAAGACAAATACAGAATGTCAACAAATTATAAGATGAAATGAGATTGAAAATTGTGCTTTGAAAAGTCTTCCTGGACACAGGAAATTTGCTTTAACAGTTATTCATTAAACAAAAACAAGGAAATGGAAGATGCTAAGCACTGTTGTGGTACAAGGTAGTAGCACTAAACAGAAATACACAGAAGCTTTTTTTGGCAAGGGGAGAAAGAGAAAAAGTAATGTTTCCCTGGCCCCCACCAAAGTTAAATCCAGCTCTACTTCTCCTTTCTAACTACTGCAAAATCTGCTTAGCTGTGTTAACTAGTCAGTTACTAGGCAATATGTCATACTTTTCACCAAAGGCAGCTGAATATAGCCAGGTGCTATAAACAGACAGACACACACACACGCACACACACACACACACACACACACGCGCACACACACACACACACATATTGCCAATAAATGCAAAACACAGCTCCCTGCTGCACTAGTGCCAATCAGAGGTTGACAGCAGTGACACAGAATGCACAACTCCACAACAGTCTTTAGTGCCAAAGGGAAGCCTCACATATTTCTGAAAATGCTGCAGCCTCTTCTTACTTTTGTAAATCAAGGTAATTCTAGGACACATTTTTCCACTTCCACTCTGGTTCCACATCATCCTGACATCATTCCCCTCCCTAGAGGTGAATTTCAGTTGTGACACACCCTCCACCTTCTTTTGCTTTTCCTCCATCTCTATGATGTTGATGGGCAATAGGAAGAGTGAACTATTCTGCTCCTAATTAACAGTCACTGAATAACTAAGAGATGACCTGTGGATTTTGAACAGGTGCCCTTACTGGCCTGAGCGTAATGCTGAAATATGGATGTCATGTAATCTTGTGACAGACCATTTCTTACATTTATACAGTTTATTAGGTTTAGTACATAATATTGAACATTGCCTATATTTATTAGTCTTCAGTTTTTCAATAGGCCTGCAGTCTGTCAGTCATTTTAAGTTTATTCTCTTTTTTAACCATAGCCTTGCCTTCAATCTCTCAACTTAAGATCATATGTTTAACCTGTATGGATCAGTACTGTAGTTTGTGTTTCTTTGGTTATTTCTCTTTCAGACCCTTAAGAAATGGTCTAATAAAACTTTAATTGAAAATCTCAGCATGAAGGGGTCTCTTCTGTGAGCATATGGATGATAATATGCATAGACGTTAATGTGTTTTTGAAATGTGACACTGTTCTTTAGTGATGTTCCTTTCCCCCACTTCTGTATGTACTGAACGTTAGAAGTTTGCTCATGTTTGTTATTTACTATGTTTCCAATATTAAGCACACAATCAATAAAATGTTTTAACCAGAAAAAAGGAAAAAACAAACATAAAAAAGTTATGTTTAATAGTCTGCATAATCTTTGAGCATAATATGTATATCCTCGAGGAAAGGCGGAGGAGGGGCATGATATAAACTTTCAAGTACTTCAATGGAATCAACAAAGTCCAAGAGGGTAGCATCTTTCAGAAAAAGAGATATGCAAGAACAAAGGGGCATAGTTTGAAGATAGACTGGGGGACGGCTCGGGGCAATGTGAAGTATTTTTTCACAGAGATGGTGGTGGATGCATGGAACAGCCTTCCTGAGGAGGTTGTGGGGTCAAAAACAGTGGGGGAACTCAAGAATGCATGGGACAGATGTGAGGCAATTACAGTGGGGGGGTAGGAAGAAGTAGGCTGTTGGTTAACTAGGATCTGCAGCTTATCCAATAGGCAGGAAATGGGCTGACTGGGTGAGCCAAGTGGTCCTTATCTGCCATCAAAGTCTATGTTTCTATGTAATCCAGTACCTGAAATAGTTCCTTAAAACCAAACCATTGAAACTATTCTATAATGTACAACACTGGTGACCGAACCTAATACAGCAATTAAAGGAAACCCCCTCTCCCCTCACCTAGGGAAATGGTGAGGAATTTAAAAATTATTGGCACCAACCTACTCAAAAGCTCCACACTGTGGATTAAAGTTTTCCTCTAAGTACACAGGGAAAGCACCCCACAAGAAAATGCCCTAGTGGCCAGTGTCATGAAACAACATGAAATCCCAACACCCTGAGGCATTAAAGATGCTGAAATCTCCACTTAATATCCCAAATTTTCCCAACATGCCTAAGGTGGGGGATACACTGGCAATGCATAAGCAGTCTATACAACAGCAGGTTAAAAACTGAGCAAACCAAATGAACGGATTTCTGAAATACATACACTATGCAAGATCAGTAAATTATTTACATATTTCAGTAGTGACTGGGAGAGGGGAAGGAGAAGCACCAAGGATATCCTCCCTACTGAATTATGGGAAACATTGGTACACCATATTCAAATTAAGCATGTGTTTATCATGTTCTATTAATTAAGAAGCTTACCCTTAGTTGTTCTCTATCACAACTCATCTGTTGTCTTGGAATCTATAAAATGAAACAGAGAGAAAAATGGCTTACATTTAAAGAAGATCATGCAATGGGATCTACTGTAAAATACTGGCAACAGATTTATTGTCAAGCAAATGGCAGCCTCAAGCAAGACCAATAGCTGGTAGAACGCACATGCTGCTATGAAAAAAATACCTGAACTGTATTCGGCAGTAAATATCTTAGCTATGTTAAATTGAATAAAAATGGTCATTTGAATTTATTTTGTCATCATTTTGGTTTAACAATGCTACCTGACAGCATGTGAGCAGGGAGTAATATGTGATGATCATTTGAACCAAGCTGAGCTTGCAGCAAAACAGTTTGCTAGAATACCATAGTAGTTGCAGTTTTATTAATTGAAATGTTATAAAAATGAAATACAGTGCGCAATTGTATTAATGCCAACCAATCAATTCAAATTTTCAAAGTCCCCACCCCTCAAGTTCTAGGACATTTGGCCCAGGTGAGTTGTATGTATAGTACAATCAGGACAATGCCTGAGCTCATATTATACTGCACTAAAAAATACAAATATAAACAGCAAGGATAGAAAAAAACATAGGTAGATTGGATTATTTCTTGGCAGTATTCTACAATACTCTGGGACTACATGTTCTTCTAAAGGATGCATCTCAGGCAATTGGAGCCAAGCTGAACCATTCTACTAATAACTGGGTCTAGACTTTCAAAGCCCAGTGACTGGACAGGATTACATATGGAGCACAGAAAGGAAAATGGAACCCCAAGGTCCTTATTAATTTTATTTCAAGCAGTCCAAAATAATCAATGAAAAAAAAAAATCACAGGCTGGTCTGAATTATGGTTTTTCACCATTTCTTTTATTTTCTTGCCACAAAACATATCTACTTCATACCAATGTTTCAAGACTCAAGCTGGTCTCTTCTTCAGAGTGTATGGCTAATGAAATTTAAAATACAGTATGTTAATATATAATATTAAATAAGTATTATGCATTGCATAATATAATTATAAACCACAAGTTAATGATGGAGTGGACTGATTCTCCATAATCACCTCAAATTAGAAAAAGGCAAACTACAGTTTCTGACATGCCTTGAAGAAGAGACCAACTCAAGTCTTGAAATATTAGAATGAAGTGAATATGTTTTATAAAAGAAGTGGCAAAAACCATAATTCAGTTCATGGTTTCAAATGGGCCATGCTGGTCTGGTTGTTTCTGGGTGCATTTTTGATCATGTGGGTACAGGGTGTCCCAGGACATGTCCACACATTTGTCAGTGGACATCGGGGACTGGGACTATGCCTAACCAGACCTTTTATAATGGCCTAATTGACTTAGTTCTTGGATACCAGCTACACTCAAAGGTAGACATAGGCCACCATAGACCATGTAGGAAAGTTGGTGTACCGACCGCATGTCAACACTGCCACAGTGAAGACCATCACAGTGACGGAACTTGCCAGAAAGCATTTGGTCACTGTGATGGTCCCCACTTACACCAGCAGCATATATCCTGGGGTTTTGCCCCCTTCCCGAAACAACTCCGACTCAGAGTTATATATATATATAAACCAGGAGGTGTGGGGTGAAGCCCCCCACATGTGGGGTTCAGGGGGGTGCAGCCCCCCAAAGAAAACATGCCGACATCCTTGACACTACAGTGCCGACACTCAACATTGTGCCTGTCACTGTCAGGGATGTCGAAGAGAAAGGTCTCGCTGCACGATAGTAAAACCAGGAAAGTTGCTATCAAATGCCGTTTTGGAAACAGCATCTGCTTGCTGGCCTGTCAAAGCAGAGATGGGTATACCACACAAGGTGGTGATGACCAAGGCTGGGTAATGAACCTGTGTCTCCGGTGGCCAACCTGGGGAAACGGATTGAGCATCACAGGGGACATTCTCCTCCTCGGGTTATGGAGAGTTACACCACCTCAGCAGTACAATCTGGGTGCCCACAGGTGAATCTGCCAGTCAGTGCATCCTAGGTGAAGAGAGACACTGGCTGGTACCATGGGATTATCATACTTGCATTGCTACAGTCAATGATGTCTTGAGGGAGAGGCACAGGAAAAACATGAAAATGGCTGTGGCATCCAAAGAAGAAGGACCCAGGTACATCCAGGCACTGCCCTGCCAATGCACCACCTCTTGATAATGAACTGCTTTTGGGGAGTAAACCAAGGCTCCATGAAGGGTCAGCTATGTCAGGTAGGCAGGTGTAAATGGTTGAGGTACCTTGGGGGATCCCCATGGAGTTGGTGTCATGGATTGGAATGAAGCCAGAAAAGTACTGATAAATAAAAAGAAAATAGCACTTATTGTATCCATATGGGTGATGTATACCATGGGTGTTGCCAGATGCAGACAGATCCTCTTTTAAAATCTGACTCTTTGTATCTGGGGTGGCTTTACACCTATCACCACAGTGCTATCACCCTCTAGTGGACAAGGTAGGAGTGAGTCTTGTGTACAGCAAATGGATGTCTTTGGGATGGAAGCACTAACAGACAAGAGAGTGGTCTTGGATAGATAACCCCATGTCTTAGGGTTGCAAGAATCCCTAAATCTGGTCTTGATTGATGGAACTTCTGGATGAAAAAGCAAAATAAAATGTCCCTCAAAGGACAGAAGAGTCAGAATAGGCCTGATTGTATAGCCATGGGTCTCAGGGAAACTAGACATCATAATTAAGAGAAAAGTTTACATTTAATTTGAAAAGAATCCAAACTGCCATTCAGATATACAGTAGGACAGCAAAGAGGGCCTCAACTATTGTCACTGACCACAATAAAGTCAATTATGGAGGTAACAACAAAAAGGAACTCTGACATCTTTATTGTACTGCAACATTGTCATGTGTGATGCACTGTATAGGCACATAAGTATGCTGTACATTCTAAGGGGGCAAGAAACAGCCATCATGACACCACAGGCCTGATTTGTAAACAAGGTTTCTGACCTGCATGTCTATGCAAGTAATCTGAAGTTAGCTGATGTACTATCAAATATTTTGTTTTACAGACAAAGGCTACCTTGACATGTGCAGACTTAGTACTGTTTCATCCTAACAGCCCTGGAAAAAGTGATACTGATCAAGGTAAGGTAAGACTTGTGCTAAAAACTAAGCCTACTGTAAATGATAATATTCTGACATATTCGTGGTGTTCATACTGACTATGGCAAGACACAGAAACATAGACAATGGCAGTCAAAAAAGGCCATTGGTGTCCCCAATTTAGTCAGTTTTACCATACTTTACCGTGTGATCTATTTTTCTAGATGAGGTTTTCATCCCTGCCCCCATCTCACTAATTGCATTACTGATACCCCCTGAGCACCTAGTAAGCCCTTTACTTTGTCCCAGACATGTTTGAACCCATTAATGATTTTTGCACCAACCACCTCTACCAGTAGGCTGTTCCACTGCTCAACCACTCTCTCTCTCTCTGTAAAGTAAAGCTTTCTCACATCCCTCCTGAATCTCCCTCTCCACTAGTTATATTCATGTCAATACCCTGCAAACAAAAATAATGTGGTCAACAACCCCGCAAGCAAAATGCTGAAAACAACTATAAGGTTGGTGAAACACCAACCGACACCAAATTGCCATGGCAACAATACACCCCCATAGGACAACACAGAGTTTTGAGGTTTTATAGCTGGTATTTTTCTCCCCTGGTCCCGATCAGCCTTATATCCTGCCATTCTCCCAGTCCTGTCCCACGACCTTCTGACTCCCTACCTTTCTTCTCCCATGGCTTACCCTCCATGGCAGGGTGGCAGGGAGCCCCCAACTCAACTCATCAGGACCGGATCCAGTTCAGGGAGGTGCTTTCTCAGGGGTGGTGCCTGCAGAGGATGGCCATTATGCAGCTCAATCGGAACCATTTTTTCTGCATTTCTGCAGAGGGGAGGATGCAGTGCCAACAATGGCCAAGCTGCATGCATACCTGCAAGCAGAACACCGGTCGGCTGCTCCGCCTCCATGCCCCGACTTAAAGGGCATGACATGCCTACACCTAGCCTCCACTAGGTGCCAGGCAGGTGTTGGTCTCTGTTCCCCACCTTCCCCTGAAGAGGAGAGCTGTCCCCTTGACACTTGATCCTCTCCCACCCTGGCCAACCCCTGATAACCCTTTCTCACCATGAACACGGTTTGCTGGTGTGACAGGAGGTAAGGCATGATACCTCTGCCCTCCACACCTCTGAGCTGGCAAGTTTTCTTTTTACAGAAAAATAAATATAATCAACTCCGAGGGGTGTGGACCTCGGGATGGGGAGAAACTGGGGAGATATGTTTAAAAAAATAAATAAATAAATAAATATATATACTGTATGTGTGTGTATGTGTCCAATATTGGGAGATGGGGAACCAAACCCTGGTCCCCAGGTCTCCACTGTTCTAGGTGTTAGTGCCTTAGTCACTCCACAACAGGAGCAGCTTGATCTGGCAACACACCTGAAGCTACTTCAGCCCTTCCTCCTCTTAGCGGACAGTGACAAAGGTAGTGGTAGTTTATTAATGCTATTCTACCCCTTTTGCTGCCATTGTTTTCATCCTTTTTACAGCATGGTTTATACTGGGATATTATTGCAGTGCTATACTGACCTGGTACCATTCATGTCCCTTGATTTCAACCTATATTTCTTGCTAAATACAGTAGGTCTTCACAGTTTACCTTGTTTATTCCTTCCAGGAACTTGAAGGTCTAAATCATGTTGCTCCTCTCCCTTCTATCCTACAGTGAGTACATGATCAGTGCCATAGGCGCCGGAGCCAGGGGGGCCAGGGGGGCCATGGCCCCTTACCATTAAAAGGGAGCGGGCCATGCCCCCTCACTTTTTGGCAAGAGTTTTAGTCTGTGTTCTGTATTATGTCTGTCTGATTGAGCAGCTTGGGCTAAAAAACTCTATTTCCCAGCAACTGGCACTGCTAGCTAGCCTTACCACCACAGAACACATGTTTTGTTTTTTGCTTTTTTTTCCTCAATTGTTTAACCAGGAGTGGCACACTAAGCTGAGAGCTTGTTTACAGGTGCAACCTGGGAGCACAGGGAAGTTAAGTGACTTGGTCAGGGTCACACAGTATGCAAGTGGGGGCTGTGGGATTCAAACCCAGGTCTCCAGATTTGCTGCTCAGAGCCTTAAACCACTGCGCTATAGTGCCTCCCATGTTGGGACATTGTCACACTGGGGACAGAGCAGGAAGCCTGGGGAATCATAGTCAGTGTGTGTTGTTGACTTGTGCATGCATGGCAGTCCAGCAGAGAGGAGCAAGGTGAGCCAAGTCAAGTGCATACTGAGTTTGCTACTTTGTTGACCAGTCCAGGTTCGTGTTCGTATATGTAACCTTTTACCATTACCTTGATCTGAATTGAATACTAGTCCAAAAATTGATCCGCATCTTCACGACATGAAGTGCTGATCAGTTGGTGAGTGTGTAAGTGGCGTCATGCTGAACTGGGAGGTCGAGGATCTCAGGGAAGGAGAGAGCCCCTTAAAAAAAAAACAAGTAAGTGGTGAAAAGAAATAAGGAATTAAGTCTGTGTGTCTGCTGTGCGATGACCGATAGTAGCTGCTCACTTTGCCCAGCCTGGGCCTCTGGGGAAGGGAGGGAGGGCCAGGAAGCCAGCCAGGAGAGTGGGAGAGTTTTACATGAGGCCAGTAGGGGTCAAGCAGCAACTAGGAAGGTGTTAATAATGGAAGCAGCAGGGTGGTGGTGCTGAGTGCTAAAGGCCAGCTGGGGTCTTGCAAGGTAGGTGAGTGCAAACAACAGCAGCAAACTGCAACACAAGGGTTCTTAACTTCTTCAGTCATGGCGCACCTAGGGCCTGGGGTGTGGGCAGGCAAGTAGCGGGTGGGCTGTCCTCCTGTACCTGTGGTGTTCTTCTATTCTACTCCACTCACAAAATGCAGAATTGCCAGGGGGAGGGGTGGCGGAGGCAAAGAAGGGCAGCCCTGCAGCAGATCAAAATGGTCTAATAATTAAACTTGGAGCTCCAACTCAAGCAAGTAGTTTGGAATTTGCTGCAGGTGCAGCTACATGGAACTGTCATGCTAGCTATGTATATGGTGGGTATCCAGATTTCAGTCTCCTGTTTCACAGTTCTATTCTTTTGTACCAGCTATTTCAATATAATGTATTTCAGTGGTGATAAAGGTGATATCAGGCACTACCTGTCTGAAAAAGAGGACTTTGCTGGCTGTGGCTGGGAGGAGAGCTGACTGGGGGAAGAAAGTAAAGGGTAATGGTAAACAGAAGGCCAAATCAGAAGATGGAGGTTACGACTCTGGTTCCTTGGTGGTCGGTTCTGAGCAGGAGTTGTTAGCTGTCATTTAACAATGCTTTATGTTTTTTAACAGCTTTTATTGTTTATTACAATTTTAACCTTTATTACTGGTTGAATGTGTTTTTTCCATTCATACAGAAACTTCTCTAGAATTCTTTTTCCTTGAAGTCAAGGATGAGGGAGACCTAACAGAACATTATTTTATCTTTAATGTAAGCCTTAAAATGCACCACAGAGCATCTAAAACCCCAGAGCTTCTGGGGGCCTAGTGACCCCCAGACACCCAGCTTTTTATTCCTACCCCCCAAGGCTACTCCCTCATCCCCAGACCTTGCCCCCACCACTTTTAGAAAGGCTCCAGCACCACTGATCAGTGCCCTGAGCTACTTCTCATAGAATCTGCCCTGTTGGCCCTGAATTATTTTGGCCCTGAATCATTTTGGTTATTCTATACTGCACAGTCTCTAGCCTGTCCATGTCTGTGTTTCCAGACTGTCATAACATGCTATGCAAATAATGCTTCCTCCCCTAAACAGTGCCTATACTATAAACAACTTACTTTAGACTAGCGCTAGCTATACACGCAGATTTACTAAGATGGTGGCACTTAACAATGCCTTTAATAGAGAAAAGAGATATAATGAGGATGAATATTCTTCCCTGATTTCTATTTATATTCCAGACTATTCTCCTGTGACCTCCAAAAGCCAAGTTCGAGAGATGAGACAAACAGACAGCGAGATTTTTATGTGTGAGAGGGAAACCTAGAATCATGTATAAAATACTACAACTTTCCAAACAGCAGGGTGGCTTGGCCCTATCCAGCTTAAGAGAGTATTGCCAGGTGGTTCTATTCTCACATGCTCTTCATTGGTTAGATAATACATCTATCTTACACTGGAAAGAACTCGAGTTAGGAGATCAGGCTAACCAAATTTACACCCTGTTGTTTTGACAAGTGGTTAGTATGTCTGATGCAACATTGTTCAGATATTTATTTATTTAGTTAGTTTTTGTTGACTAGAAGGGTGCTCTAGACAGCAGAGCTGCCTATTTACAGGCACAACCCAGATATTGTCCAGTAAATGGAAAAGATTATTAGATATTGTTCCCCGTATTATGGATTGCCTGAGTCCATTCAAAATGAACAAAAAAATCAAGGGTCTACACCTTGCATTTATATTCTAGTACCCTTATTAACAGTACTATGTGATATTTTTATGTCTTATATATATTGTTTGTAGCATGTATGCTGTAAAAGCTATTTATACTTGTATCGCTCCATGAAAAGTTAATAAACCTTAAATAAAAATATAAAAAACATATCTAGGTATCACCAGGGCAGATTTTCTTGATTGATTTTATTTATTTATTTATTTTATTTAGTTTTTGTTGACCGGGTAAGTGCACTAGACAAATCCTGCCTATTTTCAGGCACGACCCGGGGGAAGGGGATACAGATGAATGCCAAATGACCTTGAACCAGATTAAGCTTTTTATGATATCTGGAATTATCTGATTTTTGTACCTCTCTCCAACCGCACATTAATACTCTAAAGCCTTAATCCAGTGCATTATATAATGGGTATGAAAATCCTTGTGCAACACAGTTTAAAGGGGTTACCCAGAACAGAGAATGCCTCCTAAACAGGTTAATATATCCTATCCAGTATTAGCTGAGAATAGCACTACAGTGATATGTTTCATCCTGACATATGCAGAATAAATTATCCTTATCCATGGTAACTATTGATCATGGGATATACTTCAACTGTAATTATACACACAGATTTTCCTTGTCCAGTGAGGATAATGAGGTATCCTTGACACTTTCCTGATGAATTGTCTTGCACTATTCAGCCAAATGTAACCATTATCATGGGCAATTCTATCAGAAAGGCTGGATAATAGTGAGCACGTATTTGGTAATTAAAAGTCCAGCTTACCTTGCTTTTAGCTCCAATTATCCGTATTAACTGCCCCCAATCTAGCCAAATTTATTAACTCTATGTTATTAGGAAATAAACTGATAATCCAATCAGCTGTACTTTAGGCTGAATAATTAAGTATGCAAAATCTGAAATTATTTTTTGAAAATCAGTTCCAAATAATAACATAGTAGTATAGTAATTTAAGGTTGGATGGGATTCTAGGTTCATCATGTTCACCCCTGACTTCATAAGCAGGTGCAAATAAGTATGCTTTGTAAACATGTACTAACCTAAAATGGTTTCCTACCCATGGTATCCAGTGATGTACCATACGCGGATGTCTTTTTATTCTTGGATTTCTTTTCATGTTCTCCCACCAAAGGCCTTCACATTTGCAGAAAGGATGGTTGAAGCTATTTAGATGAAGCTATTTAGGTGATTTACCAACCTTGGTGTGCATGACTTTTTCTTCTGGACAATCATTACCCATATTTTAACTTTTGGGGTGGGGGGGGCATGATCATCCCACTGTTCACTTCTCCATGCTGCCTCATTTAGAGCATAAACCATTACAGTGGAACGCATCAGGACTCAGAGTATGATCTCAGGTTACTGCATAATACAATTGCCATTGAAATTAATCTGTTTCCTGCAGTAAGTCTGAAGCAGATTGCTGTAGTATTGCAAGGCATCCTGGTGGGCTTCACTGTCTATGTTTGGTACAGTAACAAGTATTGCACATCATGGTACACAGCAACTCTAACTGTATGTGGCAGTGCACAGTATTTGCAATGTAATTACATTACAAATAACAATGTGCTACTTTTAGCTATTATGCCAAAGTGCCAAATACCTTTCTTTTCCAGGAGGCCTTTGCAACTGTTTGATTTTTAAGCTGGACAGTCAACTTACTG
Organism: Neoceratodus forsteri; assembly: GCA_016271365.2. NCBI lineage: Eukaryota > Metazoa > Chordata > Ceratodontiformes > Ceratodontidae > Neoceratodus > Neoceratodus forsteri. The sequence continues at coordinate 88,347,293 of JADMNL010000025.1, forward strand.
ACCAGCATTGTATTATTAGCATATTTATAATTGTATTTTTTACACTTGAACATTTTGAAATATTTTTATTCTTGATATTGTCATGATCAAATTTTGTTCAGTGCTCAGAGTCCCTGGGATTGGGCACTATATAAATGAAGTTCATTACAACTACTTATTTTATGCTTATTGGAAGTTCTGCTCCCATGAGCATATGCCTCCAGATCTTGGTGGGAATCAAACCAGGAGACCCAAGTCTCAAAGGCAACAACTCTAATTATTCAGTTAAACAGAATGTCCCCTTACCAACAGGTTAGAGAGCTCTACTGATGTTTTATTTCATTGATAATCACTACAGGTTTCTAGCTGTTACAGTTAATATGAACTGCTCTTGATTGTTATTCACATCTTTCGCTACTAGAGTACTAGCAACATAGAATAGTTAGCAGAAAAGGGTCACTTGGCCTACCCAGTCTGCCCAGATGTTCTGTGCCCAATCTGTCAACATGGACCCTAACTTTTCTCTGTCAACCCTCCCTCCTCCCTGCCTATTTACTAATTCATCATTATGTCTATCCCAGACATGACTGAAGCTCCCCACTGTTTTTGCCACCAGAATGTCTACTGGCTATCTGTTTCAGGCATCTACCACTCTTTCAGTTAAGAAGTATTTCCTTACATCCTTCTTAAACACCCTCCTCCAGCTTCATCACATGCCCCCTAGTCCTGGTGCTCTTTCTCAAGTGAAAGAGACACCCCTCCTGTACCCTGTTCACACCTGTGAGGTACTTGTAAGTCTCTAACATGTCACCGCTACTTTGCAGACTGACATTTCTATTGTACAAGACATTATTATTGATGCAACTCAGAGGTTCATGTGCAGATATTTCCACGGCAGTATTCTTGCATGTTTGGAAAAATTGGTATCAGATCAACATTGGAATTATCTTGATTTCACAGAGCCCTTGATATCTAATAGGAAATGCTGAAAAACATACTTTCTAAACACATTTCAGCCTATAAGTCACATATCCACTGTATTTAGCTCAGTGTTTCTCAAATGAGGCCACCATGACTGCATGCAGCCACCAGCACAATTTTCTATGGCCACAGAGTTCTTTAGAACTTCAAATACTGTTCAAAGGCAATGAAATGGACAATTTCATACCTTTAAAAAACATAGGAGTTACATTTCAAATGAAAACACATCCTGAACATGATTTATTGTATACTGTGAAAGTGTCATACCAGAGGATTTTGGTTATAACAAGGTGGCTATGGGGAACAAAATAAGGAGTGAGACCACCAGTAAGCCTTGGTGCCTGCACTTTGAAAACCTTTTAGGCCACCCAGATTAAGGTATTGAGAACAGCTGAGCTTTTCTTTTTCTTAATAATTATGCACATTAGCATGTGAATGGGGTAGCTCTTCCCTAAACCTTAAGCACTCTGACCACTTATCTTCTCCTGAAAAAGGACACTGAACAGTCGATTTCCCATCCAACATTAGAAGTGCAGATCCACCCAAACCATAGCATCCCTGGTATACATCTGCAGCTCCTTCCACTCCCTATTCCCATTCTTGGGTTTCCTGATGTCCTGTGACAAATCATCTCAGTCCATCATTATTCACCACCTTCCTAGGGTGCAGTGTGGTAATTTGTCCTACTTCCTGTTCCTCTTCAGAGCCTCCCTAGCTATCCCCTGGTCCCCTCCATTGCCTGATGAAATCCCTCATCTCCCCCCAACATGCATGGTTGTGAGTATTCTTATAATAATAATAATAATAATAATAGTAATCTCTATTTATAGAGCACAATTCATAGATGTCAAAGTGCTTTAAGAATATAAACATGTAAAAATATTAAAACCACAAATAGTTAAAATTCAGTGACAACAGACTGAATCAAATCAGAGTCCACTAATGGAGAATGCAACATTAAATAAATAAGTCTTCAGTGCAGTTTTAAAGCTCTCCATAATCAGGCACTCACAAACCAAAGGAGGTAAAGAATTCCACAAGGTGGGTGCTGCAAAAGCAAATACACGTGCCCCAGATGTCTGCAACCAAAGCTTGGAAATCTCTAGCAATCCCTCATTGGTGGAGCAGAGTGGTCAGGAGGGGCAGCAGGGGTGAAGAAGCTCTTGCAGGTAGTGCAGCTCCTGTCTATGTAGTGCTTTGTAGGTCAGCAAGCCAACACTGAAGGTGATCCACCACTGAACTGGCAGCCAGTGCAGCTCACGCACCACAGGTGTAACTGGCTAGATCGAGAGAACCTAGTCAGTAACCTGGCTACCACATTCTGCATCAGCTGCAGATGGTGGATATCAACTCCCAGTAGCCCTAAGTTCAGGGCATTACAATAATCCAGATGGGAGGTCACAAAGGCATGGACCAATGCCAGGAGATTGTTGGGTGGAACCAGATGCTTAATCCAGGTGATATTCCTCAGATGTTAAAATGAGGTCTTGACGATGGATGACACCTGAGATTTCAGGGTCAGTCCCTCATCAAAGATAACACCCAACTCTGCACCTGTTCAGAGGTCCTCAGCTGGTGGCACCTGAGCACAAGTCTGGATGCCTGCCCAGCCGAAGACCCCTCTACCCGATGACCCAGGTCCACCACCAGAACCTCAGTCATGTCAGGGTTCAGCTTCAACCAGCTGGCATTCATCCAGTCCTGGATCTTGAATAAGCAGTTGCTAAATACCGAGACCACTACATCCTGTTCAGGTGCAAAGGACATGCACAGCTGAGTATCATCTGCATAGCAGTGAAAACCTTATACATGGTTACCAGGAAATGGTTGAAAAATCGTGCTAAGCTGATATATATCAAATTTCATATGAATTCCTAACTTGAAAAACACTCTCTAAATTCAAAACTTATCTGCAATTCTGTAATCCAATGTTCATCAAAATGAATGTTTGCTTATGTCTGCATAGAGGCATGCACACATTTCAATCAATCAATCAATCAAAATCTTTATTTAATCAGGCGAACATCATTGAGCATAGCTCATTTACAAGATGGACCTGAGTGGTCAAGAAGTGCAAGTGTTATTACATTGACAAGGGTAGCATAAACAGTAATACAATGACAGGGGTAACATAAACAGTAATACAATGACATAAGTGCTAATATATAACAATATACATATGTACAAGGCACATTAAAACCTTTAATCTGTGAGACAGAAGGTAATGGGCACATCAGGAGTAATATGTAGATTATAGGACCTAGCAGGCATTTTGAGGGTGAATCTTGGGACTGGAAACGGAGTTTTATCAGCATATAGGGACACGGGGGGGTAGGTAGGGCCGGGTTTAGGCCTTGTGGAAGCAGTTGCAGAGTTCTGGGAATAGGGTGGTGAATAGTCTTTTGAAGGATATTAAGGGTAGGAGGTTATTTAGCTTCATGGTTTTTGGAGGAATTCCAAACAATTGCTAGTGAGTAGCTGATAGCAGCCCTCCCAAACTGGGTGACATTGGGGACCTAAGAATGATAATTTTGCTGATCCTTAGGTTGTATGGCCTAGAAGTAAATTGAGTAAAACAGTCTGAGATATAGGTAGGTAGCTTGCCTGATAAGGCTTTGAATATCCAAATTGCAGCATTCCTATTTCTTCTGTGTTGTAATGATGTCCAGTTAACTGCCTTATAAAGGAGCAATGATGGGTGCTGAAGGAAGGTCAGTAATGAATCTGATGGACCTGTGGTATAGGGTGTCCAGTTTATTTAAGAGGGGAGTGAACAATGTCCATACAGAAAGTCAGCATAGTCAATGAGGGATAGGAATGAAGCCTGGATTAATCTTTTTTGGAGTCTCTGTTGAGGTAGTGCTTTATTCTAAAAATAAACCAAGCCTTTGTCTCAGTTTCTTTAGTAGCTCCTCAATATGGACAGAATAGTCAAGCTTGTTATCAATCCAGACTCAAGGTATTTGAAGTTATCAACGAATTCCAGCTTCTTCCAAGTAAGGTGGTTAGTTGTAGGGTGGTGGATGGTGGGGTAGTGGCAGAGCAACTTTGAGGTAAAGAACATAGCTTGTTTTTTGGCATTTAGAAGTAGTTTTTATCCAGTAGGTTGTGTTGTAGGATGGAAAATTCAGATTGTAGCAGTTCACAGGCTTTAAATAATGAAGGATTGCTAACATATAATACACTATCATCAGCAAACAGATGGATGTTGGATTGAGTGAGGTTAGCATCAATATTATTAATATAGATGGCAAAGAGGATGGGGCCAAGAATAGAGCCTTGCGGTACACCTCTTAACAGTGGTTTTAAGGTGGATAGGTAGATTCCATTTTTTACCAGTTGTGATCTACCTGATAGACAGCACTTGAACCAATTGAGTGAAGGGGAATCCAACCCTAGTGAGCCAAGGGAGGTGATTAATGATTCATGATCCACTGTGTCAAATGCTTTGCTCAAATCCAGGAACACAGCACAGGTACTGTTCTTCTTATCCATAGCAATCTGCCAGTCGTTGGTTACTTTGGCTAGGGCTGAAATGGTGCTATGCCTTGATCTAAATCCTGATTGTGCTGTATTTAGGAGGTTATTGTTATCCAGGTAGTCCCTTAATTGTGAGTTTACTAACTTTTCGAGCATCTTGGATAGAACTGATAGGATGGAAATGGGCCTGTAATTATTGAGGTCCATGGGATCACCAGATTTGAGTAAAGGAACTACTTGAGCTGTTTTCCAAGTGGAGGAATGGATCCAGTGGTGAGGGAAAGATTGAAGAGATGAGTGAGGGGCAGATAAGACTTGAGATGCAATCTTGAGGAAGTAGGGTCCAGGGAGTCTGTACCTGCACTTTTGAAGTATCTAAATTGGAGAGGAGATCTTCCACTTCTTTCAAGGATATTGGGTTGAAGGAGAAGGTTGATGTAGCCTTTGACCCATGGTGGATTGAAGGTTCAAGGAAGATCTCAGGAGATTTGCAGGTGAAGAGTCAAATGCTAGTCCAGCTGTGGTGAAGTGGTCATTGTAGGTATTTAGGATTTCTTGTTTGTCCGTAATTTCTGTGTTATTTAGTAGCAGTTTTCAGGTTACGCAGGAGTAGAGTTTGGCCCAAGATACCCTTTGTTAGTTCCCCAGAGCCTGGTTGGGTTATTATAGGAGGCATCCAATTCAGCTCTATAATAGGCAGCTTTGGCAGATCTTATTTGTGTTGTACATGAGTTTCTTGCTTTTCTGAAATTTAGCCAGTCTCTGAATCCTTAGTTTTTCTTGCCTTTTTCCACAGTTTGTCTCTGGCTAGCAAGGCTGTTTTAAGATCAGTGGTGAACCAGGGCAGGACTTTGCTTTAGTTCTGATATTGGTGAATGGTGCATGAATATTGAGAGCATTAGTGATAATGTCCTTTAGGATCTGGAGAGCTGTTTCCACTGAGGTTGTAAGGTAGAAATTCCAATATATTGTGTTACTCAGGTCATGGAGGTATCCTGGTATGTTGAACTTCTTTTTTGACCTTTTGAGGACAAATTCAGCAGGGTTGGGTGGTTTGAGTGAAGATCTTATGCCAGCTATGGGACAATGGTCACTTACGTCATTTGGTAGTACTCCTGCATGAGTATATAAGTGAGGCTTGTTTACCAACATAATATCCAGGAGTGAGCTGTTGCTAGAATTTTTTAGGTTAACCCTGGTTGGGTCTTTAATTAGCTGTGTAAAGCCATAGGTGTCATAAAAGGTTACCAATGGAGCAGATGCATTAGATAGCCAGTTTAAATTCAAATCACCAAGGATGATGGTATCTTCAGGCCTAGATTGGTTATTGACCCCAGGTGAGATAGTTATTTGAGGCTCGCTGAGGGGGCCTATAGCAGCCAATCAATTTAAATGAAGACAAGTTAGGAAGGGATATTTTGATTGACAAACATTCAAATTCCTTTGGTTCGATGTGTTGATGAGGCAGGTAGCAGAGATGGTGTCCTTAATGTATATGGCCACCCCACCACCCCTGAAGGGTGATCTGCTCTGAAGAGCAGATAGTTGGTAAGGTTTACAACACTGTCTTTGGTCGAAGGTCTGAGCCAAGATTCAGAGATGACAGAAAGTCAGGCAGGGTATGTGCCACCCAGGCCTGTATTACGGAGAATTTTAAGAGGCTGCAGGCATTGAAGTGTAGGAAGCTTAGGCCATTTATAGAGGATAGATCAGCAGGGGAAAATAAACTTTCAATGGGGCCAGGATTTATTTCAATGGTACCAAAACAGATCAGAAGGTAGAAGATTAATTTGAGGAGGGAACCAAGGGACAGGGATAGTGAGTGGTCAGAGCGTTTCCTCCTAATCCTGGGTGCCTGCTGTGAGATGAGTGATGGTCCTGGTATATAGGTGCGAATTTTATCATAGCATAATAATTTAATGGACAGGCATAGTGGGTTAATAAAAAGCCATGATACAAGTAAGGTGCCAGGGCTGTGCTGAATTGTTAGGGTGACCTTATGTGGGATATCCCAGAGGTTGCATTGTAAACGTGGTTCGGGGTGAATAAGGAATCCGTGGTTGGCCATTGTGGATGGCAGAAGTGGGCAGGTCGTATTAACTGAGTTATTTATCTTGACACTGGGCATAACATTAATATCATAAGGGATTGGGTGAGATGCGAGGCTCAGGAGCAAAAGGAAGCAAAGTAGCATTGTGGAGGTTAGGTATGGGTTAAGGGAGGAAGGGAAAGGGATGTGGGCATGGATTAAGAAATGGCGGGAGAAAGTGTATAAAAGGAATCAACCAAGAGGGGGAGGGGGGGCAAAAATTTTGCGGCTTTGCCCGTATCTTTCTGCCTGCTTCTCCCGGCCTCCTGGAACCCTTGGTCAGCTGCACAGGCGCCGCCGACCCGCTGGCGGCTCGGAGCCCCTCCGCTCCCTGGACCTCGAGGGCTGCGTCCTACAAGGTGGGGGACAGAGGAGAAGGCAGTCAGAAGGTACCTTTTATTGCAGTAATCTGCAATAAGGTGCTAAAACTTAAGATTTGCACAACAATAGACTGGGAGGGTATGGGGGGTTAGGCGCCTAAGCGTCTAGCCCACACAGCATTTCAAAAGACTGTAACACTTATTTCAAAATACAGAAAAACAGCCCATAAATCAGGCACAAAGTAAGAGAAAACAGCACTTTTTATGAGGAATTCAAAATAATTTAAAGAAAAGCAGAAATCCCGGCCAGAATAGTGCAGCAAACCCCAGTTTAAGTCTATGGGGAAGGCGCACCAATCGGAAGCAAGGCACAGACTGCGGTCGCTTTCAGATTGGTTTGCGGCTTTGCCCGTACCTTTCTGCCTGCTTCTCCCGGCCTCCTGGAACCCTTGGTCGGCTGCACAGGCACCGCCGACCCGCTGGCGGCTCGGAGCCCCTCCGCTCCCTGGACCTCGAGGGCTGCGCCTTCTTTCTGCCTGCTTCTCCCAGCCTCCTGGAACCCTTGGTCGGCAGCACAGGCGCCGCCGACCCACTGGTGGCTCGGAGCCCCTCCGCTCCCTGGACCTCGAGGGCTGTACCTTCTTTCTGCCTGCTTCTCCCAGCCTCCTGGAACCCTTGGTCGGCTGCACAGGCACTGCCGACCCGCTGGCGGCTCGGAGCCCCTCCGCTCCCTGGACCTCGAGGGCTGCGCCTTCTTTCTGCCTGCTTCTCCCGGCCTCCTGGAACCCTTGGTCGGCTGCACAGGCGCCGCCGACCCGCTGGCAGCTCGGAGCCCCTCCGCTCGCTGGACCTCGAGGGCTGCGCCTTCTTTCTGCCTACTTCTCCCGGCCTCCTGGAACCCTTGGTCAGCTGCACAGGCACCGCCGACCCACTGGCGGCTCGGAGCCCCTCCGCTCGCTGGACCTCGAGGGCTGCGCCTTCTTTCTGCCTGCTTCTCCCGGCCTCCTGGAACCCTTGGTCGGCTGCACAGGCGCTGCCGACCCGCTGGCGGCTTGGAGCCCCTCCGCTCCCTGGACCTCGAGGGCTGCGCCTTCTTTCTGCCTGCTTCTCCCGGCCTCCTGGAACCCTTGGTCGGCTGCACAGGCGCCACAGACCCGCTGGCGACATTTATGGCAAACAAAAAAGATGGCACACACAGATGTAATTAGAAATTGCAAAGTCTACATTTCTTACACAGTAGTGTGCAGAATCGTTTGAGATCTGCTGGAACACTTTCTACATATCACCATTACAGCTTTGTCAGAGGCCTGACAGAGTCATAATGGTGATACATAGGGGCATTACAGCCTGAGTCCCGGTCAGTTCTCCTGCACTCTTTGTGTAATAAATGTAGCTTTGTGCAATTTCTAATTACAATTGTGTGCATCATCCTGTTGTGCTTTCCATGCATAAGTTGTTGCCTTCAGCACCTTCAGGGGATGGGATCTGCATGTCTTTGCTGCTATGCATGTGTATGCACACATATATTGTACTGCACATTATGTAAAGTGTATCTTGTGTTATAAAATTATACTTTTGCACTTATCCGTGATAAGTGACCACTAAGCCAAGCTGTTTAATATAACTATAACCTATGAAAACATAGAGCAAGCATTCATTATCAGATGGATGGTCACCAAGGACATGTATAATACTTCAAATTAATACCATTCATTTATTGTTTAGTTAGCAGGAACGACACACCCATTCTGAAATCACTCTTAAGGACAACAACCTCTCTTTAACTACTTATTAAATGCAGAGGAAGACTCACAGCAATCATTATGTTATCTCAGTTCTAGAAAAACCATATTGTTTGATCTTGGAAATGTTTCATCCCATACTGCAGCAACTTACCAGCCAGAATCCAAAATAAACTCATGGCAACAGCCTCAGATTCTGCATCTCACTAAATGAAACAGCTTCCCAGAGCTAATCAATACATGTTTATATGCACCTCAATAATGGAAACAGCAGATGTTATAATTTGAATCTTGACAGAGAAAAAAATATATAGTAAATGCCCAGAGTTACTTAATTAATATACTGCAAGGAACTAAACATAGCAATGCTTTGCCAAGTAAGCACTTACTAAAGGTTACAATCTGAAATAGTACAGTTTGATACAAGACATTTCATTCTTTCAGTAAGTTTTTTCAAAGTTGAAAAAGTCGGGCTTCCCTTGACAAACAAGTATGAATTATTCATAAAATACTGGAAAACTAGCAAAACCGAGAAGTGTTTTAGGTAATGTAAATGCTAGATGCCTTGAAACAATGAATAATTTCTTTCACATAGAAACATCTTCTCAAATTACTTGGTTCAAGGATTTCTTTTGATTTCAAAGAAAACCACAGCCTCTTCCCTACTGCATTGTTCAAATCATTATGACAACTGCATTGTAGCATGAAGTGACATTTCTTGCCCATTTAATTTAGGCAAACTCCTGGACATAGAGAATGCACCACAACATGGTTGAGATAATGCCATATGACAGAACACCCTGGAAAAGTTTTTTCATACAGTATCTGATGGTCACCAAAAGAGTTTAAAGCTGAATTATTTGTTTATTTATTGAAAATTGTTATCCGTAACTCCTATATCCTGGTCTTTACAAGCTAATGCACAGCTAAAAAAATACTTGAATATTTTAGTCACTCGTAGCTCCTCCCAACCAATTTTTCTAAATCCTAATTTTAAAATAGCTAACCATCCCATTCCAGGGAACTTTGTTCCCCTAGATAAATCTATTTCTGTGGTTCAGATTTCATCTATGGCACATTTACTGGACTTTCCTTCTTTACAATCCAAATTTGATCTGTTATCAATACAGTTCTTTAAATATTTACAAATTGTTCATGCCTTACTAACCCATCTGGGATACCCCCCAGGGCACTGCTAGCCCACCTGTCCTTGAGGCAATTATGTCAGACTGCACTTTCTCATCATGTGGTCTCTCAATTATATGTAATCTTTCAAAAGTCAGATCTATTGGACTTATTTGGTACTTGCTTTCATTGGCAATATATTCTAAACCTAGATTGGCTTCCATCAGAGTGGAACAACGTTTGGGGAGATCTTTATTTATACAACAGGAGTGAGCAAATAACTCATTGAATTAAAACATGTATTCTTACTGCAGTGGAATAATCACTGTGATGACATCACCACAGTGAAAATAAATGTATTTATTTTCATTGTGGTGATGTCACCTGCATTTATTTTCACTGTAGTGATGTCATCAAACCAAAAAACAGCAGAAAACACACTCCTATTGTATGAGTCAGATCCATGATGTGCACTCATGAGCTATGGAAAATATGTTCACTCCTGCACAGTGACCTCTGGATGAGGTCACTCTACAGAAGTGAAAATATTTTCCATAGCACATGAGTGCACATCATGTATCCCCTATAAATATGTCAAACAGGATTGTTATAGATTGGAACAATTCAAAATATTACGTAATTTATATTTTATGCCTCAAATATTGTTATTGAGTAGGTAAGCAGACTCACTCCCTCTGCTCTAGATGTAATCAAGCAGAAGGCTCTTTATACCATATTTTGTGGACATGCAAAAAGATTACTCCATTTTGGATCATTAATTGTTTCAGTCCATCTTTTGAATTGGTCTAGGTGTTTACTCTTGAAGTGTGTTTACTGGATATTACTGGGGGATTGCCCCAAGATATAAGAAGGGCTATATTGCTTTGATTTTTACCATGGCCAAGACTGTCCTCCCAAGACTGTCCTCCTCCAACATTGGTTGGGTGATATATTACTACAGTATCTTGCTCAGAATGGCACACTGAGATCCTGAGCGTCTTAAATGTTGAACTACACATTGTCAATGTGAAGCACAAAATTCCTACTTTCTTAGAGAAATGGGGTTTATTATGTACCTAGTTAACTACTGTTTAACATCTTGTTGTGCACTCTTAATAGCTTTTAACTAGTTTGCTGAGTCATGTTTGTTTCCTTTATTTTTCTGGCTATTCATTGTTCTTATGACTGGGTCCTTTTTAGGTCATATTAGCATTGCATCTAGTTGTTTTTATGTGATATTATGGATTGCTTATATTATAATAGATAGCAGCACTCATGCAGGGGAAGGGATCATATCGGTGGGTTTTGTATCATTTTGTTTTGTCTCTTTTTTACTAATGGTTTTATTGTTTGATGCTTGTTGGGTGATATGATCTGTGTTTCTTTGTTATTGTACACCATTTTGAAAACTCAATAAAGCATGTTAAATACAAAAAAGAAAATTGGTAACCATGAAAGGAACACTGAGCTAAAACTCATTTCCATGTACAACCTGGAAGGAGGAGAATGGCAAAGTGCCATCAATGTACAGTAAACTCGCATGTAGGAACTACCAAGGCAAACAATAATATACAACCAAGTGTGTAGGGAGAGCAGGAGTCAAACATAAATGTACAATCCTAGGCATAATATACAAGAAGCAGTGTACAGAAACAGAATATAGCAGGGTCATGCCAGATGTACTATAAATATTACCAACAGACTGCAGCACAATCAGGAGGAGAAGGAATGGAAAAATTAGGAAAAGCCCATGCCAGAACTTACTTGCAGGCTGCAGGAGTAAATCAGGAGACAAGAAGTAAAACAAAAAACTGGACAGGACCAGTTCAACAGCAAGAGGGGTCAAAGAGAAGTTTGAGCTGAAGTCTGAGACAAAGATAGGAAGGAGACAAGCAAAGAGGAGGGGACATGAGGTACCAAATTTAGGGAAGATGGGATGAGAAAGCAGACTGCCCAGCAGCCAATCTAGAGTAAGGAATGGAGAAAGCATGGGAGTCTCATGAGTAAAGTGCATATGAGGCAGAGAGATTGGAAGAGAAAACAGAGGAGATGTAAGGAGGAAGAGATGAGAACCAATATTTAGATATGAAGTAGGCACAGTGAGTAAGTTGGTGGGAGTCAATGGTGGTAACAAGAGGATGGAATAAAGTGAGCAGTGATGGGTGCAACAGAAAGTATTAGCAGCAAAGCAGCAGATGATGTAGTGAAGAACATCCAGTCTGGCAACAGAAGAGGAGGTGATGGTACCACAGGCCACACTCATATAGCCAAACAACAGCAGCACCACCTTAGTGACAATTTCATGGCAGACATGGAGTTCAAGGCATTCCTTATGGGCACTGAGTTTGGGGCAGAGCTAACTATGGATGGCACCAATAATGGTTGAGAAGTTGCATCTGCTATCCGGTCACACCCATAGATACTTGAAGTAGTCGGCAATCTCATGGGGAGTGCCCTCCAGGGTAGAAAACACAGGTGAGAAAGAGAGCCTGGCAAGATTTTGGCTTGTGACAAAGATCATGGATACTCTCTTCTTGGTACTGACATGAAGTTGGTCGAACGGGGACCAGCACTGGACATTATTAAAATTCCACTGTAGCAATGTTTCCAGGGCTGGGACTGAGGCACCTAAGGCAAACAATACAGTACTGTCCACATACAGATGAACATACCAGCTCAAACAGACAGAAGGGAAGTCATTGAGGAAAACTGAAAGCAAGATGGGGCCCAGAATGTGACCTTGAGGAACTCCAGACTGTATAGGGTGTGGGGGGGGACAACTTGGCATAGCCAACCTGGACTGACTGGAGCAAGCGAAAGAAATATGATCTGAACCAGCTGACAGCTGGAACAGAAAGACCTGTAGCCTCAGCTTATCCAGAAAGAAGGGATGGGCAACTGTGTCAAAGGTATTAGCAAGGTCACTGACAATTGTAGCAGTGATGTTTCCCTGGTCCATACCATTAAGGACAGAATCAATGACATGCAGGAGAGAAAACAATGGATTGCTCTTTCCAGAAGCCAGAGCAGAACAGAGAGAGTTAGCGGAGTGGAGGAAGTCAGCTAGTTGTGTGCAGACAAGCTTTTCCTGTAGCTTGACAAGAGAAGGGAGAGGACAGGTGGGCTTGAAAGTTGCCATGGAAGATAGGGTCACCACCTATGTGCAGAGGGAGAACATTGGTAATCTTCCTGGATTGTAGGACAGAGCTGAGGGAAAAGAGAGGTTAAGTATGTGGGTAAGGGGGATAGCAGGAGCAAAGAGTTGGAGTAGTTTAGGATCCACCTCATCTAGACTACAACACTAGGAAAGGCTGAGGGAGGAGAAGGCACAGAAGGTCTCCAATGGAGAGATGGGAGAAAAGTGAAACAGCAGTCAGGCACGAGTTGAGAGGAGGAGGGCTAGGGAAGGAAGTTGCTTATGAGGGGGGATGGCACAGGTACTGCAAAATGTATTAAAGAGAGAAGCAACTTGAGAGGGGGTAGAGAGAAGTGAACCATTCTCAAGCAGGACTGGGGAGAAGGAGTAGCAGGAGAGGCCAAATAGGGAATGTATCACCTTCCAGAATCTGATAGGAACCTTAAGGTTTTTCTGGAGGTCAGAGACAAAATAGCTTGCTTTGGTAAACTTTATGACCTTGATGGCCACTATTGCAGCTAATGAATTCATGCACTTCAAAGCTTTTCTCTGTTACAGGATTTTCAAATTCACTTGTCTGCTTTAGTACCCCCACAAAATGTGTGACACTCACATTTACAATTTCCTTTGGGGGGGTGGCAACAACCAACTAAATGTTTTCAGCTCTGCTTCCTGTAGTTGTATACTATGGACAACCCTATCTTTCACATTCAGTCCCCTTCTGTACATGATTTATTTATTTACTTTCATTTTTAAAATTGGTAACCGGGAAAGACACACTGAGCCGAGGCTCATTTCCAACTGTGACCCAGGGGAGAGGAAAATGGAGTAGATAAGGATAAAAAAATTTACAATACATAAAAAACTGCAAAGTACATAAAAAAATCAGCACCAAGGAAACAAGATGTAATGAGTCAATACAAATCACATTTGCATTACATAAAGAATATGCATGAATGCTACGAGTGAGCAGTGCAAGATGCATCGGTTCAACAGTGCTTTTGGATATGGAGAACAGGCCAAGAGCTTGTTGCCCATCATGAAGGACAAGACTGGATGAAACGATAGGCAACAGTGACCATATTTGTATAAAGAGCAGAATATATAGAATGTTGTTCAGTATATATGAGAAAGACTTCCTGAAAGTTAAAGATTAGGATGAGAGCACCTAATTACAACCGAAAAGGAGGATGAAAAAACAACACACTTGCTCTGCATATAGTAAGAAGAGTGGGAGCCAACACATCTTTAGATTTATGACTTTGGAGAAAAACAAACTGGGGACTTTGAAAATCTCTTGTCATTTGAAAAAGCATGCAATCATAAAAGGTTGTGGTCTCTATGCTGCGCTTGACATGGTCCTGCATCTCATGCTCTTTGCTGTTTTTTTCTGATGCTTTAATAAAATAAGCACTCAAGCACTCTTCAGCCTCAGTGAATGCTTTACACATAGAGGTTCAGTCAGTGCATGTAGCTGATTGTTTAGCTGATATGGAAAAATCATTTATTTAAACATGAGGCCTTTCTGATGCATGTAGTAGAACTCACAAAGAGGGAGAAAGCCTTAAATGAAAAATCTGGTCTTGCAGTTTTTGGTACAGAAATTTGGGGAGTTGTAAATAATTTGTAGATACTATATTCATTTGTATTTCTTTCATGTAGTTGTGTTTTATAGTGCAGCCAGGGGTCAACAGTATTCTCGTGACCTAACAGTAATACTGTGAACTGTTTATCTAATGTCAAGCTTCTGGAAGATAAAATTTACAGCATATGTAATCAATCTGCACAAAGAAAACAGAAAAAGGATCAAGCCCAGACCAAGACTTCTGCATTAGTTTTGATTTGGAGGAGGCATGACAATCAAAGTATGTCATTACTAGGTGGAAGTATCCTTAACTACAAAATTACTGTGTTCAATAATTGTTTTGTATATGAGTAATTGTTATGTCTCATATTGTGTTGTTTTTAGTATCTATTGAATGTATTACTGTGTCACCAATATTTACTGCACTGTCACTTTAAACAAGCCCGCTTGTTGATATTGAATGTGATGGATCATGCACTATATAAGGTTCACCATGTTAGGTAAGTATTCACCTTGACAAAGCAATTGTAGAGAGTGGAATCTTTGCATTCTTGTGAATTCCTCTACTGCTGTCTCTGACTCCATGATTATCCCTGTTTAATGCTAAATGCAGATTAAAATAAATAGAACACTGTACATTAGCCTTTTGTGCCATTCTGGGTGAGAGTGAAAAGTGAGTTGCCCAACTGTCTGCAAGACATAATAAACAGGGTAGAGTGTCATAACCTGTTTAAGCATAGTGAGGGATCGGCAACTATGGAACACAAGTATAAACTGATAGGGGGAGTATGTAGAGTCAGGAAGGAGTCAAAACATAAAAAAGTACTTCTTCACAGAATGAGTGGTGGATAGATGAAACTGTTTGCCAAGGGAGGTGCTAAATTTGAAGATGGTGACTGGTTTTAAGAAAGTATGGGACAGCTAGTATAAAAGAGGTTGGTTAAAATAATGAACATGTAACTGACCTGCCAGCACAGTGGCAGTGCTATTGCTTGTGATGCCACTGACCCTGGTTCAGGAACATGCTTGGGCCATCAGAGTGCTGGCCTGGGGGGCGAGGATGGTAGAGCATGCCTTTGGTTGCTCTCCTCCTCTGGGGGGAATGGTGCCATGTCCCACTGCTTTACTGCGACTTGGATTCACACGGGTGGAGGTGTAGGGGACCCGTGGCTGATGGAATTTGCCTTGCAGTGTTGCCTATGACTGGCTGCTACTTGGTGCCTCAGCAGTCTATCCCTACATGTGCTTCTAGCAGGGGGTGGGCAGACCAGAAAATAGGAAACTGGAGGCACAGGATTGGGAGGATGAAGTCCTCCACAAGACCACTGCCAGGTCCATTCTACCATTCACCAGGGAATGCCCCTAGCTTCAACTCCACCATGGGTGGCCAGTTGTCAGCAGGAGGGAGTGCTGAGGAGCTGAAGGCAGACCCCAGTCCCTGGTGGGAAAGCCGTGGGGGGGGCAGCACAGTGGTGTGTCATGGTTGGACTAGGGGTCACAGTGAATGGTTGGAGAATCTTGACCAGAAGGTATTAAGGCATTAGGTGACAGGTGAAAGGTGTTAATGACCTGGCCCAGGCGGGGAAGATAAACAATTAAAAAAAAAATAAGACAATGAGAGGGGGTGGAGAGCAAGGGGGGGGAGATAAACTATCAATGGACATTTAGCCTATGCATCACCGTACCAGTCTAGAGATATAAAGAGATACTATGGCTAGGGAACACACATTAGGCCTTAGGTTTAGAGTTTCCCATGATGTCTTTACACTGTCCATGTTGCTACCCTTACAAGAGATCTGTTCTTTTTGGTATGGCTTCGGTTAGAAAATCAGCAAACAAGATGGACTATAAATGTTTTTCTGTCAACATCTTTCTATGCTTTTATGAAAGTAGAGTAATAAATATTTATTGCTGACCTCAAGGCTTTTATCCAATCCCTTTTCTAGTCTACTTTACTCCATGCCGATTACTGCTTGATAACTGAAGTGATTCAACTGAATTATCAAAGCCAAACCAAACTGTTGGGGCCAAATCAAAGCCAAACTGAATTTGTGGATTCCTCACTCCTCTCACCCCTTTTCTCATGTGTGAGAATAATACCTATTTAAAAATCAAGAGCCATCTGCTCTTTTTGTTTACACAACTGATCAGAAGAAGCATCGTACCACTGATGCAGAGGTGAAGGCTTCACAAAGCAAACATATTTTAAACCCTGAGATGAAAAATGAAAATGTAAAAATACACCATGTTTGCTTATACAATTTAAATTATGTATTTTAAAACAAAGAAATATGTTATAAAATATGCATATACATTCTCTATTACATTACAGCAGCTAAATCAGTTATGTTTCTGAAAGCACATACTGAAGTGGATACCTTCTTCTCCCCATCCTATTCCCTACCAGCAAGCACAACACAGTGGGAGCTCAGGTCTCAGGATCAGAGAACTATTCAATCTGAGGGAATGGTATGGGGAAATCAAAGGCAATGCCAGGCCATATGACTGAGTGCCTTGGCAGCATTCACTAATGCCAGAGGGCAGTTATCAAACGGGGTGAGAAGCATACTGATGAGTCCTGGTAGGACGAAACACGTGTCTATATCTTCTGTTAGCACCCTTTGCAAACTGTGTGAGAGGCCTTTCCGCACCATGCAATTCTGCTTAAAGTTGGACCAGCATAACATTCTGTGGTGATTTGCATATGCAGCCCATGATGCTTTGCATTGTGGGGGCATGTGTGATTTTGTATTTTCTTGAAACTTGGCTTCCCAGCCAAATGCCCTTTGGCGTAACCCTTGCCTCAGTGTTTGCACACAGAGGTTATTTGTCTTTTAAATACCTTCTTCTTAAATTGCAAAGCAGGGAATTTCCAGACCAGCAATATTTTCAAGAACTGCTTTCAATTTCTTTATTACAATATCTTCCAAATCTAAGCACATGTGAAGCATGAGTGAGCAGTAATGAAGATATAAGATTACTTGAGTGGAAGTGGATATTTTATAACACAATTATAGTATTTTATTATGTCCACAAAATTACGGTATACTTGTTTCTGAATGTGAACCAAAAATTGTTTTGAAACATATTTTTTTTATTATTATTTATATTTTCCCCCCACTGGTTTATCTCCTGTATTCCTGTTCCTTTTCTTGTCATGACTCAAAGTATATTCCCATCTGGACCAATGCCTTCCGGCTCAGATGATATCACTCTCCCCATCCTATTCCCTACCAGCAAGCACAACGCAGTGGGAGCTCAGGTCTCAGGATCAGAGAACTATTCAATCTGAGGGAATGGTATGGGGAGATCAAAGGCAATGCCAGGCCATATGACTGAGTGCCTTGGCAGCATTCACTAATGCCAGAGGGCAGTTATCAAAGGGGGTGAGTGCTAAGGATACTATATACTGCCTTAAGTTCAGGGTCTCCCTTGATGACTCAAGACTCTCCAAATTGCTAGCCCTTACAGTAGATCAGGTCCAAAAAGAAAACATGAAGAGTAATGCAACTGATGATAACACATATCTGGGCATACAGGTAAGATGTAATGACTAAACCTCAGGTGGGTAGTAAGACACAAGTGTGGCTGAGTGCCTTCAGCCACATGGGAAAAAAAATGTTGCAAAATTAAATTTTGCCAGTGAAATTGCCACAAAAATCAACAGTTTCACCATGCGAAACATTTCGCAAAATTCCACAATTCTGCAAAATTTCACAGTGAAATGTGCAATTTCTCAAAATTTCACTTGAATATTTCTAAATTACACCTGAATTTCACTGTTTCATGGGTGAAATATCAGGTTTCATGGGTGAAATTTCACATTTCATGGGTGAAAGGAATTTTGCATTTTGCACCCGTGAAAGATTTTGTGAAATACATGAATTTCACAAAATATTTTGCAGAACAAAATGTTCTAATTTTGCACATCTCTACATGGAAAGTCTGGCTAATATGTTATAGACATTTATTCTGCAGTGTGATATTGTGCTCATAATGTGGTAAACAGAAAAAACAAAAAAAGCTCAAAAAATTGAAAAGAAAAGCTACTGTAGCTAATTGATGTGGTACTGTAATATTTAGAAAAATGTGATGAGCTGTATGTACCTGTCTGCGATCCAACTAGCCTAGGGGGTGTATACGATAATGTTATAAGTTATATTATGACCAATCCAGTCCTTGAGCTATGCTCCACTCCTATGTATGATGACCTGTATATATCTGTCAGTTGAACTAGCTAGTCTAGAGTGTATAATCTGAAGTGTGCTTACTACTATATGTTTCCCCTAGTGTCAAATGATGTATTTCCTACATGTTTGTTTACTGTGACAAAAAACTGTACTCTCTTTGCCATGTCTTCTTGACTGTTATTCCTCATGTTGTATTCTCGAGGGTCGTTACTGAAAATAGGCATAATACTTGTCTAGTGTACTTACCTGGTAAACAAAAGCTAAATAAATAAATAACTAAAGAGTCATGTCACTGGATGCCATTAATCAGAGTACAGGATTTTTCATAACTATTTTATAAACAAATATTTAGGACATTTAAAATACTACTGTGATTCATATAAAACACATCTAAAAGGTGTTTTATAAAAGTTTTTATAGATGCATCCAAGTTTATACATTATTTACCTAACCCAGTAGGAATCATAATGCTTATTCAAATAAACTTTATAATTTTGTATTCCTAAACAAAACATGCTTTCTTACCCACACTAGCTTAGTTGTGCAATTTATAAACCCATAACTTCTGCTACAGCAACAAAAGTGAACAGACAAAAGTGAATCAACTTCTGAATTACAGTATTTATAAAACAATACAGAGCATATTCTTCAATCTTTTATCACTACGTGTAGCACTGTCCATTAAGATGAGGAGCAAATGACCAGAATATAAAATGTAGTCCACTGGGCTGGCCCGGTGGTGTAGAGAGTTGAGGCGCTGGATGCCACACCTCGCGCCATGCCAGCAACCAGTGTTTGGGAATGAGACCGGGCTGCCAGGGGTCGGCAGGGAGAAGAAAGATTGAACATCTGGAGGACAGCTCTCCTGCTTCAGGGAGAGGGGGTTTTGGCAATCAGCACTAGCCTGGCCCCTAGTGGCAGCTGGGGACTGGTGCACTGATGCCACAAGACAGGGAGCCGGGAGCAGCGCAGACGCTTGACGGTGGTGCACATGGGAATGTGCATGGTGCCATCGCAGGTGTCATTGCACATGCTGCCCTAGCAAGATGGAAAATTAGGAAAAATGCACCACAGAGGATGAAGGGGGAAGCTCACAGGCCTTGCACCTGGCCAGCCACAGCAAAGGAACATGATCAGGTCTCAGAGGGGAGAGCCCCCCTCCGACCCCACCGGGGGGGTAAGCCCTGGGCCGCTACTGTGCTGGCTGGTGGATGCCGGAGTGATGAGGCTGGGGCTCCCACAGATTGTGAGGGGCAAGAGTATAAACAATCTCAAAAAATTTGTAGCCCACTGAGAACTAAAAAAACAATGAGATTAAATTCATAAGCATTGTGTATTTAAGCAATAATGCATGACAGGGTGTGGGTTGTGCTAGGATAACCTCATGCCTGGGGTGATCGGGCACTAGGTTAAAGGCCAAATACATCCACCACCCCAGAAGAAAGATTATCCTACCACAGCCCCTGCATTGGTGTGCATTATTGCTATTATAAAATGGCTCTTATTTATTAATATTGTGGGGACAGAAATAAGCACATGTAGATGACTATTAGGCAGAGAACAAGTGTTGGAACATCCCTTTTGTGTGTTGGGACATCTATTTTATAGTAATCAGTTGTACAGTTTTATTTTTTAATTTAATTATTTTTTTTAAGAAACACTCCCCATGTGAAAGCACTGGATAATGGGTATGAAAATAATCAATTGTCTTTTATCACAGTAGTGTATTATGCAATACCAGGCACTTGTGTATTTGCATACTCATGATGCAGTGCATTTATATGTGGTGTGTTTCCTTTTAAAAAATAAAACTGTAAAACTAATACCATAAAAGAGATGTTCCCACACTATAAATGAGGTGTACTGACACTTGTCCTCTGCCTAACTATGAAATGTTTTAGCCATGACAAAAATGTTTGCCCCCCACAATATAGGTAAATGTTTTTTATATGAAACTAATCTTTTGGTTCTGTTTTTCAATTGCACGGTTTCCTACTATTTTGGTAAGAAAAACTGTGGTTTGTTGTTTAATCTGGCATACTGTCATCTGTATGTTTAGACTTGATTCTCTGAGGTTATACTCAGAAAACCTCACTGTACTAAGCACATGCTGACCAATCAGAATCCAGAAAATGTTCTTCCCATTATATAATTACTGTTAAGTATGGTTTTACAAAGTTATTAAATCTTGGAACCATTGTTATGTCCAAAATAACTCCAAAAAAAAGATGGTGCATTAGTATTTCATTACATAGAAATTGTCAACAGATAAGAACCTCTTTGTCCACTTAGTCTGACCAATGTTCCCTGCCTACTGTACCACTGCCAACCCTACTCGATCTCTGATCATCTCCTCCCCCTTGCCTTACTACCAAGTTCCCCTTGTATCTGTTCCATGCATGCTTCAATCCCATCATTGTTTCAGGCATCCACCACCTCTCTCTGTGAAGAAGCAGTTTCTCACATTTCAAACCTTTCACCCTTCTTCCAACTTTTTAAAAATCATTCCTCATCCCCCCCCCCCCCAGTGTGTCTTCTCCTTACAGGGCATTAAGGCACCAGCATTACAGCACCGGGACACCATAGTGTTAATTTCTGGATTTGTCACCCCCCCCAAGTTACAATAATTATTAAGGAGGGTGTGGGTGGCACAGCTGCCTGCAAAAAGAGAGGTAAGTGACATTGGCAGTTGGCACTGTGATGACCGGGTGCACTAGCACTGGTGCCCTGATGTGGTGGAACCATGTCTACTGTGTTGCACATTTTTGTGTCATCTGAAAACAGGCATACTTTTCCTTCTTGCTCTTCCACAATGTTGCTGATAAAGACATTGAAAAGGACCAGGCCTAGTACTGACCCCTGAGGCACCCCGCTTGGTCACGTTGCCTTCTCCAGACTAGACACCATTTACTACCACACTGTGACTCCTGTTGCTTAACCAACTTCTTACTCAGTTTATAACTTTTTCACCCACTCCCAGACAGGCCAGCATTTTCACCAGTTTTCTACGTGGAATGGTGTTGAAGGCTTTATTGAAATCCATATAGACCACATCTACCGCTCCATCCTGATTCACTACCCTGGCCACCCAGTCGATGAACTCAATCGGGGTTGTCTGGGAAGACCTCCGCTTGTGAAACCATGTTGCCTTGGATCCTGTAATCCACTGGTTACAAGGTATTCTACTATCCTTTTTCAGTAGTGTTTCCATTACTTTGCCCACTGCTGAAGTCAGGCTGATAGGTCTGTAATTTCCTGCCTCCTGCCTGTTACCACTTTTATGAAGTGGGACCACATCTGCCCTCCTTCAGTCCCTCAGAACCTCCTCTGTTTCTAATGGTAAGTTGAACAGAGTTGTCAGTGGTGTAGCCAGCATCTCTCTTTGAGCTCCCTCAGTATTCTGGGGTGCAGCTCATCAGATCCCATTGCCTTATCTACATTTACTTGTGCTAGTACTGTACCTTGAGGAATTTCATTTCTCTAACAGGACTAGTGTCTGCCTCCCCTACCATTTATGCCTTTGTCCCTTATCTTTAACCTGTCACCTACCCCTTCTTCTGTAAATACCGAACAAAAGTATTTGTTCAATATGTCTACCTTCTTTTGGTCCTCCTCCTCGCAACCCCCCCTCAACCCCTATTTGTGCATAAACCTTTTATTGCAGCACCACCCCATGCTGTGCGCTGCTCCCAGAAAGATCTTACATTTCAACACCATCCGGTGCTTCTACAGAGAATGGTTACAGTCATTGTGTGCACACATTTAAACAATCCAGTTAAAAACTCCACCAATCACCTAGTTCTGATTCTAGGCAAGGCAAGGCAATTTTATTTATAAGGAGCCCTCCTGGAGGCTGTGGGCACCGTACACAAGCAAGAACTGACAGTAGTTAATTAAGACATAATAAAAGCTCATTAAAACCATTACAAAATTAAAATATAAAGAAATAAAATAAAATAAAACAGGGTTTCAGGAATCAGTCTTTGGGAAACTGGCCAAAACTAAAATAAAGATGTTAACAGTCAAATGCCAGGCTGAAGAGGTGGGCCTTTAGCCTCCTGGACAGCAGGTGGAAACAAGTTTCACAGGGTTGGCACAGAGACACTGAAGGCACGATCACCCAAGGCAAACCCTGGGAACATTGAGGAGGCCCCTCGAAGAGGAACGGAGGGAGGGCGCAGAGGCATCAGGAGTTCAGACAGATAAACAGGACCCAACCCATATAGTGCCTTAAAGGTGAGAAGATCCACCTTGAAAAGGACCCTCCACCTGACTGGCAACCAGTACAGAGCACGCAGAACTGGAGTCACATGACTGGACCTCGAAAGGCCCTTTAGCAACTGGGCCACTGCATTCTACATTAGCTGCAGCCTGCGGAAGGTCCATCCCGTGGCCCCAAAGTATAAAGCATTACAGTAGTCGAGCCTAGAAGTCACGAAGGCATGTACTAGTGTCAGCAGGTCCTCAAGCGGAATGAGGGGCTTAATCTGGGCAATGTTCCACAAGTGATAAAAACCACTGCTGACTACAGCTGACACCTGATTTTCAAAGGTCAGTCTGCAATCAAGGATCATGCCCAGATTTCACACCCTTGGAGAAACCACCAATGGAGTCGACCCCAGAAGAAGTCCAGAGTCAGCCCCTGGTTGCAACCCATCATGCCTGCAACCCGGTTCAATCACCAATACCTCAGTCTTGGCTGGGATGAGTCTTAGCCAGCTGGAAGCCATAAGGACACTGATTTTAGCCAGGCAGCTATTAAACATGTCGACCGCTCCTGAAGTTCCATGTGCAAAAGACAAATGCAATTGGGTATCATCTGCATAGCAGTGAAACTCCACACTGTATTGTCGAATCATCTCGCCCAGGGGCAGCATGTACACTGTGAACATCGGTGACAAGATCGAGCCCTGAGGTACTCCACAAGACAGAGGCATTAGGGAGGAGGAGAAATTCCCCATCACCATCCGCTGCACTCTGTCCAAGAGATAGGACTCAACCCATTTGATGACAGTACTGGCGAGTCCATAAAACTCACAGCGCCAATCAAGAAGCATGATGTAATCCACAGTGTCAAAATCTGAAAAGAGAGAGATCAAGGAGCACAAGAACTGACCTGTCTCCTTTATCTCTAGCCCTGAGCAGATCATTATACACTCTCACTAGAGCAGTTTCAGTGCTTTGTCTTGCCCAAAAACCTGACTGGGAAGACTCATAGATATCCGAGAACACCAGGCGATCCTTTAGCTGATGTGCCACCAGTTTCTCAACAACCTTGCTCAAGAATGGCAGGTTGGAGAGCAGACAGTAATTTTCCAGGACATCTGGGTCAAGGGAAGATTTCTTTAGGATGGGGCTTTACCAGTGCTTCTTTCAAAGTAACTGGGAAGAACCCCTCTGCCACTGAGCAGCTGGCAATCCTGCCGAACACCGGGCCAATGACATCGACATCTCCCATTAAGAAATGCATCGATGCCGGGTAGAGTTTGCAAAAGGTGTGCTTCAGCTCCAATATTACCTTAGTCACTTCAGACACCTCCACTGGCCTAAACTCCTCCCAGGTAGACAGACTGCCTCTGAAACTCCCAAATTGACCGCTGCGAGGCAAAAGCCTCCCTGGCAGAATCCCCAACTGGATGACCAACACTCTGTAGGAGAAAAACAGAGCAAACTCTTCACATAAAGTGGTTGAAAAATATTTTTTTGGCCAGAGACAGGCAGGATATAAAAGCCTGTCCATGGTCTGAAACAGCTGAGAAGGTCTGTTTCTCCCTGAAGCAATTTCCCTGGACAGAAATTCTGCCTTCTGATGGGAAATTGCCCCCTGGTATTCAACATAGTGAGTATGTAGGGCCAGCCTGTCAGCCTCCAGCCCGGTCTTCTGCCAGCAATGCTCTAACTTCTGACCCCTGATCTTCATCACCTTGAGATCCCCATCAAACTAGGAGATCTCAAATGAGAAGATCTGGGTCATATACAGACTGGTGCGATGGCATCTAGAACTTCAGCGACCACCCTATTATAGGTGGCCACAGCTTCTCCAGTGCCAATCACACAGCCTGCATCAACCTTGGATAGATCAGCCAATGCCAATAGTCCCTCTGGGTCAACACCCCTTAAAGAGTGATAGCTGACCATCTCCACAGGGGAGGGACTTTCAAGGGGGCCCCAAAGCTAAACTCCATGGTGCAATGGTCAGACCAAATGACCTGACCAATCTTGAGGTTGTCAATCTCAAGACCCAGCCAGAACACCAGATCAAGTATGTGGCCATGTTGATGGGTAGCAGCAGCAACCACTTGTGACATGCCCGGTGATTGCATCAACTGGAGGAGGTCATAACCAAAATGCAAGGATTCATTGTTGACCCAAAAATTGAAGTAGCCCAGAATTAAGCACCTGGGGGATGCCAACACCTGGTCAATGATGAAGTCTGCTATCTCCTGAAGGAATTCCCCTCCTGCCACAGGGGGGTGGTGAACAAGGAGAATCCTACAACCTTCACATGTACCCCTGCACATGGTGACATGCCGAAAGGATCAGGTGCAACCAGCTGGGTGCACCAAGAAGCCCAGACTGGATCAAAAAACAATGGCCACTCCCCCACCCTTGCAATCCTTCCTCAGACAGTACACCACAGTATACCCAGTGGGAATGGCAGCTTCAAAAACAGGGCCTGCTTTGTCACCCAGCCATGTCTCCATGATTCAAGCCTGGTTGACAGAAGAAATAAAGTCTGCAAAAATAGCAGTCTTGTTCCTCATCCACCTGGCATTGCAAAGCACTGCCCGAAGAGGATTAGAGGACTCAGACGGTCCTCTAGCTACCTGCCCACTCAGTCTGGTGAGAACCCTGGGTACAGAGATCAAACACGTTGGGCCTCTCTCTAGGCTCTGTTTGTACCCAGGGAGTCGCCTGCACCGGACAACCTTAATGTTGCTCACTGTCCCCTCCTCAACTGCCCTCGGCACCCAATGAACCAAACGCTTCCTAGTAATACTGCCCTCCATATAGCGCCTCGCTGTAGTACCAGAAACTGGAAGGTCAGTAAAGAGGCAAAGGTCAGGGATCCGAGAGGCAGCATAGGTAATACGGGGATGGCCATGACCCCAACACATCTCCTAGGCTGGCAAGACCAGTCCTGAGACAGCACCAGATGGAATATGAGGGTGCAATGACAAAAGGAAAACTCTCAGACTTTAACAATCAAGTAAAACACACACCCATGCACTCACACACACAAAAACCACCCACCACCAACCTCCCCACATAAAAACTAATAGCCCCATAACCTCCTTACCCCACCAAAACACTAAATATAAAACAGTGAAAAGGGGCATCCTTCAGGCTATGGGGTCAGTGAGAGATTGGTGAATTATATAAATGGCTGGCCAGGAGCAAACAGTACATCAAGGGGTCAGGGTATCTAAGAAACAAGAGCAAGTCACTGATCTCTAAATGCAGCAGTGAAGGGTCTAAAGGAGCTCTCTCCTTCTTGAAACCAATAATGCCAGAAGGTCCTCAATCTCAGACTCAACTCTCACTAAGAGCCTGAGAAATGAGCATACAGAAAATTAATTTGTGTTTATAGAATAAGATTAATGGAAATTCTTACTGCTTAAGAAAATAAAAAGTAACTAAACCCATGAAAGTTCAGACCAGTAGCAGTTCACAAGGGCGTTCTCTGAAACTCCAGCTGTGGGCTTGCTGTTAATCCTTTGGTCTCCAATGGCATCTCCTCTTCCTGTGAATGCTGTAGAATGCAGGGCACAAATCAGGCAATAAGGGATCCTGTACAACAAGCACTCCAGGAGAAAATCACCCCACTTAGTCAGAGCCACAATTAATGCCCCCGGCCTAGTGTCTGCCCACCAGCAGACCCTCCTGGGAAAGCCTGGGGGCTACCAGTAACAGCGGCCACTCTTCAGAAGATCTGAGACCAGCATCCCCCACCATGCACCCAATCTGGCAATGGCAATCACCCCTGATGACGTTTCAGTGGATCTCCTTTATCACTTTTACTGGCCCTTGCAAGATCTTAGTCCAAACTACAGTTCAGGCATTAGCAACCGTCAGTCCCCTGAAAATGGTAGGCCGACAATGTTGTGAGGTGGATATCTGACCATCTGGCAATTCCCCTTTTCTGTTCCAATTTACTCTCCATTCCAGTAGTACCTCTGGATTCATCTCAGCTTCTTTAAGACATTACCCCACAGCAGATACACAGGACGCCATCAACCTGTGGCAGCCCAGACAAGGATCGCTACCATCAGGCAGGGCTGATATAAATCATAGCACAACCACCAATATATGTAGATTATTAGATGCTGGTGCAAGGAAATTTGATGCAAAAAAAAAAAAGCATTTTCACTCCAGTTACCGAGAATGGGAAAAACTCTTTGACTCCTTAACCTAATAGCCTGGGAACGCTAAAAACTTAATACCTCACTTTAAAGACCCTAACTGCAACCAAGCTAAATATAAGATAATAATGTAAAATAATGCAAAACAAGGCAAAAAAGACTCATAAAAATAAAAAATGCTACAACAATAATGCTTGCTTCTGATGGCTAGCCCAGCACAGCCGCCATCTTGGAAGTAGCCTTCAGCTTCTCTGCAGCAACTCTGAGCTGAGTGGCTGTGTTTGAGCAGAGCACCCAAAGCTAAGTGCTTTTTACTATATTTTTCATTCAAAAATTGTTTTGTTTTATGTAAATTTAGGTGATTGTGAAAGATAACCCTGTAGGCTCCAGGAAGATATAAAATTTATAATATTTATAAGATATAACATTTGTAGATACTGGTTTGAAGTTAGAAGAATCACCATATTTGTTTAGTGTGATCTTTCAACTCTGATGTAGTTAATTTTAATACTATAGTTTAAACCATTTCTGTATGTGTCTTTGGTGGTGTCTGATATTGAAGATCTAAATGTCATTCGTGGGTATTCTGTCTGGTTTGGTAGGTACTTTATGTTCTCTGTTAAACAACTGATATCTGTTGCCTATTATTTTACAGTACATTATATCTTTTTTTGTACTGTCTCTAATTTTTCCTTCTTTCTCCAATCTTTTAGAGCTGTTTAATTACTGTGGCAGCCTATCAGTGGTGTGGTACTGTGTTCTTTCTTGTAGTTCAAGGTGCTTTTGGGGCTGCTAATTTCTGCTGGTTTAATAGACTACATTTTTTTCTCTATTTAAAAAAAAAAACTACATCAGCTTGGTATGTTGTGACCTGTTTGCTGTTGCTAAGTAGCAGATGTTTTTGCATTGTGTTCTGGTTCTGTGATAGAATCTGTATTAGTAGAAGGTTGAATAGTGTGATTGTTACCTTTTGATGGTAAAATGAGATAGAAATTTATGTATTTTTGAATGTTATAGTTATGTATAACTGGAAGCTAAGAGAAGCTGGGTTTGGAGGAAGTGGGGGAATAGATACATGTATGGGAAGGAGAGTGGTAAACTGCAATAGCTGTGGGGCAGCAGTCTTTCTGGGAGTGATGTGGAGTAAAGGGGAAAGTTCTGTGTGTAAGAACCTGGAGCTGCTAAGGGCTAAAATAAGGCTGCTCAGATGGGAGCTGGGGAGGAGGTGTGGGAAGTCAGAGGAGCAGAGCAGTGGAAGGAAAGGAAGAGGGGTGATATCCAGGGTAGTGACGGCATCAGGCAGGGAATGGGAGTGGGGAGGAGCACCCAGTACACAGGAATATCTCTTCCTCAGAGGAATAGGGAGCCCAGGGTGGAGGAATGGCAAGTGGTAAGGGGAAGGGGTGGGAATGTGAGTGTAGCATCAGGGGTGGGAAATTTTAAAGGGGTGACTTTATTGAATAGATCTACACCACTGTCTGGAAGGAGGGAGGGGACAGCAGGAGGTGAGGTAAGAGGTCAGTTTGAACAAGGGTTGAGAGTAGGAGTACGGGGGGGAGGAGGAGGGAACTAATCATGGTGGGCAGGGAAAAGGAATCAGGCAAAACAGAGTGGAGGAAGGGGGAGAGGGAGAAAAGGAAAGCAAGAGGGGAGGGAAAACTGAAAGTACATACAGATAGTCAAAAGGGGAGGGGTAGACTGGGAGATGGAAAAACAGTTAAGGGGATAAATTGTGGCTGTGGAGGTAAGTTCTCCAGGGTGCAGAGGGAGCAGTTAGGTGGGAAAGCAGCTAGTATCGAAGGTAAGAAAGGAAGGATGAGAAGCATGGATGCAGGGATGGAAGGGTGGCAATAAAAAGGGACTTCCATAATTAGGGGTATTCACTGGGGAAAGAAAGGGGACTGAAATACAAGCAGGAGGGTGGTTTTTATGCCAGGGATGACAGCTGGGAAGATGGGTCCAAGAATAAGGGAAATAGTAAGGGAGGCTAGAGGAAAATCTAATTTAGTTATACATTTGGGAACCAACGACCTGGCTGGGGAGGAGGTGGAGGTAGTGTAAAGTAGGTTCAGAGAGTTCGGGAAGATCTGCAGGGAGGGAGGGAGGAAGGAAGTTTGCTGGTCTTCTCAGAAGTGATACCAGTACCAAATGCCAGAATATCCAGGAAAAGAAGAATAGAGGATTTCAATGACTGGCTGAGGAAGTGATGCAGGGAGGAGATGTTCATCTCTATTGGGGACTGGGAGGAGACCTGGTCAAACAAAACACTCTTTTTGCCAGACAGGCTATACCTCAGTAGGGAGGGTCTGAGGGTACTCAGGGACAAACTGGGGGAATACATAACCACTACACTTAATTTAAACTACTGAGGGGGACAGTGGGCATGCAGGCCCACAGACTCTGAGAGAAGGATGTCAGTGAACCTCCCCCCACAGTGATGGAAGAGGTCTGGAGGGAGGAGGGAGGAGGTAGAAGGGGCAAGAACACAGTTAGAAAATAGTGGAGGGGGTGAGGAATAAATAACAAGGGGATGTGGATGGGTGCACACAGAGGGGATAAATGTGAATAGAAGAAGAGAAGGAAGGTCAGATTCTAGGTGGAGGGTGGTGTCTCTGAATGCACGGAATCTTGGAAACAAGATGAAAGACCTGCAGGCACTATTAGCGGACAGGAGGGTGGATATAGCTGTATTAACTGAGACTTGGGCAACATCATACCATGACTGGGATCTTGCGATCCCTGGATATAAACTATACAGGAGGGACAGGGTAGTTGGGAAGTGGGGAGAGGTGGCAGTTTATATCAAGGAAGGAATAACTTGCATGAGGGAGGAGTCAGAGGAAGGGGAGGTGGAGGAAATATAGGTTCAGTTAAGGTCCAATAGAGGGAGAAAGGTTGGTTGGGGGAGGTTTACAGACCACCCAGTCAGGATGAGGAGAGGGACAGGGAACTAAGCTCACAAATATCGGAAGCTGAGGGGAAAGGAGAGGTGGTAATTGTAGGGAATTTCAATCTGCCTGATGTGGACTGGACCATACCATCGACGACATGTGCTAGGAGTCAGGTGATCCTGGAAGGACTGCAGAGTGGGTTTCTGACTCAGAGCATCATTGAACCAACAAGAGTTAAGGTAATTCTTGATCTGGTGTTCACAAATGGGGAGCATGTACAGGAAATAATGGTCACAGAGCCACTGGGTGGAAGTGACCACTGCACAGTGTGGTTCCAGTTGGATATGGGCAGGGAAAGCATCCTGACTAAGACCAGAATCTTGGATTTCAGGAGGACGGACTTCAGGAAAATAGGCGAAGTGCTAAGGAGCCATCTGGCAGGCATCAGAGCAGATATGGGGATGGAAAAAAGGTGGTCCATCATTAAGGAAGGAATACTGGTTGCCACAGATGAGTGTGTCAGGCTCAGGAGGAAAAACACAAGGGCCAAAGTTCCCAGCTGGTTCAGTTCTGGGGTTGCCCAGGCAGTAAGGGAAAAGAGGGTGGCCTATAGAAAATTAAGGAAGACCAAGAGAGAGGTGGATAGGGAAAGTTACCTAAGGTTGGCTAGTGAGGCAAGTAAGAAAGTCAGGCAAGCAAAGGCACAGAAGGAGCTGCAGATAGCTGAAGGAATTAAATGGGGTGAAGGCTTTCTTTTGCTACACAAGTGAGAAAAGGGACAAGAAGGAAGGGATTGTTAGGCTTAGGAAAGCAGTGGAGTGCGTGGAGGATAATGGGGGAAAGCAGAGATACTAAACAAATACTTCTGTTCTGTCTTCACCAAAGAGAAGGATGGACCAGTGCCTTCAGGAGGGAAAAGAGGAGCGGGGGGGAAGGGGAACACAGATGTAGTGATAGAGGAGGATAGAGTGAGGGAGGGGCTGCTGGCATTGAGGGTGGACAAATCACCAGGCCCAGATGAAGTACATCCAAGGGTAATAAGGGAACTGGCTGAGGAGCTGGCAGAGCCACTGGCAGACCTATTTAATAGGTCACTAGAGACAGGCATAGTACTGCAGGACTGGAGAGCAACACATGTAGTGCTGCTCCACAAAAGCATTCCCAAGGATGACCCAGAGAATTACAGACCAGTGAGTCTGACCTCCATTGTAGGAAAGTTCATGGAGACCATACTATAGGAGATGTTGGTGGAATATCTAGAGGAGCACAGTCTCCAGGATGCGAGGCAGCATGGGTTCATGAGGGGCGATCATGTCAAACAAATCTGACTAACTTCTTTGACTGTGTCACTGAGACAGTAGAAAGGGGAAAAAATGTTAGACATCCTCTATCTTGATTTCCGCAAGGCCTTTGACTGTATGCCCCACAAAAGTTTGATCAGGAAGTTGGTGGATCTCAGGGTTGGGGAAAAGATGGCCAGATGGGTGGAAAACTGGCTGAAGGACAGAAACCAGAGGGTGGTTCTGGGGGAAGAGTTATCTGGCACCTGGCAGGTAACCAGTGGGGTCCCACAGGTCTCAGTGTTGGGACTGGTGTTGTTCAATGTCTTCATCAGTGACATTGGAGATGGCATTAAGGCAAAATGTGCCTATTCATGGATGACAGCAAACTCTGTGGGAGAGTGGACACAGCTGAGGGATACAAGACTTACAGGAAGATCTGGAAAAGCTAGGGAGGTGGTCCAGGATATGGCAGCTTGGCTCTTTGCCAAGAAATGCAAAGTTGTGCATATTGGAGCCAAGAATCCTAGGATAAAGTACTTCCTGGATGGAGTATCTGCATCAGAGGAGGAGAAGGACCTGGGAGTGATGATCACTAGTGACCCGAAGCACTCCATGCGATGCAAAAAAGCAGCAGCAAAGGCAAGCAAGATGCTGGGATGCATATCTAGGGGGATCAGTAGTAGGAGAGAGGAGGTTATACTGCCCTTGTACCAGTCACTGGTAAGGCCGCATCTAGAGTATGGAGTTCAATACTGGTGTCCACACCTCAAAAAGGACATTAACCTGCTGGACAAGGTCCAGAGAAGGGCTACAAAGATGATAGCCAGTCAGAAGGGTAAGGCATATGAGGAGAGGCTGAGGGCACTGAACATGTACTCCCTGGAAGACAGGAGTGAGAGACAGAGAGAGACAGGATATGATTGGGACCTTCAAGTACTGGAAAGGAATAAATAAGGTTGATAAGGAGAGTCACTTTAAGGTGAGTGGCAACCATAACACGAGGGGGCACAGTCTTAAGCTGGAGGGTGGGAGGTTTAGAAGGGAGGTCAGGAAGCATATCTTCACAAAGAAGGTGGTGGACACTTGGAATGCACTGCCAGAAGAGGTAATCTCATTGAAGACAGTGAGTAGCTTTATGAGAGGCAGGGACAGGCATAGGGGGAAGGTAAGGGTCATGGGTAGGGAGGAGAGGGATGGAGGACAGGAACATTAGCTGAAGCTATGGACCCTGCAACAGGGGCAGACTTGATAGACCAAATGGCCTTCTGCTGGCTTCTTCGTATGTTTGTATAATTTGGGTGTGGTGATGATGTCATCAAATAAGCATCCATTCATAAAAAACTTACTACGAAGTACTATTACTCCTTTTTGATTAAGACTTAAGCAGGTGTACTCAATCATCAATTTGAACTGAAATAAGTCCGATTTCACAAGCAAGCTGAGATTACTAGTGCATTGAAACAGTGATAAAGTAAATAACATTATGACCATATAGAAATAAAAAGGGTAGTTATGGGAGTTTCTAAGTCATTACTAAAGGGTTGTTTAAGTTCAGCTTCCCAATAAAGTCCCAAATCCATTTTTTCTCACTAATGGCTTGTGAATC
Organism: Neoceratodus forsteri; assembly: GCA_016271365.2. NCBI lineage: Eukaryota > Metazoa > Chordata > Ceratodontiformes > Ceratodontidae > Neoceratodus > Neoceratodus forsteri. The sequence continues at coordinate 88,380,063 of JADMNL010000025.1, forward strand.
TCGACTCTCCAAAGGGATGAAACAAAATAAAATGCAGTACCTAAAAAATACATGAAAAATACAAATATGGACACAGAGTGTTAGTAGTTTGTTTGAAAACTATTAACTAAAGACACACATACCAATTTAATTATGATATGAGCACAAAATAGGTTTGAGGGTTTATGGGTTGGAGGTTGCATAAGGGTGGTTCAAAGAAACCTCTCAATGGTATATATGGAGATCTGGCAAGCAAAAGGATTCAAGATCTTTTCCATTTAGGATTTTTTTTAGCAAAAATCTAGTCACTTCAAATTTACTATTAAGTCCCAGGGGTTTGAGTGCTCCCATTCTAAAAATCCATTCTTGCTCTTTACAATTTAACAAATTATCCAGATCTCCACCCCTGACATCCTTGATTATATGTTCTATTCCCATGGCTGTAGCAATATGCTCTGACTTGTTTGTATGGGAGTTAACATGTACTGCCATAGCATAGTCTTTGTTATTATTTTTTATGGCAAGGAGATGTTCATTTACTTTCAGCCTAAATTTTCTCTTTGTGTACCCTATGTAGAATTTCACCCAACTGCAACTGATTAGATAAATGACTGATTCTGTATTACAGTTCATTTTCCCCTTTACACATTCCATAGTGCCTGCTTTTCTATTGAGAATCTCATTTTGTTTGACCATAGCTTGGCAGGTTCAACATCCACCACAAGGCCTTGATCCCCACTTGGACCGATCCTGGAATTTCGTATTACTCTGATTGGGTAAATAAGAGTGCACCAACCTATCTCTGAGGTTGCTTCTCCTTCCAAATGAAATCTGAAGAGGTTTCTCAAACAAGGACTGAAGGTGTGGGGTCCCTTTCATTACATGTAGGTTTTTCTGCACAATAGCCACTATTTCTTTACTCCCAACCCCATAGGTTGTTACAAACATCAAAACAGGAGTGTATTTCTTTTTTTAATTTTGATGCCAGTAGTGACTCCCTTGACAAGTTTTCAGTGTATGTCTTTGACCCTGATATCACCGTTTCAGAATAGCCCCTTTCCCTAAGTCTATTTGAGAGTTTGCCTGCTCTCTGTGAGTACGAGCTGTCACTGCCACAGTTTCTCCATACTCTGATGAACTGGCCTTTAGGCAGATTATTTTTTGTATGCCTGGGGTGACTGCTATGGGCATGTTACAAGATATTCCTATCAGTTGTTATTTTAAAGAGGTCAGTGAGTATGGTACCATCAGAATTGTTATGTAATGTGAGGTCCAGAAAATTAATATTAAAATCTTCTACCTGCGCTTTAAATTTTAGGTTGCTGTTGGTGCTTTCTAAATACTTCACAAATTCTGACAACTCTGATCCTGTCCCTTTCCAGATAATCAGTAAATCATCAATAAATCTCTTGTACAAATCAATTGTTTCAAAGTAAGGATTTTTAACAGCATCAACTACATGTTGTTCTTCCCATAACCCCAGATATAAATTTGCCAGCCTTTGAGTTGCCTATAGTTTTGCCCTCAAACATGAACACATTGTTCTTCAGAACTATGTCTACCAAATCAAGCAGGAAATTTATTTTTGCTTGTGAGATGTCTGTGGCTGAGCATAGGTAATGTTCAATTGCTGACATCCTCCCTTCATGGGGGATATTAATGTACAAAGAGTCGACATTTAACATCACTAGGAGCCAATTTTCTTCTATCTGTATCTCATTCAGCATGTTCAGGACATGTCTTGTATCCCTAACATGGCTTCTTAGCTTTGGCACAAGTGGGCTGATATAACTATCAACAAATTTAGAAAGTGGCTTGGTCAGCCAGCCAATCCCAGAAATAATGGGATGTACTGGGGGGGGGGTCAATGGGTTCTTTATGTATTTTAGGCAGCATATATATCACTGTTTGTTAGGTGAATCTACTGACAAAAAATACAGTTCATCCTGTGTTATCAAATCATTATAATGAGCCTCAAGTAGATAAGCTTCAATCTCTTTCTGTATTTTTATTGTAGGATCAAAAGTGAGCTATTGGTAGAATTCTGTGTTAGACAGCTGTCTCACAATTTCTGTGGCAATACTTCTCCATATCTTGGACTACAATGCTGCCCCACTTATCTGCAGGTTTTATAACAATGTCCTGGTTCTGCATTAAAGTATTTAAAGCTTCTCTTTCAGCTTTACTAAGATTACAATAAGGCATTTTGGGGGGTAGTTGTTCACTGTGAAAAAGATCTGATAAATCTTTAATACAACAGTCAAGATAGGTACTGATATTTGGATGTAATGGGGGACAGAAGGTAGAAGGGGGTTAAAAGGGATTAACATTTACTTGTTCCTGTTCTAAGTCATCAGTTACATCTAGATCATCTCTACTCTCACTGGCAACAGAAAAAAATGATTTCAAGTTTATTTTCCTTACAAATGTGTTGATGTCCACGAAGGCATCAAATTCCCTGATGCTAAAAGTAGGAACAAAAGAAAGTTCTTTGGACAATGCCCTCAGCTGTAATTCACTGACGTGTGCACCCAAATGTTAATCACAGTTAGTATCTGATGGGTGTTGATGGATTATGCCATACTCCTCTGCCTCTTGCTCTTCCTTTTCCCCCTTTCATCTTCCTCCACATCTTCCATGTCCTCTCCTTTCTTTGGATGGAAACTGGAATCTGGTTCATCAGCTGCTCCTCCTGGGTGTGACCCCAGAAGAAGCCACTTCTATAAAAGGAGCCTCACCTTCACTGTCATCGGGCTCTGAGGTACTCTCCCCAGTGCTGTACTCCAAATGTTCAGTCCTTTTTAAAATTAAGCAGATGTTCCTTTCATTCCCATCTGCTGTTCCTGGCATATTCCCAATAGTTACATCAGGCATAGCACTTCCAGGGTTGCAATTAGCGTTAGACTTCTTTTTCCAATTGAAAATCATATTGTTTTTATAGTGATTTATATCCCTCAGAAATGTATTTTTCTTCTGTGCCTGCATTTTAAAATCATAACCTTTAATGTACTCTTTAAATTGAAGCTGGCAGCATTGATAATATGAGTGTTCCTTAAATGTTTCAATCACTGACTCCTACACCTTTAAAGCGGTCTTCACTTCATCCTGCATAGTAGCGCTTTCAGGTTTTATCAAATCCATTAACTTTTCCGAAGCCTCGGACATGATTTGTTCCCATTCATCTATAAAAGGCTTTCTGTCCTCTCCAAAAGTAGGATGTTTTAGGATTCTTCACCCTCTTGGTGCTCTGCATACTGAAATATAAGCAACCATAGTTTTTTTCTTGCCAATGCAGGTGCCTCGCCCTTTTGTTATTTCTATATGGTCATAATGTTATTTACTTTATCACTGTTTTAATGCACCAATAATCTCAGCTTGCTTGTGAAATCAGTCTTATTTCAGCTCAAATTGATGACTGAGTACACATGTTAAAGTCTTAATCAAAAAAGAGTAATAGTACTTCGAAGTAAGTTTTTATGAATTAATGTACTTATTTAATGACATCATCACCACACACAAATTAGGTGATTGATGGAGTTTTTTAACTGGATTGTTTAAATGTGTGCAGACAATGACTGTAACCATTCTCTGTAGACACACGGGATGGGGCAAAACATAAGATCTTTTTGGGAGCAGCACACGCCATGGGTTGGTGCTGCAATAAAAAGTTTATATACCAATAATAGCAGCTTAAGTCGTTCTTCTGCAGGGGTGAGTGTGCTATCCAAACACTTCAGCATTAACTAACTTTAGAAGTACCACCTTCTGTGTGCTGGTCCTTAATGGTTGAACTAGGGAAAACAAGACTAATAGAGGGACAGGTGATAAGAGGGTAGGGGTGCCACTAGATAACAGGAAATACTATACAAATACAAGGATGGGTGATTGGAGGGTGGGAGTGCCACTGGAACCCAAGGAGTCACTGGTTATACAAGGACAGGTGATTGGAGGGTGGGAGATGCCACTAGACACTAAGGAAAACAAGACTACTATGAGGTCATATGATCAGAGAGTGGAAGGTGCCACTAGACACCAGGGAGGACATTTGCATTGAAGGAAAAGCATTCTGGGTATGTGGAGGATGGTCATCACCATGCTTGACGTGGCAGGTGACCACAGGGCAGGTGCAAACCAGTCGCCATTTCCCATGGAAAGGAGCTCATATTGGGTATGCATGTGGACACTTAGTGCCTTACATGCTCAATGGGCTCATTTGCATGTTGTGGCTGAATATCATGCTGTAGCTGTCAATGCTATCTGATCTGGGGGTAGCGTTCCCTAGAAACTGCTGACAGCCCAGGTCTATGGCAGGGCAGCACTACTTGACTTAGCACTGCACAGACATGACCCTATATACAGTGGGATAGTGCTGGTACACTACCTGACTGAATATAGGAACCTGTCAGTCAGTTGCAAGCACAGCACAAACCTTTGTGCTCTGCTTTTGCCCATATTTGAATATCTAGCCCTAAATGTCTAGTGTCATGCCTGATGCACTTACTTGAGATGTATGGAGTAGTATATCAGAATTTAATACTGACAGTCTGAATTTGGTTATCATAATTATAGCAGTGTTAGTGGCACAGCAGTTTGCACACTTGCCTCAGGCTATAAGATCAGAAAGTTGTGAGTTCCAGCGTCACATCAGGACCCAACTGACACTGTAGTGCAGCATAAGGGAGGTGCTGTACTCTTGAGGTGCTGTCCTTAAGATGAGATGATAAAATGAATCCCTGTCTGCCTTTTCTGGTGGTTGTTAAGGTGGACGTTAAAGATCACAAGGCACTTCACAAAAAGAGTAGGGGTATTCTTTATTAAAAGATATCAAACAAAAACTAAATCTAAACAAAATGATAACACAAATTCAAAACTCAAACCAAAATACCTCAGACAGAAGAATTATACAAAGTAAAAAAAAAGGATTGTAAAAGAGTCTCCATAGAGTATGGAATGTCTAAAGATGGAAATAAACAAAAACACAGAAATGAACACTCAGGTATGCTCCAAAAAGGACTCAAGGAAACCATGATACCCCTGAAAATATGGTCATAAGCTGCCTCCTAAGTAGGCTTCCATATTCCCTCTCCCACACCAATTCTAATTCAGTGAGAATTTTCTTACCTAGGATTTGTAAAGGCACCTCTTTTTGTTGCAGGATATATAGGCAGTGAACTTGCCTTATAGGCCATTTAAGATATGCCAAAATTAAATAAAACATACTTTTGTGCCACTTTTTCCCTCTAACAAGGAGCTCGCTTAACAGGAATGTCTCATAAGACATAGGTCTAAAAAAATGGTTCTCCCATACCTTCCTGAACAGATCTCAGAAATCCGGAAAACAGGAACATGAGAAACAGAGATGCTCCATTGTTACATCCTGTCCCATACAATTTTTGTAGGATCAAAGTCTGTCTGTGAGCCTTTAAGTTTTTGATTTCCCTTACATTTAAATGTCCATGGGTACATAACCACACAGCATCCCACATTTTTGTGGACAATCTTTTGCCTATTAATTGTTTTGTAATAGTTCATAATAGGACCATCCAACATGCTCATATACAAGGTCAGTAAAGAAAGCACAACTTTGGCATATAAGTGCATACGGGTGCTAGTGAGAATCTACTGCCAAGTGATTTTCTATTTCATAAACCTCCAAAATATACTGACTGACGAATAAGGATGCCTGAATGGGTATGGGGTCATTCTGATCACATTCAAATTTCTAGCAACCCATAGGGGTAGAAGGTGGCAACATATTAAAATAAAAAGGGGCCTACAATTTGGAGGTGACAGAACCCACATATCTAAAATTGCAAAAAAACAAAAATGCTAAAAAAATTACACCAGTGAATTTATCATCTGTAGATCACCTTCACCGTTATTCCTGTATGGGTTCTCTTAACAGGGTTGACGTAACTACCCCATAGCAACATAAAGAAAATGTCATATAGTCTTGTCTCTAGCCTCACTAGGTGGGGGTAATGTACTGTAGCTTAGTACAAAATACAGGTGCCAGAAAAGTATTGACCATTTAAATACATTGCTGTTTGGACATAGACCACTTGTTTCAACCTATAACCATTCTATCAGCCAGGTCAAATTTCTCACAAGCCAATTCAGGGAGGCCATGTCTTCATCTCAGAACTTGACTTCTAAAATTTGCAGTGGGTCCTTCCAACCACACCTGAAATAGGAAGGTTTAGGGTCCCTGTAACCAATAACAGACTTTTAAAAACATTCAGATTAGAGCCAGACACACTGAAAAATATTTTAAGAATTGGTATGGCCCTCTCACTGGCTGTAACATGTTGTACTAAAAAACAGACGTTGTCTATGTATGCCAGAACTGAAGATGGATCTGGCCCTTGCACTGTATTGATCAGTGTAATCTGAGCATGAACATCTAATTTGTTGAGGATCAGATCCAAGAAGAACAGGTGCAAAACAGGGCTGATGGGACAGCCCTGTCTGACACCTCTGAGGACCTGGCACATGGATCCACACACAGGGGAATTTCTCCAGTGTCCTGGTTAAATTTCCACAATTCACTAAAAATGCCACCAGCAGCTTAAACTGATTAACTATGCCAGTTTACATCGGTATCCCCCCCAACTCTCACGCCCCATGCAAGCGTAACTCGCAATTTAGATATCAACACACCACATGCCCACACCATGCGCTTGAATCCTATGGTCACTCATTTCACAGGTATATAAAACTGACTGCACTCAGAAACTGGAGGTTGGAAACCTAGCACCATGGCTTAGGATATGATCCAAAATTGCAGAAACTCAAGCAGACTGCCAGTTTCCAAATATTTCTGAATCAAAGAAAGTGCATCCTTTTGAAGTAATTGGCCTGGGGGAGGGAAGGAGCAGAGCGCAGACATTGCCAAGTACCTGCTACTTTTGTCTTGGCCTATGGATTCATAGCAGACATTGGCAAAGAACAGCCTTGAGGAACCAAAACTAAAAGGAAACAGCACACCTTCCCACAATCAAAGAAAAACTGAAGTATCACTGAAATGTGTATAACTCTTTACTTCTGTTCACACACTGTAGTGGAAAACTTCATGCAGTACAAAAGTTAAAAATATGTCAAACAGAGCATGGCTGCCAGGGCCCCCTCCTACTAACCTAACATTTTGCAAGCAGACCTCTGACAATGTTCTTGTGTGGTTTAAGACACTCAGGGATGTCGTGTGCCACACCACATGAGGCATGGGTAAATCCCATAGCCAACACCCTGATGTACCTTACTGCTTAAGTAACTACATTTAGTTTACTAAGGCTTACCTTGAGTTACAATACATAAAGTAGCAGTGCATGTTAATTGGCAACAAATGTCATCGTATAGTTTTTTTTTTAAAAGAGTAATATATTTTCTGGTAAATAATCAATAGGCCTATTTTTCTTTTTTTTTCCTTTTTAACTAAGATATAAAATGTAGTTCTGAAATGTTTAAATGTTTCTGCTCTCTTGCCACTCCCACTATGAAAGAATTAAACACCTTAGTGTGGAGCACTGCGGGTGCCAGCCCAATCCTAATATATCTACTGTATGAATCTAGTAGGTAATGTCAAAAAGTATTGTACACTCATAGGAAGTTTTTTTATTCTAGTGGTGGCCACATGTATTGACATGAGTCATTAATTACAAAGCAAGCACTAAAACTGGTTCTGAAAGTATCTGAATTAAAGGTGGCACCCTATATGAGCGTGTATTATTGAGCGACTCAGTATGAGCGACTCAATAATATCACTCGTGTCTGTATAGGGCAACTGCTGCAATACAACACAGAATCCTGTACAGCGAGTGTAGCAGTGAACTACACTCGCTATGTCAGGATATAAGCAGGTGTGGTCTCAAACCCTGCCGAGCTGGCCATTTGGCATAGTGGCTACAGCCACTGCTTGTGGAGCCAGTGGATCCAGGTTCAGGTTCAACAATGGAAAATAAAATGTTCCCTTTTTTTTTTTTTAAGTCCGCTCCCCCCAGAGTTGATAATATAAATTTTGGGGGGTGTGGGCATACCTCTCAACTGTCCCGGATTTTCAGGGACGTCCCTGATTTTGCCTCAAAATTTTACTCTGCCCCTCCTAAAATTTGTGTTTCCGTTGCTAAACAGTGGGGATTGTAAGCGCAAAATAATGTCAAGCATTAAAGTTACAGACTTGTTCTTCTTTAGAAAATGCATTTTGCACTAAGCCCCATATTCTACCAGCTTTCTGGGTGGATATCTCTAATTTTGAAGATGTGTCCCTGATTTTAGTCCTCTGTCCCTGATTTTTTTAAGCAGTGTCGCTGATTTATGCGGAAGGAGTTTGAGAGGTATGGGTGTGGGGGGTGCAGTCCCCCACTAAAGAACAGATGCAATGGTTTGTGTCTGAGAACCATCGCTGTTTGCGGCAGTCACCATTCTTTTCGGTCGCCCTTTTTGTTCGGGCGATATTTGCATCGCTTTTTGTGAGGCGCTGTTAGGGACTTGCTCTTATCACATAATTCGCAATTAAACATACACCTAATACATTATTGTTAAAATAACTATATGATGCAATTTTTGTAGACTAACAAATACTACTGCATTAAATTAGGCATCTGAACTTAATACCTTTTACCAAAAATGGGCGTTTGCGGTTTATGTGATGAACACCCATTTCATGGGTGATTTGAATTTTGATGCCCATAGGGTTTGTGAATGTGGAGGGAAAAGCACTCAAAAGAACAAAAATCAGGTAGAAAGATGAAAAAAAAAACATATTTTCAGACATAGAATTTTTTTGAATGAGCGGGGGCTAACTGCCAGCAAGGTGGCAGTCTAATTCTGGTAGCTGCTGTTACTTGTCTACAGAATCATCTCTTATCCATCTGATACTACAGGCATTGACTGATTTAAAAGCATGGACTACATAACCCTCGTTGTGCAAATCTCAGTGATACAATTTAATCGTGGCTCCAAATAAACTGAAGGCCAGCGGACTCCAATTTGTTATTTGACCCGGACTTTACCTCTTGTCGCTAAAAGTGCAAGGGCTGACTGTGAGGTGAAATCCAGACTTTCAGGTCCTGTATTGCAGTTACTTGTAAGGCAGAATGGTGACTGTGCAAGCAGCCCCATCAGGTATGGCCAATATCACTGCCTTGAAGCAAAGAGTCCTTGAGGACAGAGTGGACATAAAGGTCTCTGTGACCCAGACAAATGAGGACTTGGCTGCTCTTAGCCAGAGAGTGGAGGGCAATGAGTGCAACCTCAGCCAGCTAGAGAAGGAGGAGGAGGGGACTTGCGTGGCCACCATCAAGAGAAGAACAGACCATCAGATACCTGCTCTTGAAGGTAGACAATCTCAATGATAGGGCCAGAAGAAATAATATCAAGTTGGTAGGCTTGCCAGGAGTTGAGGGAAGTGGCCTAATTCCCTACCTGCAGAGGCTCATCCTGTCAATCCTGAATACTCCTAACTGTCCTCCCCCTCAAGAGATCAAGAGGGTATGGGTTGATGGAGGATTGGGGGGAGACCTGGCAGGATAAGGGGTTATATGCTAGAGATAGGATCCATCTCAGTTTGGAAGGGAGGGAAATCCTTAAGTTTAAAACAGAGGGGTTCGTTGGCGAAAGGTGGGGTTTAAACTTGTGAAAGGGTGAGGCATGGGAGAAAAGTCTGTCTAGGGGGTTCCGATAAAGGAAGGAATCTGTCTCCACACCCCTGGGGAGCTAGAGGAATGCTGGAAAAGGCCGACTGGTAAGGTGCTGACCGGGGAAAGACGGAATCCCCATGGGAATGCGAGTGGGGGAAATGGAAGTATACGGAAAGGGTGGAAAGTAGTCCTGCTAAATGCCAGGAGCTTGGGGAATAAAATGCCTGAGCTCTAGATGATGCTAACTGAGGGAGAGGTGGATATGGCAGCAGTCACTGAGACCTGGGCCACCACAGGGCACGACTGGGACCTGAACTCTGGAGGGTTACACCATGTTCAGGAAGGACAGGGGGGAGGGAAGGGGAGGAGGGGTAGCAATAATAATCAAAAACTGCATTGTCATAGAAGGAGGAGTGGAGGAGGTGAAGGGAACTGTGGAGGCAATTGGGGTCACCTTGATAACGGGGGGGGGCAAGAGATTAAAAATAGGAGTGGTGTATAGACTGCCCACGCTGGCGGAGGAGCCGAAGGAGAGTCTGGTGGCAGATGTGGAGAAACACTGCAGTTTGGGCAGGGGAAGGGTGGTGGTGTTGGGGGACTTAAACATGCCAGGAATGGACTGGGAGAATATGACATCCTCGGAGGCCAGGGAACAGAGGTTGTTGGATGTCTTTCAGGATGCATTCCTAACTCGGCAGGTGGGGGAACCGACCAGGGAGATACGGATACTGGATGTGGTCCTGGCAGAAAGTGACCAGATTGGTGGCCTGGAGGTAAGGAATCCATTGGCAGGGAGCGACCATGCCATGGTCTGGTTCTGCCTGGACCTAGGAGGGGTAGAAGGCTGCACAAAGATGGAGGCAACTGATGTTGGGGGGCAGATTTCAAGGAAATGGGAAGGATCCTGAAGAAGTATTTGGATGTGATTGGGCCAGACATGGATGCTGACAGTAGGTGGGAAATCATCAGGAGGGGGGGTGCAGGATGCTTCCATCACCTGTACAAGAGTAAGACGAAAATGTGGTAGGGTCCGTAAACCCTGCTGGTGGACCAGAGAGGTTCAGGAGGTGGTGAGGGGAAAGAAGGCGGCTTATAGGCATTTCAAGTGCTCAAGGAGTGAAAGGGATCGAGGGGAGTATGAGCTGATGGCCAGAAGGGCCACTAGGGTGGTGAGGGTGGCTAAGGCAAGGAAGGAGCAGAACCTGGCCAGGGAAATTAGGAGAGAGAACAAGGGGTTCTTTAGATACATTGGGGAAAAGCAGAGGGTGAAGGGGCAGAATAGCAGGATTAAAACAGGGGAGGGATGGGCACAAGACCTGGGGGAGCAGGCTGAGGTACTCAATGAGTACTTAGCCTCAGTTTTCATGAAGGAAAATGGGGGGGGGCTGCATCATACATGGGAGGAGATGGTGAAACTGAGGAGGGGAGGACCCTTACCGATTGGTGGGTCTGGGGAGAGGGGGGCCATCACTGGCAGGAGGGGGGAAGGCAAAGCAGAGGGATGAGGTAGCAGAGGTGGAAATCACAGCAGAGAGTGTGAGGGAAGCCCTCAGGTCCCTTAAGACAGAGAAAGCACCGGGGCTGGATAAATTACATCCCAGAGTGCTGAAAGAACTGGCGGATGTCCTGGCAAAACCCCTGGCGGAGCTTTTCAGCATCTCTCTGAGGACAGGGTGGGTGCCACAGGACAGGAAGGTGGTGCATATAGTGCCTATCCACAAGGGGGGACCAAGGGAGGTGGCAGGGAACTACAGGCCCGTCAGCCTGACATCGGTGGTGGGCAAGGTGATGGAGGGCATTGTCAAGGAGAGGCTGGCGGGACCTGAAAAAGTCTGGGTGCCTGGACGATAGGCAGCATGGATTCATTCCTGGGAAATCGTGTCAGACAAACCTTGTGGAGTTCTATGACTGGGTGACAAGTGCCTTGGACATGGGTAGACCAGTGGATGTCCTCTTTCTTGACGTCAGCAAGGCGTTTGACTCTGTTCTTCATGGGAGCCTGTTGGATAAGCTGAGAGAAATGGGGGTGGGGAACCAGATGATCAGATGAATAGGAAATTGGCTCCAGGACCGGGTCCTGGTTGGTGGGATAGTCTCATCCCCAAGGAGGATCATTAGTGGGGTCCCTCAGGGAATCAGTCCTTGGGCACCTCCTGTTCAACGCCTACATCTCTGACATAAGGAAGGGTATCAGGAGTGAGATGAGTCTCTTTAAGGATGACTCAAAACGCGGGGTGTTGGTGGATGGGGAGGAGGGGTGTGTGGCCCTACAGGAGGACCTGGAGACTCTGGAAAGGTGGTCTAGAAAGTGAAAGCTGAGGTTCAATGCAGGGAAATGCAAGGTACTGCACCTGGGAGCCAGAAACCCGGGCCAAGTGTACACCTGGGGGGGTAATGCTACAAGTCTCAATGGCTGAGAGGGACCTGGGGGTGGTGGATGTCAAAATGAACAACTCTGAGACTTGTAAGAGGGCAGTGGCCAAGGCCAACATGATGCTGGGATGCATCACTACAGGGATCACCTCCAGAAGGAGGGAAGTGATACTCCCCCTGTATAACTGCTTGGTGAGGCTGCACCTCGAGTACTGTATGCAGTTTTGGAGGCCACACTTAAAGAGGGACATCGAACTCCTGGAGAGTGTCCAGAGGAGGGCAACCAAAATGATCTGGGGCTTTGGGAACAGGATCTATGGGGAGAGGCTTGAAGAGCTAAATATGTACACATTGGAAGAGAGAAGGGACCGGAGAGACAGGATAGAGGTCTTCAGGTACATGAAGGGGATAAATAGGGGAGGAGCAGTTAGGGTGCTCCAAAGGAAGGGGGGGGAACTAGAGGGCATGGGTGGAAGCTGGAGGGGGGGAGGATTCAAGGGAGAAAGGAGGAGGTGCTACTTCACCGAGAGGGTGGTGGAGCCATGGAATGCGCTGCCCAGGGGGCTGGTGGAGGCAGAGATGGTGGAGCGGTTCAAGAGGGGGTGGGACAGGTACAGGGGAAGGATTCTGGAAGCAAAGTCCTGTGCAGTGAGAATATCCAGGACTGGGAAGGGAGAAACCAGAGAGGGTGAGAGGGGCAGCAAGATCAGCTCCCAGGGTGGGTGCTGACCAAAAGAGCAGACACAAAAGACTAGTAGGCCTATTCTGCTGGCATGTTAGTATGTATGTCACTGGCCCCACACCCCAAGCTGGGAGATTGCCCACTGCCCTTCCTGCTGCAGCTCTTTCTTTTCCTGGTAAAGGAGAACATCCTCAGGTCAGAGAGATAAAAGGGGCCACTACAATGGGAAAGTCACAGATCTCTTTCTAAGACTTTTCTACAGAACTCTCCACCCACCACAGAAATTATGTTGGGGTTAAATGGAAATAGAATCATCTCTAGGTACAAAAACTGCACTCAAGTACCCCTCTCAGCTTAGAATTATAGTGAACAGGGCTGCCTACCAGTGTGAATCCCCTGAGGCCATGGAAGACGTTGTACATGCATGGTCTAATTGCCCTCGGTATGCCACATGGCATGTATCGACCACAGCCTTGCTCAAGCTTCTCTCGATTCAACACTGGGCATCATCTCTAGTGCTTTCCCAGACTGATTAGAAAGATTGTGTGATACTGTAGTTGGAATAATACTGGCATAACCTGGATGCTTTCTTCTGTTTGGGCATGCTTTCACTCTTCTTTGTCTCTGCCCATCATGCTCTGCTGGTAGAGATACTTTCCTGCTGCCCTCCCGACTCACAACAGTGGGACTGCTGGAAGGGGCAGCAGATTTGTCTGAAGGGGCAGTGGGTCACAACTGCATCACTAAAAGTGAAGGATGGCTGCCTTTCATCATGTTCTGTGCAATAAGGACTGCATCCCCAAGGCTGCTGTATTGGGGGCCAATGGGAAAGTACAGCACAGTCCCTTTGTTTTGTTTCAAGACATTCTGACCTTCCACTGAGATGAGTCTGCTCATTGGAAGATCTGAACTTTCTGTTTTGCATTGCATTTCTTAGTCGACTTCTGATATCCTTTATATAGAAGAAATAGCACAAAATTGGACATATATTAGTTGGTCAAGACATAGTGGGTTATTGTATCCTAGTTACAGTTTTTTAGATTTTCATTGCTTATAGGTTTCTAATCTTAGGATTAATTTCTTGGTGCTATATGTGATGGTATTGATTTAAGTTAACCCTGGGGTGCCAAGGTGTACTCTGAACTATAAAGGTCTTTTCTGCCTCTGCCCCGTTCCCATTTTTTGCCTCATCTCTACCTTCTCCTCTGGGTTCTAATGACAAGGCGGTGGGATGGGCCTACCTGTGTCAGGAAAGCAAGTCTGGCCTCATTCTTATACTTTCCCTCTCCCTTTCCAGGCCCCCCCCCTTGTACACTCCTTTTTTATCCTATCTTCTCACTCCAGTGACTGGAGTACCAACCTAGCCCTGCTACTTCCCTTCTTGCTCCCTGAACAAAGTTCGACCCTCCTTCTCACTACCTCTCTCTCATCTCCCACCCTACCTCTCCTGATCTACCTCCTGGCCCAATGTGATAAACTCTCCAGCTACATCACACAGGTATGTTTAATCCCACCATGGCAAGCTTCCCCTTGAAAAGTGGCTGGTTGGGCTGGCAGGTAAGGTGGGGCAGTAACAGCTCTCTGGAAAACTTGGAGGGGTGCCACAATTATCAAGGGCTGTCTTTCTGAAAATGAGACACCTTCCTCCCTCCCACAGGGAGCCTCGATTTGGAGTTAGCCAGGGGAAGGAAATGTCCTAATCAGGTGACTCCTGGCTCCAGCATTGATAATGTGCTTTCCTACTCTCCCCTTGGCATTAGACCTCACCATCTGGGTTATGCCCAGGGACTCAAGCTGGGGTGGGCCTGATAGGCAGCATTTCTTGGAGCAATGCTTTCTTTGTGTGCCCCCTGTTTCTACCCCCCCCCTCCATTCAGCAATCTTCCTGTGGTTTCCCACTGAATAACTCAATTGGGCTGGGATACCCTGACCTCAGCAGGATATAATGAAATTGCATCAGCATGCCTAATATCTATATGTTGTCATTTTAGGTGAGTCTCCCTGGGAGTGACAACCAGCAGGACTTTTACTTGCTGTTTTTATCTTTCTGAGTGTTACTGTTCTTACTTCCACCCACTGTTTGATCCTGGACTTTGGAGTCCTTGATGGCTCTGGCCCTTAGGGGCCAGGGAGTTCTAAAAGCTCTCTGCAGATGTTTATTTACTTGTTCACAATGGGATCGATTGGCGGACATTGGTGGGCAACCAATGGGATGCCTGGTCCCACTTCACTAGTGAGTCCCCAGCATCATGTGACGCCGGGGATGCTGGGGTGTTTGGTGAAGCCACACACACAGACACTGGGCAAGTACCTGGGTGGCCAACCCCCAGCCCTCGCAGTGGTCCAGGAGGGCTGGAGCAGCTTGGAGGTGGTGCCCTATGGTGTGTGCTGCTGCAGGGGGCATACAATCGGGGGGTCATGCAGTGGCTATGGCTGCCTCTGGATTGTGTAGCCTGCACCCCCTCACCCAGCATTCCATGCTTATGTGATTTCCACAGAGCGTGGGCATGCCTTCTGCACTGCCCCCCTGACCGGCCATGCGCGGAGCTCACCGCCCGGCCACGGGATCCAGTGCGTGACAGCCCCATGCCCCTTTGGTGATTTAGGCATAGTGGTCAGGGCGACTGCAGAGTGTCTACATGCCACAGATATGCAGCGCATAGGCACTACACCTGTAGGAGAATTGGCCCCAATGTACGTACTAAACAGTTTCCAAGTTCTGTTTCTGTTGTTCCTATGTATATTTGTTGATGATTTTTTGCACTCTAGAATAACTGTACTACAGTAAAGGTCTGTAGGCAGAGGCCTGGTGACACGGGGTGGGCACAATGGGTCTGAGAGGGCTATGTATAATCTTAGGTTACAGTTCATTGAAATTGGTCAGCTCTACAGCAACACCTCCTTCCCACTACCCACCTAATGGCATCCCTAACATACACCTTGTGGAATGTTCAAGGTTTAAATTCTCCTGTTAAAAGGAAATGTATCCTGACCAGACTTAAAGTTCTGAAGACTAAACCAGCCCTAGTGCAAGAAACCAAGCTCCATTCAGACAAAGCTATCAAGCTGTGAAGGAAATGAATGGGACTAGAGGTTCACAGCTATACCCTCTCCTCTAAGGCAGGAGTCTACATCCTAATCAAAAAGGCACTAATCTGGTACCTCAAAACCTCAGCACTGGATGCAACCTGAAGGTGGGTTGTTGCCAAATTATGAATACCCGATGAGTCCCTGGTCATAGCTAGAGATGTTGTGAAGTTTTACTTCAGCAGCAAAATTTCTAAATTAGTCTTTGCAAATAACTTTGCAAACTGTCCACTTCGCCACTTTTCAATTAAGTTTTCTTTTGGGAGGGTCACGTGATGGCGATCTGGAAGTAAGACGTGTTCCACATCAGCTCCGCTCCTCACCCAACTTTTACCGTTCAAAAAACTTGAATTAAATGATCCCGACTGCCAGTTTCACTCAACAGTGACTGTCCGCAGTAAGATCTACCTGATTGGAGTATAAAAACCGGAATGGAGGTGTTAATGAAAAGAGCTCCACCACTGCATTCCCCGCCACCGAGCCCCAAAAATGAAAAGGCCGCAAAGCGAGCAAAACAACAGCCCGCGACTCAAGCCAAACATCTAATGGGGCAGGCAGCTCTGTCAGAAGATAAGTTTTTAGAAATTATGAGGCCAATACAAGAAGGGACTGAAACAATGTCAGAAGACTTACAGCAAATCAAGGCTTCGGTGTCGGCCTTAACTATCCGGGTGGGGGACTCTGAGGTCTGGATTACCTCTCTAGAAGGCAAACAAGAAAAGATGGATCAAGACATAATGGCAGCAAGCAGGAAAATGCGGCGCTTAGAGGAGAAATTAGAAGACTTAGAGGACGCAGCAGGAGGAAATAACCTGGTCATCATCGGTATTCCAAGAAAGCGAGAAGAGGAGGTAATGCGCGGTCCAATTCACCCAAAAGTTGTGTGAAAAGATAGGTAGGGCCTTCTCCAAATGGCCCCACATGTATATAGTGGAGCGGGCGTACCGTGCCCAACGTCCCCCACCAACGGCTGGCTCGCCCCCCCGACCCTTCATATACAAGCTTCTCAATTTTTTAGACAAACAACACATCCTAATGAAAATCAAGGAACTTAAAGAAATCAGATGGGAAGGCAAGATTCTCAGAATTACCCAGGACCTCCCGCATTCAGTCCGAATTAAGCGACAGGAGCTGCATCCATTAGTGGTTAAATTAATAGCGGCAGGGAAGCTGTTCCGAGTAAAATATCCGGCAACTCTGCAGGTCAAACACAGCGAGCAATGGCATTCTTTTGATAATCTCGATCAAGCCAAGAGAGAGCTCAAATTGCTGTTGCCAGATCTCTTCAGATAAGTTTAAATACTTCTGTTTTGGGGCCAAGCAATTTCACAGAAAATGGTTACATTGCTCCATAGCGTACGCACGACAGTCTAGTGCTTACTAGATCCCTAAACTAAATTACTTAAAATATACACGAAGGTCACAGAGAGGACCTGTTAGAGAGGAGCTCTTGTAATATGTGCCCCCTAACTCCACTCCTTCTTCTTCACACACTCCTAAACAAGCACACACATGGAGCCTGCGATCTCAGTCAAAATGATAACCTGAGGTATACGTCCAGGGAAGGATATTGCATGATCCCCTGCACATCCCTCTACATCAACGTCGCTCGCATCCTAGCAGAGAAGAAGGAAGAATAAAGATACCACTTACTGACTACAGCTTAAACATTACTGATCCTT